>OU015651.1:10022500-11451545 GCA_907165275.2 Zygaena filipendulae
TTATTATTATAATCTAATAAATAGGTACATTATAAATAATTAATTTTTATAACAATTAATGTCATATTTATTGCTTTAGGTCACTTAAGATACTAACGAATTACGTTACTTCGTTAAATACCGCTTATTAAATATTTAATTAGTAAGTATAATATGTAGATGTGATACATAGTTACTCGGATTCCAATGCACCGCGTCTATACTTCCTCATGATTTGGTTGTCTGCAAAAAGTGAATTTTGTAGATAGCTGCCTAATTCAACTAATATTAAAAATTGTTGAATGGGTACTTTTTCACATATCCAGCTTACTTTTTATTAGGAAGAGTTACCGAGGGAGCGAAGCCCCAGGTAGTACGTACCTAGCTTAGATAAATGATTGGTCTCCGCTGCGCTCCGACTAGATACCGCCGGTGCACTAGTAAAATGCGGCAACAGATACTACGCCTATTCTGGCGTACTCGAGTCAGTCTTGTTGCAACCAAAGTGTCGCGTTGACGTGTCACGTGTTCTGTTAAACTTGACGAAAAACACAAAGAAAAATGCCGGGTTGTGTAGTGAAGTTGTGTAAAAATAATACTACAAAAAATAAGAAAGACACAGGAATCACATACCATCAGTAAGTATTCTGTATTTTGTTAATTTCAACGTTAAACAACTAGAAATATAAACAATAACAATTTGTGACATATTGCTATTCAGTGTTGCCGTGCCATAAAATTCATTTCCCCATATTTGAAATAATGATTGTTCCATCATTCAATATTAAAATGAATAAGTTACATACAATAATCTTACTATATTCATTTAGGATTTCAGAAAAGAATTTTATTATTTCATTATTTAAGGCAAGTCTTTGTAATATTTTTTAATTTAAATTTTAATGTTCAATCAACTTCACGTGTGTGGAATTACAACGATCATCGTTTGTTTGTTGTAACTATATGCAATAAATGCATGCAGTCTTATTAATTATTATTACATTCGCTTGTTTTAGATTTCCTGCTGATCCTGCTATTTTTTATCGTTGGACTGCTATTGTACAACTCAGTCGACAGGAAAGTTGGTGGAAACCAGGGAAACGCAGTGTAATATGTTCAGCTCATTTCAATGAGAGCAATTTCTACTCCACAAAAAGTGGTTTAAAAAGATTGTCTAAGGGAGTTGTTCCACAGAATGCATTATTTTTGTCTTCTGTACCATCCGACAACATTTATAATAACAGTACGGTAGTAGCAGAACCAAACACAAGTTCAAGTACACCAGTTATTAAAGAAACAATTACAGCTTCTGGTGCTAAAACTCCGCCAATTGATGATTATTCCGATATCAGTTCTATTTTTGATACACCAAGAAGAATAAAACTAAAGAAAAAGCTTCGCGATAAGACTATTTTGCAATTTAAACATGCAAGAATAATTAAAACTTTGCGTGAAAAGAATCTTCGACTGAAAAAAGCTAATTGTAGCTTACGAAGTATCATCAGGTCTTTAAAGCAAGAACGATTCATTGATAATGATATATATAATATGTTATGTAAAAATATTATCGCGGCAGACTTGTTTAGTAATATATATAAAAAACATAAAAATGCAAAGAAAATTACGCCAAAATATACTACGGAACTTAAGAAATTTTGTCTAACTTTAAATTTTTACTCTCCATCAGCATACGATTATGTGAGGAGTAAATTTAGTACATGTTTACCTCATAAAAAAACTTTAGGCAAATGGTATCGCAACGTCGATGGCGCTCCGGGTTTTACTGAAGAAGCGTTCACATTATTAAAATTAAAAGCTGCTAAGGCCAAAGTTATTTGCGCACTAATGGCGGACGAAATGGCCATACGCCAACAAAATATATGGGACCAAAACCATAACCACGGGTATGTTGATATGGGCACTGGTACAAGTGACAATTCTGTATTAGCATCAGAGGCATATTTTTTCCTATTAGTGTGTTTAACTGAGCACTGGAAACTTCCTATAGGCTACTTTTTAGTGCATGGACTATCAGGATTACAAAAATCGAATTTAATTTCACTATGTTTAAGGAAATGCCATGAAGTAGGCGTGCGTGTTATAACAGTTACCTTTGATGGACATCCCACAAATATATCTGCCATGGAAATATTGGGATGTCAAATAAAAGATCACAAAAAGTTGAAAACTACCTTCAAGCACCCGTCGTCAAATGAAGAAGTAGCTGTTTTCCTTGATCCTGTTCATATGTGTAAATTAATCAGAAATCATTTCGAAAGCAAAAAGATTTTTCTAGATGATGATGAAAATGAAATTAATTGGAGTTATCTGGAAAAACTACATGAGTTGCAGGAAAAAGAAGGCCTTCACTTAGCCAATAAATTAACAAAACGACATTTAGTTCATATAAAGAGCACAATCAACAAATGAAAATAGTTATCAAAAGCTTTAAACCTGTTTTGAATACTCAAGCAAGTACGGGATTTTTAGGAATGTTAGTGTGTATAGAAAGTCTCAAATATTTATGTAAATACTTAGATGAAGGTATACTAAAATTCATTTCAACCTATAAAATTAATCAGGATCATATTGAATTATTGTTTAGTGCAATCAGAATGCATGGTGGTTTTAACGATAACCCCAACACTAAACAATTCAAAGGCATATACAGGAAACTGTTATGTCATTTAGAATTAAAAACAAGCGATACTGGAAATTGTATTCCATTACAAAATATTGCTGTGCTAAATTGCTCTTCAGCGCTTACGTGCATTAATAAAACTACGATGTCTGAGCGGTTCAATGAAGAAGATTCGATGTTATTAAGTGCACTAGAGACTGTTGAAGCTGAATTTCACGAAATTACAGAATTTTTAAATATTCCATGTATGTCGAATTTTAAAAATCATGTTATTGGTTATATAGCCGGTTTTGTTGTGAAGTCATTAACAAAGAAATTGAAATGTTTTGATTGTATTGATAATTTAACTTCAAACAGTCCCATTTGGTTCCACAAGTTCGTAACTTTGAAAGACAAAGGTGGATTAACGTATGCCTCGGAAGATGTATTTTTAATATGTATGATGTCCGAATCCGTTATTCAGAATATAGAAAAAGTATCAGACATAAAATCAAATTTAATTTATAAAAAAATGGTTATTGATATAATGAAGAGATTTATTGGAACGGAGTCTAGAAAATATTTTGACTTTGGTGCAAGTCATGTAAATGGTGCTATTCATCAAATTAATTTGATTCGGCTAATAGTCGAAAAGTATTTACAAGTTCGACTTCATTACATAACGAAAAGGGAAAACTTGCAAAAATATGTAAAATCTAAAAGACAGATGTATCGGAAACTAGTGCAAGTCAGTGGAATGTAATTTGTAATTAAATAATCAAATAATGCTTTAATATCAGTTTATATATATATATATATATTTATATTTTTCGTACATAATAGAGTTACATCATAAATAAATTGTGCCAATAACCGGGTAAAAGTTTGAAAGTTGACAACACTGTCCCTTCACGCACACAAGCATCTTTGCAAATAGACAATGCACACTACAATAATAGAGGTGCCGCATTCAAAGAGCTACTGTTCTCAGGTAGTGCGGTATCTAGTCGGAGCGCAGCGGAGACCAATCATTTATCTAAGGTACCTAGTATATTTATTACTCTGAGCCCCAGGCATAGCCCCAGGAAACAAGCAAGTACCTACCTACCTACCTATTGTTATACAAAATAAGATTTTGTTGTCTCGATGTTCGCATTTGTCTGACCAACCATTGATATAAAACCATTGGTATAAAATGAAGTCGCTTCCGCTGTCTGTTCGCGATAAACTCAAACTACTAAACAGATTTTCATTCAGTTTCCACTAAAAGATAGAGTGACTCATGACGAAGGTTTATATCTATAGTTTATCATAGAATTCCCGTGGGAACTCCGAAATGACCGCGGGTAAAACCGCGGGGACAGCTAGTACTAATATTAGTACCTACTAATATAGTACTAATATTATAAACGCGAAAGTTTGTAAGAATGGATGGATGGATGGATGGATCGATATTTGTTACTCTTTCACGCAAAAACTACTGAATGGATTTAAATGAAACTTTACAATAATATAGCTTATACATCAGATTAACACATAGGGTACTTTTTATCCCGGAATTCCCGCGGGAACTCTGAAATTAATTTAAATAAATTATGTAGTTATAATTCGTAATACTTAGTTAGATATTTGTTCATTGATAGTAGTACTTACTTTATCTCCCCCCCCCCCCCCACACACACATAGGCAACAATACGGGCTACTCAGCCAATGAGGAGCGTTGCAACTTTCGTTCGTTCTTCCGTTCCGTCTTGTGACGTTTCACTGTTTCTGAGTTAGAACTGACCGAAAAACGCTTTAAAAAATAATACAGCAGTTACAACTGCCCTAAGTATATGAAACTTCTATTATAGGTAGGTACCTACTTACAATATTGAACAAATTTATTATTTTAGAGGTTATAAACATTTACATTTCAATTAAATCTTCCGTCAAGTCCTTCCTAGTTGAACTGCCTTTTTGCGTTTCCAATGTCTTTATCAGCTTATCAGTAATGTAAAAGTAGCTTAAATTTTTCATTCGATTACCATGATTGTGGACAGACAACGTTGAAACTTAGCTATTGTAATTTTTGTGTATGGCTCTGTCACAGTAGCATAGGTAACAAGATCTTAGTTTGAGGCGAGCTAGATATAGCTATGTCTATTATGGACTTATACCTATAATTTTATTAATTTTATTACAGAGCTAAAATTAATATTTAGATAAAGACTACGATTATACTACTACTAGTTGTGTACTAGTAGGATCACAGAGTATAATAAGAGCCTTACGCCTTACATAGATACGCACGTAAGACATTTATTATAAGGGAAATTATTGTTGAAGTTACTTTACTTTAATTTAAAATTTTATAGATATAATACGATACCTAAGTAAGTTACAATATTACTTCACTTAATAAATCTTGGGGACATATTATTGTAGCTACATACGTAATTTTCATTGGATTTTATTCATAACTTTTTAAAAAATTCATGAATTTCCATCCATTAATCTTCTATACTATAATCTTATCTATCTTATCTATTCTTATCTATCTTCTATACTATAATAAAAGAGTAGAATCCACGATTCTGTACATTAAATATTTTTACCTAAAATTGAGAGGGGTGATAAAAGAAGAGTAACCAAGCCAAAAAAAAAATTTTATAAATTCTTTTCTGTCTGTTCGCGATAATCTCCGCATCTACTGAACCGATTGTCATGCAGTTTTCAGTAGTAGATTAAGCTAAGTCTGGAGCAACATAAAGGCTTTGTTTCATTCAAATCGGATGTCAGGAAAAAGGTTGTTACATAAAAACTTTTCACGCGGGTGAAACCGCGGGACCCGCTATTGTGTACTAAAAATATCATAGGCATACTTGATTTGTATCCACATACATTCATATAATGACAAACATGTATTATGACAACATGAAGGCACCTCACAGTAATTTCAAATTTAATCTAATTGTTTTATCTATTATAATAAACAAGAAAAATGCTTCGTTCGGTTGCTGAGGCCATATGGTTTTCCACATGGCCGCTATATGATGGACGTATGATAGTAACTGTAGATTGTGTGAAAAATGTGCTGAAAAAATTATAATAATCATAGAGCGAATTTAATAAGAAGGATCATAAGCGGTAAGGGTTGAAAGGAAGAATGCATAGGTCTAGGTATTCTAGACGTAGACGGTAGACGGTAGACGTTCTCGAAAAGACAAAATTCAAAACCAGTGAATCAAATGTGAAATAATTCATGAGTCATATTGATATAATAAATTAATCGAAGATATTCGAACAGGCAAGATATTAGATATGAAAAAAAAACTGTAAGGACGTCCACTATAATTCTCAAATTATTAAGTACCTTTTTAAAATCAGTTTCGTATTATAATAATCAAAGAAAACATTGACATACCTGATTACCAAAATTGGACGCCGATAAGTAGAATAGAAATTAGAATAGAATACACTTTATTGTACACCAAAATAATGTTACAGTGTGTTAACAAAAACTTATAAATAAAGGCGGTCTTATCGCTTTACTAGCGATCTCTTCCAGACAGCCTTTAATAACCAAGTAATAACATGTTAACCCACAAAATTACGTTATTGATAAAAACGCTTTATTAAGAGTAATAGAAAGTTTTTAGAACGAAGTTCTTTTATCGCACGCTACGGATGTGGTCATACGGCTGCTCTACGGAAAAACAAAGCAACTGGAATTTTTTCAGTGTTTTTTTTTTTTTATCTTTTTACGCATAATGGACAAAATGGACTCAGTTTAATATGGAAAAAACTTCGTTCTAATCAAATTTTCCACGAAACTCTTGCATTTTTTAATTATGTGTTTACTTTATTACATTTTTGAAATACCAACAAAATGTTGAACATAATAAAATGCTGACACAAATGGCACAATAATTTTAAAACACGATTTATACTCGAATTTTTTTCATTGTGGGTTAATACACTATTGCTTATCTATATCCAATTGTAATTCTATAATTTATTGTCGATCCCTGCTTATCTTAGGTATTACTACTGACTAAATCAAAGAAACCTTCAACTATTCTTTCAATAGATTCAATAGGTATTTTGAATGTATCTGTTCTGCTTAGTAATAATCTGGTTTTTATAGAGTAGGTACCTAGTATCTTCACGAATACGTTTGATTAATATTCCATTTATATTTTATTTCAGGTCCCCTGCTGCCGTCACACAAGATGCAATACGAAACGTTGAATACGAAAATGGCTCTTAATAAGTAAACAATAATAGCTATTGTTGACATTTGTTGTATTGTTCGTGAAACGAGAGAGAGAATACTTATGTATACACAGTTATTAAGAAGTTATTGGTTTATTTATTAGTGTTTAAGACTGGACTGGTGAGAACTAATTTTCTGAGACGGAAATACAAATATACCTATCTAAAGATGGCTTCACAAAGATTTTGTTTGAGGTGGAACAACCACCAATCGAATATGTTATCTGTTTTCGATCAATTGCTTCATGCAGAGACATTCACTGATGTCACTTTGGCCGTGGATGGTCAGTTTTTAAAAGCACATAAAATGGTTTTATCGGCTTGTAGTCCATACTTTCAAGCACTGTTTGTTAATCATCAAGAAAAACATCCTATCGTTATATTGAGAGATGTTCCATACGCCGACATGAAAAGTTTATTGGACTTTATGTACAGAGGTGAAGTGAGCGTCGATCAAGAACGATTGACAGCATTCTTAAAAGTAGCCGAAAGCCTAAGAATAAAAGGTCTTACGGAAGTGAATGAGGAAAAATGTGATATACCAGCTCTTACTAATTCTCTACTACAACAACAACAACAAAGCGGCGTGTCAGCGCACACTCCCCCACCACAGCTTCACAGAATTAACCCGTATATGCATCAAAAACGACCCGCATCTGGTATGCCTACAGGAGGAGCACCTCCAAATTTACTAATGCCTTTATTAGGCAATGCTTTAATGCAGCCGAAACGGAAAAGAGGACGGCCTAGAAAATTGAGTGGGAGCTCCAGCGATGCCTTAACTACAGCCGCTAGTCCGCCTGGCGAGTTTATTCCAGAATCTGCATCACATGCTCCTTCTCAAAGAGCTGGGGATCAATTGTTAAGAGGTTCTCCGGAAATGTTAGAAGTAAAAATGTCTATGGATGGCTTCAGTGCTGAGGATGGTGTAACATCCGGTGGCGAGGAAGGCGGGGAAGCACTTTTGATTGATGAAGGTGACGATGCCCAATCGACCGATGCTCCGATGGCTGGCAAAGATTCCGAGTCTGCCGGTAAGTGATTCTTATGTCAAACTGATTTAAACATAATATCATATATTATTGTAGTTATTTTTAGGCTACCGGATCGTTGATGGAAAAATATTCTGAGTTGTTTAAAAAGCAGTTATTGGATAACTATTTTAAACAAATTGATCTTCAAAATTGAGATGCAAGATGTTATACATACCAATTATTCATAGAAACTTACCTACTTTGTGTAAATATCTTACGTACTTCCTTTTCAAACTTCTAACATGGTTTTTAACTTTGATTAAGTAGTGTTAATTAAAATAAATATTAGAAATATATATCTAAGGGAAAAGCTAATGGGATATAAGCTTTGATATTAGGAAATGTTAAAGTGATTTATAATAATGTGACGTGTATTTAAAGATACATTTTTAATATAATATTTAAAGTTTATTCAAAAGGGGTAAGTGACATATATATAAAATTATATTTAAAATATCAAGTAACAGATGCTTATTTTTCTGTAAATCACCAGTTGATCTATTGCTTGCTTATCTGCTTTCGGGGAGAGCTATTAGAGGAATGGCCAGGGGCAAATTCGGTGTGGTAATGGGTTCAATAATTTTGCTATCTTTATAAATTTCCTTTTATAAAATACTAAATAAAACGATACAAAAATACAAGGGAGACTAAACAAGGCTTATTCCCAATAGCTTTCCTACAATCAAAGCAATTGGAAATATTAAACGTACAAATAAAGCGAAAGAAATTATAAATTCCTAAATAAACGCATATGAAATGACTTTTTGTGCCGTATAAAATATTTCCAATAAAAATTTGATCAACAAAAATCGTCAACGCGCAAGTGTTTCGCTGATGACTTTATATTCTGAATTTTCAGATCCGGAAAAAACACCAAAAGAATATCAACAAAATAAGCCTACAAATGGGCCAGTATTATCTATTGAGAATGGTTCCATTAAACAAGAGCCCGCGTTCGATACCACCGATGGATATAACGAGCCAATAGAGTATAAATACAACCCGGACAAAAGTCGCGAAAATTCTAACTCCCAAGAAGGTCCCATCAAAGAGGCAGACGATAAAAGCAAAATAGGTCGTAACTTGAAACCAAAGAATAGTAAAAAGATGCTACCCCAAATGTCAAAAATTAGGGCTCGAAACTTATTCAATCAACTTTCCGGTCTTTCCAATCTAAACCCAGGCCTCAACAGCTTTGACAAGTTCTCACCGGAAAGTGTGCTTATGCCAGCTCTGGCTACGCAGTTGTTCGCTGCTGAGCTAGAGCATGGCAACATTAATTTCGGTGGCAACGATATAGGAGACATATCCCAAACTAACTGGGAACATCGTATATTTCCTTCACCTATTAGAAAAAATAATATAGGTAATATCGGTAGCTACCATGAGGAAAACAATGAATCTGTCCGAGATTATTGCATCAAGGAAGGCGAAAACGTTTTCAGGTGCAAAATATGCGCAAGGGTTTATACGCATATTAGCAACTTCTGTCGACACTACGTCACTTCCCATAAAAAAGATGTGAAAGTTTTCCCATGTCCAATCTGCTTTAAGGAGTTCACTCGAAAAGATAATATGATAGCACATCTCAAAATTATCCACAAAAACCAACCCAACGGTAACGAACAAATGGCAAAACAGGAGTCTTAAAATAACGATTGAAGCGAACAAGAGACATTTGATTTGTCCAAACAATAAAGATCTGAAAAGTTTTCTGGTGTCCCAGATACATACGCTTATCGGTATGACTATCGCCGCGTCTCTACCGCCGGCTACGATTGAATAAGCTCTCGAGCTTTAGTTTCAAGAGTCTATGTAGTTGATATTAAATTATAAATTAGGAGTCGTTTGTTGTTATATTTATGTATTTATTTATTAATTATATTCATAACGTTTCATTTGTTTCTCAGAGTGCTAATTTCAAAGAGATTTATATAAAACGTATGTATGATTTACTTGTTGTTTTGCACTTACTTGTTACTTAATTTTATTACTTACAAAAATTTCAGGGTACAAACTCATAGTGATCATTAATTTAACAGCGATCAGCACGATCACTGTTTATGTGCTAAAATATAATTTTTAATTCTCATTGAACTGAATTAGTGTAGTTATATATTCTAGTATATTTATTTTACCAGTTTTCACAATGGTATGGCCTTTTGTAGAGTTCTCTACAATCATGCAAACGGTGCTTAGCGAAGGAGACTTCATACTTATAATATCGGAGAGGCTAGTCTACGCTTTTAACAAAAGGCGCGACATCAAAATACCATTGTCATGTAGTGGTATAAAATGCATTTTTCATTTAACTTGCCTTAATAGTGATCTTAGTTGTATAATGTAACATTTTTGACTTCTTTGAAGTAAAACTCAACGCGGGCTATGATTTTTACGTTCTTTTAATTTGTTAAGAAAAATATAATATTAAAGATTTATCAATGTTGATAATATATTCGGTTGTAAATGTTACGCTATTCAGATGTATTTAAAATATATTTAATTAATTCTTTATAAAAATCTCAGTGACAGCGAAAGCGTATAGTAATACGAATATAGTTCATTCAGCTACTGAACGTTCGTTTACTTTTACAGATCACTCCAATAGTTAGTAAATATAACCTAGCAGCAAATGTAACATAGGCGTTAATTACTTACCTATCTTCTGAGTACCTATTATAATGTCAAAGACAATACAAAAGTCATATAATACGTGGTTATAAAAAATGATCTTTCCTATTCAACTCTACCTTAATAGTAGAAATTGTACACAACACTTATATTTAAATTATTATTATTGAAATATTAATACATTTTTAATTAAGTTTTCACTTAATAGTTGTAAATAAAATGTGACTTGTTGTCAAAGTGATCTTAGCAAGGTGCTTTGAAAAGAGGTTTATTAAATTGGAATCATGAGATGATTTACAAAATAATTCTATTTTAGTAGAAAACAAAATGCCTTAATTATAATAATATAAGTAATCGTACTTATAAATTATTTATTTAGTTAAATTTAGAGGCAAAATGTAATGTATGTAGTCTTCCATGTTACTTATATTTGATAGCGAAACGTTATCACGTTCATTAAATTTTTACTTAGGTACAGAATTAAATGATATTATAATTATTGGTCTAGTTAGTACAGGGAGCGTCAAAAGTACTTAAACACTTAACAGTCGTTGAAATCTATTGCTATGGCATTAATGTTCATAAAATGTATCAAAAGTGTTTACAAACAGTTGACGCAGCTGACTGTAATGACTTCGTGAGGATATTGTTGAGTTGTTAAACCCTAGAAACCGAAATTCTCCAATAAACAAAATCGTAGGTCCAGGGAACGCTTGCCTATTAGTGTGCCTTTACTTGAAAATATAATAAATTAAATATTTATTGACTTTTAGAAAGCTAAGAAATTCGAATGACGTTATCTATACTTAATTATTTACGTTTATTTTAATTGTTCAGAATTTACAACCTACTTTAAGAAAGCTTCCTTAGAATATTAGAGATCCTATAGACCCTTGTAATTAAATTAGATACTTACCTAATTGAAACAAATTATATCATCTCATGTTTTCCATTTTATTTGAAAAAAAAAACATAAAGTGAAATAGTTATCATTGCAACAAAGTTAATTCAGCAAAAAAATATAAACAATATTCGAGGCGATATATATGTAATATACAGACTTTTGACAAAATACATAATATAAAGACTGTAAAATTCATATTATAACGAATTTATTGTACCTACGTAACGTTCGTAAAATTTATATGAAAAAATTTATCACGGACTTAAAAAATAAAGTGGTCGCATAGATGTGGAAAAAATTTACATTCGGAATGGATATGAGGCTATTATTAAAAATACCTACCTATAGAACTTTCTTAATTAGAAATATAATAGTCAATTTAGCCAGTGCCTAAGCTTAACCCGTTTAATACATTATAAACCGTGAAGAAAAAACTATAGAATATTATTGCGTATTGAAGGGTATTATTACCTACTACTGCGTGTTGAAGTACTCGTATATTTAGTTTTTACGTTTTGATAAAAAAAATACGTCCACTTGCGACAACAGTGCATGTGACATCTCAAAAACCGATTTACAGAAAACGATTTTTAAACTACGATCCTGCATAACTTATTAAATATTGCATAGATTAAATGCCACTGTTAGAATGGGTTAAGATTAGAATGATTTATCTAGTATGTAATGTGTATTCCGAATTTCATTAAAGCAAAAAAAATTAATACCTCGAAATATCACATTGTTGTCGTAAGTGGTCGACTAGTGTTTTATCGTTGCGTACCTATATACAAGGTGTTACGGAAAGGTGTAGTCATATTTGAAGATGGTGTTCTGGAAATCTTATGTAATAATTTGACCGTGGTAAGATTAAACATGTCACATCACTGGGTAGGTCATGAATTGGATACAGGTGACAGGTTCAAGATAATTTGATGCAATTTATCACCGTTGGGGTGCAGTACCAAGTTAATAATAGCAAACCTAGAAAATTTTAGGAAAGTTTACTTCATGGTACCGGTTCAGTTACTAGTGTCGAATCATTGCAGACAATAACGTGAACACGATCGTCAAATATGACTACATCTTTCTGTAACATCCTGTATAGATAAAATACTACAAATGTCTGTTTTTAATATTATCAATTATTTATTTATCAATTATAGTTTATGAAATACATTTTATTATTCTTAAATATCATCGAATTGGTGCTAAATTATACTTAAGAAAATGTTACATGATAAAAATGTAACAACTATTAAATTGTCCCAAACGTATAGAAAAATGTCTTCTATGTTTAATATGTGTTTTCAGAAAAATACATCCAATCTTTATACTAACTTGAACCACGCAATATTTGGATCTGCAAAATTAATTAGTTTCAATTTTAAAGTTCCAACAAATTGGGCATTCATATAACCTACCCAACTTGTATGACATTGATGAATTAAAACTCTACATAAATATATTCTATAGTTTCTTGAACAATTAAAATTATTTTGACAGCATACTTGATTACGTTACCTAATTTAAAGTCGTTACAGTAAAACAATCAATAATGCAATTAGAATTAGACATTGCCGTAATACCGTCAAATTCTCAGAGCAATATCTATTTAATTGTCTGCTTTTACCTATGGTTAACAATGTTAACTTTAGGTACTTGGCCTACGACCCAGGAACATATAAATATATTTTCTTTTTAACCAATCCATGTTAGGATTGCCTACGAGTACTTTTTATTTCATGGCTGTTGTTGAATTTCTGTCCTCTGAAGGATTATACCTGCTTACGGGTGGATACAACATTGTGTAGAACTCGTAGATGTTACTGAAATGATTTCAAAAAGTTAACATTTTGGTCCTTGATTATAATGTACTATTATTTTTATTCAAAACTGACTGTTCCCCGCGGTTTTACGGTTCACCCGTACCTATCCTACGACATTCAGGACACTGTAGCTTCCTATATTAGTGAAAAAATTTTTAGAATCGGTTCTGTAGGTAAGTAGTTCCGCATTACCCCATAAATCCAAACTAACTACGAATTTTACCTTTTCATATATGTATATTTTTATAGAAATATAGACTAAGTAGCAGTTCTCCACATTTTCACCCGTGTGAATCAGTGAATTTCGAAACTCCTATATAGGGAACTCTACAAAGTAAGTATCTCATGTCATTCAGGAATAACGTATAATATAGCTTCCTGTTAATGAAAGAATCTTTAGTAGTAGTAGTAGTGTTCAGTAGTTACAGAAATTACCCCCTACATCCAAACTTACAAACATTACCCCTTTTAAATATGTATGTTATAATAGAAAAATTCAGCGCCGGAACAATAATAGGTACCTACTATACTATTAATAGTAAATAAATCACGGACCATGCATTTATTTTACATGATTTTGTATCCACCTCCTGTTTATCCTCATTATCCGGTCATATCCATTTGAAGTAACGTAACATTTCATGGTAAGATTTTCTGTTAATTATTATTAATATATTAATCACACAACAGGCAATAATAAACAAGCAAGCCTAATTGCAACTCTAAATCTCTAAACTAGACATATAATAATAATCACTTGTTTCTGAGTAGATATTTCAATGAATCTTAATATCGTCTTAAATATCATTGAATCGGCGTAAAAGCTTACAAGAACAATGTTATGTATGTTACATCATAATAATATGGCCGTGAGGGAAGATAAGTTACATAAAGCATAACCGGTCACTCAATAAGTCCAGAGGCTAATTACAGTTATACAAAAGTATCTAAAGTTATTAAAACCACTAGCTTATGTACATGTAATAATATAGTCGGATTGTCGTGAAATTATGACACATTTTTGTTTGTTTGAAGGTTAGTCATTATATTACGTAGTTAGCTAATTTAAAAAATTCCCCAATGAGAATTTCCCCAATAAAAAACTCATATGCACCATAGTGTTTGAGACTCTTGGAACTTATTGAGTGAAGTACAATAGTCAAATATGATAAATTTGTGTTTCGAATAATATTTGCACTTAGACAATAGCAAAGGCAAAGAGTAAATGATAAATCTTTAACTATAGGTATATACATATGTATATATATCTAGAGAAAAGTAAAAATACACTACATACATACTTAGCATTAAATTTACTTGTTAACAAAAAAATATAATATTATATCTATATTAAGGTGTTAATTACTATTTTTAGAATCTTTAAAAAAATAATAAAAGTTACAACAAAGATAGCAACTCATTTCAATATTCATGTTACTTATTATGATTTTATGGTTTTGTTATTATTATTATTAATTAAATACCTCTGTTTTGTTGTTCGTGACTTAAAGTTGATAATTTTATTTACAAAAAAATTATGTGATCTTTTAAGTTGTGATTTGTGACTATCACTCTTTTGTTTTTTCGTTGATCGTTAATTTGATTTTACTTTCTATATTACCTATCTTGTATAAACTTTATCGTAATATGTATGTATGTATTTGTATATCGTGTATGATTATTATTAGTAATATAAAAACATGTATCGACACTCTTGCCGATGCTTTAACGGTGGTTGAAAAAAGTTATTGAAAGTTAGAAAACTTAATAATTGTGGCAAAATTTGGAGAAACAACGAATGCTAGTAAAGTTTCATGCGTTTGTGGAGTTCACTGCAATACATTAAAGTATTGAGCATTGCAATACAATATGATGTGGCTGTGGCTGAGTCATAAGAAGGCCCGATGGGCTGACATATGCATGGGACCGGCCAGATGTTTTTTTTTTAAATAATTATTATATTTGATAACAGTAGCAAAGTAACAACACGGGTTATTAGTAAAGTATAGAATTAAGTTATTTATAACATTAGCCGTATGAAATGTTTAAGTGTTGTTAACAATAATGGAGTGAATTATCTAAACTGTAGACAGCTTTAGGTATTAGTCACGGAGGGAGGACTGTTCAGGTAGGTTATAATATTATGATACTATTCTTATTCAGTAGATGTGGTAAGAGCTACTCGTAGTTTATGTTCGTCGTGCTTTTTATGTTGCTCAAATTGACGCTATGCGGTAATTTAGTATTTTCGGTCCAGTACAAATTGTTGTCTTTCTTTTGTTTTCTTACTTCCTACCTATTTTTTTAATTGTAATTTGGATACATTATGAAAATATTTGCATAAAAATTAATTTCGAAAAAACCCTTTGAGCACAATCATATACTTGCCGTAAAATGATTAAATATATTATGAAGACAGATTAATATTTTCATTTTTAAAGCCCACCTTAAGTGATCTTATATAAAATAAGCTTATTAAAGTGTTTTTATTTTTATTTAATATTAATACATACTTGACTTGCCGTAACAGTTCCAAATGCAAACACTTTTGAGTCCTATTATATCATAGTGAAATCTATTCTTTTTTGTTACTTTTTTTTATTTATTTGTAGACTATGGTTATATTTAATGTAATTTTAAGCAGTTTGATTTTACTATTACAGTAATTTAAAAAGATTTTGTTTAGATAATATAAAAATTCTACGTGTTTAGTTAAAAGACGTGTTTTTTTTTTAAGTATCACGGACGCGTTTTTCAAAACAGGTTGGGCTTTACTCGTTAGGACTGATCAGTATGCTAAATTTCATCAATAGGTACCTACCTATATCTCTAGAAATCAAAACCACTCTAGCATCATAAGAATTTAAACCCAACAAACCCTGTGCGACGTTGAAGCGTGGCGTTGGTACCTACCACAGACAATATTCATCTCATAATACCTACAATTTTATTTTAGCCTTGCATCGAAACGTCGATAACTAATGTTAAAATAACCGTATGGGTGGCCAGGGGGCCAATCGTACCAGATTATTCGGGCCCGATTTAGTTTTGCTCCGCCATCCCTTATTTAAATTGCTGTTCCGTTCTCACAAGTGGAGTCAACTATGAAATACGCAAAACTGATACACACTTAAATACGTATAGGTATCTATCTAATTGTTTTGGTCTTACAATTTCATGTCTGTAATTACAATATTATGTGCATAGATTTGTGTATCGGATAGTCTTATTGCATCATTGTCTTCCATCCGATATACTGATCGGCTTACAGGCAATATTGTATTATTTTGTTAAATGTCGTTTTCGTTTTACTCATGGTGTAATCATTTCGTCAAACAATTTGAACAAAATAAAGATTAATATTATATTTTATTTATTGTTTTTTTCTTGCCTTCATTTAAATTTCTTTTACTTAGCTAGATGTCATTGTTTTTATTTTTCGTTCAATTTTATTAAAGCACAAAGTCATTGCAAATATTTTACAAGGTATGAGTACTAAATTTTTAAAGCACTATAGATAAACCAGAGTTACTGTAATTGGCCATTTATGTTTGCAAAAAAATAGTTATTTATTTGTTTTTTTTTATATTAATAAAAACAAAACGAATTTTTTTTTCAGGGCGTGGCACTCCCGATTCTGAAAACAAAGACACCAAATACGCCCAATCGCCGTTGAACGACGGACACGGCAAAATTAGGGTGAACCCGTCGACACAGGGTGCCTCAACGTCGAACGAGTATCAGAACGACTCGTTAAACAACAACACGTCAGCGAACCAAATGCAAAGGTCAGTGGTCAGAAGACGAGTCAGACGGAGAGCCAACTCTGCCTCGAACGATCCTGCGGAACAATTGACGGAGATGTCAGTCAGGGGCCTCAATTTGTTCAGATACGCCTCTGTCAACGAAGGAGTTTACCAATGCACTGAGTGCGCCAAGGAAAATATACAAAAAACATTTAAAAATAAGTACTCATTCCAGAGGCACGCCTTCCTCTACCACGAGGGGCAACAGAGAAAAGTTTTTCCGTGTCCGGTCTGTTGCAAAGAATTCTCTAGACCTGATAAGATGAAAAATCATATGAAGACTACCCACGATTGTTACGTTCCAAAGGATTGCGTTTACCCTCCAAATACGTATTACATGATACCGGGAATGGAAGGCCCACTTCCTCCAGGTTTGAAGTTAGAAACCATGAGTTCTCCTCGAGGATCGACACCGTCGCACTCCTCTCCGGATCCTACGCAAGTGTGAAGGTACTCTTTGTGAACTTGGCGGCACTTGGTATTAAAATCTTTCTTTGGTGGTATCTTCAAATTTCACAATATATCTACATTTTACATATTTGAAATATGTATAAAAATACTTTGCTTTCGTTCATATTAGGGTGTTATTATGGTAAGGTAAGGTAGGTATTACATTCATTAATAAATTACAATCTCAAGACTTCATGTGGTTTCTATCAGGGATGTTGCGGATGCCGATTTTTTCACATCCGCGGATGTGTATGCGGATGCGGATTTTTGAAGGCTCATATCCGCGGATGTAGATGCGGGTGTTTAAGATCTTATATAAATATAGTATAGAATAATATATAATATAGAATGAAGAATTCAAACAATGATAAAGTAATTATTAACATTTATTTTAATAAAAATAAGTAGGTATGATCCTATTTTTTTTAACTTCACTTACTAATTTTCATTTGCCGGCCCCGCCCGATTTCTTTCTTATCGCAACTTGTATTACATTCGCATCCGCATGGACATCCGCATTGATCTATGTGGAAGCTCCACATTAGCGGGTGCGGATGTGAATATTCGCAACATCCCTGGTTTCTACTATATATAATATATGAATGATACAAACATTTTAGTAACAAAAATAAATACAACTCAGTGCCTTTCATACACCCATTATACATATACCTATGTGAAAATATATAAATTAAAAGTTATTTACTACGTGTTAGTTTTCTATAAAAATCTATTAAATATTAGTAAGTATGTAATAGGTACATGTTATTAAACTACACTAGATAGGCATTTGTTATTTACTATTTTTGGAACAAGAGTTTTAAATAGGTAGATTACATTTTCATTATACTGTTTCCAATTATACTGTTATGCATTTAATATCTAAACTGTTTGTTACACTTTGATAGGACAATAGATCTTTTAAAATAATAATGGTTGTGCGAAATGTTTGACAATAAAATAATTGTTGAATACATTAAAAATATTTGAGGCCAGTTACGCAATAATTAAAACTTAATTTGTTAGTAGAATGAACAAGTCTGATATACGTGCCTTTAGTGTTTGCAGTTTTACATGTGTTTTATATATACTTACATGTTTTAAAGCGTTTAGAATTTGCTGACATTAATTAATAATATTATGTCTGACACACTTGATCACGACGAATCAGCCAAAGACAGTGATACATAAAATATACCTACACATACCTGTATTTGTCTCCGATATTTCGAACTCTGCAATCATACCTACACGGTGAAATTTTCGTATCCAAATTTACTGTGGAAGCATTTTAGAGCCCGTCTTTAATTCACTATTGAGAATTTTACTATGGAAATGACAGGCATGGCCATAACAAAACGCACATGCCATAGCACAGTAAAGACGGGCTTTAAATAGCAATACGAAAATTTCACCGTGCACCCAAGAGTGTTCCTATAGGTACAATCTTATTGTATCATACTTAATCTATCAAAACCTACTTATTTTTG
This sequence comes from Zygaena filipendulae, assembly GCA_907165275.2. NCBI lineage: Eukaryota > Metazoa > Arthropoda > Insecta > Lepidoptera > Zygaenidae > Zygaena > Zygaena filipendulae. Next base: position 10,041,498 of record OU015651.1, read on the forward strand.
ATGTAATCCAACAAAATCCTTGAGTCCTGAAGGGCAATTATGTAACTTTTGTTGCTATCATATTTCAGTTTCAGCCAGAAAAATAGCATATTTGTGATAAACTAATCATGTTTAGACAGTTTCAACTTTTGAAGTATGTTTATTTTGGGTGATTACTAGATCTTGTAGGTGTCATAACGTGCATATTGTAATCGCATGTTTTGATTGAAACCGAAAAATGATAGAAACAAAGATTACATAATAGCCCATCTGATGTTTCTTATTCTTGTGAAATTATTACTAAGTGAAACACCTTTTTTCATATTCTTTGTATAATAAGTTTTAAACGTATTACCTACGTTTAAATGGGTATAAAACGATAGTTTTACTAACAGTAAACCTATTTTATAGTGCCATAGCACGTTTACTAAATATATTGTTTATTACGAACGTTTCCATTTATATGCTTTATAGTATAAGTACCCACTGTAACCATTTAGTACTGACATAGGAAAGTGTTCTTGTAGTGTTAGGGCCGAAAACGACAATCCGCAGTTCTTCCATGGATAAGGAAATGAATAATTTTATAAAGTAGATATTGTTATCTATATGTGAAATAGAAATTAATGTTACAAATAAACGTCGTGTTAAATATTAAGTTGGAAATTTAGATGATTACACTAATTTTATATATTTTATGACAATACATTTATGATAGCAATTTAAGGTGTCAGGACGTTAAATACTATAATTACTTACCTAGTTAGATTTATTACACTACACACATTTTATATTATTATTATTAATATTATTACGTATTGAAAAGCACATAGTTAATTACGTAGCGTTTTTGGAGTTTTAAATATAGCGCACAAGATTAATTGATGTACCTAGCATAGAGTTAGTCTAGTACATTTATTTTATATGTATTAAGTTTGTGTTTAATAACTTTTTCGTAGGTTTTCTTCGTGTAAATACCCAACTTAAAGATCATTTTTATAGATTTAGAAGACACCAACAAGGTATTAACATTGCAGTGTGATTATATCATATTATTTTATTGTACTTGTAAGTAGCAATATCAGCGCCAGTCAATAGCACAACATAATACAGGGTGGTGTTCCCTATCAATTTAATATTTTAAAATTTAATTAAACTTCGGTGAGATAACTTACGGGAATATGGGCATATAGCGCCCGGACTTTTACTTGGGTTAGACGATTTGCGATCGGGACCGTTATCGAAAAAATGCCGATCTATCAATCACCGTGATTTGTATTTCGTCTCTTGTTTATGCTCTTATTTAATTTTTCATTTATGTCCACAGATATAATAAGCTCGATCGCAAACGATCGCGAAACACGTATTTATCGGAACGATATTTGGTTGATCTTAAAACCAAAGTAGCTCCCTGAAATGTTAATACGCGTTGTAATTTATTTCCATTGCGTCTTTATTTTTCATTATGTACCTATTAATGCTAACAAACAAAATACGATAATTTTCGTTATGATATAATGTTTATTTTATTTTAACGCGTTTATGAGTGTACGTATCTGTGTTTACTGCCTGAAATAACTGGGCTTTGGTGCGTCGACTTCATAGGCTTAGTACCCACTGCAATTAAATTCACTCGATTTTGGAACAGCTGAAAACTCCAATACGCATTTATTTCTCATTACCAGCATGGATTTCTGGCGAGCAGCGTGTGTTGTGGTTTGGGCTTAGAAAAAAAAAAGAAAACTTAAACAATGCCGCCACTATAGATAATATATGTGTAGGTATACATCCACCGATCAAGGACATTTTCTAAAATGTACAACCACGTGCGATAGCACCCCGATAAGTGTTTAACTATAGGTATTACCGATAGAGATGGGTTTGGGTCCAGCGTTAATAGACGTCTATCGGGCATTTACTCAAAATGTACGTAAATGCCGGACCAAAACCCATCTCTAATTACAGAACGTCGCGTCGATCGTTACTTTAGGTAAAAATATTTATTACAAGATGTGGGTAGGTCTACAATAGTAGATGAAGACACTATATTTTGTATAAAAGAATATCATAAACACATACCTATACTGAATCGAAATACTTAATATATACTGAATCGAAGACCGCAGTGCTACAGCTGCTACTACTACCTACTACTAACCATAAGAAACCTTTCTAAAATAAGCCATTGAAAACAAAACTGTCAATGCGGGCACTTGTAGATAGGTACTTACTTATATTACGTGAAGCTTACGTACCTACATTTTTCAGCAGTTTCAAACCGCAGTGCATGCTAAGCCTAAATACTAAATATAAAGTAATATTTCATCCGTATTGAAATTTTCTAAATTTGATTGAACGAATGTGAGTAGGTATTACTGGCGCGCTTTTAGTGGTAGTCGACGTCATGCCTTCGGTAGTCACAAATTCGGTACATTTTGTGGGAATGTGACCACCTCCAACAAATATACTTAACTTACTGAATTTTAGTTATTTTTTTAAGTTTATTTTTATTAAAATTCTTTTAAATAATAATAATGTTGATCGGCCATAGTGTATACTAAAAATATGACCTTGTATTGTTTGTACAAACTCTATCAGTACGCAGATCAACAGATACGCACTCTATCGTTATTTCTTTTTTTGTAGTATTTTATTTTGTGATATTAGCGCCAACTAAGTTGGCAATCATGTTCTTGTTGAGTTTGTGTAATTCTTATCTTATTTTCTTTTAAAGCACGCCGCTGAGCGGAAGATACGTTATGATTTTTGTAAGTTTAAAACAATACTTATTATAACAAAATTATATTTTATAATTAAGTACTAATATTAGTATTTAAATTTAAAAGTACACACACAGAATAATTATCTATTTGCAATTTGAAAAAAACTATTTTTTAAATTTTTAATGCTAAGGTCGGTATACTAAATATATCTATGTAGTGCGTAGGTAGGTACTAAAATATACCGAAACGAGGTTATATATCTAAACAGAAACAAATGGTTGGTCTTTATTTACTTAGCAATTATTTATTTATAATTTTGTTTATTTATATCTCAGAAAATGGGATTAATTCAAAATATTTCTGAAGTAACAGGTGTATTACGAACGACGAATCGTCAGAAAAAACCTTAACTAGATTTTTTTTACTAGACAGCACAAAAACCAACCATGTCCAAGTAAGTATAACTTACTCACAATTTAAGTATGTATGTATTTTATTTATCTTAAACTATATAAAGTGCAATTTAAATTTTTACGACCTACGACTGTTGATTTTTTCTATATTCTATTTTAAAAATAGTATATTATTATCAAATGAAATATGCTCGCCCTTCTAAATGGAGACTTCTGAATGCAATTAATTTTGATTTAAAACAATGTCTTTAATGTGACTTTCAGCATCTTTTTAATATAAATGTCCCCGGAGGTTTCACCCGTGGTAATTTCGGAGTTCCTGCGGGAATTCCAGGATAAAATATGGATATAAACCTTCCTCATGAATCACTCTTATTAGTGAAAACCGCAAGAAAATCCGTTGCGTAGTTTTAAAGATCTCAGCAGCATACTTAGGAACAGACAGCAGGAAGCGACTGTTTTATCCTATAAGTAGATTATAGGAGTGAGCTTTTGGTCACTCTTTAAACAATTAAATGAAATTATTGACAAATCAGAACTATGACCATTGAAATATATAAAATACACTCCCATTTTGAATATTTTAATTTAGGTATGATATGTTTTTGATTTATGTTGTTCAAATTTAGGCGGATTTACAATACTGTACCTACCCTAAAAATTGCGAAATAAAATCTTTTAGTTAGATAGGATACAAAATTAAAAATCACGCAAATATAAAAAAAAAATTGATTCCACTTTTAGATTTAGAGAGTGGCAGAAATGCCACTACGATATTTTCAACTAAATTTGTCTACCAACATCACTAATGTTGCCCGATACATTTAATCCATTATTGTGTAACATATAAGCACATTTTTTTATTGCGCCTGGCGAGATACTAGATACTTGGTACGTAAATACTATCTATATAAAATAATATTATGTTAAAGGTCGGATATTTTTGCATCTTTTCTTTTTTCTATTCGTTTCCCTCAAACTTAAGGGGTATTCTATTTAGATAGGTTAGCCTTTAAGTCCGTTAGATTTTAATAATGTTTAATATAGTGTAATCGTTATTAACAAAATTCTACCACAGTTTAACACGTAAATTACATGTAGTTTAGCATTATAGATAAAAAAACAATGTCTCTGCAAGCATTAAAGCTTTAACTAAATTGATGATTATAATCGATACTAAAGTCTATCTAGGTCTACTTATAGTAATGAAAAAAATAGTTATATTTTATGTTTAATTAAAAAAAACGATCTTACCATCGCATTGAGCAATGTGAAAGCATGTAACATTACAAATAATACAAATAAAGGAAAACCATACTATTTTCTGTTTTAATTTATTTTTAATCCCTTTTTGTGGGTCGTGTGTTTTCGATCAAAGTCATATTGAACGTCTTTCCAGAATTCCACTATGGGTTCGGGGATGAAAACGACGCTAGTGACATGCCTATTATAACATTAGAAGTACTATCAAACCAATCGATTACCGAACCCAACAGTCTTGACGATGAAACGAAAAGTGATCCAACAGCTGATATCCACATACAAGATGTCAAAACTGGAATACATTTCCTAACGGAAAAATCTGATACAGCCACCGACCATGACGCTTCCGATAGTCATAACAAAGATGATGCCAATAACGAAGTGCCAAAAGCAAGAGATTTATTAGAATATATGATGAGGAACGATGGAAGTGTTGTCTGTAAGCTATGTGGAGAAATATTGCAGAGTCGAACTCATTGGTACAGGCATAAATATAAACTGCACGTTATCCCACCTCTGAATCCCGCGCCACTGTTTCAATGTGAGCAGTGTCTTGTGTATTTTAAAAGCAGAAAAGGTATGTACAATTCAAACTAATTATTAGACTCTACAACGTTAAGGTTTTTATTTTGAGCGTGGCCTTATCCACGGACGACCTCAAAATAGCAACCTCAAATTCAAGCACACCGGCCAAGGCTTATCAAAAATTTAAAAAAAGAGTAAAAATCATTTTTTATGTACCTACCTACCTATGGCATTTAAACTTGATAACAAAAAGTTAAAAAAGTTTTTTTTGGAGGTTTTCGATGAAACTTTTTATATTAGGTAATGTTGCAATCATACTTAGGTACTAAATTATCTTAAAAAGTAGGTAGGTACGGTCTATTTATGTACACTATTGGAAATGTTCTTCCATCGATTTCTTCTTAAATGAATAAATTCAGATGATTATTACATTTTTAGCGGATAACGCCAGTGTGATTTTCGTATTCCTATTAGGTATATATACCAAAGACAATCAGGCGCGGATCTAGCCCCTAAAAAAGGTCGTGGGCCCCCAGCCATCTGAAAATTTGTTGTGTTTGCATATCGCAATATATGAACTCGTAAGTTTCGAAATTCCCGTAGGAATTCTAAAGTAGCCTAATTTACTTCTTATAACATCAGTTAATTAGCAGTGAAAGTCCCGTCAAAATAGGTCCAAATGTTTCGGTAACTTCAAACTTCTTTTATTCTTCTTCTCCTTACAATAATAAACACAACAAAAATAGAATCGGCGAAATTGGTCCAGCCGTTCACGCGTGATGCCGAGACCAAGAGAAATAGCGGATTCATTTTTACATTTCTCATCTATTTTCTTATTATTTTAAGTCATTCTTATTGGTTAATTGTTTCTTTTAATGTGCTGTAGAGTTAGTTTTCAATAAATAAATGAATAAAAAATAAATATTACTAGCTGTCCCGCGTGGTTTCACCCGCGATAATTTCGAAGTTCCCGCGGAATTGTTCCATAGAAACTTTTCATCCCCTTTTCATCCCCTTAGGGGTTGAATTTTCAAAACCCTTATCGGATTCGGATGCCTACGGTATACAAAGAATACACCCTCCAAGTTTCAGATCTCTACGATCAGCAGTTTAGGATGTGCGTTGATCCATCTGTCATTCAGGACAAAGCATTTTACCTATATGTATAGACTAGCTGTACCCCGCGGTTTCACCCGCATGAAACGTTTTTGTATGACAACTTATTTTCCCGACATCCGATTTAAATGAAACAAAGCATATATGTAGCTCCAGGCTAAGCTTAATAAACCTATGAAAACCGCATGACAATCCGTTCAGTAGATTCGGAGATTATCGCGAACAGACAGACAGAAAAGAAATTTAAAAACTTTTTTTTTGCTTTGGTCACTCTTCTTTTATCACCCCTCTCAATTTTAGGGAAAAATATTCAATGTACAGAATCGCAGATCCTACTCTTTTATTATAGTATAGAATAGATATGTATAGGTAGATATAGATTTAACCAGTAAAGATGACTTTTAATCTTGAAAGCATTTATCGCGTTCCAAATAACGCGTGGTTCATTGGTATTTATTTCAACCCATTTGGATATGACTTGTATACGTATTTGTTGTATGATAACATTAATATTTTTAATGTTTCCTATAGGTTATATTGGACACTTAGCTAGCAGACACAGTGAAATTTTAGCCGACTCTAGTCCAGTGCTCACGAACTCTCAAGCAGAGGCCATCACGAGAGAAACCCCTCCAGAACAGCTACACTGCCCTCAGGAAGTGAAGAACGAGCCTGACCCTGAACTCTCCATACCGAAGTCGAGCGTGCCTAACTATCAAACAACTATCATAAAACAATTACCACCAAAAACAACAGAGAGTAAAAGACCGTGCCGAAGTAATAAAGGTAAAATAATGTTTTTATTTTAATGCACTCACTATTTGTTTTTAGACTATATTTCACATCTGATAGATGTAGTAGGCTAGACCGTAGGTATAGATAGAGGGCCGGAACGTACTATGGGATACTTTAATACCAAGGTTTTACATTTATTTGTATTTTTATAATATATCTATAATACAATCTGCCCTACGTATTATCTGCAATATAACACATTTTTTACAAACTTCATAAAAATATCGAAAAATTCAAGAAAAATCTATTTTGTATAAAAAACCACGGCAACAGCAAAAATCCTTTAAATATTGCAAAATTATTAGGTACCTAGGTATTGTCATGGACCAATGGTCCATGGTATTGCTAAAGAATCGAGAATATTAGGTATTCAGTTTTTAGTTTTTACCCTTAATTTTGCAATCGATTTTAAACTAAGTTCCCGTTAACGGTGCGTACAGACTTCTTAACAAAACTTGTTATATAACATGTTATTTATTTATTTATTTAATGTTAACACATATGGTATAGGACCAATTACAATGGTTTAAAAATACTAGTAGGCCTTACATACAAACTCCTCACAAATCTTCAAACACACAGGCAAGAGTTCCATCCACTCATCGGTAAACAAATCAACAATACAACAGTTGCTGCCGCAGCTGGTGAAACTTCCTCTCACCGAAGACATTTAGCATAGCACTGAAGAACGAGAAACGACAATGGTTATATAACATTGTTATCTTGCATTGTATAATGTGTACAGTCTTGTTTTATGTTGCAATGTTGTATAACATGTTACATAGTCTGTACGCACCGTATAAGCTAGAGACTTACAACATACCTACCTACTTAGTTTAGAATTAGATGAAAATACAATATTTTAGCTGTAAACTTTTCAATTGTCAAGGAGAAACATCCAACAGAGCAGATTGGGAAGAGAAACGTTCCAGAGAAGAGAAGCTAGTTGCGGACATCATAGATCGTGTAAGGCGAGAGTGCGAAGCGCAGGGATCGGGGGGCGCCACCCGGCGCGGGTACACGCGACGCACCACCGTCATGCACACATAGCGCTGCCGCAGTCACGAGCCCGTGACGTGATCAGTTAATCACCGCTACGCGACGCGACGGTATTTTAAAGTTCCTCGATAGTGAGCTCGTCTCATTAATTAAGATTTTTATGCAAATATTCATATTTTATATTATTTTATTAGCATCAGTGAAATAATTTTACCGATATCTTAAAAATGGCCAACTTATGAGCGTGGTGATTGATGGCACCCATCCATTCTAATCTATTATTATTTGGACATAGATAAGCAATAGTGTGTTAACCCACACTGGAGAAATTTTGAGTAAATCGTGTTTTAAAAGTATAGCGCCATTTTGTGTCAACCTTTTTTATGTGAAATATCGAGTTGCATATTTAAGCAATGTAATAAGGTAAACTTATAACTAAAAAACGTTCCCTAGCTCTCAATAAATCGTTCTGAATCAATAACTTAATTTTGTGGGTTGACATGTTATTGCTTATCTGCGTCCATTTATAAATGCGAAAATGACTTTGTCTATCTGACTATGTGTTATGTTACCTATCTTAACTACTCAATCGATCAGCATGAAATTTTGCATACCTACACGTTGTCATGGGTATACAGAAAAAGACATAGGATACCTCCTTTTTTCTTCCCGGAATTCCCGTGGGAACTCCGAAGTGAACGCATAACTGCGGGAAACAGCTATAGTTTTTATGTACCTATTGACTACATGCTAATAATGTAGCTTGGGCTGTTATCTGTAAGCATGGCCAGACGGTAGGTACTTACGTTCTGAGGGTTCATTCTGCTCACATAAAACCCAAAACCGCCCACTTATGCATCTATGCATCGACAACTCGATTAGCGCAGTAGGGCACCATGCCTACCTACTAATAGAATAGCATAGAGGTTTATTTGGTACCAAAATTGAACTAATCAAGAGGCTCTGGATTCCATTTCCGGTAGGGGTGGACTTGTGTGATGAACACTAGATTCCACTTTTCGGTCTGAGCGTTTTCGTATATCTATAGTATAACCATAGATACATATCCACCAGAAAGACCCAATATATTATAATAGGTATACCTAGTAGCTGACCGCAGCGTCACTCGCGGCAATCCCAGTATAAACTAGGACTTATAAACATTCCTCTTGAATCACTTTATCTATTGGTGAGAATCGCAAGAAAATCCAAGGACTTTGTTTTGTAGCGATAGTATATATATGTAATAATATGTGTAGTCCTACCACGTTTGCTTGGTTTATATGACACAAGCTTATAGCTTAGTGTGAGATCAAGTAGATCTGTGTGTTGTAAAATGGATTATTAGGTATTATTTATTTGGCCGAACGTGCTAAACTCAGGAACTACTGGTTCGAATTGAAAAAGTTATATTTTTTGTTCAATATAATACTCATTTATCGTGGAAGGCTAATGGCTATATTTATCACGCTACGACCAATAGCAGCGTAGCATCAATGAAAAATGTTGCATGAACGGTTAGCTGTGGAATATATTTCAGTATATAGGTTTTTCTCAAATTAACGCGGGTGAATCCGCAGGGCACAGCTAGTGTAATAATATGTAGATTGTGATATACCACGTTAACTTGGTTTCCACTACCCAAGCTTAGTGTGGGATCAAGTAGATCTGAGTGTTGTGAAGTGTCTGTTAAGGTCTTCCCTCATATACATTATACATATCTACGTATTATCTACGTTTCGAAGGCAGATCGGCTCACTGCAAGGATGCAGAATATATTATCTTGTGGGTAAAAAGAAGACGCGGAAATGGTGCGGTTTCGTGTTTTGCGTGAGCATTTGCACTCAAGAAGCATTAATGGGGTATCTAGTGTTGCATTTTGTTAAAAACTTATAACGTTAAGGTATTTTGCAAAAAATCGAAGTAGTGTTATTTGCATGCACCTATACACTTAATCCGTGTTCATTTATTTACTTCTGGGAATACTTGTATTATTACCTAATAATGTCACAAAGTCACTAAAAATAAAATTATTTTACCAAAGGAGACGAACTGCGCGATATGGCCTAAGGAAGTACCTATGATGCTTGTTTTATTGCCAAACGGCCCTAAGTACCTGAGGTACCCACCTAAATTAAAAAATTATGTGCCAATTATCACTATAAGAATTAAGGTGCCAAAATTTGTCCAAAATTTAAATTATGATTACTTAGAATAATAGGTATTAACATTTTCTGTGTATTAATGTATAGGCAAGCCCTATCTAAAATCATATTACTTAATAATAACTTCATTATTTAACTGTTATGTTCGATTAGTTCACTTATGTACCTATATCATAAGAATTAATTAATTCGGAGTGTTAGGTCGTGTTAGCTCAATATCAAATCTAACGTCTTCCTAACAAGGTAACAGCATAAAAAGGCTTGGTTACCTATGTGAGCAGATCAATAGCTAATAGCTATCTTATCGGTTGTTAATTGTTATATTACAAAAAAACGTTCTTAAGAAACCCCGTGTGTTATTAATTGGGTTAGTAACTTAGCGAAAAATTTCTTCATTGACCCTTAAAAAGCTTCAAGGTTTAAAAATAAACTTAACTTTAAAAAAAAAGTTGAAAACAAGTAAATATTTACCAGGGAAGAGCTTTGATTGGTCATAGTTTTGATCTCACTACTTGTTTGAACTGAAACTTTCTGGTCGGGACAATTCACTTATAATATTTTATTCCTAGACACAAAGATACGCAAAGGACAATCTGCCTCCATATAAGTAAGTAGGTTTCTGTGTTTAAAATTATGAATTCCTAATACTATAGTTAATCTTACTACTTTTTACACACACTTTAAGTACCTACCTACCTACCTACTTTACTTATTCTATCCTTCTACAAACCTTTATAGATTGGTTTCAGTAAGTTTAACTGCATAATATCTTGTGGAGTGGTTTTTGAATCACTTCCTTTTGATACATAATACACTCGTCGTATCATTGTGCTAGTGATATTGAGTTGACACGTCGACGATGATGTTTGTATGACGTACCTACACGACATTTGTATTCACGAAATCAATGAAATTATGTTGAAATCAATGGACAGGTATTATAAGTTGAAATGTCTAAAATATTCACTACTATTTTATATTATTTATTTATATTCCTACAAAGGTGCATTGATTGTTTTATACAATAAGAGATTACCTACTTTTAATTATTTAAGAAATAGTTAATAGGTTTTATTATTATATATTTATTATGAATAATGATTACGGAGTTCCCGCGAGAATGGGCATAAACCTACACCTAACCCCTACAACGACGTCACAAACTTACAAACCCACAAACTCACAATTCACAAACTCACAATTTACACACTCACAAACTGTTCTTTATAATATTCGTTACTAAGTATCTACGTATCTACCTACTTTTCAGTTGAATCGTAAATTATACAATGTTTGTCTTTTTATAGTTAAGTATAGGAAATCGTGAGACTGGATTTACATTAGACCTCGTGAAGTCGGTACTAAACTAAGTTATTAATAAAGTTATTTGATTATTATTACAATAGCTAACTACTTATTAATTTATTCATCAATACATATACTATCGCCGCGCCGACGTAGGTAGTTACCTTAATACTTTATAGGTACTCCGTACCTACAGCTAGTACCCACTCAGTCGGTGGTTGTCTGTCATGTTTAATATTATGTTCACTTCAAGGCTCAGACGAAATCAAGACGTTCAAGGTACCTAAGCTCATGTTGATTGTTTTTCTCGTTTTAGTTCTTACTGTAAAGATAAATCATTCTGCTTTAAAAATAGTTAAATTAATAATTATTGACGAACTTCCTAAATAATTAAGTTCTATGTGGCCACTAGGTACTGAATAGAATTAAACCATAATATTTTGTCCAGCTGCCTTGTTAATTTTTAATCTATCTTAAAATAACAAGTTTAATCGCAATTGGTTCGTTTAGGAGGAGGTAATTTAAAAACATGGACACGAAACATAAAGAGCGCGAGCACAGGCCACCTTCTAAACAACCTTCAAAACAGGCAAACCTTCTTTTCAAAATTAATGTCTTTACGGCTATTTAAACATGTGTCAAACTCGAAAATTATAGGTACTTATGCTAATTATAATTATAGGTTAATTATAGGTACATATACGAAAACTGTGATGAATGTGGCTCACAAATAAAAAAAAATGCTACTAATTTGTGTAGTTTTACTCTACTATGTAGGTACATAAGTTTAATTGTTAGGTAGGTACAATATTTTGGCTCATTCTATGTCAGGCTCTACCTAGGCCCTTAAGCGCTTATTATCTACACCTTGCAATTTCAGAACACCAATTTAGTGCTCTAAATCGGATACAATTTAGGGTTGGTGAGTGAGAGAGAGAGAGCGAGCGAAATTGGTGCTCTGAAATAGCAAAGTGTAATAAGCACATTAGGTACTAGCTCCACGTATAGCCAACCGATATGGAAGTAGGTACATCTTTTTACTAATAAAAGAGTAAAATTTCTATGACTGCGTCATACATTGCATTGGTATGGTTGGCACTGAATGCTTTCACAGATTGGATCAGCGATTGGTATGGAAGTGCCTATTCTTAAAACGTAGTGATTATTTGCTCAGTGGGTACGTGTTTTAGGTTTTTTTTATAAAGTTTTTTTATATTTTATTTTATATTTTATATAAAGTCCAGTAGTTTTTGAGTTAAGTCGTAACAAACAAAGAAAAAATCAAATCTTTCCTCTTTATAATAGGTATTAGTTTAGATAGGTATATAATAAGCAGAGAGAAGGTAATCACTATAAGCAATAAAATATTATTTAAGAAGGAACTTAGACGCCAATATTAAAGAAGAAGAAGAAGGAACCTCAGATTAACTGGAAGGAACTACCTATTTTCGTTATAAGCTGTTGTTGAGTTGACTTGTATTTAATAATGCTAGAAGTGTTTCTGGAGAAGGTTTTTTAATAAGTTGGAAGAATCAGAGCTTCCATTAAGTTTACAATAAAGTTGGAGGTGTTTTAAGTACCTACCTAATTGGCGAAAAAAAATTGAAAAATTAAAAAATCTTAGTGAAAAAAAAAAACCGACCGTCGATATCTATATTTCAATATCGTACTATCGATATATACCTAAATATCGATATTTTTAAATAATAATATCGACATATCGATATTTTATACATTTTTTTTATTTTGTTGTTATTTCAACTGTCTCAGTATCTTTCTTTCTTTCTTCTATTTTATGGACTTTTTCCGTGGACGGTCTATTCTCCGTCTACGACTTTTTCGTATAGTGCATTTAGCCAGTTTCAAGTAAAATTAATTAGATCAATGTATTTTTTTATAAAATGCTTCATTGTACGGTTTGAAATTGCAAGCCAGCCACGTAGCCAGCTACTGGCCAGTAGGTCATTACGCTGGATCGCGGCCCTGCGTTATTTCGCGGCCTTTTAGAGCTCTAACCGCCTAAATATTACAATAATAAGAATACTATCCCATCCATCCCAACGTGTTATGGCTCTTTAAAAAGTAGGATAGTTGCAAAATGTAATGCTTATTCAAATTGGTCGGTTTTCCTAATCCATGTGCCGGAAATAAATCGTTCATTTTATCAACCGCGCTACCAGCCCACAAACGTACGCAAAGCTGCGCAAAAAATAGCAAACAGGTCCCGCTTTAAAAGTAAGTATTTAAAGTTTACGATTACTTATTACTATTGTGATTGTTTTTGGGTGATCATAGCTATTTGCTTTACTTAATTTTGCATTTAATTTGCGAGTAAATTACTTTAATACCAGTTTTATTAGGTGGCCGCCAACCAACACAAGGATTTTTAAGTAAAGTTGGTATACGGCCGGGGTGGCCGCAGTTCTAACTCACTGGGTGAGATTAGTTTGTCTTCTTTTCTATTATTAAAGTAAATAACCTTTAGTTTTGTGCAACATTTTTTATTGTTGGGGTTGGCTTAAATGCTATGGTTAGTTCACGGCCGCCAAAATATAATTTAATACGGATTAATAGCTATAATGTGGCCGGATACTAACACATGCATACAAAACAAATCAGGTTTGCGGCCGTCTGGCAATCATATGAAAGAAGACGGCCGTAATCTGACCTGAGAATCTGACTATTGAAAATAGAGATGTCAGTGGCCACTTCTTTCAAACAGACATCTTTTTACAGATGTCTACCAAAAAACACAAAAAAACTGCGACTTACGCTCCTCAATCCCTAGAACAGGCATTAAAGGAAATTCTCGAAGTCCAAATCCCAATCAGGGAAGCATCTCGTAAAGGAGACGGGCGAAAGTTCATAGAAAGTTGGGCCTGTGGTGTACAGTAACGATTACTGCATTATTTTATTTGTATATTAATACTATTTAAATAAAACTGAATTCTTTACAATTTCTTAATGGGAGAAAGAAAATATAGGATGTTAATGGTTGGTACAAAAACAACCTCTAAGGTATTCATACACCGACCTCTCACGTTAGATATACTTTAAAATAATCATTTGACTTTATTGTAAACTAGAACTAACCTGAATTTATTGTAGGACATTCACACATTGAAGATTCAGCGGCCGTCCAACTAGATTCTTAGAGGTTTAAGAGAATTATAAAAAAGCAGAGGGAGTATGAATTAAAAACATTTCTCTTATAATGATTTATTCATCGTCCACTTCATCATAAACTATTAAAATATCATCTAAAAACTGTGCAGGAGGTATTAAATTCTCTTGATGCCTCGCCCAGCTTAGGTACCATATTATGGACATCACATGACAACAGCAACCTACAGTTCTTTTTCCTACCAAGCAATTACAATAATATTGTTTGATAGCCTCTCTACCATTACGAGAACTGTCAACTAAAATATAAGTAAAATATATTTTTGAGCTTACATGTCTCGATTTTATTCTACCTCTTAACAGCCAGCTAGAATCATTTGATATTGACAGTTCTCTTAGTAGGTTGCCTGTATATTAAAACATTGACAATCGATTATGAAATCGATTTAATTTATAAATTACGAGTTACGACTTTTTTTGAAACGAAGAACCATTATTTAAAAAATATATGGTGTTTTTTAAACGAAGAAACCATTATTTAACCATAACCATTATTTAAAAAATATATGGTATTTTTTAAACGAAGAAACCATTATTTAACCATAACCATTATTTAAAAAATATATGGTGTTTTTTAAACGAAGAAACCATTATTTAACCATAACCATTATTTAAAAAATATATGGTATTTTTTAAACGAAGAAACCATTATTTAACCATAACCATTATTTAAAAAATATATGCTGTTTTTTAAACGAAGAAACCATTATTTAAAAAATATATGGTGTTTTTTAAACGAAGAAACCATTATTTAAAAAATGTTTTTTTTTAAACGAAGAAACCATTATTTAAAAAACATATGGTGTTTTTTAAACGAAGAAACCATTATTTAAAAAATGTTTTTTTTTAAACGAAGAAACCATTATTTAAAAAATATATGGTGTTTTTTAATCGAATCCAAAAAAAAGGAGGTTCCCAGCATTTAAATCACTTTTTATAGTATTTTGAATAGTTAATTAATTGTTCGATTTTTGTAATAATATCGATTAGCTTACCTATTTCATCTGGCAACATTGCTTCACAGTGAAAACAAGGAAAGTCAGTATTATTTCGATTAAATATTTAATTTTATATCCAATTATAAAACTGCTTAATATTTTATGATTAACCACAAAAAAACCGAAAAAAAATTATGATAAATATTTCATTTGTGTACATTTGGGTTTGGTTTGAGCCCAAATCCGCCCGTCTCCTTTGGAATTCCGAAATGTACAATAATTTAAGATCGATTAAGTGGCAGAAGGACTGACGAACTAAAAAAACAGGGCCCCGAGCCAGTGTTGGGAGAACAAGGCGAAAAAAAGTTGTAGAATGGCTTATAAATATAGCAAAATGTGGTTTTCGAGTCAAGAAATCAGAACTGTTAGATACCGTGCAAAAAATTTTGAAAGATTTAAGCAAGCCGAACCCTTTCAACTTGAAAGGATGATCGTCCTGGTCCTGTACTATGAGCTCTTAAAGCAAAACCTAAATTGAATTGCTTTAAGACTACCACCTTTAAGCAGGCGATAATGCAGAGCGATTCAATTTAGGTTCTGCTTTAAGAGCTCATAGTAAACCCGTTGGTCTAAGAAGACACCCTAAAATATCAGTTACATCTGCAGAAAGCATCAACAAAGCTTGTGCGAGGGTGACCGAAGAAACGATTCGACTGTGGTTTCGTGAACTGGAATTATTATAATTATCATATTAAAAAAAATGTTGATTATTTTCAATACTAGTTTTAAATTATGGAATAGCAGTGGGAGTATTAAAACTTTGAATCATATACATATATTAAGAACAAAATGTTAAATAAAACACTAAACTTAATTCGTTAAAATACACATTGATTTATTAAACTATTTTAGTGTTTTATTTCATTATTTGCAGTGATAGTAATGTAATATGTTTAACAACAAGACAAGAATAACATCAGTACCTATATAATATGAAAGTGTAGTGTGTAAGGAGTATGGAAGAAGAATAAATGCATTAGAGCTTAAGAAAAGAGTTTCGTGAAAGGAAAAAAGGAAGGAAAATAAAGTAGAGGAAGGAGAGAAGAAAGTACAGAGGGAAGAATGGTTGCAGAAATTAAAAACGGAGGTGAGTTGAGAGGAGAAGGGAAAATACTGTAGAGGTAGAGACAAAATTGTAGTGTAGTGTGAGACGTCAGATTAGAAGAACAAACCCTGTGAAAATAAGAGATGTTAGAACAGTTCAAGGTATGAAAGGGACGAATACTCAGAAGATATACGCTTTTTAAGTGTGACGGCATTTCAGTAACAATCGCGATCATATTATGTCCAACGATGTGGAAATTTATAATAGGATATAAGTATATGGTGAAAAGTGTGCGAAAATCTCAAAAAAGTATGAGATATTCGTAAGTCAATAATTAATTATTGTACGTAAACCTGGCGGCCGCAAACTAACTCTAGGGTGGCCGCGAACCAAAAAAAGTGGCCGTCAACCGGCATTTTGGGTAAATTTCAGGTAATTATTTATTAAAAAAAAAACTGATTGAATCTTCCTTCAATACTTAATTCGAAAAAAAACTTGATTATATTTGCTACCCCTACAGAAACAATCAGAACTTGAAATATGGACATATTATATTAATTTTAAGGAGTAAAGTTGGGAAGGCGACTAAAAGGCCGCCAACCGGCGCAATGACCTATAGCTTGCAAGAACTTTCTTGCAAGCTATAGTACTGGAAACCGAAGAAATCAGCTCGAAATATCAATTTAAATTTCAATATAAATCTTCTTGAGCACATAAAAAACCGTTACTGTGAAAATTATTGTCCAAAACATCAACACAACAAAATCCATTTTTAACCATTTTTTATCTAGGTACATGAAAATAAATGACCGAACGCCATCTTTGATTCACGCTAAAAAAAATCCTGTTTCGACTCTTGGTCTGTGTCGTGGACGGAGAATGTCGATCTTCAGTGAGATGTCGATCCACGATTGCTATTTTTTTTTTTATAGTTTTACGGCCCTGGGTACATGCCCTTTTGAGCCGAGTCTTAATACATTTACATATTATTTAAAGCCACGATTGCTATTTGTTACACGGTTTCCAACTTATGGGTTTTCTCCCCAAATTTAGGAGGTAAATAACTGCGGCGGGATTTTTAGGGGTATTTTTTGGGGTTTTTTGGCTCCTTAAACTTTTTTCTTATTTTTATTTCTTATTTTTTTGTTAGTTATTATAATTAATTGCGGCATAAATCCTAATTTTTGCCGCAATTTCAAAATAAAGTCGAATTTTAGATATTACAGTGTATAATAATATAAATAGGTAGATAATGTGAGTTTGTGGGTTTGTGAGTTTGTGACGTTGTAAAGGGTAATCTCTGGATCTACTGAACCGATTTTGAAAATTCTTTCACTAATAGAAAGCTGCAGTGATCCTGAGTGTCATAGGATACTTTTTATTCTGGAATTCCTGCTGCTAAAATCAAGGCGGAACAACTATCTCTAGATCTACCGAACCGATTTTGAAAATTCTTTCACTTATAGGGAGCTACAGTGATCCAGAGTGATACAAGGTACATTTCATTTTTATTCTGGAATTCCCTTGGGAACTCCGTAGTTTGTGAGTTCATGAGTTTGTGAGATTGTAGTGGGTAATCTCTGGTTCTACTGAAGCGATTTTAAAAAATTTTTAACTTATAAAAAGCTACAGTGATCTCGAGTGACTTTTTATCCCGGAATTCCCGCGGGAACCCCGGAGATTGTGAGTTTGTGAGGTTGTAGGGGGTAATCTCTGAATCTACTGAACCGATACTTTTCAGTTCTTTGATTGGCGGTGGGATATTGTTCCAAATCTTTGAAGCCGCATACCTGAAACTACCACGAAATGAAGCCGATCGGTGCGAAGGGGTAGCCAGCCGCTGCACGCACCGTCTACCCTCACGCTGATGGTGACCTTTTACCCACGAGATCTTCGAGTACATGTATGAGGGGCACTTAATGGTGAGAACTCCAAAAAGAAGACCAGCAAGATGTAACTTACGACGTAATTTCATCTTAAGTATAAAGTGTTTATTAAAAAATGGTATAACAGGACTTCTTGGTGGAATATTGAAACAGAATCTGGTACACGCGTTCTGCACTCTCTGTAACAGCTTCTCAGTACGAGCTAGCAGCCTGGGGCCGTATACCGCGTCACCATAATTTAATTTGGACAAGATGATTGAATCTACAAGCTGAATGCGCATCTGTTGGCTTAGGTAGGGACGCATCTTATACAATACTTTTAATCTATAAAAGCAGTTCTTTACACAATTCGCGACATGATTTTCAAATCTAAGCGATTGATCCATTAACAAGCCTACATTGCGCGCCTCGCTTACACGCTCAATACTTTCTCCTGATACGGTTATTGTAACAGGAGATATAGACGCTGCAATTTCCACCCTCTCTCATTGTACACTTGTGCCGAAAACCATATATTTAGTTTTGCTGGGATTGAGGATAAGGGAATTTCGCTTCTACCATTCTACTATTTTTTGCAGATCTTCATTGATGGCTTTTATTGCAGTTTCATAGTTTTGAGGTTTAAATGATATGTATATCTGCAAGTCATCAGCATATACATATCACTTAAAAATATTGGTGATATTTATTATTTATAAACTTTTTAGTAAATTTATTTCATTTAGGGGTTTTTGACTTAACCATTAGGGGTAAATATTATCGAGAGTTGGTAACACTGATTTGCTTCTCAAAACACGGTTTCCAACTTAGGGGTTTTCCCCCTAAATTTAGGAGGTAAATGACTACGGTGGGATTTTTTTGGGGGTATCATATTTTTAGGGGTTTTTTGGCGTCTGATAGTTTTTTCTAATTTTTATTTCTTATTTTTTTGTTACTAATTATTATTAATATATTATAAGGGGCCAGGGTTTATGCTGCAATTTTTAAAAACAATTATTAATAATATCGAATACCTATTTTATATTAAATATTAATCTTAAAAAAATCCAGACATTTTTACTTTTGATCAATCTTTTTTATACAACCAATATTTTCGTCCTAATAATTTCGAAACTAAGGCAAAAATTTTGGCGCTATTTTGCTATTTATTTTTTATAAACTTTTAAATATTTCATTTAGGGGGATTTAGGGGTTTTTGACTTGACCTTTACAGTTTAGAGGTAAATGTTTACGAGAGTTGGTAACACTGCCTAAAAATCAAAATTGTTAATATTCTTGTATTGTTGCCTGTAGGTAGGTAGCTACATATTTTATATTAAATACTTGTAAGTTAAGTTGTAATAAACGTAGTGATTACCTTCTCTCTGGTTGTAAATTTGTAATTTATGTTTAGTTAATCTGGGCTGAGGTTTTAATATCCTTTATGTAAACGACTAAACGTTCAACTTGGTTACCTACCTAATACCTACAAACATTTTCACAATGCCCCAAATGTTTCAAGTTTTGAGATGCTTCAAATGTCTAGTTTTTCAGGTAAGGTCTCAAATCAATACTTTTAAGTACCTACGTAAGTATCATTACTATACTAATTAGGTATATTAATTGAACAATAGATACAGCTTTATCGTCACTATTCACTTCGTTGTAGTTATAGGTCGGCACTAGGTACCTCGACGCTTGTAAAATGAAGAAAAAAATCATAAAAGTCATGTTATGGTTTGACCAGGTCATTTTAGATAATGTTAATTCCCTTTAGCTTTATGAAAAACGAAGATTTTAGTTTACATAGATCAATTCGTCTTTTAGGTACATCAATTAAAAAAATCTATTAAATGGATATGCAAAATGTGTGGAGAAAAACAGTCAATAAAAAGGCACTACGGCCTAGGAACAGGTCAGGAGTGCAGAGTTCATGTACAAAAACTAAATGGTATTCGGGGACATGTAGATGACTTAGAAATTGATAGTTCATCTTGTGAAGTTGATAGTGAAACTGAAAATGATAGGAAAACTGATGAAACTGATTGCAAATTGCTAAATATTCAATTGCAAAAGAGCAAATGGGCAGAATATTTAGAAATATCTGATGTAGGTCCAAATCCTAATGATGAATCTACGAACGAAAATCATAAGGGGGAAGAAACGTTGTTTGAAGTACCAAAGAAAAGATCAAGAAAATCTGACTACAGGCAGTCTTTAATGACAATACATAGAGATGAAATATCACCATCAAAAAAATCATCGAACTCATGTGAAGAAATAACACAAATAAAAATTAATCCTCATTGTTTTAATTCCTTGACAGTAAAAGAAGAAGAAAGTTACATCATAAAAACAACAAAAAATAAATATTTTAAACCACCATCTCTTAATAATAACTCCAAATGGGCGAAATTTATCCAGGGTGAGAAAGCTACTGATAATGATGAATTCGATGTTTCTTTGGGGAGTGAAACAAATGGCTTAGAGCAGTCATCAAGGGTAATATTCTCCTTATGTGACGACAGGGATATTGATAATGTTTTAGATATTTAGGAAATAATTGGTTTGAACTCTATTTTTAAGCTTTATTCATTATAAAGTGTGTCATAATGTTTTTTTTTATTTCATTCATATTACAAATTGTACCAATGATATTATAATAAGACAAAAACATAGTACAATGTACTCAGGTAGGTATAGATTTTATAGCAGTGCACAGTGTGATTACTAAGCTTGCCTAAAAGTTACTATATTTTTATCAAAATAACATTTGAATGGTTCCACATTATTTATTAACCAAATACCTACCACACATTTCATCACAATGGCAACAATATGATATCACTTTCATAACGATCTACTTAAGTATATATAAGCAATTAAATCATCTAGAAATATTATAAAAACTTCACATGTTACAACTTACATTATATAGGTGCATAATTATTAAATAGGTACAATAATTAATGCATTTTACTCCCTTACTTTTAAATAATAATTACTTTAATGAAAATTTATTTAAAGCTGAGAGATAAGTACCTACCTAATCTCATACTCATACTGGAATTAGGTAGGTTTAACTTTTAAGATAAAAAAAAATAAGTTACCTATAGGTACCTAAATAGGGTGCCAAATTATGAAATAGTTTTGAACCGACTTCCAAAAAGGAGGAAGAAGGTTCTGCATTCGGCTGTATGTATGTTTTTTTTTCATCACTAATTTTATTAAAAACAGACCTGGCGCATTACCAAATAAATAATTCCCTGTTCAAGAAATGAGTCTACACGTGACAATTATTCACTGACCGCTGACAGTTACTATGAGCTCGCTGTCAACCTTACGATACACACACACGCACAACACATGTACATACAAATTACAAGCCAGCCGTATTTACTTGAGGAAAGGACTTGACAGTTCATTTGCATGGAGTGTTACCGGGCTGGTATCATATGTCAATCGATTGCTGTTATCAAATTACTCACAATAAAACCATATTCATTACAATATTATATTAAAATAGGTAGGTACCTACTAAGACTACTTTAAAAAAATGCATTTACAGCCCCATCTATGTAGCTATGCGCCTTTGTTCACATTTTGAGTCATGTCCATTTGTAAATTTTATAAAAAAAAATTATACCTAAATATAGAAAAAAAAAATGGAAAAGTGTTTTTTTTTTATACAGGCCAGGTATTTACATAGTTATCAGTGATGTACTATTAAATTATTTTACACTTTCTGAATAATACTAAAAGATTAGATGCTAATTTTATAGTCAGGATAATAAAATACCTACCTACTCATACAGCGAGGTAAACAGTTGGTTTTGTTAAAATTTGCAGAAGTAGGTATTATAAAAATAATAATACATCAGCTTAACATACCTATACATACAAAGCTTATAACAAGCTCAAACAAGACAGTAAAATTCAAATATCACGATTACACATTACTACTTATGAAAGGAAGCCCTACAAGATTCGATGCAAATTTTCGTAATTTATCAACTTACCTACATGAAGACTAAATAATGTAGGTACTGACTATTTTTTCATATACAGTGTGTCAGTTTAGACGAACGACGTATTGACACCCCTCTTTAAAATTCATGCTTACATGTAACTATTATAAATATTAATAAATAGAGAACTCATAAATCACAAAGAAAACTTTAGATAAAAAGAACATTAGAAAAATTAGAAAAAAAACATTACATATTTTGTCCGCGTATCAGCGGCAATAAAAAGGAAAGGGGGCGATCAATGACACTTGAAGTATGATTCGACAGCACGTCGCGTCGGCAACTCGTGCGCTCAATTTTTATGATTATTTTGACATCACGAAATGTTATGTTATGTTTGAAACGAGAATCGAATACTGAAACTCTTCTTCATCTCTCATGTAACCTTACATCCTGTATATTATATACAATTTTGTTCTTTGAGACTCTATTGCCTCCGACGCAACCAGAATAATTGCTTTTTGCAAAAGCATAATAAGCAGCTGTTCTCTTATCTGCTTGACGAAATTATTTCCGATATACCTAAAACTATGGTCGACTAGAATGCCATCATGTGTCGCCGTCGATGTAGTTCTCTTTCTCTTGCAAATCGGCGACCATATCCTCCTCTCCATCTCTCTCTGGGAATTCAAAAATGCAACAGGTTCATCAGTTATTCTCTCAAACATCCCCAGCGGGGACAAATGGGTTTGCATGTATCCTTAATATTATATCTAAATGCGAATATGAAATTATTGGTTTGTTTGTTACATTTTCAAGCCTTAACTACTCAACGGATCATCATAAAATTTTGCATACACATTATCTGGGGTACAGAGAACTTAGGGTACTTTTTATCCCGGAATTCCCGCGAGAACTCTGAAATTAAAACGTTTTAAAACCGCGGGGAAAAGCTATAGTAGGTATTGTTATAAAATGTCCCATTTGTCACTGGTCGATGACGGGTACTACTGGGAATTACCCGTTAAGAAAACGACCAGAGGTCTGTCTGAATGTCCTCTATGGAAGAGTTCGTAAATCGAATAAAGGACGCACGACCCGTGGACCCACCGGCTAGACCCACTAGTCCACGGGGAGTAAAATATTTTTCATTACTCATACTCGGAAAGTAGGTCTGAAGTTGCCTGAGAAGCGGGTTGAAAGTAACCCTTTTCAGCCCTAGGGAGAATCGCTTTCAACTGACAACTGTCAAATTCTTAAAAAAAAACTAGGTCTATTTTCACATTTCTATTGAACCATGTTTCAACTTTCTATACAGCCAGCGCGATGTAAAATTGAAATAACGTAAAGTTTAAGTAGGTATTAATTAAAATAAAATTCACTCACTTTTTCAGCTAATTCTTATTTATATTTTTTATTTTCTTTAATTAATACTTAATAATTAAAGAAAATATTTTTTTAGGTCGCCACAATGTAAATAAAAAATACTGGCTGAATAGCTAGCCGGCCAAAAAAAAGAAATAGGTGGGAAAGTGTCAAGCGACTATCCGATCTTCACTCATTTTTTCTTTAGCTAATTCCTATTTTTATTTTGACTTTCCTTGCATTCGTAATGAAAAGCACAGTGTTATCCTCGGATAACGGTTACTTTCACCCCTAGGATAACAATGTACTATTGTATCTACGCAACCGCGACCGTGTTTAAAGTGATACCGTACCTTTCATTATTACCAATTGATTGACTTCTGTACAAGTCATCGTCTACAAAATGCCTGCCCATTTCTTCATTATTACCTGAAAAAAAAAAAACATTTTTTTTTATATAAAGCGATCAGTAGATTATAGGGTACATAATATTGTGTGCTCAGTATGTTGAAACTCGGGGCTGGATTGTAGCCTGAATCGAACGTGAGGGCAAGACATTATAATGACCAATGCTCACGTTTCTGCGTTTCGTACGTTTTACAAAACATTTCTAAACATTCTCTCTTTGCTAAGATCTATAAAAAAGAAGCCTATTCTTAGCTCCTTTCTTGTTGCGGGTCTGCTGGAAGAAATTCCACATGGAATAAGCATGACCCTTGTACATGCTTACTTTTATACTTTACTTTATGTTGTCCTTGTGTGCATTAATTGTTAAATAAATAAATAAAAAATAAACTAAACTTAAAAGCACTAGGGCTGTAATCAAAGTAAAAAGGACGCGTGTTTAATAAACTGCATTAAGACCTAAGAGCAGTAGGTACACATTATAATCGTGCTTTATACGTTATAGGGGATCTGTGTCTAAAGAAATCTTTATAAAAACTACGGCTATTCGCATCGCATATCTATCGCATAGTAAAAATGCGCATAATATTGTAGTGCATGTATTGGTAGCTACCATTTGGGTTAGAATGCGAATATCTCCTGCACGACGGTCCTCGACAGTTCAAGAGAAGTTGCAACTGATTATGGAAATAATCTTTTTCAGATTCTGTTAGATACTTGACCCGGTTTTGGGTTTCGAATGGATCTGCAACCAAAATGTTAATAATATTAGCGTTATCTAAAGCTTAAGGATCTTATTCAAGAGGATTCTTATCCTTTGCAATTTGCCTTAACTTTGAAACAAGTACATAGGTAGGTATTTATTTTTATAATGATCATCGAAGTCTTACCAATTCTTAAGTTATAATAAGTTACAAGTCCAGTAATGAACTCGCAATATAAAAGATTATGGGTTGCGTTGATAGTTCTCACACAATTGTACGTGTTGTTTGAGGCACTCATGCAGAAACAAAATGGTCCTGCAGTCCAGAGTGGAGCAGTGTGCCAGTGGTCATTGTCGTGACGGAAACAATTCATGCGCTCTGACTCGCACAGTTTCTCCAATTCAGCCTGTAAAATTTGAATAGTTTACTAAGTAGGTTACATTCACTTGTTTCTCTTTCTAAACAACCATTCCTTGCCACACATAATATACTCTAACAGTATTATAAATGCGAATGTTCAGAATTCTCGCAAGAACTTCAAAATTTACTCTGGGAACGGCGGGAAACAGCTAGTAATATATCTTCTACTTATACTAAAACTACTTATACTAATAAAAGAGTAGAATCCGCGATTCTGTGCCTACATTGAATATTTTTAAGAAAAATTGACAGGGGCGATAAAAGAAGAGTAACCAACTACAAAAAAAGAGTTTTTAAAATTATTTTCTGTCTGTCTGTCTGTTCGCGATAATCTCCGAATCTACTGAACGGAGTTTCATGCGGTTTTCACAGGTAGATAAAGCTTAACCTGGAGCTACATATAGGCATTGTTTCATTCAAATCGGATGTCGGGAAAAAAAGTTGCTACATAAAAACTATTCACGCGGGTGAAACCGCGGGGCACAGTTAGTAACTAATAACCCTTATAACATAATATATGTAACATTTCATGATAGTCGATTGAGTAAGTAGTACAGAGGTGAAAAAGTAACAAACCAACATTCACATTTATAAGTTAGGTTAGCATAATTTACCTTTTTCTTCGCTTTCCTGATTTTCTTTCTAAGATTTTGTTCTTTTAGCCTTCTCCGTTCTTCTCTTGCTCTTTGTGCCGTTTCCAGGTAACTGTGTCCTGGTGTTTTAGTCTTTTTGCTGGAAATATAAAATATCGTATTTTAATTGAATTAGTCATAAATATTGTCTTTTAGTTTCAAAAACCGGTAAGAATAAGAAATAAGTGAGTTGATCTACATACCTGTTTTCCTCACAGTAACAGACATGTTTGTCTTCATTTTCAATAAACAGTGGATGTAATCGGCGCTGGAAGATGTCTGCAGGCTTATGAAATATATCCTCGGTATTTATTACTCCTCTATTAGAATTCCGGTGTTCAAACTCTGATGCATCTAATCGCGCAGGGCCTAAATTTGAAACTGCAGTTGTAGTCGGCTCAAAAGTTGTGGAAGACAAAGTTGTTGTGTCCAATAATATTTTTGATGCTTCAGTCGGTAATATTTTATCAATAGCGATATTAAAATAATTTATTCTTTCCGTGAAATCTACTGGAGATTCTTTTACTACTGTATGACCATCATCTATTATTTGCTTAGAGCTAGGGACGTCAAATAGTATTTGTGATTCGGTCGTAGATTTATCGGTGTTTGTGTTATTTGAGAAATTTTTTATTGATTCAGGAAAAATGTCTACTACAAGAGGCGTTTCTGGAGACCTAGGAAGTTCTATGGATGCAGACGTAGTGTTTATAACATCTTTGTTAATTTCTTGCATTGCAGTAACTCTTAATGCTGTTTCATTTTTCAATTGTTCGTTAAATATATCATCTCTAGTATTAGCGTGAATTGTGGGTAAAAGAAATTCATTTGACTGCCTTAATTTTTTGTCATATGAAGTATTGTTTCGATGTTTTGGTCTTATTCTGTGCATTTTACTTTTCCTAAATGATTCTTTTAATGGATTTTGGGTATGACTAGTATTTTTAAAGTGCACGTGATTTTGTGTATACAACGAGTGTACTGTTTGGGTTTCAGTGATATTTGTGCCTGTTATAGGTTTGGTAGTTTTTAAATGTCGCTTAATTTCTTTTAAATCTTCTAATTTAGTCTTCAGTTGCCTTATTTGGTCTTCAAGACTTAGCCTGTTAGTTTGCCATGCTTTGAGGTCGTTATAAATTACTTGTGAACAATTTACACTTCCATCCTTTTCTATTTTACATTCTAGAGATGATTCATCACTATTTATAATGGCTTCATTTCCTTGATTGTGTTTATTGTTGTGATTGAAACGCTGAGTTCTTCTTTTAACTCTTTTGTGATCGTTGTTTTCTTTACTACGTTCGTAAGCTTTTAGAAAAGATTCGGTTTCTTGTATTAGTTTATCTATCTTGTCTTTAAAATTATTGGTTTCCGTTTCATTGATTGATTCGGTCCCAAAACTCAAATGTCCTATACTAGGATTTTCTTTCAAAATATCTTCGACGGTATTCGGTTCATATACATCGTTACTAATAGATCTGCGATTTCTTGTGTTGTTATAGTTGGTATCATTTTCCTTATGAATATCGACTGGTCTTCTAGCTATGGTACCGTCAGTCTCTAGTCTTGTATAAACTAAACCACTAGGAGTAAAGCAAGCGCACTTTCTTGTACTCATCTTTGGTTGGGGTAATATTTGAGGCTGTTAAAAGTAGTGTTATTTTAATATTTATAGTGAAATTATCCTTCAGTAGGTATAATATTTAAGAACAGAACCTGACAAAATTTCAAATTTATAATAAAAGTTACTGAAATGCGATATGAGAAGATAATCAGATTCAGCTTATTACTCACCTCCGTCTTATCATACATGAAAAGTTATATCATTCATACCTCATATTTGCACTTGTGTCTTCGCCATCTTCCGCTTACAAGCACACATTTCCATTTACGTCCCGCGGAGCAAGGTGCTCGTAGTTCTGATTTAGAACACTCGGCTGCCAAGCGCGCTGCTTTTCTAGATGCAATTCTAGATTCCACTGATTCTAAAACATAACAGAGTACATGCTAGTCTAGCTACATATTTGCAAGTTTTATACTACATTTTTTGAAAGTACTTAGGTAACTTACGGCCAAGAAGCCTAGATTCAGAAGATGTAAGGTCATTAGATTGACTAACATTCGCATCTGCTGCATCCAAAGCTCTTTCGAGGTTTGCTTCAAGTATCGGGTTATGACTTTCATTGGTCAGTAAAGGCTCCGAAGATTTCTTCAATGGATCATTTAAGTCGACTTCAGTAGTTTCCTGGATCTTTATGAGATGAGGATTAATTTAAATTTTGAATAAAGAACTCCACCATTTAACTTTTATTTTTCAAACTCAATATTTTATTTTATTTTATTTTCTTTATTTCAACATTAACAGGTATTTAACATTGATAGGACAATACACAATTACAGTTTGACATGCACTTAAACTAATTAAATACCCTTAAACAATGCTATCTATAAGGCAAATTTATGGGACGTTGAGAGAGAGAAGATTAAAAGAGAAAAAATACAGGTTGAAGGTAGTTTACAATTTTGAAAGTGAAGAGCCAAAAGCGGTAAATGTGTGAAATAACTCTATAATATATAAATAATAATATGAATAATATTACGCTTACATCAATATCATCATCAAGTTCTAAGAAGTCATCGTCATCTGATTCACCATCAAACTCTCCAATTTCCGAAGATAGATCATGTAAAGTGCTTTGAGCTGTGGACGTTGGTCGTTCGTTCTTTTCTTGGCTATACCTGTGTGCTCGCAAATGCGCCTGAGTTTCGCGGCGACCCGAACTATAAAATTCAGTATTTATGATCATAGATACTTGTTATGCTATGAGATTATTTAGTGCTTCTAAAAATTTGTACTTTATCAGTGTAAAGAGTAAGTTATGTTTTATTTAAACATAAAATTGGTGGATATTTTGCCTGCTTATTTACCTTTCAACGAGAAATGAATCCGGCCAGTGGTGAAAGGCCTGGCGACGACGTCGTGGCTGTAGAAGTGGAAGTAATGACCTCCCGTCCATGTGATTTGGTGGTTCAACCCCGCCCATATCCAAGAATGTCGGTGCCAGATCTATGTTCAACACTATATCATCGACTCTAAAATTTCAATAAATATTTAGTCATTTTGTTGGTGCATGTTTTTCAAATTATAATAATATTATAATAATTATTATGTTAATAAAAATAAAATAAGCTTACACAGTGCCTGGCTCTACTCCAGGTCCTCGCACGAGAAATGGTACACGGATGTCAAATTCAAAAGGAAAACTTTTGCCTTTCACGAGTCCAAACTGTCCAAGGTGGTATCCATGGTCAGAAGTATACACTAAGTAAGTATTGTCCAACTCTCCAAGTGCTTTAAGCTCTTGATATACTCGTTCTACAGCCTGTAAAAACGTGTCTTTAAATAGGAACGTTATTATTTTCTAACGACATTCATTGATTGAGCAAAAGCTATGCTATGGACCTAGTGAAGGTAATCGTAGTAAAATGATAATAAGTAGTGACCTTCCTGTATATTTTTTGCTCTATAATCTCATTGTTAGATAGTTTAGTAGTTTACATTGTAGGTAGGGTAGGTTGAAGTATATTCCAGGAAATCAAAACCAAAATACGTACAATGTCCACGCTCTGCAATGTCTGCAATCTTTTAGTCATGAGCAAGTCGGTAAATTGTCGATGTATGGGCCTCATTTTCTCTGTGACGCGCAATATCCATTGCTTGTCGGGATTAGGCGCCATGTCGTACGTGGGAGTACTGAAATAGTAGATATTTATTGTCAAAATCACGATGGGTTGGAAGGTAGTTAAGTCCAAATATGTAATCTGGCTCGAAGGACTAAACATTTAAGAATGCAAGGAACAAGATACGTAAGGTTAGGGAGTCATAAAGAAAACGTTAGAGAACATTCTCTGTGCACGTTGTCAGGGGTACGGAGAAGTACATGGGGTACTTTTATTCAGGAATCCCCGTGGTAACTCCGACATTATAGCGGGTGAAACCGCGGGAAACAGATAATAAATATAACAAAGGTAGTTTCGATATTATTTGAATTTAAAAACAAACATTCAATAAATCGAATCTTCATTAGTTTACGTTACCCTTCCTATTCCTACTATAAATGCGAATGTCAGTTTGTTTGATACGTTTTCACGCCTCAAGTAGGTAGATACCATTCCGAACTCCGAAATTAACGCAGGTGAAATCGCGGGGAGCAGCTAATAACGATAAAATATAAAGTTTATGAGGTTTTTTGTTATTTCAAATGCCTAGGTTAAAACTTTGTTCAAAACTGGTTAGTATACCTATACAACGTGTTACTGAATTAACTGAAAACTAGAAAGTAGTTTGCTCAGAATCGACAAGCGAATCGATCGCACTATGTTTAAATATAGGTTATATTTTTTGATTTTTACTAGCCCATGTCTAAATTATTTATAATACAATATTTGGCGCGTACGCCGCCCGCAGCAAAAAAATTCGAACCGGTAGGCGCAGGCGTAGCGCTTGGAATTTCGTAGATAGGTCACCTCCAAAATAATGTTGAATAACTTTTAAAGCATACATTTTTTCGACATAAAATATATTTTAATCATATTATTGTTTATTGGGGTGTATCAGGTTTTCAGTTAATTCATTAACACGTTGTATATGTATAAGATATAATAGCAAATAGCACCAAATAGAGCTTGTCTGAACTAAAATGACGCGCCCTTCCATCGACGACACATATAAATCTGGTCTGTCTATTCATCACAAGTGAGCAATACCGTCGCCGCACTCACACTATTAGAGAGATATTATCAATACAATATGATCTCGCTCATCTAAAACTGTTAATTAAGTAGTGGGGCGCGTCATTTTAGTTTAGACAAGGTATTACATATAGGTATTTATTATTTATTAATGAGTAGGAACTTGTGGTAGGTAGGTAGGTAACTACTTACCTAAATAAATTTAAAGATAACTTTGCGCAATATCAAGGTCTAACTAAACTGTCATGAAAAAAGGTTGATTTACAAACGAACAAAAACTGTGTAGCGGCTCGAATGTTGTCCACAGAAGGGCAAGAATAAAAAGAAAAAATGATATGTAGGCATGTTGGTAGGTACAATATAATAATTCAAGTGTAACATTATCGAGGCCCGGTCCCTCTTGTTGAATGTCGACCACACAGTATGCTCGCCGTTGAATATTAAAGGGCGTCGCGATCCACCCGCAGCTACTCGGAAGTTCCCAGGAGCCGTACTGCGAGTTTTGCAAATTATTTTCATTTTTATTTACACAATCTAACTAGACATTTGGGAAATAGACAAACTTTATTTCACACAGCACACAAATCTCTATGTGATCACACAAATGGTGATCGATACTGATGCCAAAAATGCAATCAGTAAAATTTTTATCTGTCTGTCTGTCTGTCTGTATGTACACGCATGGTTAAAAAACTATAGGGATTTTAACCAAACTTGGTACGATTGTAGTCCATACTCCTAGGCATATTATAGGCTATATAACATAAAGCTAAGACACATAGGAGCTGAGCAGCGACGGTAAATTTGAAGCAAGTCGGATGAAAATGCGCTTTCGAGCTCTTATCCTCGCATACGTTTACTCAATCACGCAAAAACGCCTCAACGGATTTGGATGAAATTTGGCATGCACGTTGTCAGAGGTACAGAGAAAGACATAGGGTACTTTTTATCCCGGAATTACCGCGGAACTCCGAAATTATCGCGGGTGAAACCGCGGGGCACAGCTAGTAGATAATATTACAAAACCCCATTCTAGATTCCCAGTTTTATCTAAGAACACATGCAGTGAATTTCTTTTAATTACTAGCTGTTCCCCACGGTTTAACCCGCGTTAGTTTCGGAGATCCCGCGGGTATTCCGTGATACAAGTACTTACTACCCTTATATTTTTTGATGTACGTAGGTAGGTACCACGGAGCAGATACAAATCTGTCTACAATTGTATCTGCTCCGTGGTAGGTACCCTTGACAACGTGTAAGTATGTACCTAGTATGCAAAAGTTAATGTAGTTTCTTCCGCGTTAATTTGGAAGTTCCCGTGAGAAATCCGGGGTAAAAACGTATATCTTCTGTAGTCTGTACCTCTGACAACATGGTATGCAAAACTTCGTGGTGATCGGTTGAGCCGTTTAGCCGTGAAAACGTAACAAACAAACGAAAAAACTCACTTTCGCATTTATAATATTAGTAAGGATGAATGTATTGTACCATTTGTACCTTTACCTAAAACATTATGATACAAGTTAATTGTCTTTAAATTCTAGGCTTCTTGGGTGTTATTGAAATGACCAAAACTCAGGCGCTTGATACGCCGTTTTTCAACATATTTGTGAGAAAAATTTAAAATTAGTATAAAAATTATATAGAAATAAAAAACTCAATATAACACTAGAGCGGTAACGTCAAGTAGATATAATGCACGGCTGCATTGGAGTTTTTTAATATAGATATCAATCCCACCAAAAACATTTTCAAGTAAAAGTTGCCAAGACTGACTGGCATATGACTGGCATTGTCAAAAAGTTATCTATCATTAAAAGCATCCTCTCACCTGATTGTTTATAACCATACTCTCTTCTTAGATATTAGAAGAATAAATTAGGTAGTGGTAATACCTAATTGATGTAAAAGAAATCACGCCAGTCAATCATGGTAAGTAAAGAAAATTGTGACAACTCATAGCAAGGACGTGGTTTAACTTTCGTTACCGACGTGGCGCCGACCAGTCGATGCCAAAGACACCGCCGAATAAAATATACGCTCCCGTTTTTTGGGTTCCATAGGCAAATAGCAAAACTAAACCCTTGAAGTTCGTCATGTCTGTTCGTCTGTCCATCTGTCTTTGCGCATCTCATAGCATCTCATCTCAATATCTGAGATTATTGGTTCTTTGAAATTTCAAAAAACTACTAGAAATACTATTCAATTGAATTGCAAAATGTATTCTGTACAGTAGGTATACTTAGTAAAAATATGAAATCAAAATTAGTGGTGGCACTCTATACTACATGTATCTGAGGTATGAAAAATTAAAGTTCAGTACCTATAGATCTCATTATATGTAGTTCAGATACAAGCGTGTGGGTTATCATTAGGTAGACATAAAAAAATCATGACACATCTGACTTTTTTATTTAATAGATACTAGCTGTGCACCGCGGTTTCACCCGCGAAAATTTCGGAGTTCCGCGGGAATTCCGGGATAAAAATAGATATAAACCTTCCTCATGAATCACTCTATTGGTGAAAACCGCATGAAAATCCATTGCATACATAGGGCTGACTGGAAAATTTAGACAAAGTTTAAATTCAAAAAAGGGGGGTGGGTGCATGACCCTTTAATTTTTTAACTACCTTTTTTAAAAATACCTAGACGCAGAACTTAAAAAAGTTATATTTTTTGCAACGTTTAAAATAGTGACCTTTGAATTTTAATTTCACTACGGAACCCTTCACAGTGCGTATACATAGTTCAACATGCACTTGGCCTGTTTTTTATTTAAAAATTAAGGTTTATGAATTCGAAGTAAGTCTTTATTTAATAAATAGGCATAGGTACCTGCCACCGTGCAATTTAAGTTTGGTGCAATTAAGTTTTAAAAATATGTTAAAAAAATTTATATCAATTATGTAGTTGGTCTTGGTATGTATTTTTTTTTATTAAATTCAGTAGGTATACCTACTGAAAAAATTTAATTGAGGAAGATTAACTTGATATGATTTTTGGTTGTTTAGAGCAATATTTTGACTCTGTTCTGGCCTGTTATCGCCTTATGCCTGCACTACATTATCGCCGATGATCGTTGATCGTGTGATCGTGTGATCAGCGATAATGTGGACACCTCAACGCAACCACAGGCGATTGCCTATGATGCGTGCCCAAAAACCGACAATAGGCTAGTTTCCTGGGTAAACAAATCAAAATTCTATTTAGTCCGTCAGTTAGATAATAAAAAAATAAAAGACACGTATTTTTTGCTTTTTTAAAATAATGGAAATATGCATAGATAAAGCGCATTAAAGTTTAGGGTGGGCGACTCGTGATGTCACAGCTCGCTATAACGTGCGAACAAACTGTAGCGAGGCGTGACGTCATGTGAAATTTCGACTTGATATATCTTCGTTATTTTTTGGTTACATAAAAAATAAAAAAATACGTGTCCAATATTTTTTAATAATCTACAAAACGGACTAAAAAAAAAGTTTAGGAAACTAGCCTATTCACGGGTCGCAGGCGATCATAGACGACGATCGGCGAGTACAGCCGAATATGCCCTCTACACTATCGTGCTCGCGCATAATCGTCTGTACTCGACGATAATGTAGTGGAGCCATTAGGTTGTGTTGTGTGTATTAAATAAGAAATACCTACCTACCTATCTTAAGCGCTTATTACACCTTGTAATTTCAGGGCACCAATTTAGGGCTCTAAATCGGAGAGATAGAGCGAGTAATCACACTACACTAAATTGTACCCTAAATCGACTGATGTAGGGTACATTTTAATGTAATGTGATCACTCGCTCTCTCTCTCACTCACCGACCCTAAATTGTATCCGATTTAGAGCCCTAAATTGGTGCCCTGAAATTGCAAAGTGTAATAAGCGCATTCGGGAATATATATGTAGATGTTTAAGCCCGTCAACGTCTCGCCGTCTAGCCGAATTCAAAACAATAAATTTTTTAACTCTATATATGGGCATGTGGACAAATTTATTTAAATTTATTTTTTAGTCCGTCTTGTAGATTATTAAAAAATATTGGACACGTATTTTTTCTTTTTTACGTAATCAAAAAATAACGGCGATATATTGAGTTGAAATTTCGCGTGACGTCACTATTCGGACAGTTTGTATGGCGTTTTATCGGTTAGTGACGTCACGACCCACTCACCCTAAACTTTAATGCGCTTTATCTCTGTATATTTTAAATTATTTGAAAAAGCAAAAAATACGTGTCTATTGTTTTTTTATTTTCTAACTGACGGACTAATTAGAATTTTGATTTTCAAAAGTAGTTCACATCCCTATTGTCGTTTTGTCTCTCCGTCTATCGTTTTGTTTGTCTATCCTTTTGTCTGCAGCTATCTTCCATTTTAGCTATCTGTCTGTCTTTATGTGCACACAACATAGGTAAACTTGAATTACGTAATTTGAATGAAACTTTGTAAGTGCACTGCATATAGGTAGCTTATAGGAGCCTAAATTTTTTTTTATCTGTATCCAAAAAAATCACGCCGACGAAACCATGGACACAAGCTAGTTACTAGTATACCTAATATGTAACGTACCTGCAGCATGAAGAAACTTTAAAGTTGGCTCCCGAAAGTAACAAGTTACCTAAAACAGGTTTGTGATGATACTGAAATTGGACATAACAGAGGCCGCGTATTTTTAAGGAGCGCGTTTAACGAGGGAGCAACAACTTGCTTAGCCTTTTAAAGTAAGTGCAAGTTTAAGTGTGCCCGCAGGATACCGGGACCTAATAGCGGAATCACTCCAAGTCTGGACCATCTTATGAAATATAAATCAGCCCTGGGACCGAAAGATGTTGAAATTATTCAAAACAAAATGTCTCCGTACCTACTTGCGTATCTCTACATGACATTTACCTAAGTAAAACTTAGTCATGCCAAAAACGAACCAACAATCTTATCTACACTCAACTTTTGATAAAATCATGCTGAATAAAATATAGCGGCACAAAATTGAAAATGGTTGGAAATTCTGTAGAGGGAAAAATAAACATAGGTATTATACTATGTTTAATATGTTTAATCTCAAATTTTCTTTGTAATTAAATTCTCCATCAGTCATACCTCACCTTTTACCCTCATAATTCCATTAAAGGGTCGGTCGGTTCAATTAGCAAAATGGTTACTTTAGGGATACTTTTTTATTTATTTCTTATAATTATTTTTAAAAAAATTCAGTTAAATCCAAATTTTCAGTTTTCACTTGCGGAATACCTATAATTGCGAGCTATCACTCGAAAGAACACTTCATTAAGGTATCAACTATTTTAGAATCGATCCGTAATTTGACCTTTCACGAATTTCGCAACAGACCGCCTGGGACAAGGTAGTACAACACAATTTAATAAGACAGTAAAACTATCATCATAAAACCTAACTTGAATATTATTTCAATAAAGTATATCATCGAAGAAAAGCAAATTACTTATCAATTTCATGACCAAAAAGCTATCTATAACTTATGACTGTAACCTTTTTGACATTATGGCCCCCATAAAGTGGTGGATCTTTGTTATGAATGTGTATGTAGGTTTATGGTATATTTATTTATTTCCGCATAGACGCATTTATGTACTTACCGTAAGTCGCATCGAAACCATAATCGCACTTTTCAATCAATTGGTGAATACGTTGTTGACACATACTTATAAACAAAATTTTAACAAAAAAATTAAAACCGACTTCCAAAAACACAAACAAAAAAAGCTAAAAATGACAAAATACCGCTTTAATCCAAAAGACAAAAACACGTAATATTATTATTGGTTTGTGCTACCACTGATCGGTTTGAATTCGGTGACAAGCCCGCTGGTGTCTGCCCAGTTGGGGTGTTCTGCTGACGAAGAGCTGGTGGCGAGAGTAGACTAGCCCATCTACCCCCTCCATATTTGACTTGTCACCGACTTCATACCGATCAGTGGTAGCACAAACCAATAATAATATTACGTGTTTTTGTCTTTTGGATTAAATCGGTATTTTGTCATTTTTAGCTTTTTATTTTTAGCTTTTTTTGTTTGTGTTTTTGGAAGTCGGTTTTAATTTTTTTGTTAAAATTTTGTTTATTTCTTGATTTTTAGTGAGTCGGTTTGTAATTTATCTAAGTTACTTATCTCCACTGCTCATCACCTTTTACAAATTATTGCTTTTCCCAATGCAGGGACGTAAATTTTTGAGGAGTTCTCCTGGTACATCACCATCAGTTCCACTTCACCATATACATTGACGAACATAAATTGTTTAGAAACCATATTAAAGTTAACGATTCGGAACCCGTGAAATACCCATGATTGAGTAGTTCCGATGACCATCTGTGGTCTTCATCATCAGTTCCACTTCTTCAAATTTTGCTTTCCGAAAGCAAATAAACGATTTGCTATAAAAAATACAAAAATCGCTATAGGTGTACCTATAATTTTTAAAGAGTTCCCTCGATTACTCTAAGATCCCATCATCAGATCTCGATTTGGTGACAACGGAATCAATTTGGGAGTATCCCCTTTCAAATAAAAAAACAAATTTTTGAAATCGCCCCAATCGGAACCCGTGAAATACGTATTATTGTTGAGTAGTTCCGATGACCATCTGTGGTCTTCATCATCAGTTCCAATTCTTCAAATTTGGCTTTCCAAAAGCAAATGAACGATTTACTATAAAAAATACCCAAATCGCTATAGGTGTGCCTATAATTTTTGAAGAGTTCCCTCGATTTCTCCAAGATCCCATCATCAGATCCCGACTTGGTGGCAATGGGACCTAATTGGGAGTAAACCCTTTCAAACAAAAAAAGAATTTTTCAAATCGGTCCACCCGTCGTCGAGTAATCGGTGAACATACATAAAAAAAACATACATACAATCGAACATAGAACCTCCTCCTTTTTGGAAGTCGGTTAAAAATTCATTTTATCATATTTTTGTAAATCTTTTGTATATGTTGTTTATATTCGTGAAAGTAAATAAAAAAAATAAAAAATAAAAATATTTTTTATGCCGTAACTAAAGTACAAAATTGACGTCTAAAACGTCAAAATCTAAATAGGGATCTATTTTGGGCAACGTCATTTCATTGGCGTTTCGCCATAATTACTTTAATTAGGTACTAAAAATACGTACATTAGCAGAATTAAATGCGATGAATTACGATAGATTGCCATAATTGAAGAAGAAGAAGAAGAAGATACCTTAGTATGCAACGTGATTTTAATCGGTAAACGATGGTTCTCTTCGTTACCGGTAAGTAATACCAAATAGGTAGGTACTTAAAGCATCTTTGAGTTATACAAGTAAAAATACTCACTGATGCGTAGTGACGTTGAAGAAGAGATGTGAGTACTGAGGCGCCGAGTCCTCGGGTCCGTGGGGTGCCGGAAACGACATCACTAACAGGACAGGCTTGCGTGCGAACCGACGCTTCGAAGAACGCAGGAACGCTATAGAGTCATTCGCTATCAGGTCAGGATAGTAATCCTGAAAACAAACGATAAAAACCCTTAGATATAACTAACTTTAGGTGCTTTTATTAATGTGCCTTGAACTCAGAACTTGTTTTAATGGCTATAAGCACGGATAAGGTATATCTATGCTTACCTAAATAATTTAGGTATGGCATATAAATAGATACCATCCGTAATTTATGCTGAATTACCTATAGGTACCACTAAGTTGGTACAAACTTTGAAGTTAGAACCAAGAGGGCACTCCATTTTTACAGGTATATTACTTCATATTTCTTTTATTTATACTTAAGACTAGAGCATCTAATATCATTAATAGAAGGAAATGGAGAAACGGTATTTTTCACGATACTTTTATATATAACGTATAAGCAGCGAAACTGGGGATGAAAGTTTGAAATGACCGATGTTAGATACATGAAAATCTGTTTGGATTCTTTTAAAATAAAAAAATATATATTTCAGGGTTTCTGGAATTTCAACCCCAAAGAATCAAACTGCAAGAGGGAACGGCTAGTTTCAAATAACATAACTGACGTAATAAGTAAATAAACGAAAAGTTCATAATACTTATATCATATAGTATAGGTATGTCACAAACCCTCAATCATTCTAATAACCCGTCTATTCAACGAAAAGATACGAAAAAAGTGATTTTTACCTTAAGATAATCATCGCCGTGTTTTATCTTCTTGCCGTTCATGTTGACGCTGTAGTTGTAATACTTAGAGTTCATGATGAGACCGCCCCATTCGCGCCAGCCCGGCGGTATATACGATCCGTTGTACTTATTCAAATACTTGCCGAAATAGCCTGCGGGAAAACGTAAAATATTCTCAAACAAACTTCCATACAAGCACAGCAAGCACCTATGTAAGTATAAGAGTGTGGTTGAAAATAGAATTTTAATTAAGTAGGTCAAGTTACGCTTGTGAAGGAACCGGGTTAAATTCAGGAAACTTTTCACCGAATCTCCTGCGACCGACCTTACCCAAGTATATTAAGTCACATGCTAAAAATAAAACTGACAAAAGCGACCGTAGCCGGGCGAGTGCAATCTAATTGGAAGTTTTCATGAACATTCGGAGCTTATTTACCTCCTTTAGAATATCTTAACGTGTCTGTAGAAATATTAAGCCTTGAAAAAAGAAATCTAGCGAACCTGAAAAAAAAATCTATTTTAATGCTTGAATTGAATTCGCTAATCACACTTTAAATGTGAATGTTTGTCGTTATGATTTGTGCCTGTTTAAGTTTGTTACCTCTTCACGCCGAAACGGCTGGACGTATTTTGATGAGATTTGAAATGGAAATATTTGCTACCCTGAACATGCAGGATAATTTTTATTCCGGATAAAATTAGCTCGGGGTATGTACCAACCTACTCTTGTGTGGCTATTATATTTCGAACAAAGAGACAAAGAGCAAGAGAAAAATGAGAAGTGCCACGAAGCAAGAGATCATTGTTCGCCCAGAGACAATGCTCCTCAAAGTTTAATTTCGGTGATATTAATGCAAATAGCGGGTGTTTTTTTTTTTGTTTTTGCAAGGGTGTCTGTCTGCAGCACCATTTTTCAACTGTGCTGGAAATACACCGAATGAAAAAGTAACTAATCCTCTTTTATAATGGTGTTTGGGTCAATTTTAAACGAATAAAAAGTAACTATTCTCATTTGCACTTTTGAAACTATAACAGGGGTCTATAGATCTATAGATATACATTGAAATATTTAAATGAAAAAACTAAAATCACGATCGGCCTTTTTTCTAAAGTCAAATAGGTAGGTAGGTACTAAATGTTTTGTATATGTGTGTGACGGTGTCTATTTATCTATCTTAATAGATATTATTTATCTGTTTATAAATGTTGTTGGGATCAATATTTAAAATTTACATTTACTACATCAGCTGCTATCACGATCTGTCTGCGCTGCACGCATCACGAGAAAACTACTGAACGGATTTGAATAAAACTCGGTATGTTATGTCTCAGGTCAAAATACAGATTAATACCCTTTTGTCCTGGTATAACTAACAGAGTTTTCTT
Source organism: Zygaena filipendulae (assembly GCA_907165275.2). Classification (NCBI taxonomy): domain Eukaryota; kingdom Metazoa; phylum Arthropoda; class Insecta; order Lepidoptera; family Zygaenidae; genus Zygaena; species Zygaena filipendulae. The sequence continues at coordinate 10,081,652 of OU015651.1, forward strand.
TGAAGTCCAGATACTCCCGCGGGTGAAACCACGAGCAGGGCAATCATTTAACTGTTGCTATCATTTTTCTAAATCAATCGGAAATATATAGGTAGCGGTTTTGCCATTTTTGTAATCATGCAGCTATGCAATATTTTTTGAAGTGTAAGTATTGGTTTTGGTTCATTGATCAGAACTTGTGGCTGTCAAAACGTGGAATATTGTAATCCCAAAACCGTCACGTTTCCGATTCAATCGAAAAATGTTGGTAACAAATTATTATGGCCCCGCTGCTAATCATTTGTGAGTAACGGTATAGCTAGTGCACGATTCGAGAACAACTTAGCTCTAACAAGGCAACGTTTGTATGTGCAATTGCACAATTAAATGCGTAATTAAATTATCAAACTCGTATCTTACAATTTCCAAGAAACTACCTACATAGTTTGCTATCAACAGCTGCTCGATTTGGACAAGTTTCTCTACGTAATGATTATATCGTAAGTTCCTAAGGCCCTTACAAGGGTCAAGCCTAGGGCCTCTGTTCGAGTAGATATCGACGTAGGAATGAGGCTTACATAAAAAGAAAAATCCTACGTCGATATAATCCTTTCCATTGTTCATGTAGGTTTCATATTTTAATCCTACTAATATTATAAATGTGAAAGTGTGGATGTTTGGATGTTTAGCTGTTTAGATGTTTGGATGTTTGGATGTTTGTTACTCAATCACGCAAAAACGGCTGAACGGATTTGGATGAAATTTGGCATGCACGTTGTCAGGAGTACAGAAAAGGACATAGGGTACTTTTTATCCCGGAATTCTCGCGGGAACTCCGAAATTACCGCGGGTGAAACCGCGGGGCACAGCTAGTAGATTATAATTTTATAAACCTACTGAACGTATAACGTCTAAATTGATTTTCATATATTACATTTGTTTGTCGAGACGATGCTTCACACAAGTAGCTATAGTTAGAAGTTCCGGACCCCGAGGGTATCCCGAAATTTATACGAATATATCCTTGGCTGGTATAACTCCGGGTTCAGCATCCAGGGAGTTCAATCTAAAGAAACTCACTGTCAGTTTCACAAGACTAACTTACAAATACATGTATACCTAATTTAAAAATGTTAATGCTTTAAGGTTTTGATGCCTGAGAAATTACAAACGCCTCCACTGCATTATATTGTAATTTACACCAAAGCGGGATATCAATTATTATGTTAGCTACATTAAAATGTCACAAGTCGGCACCCAGCAACCAGCCGGCAACGTATACCTACGTATGCAGTTGATGGCGAACTGTGAAATCCAGCCCTCCGGCCCTATATATACATAAATATACATATATGCTATACATATGACACGCGGGATAGCGTTTGGCACTGGAATTTCATTTGTGTCAGCGACCTATTCTCGTGTAAACATCTTTCTACCTTTGGTTCGTAACCTCTGACCTTAGAGCAGTTATATGCGCCTCTGATCGAATCGTTATAAATAAACGAAATGGTATCTACCAGAGTAAATAAGAATTTTAACTAGGTACATATCTTACTATACATTATAAAATCAAAGTTTGTTTCTGGGTCTTTGAAATTACTGCACCGATTCTATTGCACTGAGAGCTACAGTATCCCTTTGTGACGCTTTTATCTTGAATCAAAGAGATCCCGCGGGAGTTCAGAAGTACCGTCTTTAATAGTTTTATCTGCAATATTAGGCTATCTCGAATATTATTGCGAAATATTACGTACATTATTTATAAATGCAGATTTTTTTTTTAAACTACTTTTTCGGGAGACGGTAAGCGGGTAGAATTTTTGCATGCATCAAATAAAAACTATAATCATAATTATTATTTTATAGTCTGTATCGATCGACGTTGAAGATATTAAAGAAAATAACGCAGGTGCAGGTCTACTATCCTTAGCGGATTCAATGATCTGCCTGTGCGTTTACCTTCATGAAATTGGTGCAGTTTTGGAGTGCGTTGTTGCTGTTTTATTGGTTTATTCACGGATTGGTGATTTAAAATCCAGTTTAAAAGCAACCACAGCATTCAAAAAAGGCAAAATATATATTTTACACACAAAATACGGAAAATGATCGCTATAACTACACTAAAAGCGAAATTTAAATAGTCTATATGATGAAGATATTTATTCGAGATAGGTTATTATAACACAAAAATTTTGTGTTATAATAAAATTATTGCCTTAATTTTGTGACAAAATATCTGGGATTGTCAACCCTACTATATTAGGGTAAACACTAAAATGAATGTGTTTTTTCTTAAAAAAATATTTTAATTCAAACTATGAAGATTTCCTTTATTATATTTTGTAAATTACGCGGGACTTGAACGCGATGTTTTTTATTACCTTTTGTGCCTGACGTTTCGGCCGAGTTTTCGGTCGAGCGCTATCAAATCGACAGAGAAGTTCTCGACAGCAAAAATTCACCACTGTCCACTAACTCCAGCCCTTATTATATGGATGGGCACGCGCACGTGACGTCTATTAACATACCTATCTATCAGCATTTTTACATTTTTTACAGAACGTTGAATTTTTATAGCCCCCGAGCAAATACCTACGTATAGGTACATATAATGAAATGAAAACTAAATAACCCTATTGTATTCCAATAAATACACATACCTAATTATATTTTTCTTAAACTTTTGCTCTTCTTCATCTCGTGAGATAATGAAACACAGATCACAATGTCTGTTTACTGACTTAATATAATCGAATTGTGACCATGGATCGTGTATTTTTACGACGCCATTGTGAGGTTATGCGATGAGAGATGACATTGTTGCTTTATTGGTGTCGTGCACTGGCACAAGGTGCGCGCCTGACTCGCATGGGGGAGAGGTTCCTCGATCACCATTCTTCTTCTTTTTAGTAGTCATATTGGCTATGTACTACCATTGTTGTTACGGTGACAATCTCAACGCTTTCGGTGAATGTCCAAAAATTTTTCCGAAAACACTGGTGTTTTACGATTTTATCTGGTAGTTATCGATTGATAGTACTTTTCGAAAATAAGAAATTTAATTAGAACATTAATATTACATAACATTAATATTACATATCTATCATTATATATCTTTGTCCACTAAAAATTATTAGTAAGTATTGGTATAACTATGTCTAAGTCAGTCCGATACTAACCTCTCTGCAACAATTTAAAGCTCACATGCATTTATATGTACACATTCGCCTAATGGAAAGTTGGATTGGAGGTCGCCCTCAGAACAATTCTGAGAGGTCGCCACATTGTTACCTAGCAACCACAGTCGTGTTGGTGAGAGGTACACCGGAAGTTGGGTCTGATTTGTACATCTGTCCCACACAGAAAGGAATAAATCTGTTCATTCCGCTATGGCGGTTGAAGCAACGTCATGGAGCGAGGTGCCAATGATGAGAGGAAGACAAACTGGAGACAGGCCATAATTATTTTATTAAAAACTAGCTGTGCCCCGCGGTTTCACCCACATAGGTAAGTTTAAAATTCCTGCAGGAACTCCAGAGTAGCCTAATTTACTCCTTGTAACATCAGTGAAAATACCCTCAAAATTGGCCCAACCGTTTCGGAGATTCAACCGCGTGAGTTTTGGAATTCCCGCAGGATCTCTTCATATTAGGAACCTATACACACCTATACACGTTGTCAGGGATACAGAAAAGAATATAGATCTCGGAATTCCCGCGGGAAAATTACCGCGGGTGAAACCGCGGGGCACAGCTAGTAATATAATAAGAACCCAGCAAAGTAGATTGCCAACAATAACAACATAATAAACATGAAATAACATTTCCGTTAGAAATCGATGTTAATTAAAAATATGAGGTGTTCAATAAAATCAGACGTTAAAAGTAGGTATTTATTATGAATGAAAAGTCTTGATTCATTTTCAAATTTGTTACGACTATTAGGCACCGGTTTACAAATTCACAACACGTCGCGTCGTTATAGAGTGGGCGAGCCAGATCGACGTGCACTAGTATGATTTCATGAATGAACTGTCAAATAAAACGATTATTGACATAACTTTATGTTGTAATCATAATAATAATAACTTTATGAGAGTCCTTACTAATATTATAAATGCGAAAGTGAGTTTGTTTATTTGTTTGTAACACTTTCACGGCTAAACGGCTCAACCGATCACCACCGAATTTTGCATACCTATTACCTACACGTTGTTAGAGGTAGGTACAGAGAAGGACATAGGCTACTTTTTATTCCGGAATTCCCACGGGAACTTCTAAATTAACGCGGAAGAAACTATATTGAATTTTGCATACTACCTACACGTTGTCAAGGGAAGGACTAGGTACAGAAAAAAATATAGAGTAGTAAGTAATTTTTATCTCGGAACACCCCTGAAATCTCCGAAACTAACGCGGGTGAAACCGCGGGGAACAGCTAGTATGAGGATAATATTGACAACAATGATATTTTAAATAACAAAGTTGGAAATATGGACAGTGAAATAAATTTAAAATTAAGTTTTGAGTAGGTACCTATTGTCCATGAAAACCTTTGCGCAAGGTTGAAGAAAAATTTAACTGACGTTGTGGCAGATGTGTTTTATTGTTGTTGGAGATGTTGCCTTCACAAGCGGAAACTGATAGCTGTTGCCTTCGTTTCCGACACACTTTCGTCGTCTAAAGCAGTCAGTTACCCCATAGTCAGATCTATAAACAGTTTTATTTGAAATAGGTATCAAGTTTATGAACTACCCCAGAGGCGCTACTGGCTACTGCTAAGGAATATGTCTTTCCGAAGGAAGAACACATCTCACGAAACTTGAAGGAAATTAAGTAATTAATGACGTACCTACTTAATTGATAATATAGTACAGGCAATTCAAATTGTTCTCTATCCGGCCACTAAACAGGACGAAGTAGCATAATTCTGAAAGCAACAATTGCGACAATTGGCGTGTCATAAAACAACTACAAGAAACTGTTCAGTGACAGGCGGAGCAATTATGAAAAAGTAGAATTAGATTCAATTAACGTTTATGCGGGATAAAATAGGTCTTCCTCGGTGGAGATTTTTTTGTTACCTAATTTAGAAATTGGGGTTACAAATTGGTTGATTATATGTGCCAACGTCAGGAAATTGGCTATTTTTATTCGTTGTTAAGACGAAAAATTTTTGAATGTTTCAAGTATCTATATCAGCTGCAAAGTCACACCTCTCAAAAATAGAGTAAGAGCTCTCTCTGTAACGCTCTCGAGCGATCTTTCACCTAAAAGGCAACCGACTTCGATGGTCACTCAGCATCAAAAGATTCAAGAAATCCATATAAGAAAAATCTCTAACAGTATAGTACCGACATAGGCGACGTGTGTGTCACTTTTAAAACTGCTGACACAAATGCATGTCTTAATACTCTGCCTAACGTGACTAACTCAAACTTAAATATACCCACCGATCGTATTGAATTACCTAATGAGAACCTGTGTGTACCTATAATATAACATCATCATAATACGTGCCTATACAATATATTATTTGCTGGTTATTGCTTGCGGCTCCTCTCACGTGTTTTTACGGTACCTTACGCTTCTAGTTTCAATTTGTCGTAACTACTCATTCCATGAACCAATTACGATGAAAAAAAGCCTATCTTTTAAGTTATTAGGTCTGTGAAAACTCCGTTTAAATAGCGTTGGTGGAATAGACTACCGGAGTTGGTCATAACTCGTAAGTGCTCATTTAATAACCAACCAGATAGATTTTACTATGGCTATATTCAAATGCTTTGATGTTGTACAGACACATGTAGCATTTAGATGTTTGTTTAACCCCTGCATAATTTTCTTTGGATTATCCTCAATGTAGAGACTAGAGACTCACAATATTATGAATACATAAATTATAATCTTTGTGTCTTTGCAACTAAATATCACAGTCATTTAAACCACATAAAAAATAGGTAAGAAAAATATCCAGCTATGATACACGAGCCACAAGTATGTAGTACGGAGTACCTACACCGGACGTGAGCAAAATATGCTAGACAGAGTGGCGCGGGCGCGGCGCGAGATCACGAGAGGTTCTTCGTCTGTGTCAATCTGTGACTATATTTTTAAAGAAATTATAGTCGAGTAGAGTGTTGTTTATAAGGTAAGGTAAGGAAAAATATTAGGCTGTCTGTAATGTCCTATGGTTGAGATTAATACCCATAAGAGATTTAGGAACTTGAATAAAATATTTTTGAAAATGTACTTTTATTGATAAATATAGCTGTGATTACAGTAATTAAAATCTATACCTAATTATATCGTATAAATGGATACAAGTAACTGAAGCCGTGAACAAAATTTCAACTGGATGGACTATGAGAACTTAGCCAGAACCTACTATGTATTAAAATAAGTTTTTTTTTTTACTGAAAAGACAGATCAAGAATCTTAATATAGAGTAGGTACTCCTAGACAGAGTGGCGGCGGCGCGGCGACCGGTGCGCCCACGCGCATGCGCTCTTCAGAAGCAAGTTGAAGCAACCAAAAAAATATATTATTTTACTCTTTTTTCCCATTTCTTACTTTGTTTGCTACTGCGAAATCTCAAATAATAACGACATATCTTTTATTCTTATAAAACTCGTAGAGATGTTACAAATAGAGCGTTATTTTCATTTATAATTTCGTTCGAAATTGCAGCACAAAACAATTTAGGTATGTATGCGTGAAATTGCATGGTTCTATGCTTATTAGGTAATTCTATGCTTAAAATATATATAAGTAATAAAATCAAACTAAGACGAGTGATATGTGGATTTGCCAAAAAAATCAATTCATTGACATTCAGTGAAAAATTCTAGTGTAGGTGTAAACCTACTATAGTCCTTAGTAAAGTGAAACCGTAATTACAGAATACAACTTAATCAGATTAAAAAGTACTTAGATCTTGTAATAAAATCTACAATATTTTGCTTAGCTACAGCAAAAATAGTTCCGTGGTAATAAAATAAAAAAAATGAACTGGCCAACCATTCAAACGACAATCGCAGACCCACGCGCCATTACTTTCTTCTACAGAACGGAAGATGCAATCTATTTGATTAGACCCGGTACCATCACATGCATGTTCTTACGTCCATGATCTATTGCGGCCCTTGCACAGTAGGCGTGCCCTCCACCCACGACGGCGACGCTCGGAAGGAAAACGACGAATTTATGATAGCTCGTTGAGATAATAAATTCACAAGTCGAGTGGACTTTTAACGGTGCATTGATAAATTGCTGACGCGTGCCCGGATAGTAGAAGTACTTGTCGTTTCGAAAAGGTTGTTACTTAACTAACTAATGGGCCTTTTAAGCTTGGATACATTATTATCTAACTGTACCTTAAATAAGTTACCTTTCAACATTTCAATCAAAAACCAGAAATGGCGTTATCAAGTTCAACCGAAATACCAGACAGCGTGACGAAACCATGCGTCGAAACAAAATTTATATCGAGGTTGAGAGTGAGACGTACCTGCATACCTAAATTCCATATTTCCTATCGCGTCTGCGACGGGTGACTACGTAATAGGTACATTTATACCTGTAATAACCGATTGGTCTCTCCCCAAATACTGGCAAGGACACTTCCATCTAGATTTATTTATACGTGACGGAGGAGTTAGTGTGATGCGATCAAAATCGCCAACGTCCGCCAGCCCACGTGCGCCTACGCAGTCCGCTGCGACCTAAACGCACTGCATTACGCACACGGTACCTATTCGATCATTTCACCTAGTCTGTTGTTTAGTGCACTAGTTTGCTTCCCGGTGTCAACAGCAAAAATTCTTATGGTTACCCATAAATACATATTATATACCTACTTAGCTGTCCCCCGCGGTTTCACCCGCGGTAATTTCGGAGTTGCCGTGAGAATTCCAGGATTAACTATACGTATAAAACTTCCTTGTGAACCACTCTTTTTATTAGTGAAAACCGCATGAAAATCCGTTGGGTAGACTTTGAGTTTATCGCGAACAGACAGACAACCAGACGCGGCGGAGAATTTTATTTTATAAATATGTTGTGACTAGCTGTGCCCCGCGGTTTCACCCGCGGTAATTTCGGAGTTTCCGCTGGAATTCCGGGATAAAAAGTACCCTATGTCCTTCTCTGTACCCCTGACAACGTGCATGCCAAATTTCATACAAATCCGTTCAGCCGTTTTTGCGTGATTGAGTAACAAACATCCAAACATCCACACTTTCACATTTATAATATTAGTAGGATTATAAGTAGGTGATAAAAGTACATAGTAGGTAATTGAGTATCCTTAAGTTGTGGTCATCACTCAAAGCCGGCCGAGAATCGAACTGAATTTGCGGAGCAGCATGGTGACTACTGCACCTATCCGGTTTATGTATCTATGTTTTGTTAGTTTTCATGGAGACAGGCAGAAAGCACAAAGCATATTGTTATAGGACCATTGTACGACTGATGAATAATAGTCGTAAAGTTGCTCTATACCTTATAAAATAAATGAATTTACAAGGTATGAGTTGTGGTTGCGACTCAAGTCGGCATTCCTGACCTTATTGCATCATTACACTCGGTATCCAACGGATAAGCGTTCAACGCTCCTTGGGTTACGTCTTTGCTCAATGCTGCCCAACCTATCTTACAACACTATGCACTATATATTATAGGAAAAATACGTGTCAGATTTTTTTTACGGACTACAAACTAAAATCTTGTTACTCATCTAACCCATTACGGCAAACAGTAATTTTATATACGGTACTTCAAAATCAATCATCTAATTTTTTCTCTGTCTGTCTGTCTGTTTGTTCCAGCCAATCTCTGAAACGGCTGAACCTATTATAATGGGACTTTCACTGGCAGATATTGACAGGAATTCCGAAACTCTCAGCTAGTATTTTATAAATATGTACATGATATTATTATTATTCTTGTTTATACATAAGTTTACAAACTTTCATATTTTAGAAGATATTGTAAGAAACTTTACCTACTACGAAAGATTCCCGCAAACGCTTTCAAACTTCATGAATGTCGATTTATCGCAGTCATTCTTGAGTTATAAATTGGTATGAATGTAGATAGAAACCAACTTTCTGACAATCTTGCATCGGTCATTTTAAGTGATGTGATTTGAAGTTTGAACTCATAGGTATAACCATTAACCACTGGCGATAAATACATAAGCATATTCGTCTGTGTAAGAAACTGAACGACATCGACAGTATGTATTATTTTTTTGAATCGATTGGTCCAACATTTTCCCATAATCCCGCATGGGATAACCGAGTGCGAAGATTTGCAAATTGTAAAATCCAATGTTGCATTATTAAATCTATATTTAATTACAATTAAACTAAAACTTTGAATGTCACTTATAAATATGAAGTACTTAATCGTCTGGACGAAGACAATTTTTTCCCGATAGGAAAAAAATCTAAATTGCTTCTTGATATTCCGAGTTTTCTCTTATACTGTTCAACTATGAATCCAGTCATTGAACTAAAATTTGTTAACAAATACATAACGTACATTGTACATTCTATTTTTAATGATCTATACTAATATTATAAAGAGGAAAGATTTGATTTTTTGTTTGTATGTTTGTTACTATTTAACTCAAAAACCACTGGACGGATTTCAAAAATTCTTTCACCATTAGAAAGCTACATTATCCCTGACTAAAATAGGGTATATTGTAATCCCGCGGGAACTCCGAAATTAACCCGGGTGAAACCTCGGGGAACAGCTAGTTAAAAATAAAATACGTTTTCTATGAATTAACGCTTGTATTGGAACTTTCGTCGTTTTTTTTTCCGCGCAATACACAGCCTCGATTAGTTTCTAGTGGTTGAGGTACGAAATTGTTGTATAGGTTGTATATAAAATAATAAGTTGTTGATAAAATCTTATTTCAATGAAATCTTAATATAGCACTGGTTTTGCTGGCGAAAGGTAAACGAGTCAAGTTATTGTAGACGCTTTTTATTGCGCAACCATAGTAGGTAGGTATACAATAATTGGTTGCTTGCTCGTTGGCTATAGCAGTAATGATAAAATGTGAATACTAGGAACTTAGCTGAACATTCTCAGGTGCCAGTGTATTACATTACCTGTTGCTTTCTAAAGTACCTAAATACGATTATGTGGATTTATGACACGCTACATTAACAAATCAATCAACTTCACGATTAGTGTTTTTTGGCAAATTACTAGTGCAAAACCATAAGCGACTCCGTTTATACTATTGAAAAACCTAGAAATGCTCTATATAAAAATTTTGTAGTAAGTCTAGAATGAATACGAAACAGGCGTTTAATTGGCAGACGTTTATAACCATTAAATCCAATGTACTTATATATTTTTAACAGATTAGTCGAAAAATAGGATAAATATAAGTTTACCAAATATGTATACCTACAGCTCTTTGTAATTTTAAATTAGGGACTTCCAAACAATATAATTCATGCTTTCTAATATAAACTGCAAAGTAAATGGGAAAACTTAAGGAAAAACGCGAGTTTACGCGGCTGCAAGACCTTAAAATAATGATAAAATTATTATGTAAATTGTGTAAATTGACGGCGCATCAGCGCGGATACAAAGAAAATGCGCGTTTAAATACCTTAATTGATGATCTGTCGATTGTCTGTTTCTTAAGCGCTCAAATTTCATAAATAATGTATTTTATGAAATAACTACAGAATTTTTACACAAAATTTTTATTGTATAAAAATTAAAAAAATTTAACTTTAACATTAGTACAGTTAGATAAATTGGCGGCAGGTTTCGGCATGTGCTTACTGCATCAATACCGCTACAACTAAAGGCGAAAACCTATAAAACCGTTATAAAGCCTGTGGTATGTGTTGGAGACTGAGGTCCCATCCTTATCCATTGACACTCATCTGTCAAATCCATCTATCAAACTTGCACCGTATGCATCGAGCGAAACGTCACCGACCAGTCGTGCTACGCAACTAATGCCAGCAAGGTGTTATACTTATCGTGCCGAAATCTACCTACTAATTAAATCGTTCGAGTCTAAATCCCGGGATCTTTTACGCGTGTGCGCTTTTGGGAGTATCAACAGGCAAGTACCTTTCTCACTTCCTATCGGTCCCCTTGGACTCTGCGACTTCACTCACCGTTTTTAAATCTAAGTTCAAATTTTGCTTTGAGGTCGAAACATTTGGTCACTTCGAGACGGATTTATTTATTTAATCTGTTATTACTTATTTATTTACGGTATATAATATTATATTTATAGAACAAGTACGTGTTATATCAATTTGTTTTATATTTATAAAAAAATATCTACAGTTATAAAATAAAGCTATTTATTATCTACCTACATATTATTTTAAGTAGTATAAATCTAACGGCTTTATTTTATTAAGTTTATTGTTTCTTCTCTTATTATTATTTTCGCCGTCTTTCGGTATATATATCGTATTTGTTTATAGGTTTTACATATATTACATTTATTAAAATGTCCAATCCTGCTACTTTGTCGGACGCTGAAATCAAGGCTAAGACATTTATCAACCGCAAAGAAAGATGTTTTTCTAGATTGCAAAAACTTTACGATTTGTCTAAGAATGTTGAAGTGGATGAGGCTGGTAGCATCGACGCATTCAATGCGAGGGTTGACGAGCTTGACCAACTGCGTGAGTCGTTTGAGGATGCTATTGAGCACTATAACTCAATACAATTAAAATTAAAATCTACTTTTGTGCCCAACAGTCAAGAAATCGAATCGTTTGATAACTTATTTTATGAAATAAAAAGAGTTCATCGCGAATGTAACGCGTTAAATTCACATGTGGGTAAGCAGATTAAAAATGATTCGTTTATTGCAGGAGCTAAATTACCGAAATTACAATTGATTAAATTTGATGGTAAATTAGAAAATTGGGTAACATTTAAAGACACTTATATTAGCTTAATCCACAGTAACTCGTCCATTTCGAACGTGGAAAAATTCCACTATCTTCTTTCGATTGTAAGCGGGCCGGCATTACAAATTGTAAAATCTTTACCTATAACTAACGATAACTATAATATTGTGTTCAACTCTTTAACAGAGCGATACGAAAACAAACGCGCTTTAGCGACTAGATACTTAGATAAATTGTTTAATTTTAAACCGTTGCAAGTTGAATCGTTGAGCGGGTTGAACTCATTTTTAGAAACATTTCAAGAAAACGTTAAAGCGCTTGAAATGTTAAAATTAGATAACTTAGCTGCATTTATATTATTTTACATCAGTTTTCGTAATCTAGATGCTACTACGAAACGATATTTCGAACAAAAGTTGGATAAAAATCAAATACCTACTTTTGACGAATTAAGTAACTTTATTACTTCTGAAGTTCGTATTTTAGAAATGACGGAGTGCACGTCAACAGTAAAATCGAACACTAAATTTATTTCGAATAAAACAAACAATTTTAAAGTTCCACAAAAACAGTCGAATCAAAATGCATGTCTAACTACCTCCAATAATGAACAACAATCTAATCAAGAAAATAAAAGGGCTAAGACTTGTTTATATTGCAGTAAGTTAGGTCATGTTATTTATAGATGTTTTGAATATAATAATTTAACACCTCAATCTCGACTGCAAATAGTCGCGCAGAAAAAACTTTGCGAAAATTGTCTACGTGAGGGCCACGCGATCGGCGCGTGCCCATCGCAAATTCGATGTTCGGTGTGTAAAGGCATGCATCATCATACTTTGCACATTGATCAAAGTCATAATAACTTATGTAGTAAGCAAGTTACATTGCAAGCGGAGACCACTAACCCCACTTCTCAAAATAACGAAGCGAGCTCGTCTTCTCTAACGTGTTTGGCTAGTACCACCGTCTTGTTAGGTACCGCGATTGTTCACGTCGCTGACGTCACGGGCGCGTATCAGAAAGTTCGTGTACTGATAGATAGCGGGGCTCAGCATGGTTTCGTCACTAACGACTGCGCACAGCGATTGGGGCTACTGCGTCGTAAGTGTACTGCGGAACTGTACGGTCTCGGCGGCTCGCCTATCCGCGACTTTGGTGCAATTACATGCACTGTAAAGCCGGTTCACACGGATTTAAATACGTTTCGTACAAACATGGTAGTGGTGTCAAAGATTACAAGTAACATGCCGACGATTGTTATTCCTAAAACGGTAATAAATGAATATAAACACTTAAAATTAGCGGATCCTCAATTCTTCTGTTCAAGGCCGATAGATATGCTACTGGCGGGGGACATATTTCCGTATATCTACGATGGCGCTGCCTTCCGCCCACAACTTTCGGATGCACCGCCTGCCCTCAGTAGTATTTTTGGATACGTAATAACCGGTCATTTATCCATTCGTAATCTAGGTAAAGGATCGGAATCTTCTTGTTTACATATCACTAATCAAAAGTTAGATCAATTATTGCACTCCTTTTGGGAAACGGAAACGGTAATAGGAGATATTCCGATGAATCCTGATGAGGTTGAGTGCGAGCAAAAATATATTGAGGACGTCAAGCGGAACGCTAGTGGGCGTTATATTGTAAAATATCCGTTTAAATCGAATTTTACTGGCTTAGGAGATTCGAAACAAATCGCTTTAAAGAGATTTTATAATTTTGAAAGAAAACTGTCGCGTAACCCTTTGTTGCGGACGGAGTATTTAAAATTTATGAATGACTATATTTCTCTCGGTCATATGAAATGTTTAGGTGAAATATCAAGCACGAATTCTCGTTATGTAATACCCTATCACGTAGTTCAAAAACCGGACAGTACCACGACTAAATATCGTGCCGTCTTTGACGCGTCGTGCCGTACTACGAATGGTTTATCGCTGAACTGTGTTTTACATACGGGTCGAAAGCTACAGTCGGACCTCGTGAAGCTTCTAACGCTGTTTAGGTTACGTAAAATAGGTCTGACAGGTGATATCTCAAAAATGTACAGGAGAATTTTGATTGATCCTTCGCAACGCCCATATCAACACATTTTATTCAGACAGTGTCCTGAAAATCCTATTCAGGTCTTTGAATTGTGTACTGTAACTTATGGGGTTGTGAGTAGTCCTTTTCTAGCTATCCGTACTTTATTACAGCTGGCTGACGATGAAGGAGAGCAGTTCCCGTTGGCAGCACATGCGCTCCGCCACTCCTTTTATATCGACGACCTTATTTGCTCAGTAGACTCTTTCTGCGACGCTGAGGAGCTCCAGAACCAGCTCATTGAGGTTTTAGGTCGTGGGGGCTTTGAACTGCGTAAGTGGGCCAGTAATGATTCCGAGGTACTACAGAATCTACCCAGTGATCACCTGGAGACCCCGTTGGAGTTCGACGATGAAAACCTAGCTATCAAGGTGCTAGGTTTGCATTGGCTACCAGATACGGACACGTTTTCCTACCGCACCGTTCCAGTGGAAGCGGCTGTCAGTAAGCGGAGTATCTTATCACAAATAGCTAAACTGTTTGATCCTCTAGGTTTCGCTGCACCATGCGTTTTTTATGCAAAATGCTTTATGCAAAAACTGTGGTGTGAAAAAATCGACTGGGATGATGAACTTCCTGAGAAATTCGCTGACGAGTGGTACAGATTCTCTAGTGAAATTCCTATGTTGTCTCAGCTTAGACATAGTCGATTTTTGTTTAGTAAAAATCACAAAGAATGTTCTCTTATAGGTTTTAGTGACGCCTCGGAGAAGGGTTTTGCTGCAGCTGTATATGTTCGAAGCATCAACACGGATGGTCAAGTCAATTTAACCTTATTATTGGCTAAATCAAAAGTCGCGCCAATAAAATCGGTTTCTATACCTCGATTGGAGTTACTGGGCGCTCATCTTTTATCCAAGTTATTAGAGTATACGCATTCCATTCTGGATAAGGAAATCTGCATCTCAAAAACATTAGCGTTCACAGATAGTTCGGTTACACTCGGTTGGCTTAATACGCCATCTTATAAATTAAAAACCTTTGTAGCTAATCGAGTTTCAAAAATACAGCAAGTATCTAATATACAGTGGTATCATGTCAGTGGTGAGAATAACCCCGCAGACGTATGTTCGCGTGGTGTTATTCCATCTGCGTTGCTCGCGATTTCAAACGAGTGGCTCCGAGGGCCACAGTGGTTATACGACGATTTTGTAACATGGCCAGTTAAAAGCATCGAACAGTTTGGAAATCTCAGTGAGATTTCTGAATTAAAATCTAATTTTGAACAGCACGCATTAGTACAAACCTGTGAGTCGAGCTTTCAGAATGATTTCGAACTAATTATAAATAAGTTTTCTAATTTCAATAAATTACAACGTACCGTTGCATGGGTTTTGCGTTTTGTTAACAATGCAAAATCCAATTTGTCTTCGCGTATCATCGGCCCATTAACTACTGCTGAACTTAATGAGTCGATTATTTGTCTTATAAAAGTAATTCAGACGAATCATTTCGCACCCGACATCGAGGCTTTGCGTAAGGGTAAAGAGAGAAGTGTATCGCCCTATTTGCAGAAACTTACTCCGTCCCTCGACCATCGTGGTCTCCTAATGGTGGGGGGTAGGCTGAACGAAGCAGACCTACCCTTTTCAAAACGGCATCCGCTATTATTGCCAAAAAAGTCTCATTTTACTAATATGCTAATTGATTATTATCACCGCGCTTACATGCATGTAGGTCCGCGTGCGCTGCAGAGTATTTTAGCTCAAAAATATTGGATTGTCGGGGCGAGATGTGTCATTCGATCTAGGTTGTCAAAATGTATATCTTGTTTTAAGGCGAAGCCCGTTATTAATCAGCCCTTCATGGGATCGCTACCTAAATTTAGAACTCAAATTGTATATCCCTTTCACACTGTAGGCGTGGATATGGGAGGTCCTTTTTATACCAAAGAAAGTCTTAGACGTAACGCGAAAATTTCAAAATCTTATTTATGTCTGTTTGTCTGTTACGCTACTCGAGCCGTGCACTGCGAAGTGGTTAGCGCCTTAACTACTGAGTGTTTTTTAGCTACATTTGACCGCTTCACAGCGCGTCGTGGGTTAGTTCATACATTAATTTCCGACAATGGAAAAAACTTCGTATCGGCAAGCAGACATCTCTCGGAAGTTTCAACGTTTTTTAATACAAACATCACTGATTTACAAGATCAATTTACAAACAGAAACGTTACATGGAAATTTAATCCTCCTACAGGAAGTCATTTCGGTGGTTTATTTGAGGCTGGAATAAAGTCAGCAAAGTACCACTTGCGACGCGTAGTAGGCACGCGAGCGGTCTCCTTTGAGGAGTTGAGCACTCTGTTTTCGCGTATCGAGGCAATCTTAAACTCACGCCCGCTCTGCTGTCTCTCTAGTGACCCCAACGAATTGGATGTCTTGACTCCTGGACATTTTTTGATTGGGCGTGCTCTGGTTTCTGTCCCGGAATACGATCTCTCTGAGGAACCATTGCACCGTTTAACCAGATGGCAATACATCCAACAAGCCACTCAACATTTTTGGAAGCGCTTCAAAAGAGATTACCTTCACACTCTTCAACAGCGTTCAAAGTGGCTAAAGGACACGCCTAACATTAAAATTGGGGACGTAGTATTACTCCATTCGGATAACGTTCCTTGTCGGCAGTGGCCTCTAGGACGAATCGAGGAGGTTTTCCCGGGCCCTGATGGGAGAGTGCGTGTGGTAAACGTCCGTACTAGCACATCACGATTTCAGCGTCCGGTGAACAAGCTCAGTCCCTTGCCCTTGCAAGAGGACTCTGCTTAATTTATCTATGTATTTTACGTATTATATACTGATATTTTAGCCTATATTTATTCATTATCTATCTTATATATCTTTGATTTTACTATTATTTAATATCTACCTAATTTATTACTGCTTTACTAATCGATTTATCTACTCTTATATGGTTATACAGTCCACTTGTTTCGGTGACCAACCGTTCGATTGCGAGTTTCTTTGGAAATCTCTTGATTTCGGTGAGGGGAATGTTGGAGACTGAGGTCCCATCCTTATCCATTGACACTCATCTGTCAAATCCATCTATCAAACTTGCACCGTATGCATCGAGCGAAACGTCACCGACCAGTCGTGCTACGCAACTAATGCCAGCAAGGTGTTATACTTATCGTGCCGAAATCTACCTACTAATTAAATCGTTCGAGTCTAAATCCCGGGATCTTTTACGCGTGTGCGCTTTTGGGAGTATCAACAGGCAAGTACCTTTCTCACTTCCTATCGGTCCCCTTGGACTCTGCGACTTCACTCACCGTTTTTAAATCTAAGTTCAAATTTTGCTTTGAGGTCGAAACAGTATGTATAGGTCTGAATGTAGGACTTTTACGGAATTAGATGAAAAGAGATTGCACGCGGTCGAGATGAGAATGCCGAGATAGATGTGTGGAGCAACGACGTAGAGGATAAGAAATGAGTACCTAAATCAGATGAAGTTTGAAAGTGGCACCGTTTTCAGAAATGTTGAGAAGGAACCGTTTAGCTTGGTAACATGTAACGATTAGGGATGGATGGAAGTGATGTAAGATCAAAGAGTATAATATAACCACTACGTTTACTAAGTTAATAATACTCTTTTTCATGTCAATAAGATAACAATAAATGACAGCACCTCACGGCCGCCCTTCTCAGCTTCCTAGTCCTGTGGTTTGAGTAGAAAGCTCGACAATAGCATGCTCAGTTTAATCCTTACTATCCTTACTACTTAATATGTATTATAAATGTGAAAGTGAGTTTTTTTGTTTGTTTGTTACGTTTTCACGGCTAAACGGCTCAACCGATCACCACGAAATTTTGCATACACGTTGTCAGAGGTACAGAGAAGGACATAGGCTACCTTTTACCCCGAAAATCCCACGGGAACTTCGAAATTAACGCGGAAGATACTACAGTAAGTTTTGCATACTAGTTACACATCGTCAAGGGTAGGTACAGGAAAAAAAATAGGGTAATAAGTACCGGAATACCCCGCGGGATCTCCGAAACTAACGCGGGTGAAACTGCGGGGAACAGCTAGTATTAAATAAAGTTAAATCATTCTAGTGTTTTATGCAAAAATGAATAGAATGACCCACTCATTCTATTCATTTTTGCAAATACTTAACTTTATGCGTTTTTTATATATATGTATATTTGCGACGAGATTCGAATACTGATTAGCATCCTCGAATATGCCCTCGATTAACTTTATAACCTACTAAAAGTTCCCGTGGGAATTCCGGGATAAAAAGTACTTACCCTGTATCCTTCTCTGTACCCTTACACATGTGTATGCAAAGTTTCATGATGATCGGTTGAGCTGTAAGGCGTGAAAGCGTAACAAACAAACAAACAAACTCACTTTCGCATTTTTATTATTGGTAAAAGGTATCGGTGAAGATAGATACATACGAAGGTTGCAATAACATATTGTAAGATCTTTAAAAAAAAGTCCAACTTACCAGTGCGATAACCAGCATTGGAGAGGTAGGTAGCGAACGTATTGGTCTCATGCGTGGCCTGCCACTGGGGAGACGAGCAGTTGTCGTTGTTCGTGTACACGTTGTGATTGTGTACGTACGTGCCCGTTAGTAATGAACTCCTGGGGGAATTATGAACTCTATTGAATTAATTTATCAAGTCAAAATTATACTCGTATCAAACTTTTTTCCTGTAGGCTATGTTTACTATAGATTTTTGGACTCTTCTTCATCAGTAATATAAAGGAGAAGGTAATTATCCTTCTCCTTTATATTACTTTAATAGTTTATGTTTCGATAGTTTTAAAAAGTTTGGTTTTAGCTGTTATGTTGTCACCCGCCAGAAGTCGACCAGACAGCGCTCGTGGGCTCCGGGGCGCGGTGAGAAGCAACCGCGCGCTATAGATACGCCAGTATAATAAGTATCCTATCGTCAGGGCTGATTTTCCAATCGACAGTTAAACGTCTGATAGTTCCTACAAAACATGTTTGATTTTTTAACCTAAGCTAAGGTTAGCCCTTGTCTGAGGATCGAAAAATTCAATAAACAGAGAGAGAATAGTACCTGGATGGGCAGCACATAGGTGTAGTAGTGTACGCGTGTCTAAACTCAGCACCAGCACTTCTGATGGCTTTCATAGTTCTAGGCATGAAATTAAGACTGCCCAACTCCACGTCTTGGTCGTCTGTCAATATCAAAATAATATTCGGCTTCTTCTCTCTAGGCTGGGGGTACGGAATGTAACCACCGTTTTGCCACTTGTTTGGTTTATTCCTTACAACATCATCTCTCAAAGGCGAATGATGCGGTTTGTCATGCATTCTGTTAGCATTTATTGGGTTTCTTCTATCTGTTATTTTTTCAGCATTACTTCTTGACCAATGCCTTTCTTTTTTTAAATTATTGTCGTTCGAACCAATAGAGGCTGCATTGTTTTCGGGTGAATGTTCTACAGATCCCTTTCGTCTGTCACGTCTTATTTCATGCTCACGCTCCCAAATCCGACGCCTGTCACCGCGATATCTAGAACTGTTTCTATGTCTTAAATATCTCCTGTCTGGAAGGTCTGTGAGGGTACCATTGAATGTGGTCCGGTTTCGATTGTTCTCCCTGCTCCTCAAGTCTTTCGCTTCGACTGGTTCATCATCCTCTAATAACTCCCTCTTTGCAGTTATCAAAACAAAATTCCATGTAAGGAGAAGGGATATAATCTGAAAGTTCATTTTTATTTTCTTCTGTGGTTTGATACTTATTTATATATGTATATTATTGGTGTGAGTAATAAGTTAGGGTATTAAAATGATCAGTTTCATATAATCGATGATAATGGTCAACTCTGATTATTCTTCACTTGAAAAGCCATCGTCACATCACCATCTAAAAAGAAAAAGAAATATTACTGTTAATAAGTACCTATAGGTAACATCGTGTAAATACAAACTTATTTTTGTATATAAACTACACAAGTCATTTCTGATTTTGCTGGGAATCGGTAAGCACATAAATTTATAAATTATTATGGAAATAAAATGCTATATCAGTCAGAGAACCCGTCAATAGGTAACACTCGCGCTGTGTAGTAGGTATTTGCAATAAAAATATAGAGCTGTTTAATGGCACTCGACTAGTGAATCAATCACAAGTTGCTTTTAACGGAATTGGACTGGTCTGGTTCGGAGCCTTCCTACATATCGAATATAGGGAAATGTTAGTAGTTCGCCGGGCTTCCGTTCCGCGGTTGGTAACGGTCTGCCAACGTTACATTTTATAGATGAGATTCAATTCTATTGCCTATCTGCCCCCTTAGCCAAGTTGACAATGTTTAATCTTTAACGCTATAGAAACTCAGGAACTTATCGTCATGTCACGTAGTCACGAAAAGTTGCCCAAAATTTTTCGTAAATTGGCTAAGGGGCTGACATCTAAAATTAAATATGTATACCTATTCATGTTTTGAAATCGTTAATAATTATGAATCGGAAAAATTGACTTAGGGACCATCCATAAAGTACGTCACACGTTAACGGGGAGGGAGGGGGTCGACGTAATGTGACATTGTGTGATAGGGGGTAGGAGGGGTCCTGAGTTGCGTGACGTCACATTTTAATATCTTATACCTACATGTTAGTGCTAATTGCCAAATTTGAAATATTAACGAAAAAATTAAAAGTCAAAGTCAAATCCTTTATTCAAATTTGGCCCATAATTGTGGCTCTTTTTAACGTCAATATAATCTCTCTATATTATTGTTGGCGAACTAAGGTTTTAATTGTTTTGTCGAAACTGCTGTTTTAATTTAATGATTTATAAATGTAAAAATCAGTCTAACGCAACTAGGAACAAATTTGTTCGTGTTTAGCACTCATTTTTTTTTAATTTTTTTTTCCATGGCATCAAAGATGGCCTCACATGCTATTTCAGTCTTTTGTCTCTGAATCTTTCTTACAATCTGTCATCTGTTTGTCATGGCGACGCATGTTGTTATTTGGGAAAATAATTGTGTGAATTTTAAAAATTTTGTGTGATTTACGCTTTGAAAAGTGCAGTGTGACTATTAAAAACTATTTTCTTGTGATTGGGTAGTGAAATAGCACCGATTAGACGGTGTAGTACGTATGTAATTTGTAGAAAAAGATAGAGTCGACAAAATTTAAATAAAAGGAAATTTATCACGAAATTTCATAGATGAAGACCGGTAAGTACAGCTTGAGTAAAGTAATAAAGTATTTTGTTCTCTTCAGCTATCAGCATTAAAATAATACACTATCTTTTGAAATGAGAAAAAAAATTTGCATGTTTGTAAACCATAGTGATGTAAATCTTCACTATCGATAAAGTGAGTCGATAAACTTTAATGAATGATGCTGTTATAGTGAATATTTTGGAATATTTTTATATAGCTGCTGCTGCGTATACTTTTTTCATTACTTACTGCAGTTTTCATTAAGTATTATGATCGTATTGTAATAAAGTGAACCTCGTCTTCTGTATAAAGAACTATATTATACTCTATCTTGTTTCTAAGTGTACTTGCATGATTGATAGATATTTTAATTTCAGATGTCGACAATGGGTAAAAAATATTGGAAATGATGACTTAGCTTCCAATCGAAAAACTTCACGATATAAAATATGTCTGTGGAGATGTAAGGAACGAATGTCGGATACTTCTACCGATAGATATTTCTACCGATAATTTAAACAAGGCTCAACAAGGAGGCACTGCGAAGTAAATCATTTACTTTCCCAAATGGGTTATTTAATTTTGACATAAAATGTAAATGTAATTTTTAAAGAGAAAATAAATATCTATCTATCTAATAACATCATCATCATGACAAACTAAAATATTGGAATAATAATAAATAAAAAAAAATAATAATTTATTGTTTCAATTTTACGACAAATGTTTTCCCCCGTTGTAGATTTAATTCACCTGGTATGAAGCCCACGATGCTCTAATAATAATTTATCGATATCGATTTAATCAGGAACTACATGTGGCCATCCCTATTGTTCTCGTTAATGTTGGTACCCATGAGTTATGAAGTATTTTGACATTTAAATTTTCGCTGTGTTGGTATTGCTGGGTCTGCTAAATGGATTCCAAAACCAAGTAAGGAAGTCCCGTCTCTTAAAACGTAGTGATTACCTTCTCTCTGGTAAAAATTGCAAAATGTGTGACGTCACAGTAGAGAGGGGGTTCACACAAATGTGACCAACTGTGACAAGAAGGGGGGAGTGGTCGAAAAATCACGAAATTTGTGTGACGAACTTTATGGATGACCTCTTATTTGAAAGAAAAATATTGATGGCGTTTTAATCGCACGCAACCACTGCTGCACTGTAGCTAAAGATCTACCAAGCAACTACCAAGTTTACGGCCGTACCTACTCAGTCGTTTTAACGATTACTATGTATAGAGATAACATTTTTGGCGCAACGAGTTTGTGCTGTCTATCTGGCAAATCACCAAAGTAGTTAGATATTAGGTAATGGTATATTTATCTAGTATTTTGAGGCCATTAGATTTTTTGTTGCCTTTTTTACTCTAAAACTAAGTTTGATATAAAACTTACATTGTAAACAGTTTCTGCTTTCTCAACTTTGTTTTGGTGTAGAAAGCACGTAATTTCTATTTACAAAAACAGTAGGTTTGTAAAATTAAACACACCTATTTTTGGGTTTTTGTTTTGGATAACTTATCGATCTGCTTGTGAATAGTAGTTGGTTTTCTTACAAAGATTTCAAAAACAAAACTGCCTCACTCAGAGGCGTTCATTAAATTAATGTTAATTGACATTTAACTAAGTTTAATTTCATTAGTGAAATTCCAATTAACATTAATTTATTGAACGACTGTGAGTGCGGCCGTAAGCGTTGATCTGATATATTATCTTTAAAAATATGTGGTCTCAGATATATTTCACTGAAAGTAATTTGAAAGTTTGTGTTAGAGAGAACG
The DNA here is from genome assembly GCA_907165275.2 of Zygaena filipendulae. Taxonomy (NCBI): domain Eukaryota; kingdom Metazoa; phylum Arthropoda; class Insecta; order Lepidoptera; family Zygaenidae; genus Zygaena; species Zygaena filipendulae. The sequence goes on from OU015651.1 coordinate 10,104,585, forward strand.
TTGTTCGTATCGACAAACGAGCCTAAAATTGGTATAATGAAATAACTTGCCGCCCATAAATCACAATTATTGCTCTCATGACCTCATACTGGAAAATAGGTGGCTCAAAAATTAACAACTTTCTTACTTATTGTATAAAGCTTACAAATTATCTTAATTTTTTTTCGTAATTTGAGATGTTGATCTTGACAACACCGTTGCACGTTGGTGCCGTGGTTACTGAACCTGACTTTTACTCAGGCGTGGCGGGTTCGATCTCCACGTATTTGATGAACATATATTTTGTATGTATACCATAACTTTATAAGCGCTACTACAGTTGTGGTAGCACTTATGATTATGAGACTAGGTGGCGCTGTGTGACAGTATCCAAACATGAAAAAAAAAAATTAACTCGCAGAAATCGTCCTGCATCACGCCAGGAAATTCATAAAAATCGACACGTTCAGTTCCGTCCGGCGTAGTTCAGATATTATCGTCAAGCGCTGACCGCTATACTTGTTTTTTGTGATTGTTTAAGTCTGATTATTGCAATTTTTTAATGGATATTCAAGTAATGGGCAAACAAATTAAGAAAAGTATAAGTAAAGTTTGTTACAGGTATTTATTGTTCACCTATATTTAATGTTATTTGAATGTTAAGTACATTTATTGTTTTGTACGTCCTATAATATTTGTATTTAATTTCATAACAGGGAGTAGGTAGGTACTTGTCTCCCGACCGCAAACGCTTTTTTATTAATATGGAACCATTTTGATAATCTGACATGCCTCGTTTTTAGTAATACCCATACTTCATTATCACGTCGAATTTCTTCAAACGTGGCTAATGTCTGTTAAACGCAACGCCGACTTCCGTCAGGGTGTTGTTTCGTTAATGAACCCTTATAAATTACAAGTTAATCACCTAATTCGGAAAGTTCGAGTAACCGTTGCGTTGTTTATGTAAATTTCGCTAATGGTTCGAACGAAACAAACTTTATTCTTTACTTACTTTTAAGAAACATTGCCCAAAATTAAAAGCGACTTTGCTTTACTCTCTTAATTAGGGGAAGGTAACGATCTCAGACCAATGCTCATTATAAACTTCTCGATTATCTACTGAGCACTTGTCCAAAAAAAAATTTAATTAATAGGCATAAAATGACAGTAAACGAAACGCGGCATGTAATAACTATTTAAGACAGGTTAAAAAGGTCGGGTACTCATAATTATAAGTTTACGCGATCTTGTGGGTTTTGTGCATCAACAACTATCACTCTAGAGTTTATTATAGCATCTATATTAACTCTATGCAGGTTGTTGGTGTATTGATATTCTTGTACCTAAATAGTTATTCTCGTTCAAGGAAAGCTGAGTTCAAGACATTTATTTTACATTTATTTTCATCCAACACCATTCAATCATACAAAGAGGTCGTCAGAGAGTACTTACCGATAAATAAATAGCCTTACGCACGGAATAACCTTAGTCTTAATGTTTTTGACAGGTAAGATTTATGATCGGGCTCATTTTCAGTTAGAAAACAATAATCAAGAATGTAAACTAACCAACTTACGAAAATCATTTTTTAAGTTTACATGTGCATAGATTTGAAACTTAAAAAAAAAGCTCTAAATACATTAGAAGTCATTCTCAACATTCAGTTTTCATTGGGGCATCAGGTACTTAAGACATGTATACTTGCTTAATTAATTTTAATTCCCTGTTTATTGAATACTAAAGTCCTCGTTAACGGCTTTCCATCAGAACTAATGGTATGCACGCTGGCGCACAGCCTGGATGGAATTGTGGAAATCTCATTATTCTGTGGAGCAAACTAAATCGCCCCTTTATTCGAAGCTTCATTCGTGTTTAAGTGCACTCGTTTTACTGCGTTCATTAAAAACAACCAATTCAATTATCTAGAGGGAGCGTTATATTGCTCTTTTGTTTCATTCATAGATCCAGCCCAGGTTGAACCCAAGCGAAAATACCTGAGTTAAGCAATAGAAATTCAGAAACGGTAGATACCTATATCCCACATCTATGGTCTGTGCTCGGAATAGTAACATTCTTATTTCAATATCGCATATCTAGACTACAGTATAGGCAGAGCGTAACAAATTATATTGATCAAGATTAAAATCCTATACTAGCATAGTCCTTGTAATAGGATCCAAAAGTTATATAATATTGTATTTTGTAAGATTGAGCACTTGGTAGTAAGAATATTTCCGATGTCGTCGCTGTTGTTAGCTTCCCGGGTTATAAATGTATCATTCAATAAGACCTACGCGTACGTGATGAGTACCTATTTTATCTTACTGGTCATAAATTGTATCCAAACAGTAGGTAACTATCAAGTTAAATAATAAAACGATCCCAGAACAAGAAATGCTTTCGATATGTTTCGTTACAGATGTTTGTGATGACATATTCAACTGACCTAAACGAGAAGTTACGATCGGTTGAGTTTAAAAATCATTAGGTATTAAGAGAAACAAAGTGAACAATCTTTATTTAGTATGCGCACGCGCACTATACCTACATATGTATAACGTATGAAGTATTTTGGTAAATAAGAGGATTTGTTAAATATTTACTATTTGGTCAATCGGTTATTTCACCCGCGTGAGTTTTGGAATTTCCGCAGGAATTTTTTTTCTACAATAAAAGTAGCCTAAGTTACTCCTTATAATATCAGCCAGTCAAAGTCCAGGGATTATGCGTACTTTCAAATGCATTTAGTGAAAAGTGAAAAAAAGTACAACAGAGACTTCAAACTTATTTAAAAAATATGTAGGTATAGAATGTATCTGGATGTATAGATATGCATGAGTAGAAAAAAGTATCAACTGCATTGAGTGGAAATCAATTCCTTCAATTCGGCTGCCCTACGGAAAAACAAAGTACACTGGGAAAAAAAAGGGTCGATTTATCGGCTATCCACAGCCGTGTAAACCCGGTACTACGGTTGCAGCCGCGTCAACACGGTAACATTTGCCGTGTGACGCTGAAACGGCTACGGTGGACACACGGCTAATTTGCACACGGTACTGCGGTTGCAGCCGTGTCAATCTTGTCAGCCGTGTCAATTTATCAGCCGTGTCTCAATTTTTCAACACGGCTATTATCATACACGGCTAGATTTGCACACGGTACTGCGGTTGCAGCCGTGTCAATCTTGTCAGCCGTGTCAATTTATCAGCCGTGTCTCAATTTTTCAACACGGCTATTATCATACACGGCTAGATTTGCACACGGTACTGCGGTTGCAGCCGTGTCAATTTGTCAGGCGTGTAAATTTTTTAACACGGCTATAAACAGACACGGCTAGATCAGACACACGGTTACAGCCAACATGGCTGGAGTAGCCGTGTGAAAGGGCTACCTCATCCATATCGACACGGCTAGTTCAGCCGTTTTCCTACCTAATGACACCGTTGGTTAAGCCGTGTGACGCGGTTTGATGTGACCGTGTGAACGGCTGTCTGAGCCATGTCAACGCGGCTGTTCCAGCCGTCTCCCTATGTTCATGCGCAGCTGGCGTAGCCGTGTGACGCGGTCTGGAGTGGCCGTGTAAAACGGTTGCCTCAACTACGTCAACATGGCTATCCCAGCCGTCTCGCTACGACCTTACGCAGCTAGCGTAGCCGTGTGACGCGGTCTGGAGTGACCGTGTAAAACGGTTGCCTCAGCCACGTCAACATGGCTATCCCAGCCGTCTCGCTACGTTCTTACGCAGCTGGCGTAGCCGTGTGACGCGGTCTGGAGTGGCTGTGTAAAACGGTTGCCTCAGCCACGTCAACATGGCTATCCCAGCCGTCTCGCGACGTCCCTACGCAGCTGGCGTAGCCGTGTGACGCGGTCTGAAGTGGTCGTGTAAAACGGTTGCCTCAGCCACGTCAACATGGCTATCCCAGCCGTCTCCCTACGTCCCTACGCAGCTGGCTTAGCCGTGTGACGCGGTCTGAAATGGCCGTGTAAAACGGTTGCCTCAGCCACATCAACATGGCTATCCCAGCCGTCTCCCTACGTCCCTACGCAGCTGGCGTAGCCGTGTGACGCGGTCAGAAGTGGCCGTGTAAAACGGTTGCCTCAGCCACGTCAACATGGCTGTCCCAGCCGTCTCCCTACGTCCCTACGCAGCTGGCGTAGCCGTGTGACGCGGTCTGAAGTGGCCGTGTAAAACGGTTGCCTCAGCCACGTCAACATGGCTATCCCAGCCGTCTCCCTACGTCCCTACGCAGCTGGCGTAGCCGTGTGACGCGGTCAGAAGTGGCCGTGTAAAACGGTTGCCTCAGCCACGTCAACATGGCTGTCCCAGCCGTCTCCCTACGTCCCTACGCAGCTGGCGTAGCCGTGTGACGCGGTCTGAAGTGGCCGTGTAAAACGGTTGCCTCAGCCACGTCAACATGGCTATCCCAGCCGTCTCCCTACGTCCCTACGCAGCTGGCGTAGCCGTGTGACGCGGTCTGACGTGGCCGTGTAAAACGGTTGCCTCAGCCACGTCAACATGGCTATTCCAGCCGTATTTACGCAGCTGGCGCAGCCATGTGACGCGGTTTGAAGTGGCCGTGTAAAACGGTTGCCTCAGCCACGTCAGCACGGCTATCCCAGCCGTCTTTCTAAGTCCCTATACAGCTGGTGGAGCCGGTGACGCGGTTGAGACAACCGTTTTGTACGGCTAGCGCACACCGCGTCACACGGCTCCGCCATCTGCGCATGGACGCAGGAGCACGGCTACCCCAGCCGTCCCTGTACGTCCCTACGCCGCTGGAGGAGCCGCGTAACACGGTTGAGGTCTCCGTTGCAAAACAGTGATCTCAGCTGCATCAATATGGCTACTTAGGCAATAATAAGTAGCCGTACTGACACGAATGTCTCAAGATCACCAGCTGTATAGCATAAAGGTAGAAGAGTCAGATATACTTGAACACCTGCGAAAGAAAGCTGCAGTTGAATTATACAAGATAAACACTAAAAGAATACAAGAAATCTCTTAAAATTACTGATTTTCCTATTTGGTGAAGAATGATATGATTAGTAAATAATTAACATATTTATTTTAAGATACTGTTCATTTATTTTCCAAAATTACTTAAATGGTTTCAAATTTATACAAATTCAAATAATTTATTCAATACACAATTCTAATCCAATTTTTAAATTTATAGACAATTTTAATCCAATTATATTTCCTGTACACAAGAAGATTTAGTAAACATGGATCAAATTTAATGAAACTGTGTACTAGAGGATCTCGTTGTCAAACCTGCAGGACGCTGTGGTACGTTAGTTTTATTAGCTGATGCGTTTCTAAGTCACACTAACTTAAGGACGTCCTGCCGGTTTTCCAAAGCTTGACAAGCGTGTGCCGTGTGGGCCCACATAACTTTGCCTGATCGACCACGGGATCCGATCCTGTACGATCCTGTAAATGAGCCTCGACCTCGCAGCGAGTTTTGGCAACGAAAATGAAGCGGATGGCTGCGTCGATCCGCGAGGCTTTAGTTCGAACACCGGTTCTTCCCCCGACGAACGACAACGACGACGACTCAGTATCTGAAAAATAGAATTAAATGTTAATTAATCAAGCGAATGTTCACTAAACACCAGACGCAAATACTTAAATAACTTTAGAAAAGTGCCTAAAAAATTTGAGGGTTGCCCTCAATTTCCCTGGGATCCCATCATCAGATCCTGACTTGGTGACAGTGGGATCACCTCGGGAGTATTATTCTTTCAAATAAAAAAAAATCTAAATCAGTTTATAAATATTATGTAAATTATAAATCTAATATATATAAATCACGTGTCACGTTGTTTGTCCGCGATGGACTCCGAAACTACTGAACGGATTTTGATAAAATTTTGCAACCATTTATAATATGGTCCAACTTAAAAGATAGGATAGTTTTTATCCCGGAATTCTCGCGGGAACTCCGAAATTACCGCGGGTGAAATCGCGGGGGACAGCTAGTATTATGTAAATTACGCTGGACTTGAACGCGATGTTTTTTATTACCTTTTTTGGCTGACGTTTCGGCTGAGTTGCATCACGCCGTGGTCACAGGCTGACTAAAGCATTGCGGCGTCGATAGCGAGCCGCGCGAGATGATTCTTCATCTACCCTCACTGGATGTTCTTTTTTATTAGATGCACTTTTAAGGTCCCTGCACACTACACTCACTCGGTCCGCATTCACCAGTTTGGAACGGCCGTAATGATGCGGAACACATCTTGCAACCGGATCTGAACCACTGGATTGAGTTCCATCGTTTGAAGGTTCTCTCAACTGAACGTCACTACTACGCGAGGATAGTGCGTGAAGCGGTTGAAATAAAGAAACACAAAACTTTCAATCGAGATGACGGATATAGGTTGCCAACGACATGGGATCCTATAATTCAAAAAACAAAAAATCGTTGCGGCCGTCCGGAACCGGTGAATGCGGACCGAGTGAGTGTAGTGTGCAGGGACCTTAAAAGTGCATCTAATAAAAAAGAACATCCAGTGAGGGTAGATGAGGAATCTGCTCGCGCGGCTCGCTATCGACGCCGCAATGCTTCAGTCAGCCTGTGACCACGGCGTGATGCAATTCAGCCGAAACGTCAGGCAAAAAAGGTAATAAAAAACATCGCGTTCAAGTCCCGCGTAATTTACATAATATAATGTGCTCAAAACGCGAAAATCTAAAAACTTTAATAACAGTTTATAAATGACGCAGTTCTGAGGTAACAAACATAGATAAAAATATTTAAGAATTAAGAACTTTCTTTTTTTGAAGTCGGTTCAAAACAATATCCATTACCTTTTGAAAGAGCGTGGATTCTTTGTTGCTGAGCCCGTAAGGGCTTCGATAGTGTTTGCAGCTTTGCGGAAGCTCTGTTTTCTATCAGATCCGAGATTTGTCTTAACCCAGTGTACAGTGCTGAGGGGCTAATATTATAATTTAGATTTGTGAAGTCAATGTTTATCTGTGAAACAAAAATAAACAAGTTAATTTTGTTAAAATATAAAAACCGGCCAAGTGCGAGTCGGACTCGCGTTGCAAGGGTTACGTGCTTCACTGGTCGGACTTAGTTCCCACTGTGTAAGTTGCTGCTGCCTATTGAGCAATTGATGTTTTTGTTTATTATTCCACTACCCATGTGCGAAAATCTGTAATCGGCTGCCAAATGTGCTCACACTGTATTGGGTATCTTAGGTTAAAAACATAGAAACTTTTAAAACATAGGTCTACAGCTTCCAGAATATTAAGACAGCATAACCAAACGTCATCTACAACGACGAATGCGCTATTAATGTTCGCCAAGTTCTCACCTATAGCAATAACTAGAGGCTGCACTCCAATACCAGGTGCTGACTTGTTTAAAGCTTCCTTTCTGAATTCCTGTAAATGAGCCTCGCCCTCGCTGCGAGTTTTGGCAACTAAAATGAAGCGGATGGCTGCGTCGATCCGCGAGGCTTTAGTTCGAACACCGGTTCTTCCCCCGACGAACGACAACGACGACGACTCAGTATCTGAAAAATAGAATTAAATGTTAATTAATCAAGCGAATGTCCACTAAACACCAGACGCAAATACTTAAATAACTTTAGAAAAGTGCCTAAAAAATTTGAGGGTTGCCCTCAATTTCCCTAGGATCCCATCATCAGATCCTGACTTGGTGACAGTGGGATCACCTCGGGAGTATTATTCTTTCAAATAAAAAAAAATCTAAATCAGTTTATAAATATTATGTAAATATAAATCTAATATATATAAATCACGTGTCACGTTATTTGTCCGCGATGGACTCCGAAACTACTGAACGGATTTTGATAAAATTTTGCAACCATTTATAATATGGTCCAACTTAAAAGATAGGATAGTTTTTATCCCGGAATTCCCGCGGGAACTCCGAAATTACCGCGGGTGAAATCGCGGGGGACAGCTAGTATTATGTAAATTACGCGGGACTTGAACGCGATGTTTTTTATTACCTTCTTTGCCTGACGTTTCGGCTGAGTTGCATCACGCCGTGGTCACAGGCTGACTAAAGCATTGCGGCGTCCATAGCGAGCCGCGCGAGCAGATTCTTCATCTACCCTCACTGGATGTTCTTTTTTATTAGGTGCACTTTTAAGATCCCTGCACACTACACTCACTCGGTTGCCAACGACATGGGATCCTATAATTCAAAAAAGAAAAAATCGTTGCGGCCGTCCGGAACCGGTGAATGCGGACCGAGTGAGTGTAGTGTGCAGGGACCTTAAAAGTGCATCTAATAAAAAAGAACATCCAGTGAGGGTAGATGAGGAATCTGCTCGCGCGGCTCGCTATCGACGCCGCAATGCTTCAGTCAGCCTGTGACCACGGCGTGATGCAACTCAGCCGAAACGTCAGGCAAAAAAGGTAATAAAAAACATCGCATTCAAGTCCCGCGTAATTTACATAATATAATGTGCTCAAAACGCGAAAATCTAAAAACTTTAATAACAGTTTATAAATGACGCAGTTCTGAGGTAACAAACAAAAAGATAAAAATATATAACCAAATTAAGAACTTTCTTTTTTTGAAGTCGGTTCAAAAAAATATCCATTACCTTTTGGAAGATCGTGGATTCTTTGTTGCTGAGCCCGTAAGGGCTTCGATAGTGTTTGCTTTGCGGAAGCTCTGTTTTCTATCAGGTCTGAGATTTGTCTTAACCCAGTGTACAGTGCTGAGGGGCTAATATTATAATTTAGATTTGTGAAGTCAATGTTTATCTGTGAAACAAAAATAAACAAGTTAATTTTGTTAAAATTTAAAAACCGGCCAAGTGCGAGTCGGACTCGCGTTGCAAGGGTTACGTGCTTCACTGGTCGGACTTAGTTCCCACTGTGTAAGTTGCTGCTGCCTATTGAGCAATTGATGTGATTGATGTGATGTGCAAGTTAAATAAAAGGTTGTAATTAAACCGACTTCCAAAAACACAAATCTAAAAAAGCTAAAAATAACAAAATACCGATTTAATCCAAAAGACAAAAACATACGTAATATTATTGGTTTGTGCTACCACTGATCGGTTTGAATTCGGTGACAAGCCCGCTGGTGTCTGCCCACATGGGTTGTTCTGCTCACGGAGAGCTGGTTGCGGGAGTTGACTTAGCCCATCTACTCCCTCCATATTTGGCTTGTTACCGACTTCATACCGATCAGTGTTAGCACAAACCAATAATATTACGTATGTTTTTGTCTTTTGGATTAAATCGGTATTTTGTTATTTTTAGCTTTTTATTTTTAGCTTTTTTAGATTTGTGTTTTTGGAAGTCAGTTTAAATTTTTTTGTTAAAAATTTGTTTATTTCTTGCTTTTTAGTGAGTCGGTTTGTAATTTATCTAAGTTACAATAGCCTACTGTCAACTGCTCATAACCTTTTACAAAATATTGCTTTTCCCGATGTAGGGACGTTAATTTTTGAGGAGTTCTGATGGTACAACACCATCAGTTCCACTTCACCATATACATTGTGACGAACATAAATTATTTAGAAACCACATTAAAGTTAACGAATCGGAATTTGTGAAATACCTATTATTTAGTAGTTCCAATGACCATCTGCGGTCTTCATCATCAGTTCCACTTCTTCAAATCTTACTTTCCAAAAGCAAATAAACGATTTACTATAAAAAATACCCAAATCGCCATAGGTGTGCCTATAAATTTTGAAGAGTTCCCTCGATTTCTCCAAGATCCCACCATCAGATCCTGACTTGATGACAATGTGACCAATTCGGAAGTATCCCCTTTCAAACAAAAAAAACAATTTTCCAAATCGCTCTAACTAGAACCCCTGAAATACGTATTATTGTTGAGTAGTTCTGATGAGCATCTGTGGTCTTCATCATCAGTTCCACTTCTTCAAATTTTGCTTTCCGAAAGCAAATGAACGATTTACTATAAAAAATACCCAAATCGCTATAGGTGTGCCTATAATTTTTGAAGAGTTCCCTCGATTTCTCCAAGATCCCATCATCAGATCCCGACTTGGTGGCAATGGGACCTAATTGGGAGTAAACCCTTTCAAACAAAAAAATAATTTTCCAAATCGGTCCAACCGTCTTCGAGTAGTCGGTGAACATACAATCGAACATAGAACCTCCTCCTTTTTGGAAGTCGGTTAAAAAAATAGATATAATATGATTCACAAATGTGCCAATCTCTTACCAGGTGTGGACCAACTCTCTCCAAACGAAGCAAAGGAAACTTTTTCAAGTACTGTGAAGTTGAAACAGTCATTAAGTACCGCTTGCGAAGTGACCGCGTGGCTTTCCAAGCTGTTTCTAGTATGGATGAAGATTCTACTCCCTGGTACTTGGCTATTGTGATAATGTCGCCGTTAATTTTCAGCTCCTCTGTGGAAAACGTTCAAGTATAAGTAATAGTGAAGTTTATTTCATTATAAATTATATATATATACAAATTATATAGGTATTATTAATTATAATTATAAATATTTATTTCATAATATAAACACAACACAGATGTTTAGCGTCTGTAAGCATCACCTTAATTAATATGGATATCATATGAGGTGCTCTATCAGCCCTCTTAGTTCACAGCCCTGTCATCACGCGGATCCACACCTATAGCCACCACATCTACACTCGGTTCAGCGCGCATGTTAGGGCGAGCCATGTTCGGCCGAGCCACTCGTCCGGTGTGGATCCGCCCTATTGGATCTACGTACACATTTAAAATTGTATATGAACTATACTGTATACCTACCTTCTAAGTTTTGGTCCTGATCAAGTTTTTCGTCCTGTAATGGCCGCTGTGATAGTTTCCTTTTAAGGCCACGTCGCCCTGTACCAATTTCCTCTGAATCGTCAGATGTCTCTGCTGTAGTGACGGATGAGGTCTTCTTGTTTACTAACCCTCTGGTCTCTCGCCAAATAGCCTGCCTTTTGCCTAACATGAAATAAGAGTAAGCAATTGGATTCAATCATTCTATACAAACATTGGTAGGTACGTACCTACTCATAATTGCACTGGATAGATTTTTTGAAGCTTTTTCATATGTTGCCACCCTCACATTTAACCTAGGTATTTATTATATATTTTTTTTAGTTCAGTTCAGTTCAGTAGGTAGTTTCGGAGTTTATCGCGAACATACATCGTGACACGAAATTTTTATATATAGGTAGGTACCTAAATAAGATTTTGTTTGACAGATTACCCCTAGAAAATGTGTCTTAGGTAACTGTTGGTACGGAATGTTGTTGGTTTCGGTGGTTTGATTATTGGAACTCGGCCTAACTTGATGTCTTATCACTTTTTTTATCACACTTCAATTGATTTAAAAATTATTCATTTTTTATTGGTCAAAGTACAGCTATGGCATGGATTCAGTTTTTTTTTAATGTTTCATCATGTCTTTTATTATATAGAACATAGAACGCATCAAAATAGGCATAAAATGTAAATATAATTTTGTGTAAGATATATTCCAACTTACCAAGAAATGCTTCGGCGTATTTCTCGAAACCCCACGCGTTCAACAGTTCGCTTAATTCGTGACACAAACTAGAAACAAAACAAATCTATCATATTTTTTTACAGTACCATGGAGCCGTTACAAAGTGGCGCGAACTTTTGCACTAACTAGGACGCGTAAAAAAGGCGAGGCGCCATCTTTTTTTAAAACTGTCTACTTTATTAAATATGTAGGTAGCACCTACCTACCGACGTTTGCCACAACGTGTTTATGCTTCAATTCAATATTTGTTTGCAAAACAATGGTATATCAAGTAAATATCGTTTTTTCCTTTAGGGGGATGCGCTAACCTCCAAACGGGTTCGCAGTTTGATAATGCTCCACTATTACTGCACACATGAGTATTACAATTAAAATTAAGTACCTACTCACCTCATGATGCCGTCATAGGTTTCATTCAGGACACAAACACTCTATTTACCGGGAAAATATCACAGCATCTAATTTTTAGACGTAAGCAGCGCACTCGACGTTAGGCAATGTGATGTACAAGTATTAGCACGAAAGTGACTAGTGAGCGAAATGTGGAAGGGATAGCTGCGCATGGGTACAGTCGCGCACCTAATATAATAATTATAAGTTTACCTCTGAAATGTCCTAGTCCCTACAGTATGGACTAACTCTGAAATGTCCTAGTCCCCACAGTTGGCACTAACTCAATGGCGGTTTTCTTATTTTTTTACGGCGTTCCATATTGGTTGACAGTACTGTAAAAGTTTTATTGGCTGGTCACAATACAAAATATGTATTTTTTTCCCAATCCATATTCCATAACGCACATACTGGCCAGAATTAAAAAAGTTAAGGTAGTGCGGGCGAAATTCACCCGCGATTTTGACAATCAGTCTCTGTAGTCTGTGTTCGGTTAGTGAGCGGCTCGCGCCGTCTCGCATAAATATGTCGAAATATAAGTAATCGGTTAGTGTTTATATCAAGTGTTATATATCAAATCATGGACTAATTATTGGCCCATGATCAAATTGATGGAAATTAAATAAGGTTTTTAGTTTTAATATTTAATTTAGCCGCATGACAAAATTTTCAGTAAAAAAAGTCAGTACCTACCTTTTAATGACGCAATAATTTGTTTACGGCTGTCAAACAAAAAACAAATGAAATACTTTATTTGTTTTCTAATATTCATTTGTTCAAAACTATGTGAAAAATCAATTGTTTTGTAGCAAATTTACTCATGATATAATTTTAAATAAATTATATTGGTGTTAAATCTTCTAAATAACCTACATTTTTGTTTTTGTTTAACCACGGTAACGCTAGGTATGGCTGTTTCACGGCTAGCCGGCACGTATTTTGTCAATAAATGTTTGTTGTGAAGTCATTATTAGTTTTTTGATGGTGTAATTACATAAAATCGACGCCTATACTGGCCAGTTACATCTTAGTGTATGTGAAATGTGTATGTGGCTATAAATTTAGTGTAAACCAGTGACGGATATGAAAAAGGACCTCATCTTTGGTAAGTAGGTAAATAAAATATATTCAAAATCACACTTTATTTCTTACTTTAAGTTTTTATTTTTTATTTATCGTCATTAAACTACCTACACATAGACATATAAAACATAATATAAATTTGTTCGGAGAGTGGGTGTATAAATTTGTTTGGTAGTTCCGAGGGTCACGGTGCGCGGACCAATGAGGGTGGCGCTTTCCATGGGTTAATTAATTTAACCAAGTAATTTTAGAATATATTTAAATAAATAGTAAGTCTATCACTGAGCGTAATGTGGAGGATATAAGCTACTGTCGCGCGCGCAAACAATGCACGTCATACACCATTTTTGTGCATGTCTTTTCAAAATATTATTTTTTTTAGATATATTCACTATCTACTAAAAATAGACTAATAAAAAACCCAACAATAACAAAGAACCTCAAACTTAATAAAACCAATAATAATGAACGGCAATAACAATACACTTTAGACCATGACTGTACAGTCAGAAGTCCGTGGAGCGTCGTATCGGGGCGGGGGACGGAATACGACGAGCTTGCCAACCGGCGCTACGCACGCACACCCCTCGTCCCTCTAGCCCCCCTGTGAATCCTATTTTTTGACTTCTGCGCATTGATTTTGCGCAATAACGGTCAGCGCTAGAGTGTTGTTCGCTGTTCCTTCCGCGCCGGCGCGCGGCGGTCAATGGTACCTACTCTCAGCGCGTGGCGTCGCGCGTCGGTTGTCCACCAATCACAGCGCGGCATGACAAAATCACCGCCGCTCTTGCGAGCCAGATCCGGAAGTTCCTATATACCTACCTACGTACCTACTACACCGTGGTAGTTGGTACTACTGCGTAAATCATGTCCGTGTCTGCTATGTCGTGAGCTTTGATTCGCGGCCGGCGGCAAAGAACCATTAATTGGACGCAATATTTCGTACTTATTTTCATCATCGTTACTTTGGACTATAGAGTATAGACTAAGTACCTATATATAATTAACAAAAAGTTCCTCTAATTCTAAACCAAATGATTGCACACTTTTGTGCCCCTGCGTTGCTCGTTGCAACTGTGCCTGGATTGCGACATCTGATTTTCTCGGGATAAGATATTTTTTCATATCCCCAACCAGGCAATAAACTGAACAATACTTGGACTAAGAGGTTAAACGAAGTTTTGCACTGGCTTAAAGTCGCGTTTTTCAAGCAAATTCAATTAATAGAGGTTTAGATGCAATATTAATCATAGAATCGTATAACTTGATCCCATTGATTAATTGTTTTGTAATATTCTCTACTCCTGTCATAATGGGAAATAAGACAAGAGCCGTTTTTAAATCAAAATTATCGGTAGCCATTTTACTTTCTATCGACTCACTGCAATGTACCTACCTAGGTACCACTGAGCATAGTCTTTGCTAGGTACCTACTAACTAGCCTACTAAGGAATTAATTTTTCTATATAAACTATGAATATCGTCCACTAGTCGATTAATTAGTAAGGTATCACTAACATTTAATTCTGATCTTGTTATCTTAGATTGGATACTTACCTAGTAAATAGTAATAAACTTAGACTATCACTGGCAGATAGCTGATGTTATAAAGAGTAACTTAGTGCTTTACTTTTTGTCTCGGAATTCCCGCGGGAACTCCGGAATTGACGCGGGTGAGGCCGCGGGGCACAGTTAGTACTATACTATAAAGATATTATGCCCTATCTTTGGGACAAAAATGACGAAATTTTCCTGAAGAAAAATGAGGGCTTTCAAGTGTTAGTGAGTTTATATAAAAACTAGCTGACCCCCGCGGTTTCACCCGCGGTGGTTTCGGAGTTCTCGTGGGAGTTCCGGGATGAAGGGTGTGTCACTGTGTCACTCAGGATTACTTTAGTTTCTTATAAGTGAAAGAATTTTCAAAATCGGTGCAGTAGATTCAGATATTACAAACTCCGGAGTTTCCGCGGGAATTCCGGGATGGGACAAAAGTACCCTATGTCACTCAGGACCACTGTAGCTTCTTTTTAGTGAAAGAATTTTTGGCCGCAAAGGACAATTTTTTGGATACTACAATATACAATACTGAAGCCATCCTCGTATTCCTTCGACTCCGTCGCGCCGCGCTTCATTCAGTAACTAAAAGTTAGGATAGTAGGTATGATCAGAAGCTTCAAATTTGCTTCTGAATGACTTAGGAGACAAAATTAGCCAAGTGTAATACCTACCTAACTACCGACTTAGGTAGGTACCTACATGGTACCTACCTACTACGCTGCTGAAGGTACTTAATCGTGGATTCTACTCTTTTATTATAGTAGGTACTAGGGAGGTAGGTACCTACTTACCTATCTATATATTATAATATAGATGTGAAATGAAATTTTAAATAAATTTGCTACAAAACTATTGATTTTTCGTAAAGTTTTGAACAAATGAATACCTACCTACCTCAATCATTGATTTACTACTCAATGACCTCAATGAATACCTACTACCTATTAGAAAAGAAATTGAACAGTATACAAATTAGTTATTTCATTTGTTTTTTTTATCAGTCGTCATTGCAAATTAAATTGCGTCATTCAAAAGTTACGGATTTTTTTCACTGGGGCTCATTGGGGTATAAAAAGCCAGTAAAATAGGTGGGTAAAAGGCCGACCTCTTTCGTCTGAGAGGCCGACCTTTTTTACTTCGTATGCATCGACGTCACGTCGACGTAGAAAAATTACCAATCTGTTTCGTCTGTAGACAACGTGTGTCTACTGGACGCTACATACCGGTATAAAAATTCCGTAGGTAGGTAGGTATACTAGGTAGTCACCGTTTGGGTAGGTACCTACTGGACGTTTCGGCCTCCAGAAGACTTCTATTGATGTATTTATGAGGAATACTAGCTGTTCCCCGCGGGTATCATCCGCTTTAATTTCGGAGTTCCCGAGGTAGTTCCGAGATTAAAAGTACCTACCTACATGGATGGTAGGTACCTACCTACCTACTTTTTATAAATTTTTGGTTGAGCAGTCTTGAATCTTGAGTCTGCACTACAGTCTGCACTCTGCAGTCAGCAGTTGTGCTTTTGCGACTTGTGACCTTCATTTTTTTTTATAATAATAATCCACTTCACAACACACAGATGTACTTGATCCCACACAGCACACTAAGCTATAAGCTTGTGTCGTGGAAACCAAACAAACGTGGTATATACTACACATATTATTACATATATATTATACTATAGATATACATATACATACATATATACACACCCATTCAAGTAGAAATGCGGGAACATTGGGAACAAGTTTGAACATGTTCTTTACGGGCTACGAATTACGATATAGCTTTAAATATCTCAAAAATAACATTTATGAGGAATATTTTTAATAAATAAACATGTCCCTACGTGTGTTCAGTCTCTGAAAGACAACTTGACCGTTTAAAAAAATTTATTATAATATAGTCTATAAATACATTGTTTCAAATTTTAATATTGCCAATTGCCATTGAATTTTTTGATGGATGCTTACGTTACTAACCTACGATGCTAACCTAACATGGTGCATGAAATTTTTAAATATTAGAATTTTTCTCTGTACATATTACCTATAGTTAATTCATTATTGAATAATCTATTCTGTTGTCCACGTCGATTGTATTGTCGTTTTTGCGAGAGAGTGAGTAGGTACCTAGCATTCAACGACTGCCATTGGCTGGGCGGCTGGGCCGCGAGCCGCGCCACGCGCCACGCAATACGCATCCGCCCGGTGGTGGCGGATGCGTGATGCGACATGGCGCGGTGCGATGCGTTTCTTTTTAACCGACTTCCAAAAGGGAGGAGGTTCTATGTTCGATTGTATGTATGTTTTTTTTTTATGTATGTTCACCGAGTACTCGAAGGCGGTTGGTCCAATTTGGAAAATTCTTTTTTTGTTTGAAAGGGTATACTCCCAATTAGGTCCCATTGCCACCAAGTCGGGATCTGATGATGAAATTTTGGAGAAATCGAGGGAACTCATCAAAAATTATAGGCACACCTATAGCGATTTGGGTATTTTTGATAGTAAATCGTTCATTTGCTTTTGGAAAGCAAAATTTGAAGAAGTGGAACTGATGATGAAGACCACAGATGGTCATCGGAACTATTCAACAATAGTACGTTCTGATTGGAGCGATTTCGAAAATTGTTTTTTTGTTTAAAAGGGGATAGTCAAGATCTGATGGTGGAATCTTGGAGTAATTGAGGGAACTCTTCAAAAATTATAGGTACACCTATAGCGATTTTTGTATTTTTATAGTAAATCGTGTATTTGCTTTCGGAAAGCAAAATTTGAAGAAGTGGAACTGATGATGAAGACCACAGATGGTTATCGGAACTACTCAATAATAGGTATTTCACAGGTTCCGAATCGTTACCTTTAATATGGGTTCTAAACAATTTATGCTCGTCACAATGTATATGGTGAAGTGGAACTGTTAGTGATGTACTAGGAGAACTCCTCAATAATTAACGTCCCTGCGTCGGGAAAGGCAATATTTTGTAAAAGGCGATGAGCAGTTGACATTAGGCTATTGTAACTTAGAGAAATTGCGAACTATGTCACTTAAAATCGAGAAATAAACAAAATTTTAACAAAAACATTAAAACCGACTTTCAAAAACACAAATTAAAAAAGCTAAAAATAAAAAGCTATAAATAACAAAATACCAATTTAATCCAAAAGACAAAAACACACGTAATATTATTATTGGTTTGTGCTACCACTGATAGGTAGGTATGAATATGGAGGGGGTAGATGGGCTCAGTCGACTCCCGCCACCAGCTCTTCGTAAGCAGAACGACCCAAGTGGGCAGACACCAGCGGGCTTGTCACCGAATTCAAACCGATCAGTGGTAGCACAAACCAATAATAATTACGTGTGTTTTTGTCTTTTGGATTAAATCGGTATCGGTCTAGGTTTGAACGAGATCTAGTAAGTAGTTTTTTTAATACGTCATAGATCGTAAACCGCAATAAAAAATTACAATATTATTAAAACATCGATCAAAGTTACAACGAACTACAAGAACTTTTATATTAATGTTACTTGCTGCTACGGAACCCTTCATGGGCGAGTCCGCACTTGGCCGCTTTTTTCTAGGGTGGATTCTCTCCTTAGACTGCATGTCTGAAGCTGAACATGCATCAGATATCAGTGAGTCACATTTATCAGATAAGACACTCATGTGGCAAAAAAGGATTATGTTCACTGAAGGAATGTGAACGGCTTCAGGGTTAGGTTGCAGACAGTAAAAACGGCGTGTTATTCCTTCTTTTGTGTAATAATTATTTGCAAAATTTGTATAATTATTTGCAAAGCTCATACTAAGCGGTTCGGATTATAACGCCCTCTGTCGGCTTAATCCTAAACTACTTGCTAAATTAGCTGATGATGATCTTACCTAGATAAACCATCTAGTGGTTCCAGTCTGGAATCAAAGATGGCGCTGTTATTAACACACAGCCATTCCATAAGAGGCTAACGTAGCCAAGTGTTGATAAGCACACGACCTGCTGTATCGTGTCTAAACGGCTCCGACAGCCGTGTTCGCAAGATAATTAATGACACGGCTAACGTAAACAAGTTTTGTTTTGCACACGGTCCGCTGTACCGTTTAGGTATATAACGGCTACGACAGCCATGTTTGCGTGGTTCATTTCTGACACGGCTAACGTAGTCAAGTGTTGATAAGCGCACGACCTGCTGTATCGTGTCTAAACGGCTCCGACAGCCGTATTTGCAAGATAATTAATGACACGGCTAACGTAAACAAGTTTTGTTTTGCACACGGTCCGCTGTACCGTTTAGGTATATAACGGCTACGACAGCCATGTTTGCGTGGTTCATTTCTGACACGGCTAACGTAGCCAAGTTTTGATAAGCACAAGACCTGCTGTATCGTGTCTAAACGGCTCCGACAGCCGTGTTTGCAAGATAATTAATGACACGGCTAACGTAAACAAGTTTTGTTTTGCACACGGTCCGCTGTACCGTTTAGGTATATAACGGCTACGACAGCCATGTTTGCGTGGTTCATTTCTGACACGGCTAACGTAGCCAAGTTTTGATAAGCACAAGACCTGCTGTATCGTGTCTAAACGGCTCCGACAGCCGTATTTGCAAGATAATTAATGACACGGCTAACGTAAACAAGTTTTGTTTTGCACACGGTCCGCTGTACCGTTTAGGTATATAACGGCTACGACAGCCATGTTTGCGTGGTTCATTTCTGACACGGCTAACGTAGCCAAGTTTTGATAAGCACAAGACCTGCTGTATCGTGTCCAAACGGCTCCGACGGCCGTGTTAGCAAATTTAATATATTACACGGCTAACGTAAACAAGTTATGTTCTGCACACGGCCAGCTGTACCATTTACAGAACGGTTCAGACAGCCGTGTTAGCAAGTTTAATATATGACACGGCTAACGTGGCCAGGTTTTGATAAGCACACAACCAGCTGTACCCTTTATAGAACGGCTCCGACAGCCGTGTTAGCAAGTTTAATATATGACACGGCTAACGTGGCCAGGTTTTGATAAGCACACAACCAACTGTACCCTTTATAGAACGGCTCCAACAGCCGTGTTAGCAAGTTTATTGTATGACACGGCTAACGTAGCCAAAGTTTGAAAAGCACACGACCTGCTGTATCGTGTCTTAACGGCTTCGACAGCCGTGTTTGCAAGTTTATTATATGACATGGCTAACGTAAACAAGTTATGTTCTGCACACGGCCAGCTGTACCATTTACAGAACGGCTCCGACAGCCGTGTTAGCAAGTTTAATATATGACATGGCTAACGTGGCCAGGTTTTGATAAGCACACAACCAGCTGTACCCTTTATAGAACGGCTCCGACAGCCGTGTTAGCAAGTTTATTGTATGACACGGCTAACGTAGCCAAGGTTTGAAAAGCACACGACCTGCTGTATCGTGTCTTAACGGCTCCGACAGCCGTGTTAGCAAGTTTAATATATGACACGGCTAACGTGGCCAGGTTTTGATAAGCACACAACCAGCTGTACCCTTTATAGAACGGCTCCGACAGCCGTGTTAGCAAGTTTATTGTATGACACGGCTAACATAGCCAAGTTTTGACGAGCACACGATCTGCTGTATCGTGTCTAAACGGCTTCGACAGCCGTGTTTGCAAGTTAAATATATGACACGGGTAACGGGAACAAGTTATGTTATGCACACGGCCAGCTGTACCGTTTATAGAACGGCTCCGACAGCCGTGTTAGAAAGTTTATTATATGACACGGCTAACGTGGCCAAGTTTTGATAAGCACACGACCTGCTGTACCGTGTCTATACGGCTCCGACAGCCATGTTAGCAAGTTTAATATATGACACGGCTAACGTGATAAGCACGCGGTGCACCGTACCGTGTCAACAACGTTACCGAGGCCGTGTTTGTTGTGTGCACACCGCTCCGACAACCGAGTCAAAAGGTAGCCGTGTAATTTTACACGGCTAGGATTTCAACACGGCTGAAAAAATTACGAACATGGTACACGTAACCGTCTAAAGCGGCTATCTTAACCGCTTACACGGCTACGTTTCATGTAGCCGTGTACACGGTTCTTTACACGGCTGCCAAACTCGGTTGTCAGAACCGTTTGCACGGCTACGCAAAACGTAGCCGTGTTCAAAAGCCGTGTATTTTTCCCAGTGTAGTTAAACGGAATAAATTTTACAGGAGGAGCAAAAAACCGGAAATCGCTTTATTTAAAACAAACCTTCCATAGTTTAACGATTTTATTAGTATAAAAATAAAATAAAATAAAATGTGAAAACAAACAGCAATCTACCCACCTCCGTACTAGTTAAAAAACTGTATTACGGCAAGGTGCACAAATTGTCCCGCGTATGACCAGCCTAGATTGACATCCTCTTGAGCCTACAACGCTTTGAGCGCAGGTTTTATTAAAGTGGTGCAAAGCAAAATGTCAGTTGCTTTGTTTTTCCGTAGGGCAGGCGAATTGGTATTGACGGAAGTTCTCTAATATTATAAACAATCTCCGGCCATGCAATAATTTGAAACATCGCAACCAAATTAGGACAGTCGAAAAATGACATAACTGAAATTAATCGTCACACATTTAAAATACGAACAGCTTTAGTTAATAAAACTTTGAAACTCGTCAAACATCATACACCTACCACCTACATATAAAATGCTTTGTCCTGAATGACTGATGGATCAACGCAAAGCTTTAACCGCTGACTGCCGTAGAGACCTGAAACTTGGAGAGTCTGTTCTTTGTATGACGTAGGCATCCGATAAGAAAGGATTTTCCGAAATTCTACCACGAAGACGGTGAAAAAGGGGGGCAATGTGAAACCGTGTGCGAGTGAAACCGCGCGGGGCAGCTAGTTATGTATAAGTTTATTTACAGTGAAGAAAATGGCATTTTCATTACTCATACTCGGAAGCGGGTTGAAAGTAACCCTTTTCAGCCCTAGGGAGAATCGCTTTCAACTGACAACTGTCAAATTATTAAAAAAAAACTAGGTCTATTTTCACATTTCTATTGAACCACGTTTCAACTTTCTATACAGCCAGCGCGATGTAAAATTGAAATAACGTAAAGTTTAAGTAGGTATTAATTAAAATAAAATTCACTCACTTTTTCTTAAGCTAATTCCTATTTATATTTTTTTATTTTCTTTAATTAATACTTAATAATTAAAGAAAATATTTTTTTTAGGTCGCCACAATGTAAATAAAAAATACTGGCTGAATAGCTAGCCGGCCAAAGAAAAAGAAATAGGTGGGAAAGTGTCAAGCGACTATCCGATCTTCACTCATTTTTTCTTTAGCTAATTCCTATTTTTATTTTGACTTTCCTTGCATTCGTAATGAAAAGCACAGTGTTACCCTCGGGAGAAAGACTTATTTAGTCCCTCGATCTATTGGCGCCCTCGCTACGCTCGGGCGCCAAACCCCGTCTCGGGACGAAATAAGTTACTTTCACCCCTAGGATAACAATGTACTATTTGAGTTTTGAGAAGGACATACCTATTATGTTAAAATACTTATCTTTAATAGGCTCGTTTGGATATAATATCTGATATATTTTATTGATGTTTTCAATAAATAACGCTAAGAAGTGAGAACCATTATAAAATTTGAAGTGAAAAAAATACAGTAGCTGTACCTAAATGAATTATGAGATTTAAGTTTAGAATACAATATTTTCATGCCTTGATTTCCAATTATTACCTATAACAGCAACCAAACTGGACTTTCGGAACTTTTACAGAATACCTTAAGCGTTAAAAAAAAATAAAAGTGTGGTGTCGTGTTATTATAAAAATATTAATTTTAAGTTCTATTTGAGATACTTATAAAGAAAATAATTATTCAGGTATACCTACATTTTTTACTGTGATTTTTTTATTGGTAAAAATAAAAAATAAAATCTTACGTTACGGACGTTTTTCCCCAGTTAGGGTACCCCTCAAAAATACGAAACCTACAAGTTTCCTTAGCAAAATAATATTTAATCCAAACGATGATATTATGACGTTATCGTTCCGAGGAAATGCTTTTGCAATTCACTTTTTATATTGCGTCGAAAGATAGTGTTTATCGTAAATAATAATAATAATGAATAATAATGATTCACTTCATAACACACAGATCTACTTTGATCCCACACTATAAGCTTGTGTCGTGGAAACCAAGCAAACGTGGTATATACTACATAATATAATTACTTAAATACAATACTATATGTAATAGGTATACATATAAACACGCCCAGACTGGAATGGATTTTGCTAAAATTAAGCTACACCTAGCCTTAACAAAATTTAACACACATTCACAGCTCTGCCTACATCGGCATCGGCTACATCGTACGTAACGCGTGTCAAACGGGTGTTTTAATAGCCCCACAAATAACTCATGCTGTGGAAAGACGATTGTGTAGCTTTAGCTACTTGGCTTCAGTCATGGGGCACTATTTACAAACTGTCGACCAAAATGGAAGAGGGAAGGTGCATTCACTCAAACTCTCAAACTTGAATTAAACAAAAGACGACGCATTTAACCACAAAAAAATTAGTAATAATCCTTGTCTTTATTTTTGCTTTTCCATTAATAAAAACTATGATGGCGCAACACTGACCGCTGCCGCGGCACGCTTGCTACGCTCGCTCAGCTTCATGGTCGCTGTTTGAACAGCACTCTGACAGGCAAGATTAGGTTAGGGTAGGTTAGATTGAACCTGAGTACTCGCACTAAGTGCTCACAGATCGGAATTCGGCACTAGTTTTAGTGTATTCATATAATTGATACGCATATACATGCTAAGTTTAGCGCGTATATATTTGTTTATATGCTATTAAATATTTCTCTTTTATAATAAGAATTAAGGTATAGAAGCACGGTTATCTACTTATTATACACGATTACAAACTTGCAGTATATCTTACAAGATTGAAACACAATCAAAGGCATGTCTCGTATAATCCCATTAATGGGTAAAGTAAGGTAGGTACCCGTAATGGTAGGTTCACTATCTACGATAAGTCTCTCGTTATTATGGTACCTATTATAGGTACCAAGATCACTATTACAGTGGTGTGATGCCTTTAACGTTGTGTACCATGACAGCCATCTAACCGATAAGGAGTAAAAAAAGATGTGGAATACAGCTCAAGGCGGTACCGCCGAATCTATATTAATAACAAGAACATTGAAAAACAAACATGAAACAAAATTTATTAATTTTTTAATTCATTATATTTTTTTAAACCAGCTTTATCATGTACTTTTTAATGGCAAGTACTGATACAGAGAACAAAACAAGTTTCCATCACAAAGTTCCAGTTGGCATTCTTCCGGCTCCGTCTTCAGACCCTCGTCACAATTTATAATGAAAAGTAGGTACATACTATAATGGCAACCAAAAAAATTTTTTTAGATTCGACTGTCCTACCATTTGCCATCAGGGAATTTCAGTCTCTTCACCCCGGCTCCATCGTCAGATCATCTCGATGTCACCATAATAAGCCAGCATTGTCACCGAGCTTAAATACATTTTAATATACCTTTCATCTCAATCGGATACGAAGCAAGTAGTCAAAAATGGGATTGCAAATTTTGAAAAGTCAAAGTCAAATAACATTTTCGAAGTGTCTAGTCGTCCACTAAGCGGATTAGATACTATTAGCCGTCCACGGTCCACTAACTACATAAGTTTATAAAAGAGGTTATATCACCGTAAAATTGTAATACCGTTAGATTATAATCTATTTCGCAAGATTGTAAACTGTCAAAAGATTGTTGCTTACAATTTAATGCATTTAACGCACTATTTTTCGGTAGATTATAGGTAATTACGGTTTGGTTAGGTTTGTACTGCTGACCAAGTCACGCCAAAGACAGTGTTACGGTGTACGATTCTTTTGACAATTTACAATCTCGCGAGATAGATGTAACGGTGTTTACAATTTTACAGTGGCATATACAATTTATTTTTAGAAAAAATTGTATATCATATAAAAAGGTTTTCAATCGGCGTGCAAATCTCGTAAAAAGAGAACGTTAGGAAAGATCAATACATTCAGCGTTTAGCGAACGATATTCGTCCGTTTAGTGGACTAGCAACAGCAATACGTTATTCAAAGTTGGCTCATATTTTTTTAATTTTATTGATGTCAAAAAGAGTCAAAATATGTGCTGTAATAAAAATTGGAATTTTATTGACGTCAAAAAGAGCCATTTTTATTACAGCACCCATAAAATATCCACCACGTGAAACAGATCACATACCTACATACTGACATTGCAAGTTTAATAAAAGCCTGTCAAAAGAATTCTTAACCTTCCTGACAAAATGACGATTTAATTATTAAACACGCTAACTGAACACACGTGAACTGACGCCACGGTTAGGTACAAATTTTTATTTGTTCTTAAAAAACAATTTGCGCTGATAATTCCAAATTGTTATGTTATACCTATCTCCTCTTTCCGCGACCTAATTACGATGAATTCATAGATAATATCTATATACTCGACACTCGTATGTGTTCATCGTAATATTAGGTACTACACGTTTTGTAAATAGAGCCAGTTCAACTCCGATCAGCGCTATTTTTAAACTATATTACCAAAACAAAACCGCGAAATGTTACATAATATATATTTGTTTTTACATTTCTGTAGGTCCTGATGCACGTTCAAGCTCGGTCAAAGGTTATCAACATTATCTTCTAAATAACAGGTAAATTTTTATTTTCAAAATTAATAACCCGTTCGATACGATTTTTTTTTTAAATATTAAGTATTTTAATATTATACAACGTGTTAATGAACTAACTAAAAACTAGAAAGTAGTTTGCTCAGAATCAACTAGCAAAGCGATCGCACTATGTTTTAATACGGGTTATGTTTTTCATTTTTACTAGCTCATGTCTAAATTATTTATAATACAATATATGGCGCGTACGCCGCCCGCAGCAAAAAAAATCGAACCGGTAGGCGCGGGCGTAGCGCTTGGAATTTCGTAGATAGGTCACCTCCAAACTAATGTTGAATAACTGTTAGAGTATAAATTTTTTTGAGATAAAATATATTTTAATCATATTATTGTTTATTTTTTTAAATGGGGTGTATCAGGTTTTCAGTTAATTCATTAACATGTTGTATAACGTTTTAAAGGATTTTTTTTTTAATATTGTTTATGAAAATTATGACATAGCGCGATCGGCCTCCAGATTTGCTTTTGGCGTGATGTGATTAGGTAAACTTACAGACCGACAGACAAGAATTCAATAATTATTATTTTGATTAGTGCTAATCCTACTAATATTATAAACGCGAAAGTTTGTAAGTATGGATGGATGGATGGATGGATGTTTGTTACTCTTTCACGCAAAAACTACTGGATGGATTTAAATGAAACTTTACAATACCTCAATACCTGTTATATATATGTTTAGTTGTTGTATACGTATGCTGTAAATCTTTGTGTTGTGTCAAATAAAGTTTTTTTCAATTTCAATTTCAATAACAGCTTATACATCAGATTAACACATAGGGTACTTTTATCCCGGAATTCCCGCGGGAACTCTGAAATTAACGTGGGTGAAACCGCGGGGCACAACTTGTGAAATAATAATATTAAGACCCCTGCACGACTTTTGAAAGACAGAACTCACCCCTTGTTGCAGACTTATTTTATGTATTTTATTTGCACATCACAATGTTCTTTTGACATTTAAATATGGTGAAACTGGGAGTAATAAAATGACCGACAAAAGGTTACAAGTTAGAATAACCAACCCAGCAATAACTTATACCTACCTACCATGTAGGTGTTGGAACTTGGAGCGAACGTCTTCCATCCACGAAGGAATTCCTCCGTGTCTACGCAAAGTTATTTCCACGTAATATCCTAAAACTGCTTATTTGCACAGTCGATTTCTTGGAATTAGAAACGTAGTTATACATTTATCATGTATATATAGATACTGCGTTACTTCGGTAGAACTGTTTATGTAAACTCTGCTCAGTGTGGACTTCAAAATAAATAGCCTAGCATTCTAGGCTAAAATCGGCGTTGATTAATTTAGTACTTGTTTTTCTACTGGTGTTTTGGAAACATTTATATTCCCACGATTTCTGACGAACATGTGCAAAGTGAGAACAACGCCAGCTCGTTCAGATAACAACTTCATACTTTAAATACGAATCATTTAGAACTATTGTGGCGATATTTCTGTTTTTTAAAAAGGGTTTTGTTAATGACGTCACGTCGTGAGTTTTGACTGTCCGTGGACTAGGGCAGATGCTGTCCCACCGCCCCTAAGAGGAAATAAGTACGAAAGTACCTTTTCGTAACCTATAAAACCAAATTTTATGCTGTTATTTGTGTCAATGAACTAACTTCATTCATGTAGGTATGCTATTATGGCACATAGTGTCTTAGGAAGAAATAATAGTAGTTCACTTCACAACACACAGATCTTCCTGATCCCACATTAAGCTAAAAGCTATTAATTGAAGTAAATCGGTTTCTTGGCAACGAGCGCCTTAGTATTATAATAATCATTAGTCACTAGTAGTTTCTCGCGGTTTCACCCGCGTTAACTTCGGAATTTCCGCCCGAATTCCGGGATCAAAAATACCATATTATGTTCTTTGTTGTAAGCAAATTTTCTGGATGATCGGTTGGTAGTTAAGGCGCGAAATCGTAACAAATCCACAAAAATTACATTACGCCTAGATTACTTACTTTCTTTGAGATTGAGAGAGTCCAATAGGCTAACTTTGCATAGGTTTAAATATTAAGAAACAAACGCAAACGTGCATACGGCACGTGATGGCATTAGTAATTTACATACGAAATTACCGTACGATCATGTTAACAAATTAAAACCTAAACCACACTTCAAGTCAAACATCAAGGTAAGACAAAATCCATAAATAAGAATACTAGTTGGTCGTAACTCGTATATGTCAATGACCTGGTCAAGAACTACCTACCTAGTTTTTCAGATAATTGGTAACAGGTGTTACTTTGATATTATAATAATGTTACATAAGGTATGTACAAAATTTAATAATAATAGATCACCTATGCTGTATACACCACATTGAAAGATAAAAAGGTAGATATAGTATAATAGGTAAGGACTTAAAAAAAATATTGACGGTTATAAATAAAATATGGCTGTTGCTAGTCGTCCACTATACGGACGAATAATAATCGTCGGCTAAACGCAAAATGTATTGATTGAAAATCTTTTTTATACTGTTTTGTATACTCTTTTATATATATTTTTTGTCTAAAAATAAATTGTAAGTATACGTCTCTATAAAATTGTAAATACCGTTAGATTATAATCTAACTCGCGAGATTGTAAATTGTCAAAAGATCGTGAACCGTATCGTCTTTGGCGCATCGCCGGTCGCTGCCGCGGCACGCTCGACGCGCGACTTGGTCAGCAATACAAACCTAACCTAACCATAATTATAATCTACCAAAAAATAATGCGTTAAATTGTAAGCAGTATGTTACTGTTCACAATCTTTTAACAGTTTACAATCTCGCGAAATAGATTGTAATCTAACGGTATTTACAATTTTACTGTAATATATTTACAATATATTGACAACCTCTTTTGTGAATTTATGTAGTTTGGTGGACCGTGGACGACTAATAATAATCCGCTTAATGGATAACTAGATACTTCGATATAATATTGACAGTTTTTAGCCATTAAATTATAACTCGCTCTAAATTAAACAAAATCTTGAACTAGAGTTTGTCCGGGCAATAACAAATTGCTATCTACAGACATTTACGAATAGGCCGCAAGGTAGGTACTAGGTACCTATATACTTATAGGTAAGATTGGGTATTCTTTGGAAGGCGGGATCCAAGGTTTCCCGAGGATAAAGGGGCATTTAATATCTGCGATGCCGACGTTTTCACGTCAAATATTTAACGTGAGCATTTCACCCTTATTTGACAAGCATTCTGTTTTTGTCGGGCCACGAATTATTGTTTTTGCACGGCAAATTGATAAAGAACAATTGTGGTATTTACGTATAAGTATATTGAGCATTTCCTATAGGTATAAACAATCATTTATTACCATATATGTAATTAGCAAACACTAAACGGTAATTAAATCAATGATATTTGTGTAATATAATTTCTACCTTATTAATTAATTATCTACCTAATTCAATGACGACATATTAATATTGTGAAATAGCTGATGCCCGGTATTTTACTCATATATGTTAATATGTTTGGAGATTCCTTCGGGATCTCTCTTTTGTGCTGAGATTAAGTGTCCTAAATGTCAAGAAAAAATTACTTATATGCCAACGATGTTTCATTTAAATCTGTTCAATAGCTTTTACGTGATCCGACTTGAAACTAACCAACAAACAGATTTTTATTTAATTTTTCTTTTTAATAAAATGATCGAAGTCTTAATTTATTGGAAATATAATTAAGCTATAAAGTATTTAGGAGTGGATGTATTTCATTCCATCTCATTCCAGGTGAGAAAAGCAATATAGCAAGTAAAGCAAATTGATCCTCAGTCAACGTCATCTGGCGTCTGAACGACCACCTGGGTGTCTAATGAAACGGTAGCCCGTCGTGTTGGACGGAGTCATATATTACGCACGTAACCAGCAATCGTATACTGTTACTGCTGTACGGATATTAGGGTGAAATGGGAACTATACAAAAACATTGCATTATATAGGGATTCGGTATAAAAACTGGAAGATCCGTGGAAGCGTATTTTACCAAGACAAGAAGACGGCAGCATTCTCATAAATGCACTGAAGTCTTTATTAGGTAAACTGATATCTGTGCACAAAAGAGAATGAACTCCGTCTAGCATACACTGGTCTTTGGTAATAAATATTTATATATAGGAGATATTAAGAACAAACAAATTAATATTCCATCGTCATAACTCATAACCAAACTATAAAGATGGCAAAGGAAGACCGTATTAAGTCTGAACATGCAATATATGGAACGATGCTAGATATTATCGTGAATTTCATCCAACCTTTATTGTGGTGTTAGAATGGTATTTACATACTTGTTATGCGTCGCGAATAATACTCGTATAGATATTATATAATCGAATGAAGGACTGTGGATACATACCTAACTTTTGCGCCATTAAATAAAACAAAGGGTTCGTTATTATTACCTATGAAATTATTTACGCAATATATTTAGGCTCATAGTTTGCGAAATTAATTACAAATCAAATGTTGGAAATAATTAAAATAGAAAACACAATAATTAAATTACCATTAGATATTCGTTAAACAACACCTGCATGCTACCAAAAGAATCTTTAAAATTGTCAATATACCGATTTGAATAGATAAAAATACTTATGTTTTAATTGGACGTTAAAAATGTTTGAAGAAATCGTCGCCTTTTTTTTCTGGGTGAACACGTCTCTTCAACTTCATTATAATGATGTCAGATAAACGTTGATTTACCGGTCACCATCTTGTAATTTACCGTCGTCCGGACGCGATTCTGTAAGATAAATTAAATTAGAAATTAATAACTCAACAGTACTTTCATTTACAGAAAGCTTTTCTCCTTGCAAACACTTAAACGACTTGTATTAAAAAGAATTAAATTATTTATTGATGTAAAATAATTATAATAACTACTTACTAACTTTTGGTGATAATTCTACAGTACTGTGACATTCTTCTTCTTCTTTATAAATAAAAATGAATGTTTGTATGTCTGTCTTCTGCCTGTGTTTCGAAACCAGTGGCGGATTTACCAGCAGGCTGAATAGGCTGGAGCCTAGGGCGGTAGATTTTAGGGGCGGCAAATTTGGGGCCAATACTTAACCAAAAAAGCTATTTCTTGGGCAATCATAACCTTATCCTTGGGTTGTCAAAGAAATCTAGGAACTGACACATTGTACACAAATTTCATTGATAAAATAAATAATTTTGTACTAGGGTATGCGCCTTAATGATAGTAATAATGTGAACATGCATCGATAAGTGCTATAACTGTCTTATTAAATCGTAATGCTAGCATCGTATCGAAATATTAATGTTATATTGTAGCTAATTAGCCAATTAACAGTTGTGTAGAGCAGCTCGTCAAAGATAAACTCCCATCCCACGGTCTACTCTCGCAAAGTAGGTAATATAGGTAGATCATAAACCCTTTCCTATGATAGTATGTGCTAGATGACTAAACTAGTTTAAGTCCTTCTGGCAGATTAATAAAAAAATATTACATAACCAAAAAATAACGACGATACATTGAGTTGAAATTTCGTCTGACATCACGCCTTGGTAAACTTTATCCGCCGCACTCAGAGTCGTTTTAATGACTACTTAATTTAAATTAAAGATTTAAAAAAGCTGTCGCACTCAGAGACGTTCGTTAGTAAATTAATGTTAATTGGCATTTAACTAACTAGGTTAAATTTAGTACGGAGTACCTACCTATGCTTAGTTATGCCGCCATAAGCCTGAATACAAACATAACCGCAATACAAACATAACCTAACCATCAGTTAACCATAATTGGACATAGATAAGCAATAGTGTGTTAACCCACACTGGAGAAATTTTGAGTAAATCGTGTTTTAAAAGTAAGAGCGCTATTTTGTATCAACATTTTTTATGTTCAATATTTAGTTACATATTTAAGCAATGTAATAAGGTAAAGACATAATTAAAAAATGTTCCCTAACTCTCGATAAATCGTTCTGAATCAATAACTTAATTTTGTGGGTTAACATGTTATTGCTTATCTGCGTCCAATTATAATCTACCGAAAAACAATGCGTTAAATGCATTAAATTGTAAGCAGTATGACTGTTACGGTTCACAATCTTTTGACAGTTTTTAACTGTACTTTTTAACTGGTAACTCTCGCGGGAATTTCGAAATTAACGCGGGTGAAACTTCACTATTTTGCATACTTACACGTTGTCAAGGGTAGAAAAAAATAATTTATAGGGTATTTCAATCCCAGAATTCCCGCGGGATCTCCGAAATTAACGCAGGTGTAACCGCGGGGAACAACTAGTATTTACCTATATAGGTAAAAGTAAAAAAACGGAATAAAGTAAAAAAATGTGAGAGAAAACGAAATAGCATCTAGCAAAATTTCATAAAAAATTTGTATGTAGGTATTATGAAAACCAAAAGAAGTTGTTATGAAGGCAAAGTAGTTTTTAGCTACTCCGTCATAAAACTTCCCTTTTACAGAAACTACACATCACCACAGTAGAGACAGCAGCGCACAACAGAGTTTTTCCATTATAGGAAAATACGTACAACGTATGGATCGCTCATCCGACAAGGAGTTACTCAGAGTTTAACTGATCCTACCACTGGTCCTTTATAAGATACGAGTAGAACACGCAAGTAAATAGATTCCTCACCCTATATGGAAACCTGCGGAAAAGTATTATTACCTAATTATTATTTTGCAGAAAAGTTACATAATAACTACTGTTCGAAAAACGGCTGATCGGGTTTGGACGAAATTTGGCATGCACGTTGTCAGAGACGTTGTCATGCACGGGTACAGAGAACTCCGAAATTACCGCGGGTGAAACCGCGGGGCACATCTTGTTTGACAATATAAGTGGAATGGCAAGTCATCATAGACAACGCCGTCTACAGAATAGATACCTACCTCATTACCTACCTACTAATATTATATACAAGCTACAAGTAAGTATAGGTAGGTACTAATATTAAAAATCTATTCAACCAGTCATCTTGAAATTTTTCATAAATGTTTTTAGGCGTACAGAAAAGGACAGAGGGTACTTGTTATCCCCGTATTCTCGCGGTAACGCCAAAGTTAACGCGGGTGAAACCACAGAAAAATACTGACAATGAGGCAATGTCCGTTTTGGTTGTGCCGTTCAAGACTTATCACACAAAAACCGTGTGCTTTTATTTTTAAAAGCTTTCATTTAACTTGCAAAAACGGTGAAATCTTGCAACTCAATTTTGAAGCAGTATATCTTCAACCGATTGAGCAGAAATTTTGTAAACACAATATGTAGTTAGGATGACAATGCATGGTAAGCTGTGTGTCGTCATTCTAAATCCAACATGACGGAGCACCCAAGATGGCGGACTAGTTATTTATTTATACCGTTATTTATCGTTAAATATTTGTGTTAAATAGTGTTTTATTGTATTACTAGCTGTGCCTAGCGGTTTCACACGCGGTAATTTTGGAGTTCCCATAGGAATTCCGGGATAAAAAGTACCCTATGTCCTTTTCTGTACCCCTGACAACGTGCATGCCAAATTTCATTCAAATCCGTTCAGCCGTTTTTGCGTGATTGAGTAACAAACATCCAAGCATCCAAACATCTAAACATCCAAACATCCACACTTTCACATTTATAATAATAGTAGGAGTAGGATTTAACTGTTACTGTGTATTGTCTTTATATTTATCTCCAAATAAATAGCTTTTTTCTCTTGGTCAGTGTTTAACAGTGACATTTACCAAGAATATTCTTGCCTAAGAAATATTTACACACATAAGTATACCTAGGTGCGAAGCTGGTCCAAGCTTTGTTTCTGTGTGCTTCACATGTGATATGACTGTCAACGTGATAACAGACCAAGTATGTCTTAGCATCCAATTCCTATTCCCAGACAAATTCCTATGCGTAAAAGGGATAAAATCATGCGAACTTCATAAGTTTATCCTTCTCACGGACAGGAATAGATCAGTACTCAGTTTACATATAAAGTTCGTAGAGGGCCTGGTCGTCAAATATTAGGTATGTAAAAAAAACTTCTTGAGATGATGCTATATAAAGGAATGCTTCCCGGGAACTTTGCTAAACCTGACATCTATTAATTATTCAAGCACGTCGCATCACCCTATTTGGTAACTCTAGTATATCTATTACTCTGAAGTCTGAGGTAACTCTAGTATCAGCGCCCAAGAGATTTCCTTATTAGCTACGGCTACGGGTTAAAAAAATTAGGTACCTACCTACTACCTATATACAACATATTGTATCCATCTAAGTTATCCTATTAACATTCCTTGAGGGATTCTAAGTATCCATTTATACATAAAATATGTATTGTATAATGTTCCATGCATATATCTTCCATGTAGAATAATCTATCTAATATAAAATCACGTGTCACGTTGTTTGTCCGCGATGGACTCCGAAACTACTGAACGGATTTTGATAAAATTTTGCAACCATTTATAATATGGTCCAACTTAAAAGATAGGATATTTTTTATCCCGGAATTCCCTCGGGAACTGAAGGACATAGAGTACTTTTTTCCCGCAACCTCCGCGGGAACTCCGAAATTACGGCGGATGAAATCGCGGGGGACAGCTAGTCTAATATATATAAATCACGTGTCACGTTGTTTGTCCGCGATGGACTCCGAAACTACTGAACGGATTTTGATAAAATTTTGTAACCATTTATAATATGGTCCAACTTAAAAGATAGGATAGTTTTTATCCCGGAATTCCCGCGGGAACTCCGGCACTAATGCGGGGAACAGCTAATCACCGTAAACTACTGTCGTTTTACTGTCGGGAAAAAAGTACTCTATGTCCTTCTTTGTACCCCAAAGAAGGACATAGAGTACTTTTTTCCCGCAACCTATACTAACCTATACTACTATACCACTACTACTACTATAGAGCAACTATAATAAGAAGAAGAAGAGTAGATACTATAGAGCAAGTATAATAAGAAAACAATTTAAATTATTATGAATCGTATCCCTTTTTAACCGACTTCCAAAAAAAGAAGTACTTTCTCAATTCGACTGTATGTTTTTTTTTTTTTAACTATTAGTTTTAGTGCTATACTACTAGTTTTTGCGTACATCCATAAAATTTCAAAAGTTTTCTTTCTAAAGAAGCATTTGGGTGATTAACAAAACAAATGCTCTGTCTATTTTCTTTCACCACAAAGAAGTGTTGTTTGTTTTTCAGTTACCTGCTAATTGGATTTGAAACTGTTTAAAATACACTGTGCACTACCCACCTACCTGGAGATCACGTCGCTGGTGTATAAGTATACTTAATCTGACTCTTTCTATATATTATTCCACCAGTGTATAAACTCGTGTACCTATATGATATAACTTTTGAAAATTTCATAGAGTTAGAAGTAAGTACTTACAATATAGAGAAGTTTCTAAAGAATGCTTTATATCTACTCTTACATCTAAAGAGAAAACCAGTTTTCTGGCAACGTATGCGCTGCAATTGCAATTCACCCGTAACTATAAATATGTACCATAGATTATTATTATGTATGTGCGTTTCTACTAGTGATGTGCCGGATCGTTAAAAATGTATATCCGATCCGAATACGGATATTTGATGTTTGGTGTTAAGATCCGCGGATACGGATTGTTTCAACTTTTTTACACTGTTTCTCTAGTGCTAATTTTGGAGATCTTGTGGGAATTCCGGGATAAAAAGTATCCTATTTATCCCGGATTACTAAGCACTCCTAAAGTGAAAGAATTTTTAAATCGGTCAAGTAGTTTTTGGGTTTATTCAAATAAATCTAATATATATAAATCATGACGTGTCACGTTGTTTGTGCGCGATGGACTCCGAAACTACTGAACGGATTTTGATAAAATTTTGCATCCATTTATAATATGGTCCAACTTAAAAGGTAGGATAGTTTTTATCCCGGAATTCCCTCGGGAACTCCGGAATTAATGCGGGGAACAGCTAATCACCGTGAACTACTGTCAGGGGTGCATAGAAAGACATAGAGTACCTACCGCGGATGAAATCGCGGGGGACAGCTGGTAAACATATAAAAAACCAAATCTTTGTTTTCATAATATTAGTAGGTAAGTATAAATGGACATAGATAAGCAATAGTGTGTTAACCCACATTGAAGAAATTTTGAATAAATCGTGTTTTAAAATCATATCGTGATTTTGATTCAGCATTTTTTTTATGTTTAAATTTTTTTTGGTATTTAAACAATGTAATAAGGTAAACACATAATTAAAAAACGCTCTATAACTCTCAATAAAGCGTTTTGAATCAATAACTTAGTATTGTGGGTTAACATGTTATTGCTTATCTGCGTCCAAATATTCTTTTGTTGAGTTCTGGGCCTTAAGTAAAAAAGAGTCCTGTTGTTTTTAATTGTCTTTGTCTTTGATAAATCTACGAAAACAGTTATTTAACGAGTTCCTTAAAATTTGTTTAGGAAACTAAAGAAAAAAAAATTATATCTAAGTAGGTACTAAGGTTATTTTTTTTCCTGAAAACTTTTATTATTATCTATCTAGCTGCTTCCTAGTCTAGCCTGAGACTTACGTGAGTTCCTAGATGGCTAGTCATCATTTATGTAAGTTCGGTTGTCTTTTTTAAGATTTGTTACATGAGCGCGGGGACCAAGGGGATCAGCTAGTGACTAATAAACATAATTATAAAAAACAAAGTTTTATGCAATAAAATAATTAGTTAACAAATATAACTTACACATATATTACTATAACTTTATTTACAAAATAAAAGCTATCGATAAAAAATAAAAGTAAAATACATATTATTATAACGGTGCCGAAAATTCTACGGTTACTTGTAATAATATGGATGTCACCGACCCAGTCAGTAGGTACGTAGGTACCTACATAGACAAAAGCCCCGATTATTACAAGGATGCAAGAATGAATGAAGATAAAGAAATCCAGTCATTCATAATTTCTTATGGTCCCTTTTGTGGGAACGCCGCGGGTGACAAAAAATAGGGTTGGCGCTTGCCACCTTATCGTCACAATAAACACAGAGGCCTGATTATATATAATATATTTGTTGACAAGGTATTTTACATTAACACTTAGAATTGGCATTTGCAAATCACAATATTGCCATTATTAACATATTTTAAACTAACAAAACAAAGATACATCACAATGATAATAAATTATGTATCTACATATGTATATCTATAAGATAATATCCACTCGTAATATTCAATATTATAATAACACAATATTATGTATTATTATACTAGAAACTGTAAAGACAGTGGTCTCTGAAATTCGTGAATAGTAAAAACATCATAAATAGGCTATAAAAACAGTATAAGGACGTGTGCCCACAATATTATTTGCGGTGTAAAAGATATTTTATTCATACACAAAAAAGTTTTTACGCAGAAAATTTTAATACTCGGAAT
The DNA here is from genome assembly GCA_907165275.2 of Zygaena filipendulae. Taxonomy (NCBI): domain Eukaryota; kingdom Metazoa; phylum Arthropoda; class Insecta; order Lepidoptera; family Zygaenidae; genus Zygaena; species Zygaena filipendulae. The sequence goes on from OU015651.1 coordinate 10,141,321, forward strand.
TCGGATATATCATGGCTACATGTTTGAATTTTTGTTTAATTCATGAAGTTTGCAATATTACACTGAGCATTTAGAAAGTTTATTTTCATGAATAAAAAGTAGGTAAACGTACAATAAACACTCGTATATTCATATTACGTTTACACACTGACAACTACTGTAACGTTTCGCTACCAAAACGAAACGGAGAATTGGAAATTACAATATAGGTATATGCCCAGGTATTTTAAACCGGGATTTTTCAAAAGCCTTAACTTTTGGGACTTACTGTCATTAATAACGCCCTTTTTACACCCTTTCGGATTAGTACCCCCTTGCCAACAAACTTTGTTTAAATTAATCCTTCGCATCATTCGCTTCGGTGGGCAATCAGTTACATTGATCTGTGGATGTATCTTCATCTCCGAATCATCATCAATCCGACGAAAAGATAGGAATGTCCTTTGGAATCTCCGGTCATCCCCCGTTTTTTCCATTCACTTTCGGTTTGTGATTTTTTTACAGACCCTCTTAAAATGACAGACATGAAGACGATAAATTTCGTGGGTAACTTTGGTATGGTTTGAGAAATGAAGGAAGATGTTTGACGAAAAATTATCAGATTTCATAATTTTTATCTGGCGACATCTTGCCAGAAGGAATTTCGTATGTCAGTGCTAAAACTTGTTTCTCAAGCTAGGCCCTTATTCACTATGACCGATAAGATTTCTTGCCCATAACGCGCGTCCTAAAAACACGATCCCAAACGCTCCAGGTGCCAATATTAGAAATTAATATTTTGTATTTTTTAAGACATCTAGTAAGTAAATCTATGTATATTTTTTTTAAGTGAAACTTCTTTGAACGCGAGGAACAAGCAATATAATTTCGGGTTGCCCCATATTATTATGTAGTTTCTGTTACAAAAACACTCTATAAATACCTTACTACAGAAAGGATCTAAACTTTCTCTTATATATAATCACTCTTTGATAAAAACTTATCAGCCTCTTTATGAACGTAACCTGTCTATGATTCAATTAATTAACTCGTCAGATGATCACACCTTATTACAAGTATGATGGCGGTTCGAAACATAAATATTTCCGAGTGTGGTGTTAACCGTAAGGTGCACTAAGCATTTTAGTGATGCTATTTTAAATACCTACCGTTGTTCGTTTGGAACCTGTTGAAAACATCAGAGTCGTTTTTAATTTTAATATATTATTTATATTCGTACACGAGCAGTGATTAACTGATTAAGAAATTCAAATTTGACTGGCTACACCTAGATATCTTGATTCTCGGTCTAACTTGTATAGAATAAACATCTCAAAACCGATTGAGTTTCGTTCATGTTTCGTCATGTGCATACTTATCTTTATATTTCCTCTTATAAAGAGCAAAGAGGTAAAATACAATATACATATTAACAAGCTCAGATCAATCTACTTATTTGGTCTGAGTTAATAAGCTACGTATAGAGGTGTCAAGTGATAGAGGTCAATGACTATCTGTATAATATTGTATACCTACCTATATGCCTAGCTCCACAGAATAAATACTAGTACCTAGGGGAGACTGGGGTCAATTGAAACGTTTTCCGAAAAAACGGCCATAGTGCCTACATTTTCCATCAATACTGGTTTGTGAAGGGTTTCGACTATAGCTAGATTATCTGGCTTTAAAGTTGCTATGTTAATTTTTATCCATAGGTATCAGATACGGAATCACAAGGGCTTTAGAAATCCTCGAAAATTGTTTCATTTGACCCTGATTGCGGGTCAATTGAAACAATGAATGGGGTCTTTTGAAACACCTAAAATAAAATATTTATTTATTGTAATAATCATTAAAATTTATCTTTTTAGTTGTAATTAAATCATATAATCTCAGTCTTTGATAAAAACACAGTAAAAGGTAGTTTCTACCATCAAGTTAACAAAAAAAGCTAGCATTTATTGCTATTAACTTAACAAAATTTTCATATGATACTTCTTGCTTAATCATTTAGAATTTTTAAATGTTTGTAAGTAATAAGATTAACTATTACTAATTTCTTACTAATTCGTTCTTTGCCTGTTTTTTTCTGATTTCTCTTTTCCGATTCTTTCCTAATTTCTTCTTTTTCGGGAGTTTCCGTGTAGATGGTGGACTTCCTCTTTCTCCCACCATCTGCAGGCAGCTTCCTTGGTGAAGCAATGAGAAAAGGTCTTGTTGATTCCGGTCAGAAACTGTTGACTGGCTTGTAGATGGATGACATGGATCAACAACAGGATCAAGGGTCATTGGGGGTGTATTAGATTGATCCGTAGTATATAATATATAGTATTTGTATAGTGATGCAGTTACAACGGATCAATCTAATACGATATCTATACTACACTTTCCGCGATTAATAGCTTTTGGACGGTTTCACGGCATCTAAAAACAAAAAAGAAGTGTTACTGCAAAAAGAAGCTTAAAACCACATACAAGGATCAATTAAAACGTGTTTCAATTGACCCGGTAAATTTTGTTTCAATTGACCCAGCAACGTCAAGGTGAATATTTAAAATCGTAGAAAAATAACGGTAGACGGTAGGTTTACATAAACCACTACAAATTCAACAAGAATATCCATACAAACAGGAAGTTAAATAGTATTAAACTACTACCAATGGATATTGACTAATACACAAAACAAAAACATCAAAAATACTTACTTTTGGTGCCGGAAAAGCAATACACTCGCGTAATAACGTCCAACGGTCATGGAGCCGCGGCTAGCACAGTTCCACAGGTTCTGACACGAACGCAGATCCATCCCCCCTCAGGGACCACCCCGCTATCTTTTTTTGTTTCGTAGTTATTGCACTTGTTTCTATTGACCCGTGTTTCTATTGACCCCAGTCTCCCCTACTACGTAGCTGCTAGCTCTGACATTACGAATCTTCGTTGAAACCTTTGAAAAATTTTACAAACTTAACCTAAACACCGCAGTTTTTTACATGTAAAATCTAATAAAATCGGAGTGTGGAATCTTGGCATCCCTATTTATGTTTGTTTGTAACGCTTTCACCCCTTAACTACTTACTCACTACTCAGCCGATCATGAAATTTTGCATACACGTTATGTCAGGGGTACAGAAACCGACACAAGGTTCTTTCTATCCCAGAATCCCCGCGGGAACTCCAAAATTAACACGGGTAAAACTGCAAATGTTATAGGGGGTAATCTGAACCGGTTTTGAAAATTCTTTTACCAATATAATGCTACAGTGTTTCTAAGTGTCATAGGGTACTTCTTATACCGTTATTCCCGAGGGAATTCCGAAATTACCACGGGTGAAACGGAGGGAGAACATGCAGCTACTCTTCTATACTAATATTACAAAGAGGAAAGTTTTATTTTTTGTTTGTTTGTTACGATTTAACAAAAAAACTATTAAACCGATTTCAAAAATTCTTTCACCATTAGAAAGCTACATACTCCGTGAATGCCATAGGCTATATTCCCGCGGGAACTCCGAAATTAACGCGGATGAATCCGCGGGGAACAGCTAGTAATTTTTAAATCGCTTAACGAATAACAGTTTGCACTGTATAGGTAGGTAACGTAGAAGCTTGCTTATAGTACCTACCCACTTATTTTTAGGTTACAACACCTGGGTTACTTCTCTAGCAACCGATACCAACGCATAATACTTTTATGTAGTATTTTGCATAAATAACAAAAAGTCAATATATTATAATATCCTTGCCGGTCGAGTGGCCCGACCGGTGCGGGCTGGGCAGCGCCTTGGCACCGACAAAGTGCTCACAATGGCCCGCGGGATTGAATGACAATAGGCCTCCATGGTCCGCCGCTACAGACAGTCATCTATTCTACGGATCGACAATACGGCACGTTACCACGTTATTTTGGTAAGAACATAAATACCACATCTAACACATAACTCATAAAACTTCATCGATCATCGCACTGCGTTTAAAATCGAATGTTATTTTATTTGAAAATAGAAGAATCTATTTTTGAATTATTACAATATAGTATTTTGGTAACCCCAAGTCCAATGTAGTGAACGCACAACCTTATAATATGTACAATGTACATAGGTACTTATCAGCGGATACAAAATTATGCTAGAGTAGTTGACATAATCTAGACATATAAATAAAATTGAAGTGTTTGTTTGTAATTTTAAATTAACAGCTTTTCACTAAATACATGCGAAATTATATACGGTACTAACATCAAAACATCATTTTTTTTAATTTTTCTCTGTCTGTCTGTTTGTTCCGGATAATCTCTGAAACGGCTAGACGGATTTTAACGGGACTTTCACTGGCAGATAGCTGATGTTATAAGGAGTAACTTAGGCTACTTTTGTCTTTTTTAACTTATACGTAACCAAAAATTGTAAAAAATTGGTCACGCATTATGCCTACGTTACTTACTATACATTCCCTTATAGGCATATTAAATTAGGAATTCCTGTAGGAATTCCGAAACTTACGCTGGTAAAACTGTGAATACAGCTAGTATAGTATTTAATGTAAACTAGCTGTCCCCCGCGGTTTCACCCGCGGCTATTTCGGAGTTCCCGCGGGAATTCCAGGATAATAATAAATATTTCATTCTATTGGTGAACACCGCATGAAAATCCGTTCAGTATTTTGTGAGTTTATCGCGAACAGACAGCGGAACCGACTTCATTTTATACTAGGTATGTGAAGTAGATGACGTGGCACACCATTGCTTGCACGCAATTAATCGTATTCGTAGATTGGTTGTCACGGCCAAAGTAATAGTGTCAGTAGGTAAATTAATATTTAATACAATCAAAAATACAACAAGTATACCTACTACTTTTACACGCATGATGCACTCCTCACCAAAGAGCTCTTACAAAATTGCAATAACGAATAATTTGGTACTATGTATATTATGAAGATATATGATTATTCTGTCTTATGTTTTATAAATAATAGAAAAATAAATGTAATGCAAAAATATAAAAATAGGATGGAAAAAAGATAAGACTGACTAAGGTTTACTACACTCGGTTCCAAAAATAACGGCTCAGTGACATGAACCCTAATATCTCGCGAACTACGTATGATATCTTAATGAAACGAAAACTGTTCAATAAAGTATTTAATGGTACATAAAAGAAATAAATTGGTGTACTTACATTAACTTAAAAAAAGGTTTACTTAAATTAATTAAAATTAAAAAACTTAAACACTATTATATCTTTTTCATAAAATTAAAATTTATTAAAATCATTTTTTTCTTTGTTTTTACTCTTTTTTTTTCATTTTAATATTTTGTATTGCCTCCACGAGCTCTTCTCACAGCTTTCAGGCGATTAGGCATGCTGTTTACTAAATTTCGGAGCCGGTTTTGAGGAATGCCATCCCATTCCTCCACCAGTGCTGAGCTCGGCAAGCGTAATTGGCGGAGGGTTTCGGCGCTTCACACATCGTTCAAGCTCGTCCCAGGCGTGCTCGATGGGATTAAGGTCTGGGCTTCGTGCTGGCCACTGCATTAGCTCGATACCGACATCTTGAAGGTAATCATGCACGATTCTGGCGGTATGGGGACGTGCGTTATCATGCATCAATATGCCATCCCGGTCCATTCTAGCCATGAAAGGTCCCACATGTTCATTAAGGATCTCGCCCACGTATCTCTCTGCAGTTAGTGTTCCATTTTGAATAAGTACCAGCTCGGTGCGTGCGTGCGTAAGTTGCCTCCTCCAAAGCGCATAAAGTGAGTTTTCAGACTTACTGCAGTTTGGAAACGGTTTCGGAGCATTGTGGACACAATGAATCTGTCTTCTCTGGCCGTTGTACATCTTGGCCAGCCATTTCCTGGTCTCCGGAGATGGGATCCGGTCTCTTGGTACCGCTGGACTACCCGCTGAACAGTCGACAAAGATACACCAGTGTGTCTAGCTGTTTCTCGCTGGCTCCGCCCAAGTTCCAGGAACCTCAGGACCTGGTACATTCCTCCAAGGTGACTGCCATGTTTGACCTCACAGAATAGTTTTAAGTAGTCGTGTAAGACGTTTACAATATTTTTCATGTGAAAGAATAAAAATGGAATGATACCGCAATGACATAAAACAGTAATTCGATTTTCGAAAATTTTGTTTTTTCTACAGAAATTTTCTTTTATCAGACAGTATAAAAAATACTTCACAAGAAACGCAACTAAAGAGTCTTTATTCTGTTTTTTATTTCAATGATCTAGCTCTGGAGATACAGTTCTGGAGATATCTTAACTTTTGTGACCAACCCGTTATTTTTGGAACCGAGTGTATTTCCGCACTTCACTGACCATAACGAGGTGATTATTATACTCGTATTCACTATGGTCTATGACTATGAACAACATTCATATACCTACACGGCCAGAAATCAATCAGACCGAAGAGATTTCGGTCACCGTTCGTTGCCCGAAGGATATGTTGGCAACACAATATCAGTGAGTTCAGTGACCAGCAGACACAGTGACCGACCCCGCATGGTGTCAACAGTGTGCAAACTGCCCAACCGAACACCGGTAGCAGAAATACTGTTGACCAATCTTTGATGGCGAACTTTAACGAAAAAGCCCCTATTTTTCTCTCAGGGTACTTACGTTCCATTAAACCAATCCCAAACGCTTTAGATGGAAAAAAACTAACAAATTATATAGATACGACGTTGTCTATGTGCACGGGAAAATAAAGAACAATTTTTGTGGCATTTAATATCTTCACACGGTCTAGTATAGTATAATAAATTATCTGTGACACAGTATGGTATGATCCTCCTGTGTATATGTGTATACTGTATAGACCCACCGAATTTCAGATTCACAATAAACACACTCGTCAGTGCTGCGTTCTCATCGAACCTCGAAAAAAAAAATTTTTTACCAGTTAAAAAATTATTTGTGAATGCGGACCAAAATAAATGTTGAATCAAACATCAAAACAGTTCCCGATGCAGGCTGAGATTCACGCGGCTAAAACTGCGGGCATCAACTACAAAAAGTATAAATAATATTATACCAGTGATACTTTAAAGGCCTCGGCGATTTGTTGACCCCTTTTTGACTAACCCTGCTGTGTCTGCAGCTATAATTATTTTAAAATCAAAGTAGAAAATAGTACAAAGCAGGTACCTAACTATAGGTAGGTATACCGTATATCCACACGTAAATAAAGATAAATTTAGATACAAAACGGCGTTTATACAAACAATACATATGAGTAAGTCGACAAACGTACCGAAGCACTTATTCACTAATGTTTATTTACGCACAGCGAGCAAATGCGTACAGTCACATGTGTGAATCCCTCGCACATTAGGTAGGTAGGTACATAATATGTATAATGTATATATGCCTCCAAGTCGCGCTGTCAATGGTTTCGGTAGGCTCGTTGGATTCATCAAGGTTACAACAACTTACAACACAATAATACAATATTATGTTGTCATACTAGGGTCAATTCCAGCCATATTTCAGCACACCACACCACTATAACAGCAACTGCTGAAGCTTAATTAAAAGCATTTGTTTTTATTTCTAGAAATTAGAATTATACCCTACACTAGCTGTTCCCCGCGGTTTCATCAGCGGTGATTTTGGAGTTCCCGCGGGAATTTCGGGATAAAAAGTATTCTATGTCCTTTTCTGTACCACTGACCATGTGTATGCAAATTTCGGGATAATCGGTTGAGCCGTTAAGGCGTGAAAGCGTAACAAACAAACAAACTCACTTTCGCATTTATAGATAATATTATATGTTATGTTAGTATGGATTTGCTTCAATCCCTACATAGCTCCTTCGCCTCGACCACATTCATAATCCTTTATTATGCCCTTAGCTACTTTACCTACTGATGACTCTGAGGACATCCTCTAACCGACTAGTCTGACCGGCACCTACGCACGCTTTATTTATTTACACACAAGGACACAAGAACAGTAATAATATGTAGAGTCCAGCAGCAGCAATATGTAAGAAACACTTTGGTCAGTCTTTGAACTTTATGAATATTGCAATAAGATTCAACTGTCAAACTGTCAACAGTGTGCACTGTGTACATAATTCTGTTGCTGACTGTACAATGGTTATGCTTATTCCATGACCGGATTCTCTTCTAGCAGACCCACGACAGGAGATTTGATTTCAATTGGCTAATATTTAGGTATACCTACTTCTTGCGCGGATGACCTCTTCTGCCACATGAGCACTTCGTCTCAAACATGCTCTATTTAAAGTTACCCTATCCATTTTTTTGTACCTAATGACTTAACCATCTAGATAAGCATTGAAGAGATATCATAGAAAGGTACTTTTTTAACTTTAACTTAATGTCGCTGGATGGATAGATGGATGGATCATAATGGCGATGAAATTTTAAGGAGAATAATGGTAGTACGTATTGTAGTAGGTTGATATTTAAGTTCAGTTAAGGGTAGGTATACATATATCAAAGTGTCGACCGAACGATAAGATTACAGGATGAGTTCTTTAGACAAAGATTGGTGCGATAAACAAACAATTAATAATATTCGGAAAAATGACGTATCACCGACTCACAGCTAAAACTTGACAAATTACATTATTTACCTATGTTAGGATTGTTAAGCCTGCACTACATTATCGGCGATGATCGTTGATCATGTGATCGTTTAAAATCGGCACGATCATCGTGCAAGCATCCACACGATTATCTGTAGTAGTTTGTCTATCGGCAAGCGTCAAGATGGACGTGGAGTGTGTTGCTGCTACAACTATTTAATAGCTGGGCATAACCACCTGAGGTGGACACTGGACAGTCCACCTCAACGCAACTACCGGGCGATTCCTTTTGATGCGTGCCCGAAAAACCGACAGTGGGCATAATGACTAAATTTTAATTTTTAGTCTGTCGTATAGATTAATAAAAAAATATGGGATACGCATTTTTCCTTTTTTTACGTACCTAATCAAAAAATAACGGCGATACATAGAGTTGAAATCCCGTTTTTACAATCTAACTGACGGACTAAATAGAATTTTGATTTTTATACCTTGTCATCATCCCCATTTACGGGTCGCAGCGCAGGCGAATGATCGCCTATAAAGACGATAATCGGCGAGCACAGCCTAGTATGCCCGTTACACAATCGTGCTCGCGCCTAATCGTCTGTAATCGCCGATAATGTAGTGCAGTCATTAGGTAGAAACAAGGTAGCACGAATATAAATTCTCTTCATATTCAGTCTCGTTAGGTTACCTAAGTTTTTTCACTCGCTAAATACGAACCACATATTTGCACATCGGAGGAATACTTTATCCAAATTTATTAGTTACTATACTAGTGACTACTCATTCTTTTTTATTATAATTTGCGTTAATTATTTCTTCACGATACGATGTTTATAAAAAACATTATTTTTCTTCATATTATACCTATATTATACCTACCTAATTTATGCAAAATAGCAAAAATGGTCTTAAAAATAAATGCGTGACCAGTGTGACCACCAGATACCTATAAAATTTAACAGTAAAATATACTCACAGTTGTAAGGGTGGAACAGGATCTTCTCTCAGACACCCGATGCGGTTGATTTTTACGGAATTAAACGCACGTACTCAATGAAACAGTTGGAAGAATGCAATCTTAATATTAGAAACAACATATATTAAAAAGTCTAACTGATATTAACGGATAAAGTTTAATTAGCAAATTAAATCTATCCTGCGTCCACCGCGACGGGTTCACGTGAAGTTTTGACGTTTAGAACTTGTGTTGGGGTTCCGACGGAACGCAACGCGGTCGGCTTCCAGCCGAGCCGACACAAGACTGTGTAGTGAGTGTACTCGCGGTATTCTGTTTTCTCGCCGCAAGCTATCCTCGCGAGCTTTGCAAGGCAGCCGCTTGCCATCCCGCTCGCACGACCAGTCACCTGTCGCCTAAAAAATAAGGGAAGCCTTGCATTTCCGCGAAATATGAACCGAGGCCAACACAAGCAGACATGCCAGCAGCCAGCAGGCTAGAGCAGTACCAGTACAGTAGTATTCATACCTATTACGTTAAAAAAACTATGAGTAGGTAACCAAGTTTCGAACGTTCTCTCTTCCATGATCTATGAGATCTACATAATTGCGGTTCACACGCCACAAACTGCAATTTGTGTAAATATTATCCTCATCGGAGAACACGTAAATTGTGGCAACTCGGTCGGAGAATCCAACTTGACCCGGTCGAGCGTTCCTGCACTTGATAATAGAATGTTCAAACAATTATGGTATTTTAGCGGCAGACGTGTACTAATTCTCGATACAAACAGACCCAACGTTTCCCGGTAGGTAGGTAGATAGGTATATCAATTAGCCGTCGCTGCTGAGGCTTATCTCCGCTAAGAACGTCCTGGGTTAATATTTGTCTGAACATAGTGGAGCTGTGTTCGTCGTGTTGTTTTATTGACTTACTTATATTATATTCCGTCGTCGGAACTTACCTTACAAAGGGCGCCTATAACGTTTGGTCCTCATATTCAGAAATACTTATTTCAACTACTGTATTGTGTAGTAGTTACCTAATAGGTATGTAAGTAGTACTTACTAAGTACCTACTACAGATTTTTTTCTCTCAGTTGGTTGAAGATAATGTTGAAAATAATGTACGTTGCCCTAGGTCTCTACAGCGACTCAGAGGCGTGACACAGCAAAGCACTCAACACTCTCAAGCTTAAAATAGAGTCAGTGCACCCGCAAACCGCTCGCCACTCTTAAATCCTATTAAAGGATCTCCACAATTCATAGACTATGTTTATAACTGGGTACTATAAATATATTTTCAAAATAACTAAAATTGAACAAATTTGAACAAATCTTTCCAAATTGAGAAAATGCTAATTCTTATAATATGTATAGGTACACTAGCAATCAAAATAATTGCAGCGGATTAAAGTTTACAGGAGGAGCAAAACACCAGAAATCACTTTACTTAAAACACACCTTCCCTATAGTTTAACGATTTTCCTAATTTTAATTTCTCTAAGACTAAACCCTTTTTGATGGTTGTGGCAGCAGAATAAAAATAAGAGGAGCAAAAAACCGTAAATCGCTTCATTTAAAACAAACCTTAACCTAAGACCTAGTATAGTATTATATTTATTATCTGTGCTAAGACTAAAGCCTTTTTGGTAGTTGTGAGTAACATCCGTTATACGTGAGAAGTGCCGAAAATCCAAAGAAAAGTCTGTTGCTTTGTTTTTACGTAGGGCAGCCGAGCTTGTCCTGCGATTTCATCCGCGTTAATTTCGGATATCCTGCGGGAATTGGGAATTCCGGGTAAAAAAGTAGATACCTACCCTATGTCTTTCTCTGTACCCCTGACAACGTGTTACATAATACCTTTGGATCCATCATGATCAGTTGAGTAGATAAGGCATAAAAGCGCAATAAACAAACAAACTCACATTCACATGTATAATATTAGCTCAGAGTAATAAATATATTAGTTAGGATTGTCGGCACAGTTTGTGGCGGTTGTTACGAGCAGGTGGGTATTAAATCAATTATCACACCACACCGTGGTAGGTTTAGTTACTAAACTAGTAATTTAGCGTGTCGAGGTGCACGAAAATAGCTCGGCTCTGCCAACCGTTTACCTACAACCTAACGGTTTTTACTATTTTACCGTGACATAAGCTACAACGCAGGAGATTGAAGAAGAGGTCACGGTCATTCGACCCAGTAACGTCGCGTCGTTATCACATATATGTACTTAGGTACCTAGTATATAATAGGTGCCTATATATGTATACCATACATTAGTAATGAAACCATGAAATGGACTATAAATACGGTTCGCGGGAATTCCGTAACTGCGTCCAAACGAGAGCAAAGAGGCTAGGTATCCTATTATGTCTGTGTAGATTTTACACAACGTTGAATAAATATTGGTTTCGTTTTCGCATTCATGTGCTGCAGCCATTGATGTAGATATTTTTTTACACTGTAACTAAGTAAACGCGTGTTTGAAGCGACATTCGATATTAATATCTCAGACGATTTTATTTCGTCTGAGATTAATATCAATAAAATAACAAACTACGTCGCTTTTTTGGTGTTTTCAACTGGTTTTCGCTGTTATTTGTCTATCCGCAACCCCTAAAGTCACCCCCGCATATTTATTTATTAATATTTTGGAATTTTTTAACTTTTCATCGACTTAGAAAAATTCGCATAGTAATTGAGTTATTAATTCCGTTTTTTAAGTAATTTGGTTGTTTTTTATAAGTGTTTCGTTGCTGGTCCAGCGTTGTTTAACGCCCTTTTCATTTTCGACACCCTTCCTGGCCGCATCTGCGCAGGAATTATCCAAATTTCTGGAATTTTTGCAAAAATTTTTGCTTTTATTCAAATTTAACGCTTTCAGGAGGTTTGCCCGCAAAGTTTTTCTTATAAAAAACATAGAGGAACATCCCCCGCGTCGATCGACACCCTCCGCGCTCGATTCCGACCGCGAAGAAGCGAAAAAAACAACACACAGACGCGACAACTGTTTCAGTGTTTCAAAATTTATTTTGATCTGATTATAAAATTAAATTCGATGACAAGTTACGAAATTTCAGAATTTTTGTTTTCCTCTTAAGATTGATATGTTTTTAAAATAATAAGTGAGATTAACTACTTTTTAATGTAGTTTTCACTATGACATTAACCTAACACTTTATTTTAAAACGAGTACTCGGCAGTTGAACCGAGTTATTCGGCCGAGTACGAGTATTACAAAAACCACCGAATACACCGAGTACCGAGTAGTAACCGAGTACTCGGCGCATCTCTAGTTAAAATGGATTTCCGCTTTTTTCTTTTTTTCTTCTTTTTGGACTCGGATTTCCGCTTACCAAATGATTAATTCTGATCGAGAAAAAATATCGAAATATTATTCAAATTCGAAATACAAGGAAAGCTGCTGACAGATTATGAAATAATTAAATGCGTAGGTCGTAGGTAAACCTTATTTTGAAAAACAATAAAAATAAAATAGTAGGTACCTACGTAAGACGTATACAAATATCTACGTCATTCATACTACAAGGTTTCAAATTGTTTAATGGTGTTTTTTAACATAATATTTCTTGAATATATTTTCTATATCTTACATTAATTTAGAATACAGTATATTTTATTGTTAAATATAAATTGTAGGTAGCAAAAGTAATAATGTCTGGTAAGTGGTAGTTTCTTTGCCATACGCTCTGTAGATAACTAACAATGATAATCAAAATATTGGAGATTATATGCAGCGTTTCCGACGGTTAGAGTGCAAATATCATTGATAATAATTAAGGATTTTTTTATATCCTACTGCATAAATTATAAATGTTCAGGAAGTATGAATTTTTGTGACACGTTTATGCAAACTGCTTTTTAGGTGACAGTTGCCGTGTAGGTTACCTTAAATCCCGTCCCTGAATTCCCTGATAACATAACAGATGCTTTTGTCCCGGTAAAAATAAAAACTAGGAAAATCCGGAAATCCGCAGATGACAAATTTATTATTAGTAAGAAACATTTTCTAAATTAAAACGTGTGCTAAAGAATTATGTGTTTCCAATCATACGAAAAGGAAGCAATTTCTTTGCTACACTTTCTAGATCTTGCTTGACTGTTGACTAATCTAAAACACTTTGCACTATAGGTAATCAAAATATATTATTATCATGAATACTTATAGGTATGCAGATACATTACCTACTTTACGTGTATGTCAAAACTGTACATGTTATCATTATTCTTACAGATACAGCAGTGTTACTGAATATCGGCGATATGATCGATCTAGCAATCGGCACTCCAGAGGTAAGGTTTTTTATAACACAGTATAATATTATAATATTATCTGTGACATATAGGTAACTTTCACGGCTTTATCCGCGGTAATAAAGAAGATTTCGCGGAAATTCCAGGATAAAAAGTACCTACCCTATAATTATGTTTGTTACGCTTTCACGCCTAACTACTTAATCGATCATCTTGAAATTTTGCATACACGGTTTCAAGGTATACCTACAGAAAAAGACATAAGGGACTTTTATCTCGGAATTCCCGCGGGATTTCCGAAATTGTAGAGGGTACAACCGCGGGGTAGGAACAGCCAATTTATACATATATATTTTATGTACTAGGATAATTGATTAGGTACCTATCTAATAATTTCTAGTGCCCTGCTGGCTAGATTCACCTTCAAATCGAAAATCCATCTCAAAGCACCTAACGGTGTCTTCCAACAGCCTCACTTAACAGCCAGCCACAGCCAGTTCCTATTCCAGCCTAGTAACGTGTATAATCTTCGATCGCATCGTCACAATATAGCATCGTGCATCAAGTGAGCTGTAGTCAAACGCCTGCATGGCGTTTTCATAGTTTTAAAAAAAGCAGATACATATATACTGGTTGAAGGCCCATCAGCTATAATCACTACTGTACAGCAAAATATTGGCTGGATTAGTTTCAAACTCTCAATCTGTTCATGATATTTAAAAAAAACTAGGTGGGCGTAGTAGACTTCAACATGCTGCAAACAGTGCTGCACTGCTTAGCGCAGCAACTGCGCGTGCTGGGCAAGAACGTGGAGCTGAGAGGCAGCGTCGCAGCCATACCCAGCAGCCGGGAGAACGCGCAGACGATCGCCATCAGTGAATTCGCTGTATACACCGATGAGGTTGGTCACCAATTCATCGAACTTCATGCCAGTACAGTTGACCTTGTTCGATCGTCGAGGGTCATATTTTATTGTACTTACTCATATTTTATACCACACACACACTATGTTTTTAATGAAATGATAAGAAAATTGAGGCCGTGTAAACGCAAAAGTGGCCAACCATTGGCCAACACAATATTTTTAGCTTAATAAGAATGTACGAAGCATATTATATTCGGTGAGTAAATAATCTCAAACATAATAATATAAACATAATAATTGGTCTTAAATAACAATATTCGTAGGTAACAATATAAATAGGTGTGTACCTATTATGTCCATCTACAAATAAAAGCTCTTTGTATTAAAATATGGCATGTTTGAATAAGTTAAAATATTATGTAACATGTGTGTTTTACTATAAAATGTATGAGTCAAGCCAATTGATACGTTTATCAATTGGCTCGTACTCGTACATATTTTTTACTACACTTACACTTTTAAATTTAAAAAATCTTCATTCATCGAATCATTAATGCTGTAGCAGCACGAGCAAAATCGGTGTTTTTAATCTAGATAAAACCAAAAAA
Source organism: Zygaena filipendulae (assembly GCA_907165275.2). Classification (NCBI taxonomy): domain Eukaryota; kingdom Metazoa; phylum Arthropoda; class Insecta; order Lepidoptera; family Zygaenidae; genus Zygaena; species Zygaena filipendulae. The sequence goes on from OU015651.1 coordinate 10,156,584, forward strand.
CTGCAGTGCGATATGTCTTTTTTACTTCGCTTATTTCAGTACACTAGGGTGAGGGATTTTTAATTGGTGTCATTTTTTATTATAATGATAATAATATTGCTATGCCTATATTCATAATATAATCTAGGTACCTATTGCCAACTTCTTCGCCAAAAGAAGACAAGAACAAAAATATTGTAGGTGACTATACCTTTATTATTTACCTGTGTAATACGATGTTTGTTCGATTTATTAAAAGAATAAATAGAGCCTCTATTTGCGACCACCGTCGCATTGAATTACCCTAACTACTGTTAATAATCATCCAGTCAGCTTCACGTGCTCAAATGAAGTACCTACTTAGTCAAACAGTGATGTGTGCTCGTAACGGATCATGGACTCTAGCCCACACACAATTTATACATATTTACGCTAATAAAGGACGTACAGACTATATTTACATTAATATTAGATATAAAGAGCTAGGTTAAGTTTTGTAAGTTTGTGGTGGGGTAATCTATTGAAATACTTTTATACAGAAAAAGAATTGAAAAAACATGATTATTCAGGTTCATTATGAAAAATTAAAAGCAAAAGTGAGTTTGTTTGTTTTTCACGCTTTCACGCCTTAACGGCTCAACCGATCATCAAGAAATTTTGCATACACGTTTTCAGGGGTACGGAGAAATACTTTTTATCCCAGAATTCCCAAGGGAACTCTAAATTAACGTGGGTGAAACTTCATTACATTTAGGATACTACACGTTGCCAAGGGTAGGTAGGTACCTACAGAAAAAAAAAACAGAGTACCTACCTAATCTCCGAAATTAACGCGGGTAAAAACCGCGGAGAACAGCTAGTTGCTTAATACGATACGGCACGATTACAGTTATGTCATGTTCTCTTGGAAAGATATCTAGCTGTAACCTTTTGTTTTCCCGAATAAACTAATAAATAAAAAGTACCCGAGAGAAACCGAAACTCATGCGGGTAAAACCGGGGGAACAGCTGGAAATACATTTAAATTTGTATATTAAATTTGCACAGGTTTTATTAAGCATATTATAATTTTATTTATATAAACTTTCAGGCTCCGGAACCCAAAGTGATAAAGAAAGCTGAACTGAGTACGTATATTTTCTACTACTTATTAAACCTACTTGCGGCCTACTTACGATTCATTATTTGGGTGCAATATCTACGAACAATAAGATTACACTAGTGCTAGGTACTTAACAAAACATAATACTGTCTTAATTTAATTTGTTTGCTCTAGCATTCGTGTATTTTGGTAAGAAATAAACAAACCTTGTTTTTGCAGCTCCCGCGCCGTCTGAACAAGAGACCATGTTGGTCGGTACGTAAATAATTGGGATGGGTATATAATATAGCTAAATTTAATAATAAAGTCGTCGACTACTTTCAATTAAGAAATCTTTTTCGTTTATTCACAGTTGAGCGCGTCAAAAAATCAGAATCACCGAGTGAGTCAACTTCGTTTATTTTTTTTTTTCCTTTTCAAATTATTCATTTTTTAAGTAGGTACTGCAGTCAACTAAAATACTGTAAAAAAGTCCACGCGACATGTATACCTACGTCACCCTACGTATAAGTATTTCAAGGGCATGATGACGCCGCGGTATAAAAATTCAAATTATATTTGTACCGTCTGCAGATACCTAGTTAAAAAATAATAGACACGTATTCTTTGCTTTTTCAAATTATTGAAAAAATATTTAGACTAAACCAATTTTATCTAAATATTTTTAGGAGTGGGAACTCGTGATGTTATACATACCATTTTTACCTAAGTATAAAGTGTACCTAGGTGTGACGTCCCACGAAATTTCAACTCAATGTTACGCAGTTATTTTTTAAATATGTAAAAAAAGGAAAAATACTTGTCCAATATTTTTTATTAATCTAGAAGACGCACTAAAAATTAAAATTTGTCATCTAGCCTATTGTGGTATTGTCATCATTTGTGGCACGTTTATTTATTTTTTTCTAATTACCTACCTACTCCATTGCCTACTTGCCTAGTGCCTACTCCATTTTATTACCTCTAATAATTATTTTAATCACATAATACCTTTAAATTTTATATGTTCGTTGAGACACTCGTAGTTCGTAAACAGCCTTCGTTAATCTGTATTATGTACATACCTATACGGTACACCTAACATTAGTTGACCCGAACGGAAGTGACGAAACTTTTATCCCGATCAATGGAATCTTAATATTGATAAAGTATCGATAATCATAAAGTCAGTTCAAGTGTATTGTTCAATGTTCAAGTAACACGCAGCCCTATTCGCGAGGCGTCTCCTCAGCGCGCATCGCCTGCGCCACCCGAGAAGCTGTCTTTGGTAACTCTAAGCAAATTCAATCTGCTCGAAAGCACTGTGGAGGACCTAAAGAATCGTGTCTACGGCAGCATTCCTAAGAACGAAACGATCCTGGAAGAAGTCAGGTGACATTTGTAACTTTTATGTTTACGTTTCTTTTTAAAACATTAATGACTCAAAAAGTAGAGACTTGTAAGTTTATGTAATATACGGTCGCTATTTCTTTCGGAAATCGTTAACGATTTCTTAGAACCTCGAATCTCACCAATCCCGCCTCGATGAGGCTATCTGAATTGCTTGTTTAAAGATAGATAGGAGTAGATAGATAGATATCGATGCTAACATATTCGCAATTCACATTATGCCCATCGGGAAAATAACAAATAGAATGGACATCTACTTAGTTTAGTATAAAAATAGATGAAAACCAGTGTCCCCGGATGATTTTCGCACACAAAACTATTCATCACGCACTAAAACATTCACTAACGTGAATAAATGATTAAATGCTTTATGGTTATGTTTTTACTTAGTCACTGTTTTCAAAATCTACAGTTTTAGGAATATTTTGGTAATTATACTGGGGATGGCAGCAAAAGAAGTTTTGGGCAAGTTAGAGCATTTGCTCTTACTTCCTTTGCAACGGTAGCGCGCCTGCCCCGCCTACATGACATCCTTTCTTTATTTGCTCTGTGGTCGCCACGGCATTGTATAATATTATGACGGGAGCATTTATTTGGTTTCATAATGAATCATCAACTGGAAACAAAAACCTCAGAATAGATAATAAAACATTTAGAAACTTGTAAAAACTTAAATGAGTATGTAGGTAACCTTTTTTATAAATTACATCGGACAATTATGATTTTTTCACTCTCCCATCCTTGTCACAGTTGGTCACATTTATTAGCTCCCTATATCCCTATGTATGCTTAAATCTTTAAAACTACGCAATGGATTTTGATGCGGTTTTCACCAATACATAGAGTGATTCATGAGGAAGGTTTATAACTACAGTATTTAATTATCGAACAGATCGCAAACAAATCTGAAAGCCATAACGGACATGTGGACATCGTTGAACGTGTCGTCCCGCTTAGAGGCAGCCGAGGCGGGCTTAGCGAAACTTAGCTCGCTTGTTCAGGACTTGATCGCGGAAGCAGCTCAGCTGCAAGAGGGCCTCAAACAGAAGGGCGGGTACGATTGAATAACATTAATATACCTAGACTTTATAATAGCCGCTTTTCCCGCTGTTTTAACCGTACATAAAATAAATTTCAGGATTCATTCGACAGTTTTTTTTTTATAATAGTTATGCCCTTGCTTTTGCTTTACAATTTACATGGAGTACCTTATTGCAATCTACTAGTATCAAAAAGAAATCAAATAAAATTGTTTTTAACTAATTTCCTTTGTTTGTTTTTAAGTTCTACCACATACGTATTACTATATGTGTATTACTGTTGTACGTACATACCTACTATATTTACAAAATGTCCTGTACAAAGAGCTATTAATTATTATTCAATAAACTATTTACGTGGAGTCCTATTAAATACCATCTCCATGCTGCTGTTCTCCAAATTAAACAAAAAAAGACATGCTATGAAATTTAAAAAATCGATCACAATAATGAGTACCTACCTAATCTATAAAAATTCTGCAGTGAACCGTTGCCTGTCCCACTACCCCCGCCGCCTCCACCTCCGCCGGCGCCTGCTGAGCCTAAAGCACCGCCAGCTATCACCAAAGAAGATCTAGCCGCTATACAACAGAAGCTACAAAATCTGCGAGCTGACCTCGATCAACTCACCAACACGTTCTATGCGGCGATGGAAGATATGCAAGCTGGATTAGGTTCGTTGAATAAGTACATTACAAACTTTACCTCTTTATACTTAATTAAAATTTAACTTAAAATTTAATTATTAATAAATAGAAGGTACAGACGATAAAGTAACTCAATTGCGTGAAGGATCTACCTCCTCCGGATGGACCACGGCGTTGGAGCCAAAGATATTATTATTATGTGTACCTAATATATACGTATAGGGGTTGGAACACAACGTAGAGAAAAATATAAACTCTACTTAAGGAAATTGGCTTCTTAAAACCAGATTCATGATGATCGGTTGAGCCAAAGCGTAACAGTCAGACCAACAGAGGGGTACTTTCGCATTTATAATATTAGTGGGGACTAGTAGGGATAGACATGTAGCATATCGTGGACAAAAATAACAAAATATGAGAAAATAGTACATTGTTATCCTAGGGGTGAAAGTAACCCTCGATCTATTGGCGCCCTCGCTACGCTCGGGCGCCAAACCCCGTCTCGGGACTAAATAAGTCTTTCTCCCGAGGGTAACACTGTGCTTTTCATTACGAATGCAAGGAAAGTCAAAATAAAAATAGGAATTAGCTAAAGAAAAAATGAGTGAAGATCGGATAGTCGCTTGACACTTTCCCACCTATTTCTTTTTCTTTGGCCGGCTAGCTATTCAGCCAGTATTTTTTATTTACATTGTGGCGACCTAAAAAAATATTTTCTTTAATTATTAAGTATTAATTAAAGAAAATAAAAAACATAAATAGGAATTAGCTTAAGAAAAAGTGAGTGAATTTTATTTTAATTAATACCTACTTAAACTTTACGTTATTTCAATTTTACATCGCGCTGGCTGTATAGAAAGTTGAAACATGGTTCAATAGAAATGTGAAAATAGACCTAGTTTTTTTTTAATAATTTGACAGTTGTCAGTTGAAAGCGATTCTCCCTAGGGCTGAAAAGGGTTACTTTCAACCCGCTTTTCAGGCAACTTCAGACCTACTTTCCGAGTATGAGTAATGAAAAATATTTTACGTTAAATAATAAATGAACACTTTGCAGATGCCCCGCCTCCGCCACCGCCCGCTCCTACGGAAGCTCCTGCACCACCGCCAGGCAAGTGTCTATGATACTATCTGGGACCAGGGCCATGCCGCCCCTGTGGGCAATGTGTGCAAACACTCTCGCCAGGTATACTTGGGGTGCCACACCAAAGCAAATTAGCATAATTACAAAATTAGATTCGTTATTTACTTCAACACACAGGGCAAATCAGGAGCACTTTTTAACTTTTGGTTTCATTATTTTTTAACATTTTATTATCAATTAAGTATTGCAAATGGTATCAAAGTGGTTCACTCAAAAATTAACACCAAAGAGGCACTTTATTGGTCTCGCACTCCTCAGGCACTGAGTGTTAACTATGGCAGATGCGGCACTGTCCCAATTCCCAAACACACCGTATTGTAAATAAAATTAAAAGTAGTCTGGCTACATAGAAGAAATGCTGGAGCAAAGCAGATTGGCAGAAAATTAATTTGTGTTGACCTAGGTAGGTATCTACCTACTTCTTTTTACAGTTTCCTTTTTTATTTAGATTGACTTTTTTTCTTTGTTTGAACCTCCGCTGGCGCGCGCACAACTATTATAGATACTTAGATCGGATGAACAGTAGAAGACAAACATAGGAACGAACATACAAACATTGGTTTTGGTTTTTATTTTAGATGAAACTACTTATTTCAGAACGTCGTGAGCGACGATCTTTTACGGCAATGTCGGCAGAGATCATGGGTAGAATAAACGACTTGGAAAAACGACTTAAACAATGCTGCGACTCGATTGGCAAAAACGATGGTGTAATACAAGATCAGGTAGCCACAAGAATATTACATAGTTTAGTCATTCCTCATTGTTTATTATATATTTTATTCGCAATTCTCATGTACCTAGTTAACTACTCACGTATTTCGAACAGATAAATTCTTTTCAAGATCAGCTTGAACAAATAATGAAGCAAGTTTCAGCACTGACATACGACATGACTGCTGGCAAGATGTCGCCAGACCTTATCAAGGATTTGCAAGGTATCTACCCAACTTCGTTTTGGAATTCATCATCAAATATACGAATTGTTACCAAAGTGAGGATGAATCAGCTTTAAGGGTTGCGCAAAAATGGGAAAAGAATAATTATTTGGTTTACCTATTTAAACTGCGTTTTTGGAACATCATTAAACTTAGGTACCTACCTACTTCTAAATAGTTTGATCGGGCGTAAAATTTATGCATATTTACCTAAGTAGGTACATGTAGGTACTATGTCTCCTGGTTATGTAGAATATAGTCCTGTAATATCCACCTGGTTTAAAAAAACTTTTACCTATCATTTTCTATATGACTATGACTAATATAGTGTAACTGTAATGACAGCGCGTTTCCTTATTACCTATGTTCAAAGTGCTTGTAATAGTGCTTATATTAATGATCATTAAGTAAAAAGCACGCACTGGAAATACATATAGATTGGGAATCAGACATAATATCCTTCTTACGTAAATCATTTCAATATTTTTTAGGGCTTATGCAACTGTTCCAAACGGTTCAGGAGATGCAGGAACAACTGAAACAAGTCCACGAGACCGCTCTACAACTTGCTGCAGAAAAAGAAGACAGACAGCATCATTTGAATGTAACTATGTACTTATTATTTAAGAAAACGCCCTAAATGAAATTACCTACTATACATACCTACTACATAGGAACAGTAGGAACCTACATAATATATACTACATAGTACACACTACATAGGAAACAAGGACTGATAATGGCCATTAAACAAAGATATCTCTCCAGATATTAGAAAATTAGGTACTCATTCTCACGGGCTAGTTACCAAATACCTACTTCAACCTTCAAATATTTCAAATCAATTAAAGAACTTACCTCCATGAACTTTATATTATGCGTATACCTTACTCGGACCTTCTTTGCACAGGCACTTTTAGAACAAATAGAATTACTGAAGACCATTAAAATGGACCGCGAGGACATGGTGGAGGCAATGGCGGAGAAGGCGGATCTGCGGCTGTTGGCACGCAAGGTCTCCCATGACCAGTTCGAATTGGCATGCGATGACTTGTCGAAGGGATTGGAACATGCCCTTGGAAAACTAAATCTGCAGGTGAGAGAAAAGCGGCTTAAGCTTAAAAAACAGTACCTAGTTTATATTTTAACCTTAAAACAGTTTTATCATTATGTTATGTATGATCTAGGTAGGTATACGTACTGTATATAACTATATTAACTGTCCCCCACGGTTTATTGCGAACAGACAGACAGACGCGTCGGAGAATTTAGTTTTATAATTTATTAGCGGGAGTTTTAGAGTTCCCGCGGGAATTCCAGGATAAAGTATAGATATAAACCTTCCTCATGAATCACTCTATTAAATCCATATAAAATCATAAGTTAAGTAATAAATTTTAAACAGTAACCTATATAATATCTACATTTAGGAAGCCCTATGGCAGCAGGCGTTAGATGACATACAACGAGAGATCGAGTCGAAGCTGGACAAGATAGAGTTGTCCCCTGTGAAGGACTTCTTCAACAACAAACTGCGACAGCTGCAGGAGCACCTCAAGCAGATGGCGTCGCTGAGGCGAGAGGCGGAAGCAGCGGGGACGAAGAGAAGACTACTTAGGTAGGTGGCTACTTCATCAATCTTATGATTTACTATGGGTACCTAGTCACGCAAATACCACAGATATATGTACCTACCAAAGATGGGTAAGTTTAACAGAGACGATCAAATATGCTAACTTTAGCGAGTCAAAGACTGGATTTTCTTTCAGTTTTCTTTTAACTAAATCAGATGATTTACCTACACACTATTTATACAGGCGGTTACTAGTTAAAAAATTAACCTACAACTCTCGGTTTGGTTTACCTTATGTCAATGGAAAGGCTTGTAAAAGGTCAAATAGACAACTAGAGAGAAGAGCGCGGCAGATAATATTTTTGAAAATCCCACATAAAATACCACAGTGCGGTACAATGTACCTACCTACTCGGAAGTAGGTACCTAACACCCACAAACCACCTGAAGTGTAGCACATTACAATCGAATCGAGAAACTCACGACTCCTAAAGGTACCTGTGTCCGGCTGATAAAGAGAGAGAAAAGTGGTGCTCAGTAATGTTATGAATAAACTCAGTAATTTCTCACTTAACCTTTACTCACTTAACACTTACTAACCTAACATCAAGGGGTGTCAACTGCATATCGTGCGATGCGCAAGCGGTGATGGCTATGGATGCAGCGGCCTCGCTACCAGTCAGCAAACCACTACCACCTACAATGTCTATGAAACCTTATCTCAGCTATGAACTCGGTATGTTAATATACGTATTTTACTTCGGCACGTTAACATAGGTATATTCCGAACATAGTGACTGGACATAGGAATATCTATCTACGTATTAATTTCTTTTTCTTGTATACTGACAGATGCTATTCGTAAGTCTCAAGCAAGTAACATGCAACAACGTAACATGCACGACTGGGAGAACATAGATAAACAGATGGCTCAACCAGCGCCACCTAAACAACCGCAGAAAGTCAGGTATCTACTTTGAGCTTTTACTTCTTTATAATTTCTATTCAACCAGCAAGGCATTAAATTTGGACATGAAAGGCATATGATTATCATGTCCAAAATATGTATTTTGTATTAAAGATCGGATACAAACAAGCACATTTGTAATCGTTACTGTGGCGGGTCGCATACGGTGACGACGCCGGCGCAACGCGTGGTGCGTTTGGGACACTTCATAAAGCAATGGGGACCGGAAGTGCTCCCTCTCTCTTCAGGGTTAGCCGCCGGAGATGATGGCAGGGTACAGTACCATATATTTCAATTTTATAAGAAATTAATTTAATTTTCTAGATCAATAATAATGGTCTAATGACTTAGGCACATGCAGAAAAACCTATTTAACATTTTTTTTTTCAGATGTACAAAGTTAGCAACACCGAAGGTGCAAATGTAGGTCCAGGTAAAGAAATAAGACTTCATAATTAATATTACTACAATTTTTACTAGGTAGATATGTTTTGCGGTTCAAACAATACCTAAACGTTTTGCAAATAGGTGGTGCTGTAGACCAGACCTGTACTCCCAAGTCGCCTACAAAGAAAGGTGACACCCCGAGACCACCGCAGAAGCCAACCGTCATCAGTGCCGTAAGTTCTTGCATCACTTCATGTTGGAACCTCAACGTAATTTGGGGTTCAGCACAGAAAGTATTAGAAATAATAATAATCCACATCACAACACACAGATCCACTTGATCCTACAGTAAGCTATTATTAGCTTGTGTCGTGGAAACCAAGCAAACGTGGTATTATACTACATAGAATTACTTATATATTATACTATTAAGATATATAAACACACCCAGACTGGAAAATGGAACCCTGTGTTCACACAAAGTCCACCCCCATCGGGAATCGAACCCGGAACCCCTTGATTAGCGGGTAGGCATGGTGATCTCTGCGCCAATCGGGTCAGAAAGATTTTATTTTCATATTACGCTTTGTGCCACGTATTTAATTTACTAGCTGTGCCCCGCGGTTTCACCCGCATGAAACGTTTTTATATAACAACTTTTTTTCCCGACATCCGATTTAAATGAAACAAAGCCTATATGTAGCTCCAGGACAAGCTTAATCTATCTGTGAAAACCGCATGACAATCCGTTCAGTATATTCGGAGATTATCGCGAACAGACAGACAGACAGAAACGAATTCAAAAAGTTTTTTTTTTATGTAGTTGGTTACTCTTCTTTTATCGCCCCCTGTCAATTTCTGTTAAAAATATTCTATGTACAGAATCGTGGATTCTACTCTTTCTTATAGTATAGATCTAGCGTCACATTTGGAATGGGTAGGTACATTCTGCGTTTAACTTCATGGACATCTTGTAGGACATAGATGTGATCATGATCAGCAGACTCCGAACTCAACCCGTCCCGTTTCGCGATCGCGGCAGTGTGCTAACAACGCCTAAATCAATATTGTTTTATTTTTCAGGAGTGTCGCTGTTTGGAAGGTATTGTAAATAGTTAGGTAAATGTCTAGGCAGGAACAAAATTTAACTAAATTCCTAATTTAATATTTTTTCCTTTCAGACGGTCCTAAGAAATAAAATGTAAAGCCCTGTTATCTTTGTTTTCATTTAAAAATTTAATAATTATTACTTTTCCGGAATTCGGTTCTATATGATTGTTAATAACAAAAGAATGTCTCAAAAGGAAGTTTAAATTAAAACTTTTAATATAGGTACCATTAAGGTTTACAGTTCAAATATTAACTTTCTTTTAAGACATCAATCTCTACTTGCTGTTTTTTGACTTAAACAAAAATAAATAGATCGACAAGGAATCATTCGTTTAATTTATATATTACTAGCTGTGCCCCGCGGTTTCACCTGCGTTAATTTTGGGATTAGGAACCTTAGCGGACGCAGGCAGAACAACCCGCCAAAGTTTCATCACAATCGGACCAATGGTTTCGAAACGCATAGAGGACTGACATACATTCATTTTTATTTATAACTAGCTGTGCCAGGCGGTTTCACCCGCGAGAGTTTTGGGATCAGGAACCTTTGCGGACGCAGGCAGAACAACCCGCTAAAGTTTCATCACAATCGGACCAATGATTTCGAAACGCATAGAGGACAGAAATACAAACATTCATTTTTACTTATAAAGATAAAGATGACAGATTGTTTCGATATGCGCGCACATATTGACAGGAAAATCGAAATACATGAAGTTGTTCATGTCAAAAAAAATCCCCTTACATGCATGCGTGTCCGGTCAACGGTGTACAATACATCCTAGTATTTTAATATTAAAAAGTAGTTGCCCCCGCGATTTCACCGGCGTTAAGTTCCCGTAGGAATTTCGGGATAAGAAGTGCAACTTCCTACAAGTGAAAAAATTTTCAAAATCGGTTCAGGAAATCCAGAGATTCCCTACAACGTCACAAACTCACAAACTTTACCTCTTTTTAACATTAGTATAGATTTTGGAAACTTCAGAGGACCAAAATTAAAAGAAAATAGTTTAATTTACGATTTATTGGTTAACCAAAGATTACCTACCATACAATGTTTTTGGCTTAAAAATAACCGTATCACTAAATCGCTTATTTTATCGACTAACGAACAAAAACTGTCTTTTACATAACGTATTTGCTTGTTTAATGAAAACTAAAATAATGTTATCTAGTTTAAGTAAATACTATGATTTATTACAATAACTATGTACACATACAAAACTCAAATATTATCACACTATATCTGAAACGTAATTATTTCGTTTTGATATACTTTTTAATCTTAAATGCATAAAAATAAATTAATTGCTAGTATGTTTTCGTAAGTCACGATCTTCGTAAACATAATATTGTGGATCAAAGCTCAAACTTTGTTGGCAAATCAAAACTTATTTTGTGGATACACTACACACAGATTTTCAAATTAAAATTTTCTGATATTTCCTTACCAAGAATGATTCAAATCTTGCTAAATTATGATGTGTTTATAAAGATTATGGACCCAATAAGTTTTACATTATAACACTGGTTATTATTGTAAATTAATGCTTATTTCCTAAGTTGAATAACAGAGAATAAGTTGATAAAAGCTGAAATGTCAAAGATTAGTAATAAGTAATACTAACTTAAAAAGACACCGTTCATACGCTATGAAAATGATACAAAGGAACGATTTTATTTTAAGGACACTGATCCTTGATTCCCTAGGACTCTACACGATAATGCGCCGCAAAAATTGTTTGCCCCGTACCCAAAGAAGTTTCCGTTGAAAACAATCCATAGACAACGTGTCTTATGACAAACTGAACGCTAATTTAGTGATTTTCCGCCATCTACAGCGTTTAAAATTTTGTTATAGGCATGCGCGTTGTGGGCAAGAATGCCGTCGGTTATAGTGAATCAAAGCCCGTTTTGGTTTTGCTCGCTGTCCCCCGCGGTAATTTCGGAATTCCCGTGGGAATATCGGGGTAAATAGCACCCTATGTCACTCAGGACTGATTTTGAAAATTCTCTCACTCGTAGGAATAAGTGAGAGAATTTTCAAAGTCGGTTCATGAAATCCAGAGATTACCCCCTACAACGTCACAAACTCACAAACATTACCTCTTTACAATATTGATATAGATAGTATAGACAACTGACGCCCGTTAAAATAACCGTCACTCAAACTTGACACGCTCTCAAGTCATAGGAACCAAGGTCCCGCTACAGCTACCGTCGACATCGCAGTGCCCTCCTCTCCTAATGCTAACAAGTAAATAGTATGATACAATACATAAAATAATCACTAAGTTTGCAGACAATACAAGAACTTTCATAGGAATCCTAAAACAAAAGAACATCCTATATCGATTCCTCCTCCTCCTATCGATTTTATATAGCTATTAAAATCGATAGGAGGATACTAATTATTAGTATTTATTCTATTTCACATATCCTCCTATCGATTTCCTTTTAAATGAGTTATCTTAGATGATTCTATTAAAGCGATTGGCGCTGGGTTGACTCCTGGAAGGGTCCTTTTTTTATTGTTGACCCAAGAAAAATCCTTCATGGATACCACCGTCCCCTGGGTGGGTGTGGTAGTTATCCCACTTAAAACTCCAGGGTGTTCCGCCAAGAAACAACCCCAGTAAGAGCCTGAAGCAAACGGCCAAGTTGTAAACTGATTTTTGTGTCGCACACGGTCTTCAGACACAGAAAGAATAGACAATGCAAGCTGCCTCTACGCGTACCGTGTCCAATGGGCATGATGACGAGATATAAAAATAAAAATTCTATTTAGTCCTTCAGTTAGCTGATAGTAAATAAATACATAGGTAATTTTCAATAATTCGAAAAGCAAATAAATACATACACGAATTCTTTTGCTTTTCGAATTATTGAAAAAATACATAGATAAAACGCATTAAAGTCTAGGAGTGGGAGGTTGCGACGTCATAACTAAGTATAAAGTGTACCTAGATGTGACGTCACACGCGCCGTTATTTTTTGACTACGTAAAAAGGAAAAAATACGTGTTCAATATTGTTTATTAATCTAACGGCCGCACTCAGAGTCGACTTTAATGATTGCTTAGTTAAGTATAGATTTTTAAAACAAAACTGCCGCAATCAGAGACGTTCAGTAAATTAAATTTAATTGGCATTTAATGAGATGTAAATTAATTAGTTAAATGCCAATTAACAATAATTTAATAAACTTGTCTGATTGCGGCAGTTTTGTTTTAAAAATCTATACTTAACTAAGTAATCATTAAAGTCGACTCTGAGTGCGGGCGGCGGTATATGACGGACTAAAAATAAAATTAAGTCATCATACCCATTCGCGGTGAAAAATAGATATAATCACACGCCTATTTTGTATAACTACCCGTTTCATATGATCACATCGCTTTCACGTGTGGCCGAAGCCAGTCTTCTTTACGAACAAAATAGATGATCATATCAATTAAGTGATATTAGTAGTAATAGATATTTTTAATGCATTTATTTAGCCAAGCAAATCTCATTATTAATGTCTAATATCTATTCTTGCTACGTGTGCTAATGTAAGCAAGATTGAGAATTTAAATAAATACTAAATCTCAATATACTACAGGTGTAAGTTTACAATAGGGACGTGTTGAAGATTCACGATCATGATTCACGAATCTCGTCTCAAATTAAAAAAAAAAAACTGAACGTTAATTTTTGCTGTAAATAAAGAAGTCGGTTAACTATCCATGGCGGTTGGACTTGGCGGGCATACCTTAAGCCCGGTTCCCCGATAAAGTTAACAAATCCGCCTATCTATACCTACCTATTAATAAACTTGAAGTGTCTGTTTATAATAATTCTAAATTAACAGCTTTTCACTCAATACATATGAAAGTATATACGGTACTTAAGTACATAAAAAAATTTCAAATTTTTGTCTGTCTGTCTGTCTGTGTTTGTTCCGGCTAATCTCTCAAACGGCTGGACCGATTTTCACGGGACTTTCACTGGCAGATGTTATAAAGAGTAACTTGGACTACTTTTATTTTAGATTCACGCGGGTGAAACCGCGGGGCACAGCTAGTTCTATCATAATTCATATGGAATTGACCGACGCTTTAGGCGTAATTTATCAGCAAACCTTATCGGGGAACGGGACGCGACTGGAGTAAGGGTCATTGAACGCCCTTTCCTTTGTATACCCGTCGACGCGCCGACAATAAAATAATTAAAAGACATCTATCCGTGTAAACCCACGTATTTTTTTTTTTGGGTTTCTCTGTGATTTTGATGTATATTTTTATAAGTTACATACTAGGTATGTCCCTCGTTTAAAGTCACCCTGTAATAAATATACACCTCATATCACCTTCATCAATGGAATAAAAACAATAGATTTACCTACGAGTCACACAATCTCAACTTTTTCTCATACGCATAATTATTATCAACATTCTATTGACTGGATCACGTATATCGTGACATTTGTTGATAGGTAATATACCGTACCCTATAGATGCACTTTCGCGGCCAGCAGCCGTGTTTATTTCGCCCCCCGCCCCTTCCGCAGTCCTCTTGACTACTCCCGTTTGAATTGCTCTAAGGTCCTATTTCCACCAAGCGACTAGTCGCGGGCATCCACAACCACTAGCAGCTAGCTTTGCAGCGACGGCGTGCGCGACTGGTCCAACAAACAACCAAACAAGCTCATTTTCAATATGGATGTCATAGAAGTCGCTACTCAAGCCGCGTATTGTTTTGCACTCGCGACGACTGCCGATTCGCGGCAAGGAATAAGGTCTAACGGCCGCACTCAGAGAGTCGTTTTGATTAATTAATTTGAAGTAAAGCCTTTAAAAACTAAACTACCGCACTCAGAGACGCAGGTATATTAAATTAATGATAATTGGCATTTAACTAAATTTAACTTAATTAGTCGAATGTTAATTAACATTAATTTAATGAACGTCTCTGATTGCGGCAATTTTGTTTGTAAAATCTTAACTCATTTAAGTGATCATTAAAACGACTCTGAGTGCGGCCGTATGTCACGCGCGTCAGTCGCATGACGCATCAACCGCTTCCCGCGAAAGTGCACCTTGTCCCTTGGCAATACGTGCGAGTGTGGAGCGGCCTAGCGGTGGCGGCCGCGCGCGCCGTGCCGCCCGCCGGAGCCGTCGCGGCTGTAGCGGCGCTCCTTGCGCTCGTCGCGGCCGCGCGTCTTGTCGCGCCGCTCGCGGTCGCGCGACCGCTCCTTGTCGCGCGACGACTCGTGGCTTCTGCGGCGGTGGTCAGTAAAATTGGTCAGTGATAAAACGGATTTTAATAAAAAAGAAAATTGATCATTTTACAGCGATAACTAAGCTTTGAAATGTCAAGGTAATAAGGCAACTCTGGATATACTTCTTTCCCTTCGTTTAACAACGGGGCAGACGTAACTCAGAAACAATCTTACGAGTGTAGGAGATTAACTTGTAGGTGTATGTGTGTGTGTGTGTGTGTGTCTAAAAATAAACAATTATTATACTGTAGTAGCAAATTGTACGCAAGCAAAGCTTTTCAAAACTAATTGTAAGTAGAATAGGGGATTTTGGAACCGAAGACGTTATAAACATCATTTAAATTATATGTAATAAAAAATTTTATAATAAAAAAAAACTTTGACAGTGATCGTTTTTGATGAATGCATTGAAATTATATTTCGACCCACCGATAAGCTCCCACATGTCTGTCTAACATTAGATACTAGTATTGTATTATATTATCTGTGCATTAGATAACTATTATTGCGTCACATTGTGCGAAGTTCTACAAATAAAAAGACAATAATAATATGTAATAGCGATCCTCGAACGAACCTGGATTCACCAGCGGAGCGGCTGTCCCTGGACTTGCGGCGGGGTGGCGCGGCGGCGGGGCGCGCGCGGGGGGAGCGCGACCGCGTCCGCCGCCCCCTCGGGGACCCGTGAACCGACTCACGCTCACTATTCAAGTTAAAATCGTCAAATCTGCATCAAGAAAACAAAAATATCATGTAGGTACGGATATAGGTAAGAAAAATCTATACTAAAGAGAATCCGCGTGTCTGTTCACGTTAATCTCTGAAACTACTGAACGGACTATCATGCGGTTTTCATAGGTAGATTAAGCTTAGCTTGGAACAACATATAGGCTTCGTTTTGTTTAAATCGGATATCGAGAAAAAAGTTGTTATATAAAAGCATTTTACGCAGGTGAAACCGCGGGGCACAGTTAGTTTGAAAGTAAAACAAAATATTTAAAGCATCCATGGTGCTTCACAGTTCAGAATCTCCCCATACTGGCTGAAAAAAAAACACCCAGACTACAAGAAAGGCATGTGGACAAATTTTTATTTTTTAGTCAGTCTTGTAGATTATTAAAAAATATATGACACGTATTTTTTCTTTTTTTACGTAATCAAAAAATAACGGCGATATATTGAGTTGAAATTTCGCGTGACGTCACTATTCTGACAGTTTGTATGGCGGTTTTAGCGATTAGTGACTTTACGACCCCTCACCCTAAACTTTAATGCGCTTTATCTCTGTATATTTTAATTTATTTGAAAAAGCAAAAAATACGTGTCTATTGTTTTCTTATTTTCTAACTGACGGACTAATTATAATTTTGATTTTCAAAAGTAGTCCACATCCTCAAAATAGAACAGTATAAATTTGAGAGACATTCTTTTCCGTCACATCTGTTTGCTTACCTGTTTTTAGATTCCGGTTCAGAGCTATGACTAGAACTGGAGCTCGACGATGAGCTAGACGATGACGATGAACTTCTAGACCTGCAAATTAAACAAAATTGACTTTATCAAATGAGTCTTCTTCGGTAATTTGTTTCATTTTCACTTGAAAAGTAAAAAGCAAATATTTTATCTTAATAAAATTCATTTAGACATAAATTGGACATTACCCATATTTTAGACCGACCTTCTTTTATTTTTCTTGACTTCTGGAGAAGCAGATTTTCCATTATCCACCACTTCCGATGTCCCTTCATTAGATTTGTCAGCACCATCTAAACCATCAGATATAGTATTGAATCAATGTTTGTCAAACTAGGTATGTCAGACTCAGAATATCAATGTCTTCAATTTTAGGTTAGGACATAAACTAACACCAAGATTCATTCCAAACAGTCTCGTAATGTTTACTTGATACGAGTTCAAACAGACAAATATAAATAGACTAGAGAATAGATATATATAAATAGATCACACCCCACCCCACAACTTACTTCCCCCATGGTTTCACACAGAGTTTTAATTACAGAGTTTCCGCGGGAATTCCAGGATAAACTATAAATACTTTCCTCATGAATCACTTTATGTATCGGTGAAAACCGCATGAAAATCCGTCAGTAGTTTCTGAAATAATCGCGAACAGACAGACAGACGCGGCGAAGGACTTTGTTAAAATATGGAAGGATATTTGCAATGTATCAATATAAGTAGTAATGATAAGTCTACATAAATTACCTTTACCGGAGGTGTTGCCCTGTTCCTCGTCACTGCCCCAAAGATCATATTTAGAGAGATCACCCTCATCTCCTGATTCTTCTTCCTCTTCTTCCTCACCGTCTCCTTTATCTTGTGAAGAAGAAGCTTTACTCTGCAACAATGAGATAGTTATTGCTAATAACTTCATACCTACTATATGGCACTCAAGGGCAGTTGCATAGTGTAAGTAGGTCATAAATACAAAACAAACCTTTTTCTTCCGTTGAATCTTCCTCCCCTCCCCTGACTTTGCACTACTTTTATCTGGGACCCTTGCTGTTACTTTAAGTTTGCTTAACAACAATGGTTTAGGCAAAGCAAAGCTTTTAAAGTTGCCTATCACAGGTGCATCTTCATTGGTGTGTGGTGTGTTAGTTTCAGTTTTGTTACCGTCAGGATTTTTAAGATTTATATTAAGTTTTTTAGGAAAATTTAATGGCATGACAGGGCCAGGTTCGAAAATGTCATTTAAAAAGGGCGTATCGCCTGTGTTTCCGTCCAACTTTTCGAGCTGTTTCTCTATACTTTCTTCGCAAACAGACTCCTTTTCCCAGTCTTCGTCATTGGTCAAATTAATAGTTTCCACATGTTGCACGTCTTCATCCACATTTTCATTTTGTGTTTTGGTTATCTCTTCATTCTTCTGACTTGTATCAGCTGCACTATTATTAAGTTGTTGTAAATTTTTCAAAGCTAAAAACAAAGTGTCGGTGTTGATTCCAGTCAAAAGACTCGAAAAATCTATGTTCCTAGCAGGTGTGGATGTGTTATTAAGCTTTTCTGTTTCTGCCGAATCAAAGCTGGAATTTTGTGTTGATGGAGCAATAGAATTTATTTTTTCTGGTGAGGCATGTAAATTCGTGCATTCTGAATTAACTTCATTTGTCGTAGTTAAATTATTAATAGGATTAATTATAATTGATTCGATAACATTGATGCGTTTTCTAGGACTTATAATTTTATTGCTCTGAAGAATATTTGGAGTTGTCACTTCTGGTTCTGTTGGCAGGATTTCTGATACAGATAATCCAGGTAATCCATCAACAGTTTGTTCACTATCATTCTGATTGTTTCCACTGTCAATCGGTGTTTTTAGTGATGAGCAATTATTGCTCATTTGGAATACACTCAAAAGACCAAAGAGTTGATTTCCCATGCTTTTATTTGTATCTGGCAATGGAATTTCTTTCAATAGTTGAGATTCTTTCTCACTACACAAGCTTTTGATAGAAGAACACTTATCAGCAACACTTTCTCCACATACACCATCTAGTGATGTAAGATTCTGTTCAGACATTGTTATGTCATTGGTATCACTGCCTTTATAAAGAGCATCATCATCTTCATCCCATGCAACTTCATAGGATCTTTGTAAATTATCACTGACATTATTGTTTTCACAAACTTCCGGACTATGATCATTTCCATCAAAAATATCTAAGATACTCCTATTTCTGGCTGCAGGATTAGACTGCACTATATCAAAAATGCGTGAAGTATTCTCTGGAACAACAACTGCAACAACTTGCGGTCGTTCTGACTTAGATGGAGTATATGTTTCAGGTACAAGATTAGTTGTGTCATTTTTTTTTAACACTTCATTACTAATTTGAGCAGATGGAGGTGTCGGTATGTCTTCATCTATGTTGATAACAGCTGGGACTTCAGGTTGGGTGTATTCTTGAGGTTTTTCGAAGTATAAATTCTGTACTGGCTTTGGTAATGGTTTTATTGATTTCATGTTACTAAAATTTTGTTGATTTCTTCCAAACGATGATCTATCACCCTTTGCCCAGAATCCTTTTTTCTTTACATTATTTTTAAATTCCTGATAATTCTTGTTAGCTGATGATCCTAGTCTAGTTGGTACATATTCACTAGAACAGCCATCTATATCCATTGTAATATTCTCACGGTTTTTCACATTCATATTACGCAAATTTGGTGTGTAAATATTGCCAGTAACTAGTGGCGATTGCTCAGCAGACCTTACTGTAGTATATCCTTGAAATGTTGGAACTTGACCCACATAATCCTCACTTGATACCTTTGTGGTTTCTTCAGCATTTAATTGCCTCTTTACAGTGCAAGGTTTTCTACCCTTGCCATACACTCTTGATAAAAACTCTACATCATCACTGTTGTATGAAGTAGAGTCAGAATCAGCCTCTTCTGAATGTCTATTCACACTTACAGAAGATGACTGATTAGACTTATTTCTACAAATTACAGTTTTTGAAGTCAATTTTTCAGAATCTGTATCAGGGTAGTTTGATTCTTGACTGTCACGTGAACTGGAATGGGTTCTGTGGCAAGTGGATGCAGAATGACTTCGGCCTTGTTCCCCTGTGCTCATAGAGCCATCTAAGTTAGGTCCTGTTACATTTTCAACACCACCAATCAATAAAGTTTCAACACTTACACTTCTTCTATTCTTATTTTGTTCATCTACATTTTTTTCACAGTCTGAATCGGAATCCTCAATGATGGGTATTTCATCTGGATTTGGAAGTCTTTTAACTGGCTCTTTACTGTTATTATCATTATTAACAGTAGATACATCTGAGACACTTGCTTGCTTTTTATTATCCAAATGTGTATCAACTAAACAACCAGTTGACAAAAGTCGTTGTCTCCATGCAAATATTGTTTTAAAGTCTGGTGCTGGTTTATCAAATATAGATTCAAACTTTTCTGTACTTAACTTGCAATTGTTATATGCAATAGCAAATGCTGCAACTCTTACTCTTTCTTCAACTGTGTAAGTTACCTGAAAATCTTCAGCAGGAGTTATGCCCGTAAATGTATAAACCACATCATTATTAGTAGATGTAACATTATTCTCCATAACTGGATTAGCTTTAACAAATTTAGAGGTGCCATTAATACTCTTCTTTGAACCCAAATCATAATCAGAACATCCCTTGTATTCTCTATCACCTGAGCTTGAATATCTTTTGCGTGGTAACCAAGCATTTGGTTTATTACTAGGTAACAAATGCTGGGGACGAAAATAATTGGTTTGGTGCTGATAGTGTCTTTCAAATGGCACTCTAGTCTGTGGTATAATATCACATACAGAGCCATCACTTAAGCTGCCGTTTGTTTTCATAGTCTCTCTATTAGAGTTTGTATTTGATGCTGGTGGGGGCATAACACGACCCGTGTTTAATTCCATCTGCTGCAGTGTTGGTGGCAACTTTTCGAATACTGGTCCTTCAGTGATGCCAACCTGAAGGCAGGAAAAATTATCGCCACTTTAATAATGATGGGCTTTATAAACTTTTAGTTTTAAGCATTATATTATGTAGGTAATCAAGAATGCATTCTTCTTTGCTTCACATCCCTGTATCCTATATTGGTGTTATATTTTTGAATTTGTACAAAAATTAAGCATTATGTGATAAATATAAATTCAATATTATTTGCATTTGTTTTTTATTGAAAACCTGAGAGTTCTTGCATTTGTTGTGTCAATATTCAAGAAATGTTCATACCTTGTCTTGAGAATCAGCATTGCGCTTTCGTTTCTTCCTTCCAAACTCATCGTATTCATCATCTGATGAGGGTTCCCGCCTGCGGTACTCAACCACACCGCGCTCATTATATCCACCACCGTAGCCGGTACGTGCTTCTATCTACAAAAAAATTAAGAATTTTATTAAAGAATTGGTAAAATAAGTTCGAAAACATTGGTTTCCTCAGAAACTGCTAAGTAATCAGGAATAGTTTATACTTACTTCGCCAAATTTAGGTGCGTTGCAAACATTGCACGTTTGTCGACGGGCCCAATTTACATTAGCACATTTGTTACATTGCCAATCATCAGCATTGAACAAACCGCGCGATTTTTCTGCCGCAGATTTACCTATTTCTGTCCCTAATTTCTTTTTAGAAGGTTTGGAATCGGGTCTTTCCTTATTACAGCGATAACATGAAGCCCGACGAGCAAAGTTAATGTTTCCACAATTTGGATCACTGCAAATCCAGTCGCCGTCGTTCATTTTGTCTACCAACGTTTGTAATGCTTTAAAAAGTATAGAGGATTATTCATTATTTACCAATCACACATTTAAAAAAAATTTTAACCACTTTGTTATTACTATGTTTCAATAAAAGTAAATGTCCAACCGCTACTTACAAAGAAACCAAGCACTAAATTAAATCAATCTTTTTCACAATTCACGCCAACTTCGTGCACAAAGAGAAAATATTATATCCACACTCCACAGTCGCCAGCCCAGCCGTTCACAAACTATCTAGACATACGGCAGCCGTGAGCCGCTCGGCCATATTGGATTCAAATTTCAAAAAACTACTAACTAGTGATGAATGAATGATGATTGATGAACTCGAATCCGATTTTACTCGAACGACTGAAGCGACAAGTGACAAACGTAATCGAGTCAAAACAACACAGACTAATGCGCTTATTACACTTTGCAATTTCAGAGCACCAATTTAGGGCTCTAAATCGGATACAATTTAGGGTCCGTGAGTGAGAGAGAGAGAGCGAGTAATCACACTACACTAAATTGTACTCTAAATCGACTGCTGTAGGGTACATTTTAATGTAGTGTGATCACTCGCTCTCTCTCTCACTCACCGACCCTAAATTGTATCCGATTTAGGGCCCTAGAATGTAATAAGCGCTTAAAGGTGAGGTCGATGAGGAGATTTTTATTAGTATGAAACATTGTCATGTTTATAGACGCCATTATTAAAAGAAGAAGAAGAAGAAGGTGAGGTCTCAGAACAATAAAATTATTGTTGAAAAGATCGTTTAATTAATGGTTAGTCATTAGCAGTCATTAGCCCATGATATTTTCATAAAATGTAGTAGGTTAGGTACCGTTCGTATATTAATTAAAATATTTAATATTTCAAAATTATCATCAATCTAATGCAAAAAAAGCAGATACCATAATAGTAGAAGTAAAGAGCATAAAAATAGGCAGCTGTAGCTTTATTTTTGTGCTAGATATTTTTTCTGATATTTAGTAGATTGAACACCTCTATGACTACCCAACGGAAAAACAAAGTTATTGCAGCTGAATAAATTTTACAGGAGGAGCAAAAAATTGGAAATAGCTTTATTTAAAACAATCCTTCCATATTTTGACGATTTCTTTATTTTAATTTCTCTTTAGACTTTTACCGCCGCACTCAGAGTCGACTTATGATAAACTTAATGATTAACTACTTAGTTAAGTATATTTTTAAAACCAAACCGCCGCAATCAGACAAGTTTAATAAATTAATGTTAATTTGCATTTAACTAATTAAGTTACATCTCAAACATTAATTTACTGAATGTCTCTGATTGCGGCAGTTTTGTTTTAAAAATCTATACTTAACTAAGTAATCATTAAAGTCGACTCTGACTGCGGCCGTTAGCCTTTTTGATGGTTGTGATCTAATACCGTTCGTTATACGTAAAGTAGAAAAATACAAAAAAACTATTTTTGAAAAAAATGTCAGTTGCTTTGTTGTAAAATGTCACGATCTGTAAGCATCAGGGCTCGGAATTTGGATTAATCAATGATTTTGTTTTTACTTTGGGCTCCTTAATAAGAGGTAAAATATTTGCTGCCCAATAAAAATATTAATTCACATTATTAGATTAGTGAGGTCCCTAGAAAACATAAAATAACGTGGTTTAAAACTACCAACTAGAAATCTTGGAGGTACCTACTATCCAAGGCCAACTTCGAGTTGATGACACTACTCTACTTAGTCGAGAGATCAAACTGCAAAGAGAGGACTTTTGGCGGCACTTAAGCAAAATGGACGTCAGTTTTATTTCTTTGTTTTACCATGGTTAATATTGTGTAAACGTGGTGTTTGCATTATAGTAATCCATCCATTAGTGATGAACAGTATGTAGAAACAGTGAAATTAGATGAAATGGGGTGTTCACTGGGAGGTTATCGTTTTACTATATAACTTCCTACAGAGGATCCCATTACGGTCCAATTATAAGAATTCTTCCAGAAGGCCCAGTAAAGCATCGAAATGCATCGATATGTAATTCAATTTTCAATGTAATTAACTTCTGAAAAGGAAAACATATGAATTAGCTGTATGGAATTAGATTCCTTGCCTTTCCCATAAAGGGTAGTATTAAGTGAAAAACTAAAAAATAATTGGACGCAGATAAGCAATAACATGTTAACCCACAAAATTAAATTATTGATTCAGAACAATTTATTGACAGTTAGGGAACGTTTTTTAATTATGTGTTTACCTTATTACATTGATCAAATATGCAACTAAATATTTAACATAAAAAGTGTTGATACAAAATGGCGCTATACTTTTAAAACACGATTTACTCAAAATTTCTCCAGTGTGGGTTAACACACTCTTGCTTATCTATGTCCAATTGCAAAGCAAGCAAATAGGAATTGTTGGCTGTATAGCTCAATAGCCCTCACCTGTCCCAGAAGAGGCGAACATAAAAAACAACAACAACAAATAATAAATATAAATAGCAATTATTATTTTTTTTGGCTGTATGGCTCAATAGCCCTCGCCTGTCCCAGAAGGGGCGAACATAAAAAACAACAACAACAGCAATTATTTTTAGGTTATAGCGCCGAGCGCGTTAAATTTTGTTTTTAAGTTTTTTTTTTCTCATGTTTATCGATGTCAATAAAAGTTGAAAAATATGTCGGATCTCCTTCATTTCTTCAAGTTAATATTTATGGACCAACTAGATTATTTTGTCTTAATTTTTAAATAGATGTCGATTATTCGCATAATGTTACTACGACATTCGACAACATGATGTATGAGAGTGATATTGATTCTACTCCAAAGCGTTGTGTGCTGACTGAAGTAACAAATGGTAACAACGTGTCTCCTAATGCTAACTTGAAGCTCCTGACAAACGTTGCATTACAATATCCCACACCTCCGCCCAGCGCTGTACACCGCAAAGAGAAGTCTCTTCAAATACTTTGCGACAGGTACATTTTTCCCATTAATCTAAATAATTACCGGTGTTTTGACTATGAACTATGCGTATTATCATTGAAGTTATTAACTTTCTGACTGCTAACTTTACGAACGCATGTTTAGCAAAAGCATGCCTCGATTGTTGTACCTGTATCTAGGTACTACGATTGTCCAAATTTGTCTCATTTATGATAAACTTTTATCTGGTTTTAGATTTCTCAATTTATACCCACTTAATGGAAGTGGCTCAGTGGAAATACAGCTGGACAGTACAGCAGCCCATTTGGGTGTAGAGAAACGGCGAATGTATGACATTATCAATATACTTGAAGCCATGCAATGTGTAGTACACAAGAAAAAAAATACATACCTTTGGCATGGAGGTGCCAAGCTTAATTCATATTTGAGGTCACTTAAAAAGCAAGGTGAAAGCTTGCGTCTATCGGAAGCTCTCCGTGGCATGGCTCCCAAGCCATCTCCTCCGACTAATAAAGCTTTAGGAGTGTTAGCACAGAGATTCTTGATGCTATTTCTTGTTGAGCCACCAGTGAGTAATATTTTCCCTTTTTTAGTTTTTGCATTGTCATTAGTTGATAATTGCACATAAAAAGCTATTACAGTCACCATCTAGAATTATTGTACTTTTAATGTAGTTTAAGGTTAATTACGCTTCTATAAACCACTGTTTCTAGAAAAAAAAAGAAAAACTTTAGGTTTGGTTTGATAAGTAGATATGTCCTATAAAAAATTTAATAATTATAATTGTGCTAATAAAACTAGTCTTCAACAGTCTCCAATTAAAATTTTAATTCATCGCAATTAAACCTGATTCGAATTTCAATTATTTATTGAAGCTTATATTTTAAGCTTTTTAAATTGACTCTTGAAACTTCACTGCAAAGGCATCGTAATATCGTATGTTTCCTTTCTTAACATTAACTGTTAGTTACCCCAGTAATCTGACCTGCTATTTTTTTGTTTCTAGAACACTTTAATAAATCTAGAGATGGCTGTGAAAGTACTCATAGACACATCATATAGAGACAGAGTATTACTCTCACCCGAACAACAGGATAGACAACACAAGTCAAAAGTGAGGCGACTATATGATATAGCTAATGTTTTAATATCAATTGGACTTATAGAAAAAGTGTCAGGCAACTTAATTTTAAAGAAGCCTGTTTTTAAATATGTTGGGCCTTTAAAAATGAGAAAATCTACAAAATCAGTTACCCCGTCACCGGTAACCACACGAGTGTTTCAGTTGAGAACACCACCAAGCCAAATATCAATTGGAAAATCTAAACGGAAGTTAGAATTCAACTCTACACCTTCTTCGAGCAAGGCAATGAGATTTTCTTTCATAACTCCACCCAACACACCATCACATGTGTGGAACAACATCTTGCTCGTAGCTGACATGGAACTGACTAGAATTAATAACGGAACAATCATATGATATTATTTTATCATTGTAGTATTACTTATGTACATCCATAAACTATAATAATAATATGCAGATTCTTTCATAGTATAATCAATATGATTGTATTTTAAGAGGAAGATTCTGAAACCTTACCTGATTATACAGGTACCTAATATGTCTTCCAGGAATTTGTACCTTTTCAAAATATGTATGTACCTATTAAATCTATGTATGTGTTTACATACAGAATACATAGCAACGTTTTTTTACTATTAAAGTATGTGCATGAAGTTAAAAAGAGAGACTACGATTTAACTGCCACGTATTACCCTTTTCACTTGATTGAGGGTTGAATTCTCAAAAACCCCTTCTTGCTCGTCTACATTTTCAAAAGAAGTCCTGCTGTAGTTTGCGTGAGTCAGTAAATTAGTTTCTCCTTTTAAATATTGAGATGTGTTTACAATGATATGTAGACATTAAAAGTGTCCACCCTTGGATGTGTGTGCGAAGTTCCTATAGTGTGTTTTCTATTGTTGTTTTATGCCTTCAAAAAAAAAGTTTATTTTAATATTGGATAAGTAAATTTTCTTATTATCTATATTTAAAAATACAAATGAATTGTAGACAGCGTACTACGTAGATATTTATTTGAATAATGTTTTATTTATAAGATTTTCTATTTGTTAAAGTGTTTTAGGTCTAAAAAGATAATATCAGAAATAGTTAAACTTAATTTAAATAGCTAAATAGCATCCTAATTACTAACTCTTGAAGCTCCATGGATAACGATATGGTAGGTATTTAATAATTTTTATGGGTGAATGTATGTGTGAGGTAGCTTTCAAAGCAATTAGGTACCAAATTTTCTTAACTAAAACAAGGATTAGAGCTCTGTTAGAGCTGATTTTCATTAGATTTTTTACATACATATTTTTAATGCTTGTTTCTTCTTTAATTATGGCCTCTTAAAGTATATTATGTTTCTTAGTTATAAAAATCTCTTCTACTTCTTCAATTATGGCGAAACGCTAACTATGTTAGATTGATCCCCAATTAAAACATGGTTTCCTCGAAAACCAGTTTTCTGCTCAGGGTTCAAAATAGACACTGAAAGTTTAATAACAATAAAGACTAATGTGACACGCGTGTTTGAAATTGGAAACAATTCGAGTAGTGTAAAGACATTAATTTATCGCAACTCGTTAATATCTTTTTTCCCACTCTGGCAACGACGGATCCACCAAGGACAACTTGATTCGAACCAGCGAGCGGCGAGGATTATCTCATCATCAGTCAGTCCAGCTGATAACATTTCGCACGTTTATTAATACAAACATGTGTCGGAAGGACACTACATAACTCGGGAACTTATCGTCATGTCAGACGGCCACGAAAAATCGTCCAATTAAAAGTTCATTTTTTTGTGACAACGTCAAAATAAGTACCTTCATTCAACTGTTTTACCCCATCCTGTCGTGTTGTAGGAAAACGGCCATTAAAGTGCTTATTTGCACAGGACAATACAACTGAGCTCGTTTTTATACCCATGCAGCTTACTCAGTCTCCATTCCGATCTCTTGTAACCAGGTAGGTAAATGACTTAAAAATAGCTAAATTTTGCATTGCGTTCCACACACCGATGACAAGTGTGCTTGTACATTCGGCATCGAGGTAGCTCGAGTTGACACTTTGGTCACGCTTTGGTTTAACTTAACGCAATAGTAGGTAATAAAGTTCAACTTTCAAGCTACTTTTGATCCCAATGATCGTATTCTTTGGTTATTGGATTCCAAAAAGTGAGTTCTTATTAAAAAAATGCAATAAATAGACTAACAATTTGGTTCCATACTAGAAGACAAATATTTAATACTAGCTGTGCCCCGCGGTTTCACCCGCGTTAATTTTGGAGTTTCCGCGGGAATTCCCGGGATAAAAAGTACCCTATGTCCTTCTCTGTACCCCTGAAAACGTGCATGTCAAATTTCATCCAAATCCGTTCAGCCGTTTTTGCGTGATTGAGTAACAAACATCCACACTTTCACATTTATAATATTAGTAGGATTAAAAATGTAAAGATACAAAAGCTATGACGTGTAAAATAAATATATAGGTACTTTATACAAGCATTAGTTTTTTGAAGATTTTATATAAAAGTTGCTGATGAACATTTTATTGTCAAACTATAGGTAATAATAATATAGTGGTTAATTTATAACTTGATTAATTATACGACTATATAATACCTATTTTGTATTTTTTATTCTCAAAATTATACCTACAGAATGAGTCAGTAGAGATAAAAGACGAAAAATAACTCTCGAAAGCCAATGACAGGCGGCACGACAGCAAACATAGTTTTTAACCGACTTCCAAAAAGGAGGAGGTTCTATGTTCGATTGTATGTATGTTTTTTTTTTTTTTTTTTTTTTTTTTATGTATGTTCACCGATTACTCGAAGACGGTTGGACCGATATGGAAAATTCTTTTTTTGTTTGAAAGGGTTTACTCCCAATTAGGTCCCATTGCCACCAAGTCGGGATCTGATGATGGGATCTTGGAGAAATCGAGGGAACTCTTCAAAAATTATAGGCACACCTATAGCAATTTGGGTATTTTTTATAGTAAATCGTTCATTTGCTGATGAAAAGCAAAACTTGAAGAAGTGGAACTGATGATGAAGACCACGGATGGTCTTCAGAACTACTTAACAATAATACCTGTTTCATGGGTTCCGATTGGAGCGATTTCAAAAATTGTTTTTTTTTTTGAAAGGGGATACTCCCAAATCAATTTCATTGTCACCAAATTGAGATCTGATGATGGGATCTTGGAGTAATCGAGGGAACTCTTCAAAAATTATAGGTACACCTATAGCGATTTTTGTATTTTTTATAGTAAATCGTTTATTTGCTTTCGGAAAGCAAAATTTGAAGAAGTGGAACTGATGATGAAGACCACAGATGGTCATCGGAACTACTCAATAATAGGTATTTGACGGGTTCTGAATCGTTAACTTTAATATGGTTTCTAAACAATTTATGCCCGTCACAATGTATATGGTGAAGTGGAACTGATGGTGAAGCACTAGGAGAACTCCTCAACAATTAACGTCCCTGCGTCGGGAAAAGTAATATTTTGTAAAAGGTGATGAGCAGTTGACATTAGGCTATTGTAACTTAGAGAAATTACCAACTAAGTCACTTAAAAGCGAAAAATAAACAAAAATTTTTAACAAAAAAATTAAAACCGACTTCCAAAAACACAAAACTGAAAAGCTAAAAATAAAATGCTAAAATTAACAAAATACAAAGACAAAAACACACGTAATATTATTATTGGTTTGTGCTACCACTGATCGGTATGAAGTCGGTGACAAGCCAAATATGGAGGGGGTAAATGGGCTAAGTCGACTCCCGCCACCAGCTCTTCGTGAGCAGGACAACCCAAGTGGGCAGACACCAGCGGGCTTGTCACCGAATTCAAACCGATCAGTGGTAGTACAAACCAATAATAATATTACGTGTGTTTTTGTCTTTGTATTTTGTTAATTTTAGCATTTTATTTTTAGCTTTTCAGTTTTGTGTTTTTGGAAGTCGGTTTTAATTTTTTTGTTAAAAATTTTTGTTCATAATATTATGATATACGATATATTATGTATATTGTATGATATATAATATAATGTGGGCGTCCATGTAAAAAGTACCAGTAGTGGGGTAAAGACTAGATTCGGTATCTAGTAAGGATAGTACCTAGTAGTAGTAATTGATTGGATTGAAAGGATTGAAATAATATTCTAGAACTGGTGTCTGGTACCTTTTATTGTACGCCCAAATATTGTTGCTAGAGCAGTAGAAGAAAGAAAAGAAATTATGAAGTACTAGCTGTGCCCCGCGGATTCACCCGCGGTAATTTCGGAGTTCCCGCGGGAATTCCGGGATAAAAAGTACCCTATGTCCTTCTCTGTACCTACCCCCGACAACGTGCATGTCAAATTTCATCCAAATCCGTTCAGCCGTTTTTGCGTGATTGAGTAACAAACATCCACACTTTCACATAATATTAGTAGGACTAGTCCTAGTTTGACTACTTTACTAGATTGGGGTCGCTATATTTTTTTCACATCACTAATCACTAGTTTTTAAGCGACTTCAAAAAGGAAGTTCTATGTGTAAATGTATAAATATATAAATATATAAATATATAAATATATAAATATTTTTCTATATGCATGTTCACTGATTACTCGATGGCTGGAGCGATTTGGAAAATTCTCTTGTTCTTGTCCGAGGTGGTCCTATTACAAGTAACAAAAAACACCTCCAAAATCATGAAAATGCACTACCTACACTTTTAAAATAGCGAATAACGGTAAAAAACAGATTCAATTAAAAAAATATACATCATATTATTTAATATTTTGGTCTATGTTATTAGTTTGAAATCGATGCCAAGCCCGCTCATGACTGTCGGGTTGGGTTGTTTTGCTCAAGACGACGAAGGTACACGCTCACGCTCACAAGCGCTGAGAGATTTGCAGTAGTATAATCTCAGACGAAATAGTATAATTTACCTTCTACAATAAAGTGTGAAAAAAACGAGTGCGCAGGCTGAGTCCCGCACCCCGGCGCAGAATAGACTTAAGACGGCCCTGCCTTTTGGTAGCACATACAAAAAATCTTACATGCATTCTATCTTTGGATTAGATCTGTATATTTCTTATTTTTAATTTTTTTAATAGTGTGGTGCATTTGCGTGTTTTTAAAGATGTTTTTTTATTGCAATAAAATTCCCATTCGTAATAATAACCACGAAAATTTAACTTGCCTACAAGAAAGCTCTATATTACAGTTATAAAATGGTATGGATATCAAAACAACTTTATAGATAATAATAATAATTTTATTTGTTTGTTATTAAATAAAATTAACAATTATATTTACAAGTTATGTTTAATTAAGTAGACACTTAAAACGAATACAATTTCAATAATAATATCTTTGTTGTATTTCGAAGTCTCCTTCTTAGCTTTACCAATAATCTTGAATAATTTATATGCATTTGTGTATCGAAAATTAAGATCTATATTTGATTAATAATATACTTACATAATTACAAACTAAGCAACGTTATACGTTTTTAATAACACGCACTATTTATAGACAAATAAAAAATTACAGCAAAAAGTTATTAGCGCACACATGCAATGTGAAGACAACTGGTTTTCAAGTTTAAGAGAGCAAAATTCAAAGATAAAATATAAAGATAAAATTTACCGATCCATCTCGAATTTCTAGCTGTAAGTAGGAACGATATAGGTACATATTAATAGAATTTTAAATTTTAAATAATATCTACAAATTACGTTAAATCTAATTATTACAATGTCTAATAATACCACTGAGAATTCAACTCCGCAAAATAATTTGGTCGCGGACGATAAGTCATGTGTAAGTCATGTGAAGCTTGGCATAGGTTATGGCTTGCGTTGCGTGCGCTGTCGACTACTACGCAGTACGCACGCACAAGGTTGAGGAGCATGTACACTGAGAAGACTCTCGTAGGTGCGTTTCGGAGATATAGACGAAGAAGGTCTAGGAACTTTTATCTCGGGAATTCCCGCGGGAACTCTGAGGTTAACGTGGATGAAACCGCGCGTAACATGGTAGCAAATGTATATTTACTAACGTTTTCTAATAGCTTTTTGATTTCCGATAATCCTACCCAATATTATAAACGCAACAGTTTGGTTGTTTATTACGCTTTTACGCCTTAACTACTTAACCGATTATTGTGTGTGAACACGAAACAAAGTACCTTATGTCCTTACTCGTTTTCTAGGGTAGTTTTTATTCCAGAATTCCTGCGTGAACTCCAAAATTAAACCGTGGGGAACAACAATTTTTTTGTATTCGTGTATTGCGTTTTGATTGTATATAAAGAAAATAAGAAGTTCCTGCGGAAATTCCGAAACTCATGAGGGTGAATCCGCGGGCATAGCTAGTTGTAAAAAAATTGTTAGTTATTTTTTTTTCACGAAACCAAGTCGTTGAAATACTGCCTATTGCTGCTGGCTTGTTAACCTAATTGTACCTATTTATCGTCTCCGTCAAAAATTTTTTTTTCAGCTCCTTACGTCTTTGCGCCGCCGCGCATTTGGTGTGTGCCTATTCATAAGAATCCATACTAAGCAAAGCTTACGGCGTGCTTAGCTCCCTTTAATTGGGTAAAGAGGGTAGGTACACCAAGAAGGGAGCATATTTTGAAAGTATCACTCATACAGGGTGTAAGGTAGAATGGAGATATTGTGTTGAAACCCATGAAATTCACGCTTACATGACGTAATTAATCAAATATAATGAAATAAATAAAAACAATGATAAATAACATAGAAACACTCAGATAAAACACTGATTTGGGAGTTAAAGACTTCCATCTGAATTGATGACGCGCCAGCAGCTGTTTACGTGCTTTTTTTTTAGGTTTTGTTACATATTAAATTAGTGTTATGATTTTATACAATGTGTTAATGAATTAACTGAAAACCTGATACACCCCATTTAAAAAAATAAACAATAATATGATTAAAATATATTTTAGGTCGAAAAAATTTATACTTTAAAAGTTATTCAACATTAGTTTGGAGGTGACCTATCTACGAAATTCCAAGTGCTACGCCCGCGCCCCTACCGGTTCGAATTTTATTCTGCGGGCGGCGTACGCGCCCAATATTGTATTATAAATAATTGAGACATGGGCTAGTAAAAATGAAAAAATATAACCTATATACATACCTATATAACATAGCGCGATCGATTCGCTAGTCGATTCTGAGCAAACTACTTTCTAGTTTTCAGTTAATTCATTAGCACGCTGTATATTAAAGTAGAGACGAGAATCGAATACTGAACAACCTCCTTCAATACGTCCCTCGTTTAACCTTACACCCTGTATAGTTGAACATATTATGTACTTCTTAAAGTTTTTAGATTTTCACGTTTTGAGCACATTATATTGCGTTCAAGTCCTGCGTAATTAACAAAATATTATAAGTACATATTATGTACTTCTTTATTTTCTATATAAGTCTTGAAGATTTTTTATAATCTTCGAGTTAGGATAGATGAAGGCATTTTTTTTGGACGCGGCAAATAACCCCCTTCGGTGACCTAAGGACAAACCTAAAGATGACACATAGTTTTTTCATACTTTTAATAAGATATTTATCGAAAACTTGTGTACTTGAGGAGGAGAAATTTATATCACAGACACTAATGCCAAAGCGCGGTCCGAAATCACCTTCGTAGTTCCAGTGTTACAAGTTTACCTCTGCACGGTGGTTCAGTGTGTCGGAGATGGGTGGAGGAACAGCGGCAGATGGCCCTGGCTCTGTCACACCTGCTCTATAGTGGGGAACCGCTCGGGGTCCTCGGGCGCGGGCAACGCCTCGGCGTCGAACAGGCTCGCGTGCAGCGCCACCACCGTCACCGTGGCACCTGCAGTAAATACAAATTAAAAATAAACAAAGAAAGACCAAAAACAAACACACATGCACACACAACACTTGGCTGGTTGGCAGTTGGGAAGTGGACCATCATTTTTATTTTCGTTTATTTAGGACAACAACAGCAACAAGTACATAATATATTATTTATTATTTCTAGGTATCAAGATTACATTATATGCCAATGATAGTTACCCTTACATAGAGAACAGAATGTAGCAGTAAGTACACAGAATTATACCAATTTAGATATTAATTCAAAGAACAAAGAGCTTACAAATATCAAATAATAATAATAATAAATAATAATCCACATCACAACACACAGATCTACTTGATCCCACAGTAAGCTATTATTAGCTTGTGTCGTCCAAGCAAACGTGGTATTATACTACATAGAATTACTTATATATTATACTATACTAGATAAATAAATATACCCAGACTGGAAAATGGAACCCTGTGTTCATCACACAAAGTCCACCCCCATCGGGAATCGAACCCGGAACCCCTTGATTAGCGGGTAGGCATCGGTACCTCTGCGCCAATCGGGTCGTCAAAGAAGTGAAAATAGAATAGAAGTGAAAATTAGGTTTTATTATTACATAGGCTTCTCAAATAGCACGCCACGCAGTGGACTTCAATTAGGTTGTTTTTTTTTTCGTTCGACGATTTGACGATATGGGGACGTTTATCGCCAAAATGCTACACCTAAAAAACCTTCATATTTACTACAAAGAATAGTAGTCTGCACCGTCAACAAACGTGAAAGGTAAAGAACCGTGGAAATAAATTTGGAACTCGCAGTTCGCTCTACAAAATAACCACTTTAATGCCTATATCGTCCGCGCAATGAAAACTGCTATAAATAATTCACTCTTTTGTCTTTTTTGTGTAATGGCGCAGGTAGCTTATATCTATTGCGGTTTCCATAGTTATCTTGTTTATTTATTTTATTTAAAGAACTTAATTGTACAAAACGGCGGACTGAATGCTTTGCTCTTATTCTCTCATGACTACCTAGCACCCAGAAGAGCACAGCGCCCGCGCCCGCCAGCCAGCACACAGCCATCGAACAAGCTGCCGCGATGCCGTACTGCTGTGTTTTTGTCAACTCGTAGCTGCCGATCTGGAATAGTCGTTCCATTGCTTGACATTTTTGAAATAATATCTAAGCTACGTAGGTAGGTATAATATTTTTTATTGAGAATTTATTTGCTAAGTTATGAACAGTCAGCATCAAAAATATGCAAGCACTTTTCTCAGTCGTTGAACTTTATTATTATTGCAATACCTAAGATTCAACGACTGCCAAGTGTGTGATACATTTATTACATTTAGGCCCGCCGCCCATTGTGACTTTTTGTCGCCGTGACTTTCTGTCACTTAGTCAAGTGCAATGAAAACTATACTGAGTGCGCTCATTATGGTGACGTGACAATACGGTGACCTCAGTACATTTTTCATAAGTGACAGAAAGTCACGGCGACAAAAAGTCACAATGGGCGGCGGGCCTTAGATTACACTAGCTACCATCTCTGGATCTACTGAACTGATATTAAAAATACATACTTACACTTTTAAGAAGCTACGATAGTTCTGAGTGACATAGGGTACTTTTAATACCGAAATTCTTACGGGAACTCCGAAATTACCCCGGAGGACAACTAGTATGTAATAAATGTGTATGCACTTTGCCATATTCAGTAGGTATATTGTATTGTGTAAATCATTAACTTAATTTACACGATTGAAGCTTTTAGTGTCAGTCAAGTAGGTAAATGTGTTTTGCAACAGGTTTTATCAACTTTTTCTTATATAATTAATTCTCCTATAATAATTAAAGAAACTTACTTTAGCCTGTACAAACAAAATAAATATATTAATTATCTTTGATATAAACAATGCAAGCTTCGAATGCAGTGTAATAAATAGTCTTATAACATTTTGAAAATTTTACCTTCCAAGTATTTGGTCCTGATGTTAGCTTTCTATAACCAAAGAAACTAGCGACCATTGCAATCAACAGTAACGGTGACGTGATACTGCAAAATTAAGAATGGGACAATCAAATAAACAAAATATAAGTAACATTAATCTTTCTTATTAATTACAATATGTTTTGCCATTGCTATACTTACAGACAGTATGCAAACAAGCCCAAAAAAACAATTAGGTAGTTTGCTTGGAAATATTCAATGTTACGATAAAACCGTCTTGTCAGTCGCGGTATGGAGGCTGGTGACTGAAACAACAATATACAATGTGTTAACGAAATCACTAAAAACTAGAAAGTAGTTTGCTCAGAATCAACTAGCGAATTGATCGCACTATGTTTTATATTTTTTCATTTTTACTAGCTGATGTCTAAATTATTTATAATACAATATTTGGCGTGTACGCCGCCCGCAGCAAAAAAAATCGAACCGATAGGCGCGAGCGTAGCGCTTGGAATTTCGTAGATAGGTCATCGCCAAACTAATGTTGAATAACTTTTAAAGTATAAATTTTTTCGACATAAAATATATTTTAATCATATTATTGTTTATTTTTTTAAATGGGGTGTATCAGGTTTTCAGTTAATTTACTAACACATATTTAACGTGAGGTAAAATGTGATGTAACAAAAACCAACTAGGTCTTTACAGGAGTTTTCTGAAACATATGTATATGGGTGATATAAGACATTGAAATTTACTTTTGGACATCACTTCCCGGCCTTATATACATAACTTAGTACATAACTTACCTGTATAATAAAAAATTCAATAAAATTAAAAGTAAAACACCTTAAAATTTTCAGTGGCAACAAATTGTGTCCATGGCCTCCGAGCAGAGAGCATGCTCATAAACAGGGCAGGCGCTGCACCACTGCGGACATGCTGCATCAATCTGATATTATAATTGAAAATTAAATCATTATGAAACAACAGGTTGTCAAGTTAGTAATTCACAATTGGGTTGTTATTTTTTAACAGACTTCCAAAAAAGAGCAGGTTTTGTATATTTGTTACCCTCGAAGACGCCTGAACCGATTTGGAATTTTTTTTTTTAGTTTGAAAGGGTATACAACTATACATCCAAGTTAGTCCCATTGTAATGAAGTCAGGTTGATCTAATGATGGAATCTTGGAGAAGGAATAATTAACATCTTAATCTCTTCACAATTTTTCACAAGTTGATTATCAGTATTAATACAACTCAGAACTTATTACAATATTTTTTTTATTAAAAATTTTGCAACGAGTTCACTGTATCAATATTTGGGCCTTGAGAGCATGCATACTAGGAACTCTGAATTATAATAGAAGTGATAATATGAAAAAATATGTTAGAATTAAGTATAAGTACGTAAGTGTGCTAAAAGAAAAGAAAAACTGAATGTTTACAAACACAATGTCTCATGCATTATCTGACCACGTACGTAGTGGAAAGGAAGTGTTAGTAGGACTTCTGTGACTTACAATTCCATATCATTGACATACTTTTGGAACCCTTTCTTTTCGATAGTAGCATTTATTTCTCCAGATAAATCAATATTCACGTGCTCGGACATTTTTTCCGATTAAAACAATACTCTAGTTGTTTTGAAAAAAAATTATTTGAATTTCAGCCAAAGAGTTTAGTAATTAAAATTATAAATTATAAATCCAATTTTACTGTTTCTGTCATCTGTCATCTAGATGCATAGCAAAGAAAATAATACTCTATGCATAGATTAGATTCTCCGTCTACGTTGACAAAGGACTTTTGTCGGCATTTAAGCAAAATGGATGTCAGTTCTTTCCTCAGAACGTTCTTTCTTTCTTTCTTCTTCTTATTGGCTTTCGCAATGCATTTACCCAATTTCAAGTAAAATAAGTTAATTAAATGCGTTCAAATTAGCGTTTAGCATCGTTGTACGGTTTGAACTTGTAGGCCATGGTACTGAATAGACTACAAGAACTTCTTCGGCGTCTATAATAATAATCAGAGAGAAGGTAATCACTACGTTTTAATTTGCCAATGACAACGTTTCTTAGTAATAAAAATGTCTTCATCTACTTCTTCAATTATGGCGAAACGCCAATGACAATGTTAGATTGTTCCTCAAGTTAAAACATGGCTCTCTTCAAAGCCAGTTTCCTGCTCGGGGTCAAAATAGATGCTGAAAAGTGACTGAAATAACGAAGACTTCACGCGACACGCGTGTGTTCGGTACGGCTTTCACCCTTCAACAACCCTACAAGAACTTTCTCGGAGCTCTTGGAGGATACCGAACAAATCCTCGAAATGTCATATATCTTCTTGAGCCTGTCTTGAGCACACAAAAAACTGTCACTGAAAATTATTGTCCAATACAGCACCATAAAACACAAAAAATCCATATTTAACAATTTTTTGACACGAAAATAAATAACTGAACCGCCATCTTCCATGCCCGCAAAAACTCCCCGGACGTCAATTATTTTTTGATTTACAAATTAGTTTATCGTGGCTAATTTTATGTAAACGTTTTGGAATTTTCATAATAGTAATCCATTAGTGATGAACAGTGTATGGAAGCAGGGAAATAAGATGAAATGGGGTGTTCGCTGGGAGGTTATCGTTCCTACAGAACATCTCATTATGGTCTAATTGTGAAGAATTGCTTCCAGAAGTCCCGGCAATGCATCGAAATGCATCTCACCGATGCATTTCAATGTATAAATAACTTCAGAAAAAAAAGACATCGAAACTGGCTGTATGGACTTAGATTTCTTTGCCTTCTCCAAAAGGAGTAAATTAACAAGAAAAAGATTTTTGACAAGTGCTCGAAGCCTTATACTAAAAAAAAAAAGTTGTTGACAATGTTGACACTCAACTTGATACTGTCAAGTTGACAGGTCAATGGTTAGGTGTCCCCACAAATTAACTAGACATTAGACGTCTAGTTAATTTGTGGTGTCCCCTCAAAAGAATATTGTTCTGTTCTAAGGGTGTCCCTTTTGAGTTTTGGGGAGGTAGGTAAATTAAAATTAGATAAATTACAATTTACAGCATTATTATCGAATAGTGAGATAGATGTAAGTAACTGTTTTTAATACCACAAACACATTTTGACAAACTTGCAGTGGAAAGCAGAATACTCCTGGTTTCCTGGTTTCCTGGTTTCCTATCTGTGGATACTGCATTTGCTCTGAATGTGGTGCATTTAGTGGATGGATCTTTGAGTCTTTACACCTTCATCTGAAACCATTTGATGATTTTGTTTAGTCAAGTATAATAGGAGAATCTTGTAAATATTATCCTTTCTATTAGTTACTGTGGAGATGTTTTAGTTTAATCTGTTTCAGCTGCAAAATGTTTGATTTATGTGTAATTTGCTTCTAAAAGATACATAGCCTTCTTACAAATATCCTTTAATTTATCATTTCTAAATAAGCATTCTAATCATAACAATGAACATATAAATGTCATGAAAATTTAATTTTGCAAAAAAAAACTATAATTATTCTCTTGTGAAGTAATTTTGAGTTTGATAGGACCAACCATAATTAGACAATAATTATTATGTAAATGTCAGATGATGGTTATATCCTTATATCATTGGTTGTAATGTTGATGGTTGGTTGTTTAAAATATATTATATTATATTTTTTATAGTTGCTGACTCCTTGATCATATTATTCCCGAAATATTCTAACCATGGCAACAAGTGAAAGTAATTTATCTGCTGAAGACAAAGAATTCCTAGCTAAATGTGAAGAGGAACTCAAAGATAGATTTACAGATAACGATGAAGAGTTTCTGAAAGTATTCAACTCTGAACCTTCAACACCTCCAATTGTAGAGTCTTGGTGGATTCCTCAAAACCAGGGTCGCAGAAATGATCGCCGCAATAATTGGCGAACCCAACCATATGAAAGACAGAGGTATAGAGATAATAGGGACAATAGGGGGAACCACAACCACAGGAACAACTACTATGGAAATAGAGGATACAATGATTATGACAGAAGCTATGACAGAGGATCAGGTTATCGACGACCACAATATTATTGAAAGTTGTGACTTTTATATGATTTTCTTAAGTCATAAAAAAAATTCACAACCTTTAATTAAGAGTTGTTTCGATTTACAATAATACAATCTTAATTTAGTGAAGTTTTAAATTAAATGAAAACTTAATTTCACGTTTTTACTGTATGTTTTATTATTTTTAAATTAATTAACTAAATACAGGCAGATTCAGTTGCTTCAACTGCCTGCATAAATTATATATAAATAAAATAAAATTTTAAATTATCATACATTTTTTATTTTAAATTAAATAAGTTAAATATGTAATATTAATCAAATAATTTTCAATTAAAATTACTTTCAGTATTTGAAAGCTTTTTTAAGTATAGCATAAAATTTTAAATCTGCTGAGCTTAAATTAGGCATGGTCAAGTTTAAACTTCACTAAATTGGGATTTAGCTCTAAGTTCAAGTCAAACATATTGATTTAGAAACATTGATAAGTAAATAAAATTTTGTTTTTTCTCAAAAGAATATATTCTCAATTATTATGGCTTGATTTACATTTTTAACAACTTAGAAATTACATAATAAATCATCAATAAAATTATATAGTCTACAGCATTTTTAAGGTGGAAATAATAACAATAAATAAATACCTAATCTTCTCACTGCTATCCAACAATTTTTTATATCTTAACAGTTAATTATGCCAGTACTTGAATAACTTAGGTATGGTTTTGTGAGTATCTAATTAGCAACTACTTTACTCTTCAATATAAGCAGCTGTCAACAAAATTTCTTGTTGATTTTGTAAACTAAAGTAATATTATAAATTTTCCTTGTTATTTCCAGTGTACAATTGATGTAAAACTGTTAGTTGTTGCGCGAGACGCTTCCGATCGCAACACCTACATTAGACCAGGTCAAACATCATGCTAAGTGACACAATTTCTAAGCACAATGACGATTACATTCATCAAGCTCTAAGATAACTATTTTATTAAAATTTATTCACCATTTAGGTATTAAATATTCATATCGGCTACTCTTCTCTGTACTGAAGCTTATATCATAAAAATAATTTTGTTTTAAATTTTCTTTTATTGTATAATAATAGTAATTTGAAACATTTCATCTAGTCTATTAAATGTATAATAGTGAACATACAGCACAAAAGCTTTCAGTACGGCTGGGATATCTATAGTGTCAATTCTTTGAATATCAATTACTTATTAAAATGCAATCAATATTAACCAAATCACAGTAAAGTGTAACATTTGACCACTAACTTAATATTATGACTTCATACAAACAGACATGACAACGTAATATACAATATCCACTAATTTAAAACAATTTTACCCTAACGGTGTCACCATATCTAATGGCATAAAATTTTACATTATATATGTATATCAGATAACAGCATTTGTTTATATAATAATCATAGTCCCTCACCAATTTGGCAAGAAGTGTTTTAGCGTCTTCAAATATTCTCAACCAAAGAAAACCACGAGCGATCTCTATCGACAACTAAATAGTGCCTTGTATAATGCAATTGTTAACTAAACGTTTAACACATAGGAAACGCCAATACAACGGCGTCTAAACACATATTGATCGATTCGATAGATAGAAACTTCTACATAACATTATACAT
Source organism: Zygaena filipendulae (assembly GCA_907165275.2). Classification (NCBI taxonomy): domain Eukaryota; kingdom Metazoa; phylum Arthropoda; class Insecta; order Lepidoptera; family Zygaenidae; genus Zygaena; species Zygaena filipendulae. The sequence continues at coordinate 10,197,901 of OU015651.1, forward strand.
TGATTTTTTATCAATAGAGTATTGTTTTTATAATATATTTTCTTAACAACAATGCGTTATAATAATGAATTGACACGTAATCATGTTCGGGGTGTTGTTACACACATGTATCCGACAGAGCCTCCGAGTGGCGGCTGCGGCTCCGGGTGCGGCTGCGGCGGTCGCGCGCAGGACACTGCGTCTCCTACTCTGGAGTTGAGTGACCTGACCTTCTTCCACCTCGACATATTCCCAACTTACAAACAAATGACAATTGACTAGTATTAATGCACTTGCTCTGAGAGGTCGCGGACGGCGAGGCGGCCTCCGCCCGGCGGGCGCCAGCCACCGCCACCGACCGTCCGGACAACGCCACTTATTTCGAAGAGTATGAAAACATTGGTCAGGATTCAGTACATTTGACTAGAAACGCGCTTAGACTTTCCGATAAACGTATTGTCTCGTTGTCGGCCGACCGGCGCGACGGCGAACGTCGTGCCGGTCGGCGCGGCTGCTTTCCGAGTCAATGTGAATAAAAAAATCGTTTTCAGACTCATCGGTATATTAAAAGTCGAAAAGATTGACTTGTAAAAGTGTCAAACCTTCGTAGCAAATTTCATAAGATAGTCTAAAGCTTGTTTTGATGTGAAGTGGATGTAACGTGTGGCGTCCGCGGTGCGAGGCGCGGGGCGTGGAGTGCGGGGCGCGGGGCGCGGCGGGGAGGGGCGCCGGCGCGTTCATATGAAAGTCCAGCACTCCATGATCTTGACGACGAAGTCCTCGCGCGTGGTGAGCGGCTCGTTGCCGTACGTGGTGCAGCGCTGCGTGCGCCCCAGGTACAGGTCGCCATCGAGCCACAAGCCGAACTTGCCGCTGTAATTTACACCGCCGGTTGATCACATGATGCAAATGCACGTTATTGCTCCAAAAGAAATAATAAACATTAGACAAGATTAGATTATAACAGGAAGATATTTAATTATCTAGATACCTACTATCTGTTCCCCGCGGTTTCACCCGCGTTAATTTCGGAGATCCCGCGGGAATGGCGGGATAAAAAGTGCCCTATGTCCTTTTATGTACCCCTGACAAATGTGTATGCAAAATTTCATAATGATCGGTTGAGTCGTTAAAGCGTATAATATTGGAAGGGATACAACAAATGTTTAGTTGACCGCTTCTCTGCCAACATTATAATTATATTTGTGGATAAATAATACATATAATAATGTACTACTAGCTACTCTCCACGTCTTAGTCTGCATGAATTAAGAGATTCTCCGAGAACTCTGGTTTCTGAGATAACAGGTCCTATGTGTGGTTGTAAACTATAAGCATTCCAAAGCTGGATGAAATATAAAGTATCGTTCAAACTGGCAACACTCACTCTCCGGCGCCAATAGATATGTTGTCGTTGCTGCCTCGAATAAAATACATATTGTCGCCGGTCCAGCCCCAGTATTTGAATTTCGTTTTCACTGACACGGGTTGATCTGAAATTAAACACGTTGACAAATACAATGAAGTAGGCTGTTGTTAAATCGATGTTCCCCATTACTTGCGTCATGCGTGTATTTCAAGTTCTCTAGGGAATTCTTTCTTAGCTGACGCCTCACCCTGACAGATATTAGCAATATTCACTTCATAGATCAAATAGGTAGTTTTCGAGATATTGCGATTAGTTAAAGAAAGAATGCGTGGTATTATGCTTCTTAGGATTTATTATCAGCGTCATTAATAAGTATTGAGATTTGAGGTATTAAAATCCATTAAATAGTAATTGGTATTTAATTTTTTACGATGTTAGGTACCTACTTATTGCAATCTTATGACAATTTTGCTGACATACGACTGTATGTACATTGTACATGTAACCTTTTGGAGTTTTTTTTTCCGTTAGACATAGTAACCCTAACATACTGGCCGAGTAATTGTTTTAAGAAAAAAAGTTTGTTCTCACCATTCTTGTCGCCTTTGGCGTCTTCTTCCTTGGCATCGGCCGCCTTTTCCTTGTCGGCCGCGAGTGTGACGTGGCGCGGCTCCTCGTCGGCGCGCTGGAACGAGAACAGCAGCGACTCGCCCGTGCCGTAGAAGTGCTCCGACGGGTGCAGAGCGGTGGATGTCAGAGCCCCGAACACCTGAACACGGATGAAAGTACCTAAATAAATAATTTATGCCAAGCTAAAATGGCGATCGGCAACAAGAGGCTAGATCCAAGGCCGGAGCGGGGTGCTCGCAAATCTCCGACTCCAGCATATCGCCGGTTGTGCTTGTTTTTCAAACCCATTCTAGCATATCGAGGTGATCGATGAATCGGAATATCTCTATATAAAACCTTACAAATTTAATGTTCCTGATATTTAAGTTACCGAGGAAGGGCTACCTCCTTTTGCCAGACATACCTAGCGCTACTAAAATTGGACACGCTCTCGAGATATTAGGCAGTATGACTGAAACGTGAGCGCCATCTTAAACTTTTTCAAGCTTGCTCCTTCGATATGCTCGAAAATTAAGTACATGTAATGTTGAGCTCAATTCTTTGTACGGCCCATTGTATCTCGCTCATCAGTCATTGTGCTGTGGAGGTCACAACAAAGAAAGAGAGTTCATCGAGCCCGCCTAATCACTGGTGTGCATTGTCCCGAAGTGACCTCACTTCGGGACACAAGAACACCTCACGAAAATGAAACTCGCGAGCGACTCATCCTGCAGAAAGTGCGGCGTAGAGGTGGAAACAATGGCACATCTTATGTGCGCGTGCGATGCCTTGGCTCGTAAACGTATGGAACTTCTGGCGACGGCCTACCCAGAACCAGAGGACTTTAGGCTCTTACCCCTCCACTGCACACTAGCCTTTGCCGCCGAGGTTTTCAGGGAGTAGAGGGAGGAGCACAGGATGGGGATGGTACAAAAAATCCCAAGGGTCGAAGTACCGAGGCTTTACTTGTCCACCCCATTGTCTAAGATAAGTGGCGTCTCTACATTTGTAGAGGGGGGCCATTGTTCGCAACTCACGTTGTTATCGGTGTCCTGTATGACCAGCAGCACCGGGCTGTCGACGCGCTGCATCTTGCGGTACATGGACGCGAGCGAAAACCCGTGCTGGCTCGTGCTGAACGCCAGCGACCACATGTAACCCTGCGCACGCGCCGGCAGCACTGTGCACAGCTTCTCTCTGTTCAAACGTCACATACAACACGGTAAGTATCTAGGCGAATGTGCTAGCTACCTAATCCTATCTAAAAATAAAAAGATATTTATCAGTGACGTTTTATTTTATTCAGTAAAAGATCAGCCCGTGAATATCTATTACTGACAGTTAATAATATTTTCAAATGTAGAAGAAAAAGTAATGAACATAAAAAGAGTGTCTACAGAATTTCAAATGAGATTACATACTAACAATAATTTAAAATTCAGCTGTGCAGAAGAATACTAATGCCAGTATCGTGTATCAGTCGTTAATAAAACACATTTTAGAAATGGTTGCGTGAGTAGAAGGACCATCTATGCCCGCAATAAACGAAGTTTTTCAAGCTGATTTAGTGAGATGTTATGCTATTAAACTATAGCAAGCTGACAAGTTTATACCTAAACAAAATTACAGAGCTGTAGTGTAATTCTGGTCTCATGTATATAGGGGGCGGGTATAAAGAAAGGCACATACCTATGTTCCATGGTGAGTATTTCAGAGGTTCCGATGAGGTCGGGCGGCGAGAACTCCATGTCAATGGAGGCGCCCGACGAGTACAGAGCGCGGCGCAACTCATCGCTCATCGACAGCACCTGCAGCCCCAACAAACTTTGGTTAGCATTCGATAGTAACGGTACCGATTCCTCAACTATTTCACTTCTTCCGAGAAAGAGATAAGAAATAGTCATTACTGCACAACAGCAGATAGAGCATATAATGTGATATATGGGGGCGTCTGTAACGTTCTGGCGCAGGGGTGGGAAGAACGTAAACAATTTTTTTTAATTATTATTGTTTTGTTTTTTTATTTATTTAGATATCCAATTTTTGTTAAATACATTTTTATTGCACTGGGAAATCATGTATTATAAGTATTTCTAAGCTTCCACTACCAATTGTAAAAGATTCTATATTATGACATCTCATTTAAGCTCAAAAGTTACTCTCCAACCAGCCAGCTAAGTGGTGGGCATGGAGGTTAACTATACAAGCGTTCAACCTCTCCACGACCCTTAACGATGCAAGAGTGGTGCGGGTTTGCGCGAGCATGGCGGGCGATTATTTGCTAAATATTTATACCTACAACGTATCCTTTAATACGTTTGTTACATACTGTACTTACTGAGAAATAAGTGCGCTGGAATCTGCACCAAATCTTTAATGGTAGACCGTTCACAAAGGCGATATGTTTACAGTAATAAAAAAAAAATATTATATAAAAGTATTACCTAAGTAATTTTAGTTGTTTATTCTAATACATAAGAAACGATAGACAATCTCGAAGAGAAGGATCAAATACCTGACGCATTACGGATAAATGTATGTATTGTGATACTTAGGTATGCAAATTAATTTTATTTTCTTGGAACTGAACAAACGTCGCCTTTGTGTTCCGAATACCGAAATATGTTATTTTCGAATTTAATTGTTTAAAATAAAGTGCAATTATTTACGTCTAATAAGTGAAAAAAACACGTAGCGCTCTATACAGACAAATCAGATCATTACCTACTTCCGAGTAGAAAACATTGGACAAGTGCGCTAGGTTAGTGCAGTCTTGTAAAGTACGTGTAATATCTATCCATGCCGGCTATAGACGTAGGAAATTCAACAACACAATAAAGCTGGACTGTCCAAAAATCCTTCCCACACAAACTTCGAAGAACCGACAACAGTATCAAAACAAACGATTTTCCAAATTTTTTTTTTCAAATCAATAAAACTACACAGTATTTAAGTCGGTAGAGAATAGAGATTTACAAATAATTTTTGTGTCCATAATATTCTTTATTGAAATAACACTTAAGTTTAGTGTTATTTGATACGTCTTGTTGTTTAGTACCTAATTAGTTAACAGATTGTATGGGATCGGAATATGAAACGTTTAAGGGTTAGATGATTAGGAATAACACCTCTGATAAAAATCCTTCACATCTATTGCTAACAAGGACACTTTATCACTTGCCAACTGTAGATACGTCGGTTTAGCTAAAGGTACGGTAGTCGATTATAAAAAACCATGTTGTGAGAACATAAATACACGGACATTAAAATAATGGCGTCTGATTACATCATGCGTCCAAAAACAACTTATATTTATTTATTCACATTCCTTCTATGGCAATGATGAAGAATAATTATGATACAAAATATAATGCGACCTATCATTGTTATTCCATATACAATGTGGACGTTTCGTGGACAACATACTAACATAGCAAAGCTTTAAAGTCAATATCATTCAATAAACATACCTACCACGTCACGATCTACATAATATCAACATTTTATACGAGCAATGTGATACAGTCATCTGATAGTGCCGTTCATATTAAATCATCCAATAAAAATTGCATAATGAAATGAACCGTGATGGGATGCTGTGGAATGGTTGCGATGTGATCAAATGATCTTTGATGATACGCGATACTACATACAGTGCACATTCAACACAGGGAGGGCACTCGGCGTGCACTAAGTAGATACCTACATTGGATGATGAACGGTGCGAATGCATGCGCACTAACAATGTATACTTAATAAACTAATTAGAATATAGGTATTTTATGTGCTATAATTACAGGTCAATTAAATTTTTTATTGAAAATATCATAGGTTTTATTAATATTTTTTATTTTATTTTTTTATTTTATTCATAAAACCAACAGCGTCAACATAGATTACAATATAATACAATACACAAGTGTAAGGCCAATTATAGGTCTTATAATATAATTATATTGTACATTACAACACGTGTGTGTTGGTACTTGATCCCTTGATCCTACTTGCTTTAATACAACTGATATGTACGTTTTAAAAAAAAAGTTATTATACTATCTACTTAATAAATATTTTATCTCAGAGACGTGCGAGAAGTCTTTGAGAGAATTTTTTTAGGCAGGTAATATAAAATTTATTATTTAACTAATAATTATTATTATTTATATATACTAATATTTATTATTTAATTTTATACTTCAAGTTTATTTTATGTAACTAGTTCGGAACACGTTTATGTGTTTCCAACAACAACTCAACTAGGTAATTCGAACTCGATTAAGTTTTTTGCTTCGTAAATTACCTTCACACACACACACACACACACACACACACATATAAACATCTAGACACTAATTACTAATATTATAAAGAGTTAAAGTTTGTAAGTTTGGATGTAGGTATGTAGAAACTATTCAACCGATTTTAAAAATTCTTTCACTGATAGAAAGCTACAGTATTCCGGATACTTTTTATTCTGATTTAATTTTAAAAGAAGAATTCTTAGCTTGTATAAAATACATAATTACAAGAACCTCACCTCGCAAATAGAATGTACGGTGGCTCGCCTATTGAAGTAATGGATGCGATCCTTCCTCGACGCCCCATATTTGGATCCCCTTTCACATATTGAATGCACAGTGCCTCGCCTTCGGGCTAAAGCGGATACCAGAATCATGTCCGCGTTTCTCATCTTCTCCACAATCACTCTGATTATCTTGCGGATGAAACCAAACATTTTGATGTTCACTGACTTCACCGTGCTAGCTCAACGCAAAAAATGTGCCACAAAGCTTCAAAACGTATTGCGCTCTGGTATGAAGGTGTATTAAGTCACGGGTAAAAATAAGTATTATACCGTCCGCGTCACTGACTTGTTATTTGTGGAGTTTTTTCGAAAAGTTGGTCGAGAGATCTCTTTAAGCTTGGATGTGTTGAACGCGGACTAGTTTATTGTACGTATGTTTCGGATAGGATCTCATTGCTAGGGTTGTATTCCTTCCAAGACCATTTTGTCGTTTTTAAGAAATACTTTTTCGGAACACTTTGGGAGCTCTATGAAACCTATAAAGATTTATCGGCTCGAAGGTGGGCTTGATTTAGCGTCGCGCCGACAACTGATCGTTGCCAGAGTCGTTAGTCATAGTTATAAGCTCGCCCTTATCTTTTCGACTTAAGTGCTAACTTTATCTTAATGCTCAATCAATGGATTACCGTTGTTTAGGGTTAAATAAGTTATGCAAACAGCTTACTAAGTCGAATCGTTCTAAGTATCTCGCCATATTATGATGACATTAACATTATTTGTATCAATAATACTGCCTCCTTAGCTATAATAAGTTATTGAGGGCGCGATTTTTTTTTTCGGTTGATCTAAGTAGGTAACGATGTATTAATAGTCCAGTAGCTTAAACGAGTAGCTTAAAAAATTGTTGAGTAGATACACCTATACATACATGTAGTTTATAACCGGTTTAAAAATGTAGATATGAATCGAGTAACAATGCACAAGTTTATTGTTTTTTGTGTTTTTTTCGTCCTCAATATTTTTTATGGCACTATGTAGATTGGACAACAATAATTTTATTACTTAATCCTAATATAAATGATAATATTTATAGTGTTGTTTGCATGCATTATGAAAATAGAGGTGTACCAAATGTCCATGCACATCACTAATAACTATGAGTTTGCCGAAAACGTATTTAAATTGCCGTTGCTTTTTTCTTACAAGGCTCACATTTATTTAAAAGATGTTTGAAAGCTTTTATTTGTATTCAAGTCATTTTTTTTTATAAAATATGTACTATCAATATGTTTTCTAATGATTCCATTACATAATATATTTTATAAATCAATGAATGGTTCTTACAATTTTATGCTACGAAATCGAATGCAGCGCAAGTAAATAAAATTCGCTTACATCGACCTTTAATATTATATCTTCAAGGTTCGAAGTAGCGAACATTCCAAATTGAAAAAGCGTATTGTATAAAATACTAGCTGTGCCCCGCGGTTCCACCCGCGCGAGTTTCGGAATTCCGCAGGAATTTCAAAGTAGCCTTATTTACTCCTTATCAGCTAATTAGCAGCGAAAGTCCTGTCAAATTCGGAGATTTACCCGCGTGAGTTTTGGAACTCCCGCAAGATCTCTTTATATCAGGAACCTTTTCGCTGGCAGAATAACCCGCCAAAGTTTCATTACAACCGGACCAATGGTTTAGAAACACATAGAGGACAAACATACAAACATTCATTTTTATAAACACTAAAATATGTAATTGCGCACCTAGCGCAGCTATACAAGAAATGAATTACATATCTCAAAATTAGGTAGGTTTATTTACATTTAGCGGGCGTAAAAGGTAGGAAATACTGCAGTGTGCAAGGTTAAATTAGTATAATCATATACTATACGCATACAACTTTAAGCAACAAAATTTTATCATTCAATTTTCACCGATCTTTGAATCTTTAAAGCGGGCGTGGATGGCCACATTCGAATCTGTCAGGAATAGCGATAAATGATCAAATGACTCACAGGGGCCGATGTCGTTAAAAACTACAACTGTATAGGTAGTAAACTGTTTTGATAATAACTTCAAACTTTTTCCCACTGTAATTACAGTCGTACTCAGTCATTTTAATGATTACATCATTAAATTAATTGACATTTAACTAATTAAGTTAAATTTAGTTGAATGCCAATTAACATTATTAATGAACGTCTCTAACCGCCGCACTCAGAGTCGACTTTAATGATTATTTAGTTAAGTATAGATTTTTAAAACAAAACTGCCGCAGTCACACAAGTTTAATAAATTAATGTTAGTTGGCATTTAACTAATTAAGTTACATCTCATTAAATGCCAATTAACATTAATTTACTGAACGTCTCTGATTGCGGCAGTTTTGTTTTAAAAATCTATACTTAACTAAGTAATCATTAAAGTCGACTCTGAGTGCTGCCGTAAGAACGGCAGTTTTGTTCTTAAAATCTTTACTTAAAATTAAGTAATCATTAAAACGAGAGTACGGCCGTTAACCTCTTCAATGTAACATTTTGATTATTATAATTATTGAGTGTTTAGTGCTTATCTACACAATATTTAAATTATGTAATATGTAGGTACTCAAATATGTAGAGACAATAAAAAATATTTGCGGTATTTGACATATTGAATACATACTTAAGTAATAAATAACAATTATCATCTAAAAGCAATAGTACCCATAGGTACCTACACCACTTCTACTTGATCAATTACAATTTTAACTTTTGCACGCGTACTTAATCGTATAAGATTAAATTCTTATATACAGCTACTTACATTATTATTAATATAAAAATCAATGTTTGTTTGTAAGTATTAGGTGCTGCTGTACCGTTTATCCGAATCCGATATCCATAAAACTTTGTCAACTTGTTGCTTGCAATGGCGCGATGGTTATAGAAAAAGTAAATTGATGGTCGTGCAGACGTGCTGCGTGCAGGAATTGCGAAACTAACGCGAGTGAATCTGCGGGGTCGGGTTGTTATTCATAAAAAAGATTCTATATGTATTTTACTTATACAAATCACTCAGATAATTATTGTGCAAATAAATAAGATTGTAGGTACCCACCTCCATAGATCGATATCGGTTATTGTATGATATTAAAATTAAACTAGTACAGAAAAAGCTGCTAAGTGCGAGCACAAAGAATATATTTTAAGATAAAGAAATATTGTTATTAGTCATATAACTTAGTTGCACATTATTTTTTTTCTTTCAAATCACTATATTTTTATGTTTATTTGCATTATTATTAGTTATTTGTATACAGAAAGATATTTTGGTGTGTTTGTTAGTTGTAACGCTTTCACGCCTAAACCACTCAACCAATGATCATAAAATTTCACATACACCTTTTCAGAGGTACTTATAGAAAAGGAGCTAAAAGAACATGGAATACATCATCATTTCATCTAGAAGAAAATGCGCGAGTGTCGTGGAACACTTGGTTAATACTCAGTTTCTGCGCCACGTAATTTCCGAGATATAGCTTTCGAAAATTTGACTTTTATCAGATTTTGCGCCCTGTTATTTTCTACTAGTACATTCTTGATATTTAGCGTACCTCGACAATGATTAAAAAAATTAAATAAGAGGTGACTACTAAGGGCGGCGCCAGTATCTGCGCTGGCGGCGGCGGCGGCGGCGGCAGCGGCAAAAATAAATGGTAGACAACATAAGAAGTTGGCCACAGCTCGCGCCGCTGATAGCTGTGGCCTGCTTCGTATGTTGTTTACCATTTGTTTTTGCCACCGCCGCAGCCTCCACCGCCGGCGCAGAGACTGTGGCCAAGGGGTAATCACTTTTTACACATTTGAAAAAAAAAACAAATAATAATCCAAAGTCAAACTATAAGCCTAGAGATCAGTATATTTTAATTTCGCTGTTTCTCGGGAGCAAACTGCAAACTTGCAACATCTCTGTTTTTGGTAACCATGGTAACGCGTTGGTTTTGTACTTCAATTTCGAACAATTTTTGAATGACTATCGCTCTAGGTGTAATATCTTTCGCTACCTATATTATATTAAGTCTAAATGAATAGAATTACGACTTATATTGCGTATCGTAAAATATCGTGTAACCATCACCGAACCAATACGAGTCGATAATTTGTCGATTATTATATACAAAGTCCAAGTAGTGGAATCGGTGAAGGCTTCAGTACGCATCCCGCGCCGGTTCATTTGATTCTTTCTACTCGATTTGTGTATTTTACACATGGAGTACCTACGTTGACTTTATTGGTCCGAGCCACTGACGACTGAACACCACTCATAATGAGAGCAGCCGGCGCAAACCAATAAGCAACCAATAACAATCGCTCCACAAACCATTAATCAACCAATAAGCGCGCACTTATGATGCCGTGACGGAAAATTTCGCCTAGCCCCCATCCGTACTGTGCGAATTGCTATAAAGAACTAGGTTCTAAAAAGTACTGTTCCCGAAGAATAGAAAATTTATTGAAAAAGATCTATATCAACGGGAGCTAAGCCACGAGCAAAAGCTAGAATATTTTAACATTTCAGTACGCAATAATATTATAACAGAATTTTAGTAGTAGTTACTAGTTATAGCATAAAGTTTTACATGTCATTTAGATAGCTTTAGAGTTTAGAAGGTAATCATTCCGAAGAAACAAATAAATCGAGTCATAAAAACAAATGTTCTATTTTAATGAGACCTTTCCAATAATATGTATATACATAATATTATAGGTACATTAAAGGCACATAGCCTCTTCTCCTTTAGATGCCGATTAAAAAGTCTCGGTATAGAGAAGTAGGTATATGGTGAGAATAAAATGTTATGAGAACAGTATTATTGCGTGCAACTGTTAGTGATAGCGTAACATCCGAACGACTTGTCCGATCGATTTCATATTTTCACAATGTTTTTTCGATAAAACGGTTCATAGTCATCTTAGGAGTTCTCGAGAGAAGTCCGTTTTCTTCATTTTAAATTATCTATATCTCTATACCTACACGGTGAAATTTTCGTATTGAAATTTACTATGGAAGCATTTTAAAGCCCGTCTTTAAAGCCCTATTGATAATTTTACTATGGAAATGAGAGGGATTGCCATAGCAAAATTCTCAATAGTACGCAAATATAATTCTTACTTTCAATTTTTCAGTAAATTTCATAACGTCACAGATTTATTGTAGAAATAGCAATTATAATTTTGGTGGGTCAATGACACACTGGCGTACGGTTTGGCTTTCTCAAAATGTAATAAATACGTAATATCATTTGCGGCGTACCGTACGTGTCGGAGCGCGACGAACGCGGAGTCGCGGCTTACAAGCGTTCAAGCTCACCTTCTCGCTGTCGAAAGTTGAAGACCTCTCCGGTGACGTCGGCCCGAGGCGCACCATCTCTATCCACTTATCACTGTACATTTATCACAATACAGAGCTATAACGCATAAAACTAACTCGTTATCCATTCAACGATACGGTGATCACAAAATACACGTCATCGTCCGCCGATACTCGCGTTTCAACAAGGTTTCGTAAGCAAATACAGGTTGACCGATGGCATTCGATGCGATTACTTTATAACAAACCTCTGTTGTAGGTACGGCGTTTCGGTTCTGCTTAATGAGCGGGTATTAATTGCGGAAACTTTCGTTAGAAGTATGCACGTCTGTTGCTAGAGTGGCGTTTTTGTTTTAAAGATACCACGATAGTTTGAATTGTTGTTCTAGTCTACGCAGACAGGTTACGGGTGGCTGTGGAGTACACGTATACACGGCACCGCAGCTCGACTATACACTGCTGTTGTTGGCTACACCACGGCGAGCAAGAGCACAGCTGCGCGGGCGCAACGCCACATGTATGGGTAATACATTCAGCCGTTATAAATATTAATCCGAGCCAATTATCCCGGTCTGCAAACGTCTGTGGTCTCTACAATAATTATATCGTTATCTTGTAAGTATATACAAAAAGTAAGTCATACATGTACTTAAGTATATACATTCGTGTACAAAAATATAATGTGAGAAACCAACTGAAGTTCCACATTTATATATCAATAGTATCCTCAGTTCAGTTCCAAGATATTTGTTTAGGAAACTATGTAGAAGCAACGTTTAAAATATTCATGAAGATTACAAATTTTTTTGAGCAACTGTTCTTCGTTGGCATTTCAGGTCAGAGGGTTTCAATCGAAATTTTATTTCCATCATTATGAAACTTCTACCGAAAACGCAAACACCTACTTTTCACTCGAATAGTCTGTAGCGGTCTATTCACAACAGGTAATTCAATTAAAAGTTCAATTGATTGTAGGTACTATTGCAACTTATCAGTTTCATTAGTTCAATCAAATGTTTAATTGAACTAATGATACTTAAAAGTATCAATAGTACAATGACAAGATTTTTTATAAAACTCTTTTTAGGGTTCTTTAGGCGAGCTCTAAACTTAGCTCAGAAACTCTTATTAAAAATAACCATGTTTCATAGTTTATAAAGCTTTTTATTTATTTGGAACCGATTACATAGTTAAATAGCTTTAAATCAATAAAAATTTGCCATCGAGTAACTCTACTAGACAGTATTTTATCAGCCTGTGTAAATGACATGCAAAAATTCGAAAACATCGTTTCAATGGAATGTCAATGAGGTGCGCGGGCGCCTTAGAGGCGGGCGCAAACACATTTTATTTGTCTAAATAGGTATGCTCAGAAATATATACATTTTATATAAACTCTACACGCGTATGAAAAATGAAAAATTTCAATTTCACTATTCATTTATTTACAAGCTATTGAGAAAGTTATCACGCGTTTGTGAAAAAACAAAATTAGTCATAGATATTGGTATTGCAATTGCTATATTGCTTGCAATCAATATGCAAACGTAGTTTTCAAGGGCTGCCCTGTGCGGTACCCACTTTTTATCAGCAGTCGGTAATTATGAAGCTTGATAAAGTTGTTTTCGCGCTGTGTCGCCGAGTTCTCACATTTCAAAGACGACAAAGATTTTCTACTCTGTAGGTAGGTAAACCTAGACCAATTGACATAATATTGTGATGAGAACTATCATACTAAAATTAAGTCATTTTCCAAGGCAGCAAGGCGTGCCAATTTTATCATGCATCTAATAATTTATAATTAAAAATAGTACCAAAATAAACACTAGCATTCAAATGATAGCTCTACGTTTACATCACGAATTAAAATTCATTACCTGTCACGATCGAAGGTTCTATGGTAAGCCACAAGGAGTAAAGCTTGGTCGCAAAATAAATCCTGTTACCGGAATGCTTTCCAATTTTTTTTTTTTTTTTTAAACAGAGGTTAACCTAACGCACTCCTGCATTTATTTCAAATGACGACTAGGTACAAGTCTTAGAAGCGTTTTGTTTTCAAATACTGCGACACTACATGCATATTGCTCGCTTTTGAACTCATTTAATACATAAATCATAACAATTTTTATGTAAGCACAACGAGCTATATGACAGTCTTCCAATTAGATGCGATTAATATCTTGACTAGACACGATTACGACGCCTGTTTACGCCAAATGTCGATGCTGGGTACTTTGTGTACTTTTGCACTGCGAGGTGGCTTCGCGCTGCAATGCCCAAATAAGGTGCGCTAGCGATTCGGAGCCTGGCCAATCGCAGCCCGTCAAGCCACGCGGCGCTGAACGACTCCGCCGAGTGAGTCGATACTCGACGCCGCCGCCAGTCATCATCTTGCCAGCTTGGGCGACGGACGCGTTCCCACTGAACTCCGCAGTGCACTCGCGAGCTGCTACCCGTGGCGTACAATCGTGGTTGTGATCCGTGGTTTTGTGTTCCCAAGTCAATTGAGGACTCCTACTGCCCGTGTTTAGGCTGCATGTTACCGCGCCAGGCTGTATCCAGGCTCCTAGAAGCGCTTTGGGCAGCGTCGCAAGCTCAGGTGAGTCGCTTTGTAGTGCTTAGGTATATCTAAGTTATTCGGTATCACGTTTGAGTTTGGGCTGGTCTTCAGCTTACAGGTTTGCAGTAGTCTTTTCCCCCGTAACCATCATCATTTAGATTTGGCGGTTACAACGCCAAAGCTGCGAACCTCTTAATTGAAACGTCTGGACAACACCATGCAAATTACCTACTCGTAATATGAGCTATATTAATTTGTTTGTTCTTTTTTTGCCTGTACGAGTATTGTCGATCTAATTAATAATATTTAAGTAGGTAATTAATAAGAATTCAGATTTATAGGAAAGAACTCATACGCGATTTACGAATGATAATAATGGGCGGAAAAGATTAGCTAAAGATACTGTTCTATACGTAACCTATTATAGGTACGCCCGAAGATTGTTAAGTTTAAAGAAAAATATCCATGAATTAAAGCTAGGAAGAATTTAGAAAATACAGACCATAGTCAGTTTCTCTGATGTTTTCACATTGAAACATAGATGATTTATATGAAATTTTAACCAATTTCATCTTAAATTACACATGAATTTGACAAAACAATGTTCTTTCTTTTTTTGAAATTGTATGTTAGCTTAAAAGTAGTTTTTAATATTTTGTATTGAATATAGGGTTAATTTCATTATAAAATACTCCTTTAATTAATAAACAGTGTAATAAATCCAAGTTGGAAAGGAAGGTTAAAGTCGAATTTTCGTTTAGATGTTATAGTCAAACCGGTTAATAAAGAAATTTCTAGTAGTTACCGCTATTTCTAACGTTGTGTAAAGCTTTGGTTGAGAATATATTTAGTATCCTATCTACCTACGCACACAAGAGGCTTGAAACTAACGTAAATAGTTTGTACCTATTTTATTTTGTAGCTAGTTGTAACAACTAGGTACTAGTCGTAAATTTAAAGCTTACATAAAATATAGTTATTACACACATTAGCTACCACAGAATGTTCCAGTGTTTAATGTCGGATCAACCGGAAACTAGTTCTTAAAGTGCCATTATTGGGTAGCGAATTGTCATCATTTAGACAACTTGATGTGACCGAATCCTGTGCTTGATATGAATAATTGCGTATTTTCATTGTTTTTCAATTCGAGTGAAAGATCAAGGATCAAAAACTGGGGCGACTGGGAAACGGTTTGAATGAAGATTTTTTTCCGACGATTACATTGCCACAAAGGATATTATGCGTGAAAACTTCCACAACAGCGGTCAGATGCAATTCATTAATAACCCCTCATTATGTATTTGTTGTGTATTGTGCAACCTCTATTGTCGCAGTCATAATACTCGTGCCATTGTATTGTGGCGGTGGACGTCTGGACTAGAGTTTGTACAGTCAATACAGATTGTATTATACGAGCCCATCACCATCCAGATGATTATAACTATACATACACGTTTATTAACTCACTGGATTTGCGTTCAATTTTATTTATTTTCCTATTAACCAGGTTCTAAACAGTTGAGTTTCTATCGATGAATAGAAAAATTATGTGTCTCCTGAAAAAAGTGTAATAGGACTCTAAAATGGATATTTCATTTTTTCAAACAAGCCGAATTAATCAGTGTATGAGCCGGAATTGTTCTATCCGGTATATTTTTATTTGCTTCATATAAATTTCAATTTTTGGATAAATTAAGCCGTAATGCTTAGTACATATTTGTAAGTTACTTTTTATAAATGCTTTGTTAAGAACTCAAAATTTTAGGCAAAAAGAATAATGCAATCACTATGCAGTTTATGCAGCGTCGTAGTGTCAAATGTCAGATTGTAAAAACATCTTTTTTATTGATAATAATAGAGTTACAATCGTAGTGATTATAATTATTATCTTTGGTTACAATATAATTCTTGGGTTCATTTCTTTCTTTCAATGATTTAAGGTCAGGCCTCGCCGGATTAACAACTTTGTTAGTATTTTGTTTGTTTGACACAACAGCGACCGACTAAGTCTGAGGACTAAGTTTAGTCAACTGTCGCGACCGCGGTCCCATAAACGAAACACAATAGTGGCGTCAAAATAATATTTTGGTATTGTGTTTAACTAAACAATGAAATTAAATTAGGATCAGTGACGCGAAACATTGTTTGTGTCAACATGTTGGGACCCGGATATAAAATTCTTAAATGGTAGGAGTTTAAAGAACAGATGAGGAATATTAATAGAAAACTCAACTAAAATATCAACGCAGAGACTGCTGAAGTTAGGAAATTTTTGACATGCGGAAATTCCTTTAAGTATAATAGGTAACTATTAAAAAGGGATTCAAGACGCCACTTATTTTTTTCTATGGAATATCGCAACACGCGGATGTTAAAAACTGTGGTAAATGAGATCAGGTATGTGACTTCAAAGAAAAACGGTGCAGCCAGTCGGAGATATTTTTATTCACAATGTCATAAAAACGTCAAACCGTAAACAAAAGGTCTATTTTTAAATATAATTCCAAATACAAAATACCATTTCGTAACACGCGGTAAGGGCAAAATTCTAGACAGTATACATTAGTTATGCCATGGTCGATCAAAACATGGAATTCTCAATCAGACTGAATTAATTGAATTAATGAAAAAATCATACCCAGCCGTTCATTGATATAAAGGCACATTTTAGAATAGAATAGAATAGAATACACAATACACAATACTAAAGGCACATTTTCTTCTTGTATTAAGTGTACGTTACCACAGTTACCCAGTAAAAGCGTAATTTTTTTGTTTGCCACCTTTGTATGCCTCGTCTTAATGCTTTAAGAATAACGTCCTAAGTAGGTTTATCTAAAGTAACTAAGTTTTTTTTTGGTTATCACTGAAACGAAATGGTGGCACGCTTGGTTTCATATAATTTTCCGAAATCGCCCAAACTAATTTAATCTAAATCGATAAGTTCCACTATTTTACTTTAACACACGTGTTTTTTATTCTCTCTGTATTTACATACAACGCGATGTTATTATCGATGAGCGGACGTATTTCTACCATAATAGGTGTCTGAATAATGCATTAATATTATTAGCAAGTATAAATTGACGCCCTAATATAGAATAGTGTAAATACACCAAGAACTTTGGTGTTCGTGTTATTTAATTTGGTGGCTGTCCGTACATTACCAGTTGACAAGCTATGGTCAATAGGGATGTTGACTACTTTTGAAAATCAAAATTCTAATTAGTCCGTCAGTTAGAAAATAAAAAAACAATAGACACGTATTTTTTGCTTTTTTAAATAAATTAAAATATACAGAGATAAAGCGCATTAAAGTTTAGGATGAGGAGGTCGTGACGTCACTGACCGCAAAACGGCCATACAAACTGTCAGAATAGTGACGTCACGCGAAATTTCAACTCAATATATCGCCGTTATTTTTTGATTACGTAAAAAAAGAAAAAAATACGTGTCCAATATTTTTTAATAATCTACAAGACAGACTAAAAAATAAAAATTAGTCAACATGCCCATTGCCAGTGTGTAAATACTTCAAGTAGGTAATAATGTACATATAAGGAAAGAGTTAGACAATCTAAACGTACAACAATACTGTCGTATTTTATTACTACCTTTAAGAGGCATACAAGCAAGAGTGAAACTTTCGATACCTAGGAACTATAAACATCAGTCTGCGTAATTATTATTGTTGATGGGCTGTCGGATGTCAGCTTAGTTCAGATCCCATTGTCCTCACCATTCGCATCGTCATTTGACATTACATGTCATTATTTTGATCCCATATATTTTTTCCGACAACGCAATCACATCTGTGACATTCGCCCACTGTTCAAGGTAGACTTGAAATAGCGCCACATCAACAGTGTGTTTACAATGAATCTATTTATACTAGTATATACAAAGTTGTATCTAATCATGACACAATAAATCTAATGTGCAGAAAAGAGAAACTAAATGATGGCTATGCAAAAATGGGTTTTCCTGACAAATCCCTAAATTTTTAGTAAATTTCCAGACATTTTGTGTCAATTTTATATTTAAGGTATGCGGAGGCTTTAAATCTGATTCTTATCAGTACTATTTGTTATAAAAACGGCTCAATATTTTTTATTTTTGTAGTTTTCCTCCGTTTCCCAGGCATAGAGCTACAACTTTGGATATGTCAGGAAAATTTCTTTCATGAGGTAACACTAGAGCTAGACTAAGTACAGAGTACGTATAAAATCTGCAGAGTTGTAGAAGTGAACAGACAATAGAACTCTCCAATCGACTCGCTTGCGATAAGTGCACATCAACAAGTAAACATTAAAATGCGTGCTACACTGGCTCTACTGTATTCATAACATTCGTATAGTAATATACATTACATGCTGAATGTGAATTGGATTTTGCTTAGGAGCGTAAAACCAAATTTTTTTTTTCAGGCAAAGATCCAACTCCTTTCAGCCTGCTCGGCGAGTGACGTCGCGAGCGTGTAACAGTACCTCGTGCTGCGGCTCCTCGCCGAGCGAGTCGCCCAGCGCCTCGGCCTGACTCTTCATTATCGAATATATTTTCACATACGGCGCCTTCAGCAGCTAAGTCCAACCGCATATAACGACAGTTAGTACATTCGAATACAAAAATTATACTATTTTTTATAAGTAAGTATAAACTTTCTTCCTTCGACTCCAGGTACTTATAAATTAGAATTTAGGGCAAAAAATATATTTGTCTGTGAGTATTCAATTTATATTGTGTTTTTGTTCGTGTGTACGAAATATGGTACATAGTGTGAGTATTGCTAACGCAAAATTCATGTTGTCTCGCTAATATCGTACTTATCTCGTTTCACGATAAAAAGCACTGTAATACCCTATAATTTATAACGCAATTAATGAACTGACGATGTAACGCATATCGATTCTATTTTATCTCTATAGATACCTATTTTGATAAATGCCTTAAACCCTAACGCCTTTTGCAAATTATAAGAATTTATCTTGTGTCTTACATGCATCCAAAAAAATGACTGCGCTTATCCTATCCGACATAAGAAAAAAATTCTTGTAATATGTATGACAATCAAAGCGACTGGATGTCTTATAAGACATTTCTAATAAGACACAAGAAACATTTTGTTATAATGTGCAAAAGACGTTTAATTTACCTAGAAACAAACATTATTCTTATGTCTTAATGTTTTTGCTATGTTTAGAAAGACAAAAAAAACAGCATCACAACCACAATAATGAACGATAACGAATGCTTGCACAAACTTTCCCTGATTATTATTGTCATTGCCATAACATTATAAGAGAAAACCATACATGTTCAATGTGTACTGTAACGTGAAAGTGAGGAGGATGCATTGTCGTCGATGAACTGTGTGTACAAAAGCGTTATCAGATCACTTATGAAACGAACGAGTATTAGGTGTTAGTAAGTAAGAAAAAGTATAAAAATATTTGGAATAAAGGAAAAGGTGGAGAGCCACAGAATGTATTTATGTAATAAATAATCTTACCTCCCAAGATTCCCGGGTAAGGTCGGAGACATCGCCCGTGCTACCGGTATCACTCTACGGCAAACAAAATAATATAAATCATTAGCAATCCAACTTGCAACGAGAAAAAACCTACCAAAATTATATGAATTACTAACATTTGAAGTTCTAAAAAAAATCTTGTTTAAACCTGTAATAGTTTTAATGGCAAAAAATAATTATAACCAGTGATTAACTAATCTCAACAAAGTTTTTTTTTACTACAGTAGTAATTATTTATTGCTGCTACAGTATGCTTCCATAGGAGCCAGTACGATGCGTCAGTAGTTATCTCGGTGAGTGATTACACAGATAGCAAACTCTAGCGTTAATGCTAAAGAAATTCCGTTGTCATCAAGCCCGGTGTATTGTGTACATTGTTTGCTAAGTTTTACGGCGTGCAAACAGCGTCATTGATTTGCGCACTAGCTTCTGTATTATGGCTGTGCTAGTCTAGCCTACATTCCTTATAAGGCACGCCAAGTGTTGCCAGTCGACCGTGATCATATTAGAGTCACTGTTATTTTACTGGATTTACCCTCTTCTATAGTACAAAAATACAATTTGCAGTGTCATTTTGCATATAAATTTCTGTAAAACTGTATTAACATTGAGAACACTGTAAATCTTCAAATATGGGATATCAACTTTTAAGCATGGTTATTTGAACCTTGTGTAGAGAGGGCCTATGTATATACGTTTTTGGTGGAGGTGCTCAACATGGTGCAAGGTATCCCCCTAATGTTAATCTGACGCGCTTTAATAAATCCAAAAATCCCCTCTTGGGCCCTCATACTATAAAGCATGCACGAATGACAATAATTGCAATCATTCATTGTCATTGTCTACAAATGACCCGCCAACCGGTCAATATTAGTCAATTGCTAAGTTTATAATTTAAATCGGTAATAATACTGAATTATTAACAGCTTCTACTGCCTACATAAAAAAAGACTCGAAGAAGAAGAGAAGAAGAAACACCAATGAGGAGTACGTCAGAAACCTAGTTATTGACAATCGCAATTGATCGCCCCGCGGATCCTTATGAACCAGCGGCTAATCACTTCTGAAGTGGTTCGATCAATCAAACTAATCAAAAAGCTTTGCTAGATAAGTTGCCCCAAAGAAAACTTGTAAAACCGTGTTCAATTTTGTTTAAACGTTACAATCTGCTTATCAAATATTACTATCAGTCACAATAATATTATTATTATGACAATTAAATTGAACTTAAGATAAGAATAATTTATTTCCGTTATGTACATATTTTACTGTTTTGTGCTTTTCAGTCTTTAATTAACAACATTATGTTAAAAGGAATAATTTTTCCAGTTTTTTTGCAACATTTTTCATTGCTGCTCAGCTCCTATTGGTCGTAGCGTGATGTTATATAAATATGATAAATGGAATATCCAACACAAAGAATTTTTCAATTTGAACCAGTCGTTTTTGAGATTAGCGCGTTTAAGCAAGCAAACAAACAAACTCTTCAGCTTTATAATATTACTAGCTGTGCCCCGTGGTTTCACCCGCAGTAATTTCGGAGTTCCCGCGGGAATTCCCTGACAACGTGCATGCCAAATTTCATCCAAATCCGTTCAGCGGTTTTTGCGTGATTGAGTAACAAACATCCAAACATTCACATTTTCACATTTATAATATTAGTAGGATGACCGGCATTTTTTTTTAATATCTCGAGTTCCAGATGGAATTTCGGAAAAATCGAAACATGAGTATCTAAGTTAGACCCTTAGCAGTACAACAAAAAAAACCGCATTCAATTTGGTGCAGCAGTTTTTGCGTAGCACGAATACAAACATACAGACAGACAGACAAAAATTCTAAAAACGGTATTTTTGGCTTCTATATCACTCATAGAGTCGCCTAAATTTATTTTTTCTTATTTATCTTCCATGTACAGACATCGACCTGTTTCAATTTTATTATATGTATAGATAGTATGGATATGTACATACAGAATGTATGGAGCGCACCTTGAGTCCCGGCTTGGGCTCCTCGTCGTCCCACTCGGTGTCGCTGTCGATGAGCTCGTAGCCCTGCGCCGCGACGTCGCCCAGCGGCCCGTACCGGTCCGGCACCCAGTGCGTTAGGAACTTGAACAGATCGTCCACCCTGGACACAATACACACTCACATGACGCAGCCGTTCACGACACGGAACAGATAGAAAAAGGTATCAACTCAGTTTAGAATGTAAACGTAATAATCTGAAAACCAGTGTCGCCGGGTGATTTCCGTACACAAAATCACGCAGAAAAACGTTAGAAAATACCGTATCGAAATGTATTAAACGCTATTTGATTGCGTTTTTATTTAGTCACTGTTCAAATTTCACAGTTTTGGGAGTAATGTGGAACATGTAACTGAGATACCAGCAAAGGAAATTTTGGGAATGTTTGCTAATTATGACCTATGAGACAATGGCCCATCCGCCCCGCTTGTATGACCTCTCGAGGTAATATATATTATTTTCTGTGATTCACGACCACACAATCTATTCGGTAAATATTAATTAACAAAAACAACGCTCAAATTGCTGCCGGATTCACAATTCACAAGCATTTGGGTGCTAGGATTCGAAGCAGCGAGCGTAGCATGGCGCGCTCAAAAGTACACAGTTTTTTTTTTCTTCAATGTAAAGTGTTGAGGTTTTGACTAAAATTTATATCAGGGATAGGTATCACTGTATCTCGTAGCTGCAGACACCTTGACATATTAATGAGTAAGCACAAATTAAGCAAAGAATATAAGAATATTTATGGCTACTTAATTACAGGTTTTGAAAACAAACTACCATTACAAAAATTACTTATTCTCAAATTTTACAACGCTTTTTTGTGGGAGTAGCAATAAAATTTTAATTGAAATGCGAACCATTATTTCAAGCAAACACGCTCCTACGTGCAACTACATCTTTTTAAATGGGTTTTGTTAACAGTATTTATTTTGTGTATACAATAAATTGCGTTTCATTAAACCACAAATATTGCAGTGTATCAGTAGATAGTGTCATCGATTGATGTCTCCAGCCCTATTTATAAATCAAAATGATTCCCATTCGACGACATTGGCCTTAATCATAATGTAACTGACCTATCATAACTACTCGATGCCTTTCAAATTCATCTGCCATGACTATTTAACGTCAGCTTGTATAGATCACAACGTATTGACACAACATGAATCATTTCATTATCTATTTATGGAACTGCATTTAGCAAGAGGTTCTTTTATTCTCGATTGTAATCGGATATTGGCCATTCGCGTCTGATGCATGTTCACCTAGTAGTTCTAAGATAGTCTAATAAATCGGCATCATATCACATTATGATGGAAACAGGACGGGTGGTTAGTGGAAAAAATATTTTTGAAAAATAAATAAATTAAAAAACCAGCTAAGTGCGAGTCGGACTCGCGCACCTTTATCCTTTACATATTATCTAATCTATCTAATATATATAAATCACGTGTCACGTTGTTTGTCCGCGATGGACTCCGAAACTACTGAATGGATTTTGATAAAATTTTGTCTAATATATATAAATCACGTGTCACGTTGTTTGTCCGCGATGGACTCCGAAAGTACCGAATGGATTTTGATAAAATTTTGTAACCATTTATAATATGGTCCAACTTAAAAGATAGGATATTTTTTATCCCGGAATTCCCGCGAGAACTCCGGAATTACCGCGGATGAAATCGCGGGGGACAACTATTATATTATAAAACAAAGTCCTCCGCCGCGTCTGTCTGTCTGTTCGCGATAAACTCAAAGGCTACTGAACGGATCGTAATGCGGTTTTCACCAATAGATAGAGATGTCTTGGATTCAAGAGGGATGTTTATACGTATAGTTCACTCTTGTGAGTTTCAGTGTTGAAAATGATGAAAGTACCCTGAGTTACTTCTTATATCATCAGCTAATTAGCATTGAAAGTCTTATCATAATCGGTCCAACCGTTTTGGGGATTCACCCGCAATATATTTGGAATTCCCGCAGGAGCTCTGATAAAAGTAGTTTAAGTTAATCTTTATAATATCAGATAATCGCCAGTGAAAGTTCCGTCAAAATTATTCCAACCTAGTAATTTACGGTGCATATCTGTTCCCCGCATTAATTCCAGAGTTCCCGCGGGAATTCCGGGATAAAAACTATCCTATCTTATAAGTTGGACCATATTATAAATGGTTACAAAATTTTATCAAAATCCGTTCAATAGTTTCGGAGTGCATCGCGGACAAACAACGTGACACGTAATTTATATACATATATTATTAAGATTTAATCAAAGAGACAAAAATACTCGTAATACTATTATTGGTTAGTGCTACCACTGATCGGTTTGAAGTCGGTGACAAGCAAAATATGGAGTGGGTAGATGTGCTGTGTACCTATATTAAGATAGGTGTGACTTACCTATTCCTGGGCACACCGAACCAGTACTCGGGCTTCATGCGCTTGCGGCCGTACGACATGAGCGGCGTGGTGCGCGGCAGCGGGCGGCCCGCCGGCTTGCCCATGCGCAGCCGCAGGTACAGCGGCGGGTCGTCGCTCGGCCGCGCCGGCCGGGGTATTAATTCTGCACGTTGCGCAAACGTGCACAATTTAATACGTGTACCTATAGTTGTTCTACTTCACGAAGTCCGTTTGACTATGATTGTGTTGAGATGTGCACACGCACATTGTTTTGGGGTGCGTAACTATGGGAGCGCTCAGTTTCTATTGCAATGATAGCCTGAGTATGGTAGTGATAATGACTATAAAATTTTTTATCGAAATAAAACTTAGGTTTCGTTCATTCGTTCGCGGGGAACAGCTGGTTTGTACATGAACATAAAATCAATGGATCTGTCAGTATCAAGATAACTTGAAATAATATGCAATAATATGCAAAATAGTCTATTTTTACCTATACATAATATGTCTGTTTATACTGAATCTGACGGATCATGGATCATGGAATTGGATATAATATGTAAAATTTGGTACTTTATTTTGAAAAAAATGTTAATTAGAATATACGGAATCAGTCAGTCATATAATAATTAGAACATTTCCTCAACGTTACTGAATACTGACTGTCGAAAGAGGCGAACAGATCGGGCATGTCGTCCACGGAGACCATGCTGCGGTAGTCGAGCCGCGGCTGCTGCACGCTCGACGCGGACTTGACTTGCGACCGCCCGAAACCGCCCAGCGAGCTGCGCCTGCGCACACCACGCACACACTATACCTTTCTTTTTCGTTACGTCATGTTTTTTCCTGGTTTTTTTTTCGTGAGGCGCTTGTAATCGTCACATAAACGCGCCACTCTTTAGTGAAATTATCATTCATTTTCTTATGCATTCATAATATGTATGTAATTAAAACGAAAACGGATGTTCAATTTTCGAAGAGATAAATACTTACTGCAATTTTTTTATAAAGTGTTTCTTTTTTTAAGCATTTTTAAACTAGATAGCGACGCGGTGCGAAAGTCACAACTGTCAAAAACCAATATTGGCGGGTTTCAATAACACTTATATTATTATTTCGAAATGCTGTTGAAGCATTTTTAAAAAATATAGAGTTTATACTCTATTTACATAATAAAGAATCAAAGAAGATATTTTTTTACGAGTGACTACATAACGGCTACAAGCTCCTTGAGTTTCTCACTCCAAAACTTCAATTTAATAGTGGTAACAAAAGTATTATGTATTGTGAAATTTAACTGAGTACACAAAAATAAGCAGCATAAATGCAAAAAAGATTTAGTAAAATTGTTATCTGCACCCTGTAAAAAATGAAAAAAATTTAAATATCAAATTATCTAGTGCCATAAAAATAGAGAAACCTTATTGTTAGCGTATTTGAAGAAAGCCGTGGGAATTGTTAGCTTATAGGTACTTATTGGACGTAACTTATGTATTAGATAAATCTAGACATGCTATAAAAAGTTGTACACTTCACAGGACAGGGTGCTAATTGAGATGCTGGCGTGATGATAATGCAGAGACAATGAGAAAAATTGATGCCCGAAATACCTACTCTTATTTATGAAATAATATGATCATAGTCTGTACGTGAGAATTACGCGATTATGGGCTACTTTAAGGATTTTTCTCTATAAAGCATTTCAATAGGATAGATTTCTAAAATAATTCATCATTAATATTTTGGATTAATTGGAAGAGATAATCCATTTACAGATAAGCAATTCAAAATATCTTAAGATGATAATGACGATTAGATATAATTTTGATGATACAAGTAAAGAACAAGTCATTAAGGAAGACCTCTAATCATTCACACAAATCGTGTACTATTTTTCGTTTAAAAATACAAAAAAACATAGCATGCGGAGTTATTAGCACCACCATTTAAACATTAAGCGAAGTGAATCAGATTCACTATAGTTCACACAACATCCTAAAGAGATAGTACAAACACAGAGACATCGGTGGCAATGGCTATTCAGAGGTGGAAATACGAGGACAAACATAGCGACCATAGCGACACGCAAATTATACTTATTTTTTAACGATTATCGCGGCTGTACGTTCGACAATTTTTCCAATGAAATTACAGGTCGAATCTGAAGGGCTACTTCGATTCTTTGATACGACAGTATCGTTTTTAATGAATATGTATACGACAAACTCCGAATGAGAGTTATACTCTGGTTCGCACTCGAGAGCTTGTTAAGTTAAACCGTTTGCATCGGACAAAAGTACGAAAATTCCGAGCGATTACGTAACATACAATGGGCATGTTGACTAATTTTTATTTTTTAGTCAGTCTTGTAGATTATTAAAAAATATTGGACACGTATTTTTTCTATTTTTACGTAATCAAAAAATAACGGCGATATATTGAGTTGAAATTTCGCGTGACGTCACTATTCTGACAATTTGTATGGCAGTTTTGCGGTTAGTGACGTCACGACCTCCTTATCCTAAACTTTAATGCGCTTTATCTCTGTATATTTTAATTTATTTAAAAAAGCAAAAAATACGTGTCTATTGTTTTTTTATTTTCTAACTGACGGACTAATTAGAATTTTGATTTTCAATAGTAGTCAACATCCCTATTACCTAACACGTGCGGCTGCCAGTTAGACAATCTAATATTTTGTATCGCATATTTTCGACACACTCGGTGCATTTGTTCACCCAACCTTTATTATTTTAAAATAAAATATTATATTACAATTTTAGCAAGTGTGCTGTCGCTGTGGTCTCGCTACCATAATAGATAATATCTTAAAGGCAACATTGAAACGTGATTAGTTCACACATCGAGAAAGAAGGCGGCGGAGCGTGACGTCACGTACCCCGGTGCGAAAGCGTCCTGGGGCGCCTCCTCCGAAGGGGTTTTACTCAGGAACAAACCAGTACCGAACTCCACTAGGTTCATTGGCGAACTACACCCGCCAATGTACGAAATGGAGACGAAACGTTATTCAGTACGTCCCGGTAAGCATCCACGGTTGCAAACAAAAAATTAACGATCCCAATATTATTATTATCTAGCAGCATGTGTTTTGGTGTGATTTAAGAGTCATATTGTATTGATTTTAGTATGATTCGATGACGAGACTGTATGGATGAAAATGCACTCTATATAAATGGAGTATAGAGTTGAGCGCCACAATCATACAACGGTCTTTAAGACGTAACGGTTTTGGACATAAGTCGATTATACTCCACCGAAACAATAAATTGTTTTGTTAATATACGCAATTGTTAATACAGGTAATGATGTAATAATTAGAAAGGGTTATAATTTCATTAGTAGAGTCATTGATATTAGAAACCCCAGATACACAATCAGCGATAAAAAAGACGGTTATCAAGAATTAAAATAGGCGTTCATTTCGATTAGCAAGGCGAAAAAACTTTCGCATGCAAGATCGAACTTATTATTTATTTTCTTTATTTCAACTTAACAGGTATTTAACAAGGACCATACACAATTACATGTCAAAACATGCCCTTATACTAATTAAGTACCTTCAACAATGTTGACTTGTAAGGTAAATAAAGGACGTCGAGAGAGAAACGTAAAGATACAATTAATTAGATATAAACATAGACAAATTGAAGTTAGTTTAAGATCTTTAAAGTGAACCTAAACCTATTGCCCATGCCCTGTTTTGTTCTATTACTGTCCGCTGCCACTTTATTGTGCACCTACTATTCTCAAGTGACTCTGCATCTTGGGTTTCGTAAACCAATGAGTATAGGTAGCTACAGTTTGAATATTATTTTACAAGCATTCACCGTAATGCTCTCAGGTGTTATGTACAGATATGATTAATATTTGCCGAGTGCGTTATTAGTGTAGCCGGACGACGCACCTGTTGAAGACTTTAGAGAAGACGCTGGTGGAGTTGTGGCTGTCGGCGGAGGTCGGTAGCGAGTCGCCGTGGGAGCCGTGCGCCGGCGCCGCCTCGCCGGTGAAGCCCTCCACCCACGACAGCGGGTAGGAGAGGCGCTTTAGCATCTGTTCAAGTAAAACAAGCACATAATTACACTATACTATTAACCTTATAACGATCTGATCTAACCGATCTCCTGTCTTCCAGTTCCGAATCGCGAAGGTCCATAAATTAATTAACAATAAAATTTATTTAATATACTTATTAACTTTTCACGACGGCGGTAAAAAGACAGAAATGTAGGTACAACAAAAGAAATGTAAATATACAACAATAAAAAGTAGTAAGAACCGTGCTGCAACAAAATGGCAACCAGCTCAGCATAAGCCACATCGTTTTACGGGCACCCGCGTTAATTTGGAAGTTTCGTTCGTACGTGGAATCCGTTTAGTAGACGTTTCCTACCGGTCTGCTAAATTTCAGCTTCATAGGTCAAGTAGTTTTCGAGATTTCGTGTTTAGTCAGTGTCTTAATGAGTGCCCGTTCGCTTTTATGCCAGTTTGAATGGGATAGATGAAAAAATTTTAATTTTTAGTCTGTCTTGTAGATGAAAGAAAAATATTGGACACGTATTTTTCCTTTTTCCACATAACCAAAAAATTATGGCAACACATTGAGTTGAAATTCCGTGTGACGTCACACCTAGGTACACTTTATATTTAGGTATAACTACCTACTTACGTCGCGACTCCTAAACTTTAATGCGTTTTATCTAAGTATTTTTAAAATAATTTGAAAAATCAAAAAATACGTGTCTATTATTTTTTTACTATCTTCCCGTGATAGATTTTTGATTTTTACACCCCGGCAACATGCCCCTAGCCTACCTTGTTCTTTTTGTCCGGCTTCTCGCCGGTATCCTTCTGGTTGTTGCCGTCGAGCGAGAAAGAGACGGAGGCCGGTTTCCGAGCGGCCCTCTCGTTCTCGCCGAGCGGCGGCGCCGACAGCGGCGGGTCGGCGCGCGGCAAGCACACCGGCGGCACCCACTCCGCCGACAGCACTATGTCCGCGTCGCTGTACACCTACCACGAGACACCGCAACGATCGTCAGCAACAACAACAACATCTGAAGAAACGTGTGACGCATCGATATATTACGATGGTCAAAAAAAAAAAACCAAGGTACCCAGTCGCTCGCGAGTCTATCTATAAAAACAGAAGTTTTGTTGATAGTTACAAGCGCATCCGGCAAATTTATTTTAATGTTTGTAACAGTTCGATTTCAAGAAAATTTGAAAATTCAGGAAAATAGAAAGCGCTTTTTTATGAGATTTTTGTATGATAGCAAACAATTTGGTCAGGACAACATTCTTTATATAAAGACGTGTCCAGATCGCTGTGTTTCTTGGGTTTTTATTATAACATAATATGTGTAATCTAGAATCTCTTTATATCAGCGGACAAAATAACACATAATATACTCCTTACCACCGCAACAATAAAGAAGCAAAGAACGAAGAAATAGAAACACAAACTGACAACATTTGAACAACTCGAAGATTAGAGCAGTACCGGTAATTATTATTCCATTACAATAACAAATAAGATCAGACGAAAAGAAAGGAAATTGTAGGTATGACGAAAATTTAAAATTAGAAACAGTAAAAAACGAACATAGTAAAAATTTGAAAAGAAAAAAAAAAAGAAGTAGGTCCCCTGTACCCTGGCTTAAGAAACCGTACAAATACAACTTGGATTCCGGTGACAATGAATGGCAATGACGTCACACGAAGAGGCCCCTCCCCCCGCGCCGCGCCTCACCTCGGACGAGCGGCGGTCGATAGAGTCGAGGCTGTGGTGCACTATAACGAAATAGTTGAGGTACGCCGTGTGTTGCTCCTCCGCCCCCCACGGCTCGTACACGGGCACCGGCGTCTCGGGGGACTCGTATATCGTCTCGATTTGATGATAATAATCGTCGTGATTAATGTCAACGCCCTAGAAATTCAATGGTATTGATTGCTGACCTCTCGAGTTCCGGACGGTATGGTGTATTAATTTTCAACGATAGTGATCAAAGCCACAAAGTTACAAACTACGATTATGCATGATTTAGTAGTTTCTATGTGATAACGGCAATAACGGCTATGTGTAGACACAACGAACACTACTTTCTAGCTACAACCATTATTGTGGAAATTTTAACCACAATATCATATCAATGATGATCATAATATTTGGGTACACTTATCACTATTCCTCATCTAAAAATAACCTGCCGTACCGTCACGATATTGAGCGCTGTGCCTAAGCTCTTCATACCAAAGGAGGCAAAATAAAAACTGTAACGAATCGTCTATATCTACGTGTGTGTGTGTGTGTGTGTGTGTGTGTGTGTGTGCTCCTTTATGTATTTGCGCACCTTCTTGTTGGCGTTGGGCGTGACGTGCAGCAGCGGGTCGCGGATGTCGATGCCGGAGTCGTGGTAGGACAGCTTGACGAGGTGCTGCGCCTCGTCGGCCGCGTGCCCCGCCTCGCCCGAGTCCGCGGCCGCCTCGCCGGCCTCGCCCGCGTCCGCGCTGCCCGCGCGCTCGCCGGACACTGACGCCTCCAGGCTCTCGTCCTTGCCTTGGTCGGCGCTCGACGACACCTGCATCAAACAATAATATTATAATTGAGGCCACGAGCCCAAAAACGACCTAAGTAACATTTTATAAAAAAAACTAGCTGTCCCGCGCGGTTTCACCCTCGATAATTTCAAAGTTCCCGCGAAATCGTTTCATACAAACTCTGCAACCCCTTCTCATCCCCTTAGGGGTTGAATTTTCAAAATTCCTTTCTTATCGGATGCCTACGTCATACAAAGAACACAAGTTTCAGGTCTCTACGATCAGCGGTTTAGGCTGTGCGTTGATCCATCAGTCATTCAGGACATAGCATTTTATATGTATACATAGATGTATAGTGGGCCTTTCGTCCTAAAAATCTGGTTTTCAAAGAAGCAAAACAGCCTAACAAAATGCCTCGACATTTCCATAAATTTACTTAAAAACTGAAAGTCTTCATGGCAAAAAAAAAATACAAAACCGGAAAATTTCAAAATGAATATCTATCTCTTTAAGACAAATTAGTATATGGGCCGTTCTTGCTCTCACGGCTGCTTGATATGTCTTTGCGTTTTACGTGTTTATTTATACCTACGTCAGTGTCGCTACACTCTCCGCCCCGCACCAACTTAGTGTTTCTCAACGCTCTGTTGCAACATAGTGGTAAACCTAGATAGCTAGTGTTACTGCTGTACCATATTATTATGTGTGTTGGAAATTTCAAGTGGTATTAATTCGAACTCCAATTTTGTCGCTCGCCCTACAACACGCGCACACACACCGCACGTGTGGACACAAAAAGACCGCATGCAATAAGTTATGGGTTCGCTTGTATGTCGCGAGTGTATCTGCATTGAAGATGTATTACAGCACTTTTATCAATGCCTGAATTTTTTTTGTTTGTTTATTGTAAAACTCTACCATTTTCTGAGGGTGTTACCATCAGAAACATCGCAGCCATGATAGCTCAGTGGTTGGTGCGTTCGGATCAAACGTCACAAGGCGTAGGTTCAAACCCTAACAATGAGCTTGAGCTGTCGGTGAAGGAAAACTTCGTGAGGAAACCATAGCATGGTGGTAGGGCACTGTCTAGTGCCTGGCTGGCTAGCTACCACCTTCAAGTTGTAAATCTGTCACCAAACACCTAACGGTGTGTTCCGGCAGCCCCACTTGAAAGCCAGTTCCCAACCCCATTCCATGTCGGCAACGCACCTGCATGCCTTCTGGTGTTGCAGATGTCCATGGGCGGCGGTAATCACTTACCATCAGGTTGCCACTTGCCCGTTTGCCCCCTATGACATAAAAAAAAGATGATGATTGTACTATTCGACGCTTTTTACCTCGCTTCCTTGATCAATAGACATTCTGTCCTTGCTGGGAATAGCCCAGTGATGATCCAGCAATGATTTCCGCCTGTCTTCCGTGGTCTGTTGCTGCAACATAGAGAGTATACGATATAATATTTGATAATAATCATATTTATAATAATATATCACCTTCGGCTGCGCCTCGGCTCGGGTAGACATTTGTTGGAACTCTTTGCAATGGCAGGCTTTCCGCACTCGTAATAAAATATACTATTTTATTATTTTGTTTGCCACCTGGAGCGTTTGGGAATTTGTTTTTGGGACGCGCGTTACGTAATGGGCATGGAATGTTATCGGTCATAGAGAATATAGAGAATAAGGGCCCAGTGCCGACTGCGGGAAGTAGCTGCTCTCGTGCCCAGCTGCGTAGCGTGTGTCAGGGCGTCGGAGAGCACTCACCTCTAGCGCGGTGGGAGTGACGAGCTCCCGGTCGAACGCCTTGGGGAAGGCGGCACCGCCGCGGTCGTCCGCGTCGCCGGAGCCCGAGCCGGAGCCGGGCCGCTCCTCGTGCGCCGCGCCCGCCGCCTGCAGCTCGGGGAACGTCTCGTCCTGATAAAACGTCATACGACACTCAGTGTAGGTTCGTTTATACCTACAGACATTGAGCGTGCCAGACACCGATAGACACCGTTTATTTACAAAAGACGATGCTCTATTCACAGTATTCACACTGCTCGGCATATAGCCACAGATACGTACAGACATGAACCGCGCATCGTTCCGCGAATACTGGCTGGGCACAAGTTATAAACGTTTTAGTGGCAATCCTACTATCCTCGGGACTTGTTGATTGAGCTGTTGCGTGATTTCATTAAATACATTTTGGGGGCAAACTCTGCTCATCTTTCTGTAGTACCACTTTTGCTAATGAGATCAACTCTTCATATCTATAACTATTAAAGTATATAGATAGTTAACGATCTAGTTTATTTGTACACGAAATTTAAATATATGCTGACTTTAAATACAAATATCTCACCTTGACTAGAAGAGAATCTTTTCCGGGCGAAAGTTCAGACTTATTCATGTAGTATATTTCGGCTTGTTCCACTCTGAAATTTTGAGAAACAATAGATTTAGAAATATGTATAAAAAAAAATTGTAGTTAAATCGGGCCATTTCCGACGGTGTAATAGGGTACTTGCATGAAATTTATAATAAGAAATTGTGTCAATAATTCAAAAATAGAGCCTTAGAAAAGCGTTATCGTGAAAGATTTACTTAAAAAAATTCAATAGTTTCCGAAATATTCAACTTTTAATTTTGTGAAACGGAACGTTGCAACGAAACACCAATCACAGCCACGCTTAACACATGACGTCACTTTTATTTTTTTAGGAAAGATTTACCTCTTTCAGAGAAGGCAAAAGAAACTAAGTGCATACAGTCAACGCATATTTTCCATTTTCTGAAGTTTTTTACTTTAAAATGCACCAGTAAGATGCATTTCGATTCTTTACTTGAACTTTTGGAAGTAACTCGACACAGTTCAACCTTAATTTCGCTTTTGGACATTGAAGTTATCTGTCTGTCAGTGTCGCATGACCCTGTCAATGCGACAGTGACATTTCTATCACAGATTAATAAGGCGTAATTTTGAACAAGTGACGTCATTCCGCGTTTCGGCGGTAAAGTCTAAAGTAGGAACTTTGAAACGCTCTATTTCATTAATTTATGCATATATTTTTTTTCTTTTTCTTGCTTTGTCTAAGTAGGCCATATATCTTTAAAATAGACTGAAAAAAAATTTCATGCAAGTACCCTATTATATAGTAGTGGGCAGTTAAATAGTTTATCTTGTAATAATTGTTCTCCCCAAGGTTTCACCCGCGATAATTTCGGAGTTCCCGCGGGAATTCCAGGATAAACTATACGTACAAACATTCCTCTTCAATCACTCGATCTATTGGTGAAAACCGCATGAAAATTCGTTCATTAGTTTTTAGGTTTATCGCGAACAGAACAGACAGACAGACAGACTCGGCGGAGGTTTTTATTTTATAATAATTATGTCCTTAAGGATGAAGTGTGGTGCGGTGAGTGCGGTGTTGTCAACATACTTGTGCGCGTTGTGCGGGTCCGGGCCGTGGGTGCGCATGTGCGCGATGTCGTAGAAGATAGCCGCGTTCACGACGTACTCCATGGGCGCGATGACGCCGTACGACTCGGGCCCGTGCTCCATCACCAGCGTGTCGGACACGTTCGGGTCGAACATCACCGCGTTGGGCGTCACCAGCAGCACGCCCGACACCACGCCCTGAAACGCGAACACAGTCCCTATAGTCTTTAATTAAACATTAAATGCGAAAGTGAGTTTGTGTGTTTGTTAGTTTTTTTGTTAAGCTTTCACGCCTTAACGGCTCAACCGATAATCATGAAATTTTGCATTTTCAGGGGGTACACAGAAGGCCATAGGATACTTTTTATCCCGACATTCCCACGGGAACTCTGAAATTAAAGCGAGTGTATGCAAAATTTTATGACGATCGGTCGAGTAGTTAAAGCATGAAAACTTTGCAAACGAACAAATAAATAAACTCACATTCGCATTTATAATGTGAAGATTTTCTGCGCACTGTATAAATTTTGTGAACATCCGAGCATCAAGCTATAAGGTATTTCGTTTGTAAGTATGTACCACGGAACAAAACCTGTCGCACGCACGAACGTCGCACGGTACGCACCTGGCCATCGGTGATGTGGCGCACGTTGATCTTGAGGAAGCGCTGCGGCGAGCTGCTGCTGGACGGCGCCTCGGGGGAGCCCGGCCGCAAGCTGTCCAGGATCTCTGCAAGTTATTCGTCATCGTTATACCTTAGATCCCTCTTTAGAAATAAAAATATACGTATATTTATTTAGGTACACATGGACCACGACATATATGAGAAAAAAAATACAATAAAATAATAACAATAGTCTTTGAATATCTAAAAACAAAAACAAAGTATAAAAAAAATATGAACAATTCAAGAAATACAAAACGATAATGGAAAGATAATTAAAAAATATAATGTAAACTTTAATGCGCTTTATCAAAGTATTTTTTCAATAATTCGAAAAACCAATAAAATACGTGTCTATTATTTTTTTACTGTCTAACTGACGGACTAAAATTTTGATTTTTATACCTTGTCATCATGCCCATTCCAATTTATTCAACACGGGCGCGGAATAATCACCAGTCAAAAGTGTGGTGCGCCCTTTATCAAGCACAATGCAAAATGTTTACAGAATTTGAAATAAATAAATGTAAAATTTCATTGCGTTTTTTTGGTTGACAAGAACGGGGGCGCAGGCTGACCACCCCCCCCGCAAATGATGCGCGTACAAACATACAGAGAAACGAACACATATTATTTTAAAATAATAGGTTTTGCTATGGCGCACCCCTAGTCACATTTTCAATATATCTTAGGTACATAATAGGTAGATCCACGTATGTAGGTATATATTCAGTTAAAATTTGGTCATAGCACAGAGTAATAAGTATATAGTGCGCAGTGTATAGGTACATACACACATTTTTTTACACAATGTTACGTAATAAAAAATTCTGTTGTCCAGCGCTGAATATAAATTACTTAATTATATTGTTTTTCTTCAACGCTTTTTTAAGTGTTAATTTCAAATCTAAAACAAAATAAGATCCCATACATGGAAAAAACGACTGTGCGTCTAGGGGTGCTCGTCGGCCGTCTGGCTTTAGCTGGACATGTTTAGCTTTTCATGGCCCTGCCCGGCTTTTGTTAGGCTTTTTGTCTGACTTCCGCGCGAATTGAAATTCAAGCGCAAGTAAAGCCGAGACAGCCTCGAACGATGTTCGTAAAGTTTTAAAGTAAAGTAAGTATATAATTGGTTTTTTTTCATAATGAAATAATTTCTGGCTTTTAGAGAATACGTGCGACATTAAAAAATCTATGATTAGCAATTAAAAAAGGTACGTCCGGTATTTTGGGTAAAATGGCCGACTAAATTAAGCGCTGAATTCGGCTCGTGTGTTTGAACCTGGGGTCGTATTTTTGAATCGCTCGAATTACTTTCGCACACGGAATCGTAAATTCACGTCCGATTCCTCATACATTTTTTAAGCATTCACATGTGAATCTTGCGATTACGTGTGCGAAAAGTGATTCGAGCGATTCAAAAATACGGCCCCAGGTAACGCGTGACCGTGCGTCGCGGCTGTACAGCACATTCTCATCAACAACAATTTGAGGCACAACAAACGGAGCCATAGTAGCTAATTTTAATATGGAATGCTACGAGTACAGATGCACTGCTGCACTGTGAAATGTGTGTGGCGGTTGAGTGAGCGATAACTTTGCGGAAAAACGTATGAAATTGGAATACCTATGTAGGTAGATAGGTAGGTACCTAAAACGTATGATATAATAATTATGGTAAGCTGATTATTTGCAACCAAACTTATGCAGGTACTGCAGTGTCCTCGAACACGTCAGAGTAAACACGATCTTTTGTAAGTTTGCATAATTATATTACAGTAGGTACAATTGGACATAGATAAGCAATAGTGTGTTAACCCACACTGGAGAAATTTTGAGTAAATCGTGTTTTAAAATTATAGCGCTATTTTTTGTCAACATTTTTTATGTTCAATATTTAGTTACATACTTAAAAAATGTAATAAGGTAAACACATAATTAAAAAACGTTCCCTAATTCTCAATAAATCGTTCTGAATAGGTAGCTTAATTTTGTGGGTTAACATGTTATTGCTTATCTGCGTCCAATTAGAACTTATAACAATACTACAGTTTAATTTTAATGTTTTGTCGTATGTTTACCTACCTTTCTCCTGTGCCGGTTCGCTCGACATGCCCTGTGTTGATTCAGATGTGTTGTCGCCGCTCTCGGAGCGCCCGTCCGAGTCCTTGTCGCCTTCTGGAAGACGATAGTTGGTCACAATTCATTATATAGCAACTGCTCCGCGCAATCGGCCGCGCACAAACCGCGACCGGTGTTAAACGATTACACTGTGAACTGTGAAACGTTTAACGTTACCATTGTACCAGCGCTTCAGGAATTCAAAGCTGAACATTCTTGAACAATTGAGGATTCACGAGGTAGGTACATAGTTCTATATCGGCGTAATTATCGCGCACGATAGTGTCGTCACTATTAACGATAAGTTCATATCGAAGCGCTCGATGTCGCCGGTGCG
Organism: Zygaena filipendulae; assembly: GCA_907165275.2. NCBI lineage: Eukaryota > Metazoa > Arthropoda > Insecta > Lepidoptera > Zygaenidae > Zygaena > Zygaena filipendulae. Next base: position 10,235,360 of record OU015651.1, read on the forward strand.
GACGGCTCAGTACGACCGTGGCTTAATAGAGTTGATTAAAAGCGCGTTGCAACAACAATCTCGATATTAAAATAGATCGAGCGCGTGGCGTGGTGCGCGCTCGCCGGTGGTATTGGCACTGTTCTGAAAACGACTGTGTACACTTGAAACGCAGCTTGTTTGCGTTCGACGTGTAAATAAAAGAAAAATATATTGTTTCATGTCTACGTCACACCTGAATGACTATCACCAAGGCTGAATGTTATTGTTTAGCCCCGAGCCCGCGCCGGTACAATACTCGGATATAACAAGCTATGTGCTCTCGGCAATTAGGTAACACTATTGTTTGAATAATCAACCATTATTATTAATATCGGATCTTATATTAGAATACTTACTTATCGCATTGTTATATATATTTAGGTAGTTATTTTAATTATTATGTTCGATAACATAATTAAGTATGTTTTTTAAATACCTAGTTTTTATGCATATTTATCAATATATTTATAAACTTTATTACAATGTCAAACCATATACCGAATCCCGTTCAAACGAGCGATAAGGAATGAAAGTAATCATTAGGAAAACTACAACAGTTTTAATTATTTTGAAAGTAAAAAAATGTATTTTTATTTACGATTTAGGATTTAATTTCAATAATTTATTTATTTAAACCGCATCAATCAGCCTTTATAAGATATGATTTTCTCGATAAACCCTTATCGTGCCAGTAAGTAGACTATGGTACCTATATCTGATGAATCAGCTGATTATTTTAGTCATAGTACCAAATCCACTACAAGTTTCAAAGCTACGCTTTTACCGTACAGGTAATATATGTATAGCTAGTATAATTCAGTGACTTTATAAACTCCAGACACCTAATAGAACCGTAACTCATTAGGTACACAGTACACTCACATATAGACTACACTTCGTCATCGCGATAGTGTTCGACAAATACAATCGCAGAGAGAGATAATTGCTCTTTATCACACAGCACCAGATCCCAAACTACACGTATACTATCGGTACCCAGAATTATATAATATAATATGTTATATGCGACATATAATTGCCATTTTTGTTGTTGTAAATCTGTGGTTTATATTTGTTACCTACGCTTTCACGTTTTAACTACTCAATCACTCATTAAAAAATTTATCATACACGTTTTCAGGGGTATAGAAATGGACATAGGTTAGTTTTATCCCGGAATTCCCGCGGGGGAACTCCGAAATTAACGCGGGTGAAGCCGCGGGGAGTAGCTTTTACATACTATGTAGTATGTACAATGTACATGTGATAAATATTAAACAGTCAGATTCAAGAAAATTCTGATGCGGGGTCAAACTCGCAACACCTGGCCTAGCTAACCACTAGAGTCTAGTGGACTGGTAGCACCGTTCGTCTAGTGACTAAGTAGACGAACGGTGCTACCAGACTGTTTCTAATGTCTTCGTAATCGCTATTTATTTATGAACAAGGTATTAGAAACGGTTTACTAAAAATCACTGCCGAGTAACGAAGGCGAAGGTCAACTTTCGCAAAACAAGAGGCGAATTTATCATTCGAATAAGCTGTCACGCTTGAAACATACCTTGGCTGGCCGACAGATAAATGTAAGATATTTATCTGTGCATCTAAATTAAAAAAAAATGAAACAAAATAATTTATTAGGTACTTATAATGTTTTGCCGAGTTAAAAAATAATAATGAAATTGTACATAATATGCATGCACATCATCGCTATCAGTCAAATATTTTATCAGAATTGATAATAATGAGTGTTTGTCAAAAATTAAAATCACGCATTTCTTTGTATGTATACGGCCCACTAAGATAAAAAGAAGTCACAATCTTGAGTCGAATGCTTGAATAAGAGTTATCATCGAGCAAATCATATTTAGAACACTGCAGTCATTTTAGTAGTAAATCATTATCAAGCCTGATAAATATTTAGGTGCCGTATGAGCAAAGTTCATTTTCTTTGAAAATTTCGTCTGTAGGTAAGTATATCTGTCACGGCTTACACAAAAACTACTAAGTACTAACTACTGTTTATGAAACGAATACTTAATATCTTGTGTACGTTTGGAAAAACGCATCGAAATACGTGACTACGTACTCTATTAAGCTTAGAATAGCCAAGCGTTTTCATTATTTCCGATCGGTCCCGTCAATATAATAAAGTCAGGCGCGGATTTTCGATTGCACCACGAATTTTTAAGAAGATACAGGGTCAGATTTTTTTTAAGGTCTGTAAATACTTTAGTCGTCATGGGATGCAAGTGCACCCACTTTCGGGTACTTTTCAAGTATTGCGACTACAAACATATTAAATAGCTATTCCCCACGGTTTCACCCGTGCTGTTTACGGAGTTCCCGCGGTAAATCCGGGATAAAAAGTACCCTATGTCGTTCTCTGTACTCCTGACAACATGTATGCAAAATTTAATGGTGATCGGTCCAGCCGCTCACGTGTGATGTTGTGACCAAGGGAAATAGGGATTCATTTTATTATACATATACATATAGGTACTAGCTGTCCCGTGTGGTTTCACTCGCGATTATTTCGGAATTTCCGCGGAGTTGTTCCATATTATAAACTTTTCATCCAATTTTCACCACCCCTCTTGGGGATTGAATTTCAGAAAATCCTTTCTTATCGGATGCCTACGTGACAGAAAGAACACACCCTTCAAGTTTCAGTTATCTACGATCAGCGGTGCTGTGCGTTGTGACTTTCAAGATAACGCATTTTATACTGTACAGATATAGATAGACAGATAGATAGATAGATATAGATTGACACAGAAAAGTGAGTGGAACACAACCATACCTTTCCTTTTGTCGGGAACAAGGAGCGTCTGCCCGGGGAATATGAACTGAGTGGCGAGCCTGTTCAGTTTGGTGAGCTCCGAGGGAGTCGTATCGAAGCGCGCCGCAAGTGACGTCAGCGTGTCGCGGTCGCGCACCTGTGAGCAACGAAAATGTTCAACATTAATTTTTTTTTTAATTATATATTTACATCACTTCTCTTATCAATCTACAGTTCTCTTATCACCTTAAGGTTGCCTTGAAAAGATTGCCTCTTGCTGCCTTTTGCTCAGTCTATTTCTTCATGTTTGTATAATGTATAATATATTGTGTTTCTTTTAGAGCAATAAATTATATTCGGACTTAAATTATAATCACTGTTTGATATCATAACAGTCATATAAAGTATAAACAATGATGAATTTAAAACGTATGATCCCGACATAAGCAGACACTACAGCTTACATTGCAGATACATTGTGAAAAATTTTCAATTTTTAATACTCAACAATCAACATCAATATAACAATAGATAATTCAAATAAGAGCGTCTCTTTGCGTCACTTACATCTGTTTTAAATAAGATCTATAATAATAATTAGCACGACAATTATAAAAACACTATTTAATAGCAATTTTTTTTTGCGTGATGCGATGAAATTCTAGTACGTAAATAATATGGTCCATTGTCATTTTAATGATATTATCTATTTAATCTCTATTTTAAATATTAAAGGTCCAGATTCGCTCTAGTGGCAGTGTTATTTTATACAAAGACCAGATGTTCCCCGCAATTTTACCCGCGTGATTTTCGGAGTTCCCGCAGGAACTAAAATCATCTCGACAAACAAATGTGAATATCCAGACGCCTAGTGGGTCCAGGTTTACTAGAAATAATAATGATTGTTTCGACGCCGCCCAAACTAAATAGAAGTTGTACCTTGGTAACTGTCTACAACAGATAGCCATCTTATAGTATATAATAAATATGTACTTTTTCTTTTATTAATACATAGGTACTTATTATATTTATTTATTTATTTTATTCATTCAAACTTTATGCACATCACGATACAAAAGACGGACTGCCACAGTGGCCTCTCTACTGAAATATATAGAGGCTGTCCCGTAAATCGACGTCAAGCCAGAACCAGGTAAGTCATTACAGCTGTTAACAGAAAAATATAAAAATCTTTACTATGCCTATTTAAAAAAAGGACATTCATTAAAAACTGACGAAAGCAATAATTTTGAAAACTTCACTGGCAAAAACTTAATTTTTTTAAGATAATTTTTTTACGTTCTTCTATTAAGTTATGACTTAGCCTATCACCCGGTTCTGACTTGACGTCGATTTACGGGACACCCTGTATAGGTAGGTACTTTACTTACTGAACATCTGAGCTCAGGCTCCACACAAATTTTAATCACATAAATGTACCCTGGTGCGGTGATCGAACCCGCGACACGTGGCGTAGCAGTCAGATTTTATTATCACCGACCAGTAGATAAACATTCAAGTTTTCTAAAACTAATCGAATTTTTTTAGGTTATCCTTCAACTCCCCACTACCAATGCAATGTATAGACAGTTAGGCACACATGTATAGTTGTAAGTCTACATTTTTATTAAATGTGTGTGATGTATATTCACTCTACAGGTTCACTAAACTTGACAACGTACTGGTACAACCGCTTATCAACCAGAAATCAAAAACAACTCTGCGGTTTTCCCTTTTTTAATAAATTCGTGGAAATCTTATGAGAATTAGCGTGACAAAGAGTGGTCAAGGACTCAAGAGGCGGTTATTAAAAGTTGAGGGTATTGAAATTCTGATTAAAGTAAACAAGATTACGATAAGTTTTCTCTAAAGAAAAAGTAGCCTCTGGTTTTAAATCAGTATGTTTGTAATTTAAAAACAGTAATTTAAAAAAAATCCCGAGTTCTAATTTACTAAATATAGTAAAAGTTGAAAAAGCTAGAATTTGAAATACATACTATGGTTTTTTATTTATGCTTACGTACCTGAGTCGAGAATCGCATACTGAATTCCCACCCTCCTCCAAAATATCGTCCCTCGTTTAACCATACACTTTATTTATATTTTTTGTTTATAGTCAGCAAAATTTCGCATAATTATTTTTTATTTTTTATTAATTAATTGTTAGTGTATCTATGTAGCGGAGTGAGGTTTTATGAATATTTTCAACAATCATCGGAAAACTAAATTAAGATTTAAACGGTTTCATATGCACGTGGAATAGACGATAAATATAATCGATAGTCCTTACCGTATATGTAATCGTTTTAATGGGCGGCGGAGGCGGCAGTCTCTTGGCTTGCTCGTCCTCATCTGAAATGTACAATAATGGTCGGTCATTGATAACACATGCAGTCATCTCATTGAACAATTATAATAAACACAATGAAGTACAAGTTTACATTGCCGCATCACAATCTCATACCAGTGATATTGTGTTTTGGATAATTATACAAAAATTGCAGGCAATATTTTGACTCGATCGCCAGAAAGAATGTTGTATTAAGAGAGGTTTGGAAGACTGTAGACAGTCTGCAGCAGATTGATCCAGGCCAACATTTATGACGTTATCACTGTTTTTCAATATTCAATTATTTTTCGTCATAGCCCCATTGATATGCCACCTTGTAATATAGCAAAGAGCAAACAAGAATACCAATGCAGTAGGAGAAACTGCATTTGCGATAAAGCGGATTGCTTAAAAGATATAGAAGGCGTTTTATGTTTTACTAAGTACGGGGCGGTGAGAAACTGATAGATAGATTAAAATTTTACAGCTTCATATAATGTTTAAAGTAATAACAAACTCTACGAACGATAAAATTGATTTGTTTACAATTACAAAATATGTACTTCACACAACTACATAAATAATCAATTGCGATAAAAACACAGTAACATCAAATCATGAAAACTTAAATAAACATGTGGATGTTAGTGGAATATTATATTACGATGATTTTTAATGAGCCGATAAAATTAAATATAGTTTACATCAACAGCCGGATACGAGTTTATAGACGGTGTGTTTATTTGAACGGTCAACATGTACCGTTGCCAACGATTCGTCTAAAACAAATCTGAAAGTTTGAAATCACATTAATTGTCGCTTGTCGTGCGTGAGCCGTGACTGGCAGCTAACACGGTATACTTTACATTATTTCATGAATACTTTTGAGTTTTTAAACAAACTCGGTTGATTTAAATTTAACAGAAATTTTCCAAACAAGCCGTAGGATATACAGGATGTAATATAAGAACCGAATCTGCAGTAAAACACCCTAAATATTGGAAATAGCAAATATCACCTAAAGACAAGAATCCTTTATTTTTAAAAATACTTATAAATACAATTGTATTCACTGATTTTTGAAAATTGCTTGTCTCTGCCAGGAATCGAACCGACTAACTCTTATAAAATATTAATAACACAAAGTAACTAGGAACTTTTATGGCACCAATCGACAGGGTCAATCATTAGGATCATAACTCTTTAGTAAACAAATGCAAATTAAGGAAGATCATGAACGAGGACATGGCTTAGCATACTCCATACAAATAACCAGGAGATTTTATAGTTAAAATTAGTGGATGGCAATGGCAATGGCACTTAGTTTTTGTTTTAAAAATAAAAATTAACAAAGAATTCTAAAAAAAAACGAAAATTATTGACAATTCCCTCACCTCTATGCACAGCATCGAACCTGCCCTCGACCTTGGAGCGCAGTGCATCCAAGTCGAAGGGCGCTGCGAACCCATGATCCACTGAACGACTCTTCGACCTGCAAGTTACGAATAAAACTTAAATTAGTGACAATAAAATCTAATAAATAACTTAAAAAATAACGACCGGGTTGGTGAAGTGCTCACCGTGCCCCTCTGGTAAATAATCAAGAGGTCCCGGGTTCCCAGTAGAGGTGGACTTTGTGTAAAAAACACACGCTTTCCTTCAGGCCAGTCTGACGATGAGCGTATTTTATAATCAAACTAGCTGTCCCCCGCGATTTCATCCGCGGTAATTTCGGAGTTCCCGCGGGAATTCCGGGAAAAAAGTACTCTACGTCCTTCTTAGTACCCCTGACAGTAGTTTACGGTGATTAGCTGTTCCCCGCATTAATTCCGGAGTTCCCGCGGGAATTCCGGGATAAAAACTATCCTGTCTTTTAAGTTGGACCATATTATAAATGGGTACATAATTTTATCAAAATCCGTTCAGTAGTTTCGGAGTCCATCGCGGACAAACAACGTGACACGGGATTTATATATATTAAAATTTGTACTTAAAATACCTACACAAGTCGCAACCTTCCTGACAACGGCACTAAACAAATCAGCTTTAAAATTGTTCGAGTGAAAGTTACAAGTGTTCATTGACCTTAGAAAACGATCTTTTGTTTCGTTGAACAATGTTGTGCGAATTCCACCCGTTCGAGAAATTGTTACGGTCCTGCATTTTATTCGCAGATATACTAAATAATTCTATATGCCATTCAGTATAATATGTAATTATAACATGTGAGTCATAATCAAAGGTTAAATGAAGTTATTGTAAAAGGCGGATATGCAATATGTAAGACTTAGCTCTAGAACTCGCTAGTGACTCATGTGGATGACACAAGCAGTCACAGTATATTTTTCTCTTCGTACTTGAGAAAAATTCTATTATAATTCGGTACTTAGGTACTCATGAGCCATTAACGTAACGATTATTATCATGGCAATAATATTAGGGGTCATTGCACTGGTAATTGTCAACGAAAAGCTCGCGACCTACATATATCTGAGACTAACATAAATAGATCGAGCTCAGTCTACATCAACCGTGACACACCTAACGTGATGATATTAGAAATAAACAAACAACTGGTTTGTCGCCGAATTATGGGCACAAAAATAATACTATAATGCCAAATCATATGAAATGAGACAGGAAGAAGGTCGCACACATGTTTTAGTTAAGCTGTTTGTAGGTCAAATCTAGTTTACGATAATTATTATGTGGTACTTATTTTATAGATTGACATCATCAATTACTCCTAACGACAGGGCGAGCTCAAGTTATAAATAGCCCTGTTATAAATCAAAACAATTAATTATAGGTACTATGGATAGTAAGATAATTATCATAACGTCGTGTAGATACTAACTGTTCCCCGTGGTTTCATCAGCGTAAACCGAGTTCCCGCAGGAGTTCCGGGGTAAAATACTGAATACCTAGTAAATTTCATTACAAGTGCAAGACGTCGTTCCGACTGTTGACCTTCGCCTTCGGCTCGGGCCAAAATAAGTCGGCTCATAGCAGCTCATAGTAATGACAGTCTCGAACGTGTAATGAAGGACTGTTTTTAATACAGTTGCGAAAAAATTAAAATAAAACAATAAGAATTCTGTCCTACATGAAAATTGGTTTCTCAGTAATATTGTACCTATACCTGATATTGTAAATATTTATATAGTCAAATCACCACTAAAATAATAATTATGTGGTGATTAACGTAAACATTGAAATTTTAATAGTTTCCAATTGGCGTTACATCGATATTATTGTCGATACAAACAAATAGAGTAGTAGATAAAGATATAGTATTGTATAAAGTACGGATTCTTATGAGGATCGAATTATTTCTTCTGGTTCTATATGAATTCGAAACCGTGTACATTTGAAACATCCTTCTAAAACAGAATTTGCTGACAAACTAATAACATTATTTCATGACTTATCAATCCCACATCTGACGTCCGCTAGTTTCTTTATTTGCGAGTAATTAATTCATTAGTAGGGCAAGCGAGCATTTTCAACTTACATGAACACAAAAATACAAAACTCCATGCAAATTGATTTGCCATTTGTCAACATAACTTACAATGCGGAAATTGGACCGAGTATGTGTGTATGTGTAGTGTATACAACAATACAATATTGAAAACTTAAACGTGCAATTAATAATAACAACGTGATAAACGACGCACTTTACCTCTTGAAGGACTGGTCGATGCTCTCTGCACTCCTGGACAGCTGCTGCGAGGCTCGCCTAGACCTGCATGCAACAAACATCTGGCTACACACTAGCACGGCATGCAATGCAACACATCAATCATTCAAACTATTAAAATCAAACATGCAAACGATTAAAAAAATATGAATACTTATAACTATATGATTAGGAAAGAATGTGAAAGTGATTTTACAATTCGCCGGCAGTAATTTATCTTCAATTTTCTTTAAAATATGTGCATAAATTTTGTTCGGATCGTTTGCATGATTATAATAAATATCTATGCAGTGGGTGTATTTGACGATCTAGGAACGTTTCCTAAAAACTTTACGAGTTTACAAGCACAATTCACAAACATAATACGTACAACTCTAGTGCAATTTATTTCTAAACATGATTTAAGTATACATATATACCACATCTGTAACTACATTAACATTAATCAAAAAAATCGCGAAAACATTCATAAAAAGTATATGGCAAATAAAAATTGTAACGTAAACATCTTAAGTAAATAGCAAATAAAGTTTAATGATAAATAATATCAAGAAATTTTAATAAATATAGGTACACCTAAACGCGATACCATGCAACGCCCACGAATTCGATGGTTGCTACAAATTTTACATGCTGTCAGAAATTAAAATAACGAGTAGGTAAACAGTGAAACTCTTTACAGATATTTTACGGCAACTTTGTGGAAATATAATACGCATAATCATAAAAAAAAATTACATTACTTATCATAATATGTATTATTAACTTGTGAAGTTCTTTGCTTCACGTGGACGTGTTAACGAAGTACAATTAAAATAATTTATATCCGATTATATTATGACGCTAACGTTATGTTGGGTATAATAAACAGATCTATTGTTGTGAAAAATAAAAATTCGTTCTAATAAAAACTATAGGTATGGACGTGTAATTACGTAATTATAATTCTTGTATTGATAAATGAAATAGAAAACCGTTTTTTTTTAATTGATTATTATGATTTTTCTTGAAAACACCTAAAAGATGCTCAACATCGCTGTCGATATAAATAAAAAGTTTACGATAAAACTGAAAACTTTTATGCAAAGCAATTAAAAACTTGAAAACCCGATTCAATTAAGTTCAGTAGCTTTTCTTTATGCACGTATGAACAAACAGTCAGGCAGAAGTTCTAAAAATGTTTTTCGTATTCTGCTCGGCCTTCCTGCATTATTTTCGTTTAAATTGCCAGTGAAAGTTCCGTTAAAATCGGTCCAACCATTTAAGAGATTAGCCAAACCCAACAGACAGACAGAAAATACTATATACTTTAATTTTATGCATTTAGTGAAAAGATGTTAATTTGTAATTAAAGCAGATACTTCAATCTTATTTATATGTATAGATGTACTTATAGATTTAAAAAAGATCTGCTGTTTACAACAAACAAGATTACATCGATCCCGGTCCCGGTGTGGCATTTTACGTAAATCATTAGCATCATTATAGTTAGGGAAGTCGTCTAAGTTAAGCCTCTTTAAGTTTATTACGTTAAAATAACGTACATAATGACTGTGCGTGTAAGTACATTTGTACTTGCACCGTGTAGCAGGCCAGCCCTACCGATATCTCTGGGTCTTATTATAACCATAAATGGATATTTTATCTATAGAAATTTCCACCTATCTGCAAAGTCGAAATTACAATGACAACATTTTCGATATAAGGTTACTACTAAAGAGATGCTATGGGTGCCACGTGAAAGTGATTACTTTTCCAGATTAACTTTGCTATGATACTGATCACCCAATGATATTATAAGTATTAATTTTGGTCACAGCATAGGGCATCAATTCAATCAATCAAGGGTGTTTCGTATAGTTATGCCTCGGCTACACTCATTGCGATAACGATATTCGCGTTACCTCCCTCTTTTACAGATGTAAGAAAGAGATATAACGCCGAGTAGACACCACCGGAACTCAACTGGGACAAGGGTTGCCACCTTTTTTTGGAAAAAATTTAGTGTTTTTCCGAAAAAATCTGCAAAAATATAGTATTTTTGGGAAATACAGGGAAAAAAATAGTACAAAAATATTATGTAATCCTTATGTAGCATTATCCACAAATTATTGCCAGTGTGACAGTTGAAGTTTTGTTGCCGGGTATGCGTTTCGTCCTTAAAATTCCCCGAGCTGCGAAACTGCTGCCCCGAAAATATAGTATTTTTCGTACTATATTATTTTTTCTATAAAATATATAGTACAATTGACTGAAATGTAGTACGATGAAATATAGTACTGAAATATAGGTGGCAACCCTAACTGGGACTGTAAGGACGAAAGTGATCCACTTACGTATAGCCACTGATATTTTAAGGTTCCCCTGTAAGAGTCATGAAATTCCGTAACAAAAACGCATGTTTTCATTGTTTCAAATAAAAATTTATTTTTCTCCTATTATCAATGCAATAAATACTTATTTTTATTTATTATTTGTAATTTTAAATTTCGAATATACTAGCCGATATTGTAGATATAATTATACCTACTAATTTCGTTTTGGTTAACCGTGTTTATCACAACAAATTAATCAAACCGAAACGACTCGTTTTAGTGGTGAAGATACTGAACTGAACTTATGCTGACTGTTTTGTCATTTTAAGTTCAAGTTTAATAAATTAATGTTAATTGGCATTTAACTAATTAAGTTACATCTCATTAAATGCCACTTAACATTAATTTACTGAACGTCTCTGATTGCGGCAGTTTTGTTTTAAAAATCTATACTTAAGAAGAAGAAAGAAGAAGAAGAAAATACATTTATTTCAGCACAACACACAAGAAAAAGAAACAAACATCAACAGTGCCTAATCTAAAGAAACATAGATAATATCTCTTGCACTAACTAACTAAACTAAGTAATCATTAAAGTCGACTCTGAGTGCGGCTGTTAGTATAATTTTCTCTAGCGCTTTACAGATGGATACTTCTTATTCCCTAAGGCCTTTTGCGCATTAAAAGAAATCATCTTGTAAGACAAAAATATGATTAGTATACGCTTGTCTTATCCGACATAAGAAAAAATATCTTGTACTATATACTGGTCTTATATACTTGACAATCAGACAATAAGTGTGATACACTATTTTTGGCTGTCATCTACTTTGAGCATCAGCGCAGCGAGTGACCAGACTTTCATCTCACAGGTTTTTACCTAGTTTGAGAGTCAGGGGACATAATCTCATGTTGACCCGATACAGCCATGTAGAATTAAGTTTAATGTCTGTATGCTGTCTTTTTGTACTGGCTTTTGCAAATAAATATTATTATTATTATTATTAATCAAAGCGAATGTCTTATAAGACACAAGAAATAAGACACAAAAGGCGTTATACATACAAAATTACGGCTTCGGGTGCTCTCAATAGCGGGTGCTTCATAGTTTCATTTTTCAACTGACGATAAGGTCAATGCAATAATAACACATGATCAAATATGGACACAACCCTTTTTAATTATAAATCTCCTTCGTGAACATTCTTATCGTTATAAAGTTGTTTACAGCCTGAAAAAATCAGCGGACTACTTTTAAAGGAATACAAAATAGAACGAATACAAAATAATCAGAGATGTTTATAAACATAATTACTTATTCTTTAGTTTAATTGCCCTAGTTTAATTTCCCTTTATTATACCTACATCATTTTCACCCCAAATAGGTAGATATATTGGAAATATCCGATATCTACATAGCTAATGTTTGCACAAATAAATTTCACACTTGTGTTATAGATATACTATAATTATAATATTATACCACTTGGTAAGACTGCGTGGAATGGGCCGTATAGCTCGAAGGTGTAAAGAGTTGGACGGAGGAAATGTTTTAGGGGATTTGTGACATTTAATCTCCACTCGTGTTGTAGAGTTGCTGTGTGTTGTATATCGCGTATACCGTACACAATGAAAGCACAATCGGAGTTGGCAATGGCATGTAGCTACAGCGCAGGGAGAGGGTGGCAGGGGAGGGTCGCTGGCGGGCTGGCAGGCAAGGCAGCGCCCTTGACACTGTGCGGGGAGCTTCCACTTCTCAATTCGCTCACAACTACATTCCAAAGAATATAATATAGTAGGATGTCAAAAGAGAAAAAAATGTGAAAATGTATAAACACATTTTTTTAAACTTATTCAAAATCATAATAACAGAAAACCATAAATCATGAAGATTTGTTCGGAATGCTAAAGTAGGTAAGTTTACAACAAACAAATAGATCGGTAGTAATTTGCTATAAGCTTCAATTTTGTGTTAAATTTTGATGGCGATAATATTATGTATAATATTTTCTAGCAATATTAAGTAGGTACCAATATATTAGGTAGAATTGAGTAGAGTCAATCAGCATACAGTTTTTTGATTCAGTCGGGCAGCGTTGGTGTCTGATTTTTGTATGTGTAAACAGCAAAACGATACGGATTGTATTCATTGAATTGGCATACCCAATATTTCCGGCTATTAAAGAGTGCGACGAACCGTCTTCAGTCGCTTTGTCTGTTTATTGTGTGACCCATTTACTAAATACAGATAGCGAATTTTAGTAACACCTACGTCCTACACCTTTACTAGATGTATTGTACGTTTATCGTTATGAATATTTATTATTGATTTCATATGCAAATACATGTAACATGGGCTCTGGGTTGTAGTACTATTACGCGCGTGGTAGGTAGTTCAGATATAAATGGCTAAGACAATAGTAACAAGATCCGAAGCAATCAAGCGAGTCGGTTCATAACGAACTATAAACCGTTTCAATTAAACTATAATAATAAATGCGTGGATTTTATTATTGGATCCCGTGTACTGCGCCTTGACATGCGTATCTTAAACTAGACATAATTTCCATTAATTACATATAGTAGAGTCATAAAACAAATGAAATGAAGATTATAAAAATTAATAAAAGTATTCACTGCATACAGAAGTGAAACTTGAGCAAATCGTTCCAAAAAAATCATACGTATCTTCTAAGATATTTCAGTTAAAAATAAATCGATAGTAGAATATAATGTAGAATAGGATAAACGCATACAATTTTTTGGTGAAAATTCTGCAGTATTGCAATAAAATATAGAAAAAAAACTAAATTGAAAACTACCAAAAGTTGTCGTTTTTGCCACTTACGCCTTTTTCAAATTTTAAGAAATTTTTCTTGTCTTTTAAGAAATGTCTAACCACACATATTACAAGAAATTTTTTCTTATGTCGGGTAAGACACGCGCATACTAGTCATTTTGTCTTACAAGAAAATTTCTTATAATGTGCGAAAACTTCTGATAATAATTCATATGTATGCTACTAACCATTTTTTTAAAGATATGATTTAAAGCGAGTGGCGTTAGTTTATCTTCTGTATGGACCTTAACAATACACACGTAATATAAACGACGTCATAATAAAAAACCAAAAAAAAAACGTCATCAGCCGAACAGAATTACCGACTGGAAAACGCCATACACACAAACGTCATGTTAGATAAGTTCAATCATATACATACGTGCATTGCAGCACAATGTGAAACTAAATTCTAGTTAGAATTGAATGTTCTAAATGTTTATTTTAGCAAAAAATAACCATTAATTACCGATTTATTTCTCAAGTATTATTTTATAATTATCCAACTTTACCTATTTAAGTATTTACCTTTAGTCCTTTAACTATTAAACAAGGTATAATTTTATTACGGTCAATAAATGAACTTATTTAGTATTATTCTGGAAGATGAAAATAAAATATACACTCTTGCCCGGAGACCAGACTCAGTAAGTTAGAAATTATTTGACCTATTATAAAATACACAAATTAGCTAATCTCTAAGGAAAAAAGAAACAATAACTTCCGACAAATAACATGATTAGATACGGTATTTTTTTATGATTCACATGATTCAAGATAAAATGATAAATAAAATATTAGTGAGGAAATCGATGATACATATTATAGGATGTCGAAGTGATAAAACATTTTTGAATCACGAGGTCATGCGGCTTGTACGAGACATTGAGGTGCCCACGCAGCTGAGATCACGTATCCCACTTACATTGAACAACCATTCAAAGCACCTACTCCTATTATCCATAATCACGGTTGAACCAAATTTAATCTTATCTTTGACGGGGCAATTATTACAAAGTAAACATAATAATATAATAAATGCATATATTATATCGAAATTTAAATGTTATCATTACAGATAACCTTCTATTTGGGTACTCATGGTAATTCGCACAATGCAAACAAGTATGTATTATTGCTAATTCGACATGAACCAATTACAACATAAGTGGACTGGATAGTCAACGTTTTTATTTTTTTTGCAGTTTAAATCAGTCATCGATGGTGCGATATCAGGGTTTGGCACAACGCAGTGAGTACTTAGTTGCTCAATCGTTTTTATGCATGAACAACGACTCACGAGTTGCAAAACGGAAGCAATACATTACACTAGTGGTTTATTGCATAGAAAATTGTCGTTCCCACAAAAGGAAAGGGAAGTCCGATCAAATATTGTGTACTCATTCTATTAAACGTAGTTTCTATATACAGCGTTAATATTTTCGTAAATCGAACCATGAATGTGTGTATAAATCAATTTTATCCGATCAAAAGATAACAAAATTAATATTAAATGAAATCAATGACAATAAAGTAGGCTACGAGTGAAGCGAATGCATAAAATCATAATGAAACAAAAGTAAATTGTGCCACTGCCCACTGACTCTGTAAAGTACGACGAGAATAATATACAAAATGCGGATTACGTTAGAGAGGCGTGTAACAATAATTACAAATGTGGAATATGTGCATTAATCACGCTAGATGTGGCTCGCGTTACGGATTCGCACACAGCTGCTGTATGTAATATTAGATTACAACGATTGCGAAACAAACTTGTTAGAAATTGTAATGAGAATATGAAAGAATATATTAAGTATACATAATTATGAAAATTGAACAATTTGTTTATGCACGACAGAAAAACAGTTGATCATTCAGTCTTTTTTTAAACTATTATCTAATTGTTCAATAGATAACTACGTACAGTTAAGCCTGACCAATCCAAATATCATATTATACGAGTTTGTCATATACACTACGTCACATTGGCAATTTGCATTTTTTATATTATGCTTCAAATCTTTCGAAAATAGACCCAAAAACAACAAAGTGAGTATAGTGTAAATAACCTACATGTGATATTGCATGTGCACATACAGAAAACATACTATATAGTAAAATCTCAATCCAATCATATACAACAGTCGTACATGTTATTAGCATAATATGTATTTCATTCATGTTAATCGATTATAATTATTGTCTACGTAACTAAGTACCTATAACTAGGACATTCAAACGGTTTTGTTAGTTCTCAGTCGGTTCATTCAAAGAGAGGAATCATTTTAAACACAAAGCGAAAAGTATTGATGGCTAGATCAACGAGACTACTCTTCTATAAATATGAATATTTTACTATATTCCGACTATTTTATTTCACCAAGATGTTGTTACTTTCATTTTGATGTTGTATAATATTACTAACTGTCCCCCGCGGTTCCACCCGCGGTAATTTGGGAGTTCCCGCAGAAGTTCTAGGACAAACAATACGTATAAGCCTCCCTCTTAAATCACTTTATCTATTGGTGAAAACCGCATGAAAATCCGTTTAAGTAGTTTTTGAGTTTATCTCGAACAGATAGACAGACGGACGCGGCGGAGGACTTTGTTTTAATATATAGTGACGTACTAAAATACGATTCTATGCATTTTAGCGCTGATGCCAATGCTTGTTGACCTAAATGACTAAGATGACCTTCTAATGCACCTCATATGGACAGAGAATGAAACATTATGACGTGCAACACACCTTTTATCTTTAAATGAAATGCAATTCGTTTATGTGCAAGTAATTCCAAACAGAATGGTGAATGAATAACTATACGATATAGCTGTGCCCCGCAGTTTCACCCGCGTGAGTTTCGGAATTTCCGCAGAAAATCCAGACTTCCTTAATATTTTCCTTTTCCTTACAATAACAAACATAAAAAAAAGAATTTGCGAAATTAGTGCAGCATTTCAATGTGTGATGTTGTGACCAAGGGAAATAGGGATTCATTTTTATATGTACCTATACAGATATAAAATAGTTATTTGTGCAACAAGAGAGCAAAGTCGTTTTTTGCTGCGAGTGCTGATTTTGAATCCTGAGCAAGCGAAGGATTCAACAATTGAATCACGAGCGTAGAGAGTGATTCTAAAGTTGAATCCTGAGTGTGGCGAGGGATTCAAAGGCACGAGATGCAAAAAACTTTGCTCTCGTGTAACACACATAACTTTCACTCCAGCAGCGAGAACAATTTATGAGATAATAGTTAATTACAGGTTAAATATCAGTTTTATTTGCAGTAAATACTTATTTTTGTTTAAATACAACAATAAGTTCAATAAATTACATTAAAAGACATAATTATATTTTTGCAAAATTTCTTTAGTTAATACAAATTTCCGAACGTGTTTGTCTTTGAGGTCGAATTCAAAATCGGAACTTCGAAAGGGCTGGTCTTTGTCTCTCTCTCTTTCTAATGGCGGGAATGAGATAGAGTGTAAATGTTTCGAATTGTATGATTAACCCAAGGCTGAATAAGATATTCGCGGCTTTCTGAAAACAAAAATTAAAAAGTTACTTTGTCTCACTCAGTGAGCAAAATCGCATTTTACTCACTGATTTCAGACAGCAAAACCTACATGTTTGAGCTACTGAAGTGAAAAATACATTCTGTTCAGTAATACGAGTAGTTTTTACCGGTGCGAACGAGGTCTTAGTATTATGTATTCCCTTTTCCTCCTTTTTTGTTGGCTTTCTATTGCTCAACTGTGTGATAATTTTGCCAGTGTCTTTTCAATAGTATTAAAATTATAGGCAGCGTTGTGCCGTAAAGTTTCTGCTACCTAATCGAAATACGTGGTTTTTCTCACTGTTCCCTGTTCAGGGTGCACAAAATGGCGACGGTGACTATAGTCACAAACGCATGCGTTTGTCACGGATTCCACACCCAGCTACCACCAACCGACCTTCTACTACTTATATAAATCACGAATCTATACGCTGACGTTTGTCGAAAGTCTATTTATTTTGTTAGGTGTTGGCAAACGTCAAAACGTCAAACAGTGATGTGGGTACGACCCTGAGGTACGACCACAGCTCAATGACAAGGTAAAGACATGGGTAGCGAAGCGACTAACGTCTTACCCGTGTTTTGACTGACTGAAGAAAGCTGAAGGATCGCTTAAGAGGTCACTTGATAAGGGAAAGTAGATTTTCTTTACACACATTTCAATCTTTTAGAACGTGTTGTGGCTGTAAGCTCTCTAATTGACATGAGACATCGGCTTTTTGAGCTTACGATTTTTATATACTTACCTAAACTGATCCTACTCTGATAAAGTTAGAGTTTTTGTCTTCGTTTTAGGTATATAGATAAAAAAGAATGCACATATCCACATTATGGAAGTACATGTGCTCAACTCACTGTCCACATGTGCCGTTCATAATGCAGTACCACTAATTGCGGAGCATCACAATTAGCCAAGTGCAGATCGCAAACTAGCGCAATTGCCCCAATAGAGGAAATTGACATTCATCCTCGTGCACTCAAATATGTTTTGCATAAACTTGAAGAATTAATGAGCTGATAATATTATTTATTAACTTAATAACTGCACAACATTCAGTTAAGCAACTAGAACGCATAGAATGAATGACACAATTCGATTCAATTCCCAAATTGTCTACAACACGAAGGGTATAAGAATATGATGAAACCCCTCAGGAAAAGTTTATCGGTTGCAATTTGGAAGTATTAAACTATACGCATACGCATGTCATTTAATTAAGAGAATCAGTTAGAGGGATCGTGTCAATATAAACTATTCATCTTATTTAATAATAACAATTTTATATAATACATTTCAAGATTTTTAATCTATTTTGAACATTATTCTATTATTTATCTAGTAGTGTGATATTTGTATCAATCAGGCAAACAATCAGAACCTGTACAGATTGGTTTTCATAATGAATTTATTCACAAAGTTTATCGGTGTAGAAATTCTTTGCATTCCTAGACCCAATATTATTAATTTCCAAAATCGAAAATATTCTTTTAATACTACTTATACTCTTGATTTAAACTGAACCCATATGTGCAAAACTTGGTGTTGTTTTTTTTTTTTTTTAATACAATATACATCATAAGCAGAGCATTAGTAATTTAAATGATGCAGGACCAATATTCAACTGTTCACGTACTCTACATTGGTATGTGTAGGTATATACACCTTATGCGTGCGACGCATACGGAATGGCGGCCGTAGCCCATGCCTGATCTAACAGATAAGAATAAATTTGCAATAAAATAATAGAGGTACGAGTAAGTACAAATGATCGGAGCACATATTTTATCTTCTACATAGTTGACCAGCGAATGAATGTCACCGTCCTTGTGCGACATTGTTTGCCCTATTTATACACAGTCCAGTTGTTCTCCGCGGTTTCACGCGCGTGAATATCAGGATTAAATTTCAACGGGACAAAATTTGAGGAAACTTAACCAAAGTAAAATAAAAGAAAGTTTAATTATGCATATAAGTGATAGTAATTCCCAATGGAATAATTTTTTTAATTGAAAATATGAATAAAGGATATCCAAACAAACTAATTTATGTATCTATTACATAATATGTAGATATAAAATATATTTCTAATAAATAAGTATAGGACCGGCGACGAACTGCAGGCCGATCGGGCTACTTTTGAACGATATCACCATTGATATTATTATTATTATTGATATAAATATTTGTTTTTTTTTTTTTTGTTTTTTTTTCATTTAGGACCTTACGCTCGTCCGAGTTCATACAAAGGTTAACCAACATTATCATCTATACGCGAAATGTGCATAAATTATTATTTTAACATTTGACGTTTTAATGGTTTTGTTTTGGTAATGTCGTTATGAAATAGCGCGATCGGCCTCCTAGTTAAAAATCACAAGGCCGGATGTGGGGAGCCGGAGCGCGCAGCACGGCATCGGTCGTCGTTGAGACTGTGGCAGCAGAGGACAAAGGTCTCCCCAGCTGATGTGATGATGAATGCGAATCACCGGTGGGAGCTGCTTTTTGGATTATAATTTAGGTTCGATGTTGATCTCGAATTCAATTCTTTGAAAAACATAATATATGGATGCCGCCATGAGATCAAGAAAAAAAGCACTTCGAATATACTCAACATGGTACATAGGTAAGTGGGTAAGTAAATACGTGTAACAAATATTTGATAATGTTCATATCGAAGTGATGAACTGTGCAGACTGCTTGGAATTCAAGAAATAAACTAAAATGGTTTGAATATCTTCAGCATAAAAAACTAACCATTTAAAATATTAACAACTCGGCGGAATATACCTATCAAAATTAAACTTAAACCGAATATGACAGTAATAACACGCTTCGCAAATATTATATAGTCTCGTGATAGATAAACGTGCAACTGTAATCAAGATCAACAAATATAACCTTAAGTCCACCAAGATCCGTTTTTAGCATACAAGTCATAAAATCACATCACATAATATGGCATCTTAGTAATTCCGGCAACTTTCCTTTTATCTAGATCTATTTTATAGGCGGTCAATATAGAAGAAACGTAATATTACATGCAATTATGAGCCACGTCTAGCTAGACTCGAGAATATAAAACTTATCTATGTATAGGTCATAGGTAAACAGTTTTATTCTAGTCTATACTATATTATTATACAGGGTGTAAGGTTATTTATTAATCACGGGATTTATTGTAAAAGGGTGTTCTTTATCCGATTCTCGTGTCAAATATGTAAAAAACTATATAATTAATTTTTGACACAGAAGTTGCCGATGCGCGACGGAATGCCTTATTTTATAATTATTATTTTTTTGGTTCATAACTACTTATCGAGGGTTTAAATACGTCACTCGTTCAACCATACCCAGCATAAAAGCAAAATAAGCTAGTTTATGGTATGTGACCACAAACAACCTCGACTAACCTGACCAATAAAGCTAAAAGGCAGGGGTAACGTATACCTAACGATAACTGAATCATTGTTGTGTTAGGAAAGCGTTATTTTCGTCAGATCAGAAGAAAGAAGAATATTCTTAGTAGCGATAGACCACCAGTAGAGGTCTCTAAATAGCAAACACCTATTCATCTTCAACAACAAATACAATTTTAATGATGTTTACATTATGTTTATGACATTGGTGAGGTTATCGCAATAGACAGATGCGAGACGCGCATTTTTTTTGTCGTGCAATGTTTGTTTTGTAACAACAACACAGTCACGATAGCTGGTTGTTATATTGGGGGTCTCGACTGGGAGACACCCTGGCCGGCTGCCAGAGCGAGCGCTGAAATACGCACCGTTTCTAACACGCACAATAACAATAAATACTCTTTGCTAATCTAAACTATAATTATATCAGCTATACTAATATTATAAAGAGGAAAGATTTGATTTTTTGTTTGTTTGTTAGTTTGTTACGATTTAACTCAAAAACTATGGAACCGATTTCAAAAATTCTTTCACCCTTAAAAGCTATATTATCTCTGAGTAACATAGGCTATATTGTAATCCGAAATTCCCGCGGGAACTCCGAAATTAGCGCGGGTGGAACTAATAATTATATGTATTATAAAGCTGAAGAGTTTGTTTGTCCGTTTGTCAGTAACTACTGGTTCGAAGTGAAAAAGTATTTTTGTGTTGGATAGTCCATTTATCCGACGAAGGCTTTAGAGTTTAAACTATAACATCACGCTACGACCACTGCAACCAATTAAAGCACAGCTATTTTATAATTTATAATAACGTAAAATAGTCCAATCAAAACTCCAGTTTTACGTGATCACGTGGCGTTACGATTCCGTTCTTTAGTTTTGTATGCGTTAACGATAGTAAATTGTCAACTTGGCAAGGGGGCTGAACTCCTATAGAAGCAATGGTCGGAACTCTGATATTATGTCAAAAAGCCCACATAAACTCTAAAAATCCAAAAAGAGCACATAGCTGATATTTAACAATGAGGGTTTCGACTTGTGGTTGAAGATTGAATATAAAATTTCAATACCTACGTATACTAAATTATTAATTACTGGCATACATTCTTCGTGGTTTTATTCGTCTGCCGAAATACCGGAATAAAAGACACCCCATGTCCTTTTCTGTAGATACTCTTGACAACGTGTATGTATATGCAAAATTTTACGATGATCGGATGAGTAGTCAAGGGGTGGTAAGCAGGTAACAGACAGATAAAGTTACTTACACATTTTTAATATTAGTCCATAGTAATATAATTATGTATGGTTTAGTGTGGGTTGTGTTGGCAGACTTCCGAGACCTATGCAAATTTTGTTGAAAAAATACAAAACTGTACAAAACAAGCATATTGCATGTTAAATAAATATAGTATAAGAGTAATCCCAACTAAATGTTATACATAGTATAGTAACAGTAGGTACATTTATAGCAACATAAGACAACAAAGGATAAATACATTTAGAGAGAGCTTTTGTTCTTGAATTCATGTAACGTAAAATTTTCAAGACTGGAATAATCTTTACAAAGAAATAATTATATAATACATAATTCTTTGCAATACATACTTCAATCTTCAAACATAACAACGATAAAATGTTAAATAAAAAGCTTCGCATGTCTCATCAGTAAATAAAACTAGATGTTGGCATCGTGTTTGACAGGAAGATTAAATGATAACTAAAATAGTATGGGTACATAGGCTACCAGACAAGAATGTATTTTTGGACTTCCTACACTACACAGAGATATTTGCAAAAATTATTTATAATCTTAATATATATAAATCACGTGTCACGTTGTTTGTCCGCGATGGACCCCGAAACTACTAAACGGATTTTGATAAAATTTTGTAACCATTTATAATATGGTCCAACTTAAAAGATAGGATAGTTTTTATCCCGGAATTCCCGCGGAAACTCCGGAATTAATGCGGGGAACAGCTAATCACCGTGAACTACTGTCAGGGGTGCATAGAAAGACATAGAGTACCTACTTTTACTCCGAAATTACCGCGGATGAAATCGCGGGGGAGAGCTAGTATTTTAGTATAAAAATGAGACGATAAAATGAAAACTCAGAATAATATGTTGTAAAAATATTTTCTATACCCACATCGCGTCGTTATAATTTAATTAATCAGGAACAAACAGACTACTTAACATTAATTTATTATAAAAATCTATCTATATACATATAAATAAAATTGAAGTGTCTGTTTGTAAATCATAATTAACAGCTTTTCACCAAATGCATGTGAAAGTATATACGATACATAGGTACAGAAAAAAAAATGAAATTTTTTGTCATAAACTCGAACGGAACCGTGGGCCATATATAACAATGAATGACACATTTACACATAACCCATTTAAGACGAAGTACTGTATAGTAAAGAACGTAAAGAACGAAAGGCAAAGGTGAACGCACGCGTGCGGAAACAACTGCGTGGAGGCCACGCGAGTGTGATGAAACCGTACTCCCCCATGGGCCATGACACAAAGAGTACAATCATCAGCAGAAATATGTGAACACTTTTGACAGTTATTGAATCAGTATTGTAATTGCAACAGTATAAGAGTACAATCATCAGCAGAAATATGTGAACACTTTTGACAGTTATTGAATCAGTATTGTAATTGCAACAGTATTAAAGTTTAAAGAACGACCAAAGTGTTTGCATAATGCTGCTTCTGACTGTAGGTACAGGCAACGACATAATATCTATTGGTACATTCGAGGGAATGCGGTCGGGGCGGCCGGCACTCAAATTTTCTTGAACATTGTCGGTTACATCTGACTACTGGTTATTAATGAATTATTACTATTTCATTTATTGGTTAGATATTTATATTTTATCTTTACCGTTCAGTTATAAAATACAAATAAGGAAAATTATTTTATTGTACTTATACTACGTAAGTGAGACAATGACACCGATAAAAAGGAAATGAATTAAATTAGTAAATATAATTCTGTATTAACTATTTATTAAAAAAAAATATACTCAATTTGTACATCAACAGTACCTACTCGCACTCGTATTTGAGGATATTGCTTGGATAGACAATTACGTCGCGGATTGTACGTGCATGTTCCGTTCTACATACCTTCACTATTTACAGTCGTGCACAAATACTTATTTTCAGGGTTTCGTACCTAAAAAGGAAAAAGCGACCCTTGTAGGATCTCTTTTGTTCACCTGTCTGTCTGGCCATCCGTCCGTCCATCCGTCTGTCTGCTATGAAAGACCCACAAATACCTGTGAGTAAGTAATTATATTTCGTTTCGTATTTCTTCACTAACTATAGCTATTTATTTTGTTGATTTTTTTAAACATAAACCATCGCCGCCATGCGTGAAATTCCACAAAGTGTCGTCCTAATAAATGGTATAGGAACGCGGGGTAGAGGAATGAACGAACATAAGATATAACACAGAAGTTATTATAACAACCATATGTTTACTTTCTCTTAAAATTCTGCACATTTCATATATTTGAGATATAAACCTGCACGATAACGTATTATTTATTATACGTATACGTTTATTAACATTATAATAATTATGTTATTATGTATGTCAACTGTGAAGGCAAGAATAATCTTATTTCGCACTAATATCTAGTATCTGCACGCACAAAGGTTCAGCAAACAATATGAACGTTTGGTGAAAAAGTAATAAAGTTAGCCACACTAATCAAAAAGCTAACAATGACATCACAGTCATGGACGCTGCTTAAATATTTGACAGCGAGCATTTGTTGATATTGAAATTTAACCAATTTATCAAGTCCTGTGACTTTAATCATAATATATCGTTACAAACTTTGCGTGATATACATTCAGGCAGAATTCGACTAAAATATTAAGTAGATACGGCCTTTAACGGTCTAATCGGTATTGCTCAAGATTCCTTCGATAGCGATATCAGAGTTCCATGAAAATGTAGATATTAAACTTAAACATAACAACAACGATCTCATATTCCACAAAGAAATTCTTTTGCATGAAGACTTTTTTTTTCGTCAGTTCAAGAAGACACAAAATACCTATCTATTACATTTTATGTATAAAAACAAATATTTGTACGTTTTTGTTTTAAAAAATCTCCACTATGATAGCAATAATGCCCGCGTAAATCTAATAACGCCCACCACTGATTTATCAAGATGACGAAACTCATAAATCTGCCAAGTTTGTACATAAGTTGTATGTATATTGCTTATGTAGACATTGTAACGGATGTAAAGCAAATTAGAGTTTTAGAAGATATTAAGAAAATATTTATTGAGAAATTATGATATCAAATTGTCTTGTTTAATAGATAATTTACTTATTGCGCTACACGTGTTATTTTTTCATGTTTTTACCAAATACGTATTTCTGAAAGAAGTTCGAGGAAATTAATGCCTTGTAATATACGTAAATTGAAATATTGTAGCTCTTACTGTTTTATTATGGTTTATGTGCCAACAATGGGCCCCAACTCGACCCACGAGCGCGAGCATAAATTAATCAAGAATAAAAAACACTAAGACGACCTTAATTAAACTTGTTTGACTATTAGGTGCTACCATTTATAATACGTAGCTTAGACCGATAAGGAAACAGTTGCGTATTTCCTTCCGTCTGCAAGAAATTCGTTATGTTTATTATTTTCCACTAGATACAGATAAAATAGTTTAGATTTTGACTTATTATTACACGGCGCTGAAAATTGCGCATTACGGGTGCAAAAAGTACAAACAAACCGCGTCCTTAGGTCAAGGCGTTCTGCTTCTATTGCACCAGAGCATTTATTTATTTCCTTTCTAATTCCATATCGTGAGTGATGAAAAGTATGCAACATACCTCGTACACGTTACAGATCATAAATCACTGTCACGTAACAGAATACTTATGGAATTACGAGATCGTAAGCACGGATAAAAGACTTAAATTACAAATAGCCGTAGAATGTTTAGAAAAGTCACGATAAACATACCTGCTCTTCAGCATATTGTCTGGCACGAAAACATTCCACCAGGACGGTCGTTTTTGGCGAACATGTGATACGATATCATTTTCTTCATCGGTGTCGATATCTCCAGACTTTCGCCGTTTCTTACGTTCAAGTTGCAGCTTGGCTGCCCAAGATCGCCTGCGACCCTTGTCGTGTGCGTTGTTCGCAGAGGGCGTGAATACTGATGCACGTCGGGGAACCTCTGGTGGGGGTCCATCGAAGTCCATGAGTTTCCTATAGCGCTCGGCGAACGCAGCATCTGACGCTCGTCGTCCGTTAGCTGCTGACCGTGCTGATGTCATTACGACGGCAAGGTCAGAGAAGGTCTCTTCGTCGTCTGTGTCCACAGTGAAGGGTTCATCACTAAAACGTCGTGACGTTTCATCTACGGCCTCCTGCAAGCTAGCGAGCTGCAGACTCGGGCGCGGGGCCCGCAGACCACGCGGCATTCGCCCCGGGCGGCCCTGAAGCCGCGCCAGGGCCAGCGGCACCGGCGGCTCCGTGAGAGTCGGCTCGCCACTCATTGTAGTAACGCACAAATTCACTCGTTAGTAATATTGTTCACAACACACTTCGATGGAGCTCGGTACAAGGTACGATTACGGCTCCACCATTTTCGAAACAATATTTTTCGGAAACATTGACGAACACTAAAAATACCTCCGAGTACTTGAAATGTTCTTCAATTGTTTTACTCACAGCGAAGCAATTGTTGCCTGTATAATTACAAATAAATGTAATTTTATCATAATGATTATGAACATACTATGTTTGCAGCAGCAAACTTCCCGCGATACTCGTGTCGCACACACAATAAGAACCGTTACCCTGAATCCTGATAGCTTAAGAGTTCAAATAGAAAATTAGAATTTGAGGGCATGAGTACCTATTATCAAAAAATATAGCGTTTTGTCAAAGTGAATGTTACATTGTGCTAATTAAGTATTAGGAATGACGTATTTGCCGTATGACGTATTTGACGACCCGATTGGCGCAGAGGTCACCATGCCTACCCGCTAATCAAGAGGTTCCGGGTTCGATTCCCGGTGGGGGTGGACTTTGTGTGATGAAACACAGGGTTCCATATTCCAGTCTGGGTGTGTTTATATATCTATAGTATAATTTATATGTAATTGTATGTAGTATATACCACGTTTGCTTGGTTTCCACGACACAAGCTAATAATACCTTACTGTGGGATCAAGTGGATCAGTGTGTTGTGATGTGGATTATTATTATTATGAATAATGTGTCTTTACTAGTAATACCCACCAAAATATAAATTTTCTTGATCGACAACAAATTTTTATGCCAGAAGAAGAAATAGCGATATCGATGCAGCTTTCGTAAAGTGTACGCACCGTATGATGTCCATAATAATTTGCACGGCAAGTGCGGTGGCCGGTACTCGGTATACGTCAAACGGCACGCGTAGTGCGTACGCGCACGTCAACCGACGCGACGGCTCACCAGCAGAACTCCTATTATAGACAACACACGATTCTGACGCAGGGAAAGTTGTCGCCGTTGTGTATAAATAGATACTTCATCTAAGTTTACCGAGACTTGATTGGTAATTATCTTGTTAAGCGCGTCTGAGTTAGCAAAAATACTTCTCAAACATAGAAGGTATATATTTAATACTACCAAAACAAGTACGTTTAATTTGTAAATAAAACATGAAATTGTGCTTTATGTTAGGGTTCGTACATTTTTTGTAATTACGTTATCTCTTTGTATATCAGTGAACAGAACAATATTATTATAAACCTAGTACCAGGTATTGTTTAGATTAAACCACAACCTTATATATTTATTAAGGAAAGGCAGGAAACAAGCACCATATAGAAAAAACTGCATACTAAACAAAGACAACAGACCGAAGTTTTGGAAAAGAACACTCGGCTAATTTTTTTTAAATTTGAAGGGAGAAGCTGAAATGAGCCGAAAAACATAATAATTATTAAAAACGTTGTAGTCACCCGAACCGTATAGACCGTATAGACATTAAAAATAGAGGAGTCGACAAATCGGGCAACCTTTTCACGAAAAAGATTAATTTCATAAGAGGAGGTAAACATACAATCTATTGCATTTTTACGAAAATCTTCACCAGTATTTATAAACACATTAAAAAAATATTAAAGATTCGATAAGAAAAGAAGCAACTGACGGTGATTGACGGACACATTGTCTACTATAGCAATTGAAAATTATTTATTATGTTTAACCATAGATTTTATTGAGCAATAAATAAATTCATTACCAATAAAACTCATTCAATAAATGTATTAAGTAAAACGCAAAGCCACTTTTGATAAGACACTTTAGCTATACAGAAATAGATTGAAATTTGGTGTCGGCATAAAGAATTGCCTCTGCCAACAAAGTATTCATACACACTACTGTTTAAAAAAAACCGAAGATTAACACGTTTGATGTACATAATAATATGTATGTAGCATCCTAAACAAGTGCTGAACAAGACTAACAGCTATAATCCTCCAAACGCCTTTGATGTTTCACGAGTTACTATGTACAATTCAAACAGTGCACAAAAGCACACTGTTTTGCATGATTTCATTGTTAAACAACTTTCACAAAGAATTCATGTGATCGATAGTATTAGTGCCTATATAAGATCATCACATCATCATCATAATACATATTATAATATCAGTCAAATTGGAAACTATTTCTGTCGCGTGGACATGAGTGCTTTATTATAATTACTAAAGATTTTTTGAAAGTTTTGATCTAATCTGAGCAGTAAGGTTAACTTTTGGGTGTAATTGCTTTTAAAAACCCCTAAGATCAACCTTGGAGACAACATAAGTGGCGTTTAGAATGGAACATATCTAACCTCTAAACTAAAACATTATGTGGTCGACGACGGTAATGACAGAGTCGTTAAAGGTGATAAAGCACGTACAGTCGCTGGTTATAGAGCTTTACGAGTTTGTACTCTGTAAGTTTGTATATAACTCCGATTCCATGTTTATTACAACTTATAAAATACCAATTACCCAGTGATTCGATGGATGGATGTTTGTTACACTTTCACGCATAAACTACAGAATGGATTTTAATGAAACTTTACAATAATATAGCTTATACATCAGAATAACACATAAGGTACTTTTTATTTCGGAATTCATTGGAAACCCCGAAATTAACGCGGGTGAAACCGCGGGAAAAGCTAGTACTTTATATACGTAATATTTTATATCAACATTTACGAACTTACGACACATCCTAACACCAAAGCCGAACGCTGTTAATTTTTTGTGATTTCTTAAGGGTTTTACAGATACGATCAAGGAACGATCTCAAATATTGCAAGCAAAAATTTAAGTCGAGCGAGAAGAGATTGATACTATGCAAATACACAGTAAAAGCTGCCAAAGGAGTACAGACTCTTTGTTTTGCTTATAAGTTCACGTACCTTTTGCAATTTACATTACAACTTCATGTATATGGTAAATTAATTACAATTACAAATTGTTCTTACAGATAAATCACACTATATACCTAAATCTTTCATATAAATATTCATTGCAGAATTTGCTATATTTTTAAGCGTTGTTGTTAATCTATTGTTTTAAAAAAAAAAACTAGAGGAAGATATTATGATCCCTATAGTAGGTATTATTCTTTGATACATTATCTGGACCAAGGATGTTGCGAATATTCGCATTCGCAACAGGACGTATAAAATTACATTACCCGACTAAATCCATGGCACAGCTCAGAATCATGGGTGTAGAAATGTGAAATTGTGCGCAAAAACTTCCTTTTGTAATGTAGACCAGCACTAAGGGATTAAGGAATTCAGCTGCTAAGGGGTTGAAAAGGGGGGAGAAGGTATGTATATTGTATAGTAGCACAATTGTTTAAAATATGTCATGGAAATCAGTGGTGATTCAGTGTTTTTAGTAAAACAATCAACTTAAAGTAAAAAGGAAGAAACGCAGGTAAAACCAGGAGGCAGAATAGCTAGTACTTTTATTTATAAATTTAAAAATAGAACGGACGTTGATGATAAAAGATAAATCAAAATCTGAAAATGTATCGCATTTTTAAAAGTCCATCAAATATCCATTAAGATCTGTGAAAAGAGAATAAAAAAAAAATATAAAATGGTAAATTATTTGATAAGGTAATGTTTTCTTTTTTTGTAAAAGTTCCCGTTCAGTTTTTATGGGATAGCATATTTAGAGGAATTCTGTAGGCATTTAAAATACGTAATATACGATGTGCACCTAAAAATAAAATACATTTAGGTACTAACAAACAGGGCACAGTAAATGAAGCACAACTCAGCGACTGCGCGCGGAATACCGATTAATTGTTTACGGTAAACAGATTTACGTAGGACAAAGGAGATGTCAATCTCATTAATTCAATAACAACGAACACTACACACCAGAATATAAGACACAAAGCCTTTGTTTCATATGTATAATGTCTGTTTTCCATATTGTACAATTTCTGGGTCGCATAAATGTTCAAATTTCCAGATAAAAACGATATAAAATCTAAATAGAAATTTGTAAAATTATATCTTTTCAAACGTTTTAAGTCTAAAAAACACTGCGATTACCTTAACAAATGTATGTTTGTGGATTGTTTACGATCGCAGAGGCATGCTCTTTATTCAGTGTTTAGTTAACTGTTAAAGTAATCGACTTCATATCCACCAAAATAGTTTTATTGATAGACAACTACAGGAACACCGGCTCGCTTACATGCTTGGCTCGCTCGCACAGGCGGCTTAAATGAAAACATGTTTTGCAAAGAATGCGTCAAAAATAAATTACTTTCAATAAAGAATGATTACTGTAGTTCAACAGCATATTTAATTTTGAATAATCCTTTTATACTAGGTAACCCAAAGGTAAAACAATACATTTAAAAAAGTTACGAGTATCTCACAAGAATTGATATAGATGAAATGAGGAGCATCCATCACAAATGAAAATAAAAATACGTTTTGTCTGGAGTTAATCTTGATTAAATTATTGTGTGTTCTATATCTATACTAATATATAAAGAGGTAAAGTTTGTGAGTTTGTGAATAGTGAGTTAGTGACGTTGTAGGGCGTAATCTCTTGATTTACTGAACCGATTTCGAAAATTCTTTCACTTATAAGAAGCTACGGTAATCCTGAGATAGG
Source organism: Zygaena filipendulae (assembly GCA_907165275.2). Lineage (NCBI taxonomy): Eukaryota > Metazoa > Arthropoda > Insecta > Lepidoptera > Zygaenidae > Zygaena > Zygaena filipendulae. Next base: position 10,266,549 of record OU015651.1, read on the forward strand.
GTACCTTTTATCCGGTAATTCCCACGGGAACTCCGAAATTACCGCGGGTGAAACCGCGGGGGAACAGCTAGTTTTTTTATAAAGTACTAGTCAGATCATTGTTTCATTACGGGATAGAAAGTATTTCCTTCTCTTTACCCCTAATGACGTGTATGCAAATTTCGTGATGATCGGTTTAGCCGTTAAGGCGCAAAAGCGTAACAAACAAACAAACTCACATTCGCATTAACACACAAGGACTCGTCTGATTATTGTTTAATTCCGGGATACAAAGTAGGTACCCTATCTCATTTTCTGTACCCCTAATAACGTGTAGATACCTAGGCTTTTCATGATGGTCGGATTAGTATGAAAGCGTAACGAACAACCAGATAAAATCAATTTCGCATTTATAATATTAGTTAGGACTTAGGGTTATTATTTATTACAGTTAAAAGTCTAACTTCAATAATTAATCATTTAAAATAAAAGAAAATATTCATAGATAATTATGATAGTTTTATTGAGTGTAAAAGTGATATCAGCTGTATTCAACACTGATATCCGTATTTAAATTATTTCCAATCATAACTACTTATCTAAACTAATTTTATACAGGGGAAAGATTTGATTTTTTGTTTGTTTGTTGTGATTTAACTCAAAAACTTTGATTTTTTGTTTTTTGTTACGATTTAACTCCAAAACTACTGAACGGATTTCCAAAATTCTTTCACCATTAGTATTCCGACATTATCCCTGAGTGACATAGACTATATTGTAACCCGGGGCGGCAGCTAGTGTAGCAGCTATACTATATATAATTTAGCTTATACATATATCCTAAACATGGCATGCGAGAATATACCTACCTACACTATATGTTTTTGATAATTTGAGTCTTTTTAACATACGATATTTTAATAACAAGGCGTGATAATAATAATAATAATAATAATAATAATAATAATAATAATAATAATCCACATCACAACACACAGATCTACTTGATCCCACAGTAAGCTATTATTAGCTTGTGTCGTGGAAACCAAGCAAACGTGGTATATACTACATATAATTACTTATATATTATACTATAGATATATAAACACACCCAGACTGGAAAATGGAACCCTGTGTTCATCACACAAAGCCCACCCCCACCGGGAATCGAACCCGGAACCCCTTGATTAGCGGGCAGGCATGGTGACCATTGCGCCAATCGGGTCGTCGATAATTTATAGATATTTTAAAAAACAAATCTTAGACGTAACAATGAACAACGCACCAACTGTGTCATGCTTTAATTGTCGTTAATAATCCTTAGTAGTCGTTTTCAATTTTAAATACATTTATGACCAGTGTGTTGATATAGTTAAAGAGCCATTACTGAAGTTGTTCCGCTTTATTAACCGACTAGCTGTCTCCCGCGGTTTCACCCCCGGTGATTTCGGAGTTCCTGCGGGAATTCCGGGATAAGAAGTACCCTATGTCACTCAGGACTACCGTAGCTTCCTATAAGTAAAAGAATTTTCAAAATTGGTCCCATAGATCCAGAGATTACCCCCTACAACGTCACAAACCCACAACTTTAGCTCTTTATAATATTAATAGATATATTATAATTAGAACGCATACATAGGTATTATAACTAAATGTACTCGTTATAGAAATGACACCGTAATATTCCGCAACATGGTCCATAAATCGTGTTATGATTTTTTTAACAGAGACATTTGCATAATTATGGTAATTAATAGGATTTTCAGGAAGCTGTGTGGTAGCAATCTGCTAAAGTGTCCGGCTCTGCCTCTGCATATATTTAAAATAGATACGAATGGAACCACACAACACAAATGTGAGAATCTTCTGTTAAGCATTTTAATTTATGGTCAGATTTTAATTTTATATAAAAGCGACGACATGACTGATGTTAACAGAATAATAAAGTTTAACTACTTTTGGTTTTTGTTTTACATTATTTTACGCTTATTCGAGAGACCATTTTTACATTTTTTTTATTTTTTTATTCTAAAAATTAAAAAAAATATAAATTCATTGATTAAAGTTTGACCATTCGCGAGTGTAATAGAAGAAATTCCACAATAACAAAATAAGATCATGATCTTTGTACCTACATATTTACCCAATTATAATTTCAGCTTGTTATCCTTGTGTGCATTAATTATTATTATATTTACATATTATAAAACAAAGTCCTCTGTTCGCGATAAACTCAAAAACTACGGAACGAATTTAAATGCGGTTTTCTCCAATAGATAGAGTGATTCGAGAGGAAGGTTTATGCGTCTAGATTATCCTGGAATTCCCGCGGGAACTCTGAAATTACCGCGGGTGAAACCGCGAGAGATTAGTCCTACTAATATTATAAATGTGAAAGTGTGGATGTTTGTTACTCAATCACGCAAAAACGGCTGGATGAAACGGATTGGATGAAATTTGGCATGCACGTTGTCAGGGGTACAGAGAACGACATAGGGTACTTTTTATCCCGGAATTCCCACGGGAACTCCGAAATTACCGCGAGTGAAACCGCGGGAGACAGCTAGTTAAGTAATCAAAAATTGCAGTTTCGCTCGGCTGCGAGTTACAACCCAAAGCGAGCTCACATCACCCGCACGTGCAACCGCGGCTTGGCAAATTGCTACTACTATACAAAGATAATAAAATACAAGTCAAAAAACTAATAAAAAGACAATCGTTTGTGATAATAGTAGGTCCCAAACCAGAATCAAAATGAGTACCTACTAAGAGTAAATAATTGAGAAGAACTAGTGTAGGGGGCATTTTGTGCATATCATTGAGATAAAATGTGTACTGTGTAGCTATAAACATTCCAATCATCGACCGACTACAATGAATAATGAAAATCATGTAACAGAATTTAAAATAAGAATTAGAGACGTTCTTGAAGATAGTAATAAAGAACATTTGGCACAGTCAAACTCGATAATAAATTTTTATTTATGCGAATGCAATTTTCTTACTAATAAAACGCAATGGTTGACTCTTTAACCGCCATAAAACCACCGATAAAATTTAAAATAGAATAAGAAATATCTAGGTCCAAAAATCTAAAAATAAAAATAAATGTAAAAATCTAACCAAGATTCGTTTACAACGATGATTTAAACATATATACCTGCTTCAAAATTTCAAGGACTAGTAAAAAATAAATACACAATTGCAAACATTACGAACAAAAATTTACACAATCGTAGTTAACAGAAAGCAATATTACGCTGTTGGCGTAAAATGCTTAGTTCAACATCATCAAACCTTGCACAATAAAACTGTGAACGGTGGGCAATCGGGGACGTTGTAAGTTGCAACTACTAGCGAAACACTCGAGACTAGCAATGATAGGCTTTATGGATAGACGAGACAACGTCCAACCATCGCAAACAAAAAGACATTATTGTAACTCGAGTTCAATCGCCGAATGCCGCGGCACATAAATGAATGAGTGGCAATCACACACATAAACATATTGTTCGAATTACATTTTATGTAAACAGAAACATTGTAGCCCGGTTCAGATTTCCGACCACGCCGGACCTAGCACAGGATCGACTCAAAATCAAATCAATGACTCTGCAAGCTTTATTAACCGAATTCATCGAAACGATTGGATAAACACGGGATTTATTTATGTAAAACCACGTTCTAAAATATATTGAATCGACCATTTTATATTATCAGTTAAAGCCGTATTTTTTATACAGACCTAATCAATATTTATGCATATAAAATTAAAAAAAAATACTCATACCAATGTGTAAGAAATAAGAATAAAATATTGGAGTTTTCTTGTAAAGATAAGTACTAGTTGAATATTTAGTTATTTACATCTGTAGGTACTAGGTACTAATATTACTTATGTAAAACGCCACCTCACTATAGTAGTTTATCAAATCGTATTTTACCTACACAGTGCATAGGATCTTATTGCAAGTGTGATATTGGCCCTAGTAAATATGAACTTTCCAATTTTTAGTCCAACGTACTGTCTTGGTACCGACTACCTGTTGCAAATTTGCAACATAGACTACAGGAGGGTAATAAATTCAAAACATTCTTAGACATTCACACGGTAGCAATACAATGTTATCAATTAACAAAACAATAATTAATTTATTAACAAAATAATCAAATTATTGTTTTGTAACAAATTGTAATGCTCGAGCGCAACTTGTGTTTATAATAGGTACCTATTATAAATTTGTTGCGGAAGACAATAAAAATAATTTTATTGAATAAATATTGCGAGGGTACTTTCAGTTTCAAAAAAATCCATGCAATAAAAAAACTTACAATTATAATACCTATACAGAAACTTATTTCACTTTCACACGGAGGCCAAAAATAAGCTATCGAAACACCTAAATGAAAGATATTCATATAATAATGGTGCCACACGAGTATCGCGTATCGGGATATGTTCTTACGAACTGCGTCGAGTTGCGACCTCCTTTCCCTGCTGCACTGGCGCAACGAACAAACAAAATAACTAGACGAAGATGTCGACGCACGAAATCGTAAATCGTAGCGGAAACATGCGCGCGCGACTTTCACTGCGGCTTTTAAACGCGTGAACGGTTGCGCTGCGTGCGCGTCGCTCGGCGCTGCAAATGCTACTGAGTACTGATTGATATACCGGCAAAGGCGCGGCGCACCGATGCGGTGGAGGCGCCGCCGCCGCCGTTCCATTCCTTATCGTCAACATCAGATAAAGTCACTGAAATCAACCCTTGTCTCTATAATATTATATACTATCAATCAACAATCAAAATTCAAAATCTTGCTAACATATTATTATGTAAGTACATACCTACTTTCAATATTATTTTGCAATTATTGCTTTACTAATAAAGTAATAAGTACTTCGACTTTCGCACTTATTAACTTTTATTTTTACAGAAATGTTGATTATGATGCAATTTGGTTATGAAGTCCGGAGAAGGAAGGAGTCATTCCTAAACTTATGCGATAAGAACAGAACAGCGGCGATACGATTCGATAGTAACGAAAATGCTTTATCTTAAAATGCTTATATCGAAAATGTTAAAAGCTTGAATTTTTTTAATTGATTTTTGACCTTTACTTACAAATTACAATACTCAAATATCTTCAGTGTTCCGTAAGATTTTCTATGTGTAGGTAAAATTAGTAATTGCGCTCATTATTAAAATGGTAGTTTTACAATGTTTTCTAATTTGATTAGTAATACGTATCTAATATAATAAGGATTTGACTTAAAAAAATTCTTGGAAGCCTACAAGTCCTACAACGTCGTGATTGATCGTTTTATTGAGGGCAAGGATCCGTAATAAATTATATAGTACTTAATAGATACAATATTGATTTTTAAACTTACAATAGAATGCACTATTGAACTGTAGTCGACCGATAGTCATTATTTAACGGCATATGGAAGAAACTTATCACTACTACTGATGTGATATGAAGATACTATTATTACGAGTCACACAATGACACAACACGAGACAATACAAGTAACAGTCGTTATGGATCAGGAAAGAAAATATTAAACAAGCACCATGGATTAAGAGCTACCCTTCCTCCTTTCACCCTAGGGTTGCCATCCCGAAATATAGAAAAGAAGGATGTCAAAATGGAAGTACCAGGACACTACGGCTTGAAAACAGGACGCAGTACTATTATTAGAGCAGTGATTAATTAAAAGTAATATGAAGTTCACGCAATGAAAACAGGGTCAATGAAACCCAAATAATAGCAGTTGCAAATGTTGATGAAAGTATCTTCATTGGAATTACATACACCGGGCCCTCCGACAAAATGTAAGATTTGAGGCAGTAGTGGAGCAGGACGCTTTAAAAAAAAACCGGGATACTTCTTAAAAAGTATCCAGAACATCCCAGAACACTCCAAAGATCAGGACATGTCCTGGTAAAACAGGACAGTTGGCAACTCTATTCCACCCGAAAAATACTTTTTTCACAAATCTTTATGTCCTAAAAGAAAACGACTAACAGTTTAAATTTTAATGTTTCTAGCTTCTGTTGTTTGACGAGTCAATCAGGAAGTTTCTTTATAAATATACTAGCAGTAACCCGCTGTTTCACCCGCGTAATTTTGGAGTTCCCGCGGGAATTTCAGGATAAAAAGATTTCATTTTCGAAAGGATGCCCAACAGTCATTATTATCATGGTTATAATCGGCAGTCTATTCTGCAAAACATGTCGCTTATCCCATTAAACTTATATTTTTTCGCCTACAAAATTTACAAAGGGGGCTGCCTTTGTAACTTTTGTTTCTACCTATAATACTTACCGAAACCTGCAATTAACCGAAATAAATATACTTTAAAAGTCTAACCGCCGCACTCAGAGTCGACTTTAATGATTACTTAGTTAAGTAGAGATTTTTAAAACAAAACTGCCGCAATCAGACAAGTTTAATAAATTAATGTTAATTGGCATTTAACTAATTAAGTTACATCTCATTAAATGCCAACTAACATTAATTTACTGAACGTCTCTGATTGCAGCAGTTTTGTTTTAAAAATCTATACTTAACTAAGTAATCATTAAAGTCAACTCTGAGTGCGGCCGTTAGCTGTCTAAACATGATTAGAATTAGTCACAAAATCGCAATTTTTTCTGATTGAAACTGAAATATGATGGCAACAAAAGTTACACAATTGCCCTGCAGAGCTCCTTTTTCTGTGTGCACCATTTTTCGTAAATGTATATATATGTATTTCACATGTTTCGTCAATATGTCAATATATCTTTTTGAAATTTCGCATGCTTACGAGTAGCTTTGTCAAGAGTTCAGGGGCCGTATTTTTGAATCGCTCGAATCACTTTCGCACACGGAATCGCAAATTCACATGTGAATGTCCATACATTTCTTAAGCATTCACGTAAGAATCTTGCGATTCCGTGTGCGAAAAGTAATTCGAGCGATTGAAAAATACGGCCCCTGAAAAGGACAATTATATTGGGACTCTCGCAGGAACTCTGAAATTAACGGGGGTTAAACCGCGGGGAACAGCTAGTACATAATAATTAATAATGTGGCTAATAAACACGTTCAATTAGATTTTACTTTTTACAATAGGTACTTTGGATACGAGGTACGATAGGTAGGTGAAAATATGAATCAAATGATTTTTTATATTGTAAAATGTTATTATTACCATTAGGTATCATGTTACACTTTTTTACCTCTACGTGTTACTGGGGAAATAGAACAAATAAACTTGATTGACACAGTGGGTACGATAACTCTCAATTCGGACAAGAAATGAACGGTTATCAGCCATGATATTTCAACATTACGAGTGGAACGACCTGTAAACAGTTTTACTTGTGCGTTCAATTCATATTAGAAGACACACAATGTAATTTTAATTCTGTATGCGTCACACACCGAATTGATGACGGGAGATTGCCAGGAAAGGAAGTTGATCGGTAAAGGTGTGAAACGTAGGTATAATAAATACAATATACCTATAACAATATTATGTCGGTCAAAATTTAATGAAACAAAAGGGTATATCGATGACGAAATAAAATGTATGCTTTAGTTTTATGATATTTAAATGTATACTTCCGTCTCGAACGATAATTGCAGAAACAATAAAACACAATGTGCGATAAATAAAATGCGCACAGGATATCCAACTCACTGTGAATAGTAATCTTTTGATTAATATTAATAATACAATAACATAATGATGGGGCCACGTTACAAACAAGATGGATCAACATCAAATTGGGCCCTTATTCACTACTAACTGTTCCCCGCGGTTTCACCCGTGGTAATTTCGGAGTTCCCGCGGGAATTCTGGCATACAAAGTACCCCATGTCCTTCGCTGTATACCTGACAACGTGTATTCGAAATTTCAAAATTATCGGTTGAGCCGTTGAGGCGTGAAAGCGTTACAAACAAACTCACTTTCGCATTTATAATATTAGTAAGGATGCTCGTGACACGTCGCGTTTGGAGGATACTTTTTTTTAAATAAGTAGTATATTATTCTTGACTGCTGTAAAACTTTAGAAAAAAAACGATGTTTCTCTTTCCTTGTCTAATTAGCTATCCCTACTCATAACTTTTGGCGCTATCTTTAAAATTCATCGTTAGCTACCGTTGCGTCACGTCACCGCAATTAGATGCTTCTCGACGGACACTTTTCATATAAAGAGATGGTTCCCTCGTGTCTTATAGCACACATAGTTAATATAAATTTCTAATATTCTGGCACTTGAAGCATTTGGGATTGTGTTTTGGGATGCGCATTATGGGCAAGGAATGTTGTTGGTCATAGTGTATAAGCGGCTTGAATTCTTGATCGATATCATTTCATTTCAGTGAATTATAGTGACGATAACACGAACTACGATGAAAAATGTTCCGTCGGATTACGTAATACTGTTTTGTTACACTTTCGGACCCTTCAAGGACGAACTTAGTTTGGCAGGTGAGTGATCGACCGGCCGGGCTGGCTGGCTGCTTGCTGGCTGGGCTCGTTACACAACTACCGCCCTTTCGGCACGACCGCAAATCGCAATATGTTATCGGAAAATTTTGCGAAATATCATTTCAATGTGTACCATTTAAAATTTTAATTCAGCAAGTAAATCACAAAATATTCAATTTTTCATTAAATAGTAGCGCAGACTGGGACAAAAATGATTAATGGGTGAACGCAGACTCGAGGTCGGGATCTCGCTGGGCAGTGATAAGTATTCAATCATGATGTACCTACCTACTGATATCATCAGTGGATATCATACTGCAGGGTGGAATTTAAGGATCCTAAATAATGAAAGAAAACATTTTTTTATCATAACAATTGGAATACTATAACTACATTCAAGGCATTTTTAACCGACTTCCAAAAAGGAGGAGGAGATAAGAAATGCCATCAAGCCATGGCCGGAAATAGATCTGGGGAAATAAAAGATGTACTTACTGAAAAAAAGATCCAAACATACAGGTCGAATCCTTCTAAATAAAATAGAATACCACGAAAATTTATTTCAGAACGTATGCAGTTGTAGCTACTTATTTTTTAAGGTTCCGTACCCGAAGGGTCCAAACGGAGCCCTATTGCTGTCACTGGCGTGTCCGTCTGTCCGTCGTCTGTCACACGGGTTTTACAGTAAAACCGTAGAAGTTACAGTCTTCTTTGTACAGTATACGTAATATTGATGACCCAAAGCTATAGAAATTGTCAAAAAATATTTTAAGGATTTTTAAGGGGACTTTATCTAGCGAATCAAGTGGGGTATCGTTGAATAGAGCTCGTTGAGTAGATAAAAGCTGTATTTTTTGTTTTTAAAAACATCGGAAAACAAAGGCATGAGAAGCCGCCAAAGTCAGTTATTTTTTTACAACATTTTGTACCGAAGTATTTTCAATACTTCCTTGGTGATAATATTTATTATTACGTAGGTATATTTTGCCAACAAATACAAAAATATTGATAACTCGATGTTTTCTTTGTAAATTTTTTCGTAGATCCGTCACAGTGGCTTGCCGCCGCCGCGCCGTTGCAAAATAAAGTTGGCTTAAACCAAGAAAATCATAGAATTTCCAAGAAAAACATCGACGTACGACTCTCATATTCTAAATTTATTTTGGTACGGAACCCTAAATGTGCGAAGTCCGACAAGCACTTGGCCCGTGGCCGGTTTTAATTCTTATAAAGGCGAATGTGAGTTTGTTTGTTTGTTACGTTTCCACGCCTTAACAGCTGAACCGATCAACATGAAATTTTGCATACACGTTGTCAGGGGTTCAGAGAAGGATATATGGTACTTTTTATCTCGAAATTCCCGCGGTATCTTCGAAATTTTCGCGGGTGAAACCGCGGGGAACAGCTAGTTAAAGAATGTTTTCTTTCAGTAGCTATTTTTAATATTATACCTATTTTTCCTATTGCTCGCGTCTTTAATTTTCACCCTCTATATCGTTACAGGACCATTAACATTCTGTATATGTATTTTATAATGATGCATTCATTATACCTAATCTAACTTCAAATTAAACCGTCTACGTGTCCGACTGAATAACGGTAGGTCGGAGGCGCGATCGATGGAAAGTGTTTGCAACGGTACTCTCCTTGTAACAAAGGTTTAGCAAACGAGGCCGTCATGGACCAAAGAGCACGTTCAATTATATTACCTTTGCTCGATGACACATCCCGAAATTAGGAGACTGAAGTGATATGTAACTCGTAACAAAAAATGGAGAAAAAATGCGAACCATCACTCCGCAGACGAAGATCCTTTTGAACTTTAATTGGCATTTAATGAGATGTAACTTACCGCCGCAATCAGAGTCGGCTTTAATGATTACTTAGTTAAGTATAGATTTTTAAAACAAAACTGCCGCAATCAGATAAGTTTAATAAATTAATGTTAATTGTCATTTAACTAATTAAGTTACATCTCATTAAATGCCAATTAACATTAATTTACTGAATGTCTCTGATTGCGGCAGTTTTGTTTTAAAAATCTATACTTAACTAAGTAATCATTAAAGCCGACTCTAAATGCGGCGGTTAATTAGTTAAATGCCAATTAACATAAATTTATTAAACTTGTCTGATTGCGACAGTTTTGTTTTAAAAATCTATACTTAACTAAGTAATCATTAAAGTCGACTCTGAGTGCGGCGGTAAGTCACTTAAAAGCGAGAAATAAACAAATTTTTAACAAAAAAATTAAAACCGACTTCCAAAAACACAAAACTAAAAATCTAAAAATTAAAAGCTAAAAATAACAACATACCGATTTAATCCAAAAGACAAAAACACACGTAATATTATTATTGATTTGTGCTACCACTAATCGGTTTGAAGTCGGTGACAAGCCAAATATGGACGGGGTAGATGGGCTAAGTCGACTCCCGCCTCCAGCTTTTTGTGAACAGGACAACCCAAGTGTACAGACACCAGCGAGCTTGTCACCGAATTCAAACCGATTAGTGGTAGCACAAACCAATAATAATATTAAGTGTATTTTTGTCTTTTGGATTAAATCGATATGTTGTTATTTTTAGCTTTTTATTTTTAACCGACTTCCAAAAAGGAGGAGGTTCTATGTTCGATTGTATGTATGTTTTTTTTTTTTTTTATGTATGTTCACCGATTACTCGAAGACGGTTGGACCGATTTCAAAAATTCTTTTTTGTTTGAAAGGGTATACTCCCAATTAGGTCCCATTGCCACCAAGTCGGGATCTGATGATGGGATCTTGGAGAAATCGAGGGAACTCTTCAAAAATTATAGGCACACCTATAGCGATTTGGGTATTTTTTATAGTAAATCGTTCATTTGCTTTCGAAAAGCAAAATTTGAAGAAGTGGAACTGATGATGAAGACCACAGATGGTCGTCGGAACTACTCAACAATAATACGTATTTCAGGGGTTCTAGTTAGAGCAATTTGGAAAATTGTTTTTTTGGTTTGAAAGGGGATACTTCCGAATTGGTCACATTGTCACCAAGTCCGGATCTGATGGTGGGATCTTGAAGAAATCGAGGGAACTCTTCAAAATTTATAGGCACACCTATGGCGATTTGGGTATTTTTTATAGTAAATCGTTTATTTGCTTTTGGAAAGTAAAATTTGAAGAAGTGGAACTGATGAAGAAGACCGCAGATGGTCATCGGAACTACTAAATAATAGGTATTTCACAGATTCCGATTCGTTAACTTTAATGTGGTTTCTTAACAATTTATGCTCGTCACACGGTGTATGGTGAAGTGGAACTGATGATGATGTACCAGGAGAACTCCTCAAAAATTAACGTCCCTGCATCGGGAAAAGCTATATTTTGTAAAAGGTTATGAGCAGTTGATAGTAGGCTATTGTAACTTAGAAAAATTACAAACCGACTCACTAAAAAGCAAGAAATAAACAAATTTTTAACAAAAAAATTAAAACCGACTTCCAAAAACACAAATCTAAAAAAGCTAAAAATAACAAAATACCGATTTAATCCAAAAGACAAAAACACACGTAATATTGGTTTACGCTACCACTGATCGGTATGAAGTCGGTGACAAGCCAAATATGGAGGGGGAAGATGGGCTAAGTCGACTCCCGCTACCAGCTCTTCGTGAGCAGAACAACCCAAGTGGGCAGACACCAGCGGGCTTGTCACCGAATTCAAACCGATCAGTGGTAGCGTAAACCAATAATAATATTACGTGTGTTTTTGTCTTTTGGATTAAATCGGTATTTTGTTATTTTTAGCTTTTTTAGATTTGTGTTTTTGGAAGTCGGTTTTAATTTTTTTGTTAAAAATTTGTTTATTAGATTTTTAGTTTTGTTTTTGGAAGTCGGTTTTAATTTTTTTGCTAAAAATTTGTTTATACTTTAAACGCGCCTCAATTTTTCTTCAATCCGATGGATGTAATATTTAATGATGGATAATGAAAAAATATACAACTTGGTGTCTCTCAAATATTTTTTTTACGGATACCAATAACTTTAGGACACAATAAAAACATTTATCAGAAGCACAGCACAGGAGGAGCAGGATAACTAACTAAGGCAGTTCCATTCAGTAATTTATTTTTGGGTTGCTAAAAAAAATTAATACAAAAGTTTTTGTGTATTACTTTAAAAAACCAGAAGCACTGCAGCTCTGTATGCAGTATTTGGAGGAACTAAAAGAGTCCATTCCGTCATTTATTTTTGGACTATTTGGGTTCATAAAAAAAAGTTAAAAGTGGATTTTGTCGCGTATTATAAGATGTAATTTTTAATATTCTGGTAACTATTAGGGTGTTAATTGCTCAATAAAGTTTCGCAGTGGTAGTTACAGGGTGTCCGCCAAGAGCACCTAGATTTTGTGTTATAGACTACTATAGCACCATAAACTACAATTTCAAACCGTACAAAAAAACGAATAAAAAATAGTACATTGTTATCCTAGGGGTGAAAGTAACCCTCGATCTATTGGCGAAACCCCGTCTCAGGCCTAAATAAGTCTTTCTCCCGAGGATAACACTGTGCTTTTCATTACGAATGCAAGGAAAGTCAAAATAAAAATAGGAATTAGCTTAAGAAAAAGTGAGTGAATTTTATTTTAATTAATACCTACTTAAACTTTACGTCAATTTGACATCGCGCTGGCTGTATAGAAAGTTGGAACATGGTTCAATAAAAATGTGAAAATAGACCTAGTTTTTTTTTAATAATTTGACAGTTTTCAGTTGAAAGCGATTCTCCCTAGGGCTGAAAAGGGTTACTTTCAACCCGCTTCTCAGGCAACTTCAGACCTACTTTCCGAGTATGAGTAATGAAAAACATATTATTTTAACTAGACACAACAAATGCACGTGTCCATAACAACGAGTTGAAGAAAAAGCACTGCAATGTGTGTCTAATGTCTATGATAGCACCTGTACTATTGTTGATCGAAGACCGGTACCTAAGGCCGGCTCGAATGATATTATCATTGGATTGTTTATTAAACATCCTCAGAGTGTGACTCATTCGATTTTATATCTGAGACATTCGAAACATACATAAACCTTACTTCAAAAACGCTATAATTGCTGATGATCTCTAAACCTTCGCTAGACAGTTTAATAGCACAGCTCCGAATTTAAGGCCGAATCGTACGGCGATCTATCTATTGTGTTTGTGCGTAAAAAACAGAAATCATTTTTCTATTTTCCAACAAAAGCAATTTCGTAGCAATAATATAAGGGACCGTCTTTCCAAAAAGGATATCCATCAATGTGTCAAAGCGGTGAAATACAGTACCTATCTACCTAATACTTGCTATTTATTGCGGCTAAATATTCATTTCTAATAAATATTTACATATGTTACGGCAAATGTGATAAATGCGTAAATTATTATTATTTATAAATAATTACCGGGAAATATTCATAATAATTCACGCGTCACTCGGTAACCGCGAAAGAGAAAATAATCAGTTTAAACGGTTATTTGAACAGCTTTGTTAAAACTTTAAAGTAACGAACCTCTTTTTATATTTATGAGACCAACTTTTGTCTCTTAACGAAGTCGACAGTTTAAAATATCAAAAAGAAAATAATATAGAGGGTTTTTACGACAAGCAGACCACCATCCAAAACCACAATTTCTACAATATTTGTTTGTGTATACGCGCATCACGTAAAACATGACGAACGGAACTTATAACATTTTTGCAGTTGCTTTCTTGATAGTAAAACAAAAAAATATGCTACCATAGCTTTGTTTCGTCTCTTTTGGTACCTACCTAACAAAAAGAAAAGCTAAAAAAAACGTAAAGTATTATACTACACCACAACGAGAGCGGAGCTGAAGGCAACAGCTAGCATTATAATATGAATAAAATAATAAATAAGTGATAAGGTGGACTGAACAAAATGGATTTTATTCACAGATTCACTTATAAGGCCACCTGCTTCGGCTGAAAGCGTATTGGATACTGTCCATAGTACGCACGTATTTAGTTCAATAGAGTTTAATTACGGCGCGGCACGCTCAGAGGCACAACTTGCGCGTAAAGTAACTAAACTCTGCGATTATGCGTATATTTTGCTAGTAGTCAAACAAACGATCATCGTTGCTCTCAAAGCGCGTGGTTTTGATAACATGATACGAATATTATGGTATTAATGAGAAACGCAATTTACTTATCAAATCACAAATGTGCAATTTTACTGTTTGAACAAGCTGATGCCCGCGGTTTCGCCGTCACCGGCGTACCTATAGGTATTTCGGGATTGCTTCTTTGGTGTATGCCAAAAAGTATTCTTATTCTTGAACCAAATATATTACGTGTAAGATTAAAAAAGGGTGTATTGAAACCATCGCATCTATAGCTCATTCTTACGTGTTACTAAAAATGCATAAAAACACTAATAAATAACAGACGAAACCTTAAATAAAATCGTCGATTTACATGGGTGAATATTTAACCTTTACATCAGATTTATCGGAGCTATACAAAGGAAAAGGGCGTTAAATGACCTTTAGGGTATGATCCGTCAGCGCCTCGGCAACTTACGCGCTCAATTTTCGTGAATTTTTTTTTTCTACGTCATAAATTAACATCATGTTTTTTAAAATGCACGTTGCGCACGAACCACGAATATAATAGTAGGGGAGTCGACGATTCTAAATGAGAATTTACTCGAACGACATTGGGACGTATTGAGTTTTGAAGATTAGGAGGTAGAAAGAAAATAAGGTTGTAACGAGGCGGCTATATGCCACTTTTCTTGATATCCTGCCTGATTTCTATTACTTTTTATTTTCAAATACTTGTATTTTGTATTTCAATTTGTCATTCTTTTTTAAATTGTAAATAATTTTATTTTCTATTTTATGTTATTTATATTCACACTCCTCGATTTAATCTTCTAGCTTACACATCTAAATTAGTATTTTACTAGGCAGATAATAAATTTTTCACTCCTTCAAAACTCTATTTTTTTTTTACTAGCTGTTCGCTGCGGCTTTACCCACGGTAATTTCAGAGTTCCCGCGGGATTCCGGAATAAAAAGTACCCTATGTCGTTTTCTGTACTGTACCTCCGACAAAGTGTATGCAAAATTTCATGATGATCGGTTGAGCCGTTAAGGCGTGAAAGTGTAACAAAAAAGCTCACTTTCGCATTTATAATATTAGTAAGGATTGGAGCTAGCCGAAGGTTTATAACTCCCTTTTAACGTCCGAACCCAACAAGGTTACATAATGTTTTCTTTTTCACCGTAGGGTTGAACTTCTTTAAAGTGAAAAAAAATCAACCACTTTTTTTTTTACAAATTTGTCATCTCTCTAACTCCCTTACATAACGTTCAAATCGTCAGATCATTAATATGTACACTTTTGAGTATGTAAGTGACATCATAATTTGAAGCTCTCGAGTATTTCTAGCTATCGATTTTTTTACTATTCTTATTGGCTATCCTAAACGCGCGACTCCGTGTAGAGGGCTTATATTTGGTGGAGGTACTCAACATGGTGCAAATATAATCCACCTTTTCTTAGTCTGACGCGCTTGAGTGACTCCAAAAACCCCCTCTTGGGCTCCTATACTATAACGCATAATAACTTTGATTTTACTCCCCATAAATTGTCATACCCATATTAAAATCAATTCTTAAGGAGTAAACTCCA
Source organism: Zygaena filipendulae (assembly GCA_907165275.2). Taxonomy (NCBI): domain Eukaryota; kingdom Metazoa; phylum Arthropoda; class Insecta; order Lepidoptera; family Zygaenidae; genus Zygaena; species Zygaena filipendulae. Next base: position 10,282,701 of record OU015651.1, read on the forward strand.
AAAAACGTACGCAATCATTGAAGATCGACGAATCCACGCAGGCCAAGGTTGGGGAGACACTGGTGCCGACAGAGCAACAAAGCTGAAATTCAAACCTGCATTTCATTATTTCGTCATATAACCACCACCAAGTGAATATACTTTCTGGACTTCCCAATTTACTGGTATAAAATATACTCTCATCAAAAATGCATAATATGTATTAAGTATCATACTACTATGGGACCGATTTCAAAAATTCTTTCACCATTAAAATGCTACATTATCCCTGAGTAATATATAGGCTATATTATAACCCGGAGTTCTCGCGGGAACTCCGAAATTATCTATATAAATAAAAATGAATCGCCCAACGTGTTGCTAAGCGCAACTTCCCAACGACTGCACCAAATTGGATAATTCATTGTCAGGGCCAGAATTATATTATAAGACAAGTTCACGCGAGTGAATCTCCGAAACAGTTGAACCGATTTGGACGGGACTTTCAGTGCTAATTAGCTGATGTTATAAGGAGTAAATTAGGCTACTTAGAAGTTCCTGCGAGAATTCCGAAACTCGCGCGGATGAATCTCCGAAACAGTTGGACCAATTTTGACGGGACTTTCACTGCTAATTAGCTGATTTTATAAGGAATAAATTAAGCTACTATGGAGTTCCTGCAGGAATTCCCAAACTCACGCGCGTAAAACCGCGGGGGGCACAGCTAGTCATTGACCCTACTAATATTATAAATGTGAAAGTGTGGATGTTTCTTACTGAATCACGCCAAAACGGCTGAACGGGTTTGGATGAAATTTGGCATGCAAATTTGGGTACAGAGAAGGACATAGGGTACTTTTTATCCCGGAATTCCCACGGGAACTCCGAAATTACCGCGGGTGAAACCGCGGGGCTCAGCTAGTAAAATAATATAATATTTCTCATGTTTGACCACGTGATTGAAAACGCACGGAATTGGCTGAATCTGGAATCACGCCACCTGCTTTTAAATGTCAGTAAAAGTTTGTACGGTGCATGCCACGTGACACATCACGTGACCACATAAATGAGCATTTTGGCGACTTTTTTAACTTTGATCATGATTTTTATAGAAAAGAGATAAATTCAGAAGGAATTACTATAATCAAAATGAAAATGTATTATACTATATAAATATACCCTATACTATATAAATATACCCTAGATATACAATATGCATACATAACTGAATATAGTATTTGATTAAATACCGTGGGAAAGAGAACCTTTCTAGATCTACTTTCGGGTCTTACATCTTTGATTTTATAGCTGTCTAACTTCGATCAACAATACCAGTTGATCGAAGCTGCCTAAACAAGCAAAAGAGTAGTAAACCTACAGGAAAACCGAGCAGATGCGACGTGTGAAGAAAAAGTAACGCGCAAAAAACCGTATTTCACAAACACTTTTTAACAAATGAATTCGATCTATTCGTTTATTTATTGCCTTTGCGGATTGTGCACATTCAACTGGCCGACGACGACCCAAGTGACAGATGATAAAGACAACATAATCCACATGTTCTGCAACTTGAGATGTAATTGCGGACAAACAAAAAAGTTAAAGAGAAAACACGTGTAGACATTGAAGCGTGTAGCGTGTAGAAGCTCAAGTAAAAAGAAGGGTAGTTTACGCAAAAACAAAAAGTTTTAGAGAAAAATGTCCATTAAATTGAAATAACAAATAATTAATCCCCGCCTGATTAAAATATTCAACCGTAAAAATATCACCTTATCCACATTTTTAGTGAAAGTTGTAAGATCGGATGTCAGTGACATCTTTAGTTTGTTTACATCTATAGTATTCTTTTACTATCGAGTAGAACGATTCTTAAATTTAGATATGTACATTTATTATTGAACTAGCTGTGCCCCGTGATTTCACCCGCATGAGTTTCTGAATTCCCGCGGGAACTCTTAAGTAGCTTAATTTACTTCTTATAACATCAGCTAATTAGCAGTGATAGTCCCGTCAAAATCGGTCCAACCGTTTTTGAGATTCACCCGCGTAAGTTTCCGAATTCCCGCAGGAACTCTAAACTTCTTTCATAAGAACCTTCCCCTTACAATAACAAACATAACAAAAAAGAATTAGCGAATTTGGTCTACCCGTTCACGCGTGATGCCGTGACCAAGGGAAATAGGGATTCATATACATATATGTATTATACCTATAGATGATATTGTCATTATTAAGACAAGTTAACAAAGAATTAAAAAGTCTAGGACGGTTAAGAATGGTCTGACTGACACGTTTGACAAATGCTATTGCCAGCTGGTTGACTCGACGACAATGATTTCGAACAATTCACACAAAAATCTCAAAATCTCAAGATAATATTTTCTATTACCGAAGTTATTCTTTAGGCACCAAGATAAATTCTGTAAAACTTTGAATATTTCAATTTTTTTGCACAAAGTTTGATATTCTCCTTTGTCTATTCATCATCATTCATATCATCTGAATAATGGAACTTTATTACTTTGATACTAAATCTTATAGACTTGGATTAAAATCACAAGGTTTCTTATCTCTTCTTTATATATATTGTCATGATCATCAGATAATCACTGAACCAAATGAACATTTTCTTCGTCATCGCTAGAGAATGATCATGTTTTTTATTTAAAATATATGTAGAACAATGGCACGTTAACCGTGTATGTACACAATTACACACAAACAGTTCAGCATTATCTTGACAAGTTTATTTACATCATAAAATGTGACTACCGAGCGACTATAGATACCGAATGCAAACATTGCAAGAAATGTGTTAGAAAAATTTAAATTTGATCTATTATACACACTATCACATCATGTCACATAACGTCTAATCAGGATTACCAAGAATATTATAACGTTTCATTTTATAGAATACCCGGAAAATCCAGTAAGTAGGGGAGACCGGGTACAAAAGTAACGGCGGGTCGAAAGTAACAAATGCCCTGTAAGTTTATCCAGTAGCCAAATACCATTTCGCTGCCATCAAGGTGATAGCCTGTGGCCCTCCCCTCACTTGAATTCAGTCGTAACGCGCGTCACGTGCTGTTAAATTGTGTGAGAGGACGATACGTGGTTTCACAAATTAAAAGTAAGTTTTTTGGCAATTTTTTATTTTTGTTTTACGCAGTCTTAAAAACGTGACACTAATCTGAATATTTGCATATTTAATTCTTGATTAGAGTGATTATACAGTGTTTTAATTCGTTTTCGTCTAGCACGTTTCATTTTTAGGTAATCTTTCATGTTTTAACAAAAAATTGGTCGGGTACAAAAGTAACATAGCCCTATGGGTACACAAGTAACATGTTACTTTTGTCCCCGTATTAATTTACTTATGTGATAATTTAATGTGTGTTTTTATTTGAACAGCATGCATGCCGCGACAACGTAAAATAGCTAACACAGGAGGAACAACCGACATGGAAGTGTACCGAAAAGCGGCTGAAAATAATTTCAATGATGGTATAAAAATTAGAGCCCTGGCAAAAAATATGATGTTTGCCATGTAGAATTATACAGATAAATAATAAAATTAAAAGCAGGAAATACTAGCGCAGTTGTGGGCTACCTTTGCGTCAACCGTGTTTTTACTATTGATGAGGAAAAAAATCTCCAGGACTATTTTAATCGAATGCTTTGGAGTTTATTTGGGTTATCTCCATCTGAAGTACGTAAACTAGCATACGAGTTGGCAAAAAATGGAAAAAAAATCCTGAAAAGTGGCCAAATATTGAATACCTAGTCTAACTAGAGACAAAATATTATCATATACCTAATAATAACTGATCTCGTCATTACGTAATCTAAGAATAATTTGTATTGTTTTTTATTTTCTTTAAATGTTTTTTTTTTAGCACTCAAAATGCAAATCTTTATTTTTTATTATCAATACTAAGTGTTTAATAAATAGTTTGTTGATTTAATATCTGATACTATATTCATTACAAACCTAATCCATAACGAAATCCTGTACTGTTACTTTCGACCCACAACGTGTTACTTTCGGCCTCGCTACGTGGTCGAAAGTAACAAATGACGAATTTTTTTTAAGTCTCTGTAATTCACACAAAATACACAATAACAACATAAATCATGATACTAATGTAATTATCATGAATGGAATTTATTTAAGGCCATATTAATTTCAGTAAAATAACAACACCTAACCAGGAATCAAAGCAAAAGTACAAAATGTTACTTTTGTACCCGGTCTCCCCTACTCACTCTATTTCAGCGCTCCATATGTCATCGTCATCCTCGGTTAGCATTTTGATAGATTATAGAAAAGATTTATCTCAGATAATCTTTTTCCCTATAATTGACAATTCTCCTGTAAACATCACGCAACATGCATTGAATATTATCTGTTTTGCAACAAGAAAGAAAACACCTACTTCTAATCGTATCTTTCGTATTATAATAAAAAAACAACCAAAATCTTATAATATGTTTACAATTAACGGAGATATCGCGTAGTATCTAATATAAAAAATACACACGAGTTGAAAATCTCCTTCTTTAAATTCGGTTATAAATAAACAATTACAACTAAATGATAAATGACAATTCAAAGGGACTCGCACTGAATGAATCAAACATACCTGTGACAAACAATCCATTCATTTTGAGACAACGAGCGGCTACTTATTGGTATTATACTCAGAAGAATATGCTTTAGTTATTCTTCTGAGGTATTATATTAGTTAAAAAAACTTCAAAATTGATTAATTATCATTCACAAATAAAATCGCTTTGCAGAGGGCAAAACCGTTATGATTGTTCAAAATCCTTCGTTTTTTAATATCTCAATAAGTAATATCATATCAGCTGGTGAAAAACTATTATAACAATATATAATGATAATAAAGATATCAATTTTATTTATTCAAAGATAATGTTCCACGATCTGTTAAGGCGAGGTGTAACGTAAAGGCAAAATTGTGAACATAATAAAGGGCATTTTCATAAGTGTTACTAATTTGGGCAGGATGACATGGTATAAAAATTAAAATTCTATTTAGTCTTTCAGTTAGATAGTAAAAAATAATAGACACGTATTTTTTGCTTTTTCGAATTATTAAAAATAATACTTGATGAAACGCAAACGCACGTCACAACTTAGAATAAAGTGTACCTAGGTGTGATGTCACACGGAATTTCAACTCAATTATCGCCGTTATTTTTTGATTACGTAAAAATAAGGAAAAATACGAGTCTAATATTTTTTATTAATCTACAAGACGGACTAAAAACTAAGATTTAGTCATCATGCCCATTGTCTGTAGGGGACAGCTAGTTTGGAAGATGTTGATCCATTTTACTTGAAATAATTTAAGACAAAAACTTGTGACTTTGTTAAGTACCTACTACGTTGAGGTTCAAACCAATTTTATTCAACTTTCAAAGTTACTATAAACTTCGAATGATCATTCAGAGAAATTTAGATCATTATTATTAAAAATAGAACAAAATATCACAGAACAAAGATAAATATATTTAAAATTTTAATAAATAAATTAAGGAGGATAAAAATGGAAAAAAACATCCAAATAATAATAATCCATAATCCCCTTAATAAAATTTAAACAATCGTGTGGAGGCGATTGGACGAGTGCAAGCGGCCGTCTTTGATTTGTGCTGGAAAAGCAATACTGCTCTATATCTAGACAACACGTGGCGAACGACTCCGAGTGCTGACGAGGCACGGTAAATGAACTGTATACAGTATACACATTAGCCCCAGACCACACACACCCGAGGCACACTCGTCGATCGGTTTAACGCAAGTTTGTAAGTATCAATATACGTGGGGAGACCCTTATCCACACAGGAGCAATGCGGTTATATGTTTGGAGTGAAGGAAAGAGCGCCGCCGCACCGTCTATATACGTTGTATTTGACTTCACTTGCTTACATTGGGTCAGCATCTGCGCTGCTGCTGGATTAAAACCGTACACTATCTTTTTGCTTCTTAATACCTAGAGAATGCTTTTACGCATGAAGTGCTACGTCGAATATAGGTACCATCTGTGGGTACTATAATGAGCACAAGCCCGAAAAGTACGAATGAATAAAATGGTATAATTTTCCATACCCGTGTCGGTTAAAAAAACGAAATCCGCATAAAATATACAATACCTATTTTATTTTTACAAACTTTGAACGAATATCTCGTATCGTCTTCATGTGTTCGTAGTACAAAGCTTTTATAAAACGCCTAACTTTTAAAGCTTCAAACCAAACTTTCGTTTTGTCTGGTGAATAATTGAGTTTTATGATGAAAAGTATAAGTAAACATAAAATAATACAATGGGCTCAGGTTAATATTTTATGGTTTCTATAAAACAAAAGAGAAAATAGAGACATGGATAATGGATACACATAATATACAACCGCCGGTTGTAACACAGGTGCAGTTCCAAAATTCAACTGCGGAAATCCCGTTCATTTTGAGATTTTAGATTAAGCGTGTTGCCAATGCATTTATCTAAAAAAAAATTATCTACGTGCCAATTACATCAATGTGCCAATGCAATTATTTATTTCTATTCTGCTAATGATATCAAAACCCCCGTATTATTATAATTTTAAATACCTATAATCAATGTACAGACTACCTATATGTAATTACAGAGGTTAATTTCTATCCAAATTCCGTTCTAAATTGAAGCACAAAAACGATGTGTGATGCGTGAGCGGCGCGTAATCAGATTTGCGCCACATAGTAAGCTGTTTCCACCACACTTGAAATTCCATGAATCTGCGTGCGCTGAATGCGTTTCTATGGTATCACAGTTTTAATTTAATCGACAGCAAGATATTAATCGAGAACAGGAATTTATATTCGAGTGCCGCATCAAGTGTTTTCTAGAATATGTCCGAAGCGAGGCGATCAATTATGCGGATCTGGTTGTACTGCAGTGGATGTATGCAGGTCTGCGCTACATCATCTCGAGAGGTGTCCAAGCGGCGGCGCCGCAGCCAATTTATCAATTAGCTCTCCACTCTTCGCAACGCACGAGTACCAACGCTCAATTGAACGCCGGCGAACTGATGGCGCCCGACTACCAAGGCACACCCCCTGACATTTCATAAAAGTGAACAGATACAACTTCGTACTACTACTACTACTACTACTACAGGCAGTCGGGTAGTCCGCACACGTTTGTCGTAAGGCTCGCTCAATTCAAGGTACCCAACCCGAGCGATCGCCAGTCAGACATTCAGTATCTCTTTTTATATACACATATCTACGACCAACGTAGGTATATAGATAAGCCTGTAATCTGGCCAAAGACTTATAGGGAAACTATAGCGCCATCTGCTATAAAAAATCATCTTTCTAAGATATTTAATTTAAAATTGTTATCAAAATATATTTAATAATAATAATAATCCACTTCACAACACACAGAATATCTACTTGATCCCACACTAAGCTATAAGCTTGTGTCGTGGAAACCAAGCAAACGTGGTATATACTACACATATTATTACATATATATTATACTATAGATACATATATAGGTACACACCCAGACTGGAAAATGGAATCCTGTGTTCATCACACAAAGTCCATCCCCACTGGGAATCGAATCCGGAACCTCTTGATTAACGGGCAGGCATGGTGGCCATTGCCAATCGGTCGTCGTTTAAAACTCGATATGAAAAATTGTACATAATATATCAAAAAGTGCCAAAATCGACCATCATCATCAAAAATTAGTATTTACCCTATTATACATAAGTACATACTTTATCGCTTTCTTGTTAAATTAAAAAACTTAAACAGATTATACGATTTTTTTTGTGGGTAGGCACTAGTTTCAGTGTCGTGTGCTACGTGTCAATTTTATATTTTTAGTGTAATAATCTACCTATTGAATTTTTATAAACGACTAGCGGTTTCCCGCGGTTTCACCCGCGTTAGTTTCGAAGATCCCGCGGGTGTTTCGAAACAAAAGTAAATAGTTACTACCCTATATTTGTGTTTCTACTTGACATTTTTCTGTTATATTAATATTTTTGTTTTTATTTTTTTTTAAACATATTATTGACAATCTCTGTAGTGAATTTATTTAATTTTGACATAAAATGTTAATGTAATTTTTAAAGAGAGAATAAAATATCTATCTATATCTATCTTTTTTTTGTACCTACCCTTGACAACGTGTAGGTAGGTAGTATGCAAAATTTAATGTAGTTAATTTCGAAATACCCGTAGAAATTCCGGGATAAAAAGTGGCCTACGTCCTTCATATGGCCTATGTACCCCTGACAACGTGTATGCAAAATTTCGTGGTGATCGGTTGAGCCGGTTAGCCGTAAAAACGTAACAAACAAACAAACTCACTTTCGCATGAGGATTTATTAAACGGATCCCGGGACTTTTTGATTTGCGGCGTATATCTGTCGGTCGGTTTTTTATGAACTTTTATATTGGAATTTATTTTATAATTGTTATGACTGAAGTCATATTTAATTTACATTAAGTAAGATCGTCTGACAGCTACTGTCAGAAGGATGGAGACGTTTGTAATTCTCGAGTGCGAAGCAGCTGTAACAACAGGGTTATCTTATCGGAATCTTTTTCCACTAATAAAACAAAGAGGACAACTGACGAGACAAACAACGCCAGGGGGCTCGTCTTTTCTTCATCGTTTGATGTGAGCAGTGTTTTTTGTGTTATCTATAAAATACTGCGCAATAGATGCCACGCAGGATTTAGTCTCTCGATTTTAAACAAATAGTTATGTACTCTTTATGGATCTTCTTACAAATCTGGAAATCGATAGGTACTGAAAACAATTTTCCGGTACGTTGTTAATAGATCCTTCTCCACGTGATAACAAAAGATTAAAGACGATAAATAATTAAGCAATAGATTTACTATGTTACGTGTAGGTGTCGGTCACACATATACATACTGTGATGAGTTATATATTATGTATAAAGTACAAGGCAAATTTAGGTAATAATAATCGAACAAATTGATGTGATGAAGTCAACGAGAAGTTATTCCCATAAAAGTACAATGTCCTTTTGAGCAGTGAATCTTCATAAACCGATGATTACTAAAAAATAACACACACAGCCCTTCAACAATCAAAACATTATGTGTAACATACACATGAATTCATTCATGCGAGACGGCATTGGAAACACGATGATGGGACGAAAAATAAGAGTGGTATAACTGTGTCTATACATACATGCCATTTTATAGTTCAAATGTGTTTAGGAGGAATAGGCCATAAAATATAGCATAGCATTCTCATGATGTCCAAATCGTGGTGTTCTTAATGTAAAGCAATACTCTAATTCTGTCAAAATATTGGATGAATAAAATAATGGAAAGACTTTTGAACTGACGATCAGCAAACAGACCCAACAGCTGGTTCTAGAAGCTTGAAATATTTCACATGGCAATCTAAACAAGCACTAAAACGGAATTTTGAATTTACAACCAGCATATATGATTAAAAGGATGAAGCAAAAGCGAAACGACAGGAAACAAGTAGTTGAAATAAACGAGTAAAAGGGAAAATAGATACTCGCATGACATTAAAACAAAGGCATCCGCGTGAAACCAATTTCGTCTCGCTAATTCAACGACGTGTTTTAGTATTTTGTTGGTTGCATGCAGCGCGTGACGACTCGCTTGCTTACTAGTTATAAGGATATTCTATATACAATAGACTAAGTCTCTTTTACTTAAGATGGTCACGATCAAAACCGCCTTGATACGCCACTTTGTGAAACACTACGTATATTACAATACCGGACCAAATATACGTATTTACATATATCATTGATGATGACTTAGTAATTCACAAGAGATAATAACAAAAACGAGGTTAAGTTTTTAAAAAATTGGCATTATCAAAAATAAGTAGAGATGAAACATAAAATATTAAAAGGACGAAGGAAGGACAGTGGATTATTTATCAGTACCTAAAGCTTGTGGCACATCTATGGGTGTCTATGAATTTGAAATGAATCGATTTATGCTTGATTAACGATGAGAACATTTGAAACTTATTTGTAAACTGTGCTCAAGCAGTGCGCTTTTTTTTCTGATGAGGCGCAGTTTTATCTCAACGGCTACGGTAACAATAAATCAAAACTGCCGCATTAAGGGTTCGGAAAATCCTTAAGTTATCACCGAGAAGCCAATGATTAATAAAATGCCTAACAGTACAATTGCTCCAATCAAACAAACAGGCGCATAATTATGATAGCACCTTGGGGCATACAATTTTGTTTTCCAACCTGTACAAGTGTACATAATTATAATATCGGCCAAGGACAAGCCAGCGAGATGCATAACAGAACAGAGCGATGCAACAACGCTCACTTCAACAGATAAAATGCTACAATAGCGTGAATGAATTAGCTGCCAACGAATCTGGGTCGGGCCGGGCCAGCCTAGTCCGTCTCGCTGAGCACTGCGGCGGACCGGACGTACCGATCAAGTGTTGTAAATGACTTCACGTATGTATACCTGCATTCTGTACTGCTGCCGCGACCACGATCACTCTGTAAAGACTCGGGAGTGTAGCGACGAAGAGGATATTATAGAGCAAAAGATATGCATGTCGGCTATAAATGTACCGACCGACTTCACAAATCGCGGGAACTCCGAAATTAAGGCGGGTGAAACTGCATAAAATTTTCCATACTACATGTTGTCAGAGGTACAGAAAACTAAATGGGGTACTTCTATCCCGAAATTCCGGCGGGATCTCCGAAATTAGCGCGAGTGAAACGGCGGGGAACAGCTAGTCTTTTATAAATATTAAAAAAAGAGTAGGTACCTTCGTAAAGATAGTGCATTTGTGAGAAATAGCTTTTTAACTATACGCCTAATTAAGACAAAGTAGCCATGTCAAAACGAGAGTCAACAAGTATAGGGTGGTAAACAAACAAAATTTCGTCTTGGCCAGAGTGGATACTGCTACGTAGCACGGCAAGAGATAAGACGGCGGGCGGCGGCGGCGATGGCAGTATACACAACCGAGATAGGCGGTCTTGCACAAAATAAACATTTGCATTATCATTTATGGACTCATTGTAGAATACCTACGTGCTCAATGCCACGCCAGTTATGGATGAAAAAAAAACTTATAAACATTATACTTAGTAAAGGTCGGTGTTACAGAATTCCATAAATAAAAGAGAAGAAACATCGTTTAAAAGCAGAGCCAAAATTAGTAAAGCTAGAAATAAGGATACAAAATGGAATAATCTAAATTCAAACCCTAGGCTGGGTATTCAGTTATAACTTGAATTCGAATTATGTGAATCTGTGGACAACAGCTAGTTCCATTATAATAATATAAAAAATAGTTTTTGTGTGAAAATCTAGATAAATTGAGAAAAACGTAATTTAAACACATAAAATCAATAGAGACGTTTTTAAACAAACTAATTTTATAGATTCCTCACTCGTATTACAAATTTTGCCTCTTTATACTTTACAAGTGCAAGTTGGATCCTAGTTTCGATTTAGAATAACAGCGAGTTGGAATTCGGTTCTATAATAATATATGATCAAACGAACTTACCCAGTGAAGTTCGATCACTATTATTTTCATTGCTTCATTCGAAGATATATTGTTTACAATGTCTATATCTTCGAATGAAGCGATGCACAACTCTCATCTCCGTCGTAGTCTACTGTACCTAATACAAATACATCTCTAAATTAATTTACAACTCCATGAAATATTTATTAGGCATAGACAGGTATCAATAATTGAGAGTTTATTTAAAGAACAGAATATAACAATTTTAAATAAGTGTCGGTTCCATACACAATTTGGCAAATACTTTAGCAGAGCAATAAAACTTTAGTACAAATTCCTGTTAGAACGAGACGTCATTTTATTCCGCATGTAACAGTAATTGAATTTAGCACCAAAGTGAAATCAATTTATTTTTTGGCAGGATTTACCACGACGATGCATGGATAAAGAGTGCAATATGATTCGCATGGACCAAAACGCTTACGCAGAGTTGCGCTTGCGGCTCATAAATATAATTTACCCACTTAAAACAGTGTTTAAATTTAATCACACCGCCATCGTTATGTTTACGTTGCAAAATGCAGTGCGTACATACAGATTACAATAATATTACAGTTGCATTGTGAACTCAGTTAGAACATAGTTTCAAGTAGTTTTTGTCCAAAACACGTTCGTCATGGATTCCTGTTTAACCATTTTGAACAAAATGGTACAAATTAATTTTAAGTTACTATGTTACGTTGTGGCAGGCGACATCTAGGTACAAACTTCCTTCATCTGATCTCAAGTTAACAGAAAACCATTGAGAATTTGGACATTCACCAAGAAAATCTACGTTTACAACGACTCTTCAATAACAAAATATTATAATGCAATTTTATAATATATGTATACAAACATTCCTTGCGTAAAATATGTAAAGCTTTTATATTCAGTTTACTTTTTGTCAAGCAATCGTTATGAGCAAAATGTATGACAGCTGGAAGTAATAAAATTCCTACAAAAAATCTTCTGTTACAACGAGAAAGCTAATTGAAAAACGAAAACCAATTTCGTACAATTGAAAACCAACAGAGCCTACATAAGTACATAACAAATAGTGTAAGAATGTTAAAGACGACACGCAATCTTAAGTAAAATGTCACATAAACATTGGCTATACATAGAGTTTAATCAATAACTAGCTGTGCTCCGCGGTTTCACTCGCGTGAATTTTGGAATTCCCGCAGGAACTCCAAAGCAGCCTCATTTACTTCTTAAAACTTCCCTGAACTTCCACAAATATTTCAAGATCAAAATTAGCGAAATCGGTCCAGGCATTCTCGAGTTTTAGCGAGCCAAACGTACAGCAATTCATTTTTAATTTTTACATAGGTATTAAAGATTTATAATATAACATATTTTATACGGTATGACCAGGTATGACCGCGTGAAAAATCTTTCAAAAATAAACAACATTATCGAAATTGTATTAAAACTGTGCAGAAGCAAATAACGAGATTATATTGCCAACGTTACCTTCGACTCATAGGAACTTAATGGAAACTCCAAGAGACTGTAATTGATGGCGGAATTAGCAAACTCTCCGTTTCATATTTCGTTAAGAAACGCTTTTGTTCAATTAACCAAGTTCCAAGAGAAAGGTGTTTTATTAATTTTAAAAGCATACATTTTAATTACATTAGGAAAATCTGTCAATATTTAAAAGAAAAAATTGATCGCTATCAGTCACAATTTTCGTATCAGGAACATATTTTAATATTCATCTAGGTCCTAGATTCTAGGACAATTATTATAAAACTACCAATCCATCACAGTTAAAGTATTTTGATATTAAATCTATAATTTATAGATTTACAAATACGCGAATTGCGCACTTGTAAATTTTTAGCGATAAAGCGCGAACGTGATACGTAAACATTATCCAGATTTATTGTATATAAGTATAATAACAGAAAATAAAATCCGTGACCCAGAACATTAAAGCTCCAACGATAAATGGAACGTGTATTTGTGTATTTGATATCATACATTAAAATGGTTATAATAAGTATCTAGCACCATACTTATTTGTACTGTTTAACATACATTATAAATAAACATGCACAGTGCACACGATGCTCAACACTCACTTAAGCCAGGACAGAACATTTTTTTGCCAATACTCAACTATTACATAGATCTCTATCAGTACGAAGATTGTCTGGAAAAAAAAGCTCGAAGCAAGTAGTGTACTTACTGCCAATGGAAGGGTCCTGTAATTCCTTCCCTTAGTCTGTCCTTGAGGGATCGCTGGCGTGAGGGCCCCGGTCCTGGAGGGAGCACACCCGCACCAGCCGGCACCGGGGCCGGAGGCGCACGCGCCGGCGACGACATCTCGCGACGCCCCACACAACCACTACCAGTTGCACCGTGCCTCCGCCAACAAAACCATCACAGGGGCCACAGCAACGCCCCTTACTAACGTGAGCTGCAACACAACAGAGACGACCAAAGCCCCTTAAATAAACATACAAAGCGAAGCAAAAGGGTACACCATCGCAAACAATAAATTGACATAGCTTTAAGATAAGAAAAATATCGCTAAGGCCATTTTGTGATCAAACGAAACAAGCAAATGAAAGAGGTGTATATTTATTAAGTACTATAAACCACATGTTTGCAACGCCTGCCTAATATGATTAGCAAGCAACACTACACTACATAACAGAGGCTATTTACCTACTTGCGACATGGTATCGATTTTAGCAGGCTCTTCTGAATGTATGATCTCACATCGAACGACGACAGATATTTGTTTTTAAAATAAGGAGATTCATTCTACTTTTTTATCAACGGTAATATCACCTAAATCCTAATAAATTAACAATTTGTCTATATTTCTCACCTTGAAAGTATGACAATCCTATTATAATACGAATGTGGGATTTTTGTTTGTTTGTTACGCTTTCACGCCTTAACGGCTCCACCGATCATCATGAAATTTTATAAACACATTGTTCAGAGGTACAAAGGAGATAGGATTCTCGGAATTCTCGCGGGAACTCCGAAATTAACGCGGGTGAGACTACGGGGAACAGCTAGTAGGTATCATAATAATCTCAACAAAGTGTGCACTGTTTTCTGTATTGTAATAGGTAGGTATGTCTAGTTAAGCAAAAGCCTGTTTTTTAATTTATCAGTAGGTACTAGAAACAGGCTGTAATTTAATAAGTTCAGATACGTGCATGTACAAACGTTACTCGAAGTTTTCCTAATGTGTTATTTATTATTGTTTGTATTTTACATGCTACGTAAAGTACGTAGGTACCAGGTACATATTTAGCTGATGTTTCATAAAGTGAGGCGTGGTTCGGAATAAATTGAGGTAAAACATTCATATTCATATTCATGCATTCCTAACTTATATTAGTTACTAGCTGACCCCCGCGGTTTCACCCGCGGTAATTTCAGAGTTCCCGCGGGAATTCCGGAATAAAAAGTGCCCTCTATGTCACTCAGGATCACTTTAAATTCCTATAAGTGAAAGAATTTTCAAAATTGGTTCAGTTGATCCAGAGATTACAACCTCACAAAATCCGGAGTTCCCGCGGGGATTCCGGGATAAAAAGTACCCTCTGTCACTCAGAATTACTGTAACTTCTTATAAGTGAAAGAATTTTCAAAATCGGTTCAGTAGATCCAGAGATAGCTTTCCCCGTGGTTTTATGCGCGGGAAATTCGGAGTTCCCGCGGATAAATAATGTTGTAGTTAGTTTTGAGTATATTTCGTTTAAGGGTAAACTTGATATGGCAGCATTTGGAGGGATTTAAGAACATTTTGTTGGTGAGACACCAGTCCGAAAGTGCGTTAATATCAGACTGAAGTAATTCAGCATCCTCAACCGCGTTAACTGCCCGCATTAAGATCATCAGCGAACAAGTAGTAATTAGAAAACCTGAAGCAGTCCGTTACATCGTTGATGAATACATTAAAGAAGAGAGGGCCCAGGTTAGAGCCCTGAGGAACACCAGACGAAGCGAAAAATGGACCAGAACTATGTCCGTCAATTACGACATTATAAAATAACTAGCCGTTCCCGACGCTTCCATGACGATCTGGGCTATAACGCGCCGCTTTAAGATAAGGCGCCACTTAAATTGCTTTTCCCTCGTGTTCAAAAAGTTTCACTTTAAAAAAATACATTTTACAACGTTTCTTTTGTCATAAAGAATATTATGGGCAAGGAATTTTGTTTAAGGGCCCTGTTGAGTAGAAGGCATAAAAGCGTAACAAACAAACTCAAATTCACATTTATAATATTAGAATGTATGTTTGAGTTACTTCTTGTCTTTGCCTTTGTGAAATAGGTACACACTATACACTGTCGCTGTCAATTGGGATTGAAAAACCAGTAAACACGTGAAACTTTAATCAAGGCGAACAAACTTTATAATAATTCGGCTACTCCTGAGTCCTGTCACGCGATAAGTAAATATGAATTAACAGGACGACACTCCCAAGCTTGTGATGCCTACCTAATAGTAAAGGAACATGCGAGTGGCAACTTATTCTAGATAAAGTTAGTGAACTCTCCTTAGGTCAACCGGTAAATGTCATAAATTTTATCGTCGAAAACCACATTTTGTGAATGTGCCTGCCGCTAACATAGTAACCAAGCTTTAAATGTCATTTCTCATTAAACCAAAAAAATATACTGTTACGATAAAAAAAACAAATCATAAATTAAAAGGTAAAAATCGTTGTATTTTGTTGAAAACCGATTGTGCTTTTTAGGTTTCAAAGGTAATGTTTGGTGGGAACGGCCGCGGCAGGCGACAAGCAGAGAGGCGAAGCAGCTATCGATCGGCCCTCCACCCCGGCCCGCGTGCTCGCCCCGCGCGCCCCGCCCGCGTCCCCGCGCGCACACCTTACGTAAGCCCAGCTGATCACACCCAACCCACCCTGTAACCTTGGCGACGAGCCTTGTACCGTACACGCGCATCAAGGCGACTTCAAAAGCTCATCGCTGAATTTTGATACCTAAACATAGTTCACAAATGAAAGATTTCAGAACGCTTGCAGTGTCAAAAAAAAATTAAACTATAAATCAAATGTATATATATGGTAAAAGCCTGTGTTTACAACACGAGACTGTAACCTGCCTAGATAAACTAATCTAATATATATAAATCACGTGTCACGTTGTTTGTCCGCGATGGACTCCGAAACTACTGAACGGATTTTGATAAAATTTTGCAACCATTTATAATATGGTCCAACTTAAAAGATAGGATAGTTTTTATCCCGAAATTCCCTCGGGAACTGAAGGATATAGTGTACTTTTTCTCGCAGCCTCCGCGGGAATTACCGCGGATGAAATCGCGGGGGACAGCTAGTCTTAACATATATAAATCACGTGTCACGATGTTTGTCCGCGATGGACTCCGAAACTACTGAACGGATTTTGATAAAATTTTGTATCTATTTATAATATAGTCCAACTTAAAAGATAGGATAGTTTTTATCCCGGAATTCCCGTGGGAACTCCGAAATTACCGCGGATGAAATCGCGGGGGACAGCTAGTACTTTATAAACTTGCGCGAAATTGATGATTGTCCGTGCTAAAGTAGGCCACTACGGCTATAAGTTTTATGTAAATTTAACAGCGGATGTGTGCACTGTGTGTTTGTTAGAATTGATGTTACCTATTCTTCAAAACTCTACTCAAAACTATTTTCAAGCGTCCCTTAGGTCAAACTTTGTAGCGCCACTCGTAGTCCTATTTAAAAAGAAATCGATAAAAATATATAGAATACGGAAAAATTGGTTTAATAGTACAATTGATTCCCGCGGCGGGAACTCCAAAATTATCGCGCAAGATACAGCAAGTGATGTATATTTTATATGGGTAAAGTAAGAACGACGGTTAAAAAGGGATTTAAATCGTATTTTTATCAAGTACAATCAAATAGTACTTATTTAATTTTTAATGAGACCAAAACTAGTTTTCGAAAAAGATAGCGATGCGCCCATAAAAATTGCAGTCAAAGCACAATGTCGACCTATAGTTCCCTACAGACCAGATTATCTGGCCGACTGTCGTACTATAAAACAAAGTCCCCCCACCGCGTCTGTCTGTCTGTCTGTTCACGATAAACTCGAAAACTACTGAACGGATTATCATGCGGTTATAAGCAACAGATAGAGTGGTAGAGGAAGGTTTAGGTATATAATAATTTGTCAAGGTTTTGTGTAAATTGTTGGAAGTGTCGGAAAAAGTACTTTGTTACGCTTTCACGCGCGTTAACGACTCAACCGATCACCACGGCATACATGTTGTCAGGGGTAGAACATAGGGTACTTTTTATTCCGGAATGCCCACGGGAACTCAGAAATTGAGATGTTGACTACTTTTGAAAATCAAAATTCTAATTAGTCCGTCAGTTAGAAAATAAAGTCGGTCGGAAGTCGGTTAAAAAACAGTAGACACGTATTTTTTGCTTTTTCAAATAAATTAAAATATACAGAGATAAAAAGTATTAAAGTTTAGGGTGAGGGGGTCGTGACGTCACTAACCGCTAAAACAGCCATACAAACATGTCCGTCAAGTGACGTCACGCGAAATTTCAACTCAATTTATCGCCGTTATTTTTTGATTACGTAAAAAAATAAAAAAATACGTGTCCAATATTTTTATTAATCTACAAGACGGACTTAAAAAAAAATATTCAACATGCCCATTACCGCTGGTGAAATCGCGAGGAAACAGCTAGCCTTTATAAATAAGAATGTTTGTATATTTGTCATTTATGCGTAAACCATTGGTTGTTCTGCTTGCGTTCGCAAAGGAGGAGGTGTAAAGAGTTCCTGAAGAAATTCTGAAACGCACGCGGGTGAAACCGCGGGCACCAGCTAGTAATATCAGTAATATTATAAAAATGCTTTGTTAGTCTTTAACTTCCCATGTTTATACTACATAGTTGAAAACCTCATCTTTTTTGTATATAAATAGGCTTTATTATATCAAATAAATATAGAAGTTGTAATTTACCTCAGTGACACAATAATGCAATAATGACATTGTTATTGTAATTTCGTAAATGCATAATTAATATTCTGATTCACAACGATCTTTAAATTAATATTACCAATAATAATATATGTTCCTATATATTATATGTTAATATATAATATTGTCAAAGTAAGGTAAACCGTTGCAACCTCTGTAGAAGTTTTTTCGTGTAGACAAAACTTTATTGGCAAATTATAAATTGTTTTATTTAAAGTTTAACTTATTTCAAATGAACATAATTATCTAAAACATTCATCTTCAAAAAGAGCAGGGCCCTTATTCACTATGGCCATAACGCGTCACGTTAAGATAAGGCGCCACTTAAATTACTTTTCCCTCGTGTTCAAAGAAGTTTCACTTTAAAAAAATACATTTACCTACAACGTTTCTTTTGTCATAAAGAATTATATAACTTACATTTTTGCATCTGGAGCGTTTGGGATTGTGTTTTTGGGACGCGCGTTATGGGCAAGGAATGTTCTTGGGCATAGTGAATAAAGGCCCAGATATTGTCCACGAATTACGGAAGTATCTATTAAAAATAGCTGATACAACAAGAAATGACGAAGTAGGGTCGTGGTCTTTAACAAGACAGGCCTAAGCTCGATTAACGACCATCGAAGGAGCCCATTCACGTGAACGATCTATTGTATCGTTTTACAATCCGTTGAGGATTACATTTATGCTATTTTATTTGTTTCTTAATACAAGACCTATTTGCGGCTCGATACAGTCGCCCCAGCGAAAAAACTTACACAATATCTACGCTTCCAGTCACATCTTTGACATGCTAGAATTTTCATCTTTTAATAAGCCAAAGACCGAAACAAGAAATTTTACAAATTTTCAAAGAATTGAGAATATCGTTTATAGCCAAGACAAAAGAGGGAAATCCAGTTTCTAACTTTATCTATAAAATAAATAAAAAAAAAAAAATTATTGAAGTACATAACTTTCAGTTCTCTACACTAACACATACGTTATCTTAATATATATGAACTAGCTGTCTCCCGCGATTTCATCCGCGGTAATTTCGGAGTTCCTGCGGGAATTACGGGAAAAATAAACTACTCTATGTCCTTCTTTGTACCCCTGACAGTAGTTTACGGTGATTAGCTGTTCCCCGCATTAATTCCGGAGTTCCCGCGGGAATTCCGGGACAAAACTATCTTTTAAGTTGGGCCAAATTACAACATAGTGACCAAATTTCATCATAATCGATTCAGTAGTTTAGGAGTCCATCGCGGACAAACAACGTGACGCGTAATCTTAATATATATAAATTACGCGTCAATATATATAAATTACGCGTTACGCGTCACGTCATGAAATTTGGTCACTATGATGCAATTTGGCCCAACTTAAAAGATAGGATAGTTTTTATCCCGGAATTCCCGCGGGAACTCCGGAATTAATGCGGGAAACAGCTAATCACAATAAATTACTGTCAGGGGTACAAAGAACACAGAGTACTTTTTCCCAGAATTCCCGCAGGAACTCCGAAATTACCGGGGATGAAATCGCGAGGGACAACTAGTAGTAATGTAAAATAACTACATTTCACTTTATTTCCTCCTATTCAACTACAACTGTAGCTCACTATGTATACAAAATGTATAAAAAGGTACGATAAAAATATTGGTGCTATTCCATAAGTGCCAGTGAATTGGATGATTCAACATAATGTGTCCAATCTACGGATCAATGGTCCTGCGGAAATGATGATGACTTTAACAACCCTATAAAGTGATGTGATGATTATATTATTTGATCTGAGGATGTCTTCTAATGAGTGATGGCTTTATGAAGTGCGCAGAAGCATCTATGTGGTTCATGCATTGATGCAACGAACCGAGGAGGGTGTACGAGCTTCGAGTGATGAAGCACAGACGAAATATGGTACGGCATGACGCGCACACGAACAGCTCCGAGCACTGGAAACATGCAACTGAAGCTATCCTGTGTGGCGCGGCGGGGAGCCGAGCCGCCCCCCTGCAGAAGTGGGCCGCCCACAACGCCACTCACACTACACCTCCACCACATAATCACAGGACGGTTTCTCGACACCTATATTCTACCGCACGCAATACGTAGGCATACATCGGAAAACTGTCTAATGCAGATTAACATTGTGTCGAAGGAAAATCAAATCAGTTTCTCCTGCGTTTCACCCTTCTCACGTAGGGATTAAATTTACAAATACCCTTTTGTTAAATACTTGTCTACGCTATAAAATGTCTTGGGCGAAGTTTGTAGACGCCGTCGCGTCGAGCAGTTTTAGGCTTTGCGTGGTCTGACTTGTCTGTCAGTCAATCGTTGTTCAATTACATTACGCTACTGTTTTATAGACATAACTACAGCTGTTCCCTTGCGATTTCACACGCGTGAATTTTGGGATTTCCTTTGGCAACTCTAAAACAAATCACCAGACAACACTGCCAAAATATCTTGTTGAGAATTTTCATGATAAAAGTGTGGCAGCTTAAACGATAAAAAAGATAAAAACTAACAATAGTTTCTTCGTCTTATTGCTCATACATCTAACCTACTATTATTTATCTACGAATAAGATATTAGAATAAATATTTAATACTCATATTATAAAAAGGTAAAGTTTGTGAGTTTGTAAATGGTGAATATTGTGACGTTGTAGGGGGTAATCTCTGGATCTACTGAACCGATTTTGAAAATTCTTTCACTTATGCTACTGCTCCACCTGCGTTAACGTTAACGTTGATGTTAATGTCTAACGTGGTAATGTTAGTAAGTTAACGCGGTAAAATGTTGGCCACATCTAAATTAGCGCACTAATTTACGCGTTAACACGCAGGTGGAGCAGTAGCATTATAGGAATGTACGGTAGACCTGAGTGACATAGGATACTTTTTATCCCGAAATTCCCACGGGAACTCCTAAATTACCGCGGGTGAAACCACAGAGGACAGCTAGTAATAAATAATAATCTAAGACATATTAAGTCAGTGTGATTTGTTTGAGCGCGTCTCTCAAACTTTAGCGCACTCATTATAATATGCTACCTACCACCAACGGGACGGGGAGTATGAACGAGAATGTAGTAAAATGTTTGAGAATGAGCCGGAATCTAATTTATTTATAGGTAAAAACTGACTGACTGATCGATCAAACCACAGCTGTAACCGCTGGGTCTAGAACCAGGAAATTTTGCACAATAGGACGTAGGTGTGCACTAAGAAAGGATTTTTTTCTCAAGCAGAAACCTACGCCATGATGAGCTGTGTTAAAGAAAACATAAAAAAACGAAACAAAAGGAAAGTCCATCTACATGCTTAGAGACAGCCAAGCTGCGTTAATAGTATATTTCATTATAAGTGCGGAAAGCCTGTCATTGCAAAGAGTTCCGACATATGTCTACCCGAGCCGAGGCGCAGCCGAAGGTGAGGGTTGACAGTCGGAACTAGTTGCAATGACGGTTCCGCACGTGTACTGAACAACTATTTTTAATACAGTTGCGAAAAAAATGAAGAAATTTAATAAAATATCAAAAACACAACAAACTCAACTAAGTTCCAACTGTGATCAAGAGATGGCGCTAGTCGTATTAGTAATGCGAAACGTACGTTTCGCAATGCAAAAAAGTGTGTCAAAGTCGTGTCGCCATTTGACAGTTGGCAAAGAGAACGCACGAGTTCGGGAAAGGTAAATAAAAAGCTCGAGTATGTAATAGCCCACATCCCGAACGCTAAACGTCCCTGCAATACGCCACTTTTTGAGCAACTGTATTAAAAAAGTTGTACCATCATGTAGAGTGGAATCAAAGTTGGTGCTAGAATGCATCCACGCACTGAACAAACCAGGCGCTATGACGTCCAGTGCCCTGTTTATCAAAACTCAAAAGTATACACGTTCACAAGTTACAATTTGCAAGGAACTTTTTACAAGTTCGTGTATATTACGTTTATCAAAAAAATTTACAGAGCTTGTAAAATTGAACACTTGTAAGTTCTAAAATCAAAAATGTATGCCGCATTCTTTTCCCGCAATTTTTTTTTTATAGTTATATTGACGGGACATTAAAAAAAGTACTTAGCGACAAAATATTCCCGCCTTTTATTTATAATTTCAAATTTGAAGCTTGGTATTCACGGCAAGGTTTTGCAATTTCTTAAAAAATATCTAGAAATAATAATAAAATAACGGTTTTACAACTGATTCGCGACAAAAAAGACATTTTATTTGGTGCATTTAGCGACAGGATGTCCAAACAAAAAAAAAATATAAGAGTGGAAGAATATTTTGATTACATGTCAATCGCTGGATCTAGTGCCTGTTGGAAAAGATTACACCTAATTCTTAGGTCGTCTCCATATGAATCTTGTTCAATCAATTCTTGTTCTATAAGTTCTTGGTTCCGTTATTCTAATATTTTCATCATCACTTGAGTCACTTGACTACATTTTAAAAAAGAAGTAAAAATTTATTGTGGTATAGGTGCTAAGCACTACACATGTAAGTCGGAATGGAGAGTCGCTGGACTCACTTTGGATTTGCTACGATTTTCTACAAATTGGATTTTTGATGAACAAAATCACGCTTTTTCACAAGTGTAAAAATATACTTGTGAAACAAATAACGACCCTTGTAACTTGTAATTAACACGTGTAGTTTTGATAAACACATATTTGTAATAATTATTTTTTTTTTACAGGAAAATTGCTTGTAATACAAGGCTTGTAAGTTTTAATATACAGGGCACAGGTCAGACTAATCTGGGTTTCAGGTCATCTATACCAATATTATAAAGAGCAAAACTTCTTGAATAACCGGAATGGAATGATTTGTAATGGTTTGATTTGTCCTATCTGTAGACGCGACATTGACCCCAGCGCTCTTTCAAAAACCACACGAGCGGAGCCGCGTACAAACAGCTAGTAATACAAAAAATAGAAACAAAGTAACTATAATAGAAAAATAATGTTACAACCGTAAGGTCGAAGTTGGTTTGAAGATAAATGGACATAGATAAGCAATAGTGTGTTAGCCCACACTAGAGAAATTTTGAGTAAATCGTGTTTTAAATGTTTAGCGCCATTTTGTGTCAACATTTTTTATGTTTAGTTTATGTTTAAGCCAATGTAATAAGGTAAACACATAATAAAAAAATGTTCTCTAACTCTCAATAAATCGTTCTGAATCAATAACTTAAGTTTGATGTACACTTTTCATACACAGAAAGAGACTGCTTGTCGCTACACTCCATAAAAAGAACACAGAGGTTCTGGTTATAATGTCTTTGACAAGAACAATAACCCTGCAATTGGTAACAATGGTAGTAGTTACCGTTAATAATATTTTTTTTCAGAGTTAAGTAGTATTTTTTTTACTGCAAAAATATTCCCAGTTTTTCCCAGTTTCTGTTTTGACAATGTTGAGACAACTGTACAAAAAAAGACGAGCTACGTTAAATTTTATTTCTAAAATCAATGTAAACTAAAGCTGTTATGATTTAGGAGAGTAAAAAAGGTTTCTGTTTAATTAGGTATTTGTGTGCATAAGTTCTTAATTAAATATTTCCAGCTTACCAGTTTATATAACAGTTCTCTGTTAATGAAGGGGTCAATATCCAATATGAGTGTCAATGAAATAACAATAATTAAAATTTATTGTTATCACTAATAAAAGTTACATTACAAACTTATAATAAAAAATGTAGTTACAGCAACAAATGATGAAGTTGATACCCACCTACATTTGTTTGCCATAAATGCTTGTAATCTCAACTGAAATTAATATTATTGGACATTGTAATTAATATTATCAATGCTTTGTGCCAGACTATACTGATATTAAAGCTATTTCTTAGATCACCTGAATTAAAAACCTTACAGGATGAAGATGGAGTTTCTAATGTCTTTGTCTGATGCCAAGAACGGAGGTAGACTCCGTACAAATCCAATAAAGGTTTGCCCTAGAGCCAAAACACATGATCTTTAGCTGAGAACCAGTGGCCTCCTCAATAAGAAAAAAATTGCTACAATATGATGAGCAACATACAAATGCACCAACACTTTACCTACACCATTACTTTCAAACACAAGTAAAACCAGTTTGAAAATACATATTACATCATTTAACTAAACAACTTCTCGTTTTAAAATCTAAAAATCAAGTTTTAACTTAGGAATCTAAATTTTAATATGACATTTAATAATTTTAATTACTAGACAAATTAATATCACAAAGAGAGAAGTTTATATGTTCATAAGACTGGATGTAGCAGGTAATCTCTGGAAATATCGAACTGTTTCTAATAATTCTTTTAATGTATCCCCAACTGACATAGAATAGTTTTTAATGTTCCCAAGGGAGTCTCGAGTAGACTAATACAACATTAAAAGGTTTAACTCTAAATAATAAACTAAATATTTAGACTTGACTAACCAATGCCAGATTTTATTTTTTATTAGTACTTATTTATTTACTGAGTAGGTAGCAAAAAATTTAAGCATTTTAGTTTTTAGTTACAATTGTAACCCTTTAATTGAGAGCATATATTAATTATTACAGGACAATCTTTCAAAAATATAAATTAAAAAACTAGCATTACATTAAGTATATTCCTAATGCATTTTTGTTTTATTTCCTAAACTAGGTAGGTATATTACGTATATTTATAAAAACCAACCTATTATTTTTCTCATTTAATTACCTATCTAATTTAATTAAGTTTACTTAACTGGTGATCATTATGAATTAAGACTTACCTATGTGGTTTTCTGAGAGTTCTAATTAGGTTTGAATAGTTTTATCTAATTTTACAAATAATAGCAATTATGGGATTATTAAAAAGTTATTATACACAACAAAATAACAGATTTTTTATTACAGTAGGTATTATTCTCAATGAGATCAACTTACTATCAGCAATGTTTTGTCTTATCTGTTTACATTAGTTTTTGTCACAAGAAAAAGTTCAAAGAGTACAATCATTGGATTATGCGCATTATTTTTCAAGTGGGTACAAAACCTTTGGTAACTTATTGGAAAACAAATTAGCTAAAAGAGATAGGTACTTACATAGTTCAAATGTTGCGGATCCGGGTTCAATACCAGAACAGCTCCTCTTTTATTAAAGCGCGAAGTTTTCCATGAGATTTACGATGAATACCGTAAAATTTACACACAAAATATTCAAAATACGACTATTTCGCACAACGCAGTAAAATGTTTTACAACCAATGAATATTATAATTTTTAAATAAATTTTATGAGAAATAACTTAAAAAAGAGGGATTTCCACAATAATTATGGTACCTTTAATAGGTAATTATTTCTATTAATCGGCAGTCAATGGAAAAGCAATATTGTGCGCAAAGATAATACAATCACTAGGTACGATTATTGATTTTAAAGTTGTCAATAAAACTTAAAAACATCCATAATTTGCTAATATTTAACACCAAAAAGACCACACTGAATATTATGAAATTCAGACAAATAGCACACAGGTTTAGGTTTTTTTCTATTTACTATTTATCGAGTAGGTAGGTATTAAAAAGTACTCTGTGGTACCTACCAGAGAGAAGGTAATCACTACGTTTTAGTACCTACTAGAACTTAGGACTTGCGCCACATAGCATTAGGCATTCAGCCACCGTCAGTCAGACGTCGTGTCAAGTCTAAAATCGTCTCTAAACGCGCGGCAATTTTAAATTCTTTAGCTGTAGTACTAGTATAGTATTATATTATCTGTAGCTGTAGAAATAAAATTAATAGGTAGAACGTAGACGGAGAATGAAATAGATGAGGTTATCGCGTTAGTGCCAACCCACACGATGCGGTGCGGCGCCGCAGCCCAAACCATTTCGCCGCATGGGCGACCGACCACACGGGCAGCGCGGCGCGGCAGCGGTGACAAAAAGAGTAGATGAGACATATGTCTAGTTAATTTGTGATGCCCATCGCTTCGTGACGCCGCAAGGCGCCGTGTGGCCACAACGCATTTTTGGACGCAGATAAGCAATAACATGTTAATCCACAAACTCAAGTTATTGATTCAGAACGATTTATTGAGAGTTAGGGAACATTTTTTTAATATATATTTACCTTATTACATTGCTTAAATATGCCACTAAATATTTAACATAAAACATGTTGACACAAAATGGCGATAAACTTTTAAAACATGATTTACTCAAAATTTCTCCAGTGTGGGTTAACAAACTATTGCTTATTGCTATTGCTTATCTATGCTTATCTATGATGGATTTTTGAATCGCTCGAATTGCTATTCACACACGGAATCGCAAGATTCGCATGCGAATGCGTTTTTAAGAAGAATCGCTGCCCTGAAGACTGGAATCTGTACAAACTGGCAAGAAATCACTGCAATCAGATGGTAAGAGCAGCCAAACGCCGTTATTTTCATGTCAATTTATCCTCTTCATCGCCTTGTGACATCTGGAAGTTCCTTAAGTCCTTTGGTTTCGGAAAATCTCCATCTAAAACTTGTGACACCTCATCTCTGAATCTTAATGAGCTTAACAAACATTTTTCCTCGGCTACAAAACTAGATGATGTCACTAAGCACGCTACTATGCGTGAAATATCTGGCACAATTTCTTCCAACTGTGAGCCATTCTTCTTTTCCCCTGTGTCAGAGGAGGATGTCCGCAAAAACATCCTATCTATAACTTCTAGGGCTGTGGGGTGTGATGGCGTAGGGCGTGCGATGATACTCCCTATCCTTGAAGCTGTACTACCATCCATAGCACATGTCATCAATTTTTCCCTCGTTTCGGGAACCTATCCCTCTAATTGGCTTAAAGCTTACGTTATACCACTCCCCAAAATCAGTAATCCTTCCCAATTAAATCACTATCGACCTATCTCTATCTTACCATTTCTTTCGAAAATACTCGAAGCGGTAGTTCACAAACAATTAACTAGTTTTGTACAATGCAACAATCTTCTTTCTACTTACCAATCCGGCTTTCGTCCTCGCCATAGCACCGCTACTGCACTTCTCAAAGTGACGGAGGACATCAGAGATGAAATGGAAAACACACGTGTGACAATTTTAGTTCTAATTGATTTTTCTAACGCCTTCAACACTGTAGACCATGACATCCTTCTCTCACTCCTTTCTACTCTCAACATTTCTACTCAAGCACTAGACTGGTTCTCTTCATATCTTCGCGGTCGCCGGCAGGCTGTGCGAGTGGATCAGTGTCAATCTGATTGGTGTGACGTAGCTACCGGCGTTCCGCAGGGCGGAATACTATCTCCTTTGCTTTTCTCACTGTTCATAAATTCCTTGACTTCTCAACTTGGCTGCTCTTATCATCTCTATGCAGATGATTTGCAACTTTATACACATGTTGAGGCAGATGGCATTGAAGGGGGCATAAACCACCTTAATGGCCAACTATGTAGTGTGCGTGAATGGTCGTCTCGATTTGGAGTCTCTGTCAATCCTAACAAATGTCAGGCTATCATAGTGGGCAGCTCCCGACAGCTGGCGAAGCTAGACTATTCTAATATGGTCAAATTAAAATATCACGATACTGTCATTCCGTTCGAGCAACATGTTAAAGATCTCGGTTTGCATATTGATCATACTCTCAGCTGGAATAAGCAAGTAAGCGAGGTATCTGCCAAAGTAACAGGTACACTACGTTCTCTGTACAGATACAAAAATTTTTTTCCAACCTGTACCAAAAAATTGCTGGTCCAGGCGCTAGTGATACCCATAATTGATTATGCGGATGTGTGTTATTGTGATCTGAATGAGGATCTCCTAAACAAACTGGACCGTCTTCTCAATAATTGTATCCGCTATATCTTCGGCCTACGTAAGTATGACCACGTGTCGTTCTACCGTTCTCAGCTTAAGTGGCTCACCATACGTAATCGACGACAGTTAAGGTTGGCTTGCAGCCTGTATTCGATCCTGAACGATCCAGCATCTCCTTTATATTTAAAAAACCGATTCCAACTACTATCTTCCATGCATGAAAGACCACTTCGCTCAGCCGCCAACCTTCTCTTGAGCATACCTTCTCACCGTACTAGTTTCGTCTCCAATTCGTTCACTCTTCAGGCTATTCAGCTCTGGAACTCGCTACCCACTGACATTCGTCTGGCTCAAACTAAATTTAGTTTTAAATTTAGAGTGTATCGGCATCTCCTCAGCAAGCAATAGTTTGTGTTCTATTTTACTATATGTATTTAAATTTTCTATTTATGTTATTGTGTAAGTATTATATTATATGTTTATTTGTGCTCGATGTGTTTCTATTACTGTGTATGCTTCGTATTTATGTATGTATGTATGTATGTGTTTGTGTATGTATGTATGTATGTGTCTGTGTATGTATGTATGTATGTATGTGAGTATCTATATCTATGTAAGTTTTTATCTAAATATATATCGTAAATGCACCGCCAAGTGAGCTCTCTGTACTACCTGAAGGTTGACTGGCAGAGAATGCCACTGTGGCATTAAGTCCGCCTTTTGTACCATGATGTGCATAAAGTTTAAATAAATAAATAAATAAATGCGTGAAATTGTATTTTTGAAATTTCATTGCATGTGAATTCTGCAACGAGTGGGTCGGACCATACGTTAGTATCTCTAAATAGTTTGTGGTCGGAGGACCACTCTTAATTGAATTCTTCTTCTTCTTCTTCTTTAATAATGGCGTCTATAATTATAATTTGCCAATTACAATGTTACTTAATAATAAAAATCTCTTCATCTACTTCTTCAATTATGGCGAAACGCCAATGACAATGTTAGATTGTTCCCCAAGTTAAAACACGGCTCTCTGGAAAGCCAGTTTCCTGCTCAGGGTTCAAAATAGATGCTGAAAAGTGACTGAAATAACGAAGACAACGTGACACGCGTGTTTTCGGTACGGCTTTCACTCGTCAACAACCCTTTTTTTTTGTTATAGAATCGCGCGGTTTGCTCATTTTGCCAGTTTCAAGGTAGGGAAACGATGATAAACATGAAAAGGATGCGGATTCGGAATTTTGGATAGGATCAGGAGACTGTAGGTTATTTGGTTTACACAGGTAATCATAAATATTATTATATATACAGATAGATTATATCTTAATGTGATTGGAAATCAGGAAAGATACGATACATTTAAATATTAATAAATCATTTGAAGAGAGCAGGGAAATAATAGATGTAGGAAAAGGAACATCGAGGAATTGAATTCATCGATCGAAAGTTTGACGTTTAGTGGCATAATGTCATTTTCTTAATTAAGACATGACTGATAGTTTGACAACATCAAGAACGTTTCGTTTTAAGTCTGATTAAGTACCGTTTTATGAAAATATATGAAAGTTACCTTCCGGTTTTGCGTCAAATGAAACAAATCTAAAGGAGTTTCAGAAAACAGCAACACCG
The DNA here is from genome assembly GCA_907165275.2 of Zygaena filipendulae. Classification (NCBI taxonomy): domain Eukaryota; kingdom Metazoa; phylum Arthropoda; class Insecta; order Lepidoptera; family Zygaenidae; genus Zygaena; species Zygaena filipendulae. The sequence continues at coordinate 10,312,713 of OU015651.1, forward strand.
TATTCGAATGATTCAAAAATATGACAAAATGGGATTGAGTGAATTGAATTTCACATGTGAATTGATTTCACTTTAGATATTCGAGCGATTCAAAAATCGATCCGCACCGTGTGCGTTGGCTCTTATGAAAGTGATATACTTCCTGTGCACACATTTTTTTTTTGGTGAAGTTTACCCCTTTCGGGGAAGGCAGAAGGAAACTTAGTCCATATAGCAAAATCAGTGGTATATTTCTTCTTCTGTAGTTATTTACATTGAAATGCATTGATGAGATACATTCGATGCTTTACCGGAACTTTTGGCAGCAAATAGTGATGCGACTCAAGTGGGATTTTGTGACTCGAGTCACTCGAGTAAATTTACTATGTCACTCGAGTTATACTCGAGTCATTCAAGTGAATTTTACATTTTTGGAACTCGAGTAAGAAATTATCACTCGAGCTAACTTTACCTAGTTAAGACTAGCTATGCCCCACGGGTTCATCCGCGTTGATTTTAGAGATCCCGCAACAATTCCGGGATAAAAATAGCCTAAGTTACAAATAACTGATTCCCAATTTAATACGGTACTGACATCCTTACTAATATTATAAATGCGAAAGTTAGTTTGTTTGTTGTTTGAATTTTTCTGTTTTTTGTCTGTTTGTTCCGGCTAATCTCTGAAACGATTGGACCAATTTTAAAGGGACTTTTACTGACAGATAGCAGTTATAAGCAGTAACATAGGATACTTTTATTTAAAAAAAAAAAAAAAATACCTAAGGAAATTCCGAAAAGCACGCGGGTGAAACTGCGAGCATAGCTAGTCTTTAATAAGTTTCATATTGCTATACCTCAGAAGAATAAGATATTCTTGCGTGCGTGCGGTCCCGTACAAGTTCAGTCGTCTGTTAGCACTTTAACCTTAGATAAATGATTGGTCTCCGCTACGCTCCGAGTTTTGTAGAGAAGATCTTTATTTACCTGAGTTTAAAAGCAGTGAAGCTACGGAGAAGTTTATTTTATTATGGAATAATTTGTTTGATATATTTAATACTAGAGATTTGAAACAGCATGAATTTAGTCACCCTATTTTTAATGGCAATAAAGACTACATTCTTGCTTATTTAGACAATGCACAACAATATATTATAAACTTAAATATAAAACATTCTAGAAAACGTTCATATAAAGAGCACAATCAACAAATGAAAATAGTTATCAAAAGTTTTAAACCTGTTTTGAATACTCAAGCAAGTACAGGATTTTTAGGAATGTTAGTGTGTATAGAAAGTCTCAAATATTTATGTAAATACTTAGATGAAGGTATACTAAAATTCATTTCAACCTATAAAATTAATCAGGATCATATTGAATTATTGTTTAGTGCAATCAGAATGCATGGTGGTTTTAACGATAACCCCAACACTAAACAATTCAAAGGCATATACAGGAAACTGTTATGTCATTTAGAATTAAAAACTAGCGATACTGGAAATTGTATCCCATTACAAAATATTGCTGTGCTAAATTGCTCTTCAGCGGTTCAATGAAGAAGATTCGATGTTATTAAGTGCACTAGAGACTGTTGAATCTGAATTTCACGAAATTACAGAATTTTTAGATATTCCATGTATGTCGAATTTTAAAAATCATGTTATTGGCTCAGACGAAATAAAAACTCAAGACGGAGCGCTGTGAACAAAGAAGTGAAGCCGTAAAACTACGCCTCGGCGTGTACATGCACAGTTACACGCACACACATATAACGAAACTACGCCTTACCTCGTCAGTCGAGCTATTCCGACGCGCGGAGTGTCACGCTGTAATAATTTCTATTTTTTAAAGAAAAAATGCCGTATTTTGTAGTGAGAGGGTGTAAAAACCAATCTTCGAAAAATAAAAAGCAGGATAGAACCACATTTTTAATAAAATATCAATTTTATTAATTTATGACAACTTGGAACACAAAACCCCCACAATTTTCATAAGTGTTGCTACTAGTGAGCGTCACAATAGTCCCCGTTTTTTGGGTAAGTTAATGTGACCTGGAACGTAATGTAACACGTTCATTTACCTATTTCGATTTTAAGTTTTTAACCGACTTCCAAAAAGCAGGAGGTTATGCATTCGATTATATGTATGTTTTTTTTTATGTAGGTTCACCGATTACTCGAAGACGGTTGGACCAATTTCGAAAATTCTTTTTTCGTTTGAAAGGGTTTAACCTGAATTAGGTCCCATTGCCACCAAATCGGGATCTGATGATGGGATCTTGGAGAAATCGAGGGAACTCTTCAAAAATAATAAGCACACCTATACCGATTTGAGTATTTTTTATAGTAAATCGTTTATTTGCTTTCGGAAAGCAAAATTTAAAGAAGTGGAACTGATGATGAAGACCACAGATGATCATCGGAACTACTCATTAATAGGTATTTCACGAGTCCCGATTCGTTAACTTTAAATGGTTCCTAAATAATTTATGCTCGTCACAACTCACAACGTATATGGCAAAGTGGAACTGAGTGTGATGTACCAGGAGAATTCCTCAAAAATTAACGTCCCTGCATCGAGAAGAGCAATATTTTGTAAAAGATGATGAGTAGTTAACATCAGGCTATTGTAACTTAGATAAATTACAAACCGTCTCACTTAAAAGCAAGAAATTAACAAATTTTTAACAAAAAACAAAACTAAAAAGCTTAAAATATCAAAATACCGATTTAATCCAACAGACAATAATACACGTAATACCTACTATTATTGGTTTGTGCTACCACTTTTCGATATGAAGTCGGTGACAAGCCAAGTATGGAGTAAATAGATAGATGAGCTAAGTCCACTCCCGCCATGAGCTCGTCGTGAACTGAACAACCCAAGTGGGCAGACGTAAGCGGGCTTGGCACCGAATTCAAATCGAAAAGTGGTAGCACAAACCAATAATAGTAGGTATTACGTTGTTGGTCTGTTGGATTAAATCGGTATTTTGTTATTTTTAGCTTTTTAGTTTTGTGTTTTTTGGAAGTCGGTTTTAATTATTTTGTAAAAAATTTTAATATTCATAAAATTAATGTAAGTGTAAATAGGCGTTAATTTTTATTTTCCATGTTTTATCATAAATTCGAAACCTATATTTTTAAGGTTCTCGAATATACAACCGAGGTATACAACTTAAAAAAATACTAACTTATCTATTTACTTATCCATTCATCTTTCTAGAACTTAACAATTTTGGGTAATAAGTTTTCACTGCACGGCAACACTCACTAAATGCTCACATGTTTACGATACGGGCTTCACTTTGTTGTTGACAGCGCTCCGTCTTGAGTTTTTATTTCGTCTGAGGTTATTGGTTATATAGCCGGTTTTGTTGTGAAGTCGTTAACAAAGAAATTGAAATGTTTTGATTGTATTGATAATTTAACTTCAAACAGTCCCATTTGGTTCCACAAGTTTGTAACTTTGAAAGACAAAGGTGGATTAACGTATGCCTCGGAAGATGTATTTTTAATATGTATGATGTCCGAATCCGTTATTCAGAATATAGAAAAAGTATCAGACATAAAATCAAATTTAATTTATAAAAAAATGGTTATTGATATAATGAAGAGATTTATTGGAACGGAGTCTAGAAAATATTTTGACTTTGGTGCAAGTCATGTAAATGGTGCTATTCATCAAATTAATTTGATTCGGCTAATAGTCGAAAAGTATTTACAAGTTCGACTTCATTACATAACGAAAAGGGAAAACTTGCAAAAATATGTAAAATCCAAAAGACAGATGTATCGGAAACTAGTGCAAGTCAGTGGAATGTAATTTGTAATCAAATAATCAAATAATGCTTTAATATCAGTTTATATTTTTTTTGTAATTTATTGTAATGTAAGTTTATTAATTGTATATTTCGTACATAATAGAGTTACATCATAAATAAATTGTGCCAATAACCGGGTAAAAGTTTGAAAGTTGACAACACTGTCCCTTCACGCACACAAGCATCTTTGCAAATAGACAATGCACACTACAATAATAGAGGTGCCGCATTCAAAGAGCTACTGTTCTCAGGTAGTGCGGTATCTAGTCGGAGCGTAGCGGAGACCAATCATTTATCTAAGACTTTGCCCAACAAAAAAAAAACCTATGTACGCTAGATCACTAGATAAGGACAAAAGATAATTGGAAATCTCTTTCACTCTTATGAACTTAGTCATAACACTGTCTCGCTTATTATTTGACAGAGAAGGAAATCACCTCGCTCAGAAGAATATATTGTTCTGAGTCACCTCGACTATTTTATTCTCCATCTACGTTTTTTTCTTTTTTTTTCAACAGAAAAAAACCTTCTTCGAGTTGCGTTCCGTGGATTCGCACGAGAGCGCTCGAGCGCGCTCTCCACCCGTTCCGTGGCTTGATGAAATTTTATTCTGACAGCTGTCAGAACGTAGTTTCACCCGTTTTGTGGCTCAGAGTGCAGCAACCAAACAACCAACTCCGAAGCAAGTTAATTTTCACTCTGACAGCTATGGGACGTCTAAGAAGTGAAGAAGTTTGCGCCAAAAACCCCAATTCGGCGAAAAAGAAATCAATCAGAGTTCTCACGAACAAAGGGGAGGTGTCGTAGTCACAAAAAGTTTATAATTGGATGTAAAACAGTTATAATCGCAATGTGAGTTGAGAAAAAACAAATAGCTCCTGAAATTTCAAATATTTTGAGGTTATAAAAACAACTCGATCGTTCCGTGGCTTGGTTGCAACTAACGAGTAAATAACCGTACAAGTAACAACTACACCCAAAGCCATGGAATGGAACCCAAGTTCTGGCGAGTAGCGTTTACTTACTAGTTAGTAGTTACTAGTCACCTAAGTCTAGTTAATTTGTGCTAGTCACTAGTTACCGTAGTGAATTAGTGATGATTACCTTCTCTCTGCTAGTTACTATTTAGAGAACACAAAAAAAATTGATAAGATTTTAGTGACATTTTCGAATTAATTTCTTTCTTCTACAGAAAATACAAATCTTAATTCCTTTTCGGTTCCAATTAGATATTAATAATAAAATGTGATAAAATGATACAACTGGGTTACAAATATAAAAGCCGTAGTTCTTTTTTAATTTGATACCAGAACTCGATGATATTTATTGTGTTACGATCTCAGACGAAATTTATTTCGTCTGAGGTTACGATATGGAAGATTTGAATAGTATAAATTTATCTAATTGATTAGATATAATTTCACTGTATGCGCATTACAAATTGATTAATACAAAGTGATGATTTAAAACGGCCGACACTATGTCTATCGCAAATTGTAGTGAAGAGGATGAAACATTTCCTCTACATGAATGTGTGTTTATTGGTGACATACGGAAATTGTCTTCATTGTTGAGATTGAATGATATTACACGTAAAGATAAGCATGGGAACACGGCGTTACATCTTGCTGTGATGTTAGGTCGAAAAGAATGTGTGCAGCTTTTGCTGGCTCATGGTGCGCCAGTGAAAGTGAAGAATCTAGCAGGCTGGTCTCCCCTTGCTGAGGCTATTAGCTACGGAGATCGACAAACCATATCGTCTCTTGTTCGCAAGCTTAAACAACAGGCACGTGAGCAAATGGAATGCAGAAGACCTGATCTAATCAGAGCTTTAGCTCAAATACAAGATTTTTATATGGAACTTAAATGGGATTTTCATTCATGGGTACCTTTAGTGTCTAGAATATTGCCATCAGATGTCTGCAAAATCTACAAATCAGGGGCTGGAATAAGGTTAGATACTACTTTAGTAGATTTCTCTGATATGAAATGGGAAAGGGGTGATATATCTTTTATATTTCATGGGGAAAAACCCCCAAGTGAGTCACTGACAGTTCTGGATAACAAATCTAAAGTTTATCAAAGGGTACGCTATGAAGAAACCGAAACGGAAATTGAAGACGAAGTAGACATTCTCATGTCCAGTGATATCTTGGCAGCCCAGATGTCCACTAAAGGTATTTCCTTTCTTAGAGCTCAGTCAGGATGGATTTTCAGAGAGGACAGGAAAGAGGTAGTCGCTGGTCTTTACAGGAGTGACATTTACACAATATCAGGTCTTGTTTTGGAGTCCAGAAAACGACGAGAGCATTTGTCTACAGATGATTTACAGAAAAATAAAGCTATAATTGAAAGCCTTACAAAAGGAAATACTCAAACCCTAGAGACAAATATTGAGCCAACTCGCAGAGCGTCATTGAACCCTCCTCCTGAGAGTGAAGTTAGCTGGACCACATACATATCATCTCCTCCAGGACAATATCCAAGTCTGGGTAGAGAACTTGTGTACAAGGAATCTACAAGGAACTTCAGGGCAACTATAGCTATGAGCGATGATTTCCCTCTGAGTGTTGGTATGTTATTGAATGTTTTGGAAGTTATAGCACCTTTCAAACACTTTGCAAAGTTAAGGCAATTTGTTGCAATGAAATTACCAAAAGGTTTCCCTGTTAAAATTGACATACCAATTTTGCCAACAGTCACAGCAAAAATAACTTTTCAAAAATTTGAATTTAGGGACAATATACCTTGTGATCTTTTTATCATACCAGAAGACTATGTAGAGGATCCATTGCGATTTCCTGACTTATGACGTTTTGATATTTTGACACTGTTTGAAATTAGTGAAAGGCAGATGTGGAGTTTTGAAGAAAAAAGTGGGTGTATAAGGCAATATGTGCGAGAAGCTAGTTGCAGGCCTTCAACGAAAAAATTTCTTACCATCGAATTTCCAATGTTGTTTGGCTTGGGCAGCTATTACTCCAGCCATTATTTCCTTTATGTGGAATAGTTTAATTACTTCCCTCATTTTCCTATGTGAACTTATATTGTGTTAGGAAAAATAAATGTTCTTAACATGGTTATAAACATAGATATAGAGGCTCATATCACCTGTCGCCTAACATGTAGTTAAAATAATCCAATAATCCAATTTGAATTTGAATTTTGAGTTGAATTTGAATCAATATAACAATTTAGTCAATTTTTAAATAAATTTATAATCATCTCTTACCGCCACACTCAGAGTCGATTTTAATGATTACTTAGTTAAGTATAGATTTTTAAAACAGAACTGCCGCAATCAGACAAGTTTAATAAATTAATGTTAATTGGCATTTAACTAATTAACCACCACACTCAGAGTCGACTTTAATGGTTACTTAGTTAAGTATAGATTTTTAAAACAAAACTGCTGCAATCAGGCAAATTTAATAAATTAATGCTAATTGGTATTTAATTAATTAAGTTACATCTCATTAATTGCCAACTAACAATAATTTACTGAACGTCTCTGATTGCGGCAGTTTTGTTTTAAAAATCTATACTTAACTAAGTAGTCATTAAAGTCGACTCTGAGTGCGGCGGTAAGTTACATCTCATTTAATGCCAATTAACATTAATTTACTGAACGTCTCTGATTGCGGCAGTTTTGTTTTAAAAATCTATACTTAACTAAGTAATCATTAAAGTCGACTCTGAGTGCGGCCGTTAATCACTTTTTTATACGAAACGTAAAAGTTTCTAAAGTACATAGATGAAATACAGAAACAGTTGTACATTAAGAAGATTTTTTTGCAGCACATCCTTATATATAAACTATGCAATTTTTAATAATATTCAATCTCTCAATATTTAATATGCGGTTTCATATAACTACTAAAAATAATATGCATACAGAAAGAAAAATCATACATGGAACTGAATAACCTTACATGTGATTTGTAGGCGCGAGGGCGAAAATACAAAATGGTGTTGAATTAGGTACCCTGTGTCTGTTTTTTGCAAACCCAGTTTTCATGAATACTCAAGGTATTTTATTGGTTAACTAAATGAAATCTTGTGTTTAAGATAAATGAGGTGAAAAGTGTAACCGGAATTCCTGCAATATGTTGCTTGTAAAATCTTACATCCTGTACAAACTTTGTCCCAAGGTAATCTATATTTTGTTTGACCACCAACCAACTACGCCATACGTCTCTAGACACCTTAGATAGGCTGGTTGTGTCAGTGTACCTTGCCCACTTTGTGTATCTCTACAATAGGATAGTTTACAAATACTATGGCGCTTATTTGTGTGTGAATCAAAATGAACATGTTTGCTATTGTTTTTGGTACCATATTATAATAGATTGAAGAATGCCGGCGACACGTGAACGCAATCGATTATGTGATAACTGATGAAGCACATTTCTCGTATATCTATGGTTATAACTTGTGGTTTACATAAACTGTTAACTAGGTAATTTAACTTAAATTGTAATGTTAAAAATGTTCTATATTAATTTAAACTACTTTTTTTTTATTATTCATTTGTTGGGTAACTTTATTTTTTTAATTTATATATATGGCACCAATTTTATAATTTGTTACACAATCTTGTTAGGATACCTAATTATCACTGTAGATTAACGTAGGTTTTATCATTAACTAGATACTGCATTAAAATGCACCTCAAAGAGAAGGCTGGTCTTTTACAAGTTTTCATAACTTGTGGAATATAAATTAAGGAAAATGTTCATCCTTGGCCTATTTGATTAAGTAGATATTTTTAAAACGGCATAATTATTTTTAATGCTCCTATAAGGACCAATTTATTAAAATTCAATAAATTTGTAATAAGAACTTTCTAATGAGTTTTCTGGTTTTTAAAATGAAATAATAAACTTTTGAAGAATGTGCTGTAATGATATTGTTGACATTTCACTCTAGTCACTGCCTCGGCCACACTATGTGATGATGCGCGAATGCGAATATCCACGTTACCGCGATTGGTGCGGCTCAGCCATAGTCAAATACTAAGCTAGTATTTGTAAGTCGTGAACCGACGTGCCTTCAGCATTTTCTTATACCAACAACTATGAACTAGTAATATCTTTCAAACTACTAACTACATAATGCTGAAAGCCTGAACTAACGTAACACTAGAAATATTATTTTTAAATGCGAATACATATCTATTACTGCATTTACAATAAAAATATCAGTGTTTCTCTTGAAATTAGGCCTTTCTATTCTTATGAAAAGACAATTAAAACATTAGCACTAATAGTTAATAGTGTAGCTATCAGCTTAGTAGTTACTAGTGCAGTGAGAAGTGAATTGTGAGAGTAGTAAAATATGGATATATGTACCTACAGAGTATGAGCTAAACTACATAATTCGACAATAAATGCAAACCCACCTAAAATACTTATTGTATTATAATAATTAATACAAAATGGTCGTCCTATGTAAAATCTACTAATTCTGTCCATGGTATTGTTTCTTGCCGGTATAGCAACACATTTTTAATTTATTAATATAATTCAAAAAGACAAGTTTGTACTTTGTATTGTTAAATTTCAATACAAAAAATAAAATTGACAAAATTGATTTCATATTTTTATTTATTAGACATAGAAATATTTTGGTTCGATGGTATTAAAAAAAACATTGTAGGTACATAATTAGGAAAGTTTGTGAACTGCTGTTAGAGTCAATTTACAATAACACAGAGTTGAAGCACAGTGAATGCTACCATTTTTGAAACTTGTTGCATATTATATTGAAAAATGTTAATATACAATTTTAGTAACAGTTCCACTTGCGATGCAATGAAAACGCACTCGAACCAACCTACATTGAAGGTGAGTTCAGCATAGCATAAAATAGGATAGGCAAGTTCTGAAAGTAGCCAAGTGGCTACTTGGCTACTTGACTTTTCTGAAAGAAAACGATTTGTTGTGCAATATAAGTTTTATCAAAAGACTTAATATGCTAACTATCCTATATACGGTAGGTAAAGGATAGAACCGACCGTAGTCTGAACCCACCTTTAGTACATATTTCTAACACTTAGTATTTGGTATTTTGAAACTGACTAGTATACAAAATCAAACGTCTCAATAGACAAGATCAATATTGGTTATCAAATAAACCATTTTATAATAACATTCCTCAAAACAATAAAAAATGTAATAAAGGATAATGAATGTAAGAAAGCTTTTTTTTTCATCAGCGTATAGATTTGCGAGTTTGTGAGGTAGACGTGAGCACGGCTGAGGATTCCTCCATGCCTAGGGTGACTACCCGCAGCGACACCGTCGAGCGTCGGGCTGCGAAATAGTCATGCACCATTAATAAAATAATAAAATGTTTCCGGGGTGTATGAAAATCAAAATTCTATTTTGTCAGTCGGGTATATATATAATAAAAAAATAATAGACACAGGTATTTAGGTTTTTCAAATCGAAAGTTTAGGAGTGGGGGCTGGTGACGTCATAACTTCGTCATATTTTAAACTGTAGCGTGACGTCACGCGACAGTCGACCTAATTAATGTATCCCCGTAATTTATTGAATAAAAAATTTTACTTTTTTTTAATTCAAGAAATGTTTGTTATACTACTGTTTTATTTCCTCACAATCGAAGTGGAAAGCAGAGTTTATAACTCGTCCATAAAACCATTTTATCCTCGACGTTACTATCAGCCCTCGCCTTCGGCTCGGGCTGCTAAAAGTTTCGGATGAAAATGGTTCGTTTTGTGCACTTGTTGTGAAATCTACTATTATTTATCTACGTGACGGAGTAAAAACTAAAATTTTGTTAAATTATTGTGTTATATTAGGAAAATTTATTGTAGCACAGTAATGAAAAGTTCCTTATTTCGAAAAAATACTGGCTGCCAAGAATTAGCTCGGCAACAAAAAGATGACATAATTATCTGGAAAAGTTTCTACTAGCGTTAAAACAGCAATTTCAAATTCTTTGTCAAAGTTAAGTGATTGCCGGCCTAATTTTTCTTAAATGAACCCAATGACTATACTGGAATGAACAACATTCTTCTACATTTTTTATAAGGTTAGGAATAACTTTAGGTAGGGGTTCGTAGGTACTGCTAAAAATTATCGAACTATCGATATTTTTCAGCATATCATTGAAGCAGATCATTCTTGGTAGCCAGTATAATAAGAAATACAAAATGTATGGGAAACGTTTTTTTTCGATTTGTGACATTTCTGATACCCTAACCTAACATGGCCCCATAGAGCCTTTTGATCATTGTAGGAGACAGGATTGATTAAGCTTATAAAAAATATTTTGGAAAATCGCCGATTCCTCGCTGACTGTACTTTTTTTAAAATCTTTAAATGCCGATAGCAATAACTCAAAAAGAATGGATGGTCTCCCAAGACCATAATCGCGTGGCTACAACCTTTAAGGTAGCTGCCCTTACTGATACGTCTCAAATTTCCACACCCATTACCCCCCCTACACAATGGCGGTTGCCTGATGTGGGCCCGCATACGTCATTGTGTATTGGGACTCTAAAAAACATATGTTGGTTTAAAAAATGTATTTACCTTGCTCAGGAATTGCATCAGCCAACTGAAACAAACACAATTCTTAAATATAAATAACGGCGATACATTGAGTTGAAATTTCGCATGATGTCACAAACGGGACCGTTTGTATGGCGGTTTTAGCGGTTAGTGACGTCACGACACTCTCACCCTAAACTTTAATGCGCTTTATCTCTATATTTTATTTATTTGAAAAAGCAAAAAAAAATACGTATCTATTATTTTTTTATTTTCTAACTGACAGACTAATTAGAATTTTGATTTTCAAAAATAGCCCCAAGATCACCCTAAATGCGTTATTATACTGCACGCGCAGATCGCTGTATGCCCGCTGGGTGAAGCTAACCCACAAGCTACACGCATAAAACGACTGGCAGTATGCTTTAAATAAGCTTATTTTTACTGGCCTAGTGCAGCGTGCAAACCTGCGGGCCAGCATATTTATTTATTTATTTAAGTACACAAAACAGATTGTAGTCATTACAATTTTTACTTATTATAGTGTATTATTACATGTTCCGACCACAAACCAGAGATATGCATACCTAGAAAGACTAAAAATATCGAGCAAAGTACAAAGTAATATTTAAATTTATTTTGATATTTTGGATCTCAGAAAAAATAGAACCACAATTTGCAAGTGCGACGGAGGTAGTCGTTGACATTACAGCGGACAGCCAGCGACCTCCGTTCCCTGTCAATATCAATGTTATCTTTTAAATCATCGGTGACCCAATGACCCAAATATTTAAACCTCTGAACCCGATTTAACGGCGATCCATCGAGCGTAATTTAAGGTACCTAATTTAAAAAGCATCCACTCACTGTTACTGGTATTATACTTAAGTCCATGAGCCACCGCGTAGTCCTCGCAAATAGATAGCAGTTTCCTTAGGGCTCTGATAGATAGGCTCAACAACACCATATCATCAGCGTAACTGATATTATTTATGCACACACCGTCTACGCTACACCCAAACTTGACGCTGCTGAGCTCATCTATGAGCCCATTTATATACAAGTTAAACAATCGAGGAGAACTTAGGCCACCCTGTCTCACTCCACATTCCAAACCGTACATATCTGAATATTCACCTGCCCATTTGACCTTGCATTTCTGACTACCGTACCAAAATTTTAAAAGTGATACGATGTCCGAGGGGACACTAAGTTCGAGTCGAAGCTTGCGCCATAATACATCATAGTTTACAAGATCAAATGCCCTCAAGAGATCCAAAAAACAAGCGAAAATAGGCGTTTTTCAGGCTGTATAGTATTGAACAGTCTGCTTGAGGCAAAAGATGGCATTTTCTGTTGATATTATTGTAAAGTTTCATTTAAATCCATCCAGCAGTTTTTGCGTGAAAGAGTAACAAACATCCATCCATCCAAACATCCAATATCCATCCATCCATCCATACTAACAAACTTTCGCGTTTATAATATTAGTATGATTTTAACCTGAAATTCTCGCGGGAATTCCGAAATTACCGCGGGCGATGGCTAGTAGGTACTAAGAAGAGGCGCTTGTTATTTGCTATTACCACAGAGGTTTGATGTCTCCCATTAAGCTTAATATAAAATGTTGCATTAGATCGATCAAAAAGATACTGGCTGAAAATGAAGTACGGCTGAATAAAACCGACTTGGTAAAAATAATTATTATCTATACTAATATTATAAATGTTGTAGGGGGTTAATCTCTGGATCTACAGAACCGATTTAGAAAATTCTTTCACTTATAAGAAACTACGGTAGACCTGAGTGAAACAGGGTACTTTTATCCCAAAATTCCTATGGGAACTCCAAAATAACCGCAGGTGAAACCGCGGGCGACAGCAAGTAGGTACTGAACAAAAGTGGCACTTTGTTATACCGCCTGCTCCTGCACTTTCAAAGCGAGACTCCTACGGAACGCCGACAGCCGCTTGGTGTACCCGCTCGCCACGCTCACTCCGCTCTTGGTCGACTCTGACGAGCTCGATAGTACAGATTCTGAAAGTTTCAATAATGTTTAAAAGCGTAAAAAACAAACAAACTTACTTTCTCATTTATAATTAGTAAGGATTAGAGAATAGGGATGTTGACAATTTTTAAAAATCAAAATTTTAATTAGTCCGTCTTTTAAAAACATAAAAATCATTAGACTCGTATTTTTTTATTTTTCAAATAAATGAAAATACACAGAGATAAAGCGCATTAAAGTTTAGGTTTACAGATACACTACTTAGTGACGTCGCGCGAAATTTCAACTCAATGTATCGCTGTTATTTTTTGATTACGTAAAAAAAGAAAAATACGTGTCCAATATTTTTTATTAATCTACAAGACGGACTAAAAAAAAAATTAGTCAAATAGCCTATTGTGAGAGATAAAATAAATGAACCATCAAATTTCATTGCGTTTTTTTGGTAGACAAGAGCGGGGGCCCAGGCTGACCACACCACACCCCGGCGCAGAATATGTTTAAGACAGCGCTGGTCCTACGTCAGGCGTGGTGGGCGCACACTGCACTCGCTCAATAGGGTAGGTATTACAACTTTTTTTGAAAACTCTTTAAAATTAATCCTGAGATCGTAATGAACGAGTGGAGTTTAAACCGAAAAATGCCTTAAAAACTATTTTTTATTTATGAATTTGGGTTTTCGCGTGGAAACGCTAGCCGCCATGCTTTCAGCTCGTGACGTCACTCCATTAGTAAAAAATAAGACTGCGAAAGAGATAGTGTGTTCCGATATATACTGTGAACACTGTTCGCAGTGTTCGGAACACACCCTAGATTATTTACTAACGGAGTGACGTCACCAATATGGCGAATGGCGTTTTAAAACAGATAAGTATAAAATTTACATCGCATTTTTATGAATAAAATGATAAATATTGATGTTTCTCGTTTACTTTTTTCGAAATCTATCATGAACATGTATTTTTATATTTTTTCTTAGATGGTGTAAAATACCCTATTCCATGTTGGCACGGACCACAGTTCGCGCTGAATAAACACTTTATACTAATATCCTTCCAGAGTGAATCTTCTATACGTTCATTCATTTATTCAACAGACGATATTTAAAAAGTTACAGAAATTAATTATTATGCAGCTACCTTGAGTTAAACACTCCATCATAATTTAGATAAGTGTCTAAAAATATAGCGGTGGAATTTACATACCTTCCACATCAAATGCGGACTCCTTGTAATGCGCACTGGTGTCCGATAAAATTCTAGAAAACAGAAGAAAGACACTAGTAATAAACATGTCTCACTTTCGCTTTCACTCCTGTAAGTGAATAAACTGATTTAACATCTATACATATAAAATGCTGACTGACGGATCAAGCAGTTCTAAACCGCTGATCGTAGAGACCTGAAATCGGAGAGTGTGTTTTTTGTATGACGTAGGCATCTGTTAAGGATTTTTGAACATTCTACCCCCAAGTGAGTGAAAAGGGGGGGCAAAGGGTATACAATCACAAGGAAGAGGGGGGGAGTGTGAATATATAAACAAAATAAAATAGAAAATAAATAATTTTGAATTTAAAAAAGGGAATGTCAAAATGGAATAGAAAATTAAAACAAGTTTTGAAAGTAAAAAAAGTAAATAAAAATTAGGCAGGATAGCATAACGAGTGGCACACAGCCGAGCCGCTACCGTACTTGTGTATGAAGACGTGAAGGCGCCGCTGGTGCTTGGTGAGGTGCCGCTGCAGGTCGGTGGCGGCGAGCAGCGCGGCGAGGCGCGCGGCCCGCGCGGGCGCCCCGCCGCACGCCTCCCACAGCGCGTGCAGCGCGCCCGTCGCCGCCTCGCCGTAGTCGCGCGTCCACAGCGCCATCTGCGCACGCACGCACGCACACACACACACACACACATCCATCCATCCAAACGCAGTAGGTAGGTCTCCCTGCCTACCTACCCGCTAATCAAGGGTTGGGGGTGGACTTTGTGTGGTGATCCACTTTCCAGTCTGGGCGTGTTTGTATATCTATACTAACTATCTTCTTTACACAGTATAAAATGAAGCCGCTTCCGCTGTCAGTTCGCGATAAACTCAAAAACGACTAAACGGATTTTCACGTGGTTTTCACTAATAGAGTGAAGAAGGTTTATATCTAAACTTTAGCGGGAATCCCAGGATAAACTTTAGATTCTAAACTTTATCCTGGATTTTTTAAAAGCAACTAGCCAAAAAACAAATAAAAGAGGTAATTTTTACATGAATTATTGCGTTTTTTTGTATGGAAAATTAAGAACGCTGGATAGATGGCGTTGTTCATTTTCTATGCGAAAAAACGTGTCGATATCGAAAGGACGAGCACGAAAAAATTCGTGCTCCCCCTACTGTATTGTATTGCAAATGGCAAAGTTCTTTTTCTTAACTTATATTTATTTATCACTTTTATCGACAAAAGAGATAGTTTGTAGGGACGATAACAAGATCGGTGTGCGCGCGTGTGTGTGTGAGCGGTGACCCACCTGGAAGTAGCGCCAGTCGTCGCCGGGCTCCACCAGCTTGGCGGCGCGCCGCGCGGTGAGGCGCGCCGCGTCGCGCGCGTGCCGCAGCCGGCTCTCCTGCTTCGACACCTTGTCGCGAACCGACTCCAGCTCGCCCTCGGTCTCCGCTCTGGACGGATCACGAAGTCTGTCATGAAGGCTGGCTTTTATCGAGCTTAAACCCAAGCACCGGGTTTATAGCCCATCTATACTAATATTACTAGCTGTCCCCCGCAATTTCATCCGCGGTAATTTCGGAGTTACCGCGGGAATTCAGGGAAAAAGTACTCTATGTCCTTCTTTGTACCCCTGACAGTAGTTTACGGTGATTAGCTGTTCCCCGCATTAATTCCGGAGTTCCCGGGGGAATTCCGGGATAAAAACTATCCTATCTTTTAAGTTGGACCATTATAAATGATTACAAAATTTTATCAAAATCCGTTCATACTAAAGACTGACAATGAGTTGGTGAAGATAATAAAAAATAATAGACATGTATATTTCGCTTTTTTAAATTTTTGAAACAATACTCAGATAAAACCCATTAATGTTTCGGAGTGGAGCTCCTGACGTCATAACTACGTATAAAGTGTCCCAAGGCGTGACGTCACGCGAAATTTCGACTCAATGTGTTAACGTTATTTTTTGATTAGGTACTTAAATAAAGGAAAAATACGTGTCCAAAAACTATAATTTAGCTATGTAGCCTATTGTCCAACGAACTGACTCCCTTGCGGCGAGTTGCTGGCTCTTCTCCGCGTAGTGGTGCGCGCGCGCGGCCGCCTCGCCCACGCGCCGCTCCAGCTCGGCGCCGCGCTCGCTCGCCGCGCGCAGCTCGTCGCGCAGCGCGTAGTAGCGCCCGCACAGCGCGTTCAACTCCTCTATCTCCGGCGCTGTATCGACAATGGTGAATCCTTACTATTATATATTACATACTTATACTATTTCCATTTCTTTATTTTCTCGATGACAGCTCCTGTGGAAACTTGAACGAGCGTCTTTTTTACATTATGTATACATTATTTAACAAAAATCTGACGCTTACGCACGTACAAGGTCATAGCAGAGTCGGGGAAACTGACAGGGATGAGCTATCGATCAACGTAACACGATAACAAACCCGATATTTTTTTACAAAATGTAATAAACTTAACTATTGCCGGATAATTTTGTACAAATTTACTAACTTATATTACATTTGCCATACATTTGCAATACAACAAAAACATTCAAATGGCCACCGCCAACACGGTGGTGGGCCATTTGAATGTTTTTGTTGTATTTGCCTTTGTCCAAAACATAATAGATATATGCGATCGATATCATTACTTATTTGGTCACAACACTACAACTATCAAATTAGAACTGTCATCGAGAAAATAAAGAAATGGAAATACTATAGCTGTTCCCCGCGGTAATTTCGGAGTCGCCACGGCAATTCCGGTATAAAAGTACTCTGTGTGACATCTCACTGTCGTCCTGCAGCGGCGTGATGCGGTGCATGAAGTGCGCGTGCGCGGCGTGCACCACCCGCAGCGTGGCCTCCAGCGCGCCCAGGTCGCGCTCGCGTCGCGCTATCTCCGCGTCGAGCGCCGCGCCCCGCTCGCGCAGCGCCGCGCGCTCCGCCGCGAACTGCAAGCCGCATACAGCGCGCACCGATACAAACCAACTCGCTAAGCTCTATAGTGTACGCCTAACAGCTCAGCGTTCCTAACATTGACATCCAAACCACAAAGATAACATCAGTATCCTCTTAACAAGACCTAGATATCACTGAGCATATCCAATAGAGGAGTTGCAAGTTGAAGTAGAAACTGGTATAGTTTTTTTTAGGTGTTCAATGTTCAATAAAGAGTGTATAGTTTCATAAAAATCGCACTAAAACCACAAAATAAAATTGAAATTATTAATTCTAAAAACTTTAACCCTTCAACAATAATTACCTTTATTTTAAAGAATGTAACCGAAAGCTGCTGTCCAGATTCGTCTTTGCCGAGTGATCCAATGAATATGTCGTATCTAGCAAACAATTAATCATAGTTTAGTAAATTATCAATAATGCTCTAGAGGTGATATAGACGTTTTTGTTTAGCATAAAGCAACCTGGTAGCTCATTTTTTTACTCTTCTCATTATTATTAACTATACTTTACGCTTATGTGTATACCCTCAGATCAATAAGTTATTGTTCCGAGGGTATACAATAAAATTATTTCATTTCATCAACTCTCGGCCTCAAAGGTTTGACAGCAGGCCGCCATTATTAACTGTCACTAATCAATATAATTCTGCCGCAAAACTGCATGGGGAATTTCAGAACATAGAAAAAAAAACAATCTTTAAAACAATTTTTTCCTAGAATTTTCCCAAAAGTACTTTACTTACTAGTTACTTGGTATATTTATTTCAATGCTAAAAGAAAAATACTATTTTGCCACCAAAGACGGCAAGGCAAGAGTGGCAAGAGTCCAGCCGTGTGTACAGCGGGGGGGGAGCGTGTGAGCGTGTCACCTCTTCTTGAGCTGTTCGACGCGCTGCTCGCGCTCGCGCGCGTCGCTGCGCAGCTTGCCGCACTGCTCGAGCAGCGCGCGCCGCTGCACCTCGAACATGTCGCGCCGCGCCGCTATCTCCACCAGCCGCTCGTTCATTGCCTGACGGACGTACCGGCTACACACTAACACCCCGTTCCCATTTTTCGGGTGTCGGGTCCGGATTTTAATCGGATGCTCCAGTCGCAGAACATTTTATATGGAGCTATTATTCACACTTGTCGGAAACAGATTTTGTGTAGTCGCCGACAAGAAATGTCGGCTGTTTTGCGAGCCCTCTACGCCCGGAAAAAAATCGTGTCGGATCTCGCTCGCCTATGACGAGCTCCCATTCCTAAACTTCGATGCGATGATGGTATTATTATTCTGAATTCTGATCGTATTTTTTCATTAATTTGAAAAACAAAAATAAACGTAGGTATTTATTATATTTTTTTTGTATATCTAACTGACGGACTAAATAGAATTTAGATTTTCGTATCCCCGCAATATCTATACTGATATTATAAATAGGAAAGATTTTTATGTTTGTATGTTAATAACGAATAAACTCAAAAACGACTGGACTGATTTCAAAAATTCTTTCACTTATAGAATGCTACGGTAGGCCTTAGTGACATAGGGTACTTTTATTCTCAAATTACCACGGAACCTCCGAAATTACCGCGAGCACAGATAATATGTATAATAATAATAATAATAATAATCCACTTCACAACACACAGATCTACTTGTTCCCACACTAAGCTTGTATCGTGGAAACCAAGCAAACGTGGTATATACTACACATATTATTACATATATATTATACTATAGATATATATATACACACACCCAGACTGGAAAATGGAACCCTGTGTTCATCACACAAAGTCTACCCCCACCGGGAATCGAACCCGGAACCTCTTGATTAGCGGGCAGGCATGGTGACCATTGTGCCAATCGGGTCGTCAAATACTACTATACTATATAATACTATACTCCGCGGGTGAAACCGCGGGGGACAGCTATAGTTATGTATATGTATGTATATAGTACCGCGTCGAGCTGCAGCCGTTGCTTGTCGAGCGTGAAGGCGGCGTCGCCGAGGCCGGCCACGGCGCGCGACGCGTGCGCCACGCGCAGCCGCAGCAGCGCCTCCTCCACGCGCAGCCGGCGCCACGCGTCGCGCGCCGCCGCCGCCTCCTTGCCGCCGCCCTCCGCGCTCAGCATCCAGGTGCGCAGCCGCCCTTGCTGCGCGCACACACGTAATTGATTATTTAAAACTTTTTTCACTTATACGAAGCTACGGCGCTCCTAAGAGACGTAGGATACTTTTATCCCGGAATTCGTATGAGAACTCCGAAATTAACGCGAACTAGTGCTGATTATATTCGTAATACAAATTGAACGCTTCGCTACCGTTTATTTTATGCTTTTATGCAGTACCGGAGCGGTGTTGTAGCAAGTTGTAATAAGGATCTTACGGCGCTTTAACTCCGGTTCCGACTTCGGCTCCGACACTTTTAAATCGGAGTATTATGTATGTGGGGTACCTTCCCCCCCTCCCCCCAATACTGACTCCGACTCCGACGAACCAAATTTAAAAACTCCGAGTGCCGACTTCGGTTTCGATAAGCTGCCTCCGTAGCATCTCTATCGTCTAGTGTGTAGTGAGCAGTAGGCGGCACTGAACAAATTATCACTACATTTTAAGAGTCGGCACTTTCATGCTAATCGCTGAACCGATCTATGAAAACACTTTGTGCCAACCTTACCAATGCAATGTATAACGCGGTCATAGAGATTTGGTTAAGTATTTCAAAGTTGGTAAGGAAATTGGCGCATAGGTCCATTGTAACTTTTGTTTCAAGGGTGTCGCTGGGCTGGTGGGCGGGCTCACCAGCGCGGCGTGCAGCTGCGTCTTGTCCTCGAGGTCGCGCGCCAGCCGTCGCATGTCGTCCGCCAGCCGCGCCGAGTGCCGCTCGAGCAGCGCCACGCGCGCCGCGTGCCGCGCGCACACCTCCTTCAGTCTGGGACCACAAGACACACACACACACACACACCTTCTACACACTGTATTTCCACTTGTTACAAATGCAAACTACACCAAATAAATGGTTATTTCAAAAAAACGTCACCACACTAAGCCTGTGTCGAAGGAACAGAGTAAACTATTTAGGCAACTCTCGTCAAAATCAAAGATAGGAGGATATATACTACGTTTCAGCCAAATAAAATATTTCCAGGCAACCCATCATGACTGTCTTTTCAAACCCCAAAAAAGTATCTTCTTGACACCAGCCTTTTTTTTAAAAATACATGAAATTAGAAAAAAATAAAAAGGTTGTTGAATTTTGCAACTACCCCCTTGCTCTCACCCTCGTCAACAAAAGTAATCAATGCTCCTACAATGCTTCCGTAAACATTGGTACATATAATATTTATTTTTAATCGATTTCTTTATCGATTCATGAAATCCGAAAAAGTAAAATAAATATTTCTGACGATGTCACCAAGAATAAGGGAAGCAACCCCCCGCCCTCGTCATGTCATGTCAAGCATCCGAAAATTCCCGATGGGATCCATCTCGAAATCAGGATGAGTCAAAATAATCTATCTATACTATAATAAAAGATTAGAATCCGCGACTCTGTACATTGAATATTTTTACCTAAATTTGAGAGGGGTGATAAAATAAGAGTGACCAAGCTCAAAAAGAGCTTTTAAAATTCTTTTTTTTTATATCATAGGGGGCAAACGAGCAAGTGATACACCTGATGGTAAGTGATTACCACCGCCCATAGACATCTGCAACACCAGAAGGCATGCAGGTGCGTTGCCGACCTGGAATGGGGATGGGAACTGGCTTTCAAGTGGGGCTGCCGTTTTCTGTCTGTCTGTCTGTCTGTTCGCGATAATCTCCGCATCTACCTAACGGATTGTCATGCAGTTTTCGGTCTGCTAAGCTAAGTCTGGAGCAACATATAGGCTTTGTTTCATTGAAATCGAATGTCGGAAAAAAAGTTGTTGTATAAAAACCTTTCATGCGGGTGAAACCGCGGGGCACAGCTAGTTACAAATATGTCGTCATTAAACTTCCATTTAAAATTCGACACCAGCTAGCTTGTACCTATACCAAAGAATCTATACATATAAATAAAATTTAAGTATCTGTTTGTAATTTCAAATAAACAGCTTTTCACTTAATGCATGTGAAAGCATTAATATACGGTACTTACATAAAATATTAATTTTTAAAATTTTTGTCTGTCTGTTTGTTCCGGCTAATCTCTGAAACGGCTGGACTGATTTTAACGGGACTTTTACTGGCAGATAGCTGATGTTAAAAGGAGTAACTGAGGCTACAATTATTTTATAAAAAAATAGTTCCTGCGGGAATCCCGAAACTAAAGCGTAACTAAACTAAAACGAATGTAAAGAAGCGACCGTTCACTTCGTGCCTCTCCACGGCCCGCCACGACGCATAAACCACTGAGTAAATAATCACTATACGTTTTAAGAGTAGGCACTTCCATACTAATCGCTGATCCGATCTATGAAAGCATTTTGTGCCAACCATACCAATACAATGTATGACATGGTCATAGAAATTTGGTTAAGTATTCCAAAGTTGGTAAAAAAGTACGCGCATAGATCCATAGTAACTTTTGGTTCAAGGGAGTGTCGCTGGCCTGGCATAAACTTAGCGGCGATAGCAACTGTTGTGTGTGTGTTATTGTTTAGGCATTAGTAGTGGTAGATCGGTTCGTTTGGAAATAATATGTGCTAATACAGTCGTATTGTTACGTTCATACGTTGGGAGAGGTAGATAGACATCCGGCAGCCGGCTAGCTCCAATATTAAATATACAGGGTGTTCCGTAAATCCACGTCAAGCCAGAACCGGGTGATAGCCTGTTATAACTTAATAGAAAAACGTAAAAAAAAACTTTAAAATTTATAAAAAATTACAACCTGCGACGGTTCTTTAACTCCTGTTGCTACAAACCTTAACTTTTTTAAATTTTCTTCATATTGTGTAGTCCTGAATAGTGTTTCTTAAAACTACTGCTTAAAATTTAAGTTTTTGATAGTGAAGTTTTCAAAATTATTGCTTTCGTCAGTTTTTAATGATTGTCCTTTTTTTAAATAGGCATAAGATTTTTATATTTTTCTGTTAACAGCTGTTATGACTGGTGGTTCTGGCTTGATGTCGATTTACGGGACACCTGTATAGAATTTTGAAGGAGTGAAATAATTTTAGATGTTAATTTAGTATTATCTCCGGCGACAACGAGCGCACCTGTTCTCTCGCTGGACGAGCTCGGCCGAGCACACGCGCTCCGCTTGCGCCCCCTCCATGTAGGCGACGCGGGCGCCCAACGTCTCCGCTTGGTATTTCTAGACATTTAAACATCCTTACTAATATTATAAATGCGAAAGTGACGTTTTCACGCCCTAACGGCTCAACCGATCATCCTGAGAAGGCCATAGGATACTTTTATCTCGGAATTCCCGCGGGAAGTCTGAAATCACCGCGGGTGAAACTGCGGGGAACAACAATAAGTAACAATATTATAAAAGCGAAAGGTCACTGAATCACGGACTAAACACGAAATCTATAAAGATACGTTGCCTATGAAGCTCAAATTGAGCAGCAGTTCCCATGGGGAACTCTCAAATTAACGCGGGTGAAACCGCAGAGCACAGATAGTAATCAATAAAATTATTCGAATTCGTAATAAACTATCACTAGTACCTACTGATATAACTGTTACCAAAAATCACGAAGAGCAAAAAAAAATACATAAAATGTACCCACACTCTCTGTTTTATCAAATAAAACTATTTTAGAAAATCGACAGTTTGAGCGCGCTCACGCAATTGGCATGTTGACTAATTTTTATTTTTTAGCCCGTCTTGTAGATTATTAAATAATATTGGACACTGTATTTAATTTATTATGTATATATACCTATATTTTAATTTATTTGAGAAAGCAAAAATTACGTGTCTATTGTTTTTTTATTTTCTAACTGACGGACTAATTAGAATTTTGATTTTTAAAAGTAGTCCACATCCCCATTTTAGCCGCGTGAATTTTGGAATTTGTTTGGAAACGGTTTTCATTGTACTTACCTGGATTAAAAATATCTATAATCTAAATTGTTGAATCAGGACCTATGTTAATCATAATTAAGTCAAGTTTGATCCGTATTCGTTTAGTAAGATTTAAGTGATGTGCTTTTAAAAAAAAACGACAAAGAAACAAATTCCAAAAAATATCGAAATTGACTTTAACCAGCTATTTTCATTCATTTCCATTAAAAAGAGACACACCAAATAAACGGATTTATTGCAGGTATTAGATTATACAATAGATAATTATAACTCTATATTCGATGCCAACATTATCATTGATACTTACAATAGCATAGAGCGATTCCTTCTGGCTTTGCAGATTGCGTTCCATGCTGCGTTGTTTGCTATTTAGTTTGCTTATTATCGCTTTAGAAGCTGAAAAATCCACATAATATGACATATTACTACAACAGTATAAAATATACTTATAGAGGCGTAGCATGCAAAGGGCCAAGGACCCTTAGCAAAAAAACGCAGGCTTACTTAGTTATAGCGCCCATATTATTATCATGTTTTTTAGATATATGGGACGAGAACAGAGTACGTACTGAACATCAATATTCCTCTAACCCTCCTTCAATAAATTTATTTATTTATTTATTTATTTAAACTTTATGCACATCATGGTACAAAAGGCGGACTTAATGCCACAGTGGCATTCTCTGCCAGTCAACCTTCAGGTAGTACAGAGAGCTCACTTGGCGGTGCATTTACGATATACATATATATATATATATAAATCCCTCGTTTAACCCTACAACCTGTATGTATATTAAACTAGCTGACCCCCGCGGTTTCACCCACGGTAATTTCGGAATTCCCGCGAGAATCCCGGGACAAAAAGTACCCTATATCACTCAGGATCACTTTAGCTTCTTATCTATAAGTGAAAGAATTTTCAAAATCGGTTCAGTAAATCCAGAGATTATCCCCTACAATCTCACAAACTCACAATCTCCGGAGATCCCGCGGGAATTCCTGGAAAAAATTACTCTATGTCACTCAAGATCACTGTAGCTTCTTATAAATAAATAAATAAGTGAAAGAATTTTTAAAATCGGTCCAGTAGATCCAGAGATTACCCACTACCAACTCACGAACTCACAAACTCTGGAGTTCCTGAGGGAATTCCGGGATAAAAGTGTCCTGTATCACTCTGGATCACTGTAGCTGTGCAAGCAACTGCACTGCACTGTAGCAAGTGAAAGAATTTTCAAAATCGGTTCAATAGATTTAGAGATAGTTGTTCCCCGTGGTTTAACCCGCGGGAAATTCGGAGTTCTCGCGGGAATTCCGGAATAACAAGTACCCTATGACACTCAGGGTTACTGCAGCTTCCTATAAGTGAAAGATTTTCAAAACCGGTTCAGTAGATCCAGAGATTACCCCTACAACGTCACAAACTCACAAACTTGATCTTTATACTAAAGATTATAAGATACTAGCTATTTCTTGCAGTTTCACTCGCGTTTATTTCGGAGTTACCGCGGGAATTCAAAGATAAAAAGTATCTAGTATCCCTGTGTCCTTTTATTCCCTATCAACGTCAAAACAGTCATGATGATCAATTGAGTAGAGAGCTAAGGCGCGAAAAGTAAACAGACAGAGTTTTTTTCGAATGTATGTAGGTATAATATTATTAGCTATTTTTCAAAGTTTCACCCGCGTTAATTTCGAAGCTCCCGCGGGCGTTCCGCGACAAAAGTACGCTATATGTCCTTTTCTGTGTGTGTGTCTGACAATGTGTATGCAAAATTTCATGATGATCGCTTAGTAGTAAAGGCTGAAAAGCGTAACAAATAATCAAACAAACAAATACTCTCACATTCGCATTTACAACAGTAAGGATGGTATGTCTTTAGCGGCGTACCCTTCAGTTGCATATGGAAGAGTTTCTCCTCGTTCTTGAGCGCCAGCTGCTTCTGTTGCTCCACGAAGGAGCAGTGCATGGCGCGCTGCTGGCTCACCGTCACCTGGCTGGCGTAGCGCTCCTCCTCCTGCGAGCGACCACACCATCTACTTTAACGGCCATTTTGCACGACACGTGACCGTTTTGCACGACACGTGACCGTTTTGCATGACACGTGACCATTTTGCACGATATGCGACCATTATGACGTAACAGCAGCGTTGTTGTAGTGGTAACTGAATACTACGCCAGGTGTCGCGGGTTTGATCCCCGTATCAGAGTAAACATTTATGTAATGAACATTGGTGTTTACTTTGAGTATGGGTGTTTAATGTGTTACATAAGTATGTATTACAACAACAAAAGAGGAGGTATATAAGTTTTATATCAGGGTAACCACCAAGCTCTACTTAGTTTAGGACCAGGTGGCTCCGTGTGAACATGTTCAAGCATTATTATTATACAACGTGTTAATGAATTAACTGAAAACCTGATTTAAAAAAAAAAACTATGATTAAAATGTATTTTATGTCGAAAAAATTTATACTTTAAAAGTTATTCAACATTAGTTTGGAGGTGACCTATCTACGAAATTCCAAGCGCTACACCCGCGCCTGCCGGTTCGAATTTTTTTGCTGCGGGCGGCGTACGCGCCAAATATTGTATTATAAATAATTTTAGACATGGGCTAGTATAAAATTAAAAAATTTAACCTATATTAAAACAGTGCGTTCGATTCGCTAGTTGATTCTGAGCAAACTACTTTCTAGTTTTCAGTTAATTCATTAACACGTTGTATATTATTATCATTATATTTTTATTATTATTTATTCCAGTACTAGCAGTTACCAGCAAACCCGCGGTTTCACAAGCACTCCCACAGGAACTCCCAATTTTCTTTAATACAAACCTTCTCCTGACAATCACGAACACAACAAAAGAAAACAAATCAGTAGAGTCATTTTCGAGTTTCTGCAAAACTAACATTCAAAATGTCTTCTAACTCTTTGGCTCTTTTTTCCGACGATTTAGACTTGTCCGTTGACTCGACAACTTTCTGTTTCAGCTCTCTGATCTGTAAGCAAACATTTTAAATTTATTCAATTGAAAATCTATACCTGTTCACTTACAATATTCGTATACCAATACAATTATTGGTGGCTCTGTCTGTTTGAGTTTATCTTATGAACCACTATACCGCTTTTCACTGGTCCAAAAGGAATTTCGAATCGTACACGGATAAGACCGCGAGCGAATCAATTTAATTTTCAATGAGCATTCTAGCTTTTTGATAATTTTCCTCTTTGACTCCTGTATGTCTCAAAATTTTACTCACAATCGATTAAATTATAAAATGGCGATACCTTCTCATTGACAGCCTTGAGTGCGACATCCTTGCTGTGCTGCTCCTCCATTATATTCTTATTCTCCATGTGCAGCTTCTCCAGCATGGTGCGCATGCTGCTCAACTCGCGTTGGAGTATTTGCATCTGAAATTGGAGTTACAATCATTATTATTTTTGCTTTCTCATACAACTGTTCCTCTAATCGGCATCAACTATCGGCTCACAGCTGTTCCCCTGATTTTAGTGGCATTTTCGTCAAAGACCGTACCGTATCATACTATGACTGCAGTCTTCATGCAGCTAGCCCGCAGCCAAATCAAATGCAAGCAGACTGCAAGGGAATCGCGCACCCAATTGGCAGTCACAATATAGTCGTATCTTTGGAAGTACCAAGTACAGGCTGCAAACAAGCGGCAAATTTTCAGGTTTAGTCGTGTAAATCAAAACTGTAATTTGCAGCTGATTTGAAGCTCAAACGGGTGATCACCCATAAAGGACAACGAATTTTTTGCAAGCGAAAATTGACAAAACCACAGTTGTATTATATTATGTAAATCTGTCGGCGAGTGTACTATAAAACTATGAAGACACCTTGACGAACCATCGGCGTAGTTTTTGTTTGAATAATGAGAAGCTTGGGGCGCCGGCAACATCAGATGGCCTGCTGTAGATAGTTGGACGTTTCATAGAGCCTATGCTATCACCTCACCTCACTGTCCAAGTTGAGATTCTGGTCAACGAGCTGCTGGTAAGCGAGCCTCGTCTGGCTGAGTTGCTGCGCGAGCGCCATGTTCTCGCGGCGCGCCTCCGCGTTGTTGCCGCGCTGCTGGTCGCAGAATGCCTGCTGCTCGCGACAGCTCTCCGCCAACCGGTTGGCCTCGGCGTCCAGCACCGCGTAGTCCTACAATGCAACGGTCACGACTCACGACCACAAAGAATAGTAGATTTTACAACAAGTGCACAAAACGAACCATTATTATCCGAGACTTTTGGATAGTAATGTCAAGGATAATAATGGTTTTGTGGACGAGTTATAAACTCTGCTTTTCACTTCGATTGCGAGGAAATAAAAAAGTAGTATAAATATAACATTTCTTAAATTAAAATTCAAAGTAAAATTAGTACAGTTTTGAATACTGAAGGAAATGGTTTTTTTAATACAGTTGCTCAAAAAGTGGCGTATTGCAGGGACGTTTAGCGTTCGGGATGTGGGCTATTACATACTCGAGCTTTTTGTTTACCTTTCCCGAACTCGTGCGTTCTCTTTGCCAACTGTCAAATGGCGACACGACTTTGACACACTTTTTTGCATTGCGAAACGTAGGTTTCGCATTACTAATACGACTAGCGCCATCTCTTGATCACAGTTGGAACTTAGTTGAGTTTGTTGTGTTTTTGATATTTTATTAAATTTCTTCATTTTTTTCGCAACTGTATTAAAAATAGTTGTTCAGTACACGTGCGGAACCGTCATTGCAACTAGTTCCGACTGTCAACCCTCACCTTCGGCTGCGCCTCGGCTCGGGTAGACATTTGTCGGAACTCTTTGCAATGACAGGCTTTCCGCACTTATAATGAAATATACTATTTTAATACAGTTGCTCAAAAAGTGGCGTATTGCAGGGACGTTTAGCGTTCGGGATGTGGGCTATTACATACTCGAGCTTTTTGTTTACCTTTCCCGAACTCGTGCGTTCTCTTTGCCAACTGTCAAATGGCGACACGACTTTGACACACTTTTTTGCATTGCGAAACGTAGGTTTCGCATTACTAATACGACTAGCGCCATCTCTTGATCACAGTTGGAACTTAGTTGAGTTTGTTGTGTTTTTGATATTTTATTAAATTTCTTCATTTTTTTCGCAACTGTATTAAAAATAGTTGTTCAGTACACGTGCGGAACCGTCATTTCAACTAGTTCCGACTGTCAACCCTCACCTTCGGCTGCGCCTCGGCTCGGGTAGACATTTGTCGGAACTCTTTGCAATGACAGGCTTGCCGCACTTATAATGAAATATACTATTCCCGGCATAACTTATGTTACCCTAGTACTTTCGAGTTAAGAACAGAAAATGACTCTTAAAATGCAGTGGTGCATTTGTTTTGCGCTTGAATTTCGAACAATATTATTTTGACTGAAACTATCGCTCTACAGTCTAGGTGTATTTCTATGGCTACCACAAATTCTATCCATGAACTTCTTATTGTGTGTGGCTGTATATGGCTCATTTTCTTTGCCTTAGGTAGATACATTTTTGAGTAGATACATTAATGCCCTTATGCACAAAATTCGATTTTGTGCAGCCTATATCCTGCACAAACAAGCACTTTCCGAGCATGAGAAGTGAAATAGTAGATTAGTAGCCAAGGGCTGTAAGGCATCAACTGCAGCCGAGATATTTAGGCGCACGAGCGCAGCGAGGGCGCCTATAGTTCGAGGGTGTAATTGATGCTTACACCCGAGCTAACTACTCTGCTTTACATCTCGATTGTGAGGTAAGTAGAAAAAAACCGGCATTACAAGAATAAAACATTTTATAATTTTTTATTTTTTTTTAAGGATGAAATTGAGCTTCGCCGTTCGATATTTAAAATTGATGACTCATACGAAGACAAGGCTGAATAACGAAGCGACCTCTTTTGTCATTGGGCTGAATGCATGATGTCTATTGCCAGTATGATGGTTAGATGTACGCGAACTTTTTGAAAGAGTGAAGAGTTTTTTTTTAATTACTTACCGCCCTAGGGCTTTTCTAGTTACATTATTACCCTAGAGCGCTAATTAGTCGCCTACAAGCCCCATTTGGGGGTTATAAGGACCTACTTACCGAATATGAGAGATGTAAAATAAATTACCTAGAGTGGACATGTAGACGGGGCAGGCGCACCACGGTTGCAAAGGAAGTTAGAGCAAATGCTCTAACTTGCCCAAAACTTCTTTTGATAGTATCTTTTGAAAGTATATTTTCCACAATATTTCCAAAACTTCGAATTTTGAAAACAGTGACTAAGTAAAAACGTAATCAAAAAGCGTTTAATGCATTTCTGAATGTTTTAGTGCATGATGAATAGTTTTGTGTGCGAAAATCTCCCGGTGACACTGGTTTTAATCTGTTTTCATACTAAACTAAGTTGTTGTCCCTTGTATCTATCAGTTATTTTCTGTTCTGTGGTCACGACACACGCTAAAGTTTTCCGTTCGATTTGGATGAGGCGCGAAGTCTCATTCAAATAGTATAAAGTGACCGCTACCCGCTACAACCTGGCTCGGGTGCATCTACTCACGTGACGTCATTTAAAGTCCCAACTCCCAAGTAAATACTTAAAGAGTTCGCGATTGTTTTTTGGGTCTTATTGATTCTTTACGCCATTTAAACGCATGAAAGTAGTGTTATTGACGACTTGCTTTCCAAAAAATCGACTTTTGTTTACTATTTATTTGAATCAGAACAGGTACCTACCTACTATATTACTTTATAGTTTATTTTTAATATAGTATAAACCTTTCGGAAGAAATAGTGAAAACCACATCAATATCAGTAGTAATCAGTAAAGCTGACCTCGGGAATCAGTGGGTGCTGTTCAGGTCATCAGACCCGACACCCGGATTTACATACTTCTAATCATAATGTAGGTAACAATTTATAAGAAAATGGTTTATAACATAAGTACTCAATGTGTAGTTTAAATATTGAACTGAAAAAGGATAATAGGGTACTTGCATTAAATTTATAATAAGAAATTGTCAATATTTCAAAAATAGAGCCTTAGAAAAGCGTTATTGTGAAAGATTTACTAAAAAAATTTCAATAGTTTCCAAAATATTCAACTTTTAATTTTGTGAAACGGAACGTTGCAACGAAACACCAATCACAGCCAAGCTTGACACATGACGTCACTTTTATTTTTTTAGGAAACATTTACCTCTTTCAAAGAAGGCAAAAGAAACTAAGTGCATACAGTCAACGCATATTTTCCATTTTCTGAAGTTTTTTACTTTAAAATGCATCGGTAAGATGCATTTCGATTCTTTACTGGAACTTTTGGAAGTAAATCGACACAGTTCAACCTTAATTTCGCTTTTGGATATTGAAGTTATCTGTCTGTCAGTGTCACATGACCCTGTCAATACGACAGTGACATTTCTATCACAGATTAATAAGGCGTAATTTTGAACTAGTGACGTCATTCCGCGTTTCGGCGGTAAGGTCTAAAGTAGGAGCTTTGAAACGCTCTATTTAATTAATTTATGCATATATTTTTTTTCTTTTTCTTGCTTTGTTTAAGTAGGCCATATATCTTTAAAATAGACTGAAAAAAAAATTCATACAAGTACCCTATTATCAAGGTGAAGTTGAATATTCCGTTTTCAAAGACTTTTTTTAATAAGTAAATATAATAATAATAATCCACTTCACAACACACACATCCCACACTAAGCTATAAGCTTGTGTCGTGGAAACCAAGCAAACCAAAATAGGTAACACTTAATTATCATAATTCGATACCTCTCTAATGTGTCTGATGTCCACGTCGCGCTGTCTCAAATTCTCCACAGCACTCGTCCACATCATCATCATCTGTTTCCGTTGTTCCATGCCTTCCATTACCTGTAACCAGACACCAATTTGCGAATTGGAGGATTGGACCATTTGCAAATTGGACGAAATGCGCCTGAACGACCAAACAATGTTACAACTATAGTGAAAGACGTAAGATCGAGTTGTCATTGTACTTGATAGAGACGTTACAGAGGTAGTTCATCGGAACCTAAGTCGATGTCGTCGATGTCGGAGTAATTAAATTTGGTTTGTCGGAGTCGGAACCGGAATTGCTATTCCGAAACACGCGCGCAAGTCAGTAATAAAACTATTTATTACTAGCTGCTCCCCGCGGTTTCACGTGTTAGTTTCGGAGATCCCGCGGGTAGTCCGAGATAAAAGTACTTACTACCCTATATTTTTTTTGTACCTACCCTTGACAACGTACGTGTAGGCAGTATGCAAAATTTTATGTAGTTTCTTCCGCGTTAATTTCAGAGTTCCCGTGGGAATTCCCTGAAAATGAATTCCCTGGGAATGTCCTTCTCTGTATTCCTGACAACGTGTATCAAAATTTTGTGGTGATCGGTTGAGCCGTTTAGCCGTGAGAGCGTAATAAACAAAAAAACTTTTGCATTTATAATATTAGTAAGCTCAGACCAAATAAAATCTAAAGACGGAACGCGTAGAACAAACAAGCCAAAGCCAGGTAAAAGACACCACACCGTGCATGTACACAGAAAAACGCACACACTTACAAGAAAAAGACACCATACCTGGGAATGGTTGTGGCACTTTCCTAAGCACCACATGTATACGCAACTGACTTCACTTTGTTGTTTGAATTGTTCCGTCTTTAGTTTTTATTTGTTCTGAGTTAGTAAGAATATAAAAGTTCACCTGCATAGAAATTCTTTCACAGGCTCTTTCTTCTGCACTGAGGTTAGAAACCAGTTGATTGAGCCTCCCTTGCATACGATCATGTTCTAATTTTAACTGCTGCCTTTTCGTCTCCAGTGCCTAAAACAGTTACAAATAAGGTGCACTAACTACTAAGGGGTGGAATCAAGCAATTAAGGATGAGTTATATTGGAATGACCAGTCAGCTGAGGTTTAAATAGGCATTTTGTGACTAAAGTACGGTGATAACAGTACTGTTGATAGAGTCATCATATTTTATCATTACAGTCCTGTAGTTTTGTGTATGGCAAAAGGAAAAGTTTATTTATACAATGTTGGCATATCCAAGCAAGTTAGATCAAAAAGTATATGTAGATTAGCTGAATGATGATGACGATATAATATAACAAACAGGCAGGCAAAGGTATGACCGAGACTATTAGCTGAGCGACACATCTAGAATGAACTAGAAACTACTAAAATTAATTGCACCAACATAGAAGTCGTACAGCATACCAGATATCCGTAGGGAACACGGAGCAGTGCCTGGGACTTGCGACCCAGGTGTAGGTTTAATGGGTACCCTTTACAATGCATGAACGCTCACCTCCACTGCCCGTGCTCCCAACTTAAGCAAACCTCTGGAAACAATTAGATGACACAGCACACGTAATCACTATAGCCACACTAGATTGATACAACACTATAACTGCAGTGAACTGAACACAAAGTAACAATGAACCGTCGCTTACGTATACCCGCATTTTCAACAAGTTCTAACAAAGACGAGTCGGGCAATGGAGTGGAGCATGGGGAACGAACTTAGTACAACCGCTATTCGACAGCAGGAAGCTACAGTTATTTTTAAAGAAACTACCCTCACGCCGACATATTTTTCTTTTCAATCACATATTTATTAGCAAATAAGTGATATAATTCTGATTAAAATAAAAAGGTGGCTAAGGAGTACCTTAGCCTTAGAGAGATCCTGCTTTGTGAATTTTTCTATAGCATTTATATCGCCAGCACTGCGCTCCAGGGCAGCCCTCCATTCTTGTAGAGCTCCACGTTCGCCACATACTTCAGTCTTTAATGAATCCGCCTTCTTTAGAAGACGAGCAATGTTGGCTAAAATAGTTATTTTATTATGTAGTATTTTAAGCTAAATTATAAAATTGGTATATTGATGTTTTTGAACTTTTGGTACAACAAACACCATTTTATAAGTCGCATTCAATATTTATACCCTTAAGATGGTGCACTGCAATATTATGCAGCCTCTCAGCCGATAGAGGCCGCAGACTGGACGGTGTCATAAAAGAGTTTTCTCCAATTTACAGAGAATCACAAGCCAAAAGATAGATTTTGGTGATGGATGCTAGAGAATGAGTGTTTAATACATCTTTAATTTAAAAAAATTATATGGTTTTATGCATATTAAGAAAGAAAATATTAAAAGCCATTTGTATGAAAACTAGCCCTAATATGTGAACTTTAATTCTTACTCAAAGTATCTATTTCAAAAGACAGAAATCCTTACATTGTAATCGGTCAATACGAGTATTTATATCTTTGCTCTCTTTTTGACAATCAATCACATCCTGCTCTAGTCTATTGGTTTCATTTTGAGATAGTTGACGTAGCTTCACTTCTTGCTCTAACTGTTGCTTATGAGCAAACAAAAGTCGCTGAAATAAACAAAGATTTAAGATGGATGCTCTGTAAAATTGCTGTAATGTACACTTAATTAAATCATTAATTAAATGTTAATAGTAAATAACACATACAGTATTTTCTTGATACTCAGTGTGAACATGGTGCTTGAATTTATTGAGATCCTCACATTTTTGGTTCTGTAAGATTAGAGTTTCTTTCAACTGCTGGATCTCATTTTGTCTGCAAAATAATACTGTTATTTATGAATTGTATTCTACAGAAGCAGTGAGCAGCTGCTTACTTTAATTTCTGTAGTTGCAAAAACCAATCTTAAAAGCTATAATTTTAAATTAGTTTTAGTATTCACTAAATTGCTGAAATTGCACTAAGAATTAAAAGGATGGGAACAATTGAAGCAGTAGAATTTTTTATTTCACCCACGATTCCCTCACAAAATTTTAGAATGGCTATAAACCCAAATTGTTTGAATAGTAAGACCTCAAATGGTTAAGCAAGTTTTTCAAAAAAGACAATCACAATCAGTTTTAAAACTAAAAATTAATAATATTTTGTGAATAGCTGATGACTAAGTAACTTTTAAACTTGGAGCTGCAAAGAGAGATTTATGTTTGGAGCCCCGCCACCATACCTTTACCTGATAAGGAGAAAGGGAAGGGAGAAGGGGCCCCATTTATTTCTAACCGAGGGCTCCTGAAAGAGCCTCTGCAGGCCTGGGTTGTATTTAGGATAATTGGTGCCTGTGTTTTGCAATTGAATACTAACAGGACAGTGTGGCAAGGCATTTAATTTGATTAGTATACCTCGATATCAAGTTTGTTTCTAGTTCTTGATTTTCGGGATTCGCCAAAGGAATCCTAGTTCCCTGATTCCAGCCTAACTGTTCCAGCAGTTGGGCCATATATGCAGGCATCTTCTCCTGCTCACTCATTATAAAATGTAAAACAAATGTCACCACAAGCTATTATTTAACGATAAAAGCTTATAGTTAGATCAGC
This sequence comes from Zygaena filipendulae, assembly GCA_907165275.2. Classification (NCBI taxonomy): domain Eukaryota; kingdom Metazoa; phylum Arthropoda; class Insecta; order Lepidoptera; family Zygaenidae; genus Zygaena; species Zygaena filipendulae. Next base: position 10,347,605 of record OU015651.1, read on the forward strand.
TTTAATTGTTGAATAGATATGACTCAATATTGATTACACAGAAAATAAAAAGGCACTTTGTTTATTTCCATGAAAACAGTTTTTCGATCAAACAAGGCGCCATTTTTCGAAAAAGTCAAGAATGACAGATCACAGAAAAACCCGGAAACGGAAATGGAAATGGTAACCAGATGTAAGAAGAGACATCTGAAAACCGTATTTTAATAACCGGAACTTATTATTATTGTACTTAAAATTGTCGATATCATTATTAATCCCGCTCGCGTCTGCCCACATGGGTTGTTTTCTTTACTACGATACGCTCACATGCTAGCAATGTGGTGAGACTTGAGAGCAAATTAGTCTACCAACCTATTATTATCTATTTGGCTAGGCTGGGCAAAGACTTTGAACCGATCAGTAGGTAGTACACACCAATCAAAGAGTAATAATATTCACCAATAATAATATTACGTTTATTTTTGTCTTTCGAATTTAATCGGTACCTATTTTATTGTTTTTAACTTTTTTGGTGTAGTGCATCTTTGTTTTGCACCTCGGGGAACAGCTAGTAATGTAGGTAAGTAATAAATATTGTTGCAAATTTACATATAAACGCAATTAGAATATAATAATAACGTTCACAATTCACCTTCATGCCCTTGTTCCTATTTCTTGATATTTGACTTTCTGAGGGGCTATTATGTAACTTTTGTTTCTAGCATTTTACGGTTGCAATCGAAAACATAGTGGATTTACTCAGGTTTTACTATTAGAATATGCACTGACACCTACAATATCTGGCAATCAACCGAAATAAACATACTTCAAAAATTGAATTTTGCTACTTTTCTGATTAAAACAATTTCTGATATAGCAATGAAAGTTACCTAATTGCACTGCGGAAAGATAAAGATGGGGACATTCTTTACCTAAAAGGTATACCTACGTTATTTTACGTATACCTACAATCCACACGTCATTTCCCGTACATTCAATGGTCATTCGCTTTACGTACATTCAATGGTCATTCATTTCTGTATTCTTTGTACAATTTGTGTTTAAACTACGCAAGAAGCATAAGTACGATCATAACAAGAGCTTGTTGCTTGCAAAATTTATCTATATTTATCTATATAGTAAAAACAGGCATGATGAAAAGGTATAAAAATTAAAATGTTATTAAGTCCGTCAGTTAGAAGTTAAAAAAATAATAAACACGTATTTTTTTGTTTTGAAAAAATACGTAGATAATATAATGCATTAAAGTTTAGGAGTGGGAGGTCGCGACGTCATAACTAAGGTGTAGGTACGTAAGTGTGATATCACACGGAATTTCAACTGAATAAAGTTTTTGATTACCTTCGTAAAAAAAGGGAAAAATCTTACGTGTCTAATATTTTTTATTAATCTACAAAACGGACTAAAAATTAAGGTTTAGCCACCATGTCCAGTAATTCTTTCCATTTTTAGTTATACACCGCAATACATAAAATACTTAAACAATTTTTGTCTATATCGATAAAATCAAATATCCATATAATAATAAAATAATAAATATAAAAAAGCCTTTTATTTATGACATAAAAAAGAAAAACATTAAAGCTGGTTAGTAAAAAAAACTTAATTTAACTTACATACTATTGTTATTTCTTATAATACTTGATTATTAATAGTTAGGTCTGTAAGAACCCCTGGGTTGGTAAAGGCCTCCTCCAAAGATGACCATGTATCCCTGTCCTGTGCCACGTCGATCCAGTTTGGGCCGCGGCAGTCCTCTTTATTTCGTCAGCTCAACGTGTCAGAGGTCTACCCCTATTTCTGTTGTCTGAAGGGCCGCGGCCTCTTAAGTTCATCTTTGATCTTTCAGTCTCGCTACGTAGCCAGCCTATTTCCACTTTAATTTTTGGGCATGGATGAGAGCGAAATATTAAAAGATATATTTAAAAGCTGCCTACCAGTATCAATCAAAACTAAAGTTATGAATTCCAGCCTCTTACCATGCCTAACATATGGCTGCCAAACGTGGAAATTCACATCCAAAATAAAGCATAAAATTAACATCTGCCACCGAGGAATAGAGCGCAGTATGCTCAACATAAAGAAAGTGGACAAAATACGACATACTAAAATAAGAGCCATAACAAAGGCAAAAAACGCTCTCATATCCATATACATAATGATATTAAAAAGTACTTCGCCACGTCAGTCTGTCTGTCTGTTAGCGATAAACTCAAAAACTACTGAACGGATTTTCATGTGGGTTTCAACAATAGAGAGATTGGTTGAAATATAACGATAACTGTTGGAAATGTTGGAAAAAGTAGGTACTTTGTTACGCCAACTAGTCACCATTAAATTTTGTAGGTACACGATGTCAGGGGTGCAGGGAAAGATAAGAAATAGGGTTTAAGTTTAGTTAAAATGAAGTACCTACCTTATCATTAAAACGACTGAGTGCGGCCATACGATCGCTTTTTGATCAAATTAGTAAAACACGGGTAGAATTGAAAGATGATGACATCCATATATGTAATACCTACTATTAATCCTTAACCATGGACCACATGTCCTTAACCAACTACACAGTGTCATAATCAATTTGATTATATGTAGGTAACTAAATGAAAATTTCTCATCAAATTATTCGAATCTGACCATTTTTATAATAATAATAGGTATTAAAACGCTAAAAGAAATAAAAATGCCATGGTGTGAGCTAACAGGCCTATATTTAGTCTAATAATTAGGGACCTATATATTTTTTTTGGTAAACTAGAAATCCCTAAATAGTTGAATAGTAAATCGCCATCTTCCAAATAGTCAAAAATGGCTCAATCAACCGACTTGAATATATTATTATGTTTTGTTGTTTCGTAACTGGATCTGTAATAAAGAAAATAAGGAGGAAAGAACAATGGCAAAATTTCTATAGGAGCTGGACTTGACTTTTATTTTTCATGTCCCAAAATAAACTATAGTTAGATTGATTTGTTTTTATGTTGTAAATACCATCCCGTTTAAAAATCATATCTAAATAGCCACAATTTTTTAAAATAACATCGTAAAATCCACAATACATTTGAGGTTAGAATCAACAACTACATTTTACCCGACCTAAAAGTGTAGTTAGCATAGAAATAATGTAGTCACAAGTGGTAGTTATCAGTCCGAAAAAAATGCCTAGGTAAAAACGACAAAGGAAATTCAAAATAGAACAACAAGTAAAGCGATTAAAATGCGTGATTGCCGGGTGTCATGTCAATTCAATTGCCAATCAAATCAAATATTAATGATTAATGACAATCACTGGCGCGGTTCGATGACCACAGATTTAGTAACTTGTCAAAGACAAATAACGTTCCGATGTACGCAATTGAACAAAATGCTTATACTTACTATGAACCTAAATAATTTTTTTTTATGACAAGAACGCACACACAGTTGTTGATTTGATGCCTACATAATTATCTAGTAAAACTATTAAGAAAAACGTGAATAATTATAGTCTTTGAATACTAAGTCATGTCATACGCGAAATGAATCGTCAATAGGTGCGTTCTGAAACCACATACATGATGTCGTAGAAGTTACAAAAACAAAAATAAATTAATATCTTTTTTTTGTGGCTACTTATAGAGATATTTTTTGTGTTTTTTAAAATCTTAAAAAATAAGGATTTTTTTCATATATATATCATATATGGACACCATTGTTTCGTATCGAGTCCGATCTGGCCATCCTTCTTTCTGAACTATAAGTATAAAATAAACAAGAAACCAAAACATAATTATTGTAAAAAAAATTTAAACCTCTAAAAATCTATCACTGTTAAAGGTTGCAAAACATTTGTTTCCCAAAATTTTTGTGTAAACATTATTTTAAAACGAAATAACTCAATTAAAATTTGTCAAATTCAATCAATGGCACTGGGCACCGGGTAGGTACTGAGGACAATTCTGCTTCTGATTTTTAATAAAACTATTTTTAACCGACTTCCAAAAAGGAGGACGTTCTATGTTCGATTGTATGTATGTTTTTTTATGTATGTTCACCGATTACTCGAAGACGGTTGGACCGATTTGAAAAATTCTTTTTTTGTTTGAAAGGGTATACTCCCAATTAGGTCCCATTGCCACCAAGTCCAGATCTGATGATGGGATCTTGGAAAAATCGAGGGAACTCTTCAAAAATTATAGGCACACCTATAGCGATTTGGGTATTTTTTATAGTAAATCGTTCATTTACTTTTGGAAAGCAAAATTTGAAGAAGTGGAACGGATGATGAAGACCACAGATGGTCATCGGAACTACTCAACAATAATACGTATTTCAGGGGCTCTAGTTGGAGCGATTTGGAAAATTGTTTTTTTTGTTTGAAAGGGGATACTTCCGAATTGGTCACATTGTCACATAGTCAGGATCTGATGGTGGGATCTTGGAGAAATCGAGGGAACTCTTCAAAATTTATAGGCACATCTATAGCAACTTGGGTATTTTTTATATTAAATCGTTTGTTTGCTTTTGGAAAAATTTTAAAATTTGAAGAAGTGGAACTGATGATGAACACCGCAGATGGTCATCGGAACTACTAAATAATAGGTATTTCACAGATTCCGATTCCTTAACTTTAATGTGGTTTCTAAACAATTTATGTTCGTCACAATGTATATGGTGAAATGGAACTAATGGTAATACCAGCAGAACTCCTCAAAAATTGACGTCCCTGCATTCGGGAAAAGCAATATTTTGTATAAGGTTTTGAGCAGTTGACATAAGGCTATTGTAACATAGATAAATTACAAATCGGCTCACTAAAAAGCAAGAAATAAACAAATTTTTAACAAAAAAATTAAAACCGACTTCAAAAAACACAAAACTAATAAAAAGCCAAAAATAAAAAGCTAAAAATAACTAAATATCGAATTAATTCAAATGACAAAAACACGCGTAATATTATTATTGGTTTGTGCTACCACTGATCGGTACTTGCCAAATATGGAGGGTAGATGGGCTAAGTTGACTCTCGCCACCAGCTCTTCGTGAGCACAACCCAAGTGGGCAGACACCAGCGGGCTTGTCACCGAATTCTAACCGACCAGTGGTAGCACAAACCAATAATGATATTACGCGTGTTTTTGTCATTTGGATTAATTCGATATTTTGTTAATTTTAGCTTTTTATTTTTAGTTTTTTATTAGTTTTGTGTTTTTGAAGTCGTTTTTAATTTTTTTGTTAAAAATTTGTTTATAACTAGATATAAATGAGTAAACATTCAGTCTATTATTTTCATATATTGTGATGCTTATCTACATAGATCAACAATCTAGTTATTTGATAATCGCACTCGGAAGCGCAGAAAAGATTGTATGATATTTGTACTAAATGACTTGAAAAGGGATTTTAACAAATTCATGCAGCTTTAGTTTATATTTCCTCAATCATATGCTTATAGATTCTAAAATATCTTGAAATGCCGCCAAAAGTATAAGTGCCAAAAATAGCTTGGTCGACTTTTAGTTTCGTGCTCCCAATACCAGTGTAACCATCATTTTATAGAAATCTAGTGTGTTCAGTTGATAAAAGCTATTTAAATGAGTGCCAGTGAAGCAACTATTTCTTGTCCGATATGTTTACATGATGGTGTATTTGATTGTGCGAAGTCTTTAAGAGACAGATTAATACATGTATCAACAAATAACGTATCTTGTCCAGTTTGTCAAGAAGTAGTATGTGGATTAGACAAGCTAACAATTCATTTATTTACTCATGTAAAGCTAACCACTACACAAAAAAATACTGCCAAGGAAGAAAACAATATTATAGCCAAAAAAGTAAATTTCGAAGAAGAAAACGATATAACTATATTACTACCAAAGAAGCTAAAATCATCAGTTGCTAAAAATAAAACATTGCCATCAACTTCTAATGGGCAGATTAAATTTGTTAAAATTTATCCTAAGCTACCAGTGTTATCTTTACGTAATTTATCTGTAATAGATTTCAGCCATGAATCTACACAAAAATGTATTTCTTCAAACACAAATAAGACTTTGCCTACATTCAATAAGGAAAAAATTCAACCAAAGTCAGATAATATGTGTGACCTATGTGGCTTACAATTTTTTGATGTTGTTAACCTTAAAATGCATAGGTGTTTAGTACATAATATTGATGATAACAAACAACAGGACATATCAAGTCGATATCATTGCCATTTATGCTCTAAAAATTTTAAAATGAGAGGGTCTTTAATGGTCCATTTAAGAGTAGCTCATTTTGGTGCTCGTACTCAATCTAAGTCAAAAATAAAATCTGATACTTCCGAAGAAAATAAAGTCAATTTAGCTACTGAAAATGGCACAAATGTGGTTGAAACAAATGACAATAAGCAATGGCAGTGCGATGTTTGCAGAAAATATTTTACAACCAAGTATTTCCTCAAGAAACATAAGCGTCTCCACACAGGTTAAATTTATTGGTTTAAATAGTTGAGGTAATTTGTTCATACTAACAATATAAAAATAATAACAATAAATTATCAAACAAAGCTTTCTGATTTTCACAATTTCACTAATCTACTAATTTGTATAATTAAAAATATCTTAACAATTTCAAATTTGGATACCTGTTAACAAAAAGCTATGAAACATCTATACTTACTAACTAGATTCGCCCTGTGCGCGAGCTGCGAGCAGCTCGCGTTTCCGAGCCAGGGCCGAAACAATTTCCCCATACAAACAACTAATGTTCGGCGGCCATCTTGAAAAATGACGCAATCGAAAAACTGATTCGATATTCGGCATCAGCGACCCCAAAAACCCCCGGATGCCGAACCTCATCCGGATCGGATCAACTTTTTTTTCGGCCGCCATTTTGAATCCGCCATTTTTGATTTTTACCACGCCAGGCGGTTGCCCCCCATTGACCTCTATGACATTTGTTTGAGCACCCCCCATAAGACTCCTATAGTTTCGGAGATAATCGAGTTTGAATTTTGTTCAGCGGCCATGTTTTTTTCCGCCATTTTGAAAAAAAAGTTACACTATTGAAATTTGCACAAGGTGTGGATGAAATTTAGTTAGAAACGTTTTCACTTTCGATGGATAGTTTCGGCGGGCAGTCGACTCACTACCTGATGAGAAGCAGGAATCGAAGATGTCGAGGTTTTCCCATAATCACCAAAACGTTCTCTCTACATGTTCCATACATTATATCAACCTAGAGATGCTCCTTCTGGGAGAACAATTATGTCAATGAGTGAGTGGTAATCGAGCTTTATCTATACTTATTACTAATATTTATAAAGGGCAAAGAAAAGATTTTTTCTTTGTTACGCTATTACTAAAAACAAAAACTGGACCGATTGCAAAAATTCTTTCACCATTAGAATGCTACATTATCCCTGAGTAACATAGGCTATATTGTAACCCGGAATTTCCACGGGAACTCCGAAATTACCGCTGGTGGAACGGCCGGGAACGGCTAGTAGTATATAAAATATGTACCTAATCAATAAATATATTTTTCCCACAGGTGAAACCCCGTATGCCTGTACACAGTGTAATAAATCTTTTACTTTTCAACAATCTTATCACAAGCATTTATTATATCACAACGATGAAAAACCTCACATTTGCAATTTTTGTGGCCGTGCTTTTAAGGAACTATCAACACTCCATAACCATCAACGCATACATACTGGTGAAAAACCTTTTTCCTGTGAGACTTGTGGTGAGTTTTATCATTTCGACTTCCGTGTCATTTATCATTACGTCAATTGGACCATTAAAAATGCAATAAACTTTAAGTAGGTAGGTCCTTATATCCCTACTAATATTATAAATGCGAAAATAATGCCGCAAGGTATTAAGTTCGCCATTTGTACTATTTTGTGCAAGAAGAATAAATAAATAAATAAATAACTCTGTTTGCTTAGTCTTTCACGTTTAACTAGACGGCTAAATCGATCGATTTTTCATGTCATGAAATTTTGAGTACGGAGAAGGACGTAGGGTAATTTTTATTGTGGAATTCCCGCGGGAACTCCGAAATTAACGCGGGTGAAACTGCGTGATATTTTGCATACGACCCGTTGTCACAAGATTTCAGCTTTAACTGACTATATATTTTTATATTTCTATTAAAATGCTATCAAACTTTAACGAAAACTTTTGCGTCTATGGTTCAGGCAAGTCGTGCAAGCAAATCACTCGCGTGGACAAACTTGTATGCTAAGGTGTTTTTTTTTGTTGTTGGTTGTCTCCACTCTCAATTTACTTTTAAATGTTATCAACACGAGACGACGTAAGCTTACTATTTATAACATGAGAGTCATGAGACAATAAAAATAATCGAAAAATTTAACTATCTGGAACAATTAAGAATTATGCGAACCTTCTGTCAAGGGTACAGAAAAAAATATAGGTTACCTATTTTTATACCGGAATACCCGCGACATCTCTGAAATCAACGCGGGTGAAACCGCGGGGAACAGCTGGTTATACAATAAAATTGACTGCTCTCGGAAGGTACCTACGTTGTAACGCGTAAAACATTACTAGACTAGTTTTTTTTGTTAAAATAAGTATTTTCATTTCATCTTCTTTGTAAATAAAAATTAATGTTTGTATGTCCTCTATGCGTTTCGAAACTATTATTCCGATTGTGATGAAACTTTGGCAGGTAATTCTGCCTGCGTCCGCAAAGGTTCCTGAACCCAAAACTCACGCGGGTGTAACCGCGGGGCACATTTAGTTTTAAAATAAAAAAGACAGTAAATATATGATGTAAAATTTTTTCAGGAAAATGTTTTCGCCAACGAGTTTCTTACTTAGTTCATCGACGTATACATACAGGAGTGATGCCGTACAAATGTACAGCATGTGAAAAAAGTTTTAGATACAAGGTTATTATTGATTTCCTTAAATCCACATTTGGATAAGTGATTATTTTTGATTAAGAAGTTTGTAATTACAATTTTGTTTTTCACAGGTGTCTCAACGAACTCACAAATGCCAAGCCCAGCCGCCAGGCACAGTTGTGCGTCAGTCGGGAAATCTGGTACAAAAACTAAAACAAAAACGTCTCGATGATGACATAACACCAACTGATAATTTTTCACAGTTTTCACCTAATAATTTGACATATTTGGAAGTGTCTGAAGCAAACGCTGAACTGGTACGAACGGGAGCTAAACTATCTTTAGAGGATACGGAAACAGAAAGTTTTAATCTTATTGCTCAAGCATTCCCAAATGATGCAGAACAAAGTAACAACTCATGCATAAACTTGGAGTCAAATCTCAATAAATATAATATAAATAAAAATATCACCGAAGATCCAACGAATCATGAATCATCACAAAATATTGATTACAGCATACCTTCCCCATCAGATATTTTGAAAAATTTAAGTTTATCTAGTGATTTCATAATACCGATAAAACAAAACCGAGAAACTGAAGACGATTATGACTTGTACAGTGGTTATAATTTATTTCTCCCCAATTAAAATGTTAATAATCTAACATTGACTTCATTGATTTTGTCAAAAATATAAACTGGTTAATGACAACAAAATTATATTAAAAGTTTTTACTTTTGACCGGTTTTTTTTCTGCATCTGCTCATCACAAATTAACTAGACTTATGGCTGCTCATCACTGAGACACTGATCCATTGAAAGTTGTTTTTTTTTTGGGTAAAACCTCTTTCGGGGAAGGCAAAAGAAACTTAGTCCATATAGCCAATTTAGATAGTTTTCTTCTTCCGAAATGCAATGCATTTTTGGTAGATTATAATTATGGTTAGGTCTGGTTTGTACTGCAGCTGAGCAAGTCGCGCGAGCTAAACGAGCGAAGCGAGCGTGCCGTGGCAGTGGGCAGCGGCTGGCGATGCGCCAAAAACAGTGTAATACACCGTGCCGTGACCGAGCCGTGCCCCGGCCGGGGTTTCTGTGTATCCTCGGCACGGCCGTGTCTGTGATAGGGTGTTCTGTGTCAACTAGTGATTTCAACAGTCGATAAAAGTGACGTTTGACTCTTGAGTAAAATAAAAAGGGAAGTTTTTTTAAGTCAGTCATGTTTTTTTAACATAATAGGGTACTTGCATGAAATTTATAATCAGAAATTGTGTCAATATTTCAAAAATAGAGCCTTAGAAAAGCGTTATCGTGAAAGATTTACTAAAAAATTTTCAATAGTTTCCAAAATATTCAACTTTTAATTTTGTGAAACGGAACGTTGCAACGAAACACCAATCACAGCCAAGCTTGACACATGACGTCACTTTTATTTTTTTAGGAAACATTTACCTCTTTTAGAGAAAGCAAAAGAAACTAAGTGCATACAGTCAACGCATATTTTCCATTTTCTGAAGTTTTTTACTTTAAAATGCATCGGTAAGATGCATTTCGATTCTTTACTGGAACTTTTGGAAGTAAATCGACACAGTTCAACCTTAATTTCGCTTTTGGATATTGAAGTTATCTGTCTGTCAGTGTCACATGACCCTGTCAATACGACAGTGACATTTCTATCACAGATAAATAAGGCGTAATTTTGAACAAGTGACGTCATTCCGCGTTTCGACGGTAAAGTCTAAAGTAGGAACTTTGAAACGCTCTATTTAATTAATTTATGCATATATATTTTTTCTTTTTCTTGCTTTGTTTAAGTAGGCCATATATCTTTAAATTAGACTGAAAAAAAAAATTCATGCAAGTACCCTAATAGGGTTTTAACATGAACTTCTTTAAATAATTCATATGACTTAAAAATCCTGATTTCTGCCAGCTTTAATTTCACTATCTATGAAACGTATTTAATAAGATATAATTGATGGCAGAAACGATAATATAATTTAATGTTTTTTTAATTACAATTTTAAAATTATTAAAAAAAAAAAATCAGAGCTACCTGAGCTCGCCACCTATTTTTTCTGGTTGATATAAGTCCATTACGTCTTGGTATCAACGACGATGAAATCATATGCCACCAGCTCCCTCTGTTTAGTGAATAACTAGCCACAGCCAAAGTTATTACGTCTTGGTATCAACGACGATGAAATCATATGCCACCAGCTCCCTCTGTTTAGTGAATAACTAGCCACAGCCAAAGTTTATGTGACTTGGCGGTATGAACTGTATTTCTTTTGCATTTACCGAAAGGAGAAATATATTTTACAAAATAAAACACAAAGTACAATGAACGACCAGCTGTTTTTGTATTTCCTTTCTACTGTGTTTCAAAATCAGTATGGGTCAAAATTAAATAGTGTCAATTCATCTTGAAACGGTGACATTTTGTGGACTGAATGTGAAATAAGATTTTTTCAAATTTATGTAAAATTGTATCCAAAAGTTATGTCAAATAATAATCTCGTTCTATGGACTGCGTTTTCAGCGGATAGTTATTACGTCTTATTTTGTGGTACCTACATACGTACTTGTGTAAATTAGGCCACGTCGAAATTTTACTGTGTTGTTTGTTCACAAAAGATTTAGTAAATGTAAGTAAATATTTAACAATTCTAATCAGAATGTAGATTAAAATGTACTTAAATATATGTAGCTACCTAATCAGTAAGTCATGTTCAATGAATGCTGTTTGGTAGGGTCTGGAATTTTTTTTTAGCACTTCTGTAGAACGTCATACGTTTTGCGATTTTAGATGTATATATGCAAAAATGACTTAATGTTAAAGACAATATAAAAATAAATATGAATAATATGCTTAAGATGTTTTTCCTCTTTTTACAAAACCACAGGCAAAAATGTAGTTAGTGTACCTAAGTCAAGATTAGATAATTATAATTTTTAAACTTGGTGAATAAAGCCTTAAAACAACTTTTAAGGAAATTACAATTTTACAGAGGTGAATAGTACATTAGTTTGATAGTTACCATCTGGAATAAGAATTATGTTTGAATTTATACATACTAGTTGTCTCCCGTGGTTTCACCCGCGGTAATTTTATAGTTCCCGCGGGAATTCCGGGATAAAAAGTACCCTATTTGTTTAAGTGAAAGAATTTTCAAAATCCGTTCAGTAGATCCAGAGATTATACACTACTAACTCACAAACTTTACCTCTATAGTATTAGTATAGATTTTAACTAATAAGTTTGAATAAAATTAATATTTTCGAGTCAAAGTAGTTTATTTTTTATCTACTATTTAGTAGTGAGGGGGTCTCCCTTCAATATCCATCCTATCTAATCTGCAGTAGTTTTTTAGGAGGTGTAAGCATGTTTCCATGCTTTAAATTAACAATCTCTTAACTTTTATCTTGTCTTACCCATGACATTTTGATTACTCCTTTGTGTTAAACCAATACTTGACATTGACGGAATTGTTTTCCTAGTATAATCTGGAATAAAGACTCTACTGGTAGATAGTACCTTCCCTTTAAGATATTATACCTAACAAATAGTTAATAGTTTTTGCTCATATTTTTGCTCTATATCTAATAACAAATTATTAATAAAGTGATGAGACAATTTAGTTAAAACAACAGGCAGTCATAGATATTTCTTTAATTACACTCATTAGCGTAAGTGATAACAAAACCTATGAGTATAACAGCAGTAGGTTGATTAGTAGAGTTACTGGGCAGCCATTTTGTTTTTGTAATCACAAGATGAGTTCCTTGTATTCAATTTGTTTGGACATGTTTTTGGGTATGGTATATTATGCATAGACTCCTAAATGTGGATGAGTTGTTGGAGGTTTTTGAGGAACATAACATCCTGTTACCATAGAGGTTCTTGTAATTATATTTTCTGCAGTCTGAGAGTCAAAATCAGATGATTGAATTAAATAAACATTTTATTTTCTGATAACACTGAAACAAGCTTCCAGTAGTAGTTAAATAGAATCATGATTGCGCTGTTGCGTGATTTATACAATAAAATTCTTGAAATAGATAACAATATAAAAAATAAATTAATATATAATTTGCAGTATGATGACAACTACATTAGTTTTCAGTATAAATTTATATTATTACTAGCTGTGCCCCGCGGTTTCACCCTTGGTAATTTCGGAGTTCCCGTGGGAATTCCGGGATAAAAAGTACCCTATGTCCTTCTCTGTACCCCTGACAACGTGCATGCCAAATTTCATCCAAAGCCGTTCAGCCATTTTTGTGTGATTGAGTAACAAACATCCACACTTTCACATTTATAATATTAATAGGATTATTATTATGTTTTTTTGTTAATTTAACTTAACTAACTATTCTAACTAAATAATGTTACTAACCAACTTATCTAACTGGTCGCTCCCGGCGCATAAGAGGCCATGACTTTTAGAAAAAAGGTAGCAAAGGAAAATTACGGTACCTAAATATCCAAATCCGCTCAGCCGTTTTTGCGTGATTGAATAACAAACATCCAAACATCCACACTTTCACATTTATAATATTAGTAACCTGGCGGCATTCTAGAGACAGTGATTTTTAAAGAGAGGTGCGATGGCATTTAACGGCGGGCGCGAAGGACGAATGTGGCGAATAGAGCTAGTTGTACTAATTCACGCCACCATGAAAATAACCGAATTTAAATGTTAAATAAACATAGCAAAAATAAAACTAAAAAAAAAATATATATTGTTTTTTTATTCTGTTGCTCTTAATTTTATGGTATTAAGTAACATATTGATGAGTTTATAATAGATTGTTAATAATACGATTCGTAATGATTTTTAAGCTGACTGTACAAAACATGTTGTAAAATACACGAATTACTACTCGAGGCGAATCAAGAATAAAAAGTGGGACTAAACAAGAATAAAATAATAAGTTATTCATTACTATTATTTTCGAGACGAAAAAGGAATAAAAACTGGGTCGAAAAAACATTTTTTTTTTTGTGGGACGAAACTAGCAGGGCGAATCAGGAACGAATCCGCAGGAGCTCTTTACTCTTTACATCCAAATGAAAGTCCGTGACCTCTCCTAAATCTCTCCTTTGCATTTATAAAAGGATTGTAGATAGCCACAATAAACCATAGATTTGCCATTCTGTTTTTTTTGTTAAGTTTTAGATTAGGTATATCCATTCAAACCCGTGCGTGTATTATTATTATCGATAGCTCAGCCTTTGTTTGTCAGTGGCAGTGGTGCAGGGCTCTGTGTTAAATTGGCCAGAGCGGCAGCCCGTAGGTTAACCGGTACAGCGGCCAGAGGCGCGTCTGTACTCTGTATCGATCTGCACTCCCCGCCTGTCGGCCCGGCCCTGAACGCGATACCTCTTGTTGCCTCTGCACTCCATATTGCCACATTTTATTTTATGCTCCTTTGCAAGAAATCGGTAATCCTTACTAATATTATAAATGCGAAATGGAAGTTTTTTTGTTTGTTACACTTTCACGACTTAACGGCTAAACCGATTTTGCCGAAATTTTGCCCTCGGTAGACTTAATTCACCTGGAGTAAATTTTGCATGCACGTTGCGGGGGTACGGAGAAGGACATAGGGTACTATTATCCCGGAATTCCCGCGAGGCGTGTGAAAGCGTGACAAACAAATAAACTCACATTCGCATTTACAATAATTATAATAAAAAGATTGAGTCATACAAACATCCAAATATAGAGACTTCTTCATTAGTAAGTAGGGCTTTTCATATTCTAATTAATAAGCCGATTGATAATGTGTTAGCAACTATATTTTTCAGCTGCTAAACGCTGATTATATATATAACTATACTAGCTGTGCCCCGCAGTTACAACCGCGATAATTTCGGGAGTTCCCGCGGGAATTCCGGGATAAAAAGTACCCTATGTCCTTCTTTGTACCCCTGACAATGTGCATGCCAAATTTCATCGAAATCCGTTCAGCCGTTCTTGCGTGATTGAGTAACAAACATCCAAACATCCACACTTTCACATTTATAATATTAGTAGGATTAATTATACTTCTTAGTAATCCGACTAATATTATAAACGCGAAAGTTTGTAAGGATGTATGGATGGATGGATGGATGTTTGTTACTCTTTCACGCAAAAACTACTGGATGGATTAAAATGAAACTTTACAGTAATATATAGCTTATACATCAGATTAACACATAGGGTACTTTTTATCCCGACATTCCCTCGGGAACTCTGAAATTAACGCGGATGAAACCACGGAGCACAACTAGTTTAGTAATATTAGCCATTTAAGACGAAAAAAAGCTCTTCGGCTATTTATAACATAAAGCTGTCCCCCGCGGTTTCACCCGCGGTAATTTTGGAGTTCCCCTGGGAATTTCGGGGTAAAAGTACCCTATGTTACTTAGGACTACCGTAGCTTTCCTATAAGTGAAAAAATTTCAAAATCGGTTCAGTAGAACCAGAGATTACCCTCTACAATACAACGCAACGTTACAAACTCACAATTCACAAACTCACGAACTTTAGCTTTTTATAATATTACGTAGTATATTTATTACTCTGAGGTATAGATTGTAGGGTTCGTACGTTGGGGAGGAGTAAATAAATATAATAAATAAATAAAATATAATCAATAAAATATAATCAATAAACCTATAATTGAGGCAACGCCATATTGTTTTCTTTATAATATCCTATATTTTATCACTACCAATGTTACGGTGTATGCTTTGTTGGTCGTTCTTTTGAATAAATAAATAAATAAATAGATTTTTTTAAATAGTAAAATTATTTATTTCGTAGGTACTTATAATAATAATTTAGATTATTATGTTACCATGTTACGTCTGAAATTCAGAATCGGAGTCCGTCAAAATATACCTACTAAAATAATAATTTAAAAAAAAACCAGTGTCATCAGAATATTGTAATAACACAGTTAGTTTAAAAAATAAAAGTAATAGAAATGAGGCAGGATATCATAAAGAGTAGAATACAGCCTCCTCGTTACAAGATTGGATAGGTATTTGACTCTCAGGGCACTGCGATCCACTTGATTCATTGAAAAAAAATCTCTTAAATTATCGTGGTTGCTCTTCGTCGGCACAATGCATTTCGCTCACTGTTGAATGTTAGGTTTACTTATTGTATGATGCGTACTTCCGGTTGTTATCCAATTCTTATCAATATCTCAGAGTAAATATATAATTTGTACTGCCTAAAAAACATAACATCTAAATGCCGTATTGCAAAGTTATCGAATCTGGTAGTTTGCCTAGGTATAATATTCACTACTACTTGCTTTGCTCAATTTTTTAATATTTATTTATTTATTTATTTAAAATTTTTGCACATTATGGTACAAAAGGCGGACTTAATGCCATTGTGGCATTCTCTGCCAGTCAACCTTCAAGATCTGCAGAAAGTGTGTTTGGTGGTGCTTGTAAGTTCTATGTTCTTGATAGTTAATAGATACACAATAAACAAACTAAAACATAAACAAACCATATAAAATACTAGGTAATATAAAATAAAAGGTATATAGGTATAATACGTAGGTAATATTAATAAAAGTGGCAAATAAAAGTGTTATTAATAATCACACACAAGATGTATGATGTATCTTTACATCCTAAAACAACAGTCCTTAGCGTCTGTGTTTATTAGCGATGCCATTCTTCTTTTATAAGACAAAGCCCCGCATAGAACTTATGCACTTCTCAAAGCGTCTTCAGCAAATATTATTATAAAACGTGTTTACGTTGACAAGGTTGTTACTGTCATGTTTATCTAAATAATATATTTCATGAGAATATTATACTGCAAAATGTTGTGTTAGTCGATTTGCTGATAGGCAGTCACGCGGCCTAGATGCTCGTGTTGCGTAAACTGGCACGAAAAACTTGGACTCATTATTTCCACAGATGACACACATTTTAGTATAGATATCAATATAATTCATTTGCTTTATATTATGTTACAAGGAATATACCTACATAAACGAATTTGAGCAAGGTAAAATTTAAAGGAAAAGCGAAATTGTAATCATAAACAATTACGGGCATTTCACATGCAAAAACCTTCTCATTTGCCCTTTGCGTCGCGTCGATTATTTTATATAAAACGGACGCTATTCGTTTTGTGGTTTTGTAATTTTTACTCTATGATCAGTGGAAAGGTTTTTGGTGAGGTAGACGTTGCGCAAGAGGCACTGCATTCACGGCCAGCTGTCACGGCGCGGCGCCACACCGTTTCGACACCATAGCTTTCTCCATTTGCAGCCATAAGCTAACTTTCAAAGCATTGGGTCTAACGTTGCTTAATAACGTTCCCTTTATGTGTAGCAATAATTGTAATTGTAAAAGATCATAATATTTAATCTCCGGCATTTAACGAAGTTTAAAGACGTACATACTATACACATATATGCGCAATTTACATAAGAATTCGAAAATCAAAATCCGAAAATCTTATTATCTATTATATAAAATTCTCGTGTCGCGGTGTTTGTAGTTAAACTCCTCCGAAACGGCTTGACCGATTCTCATGAAATTTTTTATGCATATTCAGTAAGCCTGAGAATCGGACAACATCTATTTTTCATCCCCCTAAAGGGAGTTCCTTCGGGAATTCCGAAACTCACGCGGGTGAAACCGCGGGGCACAGCTAGTCTTATTATAATTATCTTAGACTTCTAGGAACAGTTTTTTTACATAGCCTCTAAACCTCATAAATCACTGATTTAGTTATTCGACTGTAGGTACTATCCATACTTCTAGTCAAAGCTTTCCACTTCAATGCTTCAATGTTATTTTTTCCAGGCATTCTGCCTGTATGTTACTGTTGGCGGCGTTAGTCCTCAACTAAGGATGGGCAGGATCCTAACGCCTAAGAAATGAATAAAACTGTGTGGTGGACTGTATATTAAGTATAATGATGAATAATAAAATGATGGTACAAGTTAGGTGCGGACGCGAGGCAGTTGCGACAAGAATCGCTCGTGCGACGAAAATGTATATGAGGTAGGTATAAAAACGACTTCTTAGGTCGCCTCGATGTCCTTGCAACCGCCTATAGTGTCACCGCTTCTGACGTCGGTGACAGCGGCTAATCGGTGTCGCGTCCAGTTACAGTTTGTTTATTCTACTAGCTGTGCCCCGTGGTTATACCCGCGTGAGTTTCAGAATTCCCTCAGGCACTACTTTTTTCTAAAAGTAGCCTAAGGTTAAGTTACTCCTTATAATATCAGCCATGAAAGTCGCGTTAAAATTCGGTCCAGCCGTTTCAGAGATTAGCCGGAAAAAACAGACAGATATGTGTATGATATATAATGTATAGATGTGGGTATAGACTAGCTGTGCCCCTGCGGTTTCACCCGCGTGAGTTTCGGAATTCCCGCAGGAACTCCAAAGTAGCCTAATTTACTTTTTAAACCTTCCCTGAAAATTCACAAATGTTTAAAGACCTGTGCAAATTCTAATAGAATATTTTCATAGTTCATACTAATTTAATACAGTATATACACGGTATGAAACCTAAAACAATGCAAATTGTGACAACGCAACACCAATAGGGTACTTGCATGATTTTTTTTTCCAGTCTATTTTAAAGATATAAGGCCTACTTAAATAAAGCAAGAAAAAGAAAAAAATATGCATAAATTAATTAAATAGAGCGTTTTAAAGTTCCTACTTTTGAATTTACCGCTGAAACGCGGAATGACGTCACTAGTTAAAAATTACGCCTTATTAATCTGTGATAGAGCGTTTTAAAGTTCCTACTTTTGAATTTACCGCTGAAACGCGGAATGACGTCACTAGTTTAAAATACGCCTTATTAATCTGCGATAGAGATGTCACTGTCGTATTGACAAGGTTATGTGACACTGACAGACAGATAACTTCACTATCCAAAAACTAAAAATAAAAAGCTAAAAATAACAAAATACCGATTTAATCCAAAAGACAAAAACACAATATTATTATTGGTTTGTGCTACCACTGAACGGTTTGAATTCGGTGACAAGCCCGCTGGTGTCTGCCCACTTGGGTTGTTCTGCTCACGAAGAGCTGGTGGCGGGAGTCGACTTAGCCCATCTTCCCCCTCCATATTTGGCTTGTCACCGACTTCATACCGCTCAATGGTAGCACAAACCAATAATAATATTAAGTGTGTTTTTGTCTTTTGGATTAAATCGGTATTTTGTTATTTTTAGCTTTTTATTTTTAGTTTTGTGTTTTTGGAAGTCGGTTTTAATTTTTTTGTTAAAATTTTGTTTATTTCTCGCTTTTAAGTGGCTTAGTTCGTAATTTCTCTAAGTTACAATAGCCTAATGTCAACTGCTCATCACTTTTTACAAAATATTGCTTTTCCCGACGCAGGGACGTTAATTGTTGAGGAGTTCTCCTAGTACATCACCATCAGTTCCACTTCACCATATACATTGTGACGGGCATAATTTTTTTAGAAACTATATTAAAGTTAACAATTCGGAACCCGTGAAATACCCATTATTGAGTAGTTCCGATGACCATCTGTGGTCTTCATCATCAGTTCCTCTTCTTCAAATTTTGCTTTCCGAAAGCAAAGAAACGTTTTACTAAAAAAAAAAACAAAAATCGCCATAGGTGTACCCATAATTTTTGAAGAGTTCCCTCGATTACTCCAAGATCCCATCATCAGATCTCTACTTGGTGACACTGAAATCAATTTAGGAGTATCCCCTTTCAAACAAAATAACAATTTTCGAAATTGCTTCAATCGGAACCCGTGAAATACGTATTATTGTTGAGTAGTTCCGATGACCATCTGTGGTCTTCATCATCAGTTCCACTTCTTCAAATTTGGCTTTCCAAAAGCAAATGAACGATTTACTATAAAAAATACCCAAATCGCTATAGATGTGCCTATAATTTTTGAAGAGTTCCCTCGATTTCTCCAAGATCCCATCATCAGATCCCGACTTGGTGGCAATGGGACCTAATTGGAAGTCAACCCTTTCAAACAAAAAAAGAATTTTTCAAATCGGTCCACCCGTCTTCGAGTAATCGGTGAACATACATAAAAAAAAAAAAAAAAACATACAATCGAACATAGAACCTCCTCCTTTTTGGAAGTCGGTTAAAAAGCGAAATTAAGGTTGAACTGTGTCGAGTTACTTTCATAAGTTCCAGTAAAGAATTGAAATGCATGTTACCGATGCATTTTAAAGTACTTAGTAAACTTCAAAAAAGGAAAATATGTGTTGACTATATGCATTTAGTTTCTTTTGCCTTCTCTGAAAGAGGTAAATCTTTCCTAAAAAAAATTAAAGTGACGTAATAATGTAATCTATACTCAGAAGAATAATGCTTTAGTTATTCTTCTGAGAATCTATATCTATACTTCTATACTAATATTACTCCAGAAATTGTGAGTTTGTGCGGTTGTAGGGGGTAATCTCTGGATCTACTGAACCGATTTTGAAAATTTTTTCACTTTTAAAAAGCTGCACTGATCCTGAGTGACATTGGGTACTTTTTATTCCGGGATTCCCGCGGGAACTCTGGAGTTTGTGAAGTTATAATCTCTGGATCTACGGAACCGATTTTGAAAATTCTTTCACTTATGGGGAGCTACAGTGATCCAGAGTGATATAGAGCATTTTTTACTCCGGAATTCCCGCGGGAACTCCGGAGATTGTGAGGTTGTAGGGGGTAATCTCTGGATCTACTGAACCGATTTTGAAAATTCTTTCACTTTTAAAAGCTGCAGTGATTATTAGTGTCATAGGGTACTTTTTATCCCGGGATTCCCGCGTGAACTCCGGAGTTTGTGAGGTTATAATCTCTGGATCTACTGAACCAATTTTGAAAATTCTTTTACTTATAAAGTGATCCTGAGTGACATAGGCTACTTTTTATCCTGAAATTCCCGCGAGTACTCCGAAATTACCGCGAGTGAAACAGCGGGGGTCAGCTAGTATGTAATATGTTGCAACGTTCCGTTTCACAAAATTAAAAGTTGAATATTTTGGAAACTATTGATAATTTTTTAGTAAATCTTTCACGATAATGCTTTTCTAAGGCTCTATTTTTGAAATTTTGACACAATTTCTTATTATAAATTTCATGCAAGTACCCTATTTGTAAACTAACCAAAGTCTTGATGGTAATTGGCAGCTCTTAAGTTTTATTATTCATGAATCGATTTCATTGAGCGTTATTTTGATCGCGTGTTACTATGTAGTTGCCATGCAGGTATGAGACTGTAGAGTGTAGAGCAATGACGTAGAGGCAGTTGCAACCTAAATTCATTAGTTCGGTTGCTCGATTGAGTTTTATTTGGATATTAACAGTTCCTTGTGGTTTCGCCCGCGTGAATTTCGGAACTCTCTCTCGAAAATTTGTGATAAAAAGTATCTAAGTAAAACCCACTGAAAATCACCCAATAGTTTTTATAAACTCCACCCCTATTATCTGGGTATTTACCTACTTAACAATTAGTTTTCTAAGTCGGTGCCAAACTAAAATTTTAGGACAACAAAGTATGCATTAATGGATAGCTTGGTAGGTTCGTCGTGGTAATTTTCAGCGTTCTAAATTTATACCTTTTAACCGACTTCCAAAATGGAGGAGGTTCTATGTTCGATTGCATGTATTTTTTTTATGTATGTTCACCGATTACTCGAAGGCGGTTGGACAGATTTCGAAAATTCTTTTTTTGTTTGAAAGGGTTTACTCCCAATTAGGTCCCATTGCCACCAAGTCGGAATCTGATGATGGGATCTTGGAGAAATCGAGGGAACTCTTCAAAAATTATAGGCACACCTATGGCGATTTGGGTATTTTTATCGTTCGTTTGCTTCTGAAAAGCAAAATTTGAAGAAGTGGAACTGATGATGAAAACCACAGATGGTCATCGGAACTACTCAACAACAATACGTATTTCACGGGTTCCGATTGGAGCGATTTAAAAAATTGGTTTTTTGTTTGATAGGGGATACTCCCAAATTGATTTCATTGCCACGAAATTGAGATCTGATGATGGGATCTTGGTGTAATCGAGGGAACTCTTCAAAAATTATAGGAACACCTATAGCGATTTTTGTATTTTTTAAAGTAAATCGTTTATTTACATTCGGAAAGCAAAATTTGAAGAAGTGGAACTGATGATGAAGACCACAGATGGTCATCGGAACTCCTAAATAATAATAATAAACCATTTATTTCCAATCACAGTGACTTATACACTACAGCAATAACTAGATTTGAGGATGATAGGTATTTCACAGATTCTGATTCGTTAACTTTAATCTGGTTTCTAAACAATTTATGTTCGTTACAATGTATATGGTGAAGTGGAATTGATGTTGAAGTACCAGGAGAACTCCTCAACAATTAACGTCCCTGCATCGGGAAAAGCAATATATTGTAAAAGGTGATGAGCAGTTGACATTAGGCTATTGTAACTTAGAGAAATTACAAATCGGCT
The DNA here is from genome assembly GCA_907165275.2 of Zygaena filipendulae. NCBI lineage: Eukaryota > Metazoa > Arthropoda > Insecta > Lepidoptera > Zygaenidae > Zygaena > Zygaena filipendulae. Next base: position 10,369,933 of record OU015651.1, read on the forward strand.
CACTAAAAAGCAAGAAATAAACAAAATTTTAACAAAAAAATTAAAACTGACTTCCAAAAACACAAAACTAAAAATCTAAAAATAAAAAAACAATAAATAACAAAATACCGATTTAATTTAACAAAAGAAAAAACACACGTAATATTATTATTACTTTGTTCTACCACTGATCGGTATAAAGTCGGTGACAAGCCAAAAATATGGAGGGGGTAGATGGGCTAAGTCGACTCCCGCCACCAGCTCTTCGTGAGCAGAACAACCCAAGTGGACAGCTTGTCACCGAATTCAAACCGATCAGTGGTAGCACAAACCAATAATGATATTACGTGTGTTGTTTCTTTTGGATTAAATCGATATTTTGTTATTTATTGCTTTTTATTTTTAGATTTTTAGTTTTGTGTTTTTGGAAGTCGGTTTTAATTTTTTTGTCAAAATTTTGTTTATTTCTCACTTTTTTTGTTATAGATAAGATATAAAACGTTACCAAAGTCGGTTAATCAGTATTGTGACAACAAACTACTCAACCGATTCATGAAAATTTTATACTAAAACCTTCTCCAAAATGTAACAAATACTTACCTGAAAACCGCATCAAAATCGATTCAGCCAAACGCGAGATAATCGTGCACAAACATACATACAGGTCAAACTGAGAACCTCCTTTTTTTAAGTCGGTTAAAAACTCGTGTGTGTTTACTGTTAACCCATTTTCATTCAAATATCTGTTTATGATCGCATTGAGTCACAATCACAAACATAATATTATCTTCTTCCACTTCTACACTACAATTATACTCAAGGAGTCCCTATGTAATGACCATCAAGGTATATAACAAACTACCTCAAATATTAAAAGACGAAAAAAATGATATAACCTTCCTGAAAAAATTAAAAGGCTTGTTACTTACCAAGTATACTTTAAATATTATAGATATAAACTAGCTGCGCCCCGCGGTTTCACCGGCGTGAGTTTCGAAATTCCCGCAGGAACTCCCTTTAGGGGGATGTAAGACAGATGTTGTCCGATTCTCAGACATACTGAATATGCATACAAAATTTCATAAAAATCGGTCAAGCCGTTTCGGAGGAGTATGGGAACGAACATTGTGACACGAGAATTTTATATATTAGAGATAACACATAATGATCTCACATCATAAATATATTAAACAAATTATTTATAAGTAACATCTAATGAGGAACAAGAAATAAATAGAATACTATTATTAAAAAGATATTATAAATCATATACTTAAAACTAGCTGTCCCCGCGATTTCATCCGCGGTAATTTCGGAGTTCCCGCGGAGGTCTACCTTCCTTGTACAGTAGTTTACGGTGATTAGCTGTTCCCCGCATTAATTCCAGAGTTCCCGCGGGAATTCCGGGATGAAAAATAGATAGTAGCCGATTCTCAGACCTACTGAATATGCATATAAAATTTCATGAGAATCGGTCAAGCCGTTTCGGAGGAGTACGGGAACGAACATTGTGACAAGAATTTTATATATTAGATTAATAAATGTTACTTATAAAAATAAATAGCTTCTCAAAATACCAACCGCTTATACAAGTACTTAATTAAAGTTGTGAAATTGTGATACATCTTGCTCTCTCCGAATTTGAATTGTTTTGTGCATATACTTTCACATTTATAGTATAAGTAGGATAGATAGAGTGGCTGCCATCCAATGATATTTTCCTTTATTATATAGAATGTCTTTTCTGCCATCGATGTACTGAATACATACACTACCGCTTTATAATCTGCATCTAACAATTAGTAAATTTTGTATTTTACATAAATTTTTTATGATAATATGTATATTATGACGATGAATGGTGAACATAGAAAATATAACAGTACCTAATGGTAGGTACAGTATAACCTAATTATATACCTAATCTTGTTTAGAAAGCGCTTCCAACCGCCGCAGTTTTGTTTCTTTTGCAGCGTGTATTTATGCTCGATTCTACAGAAATAGAGGCAGCTTAAATTTATCTTTTGGATCAACTAGCATACAACCCTACATAATGATGATAAAAATAAATAATCGCCCAAATAGGTGATAAAAGAATAAAATTATGAAATAATTGAAAAAACTGTCATTACTATAATTATTTTTAAATATAATATTGTAAAATGTATAAAATATACGTAACATTTACGCAATTTATATAAGCAAGCAAATACAAAGGTGAAAATCTAAAACTTCAATAACAATACGTATAAGGGAAGGATCGCATCGCAAGTAGGTAGAGGTTATTATCTTAAGTATAGTATAGTATTATAATATTTATTTTTTATTTATTTATTTATTTATTTTCAGAACCCTTCGCGAGTGCTTTCTGTATCTATTGAACAAAACACTGTAACGAACCAACCTACACACAGTTTTATTTTTATTGTAGATAGATACATAAAATTCATTATGAATAATCATTTCGGCCATATTATTTGCGAAGTGCTTATATCCCTACATTTATCGGCGCGGAGTTCATTGAACTGGTAGGGCTCCAGCGTTGTCACGTGTGTCGTGGTGGGGGCGAGGGCTGCACACTGGGCCGGTCGTTGACTCACCCAGGGGTGCACCCCTGGCCCGACTAAACGTTTTGATTTCGCTGCGCTTGCTCTATTGTTCTAGTTCTTGTGTCTAGAGTCGATACAATTTTCTTCGCAAAAATTATGTACTTACCTATTCTGTATTAACTATAGTAATTATTTGTTACATGATTATTAAAACTATAAATACAGAATATATCTATATTCTGATCATGTTAAGATAAAAGTTTGGAGTTCAATAAAAACATGTTATCCTTTTTTGAACCTAATTGAACAAAAACACCTGATTACAATGATTTTCATGAAGAGAGTAATTTAAGTCCGTGATATTATAACGTCGCAATAGTTAGTATTCTTTGGTATATTAAGCGTGCAAATTAAAAATCTTATTGGAAAGATAATTCTTATTGGAAGATAAATCCGTTCAGAACATTTGTTTAAAGATCGATTATTTTCGAATCGTTTTCTTACTTGTTTTCATTATTGCAACGTAAAATGATTTGTTTCAATTCTTTGTGATATTTAAATTAACATAATCATGAACAACTTACACTAAAACCATAATATGTTATAGGTCAGGTATCACATATCATGTTTTGTATAGGTATAATCAAGGTATAATATAAAGATAATGGCATTATAAAATAAGGATAATTAGGTACAGTACAACGGTTTTTTACATCGTATATTTTTTGCAATAAAACTTCTTTGATTACGAGAGAAAGACAGTTTTTGCGGCGTCTTATCTTACGCGGCGTGTTGTGGTCATAGTGAATAAGGGCCCAGTTGTCACTTATGATCCATATAATACGTAAAGTTCACTGATTCTGTGTTTTTTCGAGGTAAGCGGATTTAACACGTATCGAATTGAGAACTCTGTCCGCTACAAAGCAACCAACATAACAACACCAACGGGTTGTCGTCTGTAGATCCGTGCCTTCGCACTGGTAAAAATATTATTATTATGATCATCTTCAGTATTACCTATGAGATTTTTGAAGGCTCCACGTAATATAATTTAGTGTCAGTATGTCCTCGTGATTTTTTTACAACTAGCATTTATAAATGTCCCAAACCACTCTAGTTCTATTCTTGTGTTACCTACGCTCGTGAATGCTTAACCTCATGAATAATTGAGGCTTATGATTGACGATGTTAAACAGATGCATGCATACTTTACAATAGTTAACAACTTCTACCATCATCAGTCAGTAGTAGCGTTTATAAAATATGTCCTAGACCACTCTAGAGTCTACTTCTATTCTTATAATGCTTAACCTGGTAAATTAATTGAGGCTTATGACAATGTTAAACAAATGCATGCAGAGTTTTGATAATAAACAATTAATTTTCCTCTGAATTGTTTAGCTGTTTGGTGTCATATTTTATAATACAAAACAATCACATTCTGATATCTCGTTGAGTGCGGAGGGTTGCGTGCGGACGCGGTTCGGAGTCAAGGAAGGTCACCGTGGACCGTGGTATAGCTATCAGCGACGCTCGAGTCGTTTTTTGTGGCTGCCTCTCCGCTTGGTGACCAGTCGCGCATTGAAATTACTGATCACATGACCGAAAAGTTTCGCACTTACCGTTACTTTATTCGCTGTTTTCTTTATTTCTGAGAAAAAACGGACGGATGATGTTTATTAACACTTTATGATTTACACTCAGACGAAATAAAAAGTCAGAAAACTTAAGAGCTTCGTCCTTTACATGTGTGTAGGAAATGTCGAAATTATGCGAATACTAATATAGTAGAGAATAGATTGTAGGTATTATACATACTAATTATGTGTGTAGGAAATTTACAAGGCGATTATATAGTAAAAGGTTAAGTAAGTAGGAAGGTAAAGTTAACCGTGATAGAATCCTCGAATATGGATTCAAAGAGTCAAAGCCACGGCTCCTGTTGGATTGTTATATTGGAGATCGGTAATTTTTTATCTTGCGCAGTACCTACTAAAGAAGGTAATGAACCTGCCTACCTGACTGAGCAAGTCTATATTTAAACAGGTCTGCATCGACCGTATTCTATGCCCCATAACACAGTTTGAATTTACTTTATCGTTTACTAGCTGTCCCCCGAGGTTTCACCCGTGCGGTAATTTCTGATGCACCTATACGAATGAATAGAAATTTGAATATGAATACTGAATTGTTTTTGTGATTGTTTCCTTCATTTATTTTGTTACCTGTCACTTTTCTTGGCAACACAATAATAATATTATGCGAATCATCGATTTAGAGTACTTAATATGTTTCTATGTGTTCCACTTTTGTAAGCCAGTTCGTTGCTTATATTTTTGTTGTTTTGTAAGTCTCTCATTCGAACACTAGAATTAATTTTATATTTAGATACAAACTTAAGTTTTACAAACTTAAGTTTTACAAACAAGATGACTGTATAAAGATAACTCGATCGTTTTTGTTTTTAAACGTTCTACAATCTATTTTTGGATGTTATTTTTCTAAAACTGCGAGTAAATAACCAGTGATTACAGTTTTATTTTTCCACACTTTATTACTACGTTCTTTTGATTTTGTTCTTCGTTCGTTCGGTAATAGTAATAAATATAATTTTCATTACTCATACTCGGAAAGTAGGTCTGAAGTTGCCTGAGAAGCGGGTTGAAAGTAACCCTTTTCAGCCCTAGGGAGAATCGCTTTCAACTGACAACTGTCAAATTATTAAAAAAAAACTAGGTCTATTTTCACATTTCTATTGAACCATGTTCCAACTTTCTATACAGCCAGCGCGATAAAAAATTTAAATACCTAACGTAAAGTTTAAGTAGGTATTAATTAAAATAAAATTCACTCATTTTTTCTTTAGCTAATAATTCCTATTTTTATTTTGACTTTCCTTGCATTCGTAATGAAAAGCACAGTGTTATCCTCGGGAGAAAGACTTATTTAGTACCTCGATCTATTGGCCAAACCCCGTCTCGGGACTAAATAAGTTACTTTCACCCCTAGGATAACAATGTACTATTACATCTCTCATATTCGGTAAGTAGGTCCTTATTACCCCCAAATGGGGCTTGTAGATGACCAATTAGCGCTCTAGGGTAATAATGTAACTAGAAAAGCTCTAGGGCGGTAAGTAATTAAAAAAAAACTCTTCACTCTTTCAAAAAGTTAGCGTACATCTAACAATCATACTGGCAATAGACATCATGCATTCAGCCCAATGACAAAAGAGGTCGCTTCGCTATTCAGCCTTGTCTTCGTATGAGTAGTACGTCTGAGGTATGAGTATAATAGTCATCAATTTTAAATATCGAACGGCGAAGCTCAATTTCGTTCTTGAAAATAATAATAATAAAATGTTTTATTCTTGTAATGCCGGTTTCTTTCTACTTACCTCACAATCGAGATGTAAAGCAAAGTAGTTAGCTCGGGTGTAAGCATCAATTGCACCTTCGATAAAACGTAGTGATAATTTGCTCAGTGCCTCGAACTATAGGCGCCCTCGCTGCGCTCGTGCGCCTAAATATCTCAGGCTGCAATTGATGCCTTACAGTTCTTGGCTACTAATCTACTATTTGTGCGACGGACAGATACTGTCTGGACTGGACTTGGCGGCAGTGGTCGCGGTCGTTCACCAGCCCTGGCCCTTTGCCCCCTCCTATTCATACAACAGCGATACAACAAGGGATACAACAAGGGATTATTTAGTTAGGGTCGTCAACATCCCGAGTTTAATATATACGTAGATCGTAAACCGCACGCGTTTTAATGTAAGTATAGCAAGTTAAATTTGGATATAAAATAATTTTTCCACGTTCCATATTACATTTATTAATATTCACCTTCATTGGCAACCCTAATAGCAAGTCAAGTTTTCCACTTTTCCCAGTAAACACTATATAATTAGTAAAAATTATCTGGGACCATTGGCGTATCTAGGCTTATTTTTCAGGGGGGGCTGACCCCTGACATGTTATGGCCGATGCGAAATTCTGTAGGTGGTACTAAAAACACAAGCTTCGTTGAAAAATAAATAATAATACTCGGGGGGACGCGGTTGCAAACTTTTAAATATTAACTGTATTTTGAAGAGCCTTTCTGAAGTTAGTTATCAATATTATAGAATTTCGAATCAGTAGCCCAACATCCTGGGGTGGGCACTAGACCATCCTGGGGTGGGCACGGCCCACCCGGCTCGGGCCCTACGCCTATGTCTGGGACCACACTTAGGAGTTGGTGGCGCATTCATATACCTATAGAATACGGCCATCAGAACCGCAACGCTGCCGCGCTGTAAACATACCGCTATGTACAAACATACGCGGGAGGGAAGGGGTGGGGGGCTGGTATGGTGTGATATTTCTTTGTCTAATATCATCATGCTAGTATAATTAATTATAATTGCAAGAAAGATGATTTTATGAATAAAGTCCTTGAAGATTAACTGAAGTGTCATTAGTCATTACTTATTGCGTTTAGCAGGAGCCTGTAGTTTAGTTAGTTTCGGTATTCCCGCAGGAACTCTAAAGTAGCCTAATTTACTCTTTATAACATCAGCTTTATTATTTATTAGCAGTGAAAGCCCCGTCAAAATTCGTTTCGGGATTGCCGCAGGGAATTCCAAACGTTTATTCTTTTTCTCCTCAAAAAGAATCAGCGAAATTGTATCGTTCAAATGTAGAGAAATAGGGATTTATTTTTTATATAGATAATGCCGAGATATATGCCGTGCCAGTAATTTTAAAATATTATGTTCTCGACTTTAAGGATTTTAATTTACAAAAAAATACTGACCAGTCTTACTTTGTTGTTATCTTCTTCTTCTTCTTTATAAATTAAAATGAATGTGTCTGTCCTCTATGCGTTTCGAAACCATCGGTCCGATTGTGATGAAACTTTGGCGGGTTGTTCTGCCTGCGTCCGCAAAGGTTCCTGATCCCAAAATTCACGCGGGTGAAACCGCGGGGTACAGCTAATAAAATATAAATCTATAATCAGCAGTAGGTAATAAGTCGTGTTTGAATTGACTTAACTAGGTATTACCAACTAGATATCAATTTAATTTTAATTAGAATTTTGCAGTGAACTTTGTTAAATAAATTTATTTTTGTTCGAATTAAGGTACCTATGATATTTATGGTTTTTGAGCAAATAAAGTATTCTATTATTCTTATTAAAGGTTCACAAAGATAGTATAGCTAAGAAATATTTAACCTCATCGTATGAATATTGAGAAAAAGACTCGGGTTGTCATTTGCATTTTGCACACAGTGGGTTGGTTAGGTAGGTAGCTGCTAGCCTGCCACTAGCTACCTACTTGACAGACTAATCTACATTAGGACATAGATAAGCAATAGTGTGTTAACCCACACGGGAGAAATTTGGAGTAAATCGTGTTTTAAAAGTAGGAGCGCCATTTTGTGTCAACATTTTTTATGTTCAATATTTAGTTACATATTTAAGCAATGTAATAAGGTAAACACACAATTAAAAAACGTTCCCTAACTCTCAATAAATCGTTCTGAATCAATAACTTAATTTTGTGGGTTAACATGTTATTGCTTATCTGCGTCCAATTTAGATGCTGTACAAACGCACTGCACGACGCACGCACATTGCACGCACATTGGACGTAGGTACCAGTTATAAACAATGATCGCCTACCTACAAAGCATTTAAAGGAAGTCATGGATCCTTTGGCCTTGTCATGCTTCCCAGATTTTGCAGACAGATTTTCCCGCTAGCAAATTAGGTGCTATTTAGGTGTACCTAGGCTCAATTAAACCCACATCATACCTACCTAGTAGTGACTTATTTAATGTGTTTAAATATAAAAAAAGAATGTCAATATCTGTATGTTAGGTTTAAGACGTAAACGTGTGTAGAAAAAAGATGTCACACGTTTATGCACTCAGCAGTCAGCGTCTAACCTCCATAGTCTAAATGAATACTAATAGAAAAAAGGTACATGCAATGCTTTTGCTTTTCCAGTTTCCGCCTTGTGTAAAGTCATAAAGAACTATAATTGCTTTGGTCCGGTTCATGACTTGTAAGTAACTGAATAACTATATTTGTGTCTCTTTCTCGCATGTTTTTGTTTTGGAACTGCGCTGCGCGCTTTGTGCTCAGAGTTGCGCGAGCTCGTCGCGAGCTGTTAGCAGTAGTGTTGCCAATTGGTGCGAATAGTCCTAAAGTAGTAATTTACACTAGGTACCATAATTTTCTACAATATAAATACTACTGAAGTTTGTAAATATTTTAAGGATTTAGTTAGTCGATTACCCATAAACAGATCCAGATTAAATATGGCACACTAGCTTTTTATAACCAAGTCCCTGACAGAATCCCCAGCCAAGCCAAGTTGACCTATAATTGTTATTGCTATAAAAAAAACTAAGGGCGGAAACACACTTGTATGTCGTAGCGTGTTGTGTCGCGTTGTGTCGCCTTCTGTTGTGGCGGTGAGTGTGTACACTAATGCGTCGTAACGTGTTGTTTCGGTTTCATACATTTAGTATTGTTTGAGACATATTTCTATGTTGTGTCGTGTTGTGGTGGATTTTCGCCTACTACTCGAATGTTAGACGGAAACATACTTGTGTGTCGTCAGTCGTGTCGTGTCGTGATGTGTTGTGGTGTACTCTTGTGGCGGTGTGCACACTGTTGAGGCAGAAACACACTTATGTGTCGTGTCGTGTTGACTTGTGTCGCCTTCTATTGTGGCGGTGAGTATGCACACTAATGTGTCGTGTTGTGGCGTGCTCTCGTGTCGTGGCAAGTTGGGCCACGAGTCAAACACATTTTTCTGTCGTGTTGTGTCGTGAGTCGTGACATATCTGCACCACCACTCTGTCGCAATCGATCGCGAGTAGTGGGAGCCGCAACAGAACGCGAAACAACACGACACAGCATCAATCACAAATCGACTACTTTAGCGTACAATTTAGAGTAGTGTGATCACTCGCTTTCTTTCTCTCTCACTCACTGATCCTAAATCGGAACTAACGTTTACACCTTCCGATTTCTTAAATTGGTTTCTGACAAATTGTAAAGTGTAATAAGCCTTTTAAGGAACGTATTGTCATGTCACGGTCACGAAAACTCGTCCAAAAAGTTCAATTTTTTGTGACCACGTGGCATGACGATACCTTTCTAAGTTTTTTTTTGGCGACAACGAATAACGATTATAGATTGTCAACTTGGATAAGAAGACAGGTATTTGAATAAAATAAATCCACACATATAAATAAAAATTGAAGTGTCCGTTTTCAATGTCAAATAACAGCTTTTTACTAAATATGTACCTCTACCTACATAAAAAAAAATTACCTAATTGAAATTTTTGTCTCTGTCTCTCTCTCTATTTGTTCTCGCTAAACTCCGAAACGGTTTTGACCGATTTTGACAGCATTTTCACTGCAAGATTTCACTGACATAAGGAGTAAATCCCGAAACTTTCTCGGGTCCCCTAGTCGTTTAGTATAATTGTAAAAAGTAGTGTTTGCGGTATCTTGCCAATCTAATTTTTGTACCAAAACCTTGTGAAAGATTCGTTTCCAAGTTCCAATACTTCATGTTCAAGGGATCAAAAGTTTTACTTCCAAAATACTAAGTTCTCTGTGCAAATAGCTCAAGGAATTAAAAGTTTTACTTCCAAAATACTAAGTGCTTTGTGCAAATATTATGACGGAGAGAGAATAATAAAGATGAAGTGATTGAATAATGACGATAATTTTCGGTATTGTATTTTTCTAATCTGCTATGTTGGCAACACTATTTTTCCATGACAGCCAGCTGTGTAGACTGTAGATTGAAAAACTCAGAACGAAAAGTGTAGTCGTAGTCGTCCTTGATGTGTCATCCATTAAAATTTCTACTAACCCATGGCGTTGAATTATTAAAAAAGAACATTGATCAGATATTTTCGTCTATCTCTGAGTTGTGAGTCTTAATCGATTTTTCTTGCATAGTAGGTAGGTAGACTTGGCGAACAGGTAGTGGTGAATGATTTTACATAAAAAATGTTTATGTAACACAGTAGGTAGGTAATTGTTCACATTACTAACTTTCGTGTGATGTCTTTGTTGCAGATACCTTGGTGAGTTGGTGTCAGCCCAATTTTTGTAGCTGATTTCGAGTATCGTGCTGTAGTGTGATCAAGTGCTGCCTGTGGTGATGTGCTGTTGAGAAGTATTGTTCTCAAGTGCCGTGGATGCTGTGATTGCGCTCTAATCCTGGACCGGGCATGGTGCCTGGCAGGTAGCGCGCGCGGGTGGCCGGCGCAGGCCCCACAGAAGCAGCTGCGAGTGTCTCCCAGCGTTGTCTATGGCCGAGCAACATCTCACACCGTCGTCACACTCTGCACTAACGAGAGAGTCCAGTAGGTGAGAAAACTGTTCCAATTAAGATTATGGTTACCTTAAATCCAATTAGGTTTGACGACTCAATTGGTGCAGTAGGTCACCATGCCTACCCACTAATCAAGAGGTTCCGGGGTTTGATTCCCGGTGGGAGTGGACTTTGTGTGATGAACACAGAGTTCTATTTTTCAGTCTGAGTGTGAATATACATATATCTATAGTATAATTTATATAATTATGTATTAATATGTAGTATACCATGTTTGCTTAGTTTTCACGACACAAGCTTATAGCTTAGTGTGGGATCAAGTAGATCTGTATGTTGTGAAGTAGATTGTTATTATTATAATAATCTTCAAATATACAGATTAGAGAGGTTCAGTTTGCCCTTTCCTGGTAAATATATTTAGGTCTGTAGGTTATTTGTGTTACCTAACTTTTTTTAAATTTATTATGGTAACCATGAATTTCGGATAATACTAGTAATAACTAAAATTTGGTTATTACCTACTACTAATAAGCAATAACTTAAATTCATTGTAATAAATAGGTAGGTACACTAGGTATAAATTCCAAAAAAAATGTACAATTTTAGTAATACAATATAGAAAAAAAAAGTGATAGAATAAAGCTGATAGGATTTTGTTATTTCATGCATTACTGTTGTTTTAAGTATAAGGTTAAGGATTTGTTGTTAATTTTGTTAGTATTTTGTGAAGTAAATACTTATAAAACTAATTTCATTACAACTTCAACTTGTCTTGTGACATAGGCCTCCTCCAAAGCCTTCCGCGCGTTTCTGTCCTTTGGCATTCACATCAATGGAGTCATCAAACAAGTGTTTCTCAGATCATTTGCTTATCTGACATTTATTGGTCTTCCTGTTTCCCTTTTGCATTCTCTTGGGCAGCACTCCACAACATCCTTGTCTATTTATTTATGTGTTGTCGCATCTAATATGACCTGTTCACCGCCATCTCTGTTGTTTTACTATTTTGTTTATTACTTTTGTTTTAGATTTAGCTTTTATTATATCGAGTTTAATTTTATCTATTATTTATTAATGTTATATATTAAGCATACCTCTCTATGACGCCGCCCCCAGGGAATAAACTGGTAATATCAAAATTAAAATTTTACAAGAAAAAAATAAAAAAATTCATAACTATTATAATATACCACATTTCTATTACTACGTTTGCTTGATTTCCACAACACAAGCTTATAGCTTAGTGTGGTATCAAGTAGATCTGTGTTGTGAAGTGGATTATTATTATTTTATAAAAATACTAGCTGTCCCTGAGATTTCATCTGCGGTAATTTCGGAGTTCCCGCGGAGGTTGCGGGAAAAAAGTACTCTATGTCCTTCAGTTCCCGAGGGAATTTCGGGATAAAAACTATCCTATCTTTTAAGTTGGATCATATTATAAATGGTTACAAAATTTTATCAAAATCCGTTCAGTAGTTTCGGAGTCCATCGCGGACAAATAACGTGACACGTGATTTATATATATTAGATATATAAATATACCTACTATACAATAAAATACTATCACAATATATACATATACATTACTAATATATAATAAAATATAATAATATAAGGAATGATATGGTCCTTATTTGATATTTATATTATCTGTTTAAATAAATTATTACTTGTTTATAGAAAAAAACTTTAATCTTTCTCTTTCATAATTTCAATAGTAAAATTTCTAAAAAAGATTACTGTCTTGGAAACATTTCTAATAAGTAGAGTTAAGATTATGGAAAATGGAAATCAAAATATGTAAATACTAGCTGTCCCCCGCGGTTTCACCCGCGATAATAACCGGATTAAAAACTACTTTTAAGTTTATAGCTATCAGACAGACAGACAGAATTTGACAAGATTTTATCAGTTGACAAGGTTGAAATGTAATATTCCGTAAACTAGGTAAAATTTTAAATGTTCTCAGTTTTACTTATTCTAATCTATCCTTTTAATTAAAATTGTAATCACTAGGTACATAGTATTCGAAACAAAGTCGCTTCCCACTGTCTGTCCTTATGTATGCGTAGATCTTTATAACTACGCAACGATTTTGATGCGGTTTTTTTAATACATTCAAGAGGAAGGTTTATACGTATAGTTTATCCTGGAATTTCCACGGGAACTCCGAAATTACCGCGGGTGCAATCGCGGGGGACAGCTAGTCTTTAATAATTTGGATACCTTCCTTTCAACCATAGCCGTTTTTTGCACAGGTTGTACATGTGTTGTTTGTTGGGCAGGTCTTCTCAAAGCAGGGTGGTGGGCGGTCGGTGGTTGCGTAAGGTGCGTCGAGCTAGCCACAGCCGTCGGAGCAGACGCAACGCGACCTCACCACAGCCACGCTCTGCCAGTCGACACTCCCACGCGCACGAAGCCGAGCCCTACGCGCACGTCGAACTGCGCAGGAGCTCGCGCCTCCTCTACACACAGCCGAGATCCGATTACTCCATTAGCGAACGCTGGTCATACGGGGCCGACGTATACGAAACCCGCTACGATACAACGGAATTGAAGAGCGGTGATACCAGCAAGTCTTCCACTGGTGAGCGTTCGAAACGCGGGCGCACGTCTTCGCATGACAGAAAAAAACACAAAAGCCATTCTGTATCGACCGCTTGCACTACAGAAGACTGTGTTGCATACTGTACACGTTCACGGACTGCTCTTAAAATTAATGAGAGTGCTTGTGAGCCAACACAAAATAAATTAAAAATACACGGTCCATCATATTTAAACGTGAATCCAACGACATCAGTTCCATTGACGCCAACCTCACTGCAGGGGCAGGCTGAAGGTGGTTTACTGCCGCTGGACGACAGGGACTTTGCTTATTCACCATTTAGCTCGTCTACTGTCACTGAGCTGTTGGATTCCGACTATTCTGTTTACAGTCCTACTGCTAGCAAGAGTAAAGGAAAGAAAAGGAAGCGATCATCCAGTAAGAAGAGCAGTGGTTTGATTAACTTTGATACTTGCACCAAGAAACTCAAAACCGAATTACAGAGTATAGTCACAGCTGGGACAAGCAAGGATTATAAACCTTTCAAATACGAAGCTGATCAGCCTGAACAGCATTTGTCAGCACAAGGGTCGTGCTCATACCCGTTACGCAACCGACACAGCCGTTATCTCGGACCACCCACTTCAACTGTTACTAGTGTTACTAGTGACCATCAAGGTAATTGGCGATAAATGCTTCTTTTCATTTGTATTATATTATAATGTGACACTTTTACATTCTGTTTATATTGAATTTAACCTGTTCATAATAAATGACTAATGTGTATATGGACGCAGATAAGCAATAACATGTTAACCCACAAAATTAAGTTATTGATTCAGAACAATTTATTGAGAGTTGGGGAACGTTTTTTAATTATGTGTTTACTTTATTACATTGCTTAAATATGTAACTAAATATTGAACATAAAAAATGTTGACACAAAATGGCGCTATACTTTTAAAACACGATTTACTCAAAATTTCTCCAATGTGGGTTAACACACTATTGCTTATCTATGTCCATATATGCTATGACTTCGTACACCTACAGTAAATTAGTAATTTGAACGTTTACATATTTGTTATTAAAATATGTCATTGTGGTTTATAAATAAAATTGCACTTTAAGGGGCGGGGGGACCTTGGTCGCGTCTTATCACGCATTATCATGTACATACAATCAAGTGTAGTCATTTGTTTGAGATAGAGCAAGACTGTGTTGTATTACTGTATTATAATAATTACCGTATTGCAGCGGGTCCATCCACGAGTGACGCGCAAGTTAAAGAAACTCCAAGCGAGCGCAGGCCCGCCGCGGACAGTCGTGGGCGAGCCATCAGTCCGAGCCCCTCCAAGGTTGTACTGGAGGCCGGTTCATCCAAAGCTCACAGCTCAACCAGCAAACTTCTGATCGTCCCGCGCGATCTTCCGTATTTACGTCAAACTAACGCACGTAGAGTAAGTAAAAAGAGTTATTTATACAAAAAGTGTACCAACAATGGCCTAGATGATAAAATAAAATTTTGTTTAGTTTTAAGTCTGTAAAATCCTTTGTGCTGAATGATTGATGTATCAACGCACAGCCTAAACCGCTGATAGTAGAGACTGAAGCTTGGAGGATGTGTTCTTTGTATGACGTATCCGATAAGAAAGGATTTTTGAAAATTCAACCCCTAAGGGGGTGAAAAGGGGTTACAAAGTTTGTATGGAACAATTCCGCGGGAACTTCGAAATTATCGCGTGTGAAACCGCGCGGGACAGCTAGTAGATTAATAAAAATATGACACGTATTTTTCCTTTTTTTAAGTAAACAAAACATAACGACGATATTACATTGAGACGAAATTTCGCGTGACGTCACACCTACATACACTCATACGTAGTTATCACGTCACGAGCCCCTACTCTCTAAACTTTAATGCGTGTTATCTAAGATTTTTCAATAATTTGAAAAACCAAGAAATACGTACCTATTAATTATTTTTTTACTGTATAACTGGCTGAGATTTATGATTTTTATACCCCGTCATCATGCCTATTGTTACAACTTACAATATAATATTATCATACATACGACAATAAAAGGCTAGATTTTTTTCATGTTTTGCATTATTTTGGTGCAGAGTATCGCAGCTGCAACGGGTTCGGCCTTGGGAGCTTGCTTGTCGAGAGGCGCCAGCACCTCGCAGCGCTCGAGGCAGGAAACTGCTTCCAAGCGACAGGTACCTATGTGTACTACTTGTTAAAGAACATCTTTGACTTTTATCTCACTATAAATGTGTACCTCTACATAGATATTATGAAATACAAACGCTTTTCCCTCTCTTCTCAAATATTAATATCTCACGATTATAGGACACAAGGGGCCCTTTGTAACAAAAATGCTACGGTGGGCCTCAGACCAAATAAAAACTAAAGACGGAACGTCTCGAACAACAAAGTGAAGCCGGTTGCGTATGCATGTGGTGATTAGGAAAGTGTATGGATTTGTTTTACTTACTGGTGATAAGTGATTCCATGCTGTTTTTTATTTTTTGACCGTTGACGACACAATATTGCATTTTTTCCAACTTAATTGTTGCGTCACCTCCATTAGCGGGAGAAGCTCAATCTAAAAGGTATGGTGTCTTTTTCTTGTGTGTGCGTGTTTCTGTGTACGTGCACGGCGATGGTGTCTTTTTCCGGGCTTCACTTGTTTGTTCTACGCGTTCCGTCTTTAGTTTTTATTTGGTCTGAGCGGTGGGCTAGTTAACTAAATTTTCCATTTTTACTCCGTCATGTAGATAAATAAAAAATCTTGGACACGTATTTTTTCATTAAAAAAAAAACAGTTATCGAAAAATAACGGAGATAAATTAAGTCGAAATGTCGCGTGACGTCAGGCCATGCTTACAGTTTATACGACGTTCACGTCACGTCACGAGCCCGCACTCCTAAACTTTGGATGCACTATTTTTTCATTAATTTGAAAAATCAAAATGTACGTGTCTATTATTTTTTTATTATCTAACTTGACGGTCTTAATAGAATTTAGATTTTCATACCCGGAAACATGCCCATTGTTTCGGTATTGAATCCGACGATCGAGACTTTTGTCGTAGTAGTTACTCGTGGTTAATAAAACAGACGCGAACTTGCTGTTAGTTCGGCCTCCATAGCCAAGTTGACAATCTGTAGACGCATACTGAGGAGTGAATTACAAACTTTGGACGATTTTCGTGCAGGGCGGACCACGCACTGAAGTCTGAACCCGTGCAAATACATTCACTTTTCAAATTATTTTCACTTCTTCAATTTGGTATTCATGATGGCTTGGTGTTTGATTGAATTTTGCAGAAAAATTTGGATGATATTCCAGTTTTATAGTTATGTTGTTTATATAAAAAATTTTGAAACACAAGTATGAAGCACAAAGAACACTTTCACACCTATCCCAGATACACAAGAAGAATAAAATATTGTTGCCAGGCGCAACTTACAATTTTTACCTGACATGAGTGATGCCAGGCACAAAAATAAGATTAATTAATTATTATTTGTTTCAAGTGGAAGAATACTCATTGTGTATGGCAGCAGTTGTTCTTAAATTTTTGTATCTTCTTTTTTCGTAAACAATAATTGCTAGGTTAGTTGGACCGAAAGTAAGATACCAATTTTATTAATATAATTTCAAAAGGAATTCCTATATTACGAAATTTCTTTTGAATATTTCCATAGTAGGTATACACGCATAATATCAATATTTTCGTTTCTTTTTCATATGGTTATATGCATTCAAATGAGGTAAATTTTTACATCTACAGATGTACTACTACAGTAGGTAAATAATGTGTCATTAAAAATATACAAATAAAATTATACCATAAAGATATTACAATATTTTTTTTATGTGGTAATTATTAAATCTATTGGTACACTATAACTACAGTTTTTTTTTTGCTGTGAACCTGTAAGTGTAGAGTGTATGGCATAATTATTAGGTAGCTGGTAAGCAAGTACTTTCTGTAAATAGGTACACACGAAGAGCCACAACTATATGAGTAGTAAACCACAACTATATGCACCATCAGATTATTGTTTATGGTAAAGATTTTAGTCATGGTAATATTGACAGTAAATTTTGAGATGTCCTGACCAATGGCTTAATATGGACAGTATAGTTTTAGATTTCAATCGGTACGCATGTTCGTATGGCGTAAATTCTTATAATTGACGGAATTTAACCTACATTATTTTTTAACGAGATATAATTAAATAATTAGACATTTTAAGTGAAAACGTTAAAATCACTACGTATATCTATGAACCAAAAGATCTGGTATTTAAGAAACCTTACGTGCACTAATATATCAAGTATTTTTCATAATGTTGAGATTACTAAAACATATGAAGAGAAGTATGGATATGGTGAGTTTTTATTCGTGTGGCACGTCATTGAGTGGAAAGTTGTGATTGTTGTTGTGAAACCTGGACAATTTCATGGAAAACCGTCAATTCCGGAGCTCCCGAGCTCCGACACATGAGTGACGTGGTGATATTAGAAGTTATTTGTTTTTGTCGCAGGTGACCGACAGCGAGGGCGAAGGCGGCAGCGCGGCGGGCGGGCGGCGGGCGCGGGCTCGCGACATGCCTCAGCCGCAGCCGGCCTCCACAAGGCGGGAAAAGAGAGGTGATTTACCAATTATATTCACAACCATATCAAATTATAAGACACCATGTTCCAAATACATTGACTCACCTTAATATAGTATACTCTTGATAGCTATGAACTACCGTCGCGATGAAACATCCTTACTAATATTATAAATGCGTTTGTTTGTTACGCTTTCACGCCTTAACGGCTCCGACGATTATCATGAAATTTTGTATGAACGTTGTCAGGGGTACAGAGAAGAACATGGGGTACTTTTTATCCCGAAATTCCCGCGGAAACTCCGAAATTACCGAGGGTGAAACCACAGGGAACAGCTAGTAATAATATATTTGTGTGGGTATGATCTCAATCAAATCATATCGTGTATATATTTATGTCATCTTAAAATTCGCTTTCTCGTACATCTATAGTTTCTGTGCTAAATTATTTTTTGTTCAGGCCTATCAACTGGTTATATACTTACATACTGTTTATTGCAAATACCGAAAGATTTGATGCTTAATTTAAAAAGAGAGTAAACCCTTTTGTTAGTTATTTAGTGATGAGTAGGGCGCATAATATATAAATTATTCTGAAAACTTTATAACTTGAGATAATATCGTTTATTATTAACTACAGGTGTACATAAATAATTATTGTCAAGTAAACGAATTAAATAAAAGCAGTTGCCCCTTATTCTTTTCGTAAAAGAAGTTAATTAGTTTGTTACCTATTTTTATTTAATTTTAGTAAAAATAATAATAATTACTGTAAGACCTTAGGGGTTATCTAAAACTATGAAGGATTCGAATTGATAATTATCATAAGCCTAATAATTATCATAATAATTATCTGAAAATATTCTTAATAATTATGAACCCTTTTTAAAACATGTTCGGTCGTTAGTAACAAAAAAACTTGCGAACTATTTATTATCTTGTTTAGTTAATATCCTTTTAATTAATTATCATAGATCAAAGCTAGTTGTTTTGGTGTATAGATGACACGTTAGACATTACCGCCTGGCACTAGCGCTTTAGTTGACCGATCAATAAAATGGTTTTTATTATTATCATATATATATAATTATATAGAATAATTAAGATTAATAATTAAGAATATTATTGTCAATTAATACTAATAGATAACTTACAGATTAAAAGCATATTTAATAGACAATTATTAATTGAAATTTAATCTATTGATAAATAAAATTGTCGAACTAAACTAGCCCATCGGCGGTAGGATTTTGATATTATTTTAATAAAGTTTCGGTATCGTTACGAGAGTGACGTGTGATTTTGTTGTCTTATCTGAAAATTATAAAAGCACATAAATATAATTCCCACACTTTGCCATCTTACCATCGGTCGGAGAGTTACTAGAAGCTTTTTGTTTTTTTTTTAAAGATCGATTATTGTGTTAAATAAGACTACGTTTTATCTTTGTGCGTCATCTCGATACTATCCCGATATCCACGTGGGTGATACAGGTAGTATTTTTTTTTTGTAAATATAGAAAAACATCATGCCGATATTGTACGAGTAATAAGTATTAGTAATTATTGTACATATAGTGATGCGTGTGTAAATAAATCTACGTGATGTGTTGTAGCGTGATGTGAAAATGATTTAATAAAAACCAGTTTGTTTGGTTCCAGGAAAAACCAGTCTGGGTTCGTGTGCAAGCTCTGGAGGTGCGTCCAGCCGGTCTCACCCCCAGCCGTTAACCACGGTAAATATCATTCACTGTTCAACCCTTAACCGTCGATTTAGCTGATCCTACGTAAACGTGTCATAATATTTGCCTTATTTTAGTTCTACATTGATCAGATTTATCTGTTATGAGCGATTTTTAAAGAACTTCATGAGATTGACACATTTGTGCTGCTCGTCTTCCTAAATAAATAAATAATTGGTGTGTTGTCTGTGTGCGCGCAGGGTGCGGTAGCGTCCACGTCGTCCACACCGCCGGCGTCGGCGTCGAACGTGTCGATGCCCGACAACTCGTCCAGCGATGCCAAGCCCAAAGGCAAGGGTGGGTACATCATTACTATTACTTGCTTTTAATTAGCCCACTGTGTACGTATGACTAAGACGGATGGAGCTGTGCTTTGGTTTTTTTTTGTTGTCATGACAGTTATTTTTTCCTTATTTTTATCACAATTAATGTCAGGAGATGAACCTATTTACCTAAAAACTGCCTGAGATCATAAAGAAATGTTATCACATGTTACTTACCTATTTCTTAATTCTTCCACAAATAACATTAGGTACTATAATTCTGTGGTACCTGTTATTGAATGACAGATTAAATTACCTGCCTATCTATCAGGTACCTTAATACCATAAGTCGCCCATAGCACAGGTTTTTCTTGGTTGGCTTCTAAGAGTTATTCGTCAACTCGCACATATCTAACTCGTGAGTGCGCGCGAGTTGGCACCTTCCGTTTTTACCTACTTTTTTTGTCGTCAACTCGCTTGTACATGTAAAGTACAGTCAGATAAAGCTTGAAACTAAAAACTATAAAATATTGTCCACGCTGGCCGCTGGCTGATTCGGATAAGTAGGTTCGGTAATAATTTAGATGATAATAAGCGAAATGCTGCAATCACATATTGTGATATTATTGTTATGTGTAGTTATTTGTTCAGATTATCCTGGAATTCCCGCGGGAACTCCGGAATTAATGCGGGGAACTGCTTGTCACCGTAAACTACAGCCCTTTTTTCCCGGAATTACCGCGGATTAAATCGCAGGGGACAGCTAGTAGATATATAGATAATAGTAACACTTTGCGTACTCCTTCGCTCAGCATCGACATCGGCGGAGGAAGTCGGCGCTAGCGGCGGTGGCGGCGGCGTCGGCGCGGGGGCGGGGGCGGCGGCGGCGGCGGGCGGCGTGGCAAGCGGCAGCGGCGCGGCCGCCGCGGCCGAGGAGTCCTCGTCCGAGGAGGGCGAGGTGGGCCGCCTGCAGGCGCTGCTCGAGGCGCGCGGCCTGCCGCCGCACCTGCTCGGCGCGCTCGGGCCCCGCATGCAGCATCTCCTTCACAGGACTGTCACCGCCAACTCTGGTGGGTACCCGTTGGTTTCTACCGATACATTCACATTATATTATTACTGGACGACCCGATTGGCGCAGCAGGTCACCGTGCCGCCATACCCGCTTATCGAGAGGTTCCGGGTTCGATTCCCGGCGGGAGTGGACTTTGTGTGATGAACACATTGTTTAACTTTTCAGTCTGGGCGTGTATAATATACGGGCGTAATTTTAAACGAGGTACTTATTCAAACACTTGCTAGTTCATGATTACACGTCATTAAAAAAAATGATCAAACACAGTAAAACCTTTATTAAAAACGCGGGTACACATTGTTTTTAGCGTCAAAAATAATGTTGTGTTTTTTTTTTTTGTATACATACTTCAACTGGTTCCTTGTTTAACACTCTGTATATGTGGTATATATTACGCTTATTTGGATTTTACAACACTGTATATTTATATGCACGTTACTTTAGTTTTTTTTAACATAAATTTATAGGTTAGTGTGATAAGATGGGATGAGCTACACGCTACATTCGTTGCTTCGTTCATTTATTTACTGCAACTAGCCGGTGCGGAGGCGTCGGTGGCGTTTAAAGACCTCGGTTCTTAGTCAACAACTGTTGATCCTGATCGTATCAAACAGTTTTTCGATTCATGCTTTTAATATGCAGATAAATATAATAATATCATAAGTTTTTCTTTTATTCCTCATTAGATGATTCGGACGACGGCTCTGAATATTTTTCTGCAAATGGTAAGTGAAGAGAAGGTTATTGGGACGAGCGGATTTTGCTGGTCTGCATGATGTAACTACCACGAGTATTGTACTTGGGGAATTTGTCATTTCAAAAATTGTTTGAACTTCGTAGTCAAGTACTTATAGTAAGAAAAAGCATTTCTCGGGTGGAATAGCTCACTTATACGACATCAATAGTAGATTCTGAAACTTAACGAAGGATTGATGCATTTCGAGTCAAATATGACTTTTTTTTAAGTATGAGTCACTTCGGTCACGTGATAATAAATCAGTGATGTTGTAAATAAACGAATTTACAGCAATTTTAAATACATGTACACTTGAAAAGTAGCTGACTCTTGATTTCCGAACCATTGCTTTTGGTATTTAATCGTTAGAAGAAATTTAATGTCATATAAAGTAAATTAAATTTAATGTAGGCAAGTGAAAAGGGTATAAACGTTCAAGTGTGGTGTCGTGTAAGCGAGCTCCATGACCATCGGCGCGGCGGCCGCAGTGGGTGTAGGTCACTTGTGAAGGGAGTGCGCGTGCGCGTGTTGTGTGCGCAGCCGCGTCGAAGGCGGCCCAGCTGCTCGCCGGGCTGCAGGCGACGGGCGACGAGGGCCAGCAGCTGCAGGCGGTGATCGAGATGTGCCAGCTGCTGGTGATGGGCAACGAGGACACGCTCGCCGGGTTCCCGGTGCGCCAGGTGGTGCCCGCGCTGGTCAACCTGCTCGCCGCCGAGCACAACTTTGACATGGTTTGTGTTGACTTTATACCCTGTTTTCTAATTACAGAGCATAATAGACTAGACATATAGACTCAGTAGCGCACAATTCCGAATTGTGCTAATGCTTTCATACTAATTGCCGTAGTTGAAACATTCAACGTTGAGCATTATGCCGCATAATGCGCTATAGTGCTGTAATTAGAAAACAGTGATAATTACTATTATTATAATATTCATTTGTTTGCATAACACATTGTTCTATAAGATGGGTACATTGATGATATTGATACAAGTTCTAATCACTCGAATCTAACTTTACTGAGTAGAAAAATTACACAACAAAAAAATAACAAAATAGCATGGACGCAGTGTGTATACCGTCACATTATTATTCTGTCAGTCAATCTAGAAACAAGAACATAAATATCTTCAATGTTTTCCTGTAATGTAATGTGATGTGTGTCTTTTACTCTGTATTTGATGTCTAAATTTTTTCTATCAGCGGAGACCTGTAACTGGCTGCTATTTTTTAATACAATGGTATTTCTTTCTATAAAGCTGTTGGTCTTCCTAAAAATAAATAAATAAATACTAGCCATTACCAAATGCTGAATTTGTACGTGTGTTCCACAGATGAACCACGCGTGCCGCGCCCTCACGTACATGCTGGAGGCGTTGCCGCGCAGCAGCGGCGCCGTGGCGCTGGCGGTGCCCGCCTTCCTCGACAAGCTGCAGGCCATCACGTGCATGGACGTGGCCGAGCAGAGCCTCACCGCGCTCGACATGCTCTCCCGGCGACACTCCAAGTCGATACTGCAAGCGGTTAGTACACTTTGGCCCGTACATCCCCGTTTTCGAAATTTAAAAAAAAACTTTAACCCCCTAAAATATTTTCGAAATCGACAACGATGGAAATTGCATTGACCTATGAATAAGGGTATATAAACAGAAACACTTGTCAAAATGGATATACTCTAGTCTTGGTTTCCTACTTCATTTTTAACCGACTTCCAGAAAGGAGGAGGTTTTATGTTCACTTGTATGTGTTTTTTTATCTTAATTCATCCAATGCAATTAGTGAAACAGGACTATCTTGGGACATAATCGAATCTTGATAAATAAATAACGAGAGAAATATGAATCCTAGACCTTTGACATGCCTTTTACCACACTATACTGCGCAACTTACCCCTCATTCTTTAAATCCATTGATCACCGTCCAACCGTACGGTCTGGACGGACGGTCGGCGTACAACGCCCTGTAAATATATGTGATTGTTCTTATTCCAACAGCGTGGTGTGTCCGCGTGCCTGACATACCTCGACTTCTTCTCCATCAACGCGCAGCGCGCGGCGCTCTCCATCACGGCCAATTGCTGCCAGAACCTCACACCCGACGAGTTCCATCTCGTCAGAGATTCATTGCAGCTGCTTGCTAATAGGTAAGTTAACACAACTCAAAGCATTAATACCTACATATATTTTTTCGTTAATTCAGTGGTATTTTGTATCTCTGTACTTTACGCGATGTCTCTCTCAGATGTGAAAAGATTTTTATAAAAGTTTTTCAATTTAAAAAAGGCGGAGAACCTCTTCAGGGTGATCCCATACAAATCGCACAAGATCTGATGTAAATATTTTGGACGGTTTTTACGACGACGACGGTTTTTTTAAATTAACATTATCATTCAGAACCAATTACTTGATGAAACTCTGCATATTTATGCGGATGACAATTATTAATTTCAGATTGACTCAACAAGACAAGAAATCAGTGGAGTGCGTGTGCCTCGCGTTCTCGCGGCTGGTGGACAGCTTCCAGCACGACCCTGCCCTGCTGCAGGAGATCGCCACTCCGGAGTTGCTCACCAACTTGCAGCAACTTGTAAGTCTTATCTCACCATATAAGTATTCAATAGGACTTCAGTGAACTATGTTTTATTCGGGCCCATAGCGAAAATATAAGGTTTCAATCTCCCACAAGGCGGACCCACTAGTGAATCTGAAACGGTCACTAGCTGATAATATCACTCGTGGTAATTATTGACAGTTGATAAGGCTGGCACTCATGTCCAGTGATTATTTATTATAGATTTTAATTATTAAGAAACATTGTCATTTGCAGAATGAGCCCGATGACAAGGTATAAGATCAAAATTCTATTGAAAAAAATATAGATACGTATTTTTTGCTTTTTCGAATGATTGAAAAAATACTAAGATAAAACGCATTAGGAATGGGAGGTCGCGACGTCATAACTAAGTATAAAGTGTACCTAGGTGTGACGTTACAACTTAACGAATCTTAACTCAATTTATCGCTGTTATTTTTTGATTACGTAAAAAAAGGGAAAATAAGTATTCAATATTTTTTAACAATCTACACTACGGTAGACTAAAAATTATAATTTAGTCATCATGCTCATTATAATTAACAGATGATGACGATGATGAATACTGAGTGTGTGTGTTTTCGTTCGTCAGCTGGTGGTGCAGCCGCCGCTGATATCGGGCGCGACGTTCATCACGGTGCTGCGGCTGCTGTGGACCATGTGCGCGGCGTGCCCGCAGCTCGCGCTCGCGCTGCACGTGCGCTCCATAGCCGACACGCTGCTGTGCCTGCTCACCGGCTCCACGCTGCACCAGGAGGTGGGTGACGCACTATGATAAATTAAGTACTAGCTGTCCCGAGCGTTATGGATCGACTATGGATTATCGTAAATCAACGTCTAGTTCATGCAGAATAGTTTGTATTAATTTTGATAAAAATTAATGTTGTTGTCGTTACTGATATCTTAGCAAGTGGAGCTGATATCTCGATCGCCGCAAGAGCTGTACGAGATCACGTGCCTGATCGGCGAGCTGATGCCGCGGCTGCCCACCGACGGCATCTTCGCGGTGGACGCGCACCTCGACCGGCCCTGGTCCGCGCCCACCGAGCGCACCGCCAGCTGGCAGTGGAGGGACGATAGAGGTACGCGAAGTGTGCAACTACAGGCCTAACTGGATGATTTTTCTTGTTTACGATCCTACTAATATTATAAACGCGAAAGTTTGTAAGAATGTATGGATGGATGGATGGATGGATGTTTGTTACTCTTTCACGCAAAAACTACTGGATGGATTTAAATGAAACTTTACAATAATATAGCATATACATCAGATTAACACATAGGATATTTTTTATCTCGAAATTCCCGCGGGAACTCTGAAATTAACGCGGGTGAAACCGCGGGGCACAACTAGTACGTAATAATATTGTGATAATAATTCATTCATGGACACACACAACATCATCTGGTCCTAAACTAAGCAGGGCTTGTACCAACGGCTAGATAATTGATAAAAAAAAAAAAAATGTCTTTTTATTTGTAAATACATACATAATTTACATTAAAACATTCAGAATAACGAACCTGCGACACCTGCCGTAGCAGTCAAGTTTGCTAAGTACGAAGCTGACTTTTACAATAAACTATACTGATAGAAGGCATAATAATATGTGTGTGACATGAGAATGTGGTCCTTCGAGCCGTACTATCACGTTTGTATGTCGTGTGTGCAGGTGTGTGGCGCTCGTATTCGTGGGCGGAGTGCCGCGCGCTGGAGGCGGGGCTGGCGGCGGGCGAGGAGGAGGTGTGCCTGACGAGCGTGGGCCGCTCCTACACCGTGGACCTGACCGCTATGCAGCAGCTCAACGACCACACCGGCACCGCGCGCGCCGTGCAGCGCGCCGCGCCGCCTGCGCCCGCGCAACCCGCCGCCGACAGCGCCGCCGCCGCCGCCGCCGCCGCCCCAGGTGCGCGTATACATGACGCGCGTGCACACGCACTCGTTGCGCTAGTTTTGGAGCATTCTAAACTACCGTGCGCCTGGACCGTCTGTCCGAATTATTCGTTCGGTTCGTGACGGTCTATAAAAACTAGTTGAACCACGATCACGCGCCATCTGAGCCCTCGTAAATTAAATTTTGATGGATAACCAAACCACAGATAATATAATACCATACTAGACCAAACATGCATGATTTAAAAAAAATTACGTTTAATTTTGTTATTCGTGTATATCTCACATACCCACCCTCGAATTAAACGGAAATAAATTTCGATACAATCCTTGTCCTCAGTATAAGATCCTTTCTTTCTTTCAACACTAGTAATTGATTCGGAATATTCTTAAAATTTCAAGTTCTATTTTAGCTAACGATGAAGATCCATGGTGTAAATAATAGAGTTCCAGGCTGATAGCATTTATGCAATAAATTCTCGCGGTGTGCACGTCATTGAACCTCTATGCTCTATGTTTCGCCGTATTGAATGCAACGTGTAACATGACGTGACGCTGGCAGACCCGCGCATCGCGATGGTGCGCTGCAACGCGTCGCTGGTGCGCGCGCTGCTGGCGGTGCTGCACGAGGTGTACTGGAGCTCGGCGGGGCCGGCGGTGCGCTCGCAGGCGCTCAAGGCGATCCTGCGCTGCGTCTACTACGCGGACGCCGCGCTGCTGCGGCAGGTGCTCAAGATGCAGGTGAGGGGGGACACGCACACACACGCACACACTTTTACCACTACCACACAATTAATATTGGTGTTTATTTTTTTATTAGTTGTTCCCCACGGTCTCAGCCGCGATAATTTCGGAGTTCCTGTGGGAATTCCGCAATAAAAAGCACTCTATGTCCACCCGCGGCTCCAGCGGAAGACCAGCTTTGGGTCCGTAACGGTTGTCGGTTTATGTTGAGCCGGTTGCCATTTTTTTGCGATGCGTCTTTTTATCGTCGTCGTTAAAAAAAAAGATCATATTTTCCTTTCATTTATGTCTAACGTCTTTTATAAATCTTTCATGAACCGTTTCCAAAAAGTCACCACCGAAGCTGCCATACTCAATACTACAAATTGTAAAACACTATTAAGTACAAGCGTGGTTTATATTTTGTGGTTGTATGCGTGTTCGCGTCAGGTGATATCGTCGCACATCGCGGGCATGATGGCGTCGAGCGACCTGCGCATCGTGGTGGGCTCGCTGCAGCTGGCCGAGATCCTGATGCAGCGGCTGCCCGACGAGATGGGCGTGCAGTTCCGCCGCGAGGGCGTGCTGCACCAGGTGGCTCTGCTCGCCGAGCGCGCCCACCCCGCCCACCCCGCCCACTCCACCCACTCCGCCGCACAGCCCGCCGGTCAGCCGCACGCCAAGATCAAGGTGAGTAATGTTAGCGACGCGCCCCTTTTTTTTTAATTTATTTACTTCTATGTAGGTCGGCAAATGGAGGTCGGTTGAGCTATCTTTGAACGATATTGCCATGCAAAACCGTGACATCTACCATGTTGTTTTTAGATTTTTGTATTGTTGTATCGTGTTTTGTGAATATTTGGGACGAAGATTGAGTAAAGTCTGTATAGGCATAGATAGGAACGAGGTGCTCTTTTCACCGTGATCGCCCCTGGTGAGTGGGCATGATGACAAGGTATACAAATCAAAATTCTATTTAGTCCGTCAGTTAGTTAAGAAAAAATTAATAGACACGTCTTTTTCCTTTTTCGAATTATTGAAAAACTACTTTGACAAAACGCATTAAAGTTTAGGAGTAGGAGGTTACGACGTCATAACCTTTGGACGTAACTAAGTATAAAGTGTACCTAGATGTGACGTCACACGGAATATCAAGTCAATCTATCGCCGTTGATTACGTAAAAAACAAAGGAAAAATACGTGTCTAATATTTTTTATTAACCTACAAGCCGGACCAAAAATTAAAATCTAGTACTCATGGCCGTTCTCCCTGCTCTGTATGCAAGTGTAAGTAAAAAAACGTGTACTGTTCCAGTCGCCGAGCTCGGCGAGCGTGCGCACGAGCGGCGGCTCCACCCCGCCCGCCTCCACGTCCGCGTCGGCCGCGGACCACAACAACCTGTCGCTCGCGTTCTCCGCCTCCGGCTCGTTCGTTGCCACCGGCGCCCGTGAGTGGCTTTATTTAGTTTTTAAATTATATTACTAACTTTTTAAACATTGAAAACTGTAAAACTAGAGTAGGCAAATATAACGTATTCCTGTACGCCAAAATTGCTTATCCTAAAGTCTACAGTTCACTTCGTAGCCAATCAATCTAATGTTATAAATGCGAAATTAACTCTGTTACACTTTTACTCAATCGATCATCTTGAAATTTTGCGAACAATTTTAGTTAAATGGTAAAAACTTCGTTTTTTAAGCGAATGGTGATAGTAGTGATTAGTATTGACGTGAAGTTAAAATAGCAGTTGTTTTGTGTACAGCGATAAGCAGCGACGGCAGCAGCTCCGAGGCCGGCTCGGCGTCCAGCTCTGCGCTGGCTCAGAGCCCCCCTGCTACTAGCTCAGTTCTAAGGTAAGTTTTGCAAAATACCTTGCACATGTATACAATTTCTCTGTTGACCATAAAGCCTGTTGACACGCAGTGTGTTGGCGCTAGAAATATTGCTAGTGTCCTTTTAGGTATCTGTAAAGATAGAAAACTCACTCAAAATCAATCTAGAGCATTCTGTTTATTGATATAAAACCCAAGTTTTTTGCAAATAGCATAAAAGGATACCCGTGCCCGACATAAAGCTGTTACGACTCATCTCGATTTCAGTTTTTGCTCGCTCGCGGTTGTCAACATCATGATCTAATGTGTAATAAAAAACTGAAATACCGAATTCTGATCGTTGAGTTGCGTCCGCAGATCTGGAAGTCCGCTCCAGCTCGCCGACATGCTGAAGCGCAAACGCGCCGTGAAGCGGACGGGCGCGTCGAGCGGGCGCCAGGGGCGGCGGCGCGACGAGTCGCACGCGCAGCCCGGCCCCGCGCACGCCGCGCACGCCGCGCCGCCCTCGCACGCGCACCCCGCGCACGCGCACGCGCACTCCGCGCACGGCGCGCAGCCCGCCGCCTCGCACGGTAGGTTGACATAAATTCATTAATCGTATATGTGAAGGTTTGTAAATTTTTGAACGAAGGAATGAACGAATGGCGCAAAGAATTAACAGACGCATCATGGGATTTCGAGTGTGGTGGAAAAAGCTTAGTCCGTCTCGGCGCGAACGAGCTTACGCTCACTTTAATTAAATGACAGTAACGTTGTACGTAAGGTAGATAGTTTATGGATAGGAGACGGTTAGTCCAGCGACCACACAGCCCAATAGACGCCTCATAGAAGGCGAACACTTTCAGTCAACACATTAGACAAAAATACGTCTTAGTAAAGAAAACGAACGCGCGATCTTTTAGTAGCGATCACATCCATGACCCGCGAACATCTTGTTTTGCTCGTGAATTTTCGACAAAATAAAATACAACGGACGCGCAACATGGCTCCCTGTACAATAAAATGGTGCGGAGATAGTAGCCAAACTTGTAATAAAAAAAAAATAGCATCTGATTTCATAGGTAAGTGAATTTTAATTTCCAAATTCATTAAATGTAATTCAATCAGAGCTCAACATAAATTTGTTGCTAAGCAACTCGCGTTGATTTCGGACCGGCACGTGTAAATAGTGCTATCGTTTGAATGTCGCAACCTTGAATTAACCAATTAGCGTGCATTTCAACCCGCCTCCCCAGTACCGCTTACCTCAGACTTTTGTCTGAAATGTTTGGGATGCAGTAGTATATACATTAGGCGTCTATTGGGCTGTGTGGTCGCTGCGTCAGTCATTAAGAACGGATTGCACGGAGTTCCCTCGTGTTCTCCAAATTAACGCGGTTAAGACCGCATCTAGTGTGTATTTCTATGTATATAATGCTACTGCTCCACCTGCGTTAACGTTAACGTTGATGTTAATGTCTAACGTTAATGTTGATGGTAATTTTAGTAAGTTAAACCGTTAAAATGTTGGCCACATCTACGTAATGCCTTAATTAGCGCACTAATTTACGCGTTAACACGCAGGTGTAGCAGTAGCATATAGTAAATTTCATTATAAGTGCGGAAAGCCTGTCATGCCTGTCTACCCGAGCCGAGGCGCAGCCGAAGGTGAGGGTTGACAGTCGGAACTAGTTGCAATGACGGTTCCGCACGTGTACTGAACAACTATTTTTAATACAGTTGCGAAAAAATTAAGCAATTTAATAAAATATCAAAAACACAACAAACTCAACTAAGTTCCAACTGTGATCAAGAGATGGCGCTAGTCGTATTAGTAATGCGAAACCTACGTTTCGCAATGCAAAAAGTATGTCAAAGTCGTGTCGCCATTTTTGACAGTTGGCAAAGAGAACGCACGAGTTCGGGAAAGGTAAACAAAAAGCTCGAGTATGTAATAGCCCACATCCCGAACGCTAAACGTCCCTGCAATACGCCACTTTTTGAGCAACTGTATTAAAAAAGGTATAACGTGTTATCCGCAGCGCACGGCGCGATCGGCTCGGGTCGCGCGTCGTCCCGCTCGGGCGCGGCGGCGGGCGCGGGCGCGGGCGGCGGCTCGGGCGGGCCGTCCAAGACGTCGTCGTTCCTGTCGTCGCTGCACCCGTCGCGCTGGGGCCGCGCGCCGCACGCGCACAAGGACACCGGCCTGCTCGCCTCGCCGCACACCGCCGCCACCGCCAACCTCACGCTGCAGAACAAGTGAGTACCTACCTACACAGTACACACACTTCACTTCACAGTCGGCCGGAGAAATATATAAACAGACATTGAATCTTATTGCTATAGTAATAAAGTTCAACACTGTCAAACGTGTTTACATGGCTGCTGCTGACTGTAACGTTATATCATTGCTAACAATGTTACTTTCGGCAATCACTAAAGCTGATATAGACCAGTGTTTTTATAAGAATCACTGAGCACAATTACGACTACGGAATGTACACACCGGCACATGTGGCCGTTCACTCGAGTGTAGTACTAAACTTTTACTGTACTGGAGGAAGCAACTCGAGAAATCATAAATTTTACTGCACACAAAAAACAGCTATACCAACATTGTTTTCTATAACAGTATTGTAATCTTCTTTATAAATAAAAATGAATGTTTGAATGTTTGTCCTCTATGCGTTTCTAAACCACTGGTCCGATTATGATGAAACTTTGGCGAGCTGTTCTGCTTGCTCCGCAAAGGTTCCCTATGTAAAGAGATCCTGCGGGAGTTCCGAAAATCACGTGGGTGAATCTCAAAAACGGTTGGACTAATTTTGACAGGACTTTCACTGGTAATTAGCTGATGTTATAAGGAGTAAATTTGGCTACTTTGGAGTTTCTGCGGGAATTCCGAAACTCACGCGGGTGAAACCGCGGGGCATAGCTACAATAAAATCCACTGAGATTTTTTTTTACAAATGACGGAAATGACTCTTCGGTTGCCGCTGAACATTTTATTTAACAATTGTGATGTGATTGTATTCGCAGAGAGAAGGTTCGCGAGTGGATCCAGTGGCGCGCGGCGCGGCTGCAGCGCGAGTGGGGCGCGCTGGGCGGCGGCGGCGGCGCGCTCGAGCTGCTGGCCAAGCTGGCCGACGAGCTGCCGCGCGCCGCCGCGCCGCAGCCGCTGCTGCGCACGCTGCGCGACACGCTGCTGCACCACGACGTGTCGCCGTTCGAGGTCTGCGCCCACACCTCACACGACACGACACTACACTACACTACACACTTGTAGCTCACCAGGCCCTACCCCTTAATCTAGAGGTTCCGGGTTCGATTCCCGGTGGGGGTGGACTTTGTGTAATGAACACAGGATTCGATTCGAAATTTTATTTGAAAAAGTTTGGTAACAAGTCATATTCAACTAACACATAATATTATCTAATAGTACATACATGTTTCTTTGCTTAGAGCAAAATCAATAATTTGTTTGAGTCATTCTACAATAATTTTATTTGTCTCATGCATTTGTACTTTATTGAACGAATCGAGCAAAAACACGAATTAGGGCACAAGGAGAGTTGTTTAATTTACTAGTTTTGAAAGTTTTTTCACAAGAAAAGAAACAGTGAACGAAGAGAATACAAAATTCGCCTTATTTTGAAGTACCGTTAGTATCATAATATGGAACCTATATAAAAGTGGTACATCGATCTCAGTATGAAGGAATATGGTCGAGTATCATACTTTGGCGACCTCTACGCCACAAGTCACGAACTACAACGAAGCGACGAGTACTGGCTATATGGAAGTCCTGAATCGCGCTAACGAAGTTTTCACACTGTGCTGCATACCTATATGTATGCGACCTCCAAAGGTGTACAGTCGGAGCCGCGGTTCCCCGGGCATACCGCCTCGCCCGACGGGAAGCTTCCCCGTTGGTGGTGTTACATATTGTAAGAATTAGATGTGTTTAGTTCAGTAGTGTTTTATTATCAATACCGATTTCCATTGTTCTCTTCGTTCAATGAAAAGATGACCAAATAGCAGTAACTGGTCGCGACCTGTAATTGTTTCCATGATCGATGAAAAGTAACACAAGTGCGACGTGTAATCGCCCATACGGCAACGTGCAGGTGAACCACTCGGGCGTACTGGGCGCGCTGCTGCAGTACCTGACCGGCGTGGAGGGCGCGGCGCCGGGCGCGGAGGAGCGCGACGGCGAGGGCGAGGGCCGCGACCCCGACCCGGACGCCGCCTGCGAGGCGCGCCTCCGGCTCTTCCTGCACGTGTTCGCTGAAATGCCGCTGCAGGCCGAGTACGTACACTGTACACACCTACACAACACTTGTAGCGCTTACACTCGCCCGTTGTTTTACACAGAGCACTGAAGCTTTTTGACACCTCATAGGTATTATTATCCTTGATCGTCGAGTTAGTTGGCAGCAGAAATATCTACGTAATAAATTTAACATTAGTTGAATCATGTTGCAGAAGTAATAAAGTGCAAAGTCTGGCCAATGGCCATGTTTACATATTTCTTATGCTGACTGTACAGTCTCTTAATCGATTATGAATGTGTTGTGGATGATAAATGAGCAGAGTTTTTTCGTTTTATATATTACTAGCTGTCCCCCACGGTTTCACTCGCGGTAATTTCGGTTCCGTGCCTATAAACCTTCTTCTGGAATCACTCTATTTATTGGTGAAAACCCCATAAATATCCGTTCAGTATTGTTTGAGTTTATCGCGAACAGACAGACTTTGTTTTATAATATGTAAGGATATTTACTTCTCATAGCCTTGGTGTTTTTGATGAATGAATGCACACTTTGGCGCTATTATAACGTGCACAGACAGTAATGATCTCTATAGTATAGTCATAGATCGTACATGTACAATTTAATGTACATTCGGCGTGGGTACTGCTATCGTATACGGAGGCAGCGGGTGGTATTATGATGTGCGTGTTGTTGTTTGCATCATTAGCGAATGGAGCGAGAGCGACAACACGCTGGGCCTGACGGCGGCGGGCGGCGCGTCGTCGGCGCTGGCCGCGCTCGTGGCCAAGGTGAACGCGTGCGTGTCGCACCTCGAGCAGTTCCCGGTGCGCGTGCACGACCTGCCCGCGCGGCCCGCCACCTCCGCCCTCAAGTTCTTCAACACCCACCAACTCATGGTGAGCGCGCGCAACACACATATTAAGTTGTATAATAAGGCTGATATACATAGGGCTAGCTTCCCGAAAAAATGCATAAGCTATGTATATTGTATGTGTTATATTTATCATATTTACTCGTTAGTTCCGGAATTCCAGCAGGAACTCTGATAAAAGTAGCCTAAGTTATTGCTTCTTACACTGTTTAAAATTGTGAAATAAGATAATACATGTGTTTTATGTATTGTCCAAAAAATTCCTGTCAAAATCGGTTTAACCGTTTCTAAGATTAACTAAAACAAACAGACTGACATATTATTCGAATACTTGTACATATATTTAGTAAAAAGCTGTTATTTAGCCATAACAAACAGATACTTTATATGTAAAAGACAATATACAAAATGACCAAATTCGTTTAGCTTATGTCTGTATCATCTGATTAGCGATGTCTTCTCTACGTAGCGTGCGTAGGTATGGTCGTAGATTTAATGTTCAAGTTGGAATAATCTCGTGTTTTTATGTGTTGAAGATGGCAGATATGCAGACGGATCGTCTGATGGTAAGTGATGACCACCGTCGCGCCTGTGAACACCTGGTCACACGCCGGTAGTAGATAGGCTCGAGCTCGCCTTGACGACAAACTTGCGCTCCTGAACGGAAGAAAAATTCCACTGACTCAGACACGACTAAGCGAGATCCGGGAACTGTAGAAATTCAGCAACTTAGCACTGCTTAGTGAATGAATTTGTTTCATTCGATGCGGTCAACGGGCACGTTTGTTTGTTGCAGTGTGATCTCAAACGTCATCCGTCGTGCACCAACCTCAAGCAGTGGAAGGGAGGCGTCGTACGGATAGACCCCTTAGCTTTAGTGCAAGCCATTGAAAGGTAAGTGCCGAATTGACTAGACACAATATGCTGCGTTGATATTAGGTACTTACATTGAAATTAAAATACTATTATTTGTACCTATACAACCACGAAACTTAATTTGTGTGTAGAACGACGTAACGATTTTGCTACAACAGTGTGCTAATCAAAGCTATATAAAGTCTTAATAATTAGACTGTTTCAATAAGTGTTTGTACTTTTATTCATCCGTGTGCAGGCGAAATTTAATTCAAAGCCGTTTCAGCGCGCAGGCTTAACGCACACACACAAATTTTCGTATTTATGATACCTATTTAAAAGTAAAAAATATTGGTCTTTAATATTAAGTTGCAGTGTATTTTCTACTTGTCGCATTGTTGTCAATTTGGTAAAATGATTGCATTGTGGCATGTATGTAACCACAACACTTAATCTTCTTTATAAATAAAAATGAATGTTTGTATGTTTGTTTTCTATACGTTTCTAAATCATCGGTCCGATTGTGATGAAACTTTGACGGGTTGTTCTGCCTGCGCCCGCAAATGTTCCGATTCAAAATAAAGAGATCCTGCGGGGATTCGGAAACTCACGCGGGTGAAACCACGGGGCACAGCATGTTGGCAAACCAATAAATGTATACCGTGCTCGTGTCCCCCCCCCCCCCCAGATACCTGTCTCAGCGCGGGTACGCGAGCGCGCGCGGGCGCGACGGCAGCGCGGCGGCGGCGCACTCGGACGACGAGGCGGGCTCCGACGACGAGCCGGAGGACGCGCTCGCGACGCCGCCGCACCAGCAGCCCGCCGACGCGGACCACAAGCTCGAGTTCCTCATCGGCGACACCGTGCTGCCCTACAACATGACCGTCTACCAAGCGGTCAGGCAGTACGGCGACCTCGCCGACGCCGACACCGACACTGAGACGCCTCTAGGTACGTACCCTATGCCACACGCGAGAACAATGGGGCATGTTGCCTAGTTTTTTTTCTAGTCCGTCTTGTAGTTAATAAAAAATATTGGACACGTATTTTTAATTATTTTACGTAACCAAAAAATAACTGCGATACATTGAGTTGAAATTTCGCGTGACGTCACTATTCGGACAGTTTGTATGGCGGTTTTAGCGGTTAGTGACGTCACGACCCCCTCACCGTAAATTTAATGCGCTTTATCTCTGTATATTTTAATTTATTTGAAAAAGCAAAAAATACGTGTCGATTGTTTTTTTATTTTCTAACTGACGGACTAATTAGAATTTTGATTTTCAAAAGTAGTCAACATCCCCATTACCATCAAACGTATCGACGGGTCCTACGTATACTAATACAACTTACAAATTGACGAGAACTATTTTTTGCATCAATAGCATTAAAATAACCTGTAATTTTGTATCCTGTAAAATTCATGTAAAATATCAACTAGGCTCGAGGATACAAATTAGTAAATTAATGCAAGTGACATCATTTTAGGCCAAGCATTAGATTAGATTAGAATTTTAGGTACGCTGTAAAGTTGTGTTTTTCCACTTGCATTAGTATAGGTACGTAGGACCCGTCGATTTATGTTAACACTTTTGTCAGTTGTTACTGTTGCAATGAAATTCAACGACAGTACTCCTAACATCCGATCGGTATTGTAATATGACTCAAACTGGACATGCTCTCAAGTATACGCACTACTTAGTTATACTTAAACCAGTTTAGGGCATTGAAGTTAATGTTTATAGAGATAATATCGAAATTCGACCTTATTACTTTGAACGGTGTTGTTGTGTCTTTTGTTTTTGGGTCGAAAAGTTTCCATGTATTCCTCGTTCAGTGGAGTGTTGCGTTTAAAACGTTCGGTTGTGTAACGCCTTGCAGCGAACGCGGGCATATGGGTGCAGACGCACACGATCTACTACCGCGCGGTGGAGGCCGCGGAGCCGCCGCGCGCCGACACCGCCGCCTCGCGCAAGGGCAAGGGCCAGCCCACCAAGCTGTCGTCGCGCCGCAAACCCGACCCGCTGTGGAACGGTGAGTACTTCAACATTACCGCACTACCACCATCCATCACTGAAAACGATTCCTTTTCATTTTACTAAGAAATTTCGCACTTAGCGCAATGGAACGTTTTTTTTTTTAAACGGCCTCGTTTTATGGTTTGGAACAGCACTTTATGGTGCTGTGGTATCAACTTTGAAGGAATCAAATCGTGACATCATATACATATTTCCATATAATATCGCCACTGCGAAAAACATTGGTCAATAAACCACATATAACTGAACATAAAAAATATAGTTGACTTCATTTCCTGATAAAAACTGTCCCAAACGCACAAATAACGAGATTATATCGGAAAACTATCATGCGCAACTTGCTCAACGTGAAATCGGGTATACGTATCGCATTGTACACTTTCTTATTCGAATCCATCTAGAGCGCACGTTACGTCGAATGGTTAGGTTTTTAATTTACAAAAGTGTCACTGTGAAAGTGGCGTTGTGTGTGTGGGCGCGTCTCACTTGCGCGGCGTGTGTGCGCGTGTTGCGTGCGCAGAGGGCGTGGTGCCGGCGCGCGCGTCGCCGCTGGTGGTGTTGCTGCGCTCGCCGCTGCTGGGCGAGGGCGCGGGCGAGGTGCGGGACGCGTCGCTGCCGGCGCTGGGGCTGCTGCGCGCGCTGCACGCGCTGGCGCGCCACTGGCCCACGCTGTACCGCGCCGCGTGCCTGCCCGACCACCGGCCGCTGGTGCCCTACGGCGAGTTCGTCAACGCGAAGCTCGCCGCCAAGGCCAACAGGCAGCTGCAGGACCCGCTCGTCATCATGACCGGCAACCTGCCGCCCTGGCTCAAGAGGATCGCTTACGCATGGTCAGTTATTTATTTATTTATTTACATTTTATTCTGTAGGCTAATGTAACAAAATTAAGCCGGATCGGGCCGCGGACTTACTGAACGCACTGCTCGCCTACTCACCTGGCACTGATATATTTGCCGACAGTCTATCAACAGTGGTTGCAAATGCCATTATGTTTCTAAGTCAATCGGACTATCTAACGCTGTAATCCATTGGGCACTTACCTGTATTTACAGTGAAATTTCTATAAATAAATAAAAATAAGTATATAAAATGGCATACAATAGCCATTTGCGAAATTCACAAGTATGATTTATATGTAATGTAGAAAGGGTTGAATGGAGAACTATAGTAATTGTTTTTAAGAACATTGCTATGGGTGCTTATCACTTCAATACAATATGCTCAAATACTGAATCTATAATTCCAGATCGCTAGTGATAAGATTTAAGAAGCTCACTCGATAGTTTGTGACTCATTATTATATTGATCCTTATTGATATCCGATACTTTTCTCCCTTTGATCTGTATTGTTTCAATTTGTTCAGTCGATCTTTTTTACTACATTTATAATGAAAGAAAATAGTCCCGCCCATCCAGTTCTGTCCATCGCATAATTATTTTTAGGTGTCAAACGTTGTCAACTGAAAAATGCGTGGAGCAGACAACGTTGTGAACTGAATCGCTAATAATCAGCTAACAAAGACAACTAAACTAATTACTAGTTAATTACTTTAACCACCTCAACTTCTGAAACGTCGATCAACCTATTTATTGTGTTTGTGTTGTGTTCCAGTCCGTTTATATTTCCGTTCGAGTGCCGCCACCTGTTGTTCTACGTGGTGTCGTTCGACCGCGACCGCGCGCTGCAGCGGCTGCTGGAGGCGGGCGGCGAGCGCGGCGCGGCGGGCGGCGGCGGCGGCACCGCGGGCGCGGACACGGAGCGCGTGGCGCCGCGCCTCGACCGCCGCAAGCGCACCGTGCAGCGGCACAACGTGCTGCGCCAGGCCGAGCACGTGATGCACGAGTTCGCGCACTCCAAGGCGCTGCTCGAGATACAGTACGAGAACGAGGTCGGCACCGGCCTCGGGCCCACGCTCGAGTTCTACGCGCTCGTCTCGCAGGAGCTGCAGCGCGCCGACCTCGACCTGTGGCACGGCAGCGAGAACTTCAAACAGAAACCCACCTCGTTCGGCGGCGAGATCGTCAAGAGCCGCCCGGCGGTGACCGACCGCTCGTCGGAGGCGGCCGCCGAGCTCGCGTCCTCGGTGCGCGACGCGCTCAGCATCGACGAGGAGCGCGCCGCCGAGCCGTCGGACCTCGAAAAGGAGACCTCGATACCGTCCCCGGCGCCGGACGCCACCTACGTCACGTGGCCCTGCGGCCTGTTCCCGCAGGCGGTCGGCCGGAACGCGCGCTCGTCGCACCTCTCGCGAGTCAAGGCCAAGTTTAGATTTTTGGGCAAGTTCATGGCCAAGGCGGTGATGGACTCGAGGATGGTGGACATTCCGATGTCGGTGAGCCTGTACCGGTGGGCGGTGGGCGAGGAGCGGTGGCTGAGCCTGAGCGACGTGCGGCACGTGGCGCCCGAGCTGTGGCGCTCGCTGTGCCGCCTGCGCCGCGTGGCCGAGCGGGCGAGGCATATCGCCGCCGACGCGAGGCACTCCGCCGAACAGAAGACGCAGCTGGTGAGTCTATACTTCATTTAACGAAGAAAAGCCTTACTACATCACTAGCAGAATTACAAATAATGCATAGAATTCCAGTCCGTATATTTGACCCATGATTTCGAAGTTTCCTTGGTTATCAGTTTTTAAAATTTTTTTCTCCCTGTCTGTCTGTTCCGGCTTGTCTCTGAAACGGCTAGACCGATTTGAACGGAACTTTCATTGGCAGATATCTGATATTATAACATCAGATATCTGCCAATGAAAGTTCCTTATAAGGAGTAACTTAGGCTACTTTTATGAAAAAACTAGTTCCCGTGGAAATTCCGAAACTCACGCCGGTGAAACCGCGGGGCGCAGCTAGTAGTTACTAAACATGAACTTTGTTTTGTTGCAAGTATCTGCTTATTTATATACATAGATAAGCTAACCTTAACTTTATAATTAATGCCTTTGCATAACGTAACCTTTGTTACGTTCGTGCTGAGCGTACGTTGGTTTTTGTTACACGTTTCATGACTTTTTAGATAACGTATGAAAAATATTAATAACAACGTACAGATAAACGCGCTCGAGTTGGACGGGTGCCCGATCGAGGAGCTGGGCCTGGACTTCATCCTGCCCGGCGACGGCTGCACGGAGCTGCGGCGCGGCGGGCGCGACATGCCCGTCACCGCGCACAACCTGCACAACTACATCGCGCTCGTCACGCACTGGCTACTGTACGAAGGTAAACGACTGCACAAAAACAATATCTCCATAGTATAACAAAACATCCTTTTCATCAGTTTTGTAAAAAACTACCTATACGACCTAAGCTATATTTATGGAATATCAATGTCACTTTTGCAAAATATCATTTTCCTAAAACCACCTTCATAGGATGTCGCTGCCGCAAAACGTCACTGTCGCTAAATATCAAATATCAGTTTATCACAAAATGAAACTAACAAAATATGTTATATTGTTCCCCAAGACAAAACACGTTTCTCTCTCGAAAACTAGTTTCTTTCTTGGAAAACAAAATGGCTGGTGAACTGTTATGGAAATTTCGAATTGAACAATGCGACATACTCGTACGTGCATTCGTTACGACCTCCATCGGTCAACAATCAATGATCTTTTCCAAAGATGTCTCTCCCGCAAAACATTGAGTTTTCACTAAAAAAACAATACATAACGAAACTTTTTCATTCAGGTGTAACGAGGCAGATGGAAGCATTTAAGGAAGGCTTTGAATCAGTATTCCCACTATCGAATTTGAAAATATTCTATCCTGAAGAATTGGAACAAGTATTTTGTGGCAGTTCATCTGGTAAGTTGGACAAGCTTTTTTTAATTTTACCAGAACTTGACTAAGACTCTAAACAAACTAATACAGTTTAATTCACATGTTGATAGTTCACATATTGCTGGATGTTTGGGTGGCGTCACATATTTTTTTGTGTCTACTCGCTGGTCCTCTTATATTATCTGTGAAACTAAAATGAAACTAAAATATTCATTAGGTACTTAAAAATGTTTTCAAAAAGAGACAAATAGTATGGATTTCCTATGTGCGAGCATCCACCACAACGCATAAGAGGAAAAATTTTACTAATCGTCTGCGACGCATATTGTATATACATAGTAACGAATTCGTTGAATAATGTGAAAACTGTGTGTGCGTCAGGCGGTCGCGAGCAACGCTGGGAGCCGCGCATGCTGGCGGAGTGCATCCGGGCGGACCACGGCTTCAACGCGGAGTCGCGCGGCATACGCATGCTGATCGACATACTCGCCTCCTACAACCGCGACGAGCAGCGGCAGTTCCTGCAGTTCGTCACCGGCAGCCCGCGCCTGCCCACTGGAGGTACAGTTTTATATTTCACTATTTGTATTTCGTCTCTGTCGTTATCCTCACAGGTCAAATGGTTCACTGTACGACCGTCCGCTGCCTCTGGCTCCGTTGCTCTTCTAGTGACAGCAGACACGACTTTGCATATTTTATGTGCTGTGCTTCCATCATACCTTGCATCACCACTCACCTGGTGCAATGAGATCC
The DNA here is from genome assembly GCA_907165275.2 of Zygaena filipendulae. NCBI lineage: Eukaryota > Metazoa > Arthropoda > Insecta > Lepidoptera > Zygaenidae > Zygaena > Zygaena filipendulae. The sequence continues at coordinate 10,411,391 of OU015651.1, forward strand.
GCGCGATGTGTTCAGGGTTAAAAAAATACTGTTTTCTTGTCTCTTATTCACTATGACCAACAACATTCCTTGCCCATAACGCGCGTCCCAAAAACGCATTTCCAAACGTTCTAGATGCCAAAATATTAGAAATTATTGTTTATGCCATAAGAAACGTTGTAAATGTATTTTTTTGGAGTAAAACTTCTTTGATTACGAGGAAAAGACAGTTTTTGCGGCGTCTTATCTTAACGCGGCGTGTTATGGTCATAGTGAATAAGGGCCCTTATTTAGATTAGCCTATTTTCATTGTTTTTATATTATGAGAGCAAGTAAAATCATTTTCAGTTTCTATAATCCCAGAACTGACTCTTACAAATTTTCCTCTTTGCAATGTTAGTAAAGATTCAGAAGCTGATGTGCTGACAGTTGTGTTTTCGTGTTGTTTAGGTTTCAAAGCACTGAATCCGCCGCTGACGGTGGTACGTAAAACGCTGGAGTCATCCCTGGACCCGGACGAGTACCTGCCGTCGGTGATGACTTGCGTCAACTACCTCAAGCTGCCAGACTACAGCAGCGCCGAGGTGATGCGCGCCAAGCTGCGGCTCGCCGCCTCCGAGGGGCAGCACTCCTTTCACTTGTCGTGAACACGCCACCCTCTTCGCTGTGATTACATATTCGACTCTTCAAACTTATTCATTAATTATATATATATATTATTATGTACGTACACGTGTGAACGCGGTTAGTGACACCTGTTGTACCAAGTGATAACTCGCGGGCCGCGGCGCGCCGGGCGCCGCCACGCCAAGCTGTTTATGTGCAATCCAGAGTGATTTATATCTCAAGTGATGGACACTAGATGTTGTGCGCTCTTTCGTCAAATTTTTTTCGGTACGTTTTAGATAACAAATATGTTTATAATTATATTTTGTTTTAATTTAATGTGATAGCTTTGTATATTTCTTTATTAAAGACTTTAGGGAGAATGTCGACTCTCAATAGTATAGATAGATGCAAGATTGTGACGCGAAACCTATGTGCCTGACCTATGAAGCGTGCGTTCAGGCGCCGAGTGGAGACCCCAGGCGGCCGGCGCCCACCGAGCCGGCTCGTCACAGCCTGCATTGGTACCATATTATTTTATAATTTAATGCATAAGCTATATCTATTTGAAGGACCATTCATTACTTGTCCTACGAGTTTTAATAGCATTTATTACCAAATGGTGTATGTTTTCGAGTAATGTCTAAGTATCATTAAAGAGTAAAGAAAAGTGCAAAATTTAATATGTAACAGTTCTAATAAAACCATGTATACAATATTGATCAAGTTGCGATTTTCATTTTATCTGATGGCACAATATACTTTTACCCATTATAAAGGCAACAATTTCGTAAAAAAAACAATCATCGCATCCTTCCAGCACTCAGATTCTACCTGTAGGAAATAAACAAATGTTGGTATTCTTCATAAGTCTACAGTAGCATACCTCTTTACCAAATTATCCTAATAGTTCATGAGAAACCAAACCAGTCTTCAATTTATGTGAACTCATATTTTTTTCTACATGGCAGGTTTGTAAAACTGATTCTGATTTATTTAAATGATATTTTTAGTGAAATTGGATATGCTTTGTCACATAATATGACATTTCATTACTTGTAAACTACAGGATCCAAGAAATAATTAGTAAGATTTTATAAACTTTGTTTTATTTATACTATACTTACGTAAAACCCTTTAGGTCCTATTCCCGGAATATCCAGTCTGGTTGTTAGGTCTACTTATCTGAACATCCATTTCCTGTAAGATTGCGAGTTGTAGTATACAATATCCTGTATATTGTATACTACAACTTACAGGATATTGTATTTACGGGACACCCTGTATAAGGTAAAGCAAGAAACGTATTAAAAGGTGTTCTGGGCCCTTATTCTCTATGACCATAACACGGCGCGTTACGATAACGCGCTGGAAAAATAGGGTACTTGCATGAAATTTATAATAAGAAATTGTGTCAATATTTCAAAAATAGAGCCTTAGAAAAGCGTTATTGTGAAAGATTTGCTAAAAAAATTTCAACAGTTTCCAAAATATTCAACTTTTAATTTTGTGAAACGGAACGTTGCAATGAAACACCAATCACAGCCAAGCTTAACACATGACGTCACTTTTATTTTTTTAGGAAATATTTACCTCTTTCAGAGAAGGCAAAAGAAACTAAGTGCATACAGTCAACGCATATTTTCCATTTTCTGAAGTTTTTTACTTTAAAATGCATCGGTAAGATGCATTTCCATTCTTTACTGGAACTTTTGGAAGTAAATCGACACAATTCAACCTTAATTTCGCTTTTGGATATTGAAGTTATCTGTCTGTCAGTGTCACATGACCCTGTCAATACGACAGTGACATTTCTATCACAGATGAATAAGGCGTAATTTTGAACAAGTGACGTCATTCCGCGTTTCGGCGGTAAGGTCTAAAGTAGGAACTTTGAAACGCTCTATTTCATTAATTTATGCATATTTTTTTTCTTTTTCTTGCTTTGTTTAAGTAGGTCATATATCTTTAAAATAGACTAAAAAAAAAATTCATGCAAGTACCCTATTGTCTTTCCCTCGTAATCAAAGAAATTTCACTTCAAAAAATACATTTACTTTTCTTAGGGCATACAGAATAATAATTTCTAATATTTTGGCATCTAAGACGTTTGGAAATGCGTTTTTTGGACCTACGTTATGGACAAGACTTGTTGGTCATAGCGAATAAGGGCCCAGTATTCGTTTCTCGTTCCAAATGTATAGGTAAATAAAAAACAGAATATTTTTTTCACTTAAAAACAATATGGGGGAGGGGTACATAACGGGGACTCGAGAAACGACAGGGCCACCAAAATATATGAGTATAACATGTCATTGTAAGCATTAAATTATCAAGGCTTTGAATAATTTATTTATTTAAGCTTATTGCACAACACGGTACAAAAGGCGGACTTAATGCCACAGTGGCATTCTCTACCAGTCAACCTTCACGGTGTTCAGAAAGTGTGCTTGGTGGTGCTTGAGAGGAACTAAATATAATTTCCTAGTTCAATACAAAATACATACATAATATTATATAAATTATACATAAAACAAAACTGAGACCCAAATGTTATAAAAAAATAATTCCCTCCTCTAAAATGATATCCTGTATATACCAAAATATGTACATGTAATGTAGTGTGTTTATAAGATCAGTATTATATTATCTGTGACATAGTTCACCAACGGGGTAATTTAAAATCAGGAACATTCAGGAAAGAAAGTGGACATTCCGGGAATAGGACATAACACACCTGAAGGCCCAAAACAAGTTAATATTATCCCATGTACCCAACTTATTATTTGTGAATCAGGAGTACTAAACTAGTAGGCTTTTGTAAATTAAACACCATATATTTCACAACATTTCATAATATTAAAATAGCATCATATTTCTAATGCATTAAGGTATGAGTTAACCCGTAAAAATGTAAATTTTATATAATATTTTTTTACATGTTTCATATATTTTTATTCACCTGTTTATGATATCATTGACAATGAGGTACCGCTACACTTGTGTTTTTGTACTTAATAACAATATTACTTTTACCCTAAAGACACTATTTCTACTATTACTTAAGGTAATACATAACATATTATGATCAATGACATAAATTAATAGTACGAGTCACTTCCAAATTCATTCTAAACCTTCCACTAAAGAAATTACACCTGTAGAGAGCAGTGAACTATTCACAGTACCATTGCAATCCATCCAAGTATGAGGCATGTGCCTCCTACAGGGGCCAGGCGACGCATTCTGCGGTCACCTGTTAGTGCTGTATAGTAGCAAGTCCCACAGAAAAGTCCCATTCCAGCAATGAAAAATGCACCAGCCTGGAAAGTTCCCATAAGTGTATAATTAGGATCATAGAATTAATATAGGATCATGAAGAATGAGTGATTAATCACTGCCAACTAACACAAAAAAACAGTTATTTCAGATGTCCCTGTCATTGGTGACAAAGAGGGAAATATAATAATAGGTACAAGATTTGACTGCTGGTAATATTTGTGGCAGGGGCAACTTACAATGGCAAAGGCTTCACTTTGTATCCCACTCTTTATTCATCCATTTTGTATCCCAGGGCAACAGTTTTTTTCCTACAGATTACAGTACCCTATATATTATTTTGTAACCCTGACAATGTGCATGCAAAATTTCATAACGATTGAGTAATTGTAGTGTCAAAGTAGAACAAACTAACATTTTTATTACATTGATGTAGATAGAATATATAGATTGACTAGCTGGCCTCGAAGTTCCCACGGAATTGTTCCATACAAACTTTGCAACCCCTTTTCATCCCCCATAGGGGTTGAATTTTCAGAAATCTTTTCTTATCGGATGCCTACATCACACAAAGAACACACCCTCCAAGTTTCAGGTCTCTACGATCAGCGGTTTAGGCTGTGTGTTGATCCATCAGTCATTCAGGACAAAGCACTTTATATGTATAGATATACTAAATATCCAAGATACACAAAGACATAGTATTAGGAGTGGCAAATTGACTTGTAAATAGACAAAGGCACCTTTGACTTGTTCACTAAATGTTTTCAATAAGTATGGATAAACATTAACATTATTCATGAGGACGGAGGAGGAATTTAATCAAGAATAAAGTACCTCATACAGCAAAGTCCCATAAACTTTAGCTCAAAGCTTACTTGAGTTCAAGCTCTAATTGCAATACTTACGATATAAGGTCTCCTGCATAGTGGAACTGTTACTAATGCCAATGTGTGTAGGAAATGAAATCTGTTAGCGGTTTCAAAGATCTTCTTTAAATCCTCTTTTGTGTCAGTCTCTGGGAAGGCGCGATGCGCCCCCATAGCTCCTAGTACTACGGCTGCGGCGCCACTTATTCCAGCCAGCCTCACGAACGGACCGGCTTCTTGGGCTAGTTGCCAAAGAGGCATCTTCATCATAACTTGCGGCGGTGGGGTATAGGCCGACTTAGGCTTAAAAATACCCTGTATGGATACAAAGCAAGCCTTAGATGACGTGTTTAATTCCTTTGCTAAGTGACAAATGCGTAAACGTCAAAAAAGTGCGATAAAATTATCACCATTATTGTTTCTAATTTAATATCTTGAACTTACGATATGGCGTAATAAATTCATTGTACCATCTGCCACCGCGTTAATCATCAAAGCATCTGCTAAGTTGACCATTCCTTAAAATTTCAGGTGTAAAGAGAAATTATTGTTATAAATTTTGATTTTTGATTATCTTTGAAACTTAGAACATACATACAAACAATATATTTTTTTTAATTTACCCCAATATCTTGTGTTTGTGTCCCCAATGGAGAAGGCAAAGGAATTAAGACCATACAGTCAAGTCAGAAGTAATTTTCTTCTGAAGTTATTTACATCGATGCTTTACCGGAACTTTTAGCAGCAACTCTTCACAGTTGAACCTTAATAGGACGCTCTGTGGGAATTTGTATAGTAAAACGACAACCTCATCTTAATTTCATCTTATTTCACTGTTTCCATAGAATGTTCATCACTAATTAAAAACTATTAAATATATTACTTTACTCTTTGACTATTAAGCAAAATTCACCACATTCACACAATATCAATCACGATAAACTAATTTGCAAAAAAAATAAATAAAATTGACGTCCGTCACTGCTAAAATCCCGACAAAAGCTCCCCAATAATATAGATATCTACAGATATCTACTTACTCAATTTTTTTATTTATACCGATTTATACACACAACATATTGAACTTTTTTTTGTATTTATCTCTTTAAGGGAAAGCAAAAGAAACTTAGTTCATACAGTCTAGTAATAAGGGGATAAGTAAAAGGAACTAAGTCCATCCGTTATTTTTTCCACAAATCAAGACAGGTAGGGTCTGATGTTCTAAAGTTAAAACAACCAAACTGAACAAACTGTATAATAAGCCATATAGACAACATACAGAATGTTTAATCATCTTCTTCTTCTTTTATAAATAAAAATGAATGTTTGTATGTCTGTCCTCTATGCGTTTCGAAACCATTGATCAAATTGTAATGAAACTTTGACGGGTTGTTCTGCCTGCGTCCGCAAAGGTTGCTGATATAAAGAGATCCTGCGGGAGTTCCGAAATTCACGAGGGTGAATCTCCGAAACGGTTAGACCAACTTTGACGGGACTTTCACAGCAAATTAGCTGATATTAGGTATAAGATGTAAATTAGGCTACTTTAGAGTTTCTGCAAGAATTCCAATATTCACGCGGTTAAAATCGCAGGGCACAGCTTAGTTATAAATAAAAATTAATGTTTATGTATGTTTGTCCTCTATGCGTTTCTAAACCATTGGTCCAAATCCAATTGTGATGAAACTTAGGCGAGTTCTTCTGTCTGCGTCCGCAAAGGTTCCTGATTTAAGATATCCTGCAGGAATTCCGAAACTCACGTGGGTGAATATCTCCGAAACGGTTGGCCCAATTTTGATGGGACTTTCACTGCTATTGTTATATAGAGTAAATTAGGCTATTTTGGAGTTCCTGCGTGAATTCCGAAACTCACGCGGGTGAAACCACGGGGACAGATAGTTGCTAATATTTTGGCATCTGGAGCGTTTGAGATTGTGTTTTTGGGACACGCGTTAATGGCAGGGAATTTTCTTGGTCATAGTATATAAAGGCCCTGGTCAAACAAGTAGGTAGGTACTTTTAAGGATATTACCATCCCTACAGTGCAAAGTTTATTTAAGAATTGATGACAATAGGTATGTATTTTGCCGTTACATTGCCGTTCCCACCTTCGTTTCTTTGTCTTGAAGTTCACATTTTAAGGTTTCACTTCCATCGCGTTTGAACTGCACTAGTGGCGTAGCGTGCCTTGGAGGGGTCCCTGTATTAAAATTAGGTGGGGGCACAAATTAAAAGGTACCTGGGTCGAATATGGCCACCTTAAGGTTTGATAACAATTTTCTCATACTACCTTCGGCATATGTCTACTAAACCCTGTATCGTTTGAAGTAGAATCTATCTAACTAGCATGCTTACGTGATAAATAGGAAAAATTTGCAATTGAATTTGAGATTTCGTAATTTTTTTTTTAAATGGGAAATTGGCCATATTTCCGATAGTGTATGTAAATATGCCCATACTCTGGCCATATTAATAAAATGTATGTAATAAAAAAATTTAAGTATTATTTTTATGTTCGGACTTATTACTAAATTAAATAAAAGAACTAAACGTATTAGAAAGCTATATTATGTAACCAAAAATAAAATCAACTTATAAAAAGTAACAAAATGCAGAAAACATCTTTCTTATTAATTATATTAAATATAGTGGCACATTGAGATCAATTGGGTAACTTAAATTAAATAAAAAAAATAAAAATCAGTCACATTTCACGCAAACGAAGTTCTCTTTGTCTTCTTTTGTAAGTCCAACACATTCCTCGTGAAAATATGTGGCACATTTACAACAGAGCTGCATATTGGCAACTCGGTCTTCATTGCAAACAAAACAATACCAAGATGATTACCACTCTTTACAGCCAATATAGCTAACTTCATATTAGTCTCGCTCCAATTTCCTCGCAAACCCTTGCAAATATAACGCGGCGCCATGATCTAAAACAAAAACAATGTATTTAGTTGTACAAATTTTCATAAAGAAAATATGGCCACTCAATGGCCATATTTGCCGCATAGGTTGGTTAATTTTCAATTGAACCTAACCTCGAAATGCTATAGAAAACCAATTAAATATGCAGTAACACATCAACTAGAGATACCAAAGATTAATATACTACGAATACAAAATAGAAATTACTATTAAATAACTATTTAAATCAAAACTTACTGAATGAAATTTTATAGCGCAACGTGTCCATTCCTGTCTCGCGACCGTGCCGGACTGGCGAGAGGCACACGGCGGGATGCGGGTGTTCCGTCCTTACCGCACGCTTAGACCTTCTCGCTCACGCATACGTTGTATGTAGGTGTGCAATAGTTTGGAAGATAGGTAGTGGCCATATTAATCGGCTGGCCATATTCAACCCAGGTACCTAAGGTAAAGACATCTCACAAAACAAACAAAAATGCTTGCATTAAATTAAAAATATATTTATTGCTTATAAGTTATCGTTTGCTCCTAGAAATTGAGCTAGCCAAACAATTTAAATTTAAATTTGTCTACATTTTTCTTCGAAAATTGATTTATTAAATCATCTATAGCTGAAGACGATTACAGTTTTTCTAAAATTTCTGGCTCTATAGGTAAACAACAGTTTTGTCATTTCAGAAGTGAAAACTCTATATGCACGTAGGTATGACAGTTCCTTTTATATGTTTTATACCGGAAAGCACTAGATTATGTGGTATTGTGGATAACATTTTACAAATTTTTGCTTAGACTCGTTAGGGGCCTCTGTAGCCAGGGGGCCACGTATCGTTGATATGGCTGGTAGCTACGCCCCTGAAGTACACATGTAGTTAAACTTACCAACTTCTCTTTCAAGTCTCAGCACACATTAGTGCTCAGTAGTCAGTAGGTAGTAGGTACCTACCTAATCCAAAGAGTATAATATAACCACTTAGAAAATGATGCTTATAGCTATGGGGCAGACGACATTCTATTAATATATTATGATTGTGTTATGGGGCTACCAAGTAGGAACTTACAATATAGGCTTGTATCAAAATAAACATCATTAAGATTTATATATAGTTTTATTAAAAAGTCACATATAAATAAAAAAATCAAATCAATGGCACTCTAAAAAATAATTCTAGCACCCACTTTTCATTGAAAAATATGTCTAAGTGTTTGATAAAGTAATCACATTGCATCGTAAGTAGTTCGTCAGTTACACTTAAAATTCATTAAATACCTATAGTACCTACCTATTTTTTTTTCACTTAATACTAATAGAACATGATCTGAAATTTAAATCGTCTTCGGACAACATACTCCTGCGTACCTGTAATTTGAAAATAATGCGTTAGATATTATCAAGTTGGTAGGTAAATATAGTAAAAAATCAACCCTAGTTCTTGAATTTCTGGTAAAGTGGCTCTTATCACTTATGGGGCTTGCTACATAAACACGCGTATTGTTACTAACACGCTTTATGTTTAGTACCTACTCATATTAATATTAATTTTAGATTTTTCTAATGTATTGAAAAAGTTACGAAACGTTTGAGTGTTGGTCATTAAAACTTGAGGCTGAATAATTACGCATTCGCCTTAATCAGCTCAGGCTGCAATTCAGTGGCCAACTTAGCTCACTCATATCTAATATTTATCAGTACCTATTTTATTATGAATGGATAAAGATAATAGGAAACTAATTTGAAGTGAACTTGGAAGGGTAAAGTTTGAAAGAGGCTGCGACGTGGGATGTGAGACGTGGCGGCGATAATTGGGAGTGGTTGTATAAATCTATGTCTCTTCGTATTCATAACATTTAGAAAACAAAAGAAACAGATAAAAGAAAGACAACTCTTCGAACATCCACTATGCGTATATATGTATCTACTTAGGTAAATTGGAAATAAATGGTTTATTATTATTATTATTACTTAAGCATGCGGGTAGGTACCTACATTCATATAAAGTTTTTGTTACGTCATGCCACAGCGCAAGCGCTATCTTCTTCATCCAGTGGACGCAGTGGAATCCCGCGCACCCGATCGTCAAACCCATGATATGCTTACTTGCGACGACGCGATACTCCATTCTAGCGAACTTGTTGTAGGCTAGTATTATTTCTGTCGTAGGGCTCTCGCGGCGAGCGTCAATTATGAGTGCGAAATTAATTTTTATATTGTCTAACACACAAAGCACTCAGACGAAATAAAAACTATTTCGTCTGAGACAAAGCAGTAATAGCCTACACCGATATCACCACTACGTTATGGGGGGTGTGGAAATAAGTTTTACCTTTTACCTTTTTTTTAGCTTTTACCGAATATCAGCAACTTAGTTGGTAGATAGGTATATTATTTGTCTGCCCAGTTGCTCATATCGCGTCTACCGGAACGTGTGTTAAAAATATACTCACTCATTGTTGACGAGGCAGTACGTGCTGCTGTAGAGTTCAGCGGTGATGTGTGTGGCGGCGGCGCAGCGCGCGAGGTACACGCACGTGCCCGGCGCGCCGTCCGTTGCCTTCGGGCACACCTCATCTCCCGACGGTGACTTAGGCGCCAACTGAATCTAAGAGAACACCAAGGATGAGGGAGTTAAGAACGAGGCACAGAGTAATATTATGCTATATCTTACCTCTACGGAACGAGGCAAAGAATTTCGTCTTGGAAGTAATGTCTAATAACTTACTGAACCGATTCTAAAAACTCTTACACAGATAAGAAGCTAGGTACCTACAGCATCCCAAAGAGTTCTCGAGAGAATCCCCAGATTGATCCGGGTGAAACCGCGGGGAGAACAACTAGTTACGTACATATATCTATAAAATACAATTTAATAAACTACAATAAATCTAAAGGAGATTAAAAAAAAAACAAACATCGCCTTCCTTCACAAACTCTACACCTTAGACAAAGTTTTTCCCCACCTTAGTTTTCATCCATGTGAATGTAGCGAAATGCCCAAGCCATATATTTTGACTACTTCTTAACTATAAACTATACACTACTATAAATTATTATCTATACAATATCTGAGTCACCGAGCTTCGCTCGTTGTGTATAGTGCCATCTGTTGTTAAGTAGAAAAACAAACACTCATTTTACATTGCCTGAAAACACGGATAAAACGACGTATTCTAAAAATGGAACCTAGCTAGATCGATTAAGCGCCCCCGAAACCCCCGGCATACTAAATTTTATGAAAATCGTTAGAGCCGTTTCCGAGATTCAGATTATACATATACTATATATACAAGAATTGCTCGTTTAAAGATAGTAGATATAAACTTTGTACCTTGTTCTATTTAGATGTATGTAAGAAACAAATAAATATTTATTATTATTATAAAATGTTTTGTCCTGAATGACTGATGGATCAACGCACAGCCTAAACCGCTAATCGTAGAGACCTGAAACTTGGAGGGTGGGTTCTTTGTACGACGTAGGCATCCGATAAGAGTGGATTTTCCAAAATTTTACCCTTAAGGGGGTGAAAAGGGGGTCAAAGTTTGTATGGAACAATTCCGCGGGAACTCCGAAATTATCGCGGGTGAAACCGCGCGGGACAGCTAGTATAGTATAAAGTTCGGTGGTTTAGGTACCTATAGGTATTTCACTTTGTATACAAAAGTGTTCTAATATTTATAACTAGCTGGTCCCAGCGGTTTCACCCGCGATAATTTCGTTGAACCCGCGGGAATTCCGGGACAAAAAGTACCCTATATCCTTTTCTGTACCCCTGGGAATGTGTATGCAAAGTTTCATGATGATCGGTTGAGCCATTAGGGCGTGAAAGCGTAACAGACAGACAGAAAGACAGATAGACGGTTACTTTCGCAGGTATGGTAATAAAACTACGTCTTACATCAGTCTCTCTAGAGAGCTTCAAGTGTATCGGTTCGGTGGCGTTGGAACTGGGAGGCAGGACCAGTTCGTCAGCGCTGACGTTGAGTAGCGCCTTCGCCCACGTGAAATCTTGCAAGTTGTATGTTTGAAGGGGATTTGGTTCTTCGGTGGTCGAATAGGGCTTGTAGGTCGTCAGGATTAAAGGTGTGGTTGTGTATGATATTCCTGAACACAGAATTAATAGGTAAGTAGGTATTATCATAAATCATGGTTATCTAAACTGAAAAATAAATGCTATTTAGCATCACACTATAGGCTAGGTATATAATAATAATCAGAAATAAACTCGACTCCTATTTATTTAAAAACACTAAATTCCTAAAATCTAAACAACTCGCCTTGAACTAGCACAGAATGCAAGATCAGCGAAAGCATGCTAAAATTTTATCCAATCGAAACGGCCTCGTAGTAACTTTTGTTAGATTTCATAGGTAAAGTGTAGGTACCTACATAGGTACTTATTAAACCTCTGACCAGAGGGGCTATTATGTAACTTTTGTTTCTATAATTTTTCGGTTGCAATCAAAAACATGGCGGTTTTGCGATTACTATAGGTATGCACATTTTGACACCTACAATATCTAGCAATCAACCAAAATATACATACTTTAAAAGTTGAAGCTGTCTAAACATGATAAATTAATCACAAAATCGTTATTTTTCTGATTGAAACTGAAATATGATAGCAACAAAAGTTACATAATTGCCCTGCAGATTCATAAGGAATTATGACGAATCAAACAAAGAGGATAACGCTATAAAAGTGTAGGTTTAAAATATTTTATTGTTTGCACAAACGACTTCCAATTCCGTAGATTTATAAAGAAACATAAAGGTGTACGTTAATTTCTGTTTCAGTTAACGTAAATACATCACTAGGAATTAGGTACCTCCGGAAAAACAGGAAGCAGGCAGGTCCACCGCCCGGCTACGCTATCCTAATGGGTTGATTACACCTAACGAGTACAGTGGCGAGTCAGCGAGGTGGGTACTCGGCCTAGTAAATAGATTGGGATTCTCACTAGAATCTCAATCTGTATACTAGGCCGTGTTCACTAATCTCTCGCCTCTCTGCTCGACCGCCCGAGCACTCGTTTAAAGTGTTTATACCAACCAGCACTCGGCCGAGGACACTGACTCGCCACTGTAGGTACTCGTTAGATGTAATCAATTCAAGGCGTCTCTGTTGCATTACGTTACATACGAAAGTTTTCGCTTTCGGGTACTCCCAAAAATTATATTATAACGAAGCGTGGTTCCGTGCCATCCTCAAGATTCTTGTCTGGCAGAAGTTTTTATGTATACTGATCCTCTTAAAAAAGGCCTTGGACTTACAACATATTTCACATAATAGAACCATACAGACTACAGTGCCTTAGGTTTTACTATAGTTTGTCTTATCCTTCCTCCAAATACCTTTTTTTTAATTTAATTCTGTCTGAGGTCAGTTTATCTGCCCTTGAATTAAACTAAAGTTTTCTGGTGGTACCTACCTACTACTTAAAGCGATAGTACTAGTAGCATAATGTAAGTGAAAATGCAACTCATGAATACATACGGATACGTTGCGGACTATTCAAAGACGCAATTCTATTCCCTGTCGCGAATCCATAATATGCTCCTCGATTAGAAAAGCCTGAAAAGTTAAGGAACATAGATTTACTAAAATTACTTAACTACGGACCTAGTACCTACTTTATATTAAAGGTGACATTACGCGCATTTCTAATTTACAATATATTCAATAACCTCTTACTACTTTATACCTATATATCTCCATTAATTAATTGATCAGTTATCACATAACATGACATTTGATGTCCTCGGCCTCGGTACAGATATCAGAGTAGGTACTTAATTGAGCCAACTCAGAAATAGGGGGATAGTCGTAGGTACCGATAAGGCCTTCTTTTAACTGTCAAGTAGGTAGATATTAGGTAAAATTACTTGATTTAGTTCTGCTTAGCGAAATTCGACGCGCCCTCTGCATCCTTTGTTTCCTTGGCCCCAACTGAAAAGCAGCGCCGTGGCCTTACCACGGTTTCATTCTGAGCTGGAAACCTTTTGGCGGTTTTTGTGAATTCATAAAATGAATATCTTTAAAACTTGTGTGATGTCGGCGAATAAATGAATACTTAATGGTTTTTTTATAATAGAAATTGTGTTTTTTTTTAGTGAATGAGCCAAAACTTAGGTAAAGCGATAGGCATTACAATCATAACTTAAACAAGCTGTGACGGGTACTTGCCTGTGTTAAATGCATGCGTTTTCAAAGATGTTACTGCTTGCTGCAGGCACACTTTTATAATTTAAAATGCAAATGAACTCATCACAATCACATGTAGTACCTACGTATCCGTTATGAAAATGCTGTATGTTTAATACGCAGGTGGAAACCGTTGTGAAAGATTGGATTTTAACATGCTTCCGCTATTTTTAGTTGTGTCTTGCATCCGTTGCAATCGGTGAACGAAGGGAACCATTGCTCCTTATCTATACAAATTCCCCGCATGATTTTGACCCAAAAATTTAAGACTTATCTAATAACAACATTACAACACCGGATAATAGTAACATGCGGATAAAAGGTAACTGATTTTGAGCTTTTTTCCACAGGATTGTCGGGAACAATGAAGAGATATTTTTGTTTTAGATACCTACTGAATAATAAGTACTACCCTGAAGAATGAATCACGAGGAAAAAGGAATATCTTGCATATACCGAGATCATTAGGTCTGCTAGGTTTTAACCGTCTGCCTGATTGCCGATGCTGACCCTTATCTAGTGTTGTTACTTGTTCTACGTGTTTTAAATATAACCGCCATTAAATGCCAGATTCCAAGTACCTACTAAACTTATCGGCACATTTTATCAGATGATATTCTCACCGTCAGTGGAATCCTTTTCGTAAGTAATCATTGAAGTGAGATCTTCGGCTTCTTCGTAGTCATCGATGTTGAGCGACTGTGGCGCGATTTGCGCAAATAACGCGTCACTTTGCACGTGGCCTATGGCAGACGAGAAAGCGGCTTCTGAGCATGATAATAATATGAACTTTATTAAAATGACTGACTCACAAGCTATATCCTTATTAACATCCAAATAGGAGGGAAACGTCAGCTATGGTCAGCGACCAGTATACTCGTCTGTGCCATGGTTCATATTCAACGGACTATCCAAGGTTTCCTTCCTTCATATTACAATTCCACGAGACGATGACTACAAGAATGTGTAGACAGTAGACACCTACCATTAATGGCAGGCAGGCAGACGGAATCTCAATACAACCCCAAAAAGTACCTACTATCGAGGAGAAAGTCAAACGGCACGCATCTAAGGATTGCTAAACCCAGGGGCGGATCCAGCCCCTAAAAAGGGTTATGGGCACGGTCATCCAAAAATTACTTCTGTTTGCATATCTACCACAATATTTAAACAGACTACTAAACCGACTATGATGACCACGTGCTTCAGTTCCAAATCACGCACGCTTCATTGGTATTCCTTGTCAGCAATCCATTTGACCATAACACAGATAATATAATAACCGTAGGTAGCCTATCAACCTCAATAGGGTACTTGCATGATTTTCGTTTTCCAGTTTTAAAAGAAAAAAAAATATACGCATAAATTAATTAAATAGAGCGTTCAAAGTTCCTACTTTTGACTTTACCGCCAAAAGGCGGAATGACGTCACTAGTTAAAAAATACGCCTTATTAATCTGTGATAGAGATGTCACTTTCATATTGACAGAGTCATGTGACATTGTGTGACACTGACAGACAGATAAATTCAATATTCAAAAGTGAAATTAAGGTTGAACTGTGTCGAGTTACTTCTAAAAGTTCCAGTAAAGAATCGAAATGTATCTTACCGATGCATTTTAAAGTAAAAAAACTTCCGAAAAAGGAAAATATGTGTTGACTGTATGCACTTAGTTTCTTTTGCCTTCCCTGAAAGAAGTAAATTAATGTTTCCTAAAAAAACCAAAGTGAGGTAACATGTTAAGCGTGGCTGTGATTGGTGTTTCGTTGCAACGTTCCGTTTCACAAAATTAAAAGTTGAATATTTTAGAAACTATTGATAATTTTTTAGTAAATCTTCACGATAATGCTAAGGCTCTATTTATGAAATATTGACACAATTTCTTATTATTAATTTCATGCAAGTACCCTATTAGGGTTAAGGGCATGCCCACCATGCCCAAAGTCATCCCGTTGTAACGTATCGTTGTAAACTTCTGGATGCATAATTTTAGAAATGCAAAGCATGCCTTGTTTAAAGCGCACAGTGTATATATGCAATGAGTTCTCCATTCAAACGGACACTAAGCAGGCACTTACTGAGTGATATCGGCATGTAGGCGTGGGCGGCCTGACCTGGCACTCCTGGCAGCCCGAACGACGCCGGCGCCGGTGCTGACTGCGCAGCAGAGTTGTAGAACGACATCGCTTCTTATAAAATATAAGACCAAATTAAAAAAAAAACTGTCTACTTCTAAAAAGAGACAATAAGCTGTTGTTTTAACTGTTTCTTAGTTAGGTTAAAGATGATGACCATAAAGTTTGACCTTAAAATCTATCTTTTCGTACCACTTGCTCAATAAAGTGACATTCTATGCCACAAAAAGCGAATAGTCATTTTTAATCTGTTAAAAACAGGGAAAGATTTGCATTCATCCTCTAGGGGGAGAATGTGATTTAAATTTGGAATACTTACCGAAATTTATACTGAACTACATCTGTGTTAACACCATTGAGTTTGTATATAAAGCATTATACATACATTTGACTATTTGCACGCTTCGAATCATATGCGGCGTTCGCGGGCAAAGGCTGTTTGCAAATGGAATGCTGCCTTTAAAAAAATTACGCGCGCGATTCTTAATAAACCAACAGTTTAAAAAAAAGCATTATTTGATTGGTTAGTTGGACCAATGTTTTGAATTTTAACTTTTACTTCTAATTGTCATTATTTTTAATAAATGCTTATCTCATATTATTATTGTGTTAATTTTTTCGCAAATGGTACGAAAAGTAGAGTATTTTCCAAGAGGATAAAGCTGTCTTAGTCTTGGGTGAACTTAAATCCCTCGCTACCCTCAGGACTCGTCTTAAATCCCTCGCTTCGCTCGTGATTTAAGTTTTTAACACCCTCGCTACGCTCGGGAGTATACCTCGAGTCCTTCGTCCTACCCTGAAATGGGAATTTGAAAAGTGAGGCTGCCCGAACACAGTGCTCGGCGACAGATTTTCAAATTGAAGGTTGGTAGCTAGCTAGCCGGGCAATAGAAAGTGCCCTACCACCATACTATGATTTCCTCATGATGTTTTCCTTCACCGACAGCTCAAGCACCTTGTTAGGATTTGAACCTACGTCTTGCGGCGTTTGATCCGAAGGCACTAACCACTGAGCTATCATCGCTATGAAATAGCTTGAATTCCGGTATTCTATAATAACGAATGTGTGTCTAAAATTGAATTATCTACAATTTCTACAACACATAAATAGAGCGATAGAAGAATAAGAGATTCATTCAATTATTATAAAAATTATTATAAAATAATTGCGATCAAACTTACGTAATATCGGTGTACCGCTATCTGAAATTTAAAAGTACTCAGTTTTTAGTATTTAGCTAGTCTTCGGTATTACTTACCTACTACGTTTTTTAAGAATATCAGCATTTCAATAGCCAAATTTTCGAACCTAACGTAACCTAGCATTATAGAGTCGAGACCCACTGCCCTCTATTTGCTAATGGACTTTAAAATCTCTATCACTGGTAGACTTCAAAACTCTGAAATGCTTCGTAAGGTTTGATTTACAGTACGGAGTACGGACTAAGGTCCGTATTCCAAAAGGTTACTCAAGTCATGAATCTAGTTTTAAAACTAATTTCAAGTAAAGCTTTAATTTTAGAACCTTACTTGAAACAAGATTCATTAATCAACAATCAGCTGAGTTATTTCCTTATTCTAGAACGACGCTTGAGTACTAATCTATACTCAAGCAAAGATTTGATCTTTGTTTACGTCTGTCATGTCAAGACCACTCAACCAATCAGAGCTCAAAATCTCTACTCTAGACTAGTTTCAACTGATTAGAACCAATCAGAGTTCAGAATCCCTACTCAAGACTAGTTTCAAGTAATTAGAACTTAAAACGCATTCTATAATAAGATGTACGCTTGAGTTAATATTTGAGCTTAAAACTAATCTTAAGTAAAACGAGATCTGAGTCACCTTCTGGAATACGAGCCTAAGACGCTCGAGTCGAGCGAGCGCAACGAGCGCGCCACGGCAACGGCGGGCGATGCGCCGAAGACAACTGGTGCATATAGAAATAGGAGTTCTGCTCCGTGGACTTTGTTGAATTGATTATTAATTCTTTTTTCCAATTGACGCGTTATCTAGATACCTATCTAAATTTAGATATTTATTTATTTATTTATTTATTCTTTATTGCACAGTGTGTACAAATGGCGAACTTAATATTAAGGATAAAAAAATTGGAGTGTCTGTTTGTAATTCAAAATTAACAGCTTTTCATTAAATGCATATAAAAGTAGGTAGGTACCTACTCTATATACTTTTATATAAATTATATATTTACCTACTTACAAGTAAAAAATCCATTTTTAAATTTTTTTCTGTCTGTTTGTTCCGGCTAATCTCTGAAACAGCTGGACCGATTTAACGGGACTTTCACAGGCAGATAGCTGATTTAATAAGGAGTAACTTAGGCTACTTTTAATTTAAAAAAAATAGTTTCTGCGAGAATTCCGAAACTCACGCGGGTGATTCCCCAAAACGTTTGGACCAATTTTGACGGGACTTTCACTGCTAATTAGCTAATGTTATAAGGAATTAATCAGTCAATTTCTAAGTTACTGCGGGAATTCCGAAACTCACGCGGGTGAAACCGCGGGGCTAGCTGTGCTGTTTTATTAATTAGTACCGCGCCGCGTTATCACCATTTACCGTGCATTATTAACATAATTGAACTACTGAAAATAGACCTTACCTTTGTTGTCCACCGATTCTGCATTAACTGCTTTGGTAGCGTTTGGCTTTACAACAACCAACGACGTCAAGGGTGTAACGAATTCGTACTGAAAATACATAAAACCAGGTCAAAATAGTGCCCCTGGATAGTAAAATATACCTACTACGTATAGGTAGGAACATCGCATAGATTTAATTATAGTAGGCATCATATTATCTATAATATTATGTAGGTATAGCCTTTCATCACCTAAAACGGAAGAATCCTTTAGTAGTTATTCTACTATTTGTACTGTAGTTTGGAATGTTGCCTACTGTGACATGTTTTAAATCGACTTTCTCAAAAACTTAAAGATTAACGAAGTTTAATTGGGTGTAGATTAAATAAGCTTAAAAAAGAGCCTCATTATAATTTTTGTGTAAGTAGAGTTAAAATTACATTCAAAATTGATTAGGCCTAAACTTTAGTAGACTTGGTTCAAGGTTAATCCAATTCAAAGTAAATTTTAATTTGAAATTGTTAAATTCTCATGCTGAGAAATAGTCTTATGAATTACCTTAAGAGCCAAGTTCAAAGCCTTGGTCTCAGGACCATTCTCTTCCTTGGGCCTGTCAGCGATTTCAGCGGCGTCTCTCTCATCCAGCAATTGCTTGATGGTGAGGTATGCCCACAATCGTTCCAGGGGCAAGTAATCTTTCTTCACTCGGGTCACAGGCACTTTCGGCCTGACTTCGTACTTTTTCTGTAATATCAAATAATCATATTTCCCATTGAAAGCAGGTAGGCGGTTGAAGCGAACGATTGACTAGGTACTCACTCGATCATTTGTTATTTTAACACGGCTATACTTTTGCTTCAGTAAGATATTCAACATTCAAACATGGCAGATCACTCACCGGCCATAATTTAAGGAATCACTCGATAGATAAGTACAGTGGGCCACATAGACCAACCACCTTGTAAAATTTATACTGTTTGTAAAACGTCTTTATGACGTTATAAGTTGCCGTTTTTGCAGCTCCAATATTCGTTTTTCGCTTGTATTGTAATTTGGAGTTTGGAGCTGCAAAAACGGCAACTTACAACGTCATACCAACGTTTTACAAAAAGTATAAGTTTTACAAGGTGGTATACTTGATGCTTACATTGTAATTGCAAAACGTCACAAATTTCTTTGATTTTAATTATTTCCAATAAATACAAAAGCGAAATTCGTTGACACCTACATTAATTAACCACGAAATTTCGAAAACTACTACAAAGCGGAAAAAGTAGGTACCTACTTTATGAAGAGTAGACGTCGGTTATGAAAGGACTTGATTCCCGCGGAGTTACCGCCGCAAATTCACATAATACGATAATTTCTCATAACTTTACCCAATAAATGATAAACTCACCCTTGTGAGTCCATCATCCACGCCACAGAAGCCGAGCACCTCAGGCGAGATCTCAGTGACGTCATCGCCGATGCGCCCCGCTATCACAGCTTCTCCACCCGCGTATATAGCACGGAACTTTGTCTTTGTCACGGAGTCCTCTTTTACCTGACAAATACACATTTTCACTGTAAAACATATACCTAGACCTACATGACTTTTTCACAAGCGCGGATCCAGCCGTTAAAAAGGTTGTGGGCACGGCCACCCGAAAATCGGTCAAGTGCGAGGCGGACTACGGACTCGCTTACTATTTATGCATTTCATTCCTACAATATTAGAGCCAAGCCATGCAGGACCAGGGACAACCTCAATTAGGGTTGCGGTTATACCCACCATGCCCACAAGGATCCGCACCTATTTTTTGTGAGGTTATCTATCCACACTTAAGTTCTAAAGTTTTTATAGACGATGGATTCGTAATCCAAATGCCAGAGTCTTCAGAATTATATTCAAACTCTTAATTAAAAACTTATGATCTGAATTGGTTACAATTTCATAGATAATTTCAGAATTTCCGCAGGAACTCCATAGTAGCCTAATTTACTCCTTATAACCAGGCGCGGATCTGCCCCCCCAGGGACTAAATTAGGTAGGTACTTTAATCAGACCTCATAAAAATCTCGGACCCGGTAAATTAAAAAAAAATTGTGTTGCAACCAAAATAGGGTACCAACCTAGTTTGCTGGGTACTATGAAAATCAAAATTCTATTTAGTCCGTCAGTAGCTAATATTTTTTTGTTCCTTTTTCGAATTATTGAAAAATTATTTGGATAAAACGTATTAAAGTTTAGAAGCGGGGAGAGGTCACGACGTCATAGGTAGGTAGTCAAAAGTTGTAAAGCCTGCTCGTGTCTGCAATGTGGTGGGAGCGGACTTATATCTATTTGGCCTTGGCACCCACTTCGAAAAGACCAGTAAGTAACTAGCACTGTATACGTAGGTTATTTTTAACTTTTTAGTGTTTTGAAGTCGGTTTAATTTTTTTTTTGATAAAATTAGAGTTATTATAAATATGTAAATAGATATTTTATGGTGTCTATAAGCTCGTAAGTATTGATAGATCCGCATGAGAGCTCTGAGCTTATATTTACCGTGTCTGAGCTCTCAGATTTCCAATTTTAACTTGCTATGTATTATCGCGGTCGAACTAAATCAATAACCGCACAATGTATACAAAACGCGCAATGTAAAGCGAACACATTTGAGTAGCGAATTCGATAGAAGTTCCTACTTCCTAGAAACGTTGGCTGAGTAGCTAGTAAAAGGGTATAACTCGAACATTCTAAAGCCCCGTTCGGTTGGGTATATAAACAGCGCAAACGAACCGAACCGGACGGGCAGTTCAGTTTGAGCTTCGAAGCGATAACTACGAGTGAATCATCAGTGATACCTGCGACTACCTGCGACCTTGGCGAGATTATTGGTCTCCGAGATCAGTCATTTAGTGTTTCAGTATTGCGATACCTAGCTAGACCTAGGAACTTAGTTTTTTTGTAAAGTTAGTGTTAAACTCCGAATAAAGAACCCAAGTACGTAACAGTATATTTAAATTAGTTAGATATTTGGAGAGCAAAATTCATTTTGGTTTCAAATGCCTCTTCACTCTTTTTTTTATGTCATAGGAGGCAAACGGGCAAGTGATAGGTACACCTGATGGTAAGGGATTACCGCCGCCCATGGACATCTGCAACACTAGAAGGTATGCAGGTGCGTTGCCGACCTGGAATACCACTCTTTGTCAGGATATCATCTAATTATAATATGCTACGCCAGTGATACATATTGTACAGACTCCTTCGGTTGCCTGGAGTTCAAAGGCACAAGATGTCAAATGCAGTTTTCCAGTTTCCACCTCTCTAGCGAGAAAATAATAAACTATTATATAGCTTTACCAATTCGTATAGCGTTGAACATTTATTTTCAATTTTGCGCAAAGAGCTATTTAATTTTGTACCTATTGTTTAGGTTATTACTTATAATGTTACCTGGTCTGGCGAGTAGACGAACTTGACGTGCGATAGGAGCGGCGAGGACACCTGCCGGTAGAAGGCGCGCAGCTGCAGCGCAGCGTCCGCCGCCTCATAGATGTGGCGCATGAAGCCCTCGTTACGTAGGGACAGCTTGCGCAAGAACTTGCGGTCCGCGTCTTCACCTGCAATAGGTAGGTACAACATTTCCGAACGGTGTCACTTTACTCCTTCCGTGACTGGAGTTTCATATTCTTACTTCTCTGTGATTTAGTATTTTGCAGTCGTCGTCAGCTATTCATAAAATTATTCTTAAAGCAAATTGGGTAGGAAATACGTTTCTAGCTATCGGTAAAAGAAGTTAGACTTTGTTATAGATAGAACTAATTTAACTCACATCTATACCTCTACAGATAAAATCTAATTTTTGCGTAGTTGCTGAATAAAAACATTCAGCAAAGGCACAGGTCACACTCTGTCCATTGTAATTGCGTGAAATGACAAAGTAATAATCAAATCGATAGTTTTAAAGGACACAATAATAACTTTAAATACATAAAATAAATACCGAAAGCGAGCGAGAATATAGTCGCTTTGTTCTCTCCGTAGTTCTTTTCTGAGAGGTGTGTGATGATACGCTTCGGGTCGGTCTCGCCCACGGTCGGGTCGCCGTCGGTCAGGAAAATGATTATTGGCTCCAACTTTATGGCACCTGTGAGTAAGACAATACGATCAGCTTTACGATACTTTTAAGGACACAAATATGCTATAGACAGTTATAGATATCAAATCATTACTATTTGAGTAAGTAGATCTATTCCAGCAGTAAATAAATAAAACAATAGTTAAAACAAAAACTCTTTAAAAATTATTTGGAAAATTATTTTTAATTCCTCACCATCTTTACTAGCAAGACTGGTTTCAACTTCTTGTGGCTTTACAGTGACGTCTTTAGGAGAATCATTACTAGCCACAGTTTCAGTATTTTCTTCGACTTTCGTTTCATTTGATGTTGCGGGTTGAGTCCAACCTATACCTTTTTGGATTAATTCCACCGCTGTGTCTAGAGCACTGGCGATGTTGGTACCTAAATAGGCAAAAATACAGTTATATCAAATAGTTAGTTAAACAATTCCATTTACTTAGCAGTAGGTAAATAAAAGCCACTCACCACCAGAAGCATTTAGTCTGCCAACAATAATTTTAGCTTTAGCAATATTCTCTGGAGTCGCTTGGAAAGGTGGCACTAATGTCGTGTCACTCTGACTCTCATAATACAGGTAATTATGTCGTCTGTCATCATCTGTTACATCTGCTTCTTTTAGATCATGCACTTTGACAGAGGAAGCAAACTCTACAATACTGAAATAGTCTCCTCTGTTCAACTCGCTGAGTATTGTCTGCATGGCTTCTCGCAGCTGAATGATCTTCCGATCCATCATGGAGCCAGATGTATCTAGCACGAACACCACGTGCTTGTTGAGAGGTGGTAAGTCGGTTGGCACGAAGAAATGTACAAAGTAACCATCGTTTACCTTTGAATAAAAGAAACGTGACCAACTGTAATAAGCATGTAACATAATACAATATATTATGTTTTCTACTGAGTAATATGAAATTTATAACTTACAAGAATTTCGCCGTTCTTAGGACGGTCCACATCGTATTGCACTACAAATTGTCCGAGGACACCTTCTACTGGCTCTTGTTCCTGATCATCATCATACCATCTGTGCAAGTGCGATTGCAATTGAGATTCTTTTGTTTTTTGCTGCAAAATGCATCCAAATATTAGAAGATTAAAAAAACTTTAAATCGTAAGCAGAAGTGCATAGAAACTTTCACTTACAGCGTATATTTCCATGAGTCTCTTTTGCTCCTCTAGGTCTGGTGTAAATTTGATAGTAGCCTCGCGGGCTTCTGCAGTTTTTTCAATAATTGCTCTGGAATTTTCTGGAATTGAAGTATTTTTATAATAAAAATAATATATCAATTTTTTTTACGGTAATTTTGAGCTTTTATTGCTTACAAAGTTACTTACGAGGGTCACTGTCGGTGGCGTCAATTTCATTGCCAGTCCTTACTTCAGGTACTCTGAGTACAGTCAGTTTCTGGTCCTCTTTGATATGTACGGTAACGGTTAGCTTGGGCACGATTGCACCGGGGTGAAGGTTGATAGCGTGGTTGTACACACCGTTGCGGCGAACCAGCAACTCCTCGTATGTCAAGTTAAAGAACACCGTGCTGCTCGGTTCAATGTTCATTGACATTGTGAAGTGGTTGGAGTCACGTGCCCTAGCGAGAACAATAAACATGGATCATTAAGTGGATCCATCCATCCATCTACTATAATATGGCAATAACAAATGTCGAATCTAAGTTTAGACTCTTTACACCCTCTACAGCAGAAAAGTGTAAAAAGTTGCCTCCCGCCCAGCAAAAACTAATGAAACTAAGTAGAATGAAATTAAAGTTAAACAGTGGTTTCCTTTTGCGGTGTAAAGACTTATTAACAGGGGGATAACAAAAGTCAAAGATTGAATGGTAGTATCGACAGTTTTTAGTTAGTGGAAATTGGTTTTTGGGTTTTTCATTTCGAATAAACAAATGATTAATCCAAAAGACAAAAACACACGTAATATTATTATTGGTTTGTGCTACCACTGATCGGTTTGAATTCGGTGACAAGCCCGCTGGTGTCTGCCCACTTAGGTTGTTCTGCTCACGAAGAGCTGGTGGCGGGAGTCAACTTAGCCCATCTACCCCCTTCATATTTGGCTTGTCACCGACTTCATACCGATTAGTGGTAGCACAAACCAATAATAATATTACGTGTGTTTTTGTCTTTTGGATTAAATCGGTATTTTGTTAATTTTAGCATTTTATTTTTAGCTTTTCAGTTTTGTGTTTTTGGAAGTCGGTTTTAATTTTTTTGTTAAAAATTTTTGTTTATTTTTCGCTTTTAAGTGACTTAGTTGGTAATTTCTCTAAGTTACAATAGCCTAATGTCAACTGCTCATCACCTTTTACAAAATATTACTTTTCCCGACGCAGGGACATTAATTGTTGAGGAGTTCTCCTAGTGCATCACCATCAGTTCCACTTCACCATATACATTGTGACGGGCATAAGTTGTTTAGAAACCATATCAAAGTTAACGATTCAGAACCCGTGAAATACCTATTATTGAGTAGTTCCGATGACCATCTGTGGTCTTCATCATCAGTTCCACTTCTTCAAATTTTGCTTTCCGAAAGCAAATAAACGATTTACTATAAAAAATACAAAAATCGCTGTAGGTGTACCTATAATTTTTGAAGAGTTCCCTCGATTACTCCAAGATCCCACCATCAGATCTCAATTTGGTGACAATAGAATTGATTTGGGAGTATCCCCTTTCAAACAAAAAAACAATTTTTGAAATCGCTCCAATCGGAACCCGTGAAATAGGTATTATTGCTAAGTAGTTCTGATGACCATCCGTGGTCTTCATCATCAGTTCCACTTCTTCAAATTTTGCTTTTCATCAGCAAATGAACGATTTACTATAAAAAATATCCAAATCGCTATAGGTGTGCCTATAATTTTTGAAGAGTTCCCTCGATTTCTCCAAGATCCCATCATCAGATCCCGACTTGGTGGCAATGGGACCTAATTGGGAGTAAACCCTTTCAAACAAAAAAAGAATTTTCTAAATCGGTCCAACCGTCTTCGAGTAATCGGTGAACATACATAAAAAAAAAAAAAAAAAAAAAAAAAAAAAAAAAAAAAAAAAAAAAACATACATACAATCGAACATAGAACCTCCTCCTTTTTGGAAGTCGGTTAATAAAAAATATGACACTTGAGTCAGCTAGTGAGTTACAAAAAACTTACTTGGCGGCTACATGTGCTGCGGCCACTCCTTGCGAAACCGCTTGGTTATAAATATTTTTCGCTTCTTCCTTTTCCTTGACGTAAGCTGTATAGGTCTTTCCATCAATAGTCCTGGAATAAGATCCACAGTTTTACTAATACGTCTCACGTAGAGCGAAGTTATTTACAAAGTGGACGATTTACGTACAAATACGGAGATCACCGAATCAATAAGAAAAAGCAACAGTAGGTAGATAGCTATATCTACTAACAATAAGTAGAGACTTCCCATTCCCCCGATCAACCAGAGATTACGTAAATAGATATAAACCATTGAATAACATTATTCAACATACCTATTTATTTATTTATTTAATCTTCTTGCACAAAATAGTACAAATGGCGAACTTAATGCTTTGCGGCATTCTCTGACAGTTAATCAACCTACCTACCTAGAGTATAGATCAGCATTTTAATACTGCCCCATTAAAAGATGAAAAAATACTAAGTCAAGTATAAGAAAATCATAAAAATAGTTTTCAATATAGATGAAAAAAAATACCTAGGTATAGATGCCACAAAATCGCCGTTGAGATAATATAGGTACTAAATTGTTTAATAATTGCCTTGTGAACACGAATAAAAATTGATTGGAAACGAAAATTCTTGTTTCTAGAGTTTTCCTTATGACGATGAAGATGATGGTATCATGGTCTTAAGTAAAATTGTGACAAATCAAATTAGCACGCCTCACTTTAGGTACATATCTCTTTATCTACGCTGGTTCGGAACGATGAGTTGCATTTAAACTCTTGATTGTTGACTCACATTGAGAAGCCACTAATAAAGGCGGTTTCGGGCAGCAGCACTCGGAAGGTTGCCTCCTGCGCTCGCTTGGCGGGGTTGCGCACGCGCGTCGTCACTGACGTGTGCGAGTATCGCATGTTCACTTCCGATAGTACATCCATTTCGGTGATCTTGATGGGCGAAGGCGGTTCCTCCGTTGTCACATCACTTGATGACGCTACTGTTGAGCTCTGTGAATGAACGTTTAGTTTATTGATACAAACTATATGTAGTTCTTCTTCTTCTTCTTCAATTTTGGTAATCTATCGCGATTTATCGCATTTAATTCTGCCAATCTAGTTGTTTCATACTTTTCACTTTAGCGGATCAGTTGTCAAAATTCCTGAAATATCTACGTGTTTATTTGAAAGCAAAGCCCATATATTGATTTTCATGATCCTGACTTCAAAAATAAATTGTGTAGGACGTAGATACCTATATACTTCTAAGCAAATTTAACCCCTTTTTAACGCATTAGGGGTTCAGTCCCCAAAAATCCTTTTTAAAGTGCTTGCCTATACAGACAGCCTTGTGCAAAATTTTCTACATTCAGTTTGGGATGCCTGTTTTATCTGTCAGTCACGTACCTATCTACATATTATAGGTGTTTACAGATTTAGTTAGGTACTTTGGAAGCAGCTGCGTAGCTGTCTTTACACGGGAATAAAATTTAAATACTTAGTTGAGCTTGGTTGAGCTTGTACCTACTGGCGTGAATCTGTGAATATAGGAGACGTTCGTAAGTAGCTTGGGAATAGGTAGGTATACTTCCAGGTAGGATAGGCCATTCTTTCATCTAAAATCGAAATAGAGTGAGGCTTGGAAAAGTTTATAGAAAGAAAGGAAGGAAGGAGGGTTATGGTGCTTGTGAGTGTCAAAAGTTATCGTGCTTGTGAATGTCAATTAATTTCAATGACATGTTTTTGACGTAGGTAAGTATTTAGTTGAAAGTTGAAATATTGTAATTTACCGTCGCATCCGATTGGGTGACAACGAAGTTTCCATCTTCCGTGGCCGGCACCACGCCTGCACTCGACAGTGCGGCGAGCGCGCTGATGCAACACACCATCCAGTACCATCTCCTCCCCATTATTATTTTCTATAAGTAAAGAAAAAAAAGATATATATAACTGATACTGCTGCAGCTCTAGTTTCGTAGGGGTGCGTGTAGACTGTTTCTAACATAATAAACCTATATTTAACACGATAAAAATTATTCTATATATACCTATATACTATGTTAATGTAGAAAATATCGTAGGCACCTATAGGTACTGTCTAAGTGTCTACTGTATGTATGTGGTTTTCTTTTACGGCGGTTTATTATACAATAAAGCCTGGTAATAAGTAGGTATAGGTATAATAATATAAGTATATATTATAAATAAAACAGCTTTTTTAAAAAATGTTAACATCTTTTGCATATTGCTGACAATTTTTCATTATTTTTGGTCTTATTGGACTTAAATACTTTAAAAATGTGATGTTAGCCTGTAGTTAGATTATACAATTAGCTTAAGACTTTTTTCTGATGTATACTATAAAATTCCTATTGTAATAATCATTAGTTGATTTAATAAATAAATAAATATATATTCGGTCATTTGCAATTTTGACGTGTTTTTTTAATTAAATTAGTTTCGTAGGTGATACGAAAGTTTCTTTTATGTAAGTAATCGTTTCTTGATGAATCATTTCTTAAGTATATGATAACAACATTCAAAGGGACTAAGTAGTAAGTACTCAGATATAAAATGAAAAATAATTTCAGTAATGAACTTCAGTCAATATACTTAGGTACTCATATTTTGAAAATTCAATTTTCATGCAAGTAATTAGTACGTAAAAATAATATACACACTGAAGAAACTAACTCGCAGAATAGCGTAGGTAGCGTTTGGTTCTGCAGTCCGGATACCAAGAGCCACCCGACCTTAACCTACTACGCGTTTGTGTAAAGTTTACAGAACTTACCTACCCCCCACCGCACTTCCTCGGTCACCCCCAGATCTGCAGATAATATATGAGCTGCTATCAATACTGAGCAGGTGGAAGTATGAAAAACCCTATATACCAACCTAGTACCTACCTATGGTAACATAGACGAGTTAGAGAACTCTACGAAATCTATAGTGAGTAGAATAAGTAAATATTTGATATTTTTAACCGACTTCCAAAAAGGAGGAGGTTCTATGTTCGATTGTATGTATGTTTTTTTTTTTTTTTTTTTTTTTTTTTTTTTTTTTTTTTTTTTATGTATGTTCACCGATTACTCGAAGACGGTTGGACCGATTTGAAAAATTCTTTTTTTGTTTGAAAGGGTTTACTCCCAATTAGGTCCCATTGCCACCAAGTTGGGATCTGATGATGGGATCTTGGAGAAATCGAGGGAACTCTTCAAAAATTATAGGCACACCTATAGCGATTTGGGTATTTTTGATAGTAAATCGTTCATTTGCTTTCGAAAAGCAAAATTTGAAGAAGTGGAACTGATGATGAAGACCACAGGTGGTCATCGGAACAACTCAAAAATAATACGTATTTCACGGGTTCCGTTCCGATTGAAGCGATTTCGAAAATTGTTTTTTTGTTTGAAAGGGAATACTCCCAAATTGATTCCATTGTCACCAAGTCGAGATCTGATGATGGGATCTTGGAGTAATCGAGGGAACTCTTCAAAAATTATGAGAACACTTATAGCGATTTTTGTATTTTTTATAGTAAAACGATTCTTTGCTTTCGGAAAGCAAAATTTGAAGAAGAGAAACTGATGATGAAGACCACAGATGGTCATCGGAACTACTCATAATGGGTATTTCACGGGTTCCGAATCGTTTACTTTAATATGGTTTCTAAACAATTTATGCCCGTCACAATGTATATGGTGTAGTGGAACTGATGGTGATGTACTAGGAGAACTCCTCAACAATTAACGTCCCTGCGTCGGGAAAAGCAATATTTTGTAAAAGGTGATGAGCAGTTGCCATTAGGCTATTGTAACTTAGAGAAATTATGAATTAAGTCACTTAAAAGCGAGAAATAAACAAAATTTTTACAAAAAAATTAAAACCGACTTCCAAAAACACAAAACTAAAAAACTAAAAATAAAAAGCTAAAAATAACAAAATACCGATTTAATCCAAAAGACAAAAACACACGTAATATTATTATTGGTTTGTGCTACCACTGATCGGTATGAAGTCGGTAACAAGCCAAATATGGAGGGGAAGATGGGCTAAGTCGACTTCCGCCACCAGCTCTTCGTGAGCAGAACAACCCAAGTGGGCAGAAACCAGCGGGCTTGTCACCGAATTCAAACCGATCAGTGGTAGCACAAACCAATAATAATATTACGTGTGTTTTTGTCTTTTGGATTAAATCGGTATTTTGTTATTTTTAGCTTTTTATTTTTAGTTTTTTAGTTTTGTGTTTTTGGAAGTCGGTTTTAATTTTTTATTGATGTTGTTTTTGGTGGAGTCACATGTCCTCGATCCATGAACCGTTAATCGCAACGTAACGTCGCGTACGTGTGTGGCGTATAATATTATTAAACAATGCAATTTTGACCGTAACAAAATGATTTAAATACGATAAACAGTAGGTACAATCAGTTGGTGGGTAAAATTTGAACCATTTTCTACCAAGTTGGCCAATGAAAGTATATACCTGCCTGATCTCTTTATGTCACGTATACTATAGGCGTATGTCACAGACAAGGTTTATAACTCGTCTGGCGAGCATTTTATAAATAATAATGCTGAGGACAGAAATGCTAGGTGCGGATATATGGGGAAGGAGGAGCCCCCCCCGGGCAGTGGTTGCACTTGATGCTGGCCGTTTGCAACGGACAAGAACAAAGTGTGTATATTTGTCTTAGTCATACTCATAGAAATTTCAAAGTTATTGCCTCCCGCACAGAGGAAGAGCACACGATTTTGGGCGCCGCACTGAGTGAAAAGTCCCCTTAGAGATGTTTTCGGTACCTAACGCAGTGAACGTGTTAATGATATTCCTGATTGATATTACGAATTCACTGCGACATACAAAAACATTTCGAGGTCACCATTCTTTTGACACGTCGGTTTTCAGTTATATCCATATCAAACCGTAACAAATAACAGCTGTTAGGTGTGCTTGTAGTACACGACCATTTACAATAGACTACCAGTACAGTACCGTAGCACCACGGACCTGGTATATTAGCGTAGCGTAGCGTATACACTGTACAGTTATAGTCTTTGGTCACAGTAGGTAATATTGATTCAAGTTTAGCAAACTGATGAAAAAATTTCACAAATTTCTATCGTACTTTCTTAGTACCTAATACCTACCTAAGTAAGGTAAGTATATAATAGATACATTTATGTTTCACCTCAGAACAATAACTTATTCTTCTGAGTGTTTCACGTTACTCATGTCATAGAGAAAAGATTCAAAGTCAAAGTCAAATGCTTTATTCAAATTTGACCCATTATTTGGCTCTTTTTGACGTCAATATGATTACAGTTATTATGACAGCACCCATAAAATATCCACCCGTCACAGCTTCCTAGTGCTATGGCTGAAGAGAAGAAGCTGCGCAACAAACTCTTCAGCAGCACGCTGTCAGTTTAAAGTTACAATATAGATATATCTATAATATATCTATATTGTAACTCAACTTGCAATTAATTATGTGAGAACAATGAGCCGTACCCAGCAATAAACTACCGTACAGATACAGAGACATTGGGAGTTAAACTCTTCTCTTCTTCTTTAATAATGGCGTGTATAATTATAATTTGCCAATGACAATGTTGACAATAATAATAAAAATCTCTTCATCTATTTCTTCAATTATGGCGAAACACCAATGACAATTTTAGATTGTTCCCCAAGTTAAAACATGGCTCTATTGAAAGCCAGTTTCCTGCTCAGGGTCCAAAATAGATGCTGAGTGACTGAAATAACGAAGACAACGTGACACACGTGTTTTCGGTACGGCTTTCACTCGTCAACAACCAGGAGTTAAACTAGGATTATCTATAATAGTTGACCAGACATGACCAGCACCAACTGACAGCACCCGTTCACGAGTATGACGTGCTCGTAAGCCCCGCCCCGCTCAACCATATTAGAGGGAACCAAGCGACCCGACTCACACGCCACCGCCAGCGGTATTGTAGTCACTATCGTGTCAATGAAATTGATTCTTAATTTAATAAACAGGTAAGGCTGCTAACGTCTAAATAGTACGCACACAACTTTACAAAAAATCAATTAACATGATTCGTGCGTAGATACATTGATCCTTTAAGGCCGTGAATCCTGGCATTGCCCTGCCAAGCGGTAGATAAGTAAAGACGCATTTAAAAATGTGAGGTTAGAGAAAAATGTTGCCAATCCCAGAGACTGCGAAAATAACTATTGATTCTGCATTAAGAAGCCATTAAAACCAGAGGGGCTATTGTGTAACTTTTATTTTAATAATTTTTCGGTTGCAATCAAAAACATAGCGGTTTAGCGATTACAACACGTTTGACACCTACAATATCTAGCAATCAACCAAAATAAACATACCTACTTCCAAAGTTGAAGCTGTCTGAACATGATTAATTAATTATAAAATCGTTATTTTTCTGATTGAAACTGAAATATGATAGCAACAAAAGTTACATAATAGCCCTGCAGGCTTTTATAAACCATCTGTTACCAACGAGCTGAGTGACTGTGGTCACATTTTTTTTTATTTATTTACTTCAGAAAAAAAAAACAAATACATTAACAAAATTATACAAGACACTTAAGCCCGAAAAGGCTTATTACATAGGCCGAAGAAAACCCATCAGTTTCATTAACAGGGGGCCGATTCTCGCGCAGCTATTCGAAAAAAATCGAATTTCGAACTTTTCTCTACTGCGTGAGAATTGGCCCCCTGGTTGTCATGAGAGAAATCGTTGGCAAAATTAAGTTTGAAAACATACATACAATCGAATGCATAACCTCCTCCTTTTTGGAAGTCGGTTAATCATAGACCCTCCTGTATTTTTCGCCCTGAGACTAACTGAAGATAGACATGAAAGCAGCTTATCCACAACTTAACTTTTAAGACGGACACGAGATTATGATAGTGTGAAGAAGAAAGAGCAGCTTAGATCGTGATACCTATAGGTACCTAAGTATATTATATCCTTACTATTATAATTAATGTGAATGAGAGTTTTTGTTTGTCTTAACGGCTTAACCGATCTTCATGAACTTTGCACACACGTTTTCAGGTTAGGTATAGGTCCCGCAATTCCCGAGGAAATTTCGAATTAACGCGAGTGAAACCGTGGGGAACAGCTAGTATTTTTATAAATAAATGTAATATTATGTAGAACAAAATATGTAATATACATATAGATTAAAACGATTGCAACTGATAATGCATATTTTAAGATTTTTACTAACCCAGCGGCGATTCTCTCTGTACCTAAGTATTATAGATATTACTACTAGCTGTGCCCCGCGGTGTTACCCGCGGAAATTTCGGAGATCCCGCAGGAATTCCGGAATGCAAAGTACCTACCCTATGTCCTTCTCTGTACCCCTGACAATGTGTACCTAAGTATGCAAAATTTCATGAGAAGCTGTGCCCCGCGGTGTTACCCGCGGAAATTTCGGAGATCCCGCAGGAATTCCGGAATGCAAAGTAGGTACCTACCCTATGTCCTTCTCTGTACCCCTGACAATGTGTACCTAAGTATGCAAAATTTCATGAGATTTCACCGACCGGAGTTCCTGCGGGAATTCCGGGATAAAAAGTATCCTATGTCCGTTTCCTGGTTCTAAGCTACCTCCCCACCAATTTTCAGCCAAATCGGTTCAGCCGTTCTTGAGTTATAAGTGGAGTAACTAACACGACTTTCTTTTATATATATAGATTATTATATTATCTGTGGTACCTAAATCTCTAAAGTCTAAACCAAAAATTCTTTGAAATCAATGCTGAAATAAAACTTTATTTTGGAAATTTAAATATATATTATTCTCTGCCTCAAATTTTATTCACTATGTTCGTTAAAAATCCTAGCATTATCGTCGTATTCGTTGAAACTATTGTGTTGTGAACCAATGGACACCAATGGACAACCATTGGAGTGAACCACACAAACCACACAACTACTGGTTACATTGTACTGGTTACCTATACACCAATACAGATAATCGAAATTTGAATGTTACTTCAGTTGATTTTAAGAAATTTTATGGTACAGAGGCGGGCAGCAACGCCCCTAGATATGTTATTTTACTTAATAACTTTAAAAAGAATCATAACTTCTCGTCAATCCTGTTTTAGAAATAATATAATATTATAGATCAAGTATCACATCGCGACGAAGCTAAGGTCAGCGACACGGGTCCCGGGTCCACAACAACAAGGCTACTTGAAAACTACTTGTAAAAATAAAAGAAAAAAAACCCGCCATTTTTTTTTTAAAACTGGTGAGCTGATACGTACCGGCACTACTGATGACTCAATCTCAATAAAAATATTTTGATTTATTCATTAGATACTTATGTACCTAAATCAAATTAATAAATAAGTAACCACTTACATAATAATAATAATAATAATAAACTCTTTATTGAACACCACTTAAAATACCTACATAAAGTTTTATGATCGAAGGAGATAGAAAAAAGCAAAATATACAAGATAGAGCCAACGGAAGATGGAGGAAATAAATGGAAAGCGCTGTTTGCTGAAGCAGACAATGATAAATGCGACTTATATAACCATGACGAAAGCCTGCTAAATTGGTTTCAAAACGGCGTTATCATAATGACATAAAGCGTCCTCAGGAGGTTAATAACCGCCGATAGAAAATACAAATAAAATCTAGTCAAACCAGACACGTCCAGGGAACTGGTTCATAAGCGGCTACCCACATAATTATGCTGCTACAGTCACATAAGATGTATTTTCTACACCATCATCTGATAAAATTAAAGAATTTGTTCCACACTAGGTACATTCAATCGTCCCACGAAATCAAGAGACAAATAGTCTAGTTTCCTAGACGACGTCGATGAGGAATCTCCCAGTTATTTATATTAATCCAACAAAGAAACATTAGATGATTCCTTAGGAAAAACATGGTGGAATAAGAGCAGAGAGAGACAGCATTCAGCAGCATTCTAAAAAACCCTTAAAAGTTTCTAGAGAGAATCAAAATCCATTCGGGTGAAACTAGCGACCATTCATAGCTGCTGTGTGGGTGAAACTGATGCAAATAGTACGTTTCGCTTTGTGTAGTCCGATAATATACAATATTTATAGATAAAGGGGAATGAAAGGTAAACAATTCTGTTGACCGGTATCGCGGCGCTACTGGCGCCATGACACTCTTGCTTGACACCAGTCACTAAGGTCACAATAATGTAGGTGATGTAGGTAGGTATCTCTCAAAAATAATGACACAAAGAACTTTATTTAATAACTAGCTGAGCCCCGCGGTTTCACCCGCGTGAAAAGTTTTTATAATTATAAGTAACAACTTTTTTCTCGACATTCGATTTAAATGCAACAAAGCCTATAGGTAGGTATGTAGCTCCAGACTAAGCTTAATCTACCTGTGAAAACCGTATGACAATCCGTTCATTAGATTCGGAGATTATTGCGAGCAGACAGACAGACAGAAAATAATTTTAAAAACTTTTTTTGTGGTTGGTTACTCTTCGCTTCTCTTTATCGCCCCCTGTCAATTTTTGTTGAAAATATTCAATGTACAGAATCGCGGATTCTACTCTTTTTTTATAGTATAGAAGATAAATGATTATTATATGGGTACCTATAGCTAGGTAAGTATAACAAAACAAGATTTTGATATTTTTTTGTTTGATTTTGGTTTTTTCCGTAGGGCACCTGATATGGACAAAAAATAATAAAAGCTGAAAAATATATATTATTAACATACTATACTATATATTATATCTATACTAATTACAAATATTATAATGAGGTAAAGTTTGTAAATTGTGAGTTTGTGACGTTGTAGGGGGTAATCTCTGGATCGAATGCACCGATGTTGATCGAAGGCACCGATTTTGAAAATTCTTTCACTTACAGGAAGCTACGGGAGTCCTGAATGACATACTTTTTATTTCGAAATTACCGCGGGGACAGCTATTTTTTATAAAACGGAATCGGTCGTAAATAGAGTAGGTTTCCTGATAGGAAAAACGGCTCGTTCTAAGGTTCTGGCGGTTCTTTTATATTTTGGATTGAAACGTTGAAGTGTTTTAATATAAGTAGTTGATGATACTTTATGCATTATTACAATTAAGCAATAAATAATTTCCTTTTTAGTGATATAAGAACTGATAGACTACTTCCAATTCTAAAAAGAAAAGTGCCTACTTGTCGATTGATATTGTAGATAAAGCTGTTTTCCTCTACTAAAAATAGCGATCGCGATGGCGATTTATCACCACCTCACATCGATCGTCGATCGCTCAAATTAGATGGCTGAGTATTTACGGCATATTATAGTAGATATATTAATAAAGAACGCAGATATGATATTCTATTAGGTAATATTGTTATTTGGTAGTCTTCGATTACAGGTTGACTCGGTAATTACCTATTCACGATACTCAATTAAGAAGATTTATTAGTTGTTTATGTATTTTGAGTAGCAATCACGTAGGATAAAAATATTATTAGATGTTTAATCACGTAGAGTTTATGTACCTACCTACCTTATGTGTAATAGGTACATACCTATTGATATAATTGGACATAGATAAGCAATAGTGTGTTAACCCACATTGGAGAAATTTTGAGTAAATCATGTTTTAAAAGTATAGCACCATTTTGTGTCAACATTTTTTATGTTCAATATTTAGTTCCATATTTAAGCAATGTATTAAGGTAAACACATAATTAATAAATGTTCCCTAACTCTCAATAAATCGTTCTGAATCAATAACTTAATTTTGAGGGTTAACATGTTATTGCTTATCTGCGTCCAATTATGTATTAGTCTTTCTGGTCTTGTAGGTCTGATATAATTAGGTAGGTATAAAAATATTATAATAATATTAGATAGGATTGAATTGGATTATGATAATATTAGATAAGCAATAACATGTTAACCCACAATATTAAGTTATTGATTCAAAACGCTTTATTGAGAGTTATAGGACGTTTTTTAATTAAGTATGTGTTTACCTTATTACATCATTTAAATACCAAAAAAATGTTAAACATAAAAAATGCTGAAACAAAATGACGCTATGATTTTAAAACACGATTTACTCAAAATTTCTCCAATGTGGGTTAACACACTATTGCTTATCTTTGTCCAAATATGTAAACAATACCTAGGTACCCTAGGTAGGTAGGTACATTTCTCTAAATTAAGGAGGATGGGATACAAAAAGTAGGTAGGTATATACTTAAACATAATTTTTTACAGGATACAGTTGTATCTACTAGCAACGTTAAAAACTAAATAGAGCTAGCTAGTTGCAGCAATATTGCGGCATAAAAGTGTATCAAAATGCTTACAACAATAATACCTTTCTACAATCTAAGCTTTCTACCAAGAGTAAGATTTCAGTGTTATTTTATAAGGGTTTACAAATAGGTTACCTATTGATGGAAATTATATTAGGTATTGATGGAAATTATATTAGGTAGGTAGGTATTTTTTTCTGAATCAGAGGATCGCGCATTATATGCATACAGATTACAGAGAGGCAGAGCAGCGCAAGTGCCCCACTGGCGGCGTATGAAAACGTTACATAAAGCATTAGCTAAGTACTCACTGGTTAGTGGTTTGTTTATGCTCAACGAGATGATTGCACCAATTGCTGGCGGGGCTCTGGCACGTTCCACGTACAGCGTGCAGCGTAAAGATGGACTCCGTTGTGATTTGCGAGTCGTGAACGAAGTTTAGACGTGCGCTGCCGTCGTCAGCCGCGGCGATACTTGTATAGGACGCTGGTCGCGGACCTGTTTTTATGTAGTTACATTGTACACATGCGTACACATTATGTACCTATGGACATTGGACGTCGCGTCGCCGCCTGTCACGGCTGGACTTCCCTACGTAGAAACAACACACATTTGTGTAACAAAAACATCTTTTATTGATATCTTCGTGGAATTATTATTATAGATTCGAAGGCTATAAAACACATTTGAATATAGGTAGGTACTTATATCTTAAAATTACCAGCTAACGCTATCTTTTTGCTGCACTGAGTGGCACGCTGCTGACCTCTGGGTACGGGACTTACGTAGACTATGCTACAAAAATTCCTGGTAGAGATATAGGGAAGAAACTACAATATTTATCTGTAAATGCGATTACAGCTTGATACAAGTTTTATGTGTTTATACTCCAATCAGTTAAAAATAAAATATATGTAGGTACCTACCTACCTAAAGGCGGTGACTGGTGGTGGTAAGATGGTAAAAATGAAAATCGTTTATCTGTTGTTCCAAGCTAGGCTTTATTTAATTGCATAGATTTATTTTCGGCATAAAAATCTGATGAGTAATTTCGAAGATTAGCAGAAATTTTTCTAAATCAGTTTTTTTGTGTTTTAATCTTTTACGCCTGTTCTTAATTTTTGGTAAATTTATTTAGAAGGTAGGTACTTAATTGGTCCCCTGCGGGTTCACCCGCATGTATTCCGGTATTCCCACGAGTTACCTTAGCTATCGCTGATTTTCATAGGGATCCGTACCGCACCCAAAGGGTAAAACGGGACCCTATTAGATATTCACTTTAAAAATAAATAATTAAACTAAAATGAAACAAATATTTAAGGGGAGCTACCATACCACATGCATGTTTTTTTGCCGTTTTTATAGATAACGGTTTTGATGATACCCAATTGGCGTAGTTGATCACCATGCCTGCCCGCTAATCAAGAGGTTCCGGGTTCGATTCTCGGTGGGGGTGCACTTTGTGTGATGAGCACAGGGTTCCACTTTCTAGTCTGTTTACATATCTATACCTAGTATAATATAATATGTAATTCTTTAGGGGAGAGTTGGCTATATTGTCCCCCCTAAGGGTTAGTAATCTGTAAAATACAATTTGTTATAGATATTTGAAATAATTTTAGCCTATTTAATACATTGGTTAATTAAATATAATTTTCAGTTAAAAACATTATAAAATAATATTTTCCTTTAAAAAATAACTTCCATTAAAAAGTAGCGTTCGGTACAATTTAGCGTACCTACCAGGGGGTTTAATCGTACCATTCCTGAAGGTGACTCAGATCACATTTTACTTGAGATTAGTTTTAAGCTCCGATCATAACTCAAGCGTACATCTTATTATAGAATGCGTTTTAAGTTCTAATCACTTGAAACTAGTCTTGAGTAGGGATTCTGAACTCTGATTGGTTCTAATCAGTTGAAACTAGTCTTGAGTAGAGATTTTGAGCTCTGATTGGTTGAGTGGTCTTGACGTAACAAAGATCAAATCTTTGTTTGAGTATAGATTAGTACTCAAGGTTCGTTCTAGAATAAGGAAATAACTCAGCTGATTGTTGATTCATGAATCTCGTTTCAAGTTCTAAAATCAAAACTTTACTTGAAATTAGTTTTAAAACTAGATTCATGACTTGAGTAACCTTTTGGAATACGGACCTACTTCTGTTAATAATATTAGGAAAAATAAATAAAAACCAGAGTCTCATTTGTTTCACTGCCGCAAAATTAACATAATAGGTACTCTTGAAGTTACTAAATTATTCCCGCCGGCCTCAGACGAAATAAAAAGTTTCATCTGAGCCGCCGGCTAAAAAATCTTTTGTTAGATAACGAATAATGTCTAAAAGATTATTATTTGCATTTTCTATTTTTATTTTGTTTACTTCTTTTGGAATGTCTTTTTTTTTGATGTTAAATGTCATTTTTATTATTACTATTCAATAAGTGACGATCATAATATTATCCTAAGACATTTTTATTAGTAACTAGCTGTGCCCCGCGGTTTCACTCGCGCAAGTTGCGGAATTCCCGCAGGATCTCCAAAGTAGCCTAATGTATTCATTACAACCAACATCAGCTAATTAGCACTGAAAGTCCCGTCAATATCGGTCCAACCGTTTCGGAGATTCACCCGCGTGAGTTTCGGAATTCCCGCAGGAACTCCAAACTTCTTTTATATAAACCTTGTCTTGACAATAACAAACACAAAAAAAAAACAATTATCCGATTTGGTGTAGTCGTTTGGAAGTTATGCGCTTAGCAACACATTTGGCGATTCATTTTTATTATATAGATTTAACTATGCCATTGATAATATGTAATAAAAGATTCTTCTTCTATTCTTAGCTTAGAATCAGGCATTTCATCCTTTAATTTTCCGTTTAAAACCTGTTAAAACCTTTTAGTATTTGTGAAGACGTTGTTACAGGCTGTCGCAAACATGTGAGACATGGTCCGGCAGGGCGTCGCACGAACTTGTGGTAGGTACCAAGCTTTTCCTGCTTTGACTTACTATTGAAATTGTGTTGAATTTTATTTCTTACAGCTGTTAATTTTATTTCTTCAGGCCAAACGCCCAATCACTGATTGTTAGCCCAAATATGTTGGATTTCATTTCTAGAACTAGTTTGGAGGTGACCTATCTACGAAATTCCAAGCGCTATGCCCGCGCCCACCGGTTCGAATTTTTTTGCTGCATGGCTGCCGCGGGCGGCATATCTACGCGCCAAATATTGTGTACCTATGCTAGTAAAAATGAAAAAAATATAACCTTTATTTTATCATAGTGCCATCGATTCGCTAGTCGATTCTGAGCAAACTACTTTCTAGTTTTCAGTTAATTCATGAACACGTTGTTTAAACCGCCTTTTCCACTCCGACCAACTAAACCTGATCAACTAAAACTAATCAACTATTTTTATTCCTAACGAAACAACTATTCAGTTGATTAGTTAGGAAATAAACGGGTCAACTCTTTTTTATCCCAACGGCACAACTTAGGTATAGTTGATCCGTTAGTAACAAAATTTACATCACAAAATAGTTCCTAACAAAACAACGAATTATAAATACTCCTTAGATATCTAACGTTTCTATAACTGGCCACTTGTGAAAAAGGTAGGTAAGTGTTGATTAATCTGAAGTATGTCATTGAATTTCTATACATCCTGCTTTTCTTAATGGTTATCTAACTATACCTATCAATACAAAATAAATAATAATAGCTTTTCTGTCTTATGAGTGATATCCAGAACCATGAGTGAGAAAAATCAGCCATTTGATATATTTAAAAAAAACGGGGGTATAATTTATATACATGAAAATTACCAATATACTAAAGTGCGAATATTCAAAGGTGGTGCAACTTATTTAAGGTGTTCCAATTATAAACGACAAAAGTGCAAAGCAAGCATTACGTTTAAAGTGAGTACCAACCACATTACCCCTCATTACAAAGTACATATAGGGCTTAGTACGTATTTAGTATTAATGATGTTTCGAATTTACGTACTTACATTTGCTGTTAGAAAATAAAATCTCTAAACTGCACATAATTCGAAAATTATTGGTGCGGGATCGAACCCTTGACCTCCGTCTTTGGAGGCAAGCGTTCTACCGACTAGGCTATAACTGCATCACCTTCACTGTTTCGTAATCTCATGGTGGGGACCTATTATTTTTCACCATTTTTATTTGTTGGTTTGATTTCAGGATACCAACATTTTAAATAAAAAGACCCATACTTACATGTACATGGCTCACAAAATCTGATTTTAATGGAAATGAATAAATTAAAGAATAAAGCAGCTAAAAGTGATTTACCGATAACTCGCCTTTATAAAGATTCTGTTTGTGAAATGCTAGACAAGGGACTAAATTTTGTTGCCGAAATGCCTAAACTCTCTAAGGTAAAAAGCGGACTTTATGACACTAGACATAAAGCTATTGGAGCTACAAAAACTGTATTTAGATGTTACAGAGACGTTGAAGTGCCAGAAATACATTGTGATTTTCTTCTATGCGAATATGAGGAGGAAAATAATAGAATGCTTGTTTTTTGTTCAAAGGAGTCACTATCACAACTAGCTAAAACACACGAATTTTTTATAGATGCTACATTTCAAAGTTGCCCCAAACCTTTTTATCAGTTGTTAACTATCCACGGGGACTTCGGCAGCTCAGAAGACACAGTTCATACTAAACCTTTAATTTACGCCTTAATGCCTGACAAAAAACAAAAAACATATACCGTCCTCTTCGAACTTATAAAAACAAAATTACCTGATTTAAAAATTAGCAAGTTACATTGCGACTTTGAAGTCGCTTTATGTAACGCTATAGCTGCAGCATATCCAGATGTCTCAATTAAAGGTTGTTTTTATCACTGGACCCGTAATATGTGGCGTAGAGCAAAAAAATTAAACCATAAGTGCAAAGAAGAGCGAAGAATTGTAGGACTTTGTGCTATTATTCCATTGTTACCGGAAAATTCGATATTGGACGGTTGGGAGTACATTAAAACGGAGTACAAAGAAAGTGGTCTGAGAATGTCACGGTTTATGACATATGTAAACTATTTACTTAAAAAACGCAATTACCTCAAAATTATAAGTGTGTTTGGTCAGCGGCACCGAACAAATAATGTTCTAGAATCATTTCATTCGAAATTAAATAAAGTTTTCAACAAGAACGTGACTTTGTTACGTTTGCTTAATTTCGTATCAAGAAATGAAAAGTTTAATAAATTTCAAACACCCATAAAAAGGAACAGAAAATATGCGAACAGAGATGGAGTTATTCGTCATATAATGATGCAGTTTTTAAACAATAATATCAGTCTTGGGCATGCAATGGAAAAATTAAGATGAAAAAAAATAATAAAAAATATATAATAAATATAAAATGTAGTCCAAAAATAATAAGAAAAAAAGGAATACCTACTCTTTATGTTTTTTGTGTTTAAGGAAAATTTGTTCGTTTAAGTTTTTTACCAATAAAAAAGTTTTTTTTATTATAATTATTTCATTTGAGACTAGCGAAATTTTATGTCACGTGATCTTTCATTTGCTACTGTCATTCCACATATTTTTCATTCTATTCGATAGAGTATAGGTAATCATTGTAAGTTGATTCGTTAAGACCATATATTTAACAGATCATATTAGTTGGTCCGATTAGGAAGAAAGTGTCTCGGAGGGTATCAAACGGATCAACTAGTTGATTCGTTTAGTTGAACGGAATGGAAAAAGGGGTTTAAACTAATATTACAAAGAGCAAAATTTTGTGAGTTTGTGACGTAGAGTAATCTCTGGATCTACATA
This sequence comes from Zygaena filipendulae, assembly GCA_907165275.2. Taxonomy (NCBI): domain Eukaryota; kingdom Metazoa; phylum Arthropoda; class Insecta; order Lepidoptera; family Zygaenidae; genus Zygaena; species Zygaena filipendulae. The sequence continues at coordinate 10,454,412 of OU015651.1, forward strand.
ACCGATTTTGAAAATTCTTTCACTTATAGGAAGCTACAGAAGTGTGAAAGGGTACTTTTATTTCGGTATTTCCGCGGGAACTCCGAATTTCCCGCGGGTAAAACCACGGGGGAACAGCTATCTCTGGATCTATTGCACTGATTTTGAACATTATTAACCGACTTCCAAAAAGGAGGAGGTTCTATGTTCGATTGTATGTATGTTTTTTTTTTTTATGTATGTTCACCGATTACTCGAAGACGGTTGGACCGATTTGGAAAATTCTTTTTTTGTTTGAAAGGGTATTTGGTGGATGAGGATTGGTGTTGTCCGTTTGTGATGGAATAACAAATTCACAAAACGATATTTAATGTACAGAGGAAAATTTATTCACAAAAGTTCTTACACCTAATTGTTCACCAAATTATGTACAGAAGGAGGAGAAGAAGATTATTTTAACTAAGTATTCACACTAACACGCTCTACATATAAACATTAAGATAATTGAAATTTTGGATAGAAAGGTAACCAAGATAAAACCAGAGATACGTTTTTAAACCTAACTGACATTAGGCAACTGCGCATGCCTGAACTGTCCGGACATGCGCAGTTGAAGCGTTACTATGGTAAAGAGATGGTGTTATTTACAATGGTCCGTTTCCATTGTACCGCGTGGATGTACAGTAACAATGAAAACGGATGACGAATGAATTACACGAGAAATATATGTACATACAAATATACAAAATATGAGTGGCGGACGCCACATCACTCCCCTTCGGAGACGGTTACTACCGGCGTAAATAGTCAGGGAAGTGTACTTTTCGACCGGACCGAGTCGTTCTTACTGGTGATCTGCCGTCTGACTCCGGTTGAGATGAAGCTCTGGAATTGTTGTTGATCGGTACCGTTAAAGTCGGTGTAGGTGGCAAGTCTGTGCTCTCGAGAATGTAGGCCGGCTTAATTCGATCTATCGATACCTCAACAGGCTTTCCTTTGACAAGTAGCTTAAAAGTCTTGTCGTTCCTGTCCAGTATGGAGTAAGGTCCGGTGTAGGAAGGTTGGAGGCTACCGCGCAGGGTGTCATCTCGAAGGAAGACATGACTGGCAGTGGCTAAATCCTTGTAAACGAAGATTGCCTTCTTCGTGTGCCTTGATGCTGGAACAGGTTTGAGATCTTGAGCAAATGAGCGTAGGCGGGAAGTAAAGTCTGTGATATCTGTAGTGCCAGTTGAGCTGGGGTCAAAAAACTCTCCGGGTAATCTGAGTGTCTGACCATATACGAGTTCGGCAGAGGAAGTTTTGAGATCTTCCTTGAATGCACTTCTAACTCCTAGCAATACTAATGGTAGAGACTCTGTCCAGTTTTCATTAGCATGGCACACTATGGCAGCTTTCAGTTGCCTGTGAAAACGCTCGACTAAACCGTTACAGGCAGGATGGTATGCAGTTGTGCGTTTATGTTGAAATCCGGATGTTCTGGAAAGATGTTTGAACAATGCAGATTCAAATTGCCGTCCGCGATCGGTGATGATTTCATGCGGGCATCCGAAACGGGATATCCATCCGGTAAGTAAGGCTAGCGCTACAGTCTCAGCTGTAATGTCTGCGATCGGTATGACTTCAGGCCATCTGGTAAAGCGATCAACGGCTGTGAGGCAGTAGCGGTAACCCTTGGAAATAGGAAGTGGGCCAATCAGGTCAATATGTACATGTGTGAATCTTTCACGAGGTAGGCGATAAGTTCCTAGCGGGGCTGAAACATGTCGGTGAACTTTGGCACGTTGACAGGCCAAACAGGCACGTGACCACTCTCGACAGTCTTTCCTGATACCGGGCCAAACGTAACGTTCCGTCACGAGCTTTACACTTCCATTAGCACCCGGGTGACTTAGCGAATGTAAAGTGTTGAAGACTTGTCTCCGCATAAACTTGGGAACATATGGTCTATTCACCTGCGTACTAACATCACAATATACTGCAGTGCTGGTGGCGGGAATCATTATCTTGCTCAACTTTAAAGAATTTTCTTCTTGAAGGAGCTGCTGAAGTTCAGGATCAGCGGCTTGTGCTTTGGCTAGCTGGGAAAATTCTATGGGTTTCTCTAGCTCTTCCACTCTAGAGAGCGTGTCAGCCACTACGTTCTGTCTGCCGGAAATGTGTCGTATATCAGTTGTGAACTGGGCTATTAGATCTAAGTGTCGATACTGGCGTGGGGAGCAGTTCTCTTTTCGTGAGGTGAATGCGTAGCAGAGAGGTTTATGGTCGGTATATATGACAAAGTCTCTTGCTTCCACCATATGGCGAAAATATTTAATGGCTTCGTAGATCGCCAGAAGCTCTCTGTCGTAAGGCGAGTACTTTTGCTGGCTTGGACTCAGCTTTCGAGAAAAGAACGCCAGAGGCTGCCATGATCCTTCCTTAAACTGCTGAAGAGCAGCACCAATGGCAATATCAGAAGCATCTGTGACTAAGCCTAGTTTAGCTCCACAGTCAGGATGTGTAAGTAGTGCAGCTTTACATAGACTCTCCTTGCAATTCTCGAACGCTTTAAGAGCATCACCATCAATATGTACAGGATGTGAGCCTTTAACATTGCCTATGAGAAGAGCGTTAAGAGGTGCCTGAATTTCAGCGGCTTTAGGAATGAATCTTCTGTAAAAATTCAGCATTCCTAAAAACCTCCTCAGCTCTTTTACCGTCTTTGGTGTAGGGAAACTCTGTATGGCTTCGACTTTTGAGGTAGTAGGTTTGGTCCCATCGGCTGTGATGCGATAGCCAAGGAAAGTCACCTCCGATTGACCAAAAACGCATTTCCCAGTGTTGATAATCATGCCATAGTCCTTCAGTCTGCTGAAAAGTTGACGAAGGTGCTGTTCATGTTGGTCCTGATCCCTGCTAAACACCAGGAAATCGTCCAAGTAGGTATAGCAGAAATCCAGACCTCGGGTAACTTCATCAACAAATCTTTGAAACGTTTGCGCGGCATTTCGTAGTCCAAAGGTCATAAAAGGGAATTCATACAAACCAAACGGTGTTGTTATGGCTGTCTTCCCAATGTCCTCTTTAAAAACTGGGATTTGGTTGTATGCCTTTTCGAGGTCCACAGTAGAGAACATGGTACAACCACTTAGGCTGTGCGCGAAGTCATGGATGTGCCGTATCGGATAGCGATCCGGAATCGTGCGAGCGTTCAGCATACGATAGTCACCGCATGGTCGCCATCCGCTATCCTTCTTCGGCGTTAAATGAAGTGGGGATGCCCATGAGCTCTCTGAAGGTCTTGCAGTACCGGCTTTCAGCATCGACTCAAACTCGGTTTTGGCTATTTTGAGCTTGTCTGGAGCGAGACGTCGTGGCGTGCATGATACTGGAGGTCCCGGTGTGGTCCTTATGTAATGCAGCGTATTATGTTTCACTACGCGTGGTGAACCAGAAGGACGAGTTATGTCAGGAAACTCCTTTACTATAGCGTGATAACTCGAATCTCCAATCATGACCTTCACTGAAGAAATTGTGTTTGAAGAACTCGCTGATGAACCCGTTGAAATGAGGGTTGTGGTACCATCGATCAAGCGCTGATTCTTGATATCCACTAAAATGTCGTAGAATTTCAAGAAGTCCGCACCTATGATCGGCTTCGTGACGTCAGCAACAACAAATCTCCAAGAAAAAACTCTACGTAAGCCTAGGTCTAACTCAAGATAAGCAAAACCATAAGTTTTGATAATAGAACCATTTGCAGCACACAACTGATATTTAGTTTCAAGGCGTCGCTGTTGTAAGGCGGTGTGAGGGAAGACACAAAGTTCACTGCCAGTGTCAATGAGGAATTGAGTCTTCGTATTCCGGTCTGTAACGAACAGGCGACCTGAAGTGATTGTGGGGCAATCCTGCGTCGCCATTACTGACTGCCCTTGGAGTTTTCCGGCTTGAAATCGCACGGCTTCATGCACTTGGTTGCTTTGCTACCAAACTTGCTGTGATACCAGCAGACTGGATACTTTTGACAGCTTGAGCGGGATCGAGTTGTCGAACGACTGCGGCTGCGTCGCGATTGAGGTCGAGACCTTTCATCCAACTTGCTCGTGAGGTCCTTAAGTTGTTTCCTCAGCTCTGCTATCTCTTTGGTCATAGTATCCAGTTGCGAGCCAGGTGTTACTGCCGAAGTAGAAGCCACTTGTGGTGAAGGTGTAGAGATGTCCTGCACTCTATCAGCAAGGTCGGATAGGATGCTGAACGAAGCATCGGGCTGAGCAGCTAAAACGGTTTGCGTGGATCTGGGTAGCCGACTCAACCAAATGGTCTTCAAAAATTCATCAGGAATGTTGGGTCCAGCTAGTGACTGCAGGTGACGAAGAAACTGTGAAGGCTTCCTATCACCAAGCTCTTCGTGCATTAAAAGTTGTTTCACCTTCTTTTCCTGCGAAGCGCTGAGGCGTTTAATGAGTTCAGTTTTCAGTTTCTCAAACTTTGCGGTCGCAGGCGGCGATGTGATGATGTCTTTCACCTCTTTTGCGTATTGATGGTCTAGCTGACCAATGACATAATTGAATTTGGTCGAGTCCGCAGTGATGCCGGAGGCTGCGAATTGTCCTTCAACTTGGGCGAACCATATCTCGGGTTCTTCAGGCCAAAACGGAGGAATCCGTATGCCGACTTTGAAAATCTCGGATGACGGTGCAGTGGAAACAGATTCTGGCATGACGATTTCTTTATCCATTTTATATTTTTAAATGTTGTAATTAGTAAAGCTTACGTCTTCTTCGGTGTCCGGTACAGAGGGTCACCAGTTTGGTGGATGAGGATTGGTGTTGTCCGTTTGTGATGGAATAACAAATTCACAAAACGATATTTAATGTACAGAGGAAAATTTATTCACAAAAGTTCTTACACCTAATTGTTCACCAAATTATGTACAGAAGGAGGAGAAGAAGATTATTTTAACTAAGTATTCACACTAACACGCTCTACATATAAACATTAAGATAATTGAAATTTTGGATAGAAAGGTAACCAAGATAAAACCAGAGATACGTTTTTAAACCTAACTGACATTAGGCAACTGCGCATGCCTGAACTGTCCGGACATGCGCAGTTGAAGCGTTACTATGGTAAAGAGATGGTGTTATTTACAATGGTCCGTTTCCATTGTACCGCGTGGATGTACAGTAACAATGAAAACGGATGACGAATGAATTACACGAGAAATATATGTACATACAAATATACAAAATATGAGTGGCGGACGCCACAGGTATACTCCCAATTAGGTCCCATTGCCACCAAGTCGGGATCTGATGATGGGATCTTGGAGAAATCGAGGGAACTCTTCAAAACTTATAGGCACACCTATAGCGATTTGGGTATTTTTTATATTAAATCGTTCATTTGCTTTTGGAAAGCAAAATTTGAAGAAGTGGAACTGATGATGAAGACCACAGATGGTCATCGGAACTATTCAACAATAGTACGTATTTCACGGGTTCCGAATCGTTAACCTTAATATGGTTTCTAAACAATTTATGCTCGTTACAATGTATATGGTGAAATGGAACTCTTGGTGATACACTAGGAGAACTCCTCAATAATTAACGTCCCTGCGCTGCGTCGGGAAAAGCAATATTTTGTAGAGGGCGATGAGCAGTTGACATTAGGCTATTGTAACGTAGAGGCATTAGGCTATTGTAGAGAAATTACGAACTATGACACTTAAAAGCGAGAAATAAACAAAATTTTAACAAAAAAATTAAAACCGACTTCCAAAAACACAAAACCAAAAATTTAAAAATAAAAAGCTATAAATAACAAAATACCGATTTAATCCAAAAGACAAAAACACACGTAATATTATTATTGGTTTGTGCTACCACTGATCGGTATGAAGTTGGTGACAAGCCAAATATGGAGGAGGTAGATGGGCTAAGTCGACTCCTGCCACCAGCTCTCCGTAAGCAGAACAACCCAAGTGGGCAGACACCAGCGGACTTGTCACCGAATTCAAACCGATCAGTGGTAGCACAGACCAATAATAATATTACGTGTGTTTTTGTCTTTTGGATTAAATCGGTATTTTGTTATTTATAGCTTTTTATTTTTAAATTTTTGGTTTTGTGTTTTTGGAAGTCGGTTTTAATTTTTTTGTTAATTTCACTTATAGGGAGCGACAGTGATCTTGAGTGACATAGGGCACTTTTTATCTCGGAATTCCCGTGGGAACTCTGTTGTTTGTGAGGTTGTAATCTATGGATCTACTGAACCGACTTCGACAATTCTTTCACTTATAGATAAGAAGCTAAAGTGTTCCTGAGTGACAAAAGATACTTTTAATCCCGGAATTCCTGCGGGAACTCCGAAATTACCGCGGGTGAAACCGCAGGGGTTACCTAGATTATTATAAATGAGTATAGGTAGTTGCTGCGGAACGAATATTAAAGATTCCCCGCCCAATCACTACTCGCTTCGCTTTCAATGCCGATTTAATCCAAAAGACAAAATTACACGTCATGTTATTATTGGTTTGTGCTACCATTGATCGGTTTGAAGTCAAGTTAAATATGGAGTCGGTAGATGGGCTAAGTCCACTCCCGCCACTTTACTTGAAACTGGCTAAATACATTATATTATGCGAAATTCCATAAAGAAGAAGAAAGAAAGAAAGAATCAAAATGCACAAAAAAAATTACATTCATGTATTGGCTGCACTTAGTTTCTTTGGCCTTCCCTGAAAGGGGTAAATTTTTCCTAAAAAAGTGACGTCACAGGTTGCGTTACGTTACGTCCCAAGTGTTTGGTTGCAACGTTCCATTTCACAGAATTAAAAGTTGAATACTCTTGGAAATATCAATGATTTTATAATAAATCTTTCCGGAGTAGGTATGCTTTTCTCGGGCACCCACCCTATATTATAACAAAAATCTAACACCACCTCAAACTGCAATTTTATTATATCCTAGCTATGCCCCGCGGTTTCACCCGCACGAAATGTTATTGTATGACAACTTTTTTTCCCAACATCCGATTTAAATGAAACAAAGCCTATATGTAGCTCAAGGTTTAGCTTAATTTACCTGTGAAAACCGCATGAAAATCCGTTCAGTAGGTTCGGAGATTATCGCGAAAAGACAGACAGACAGACAGACAGAAAATAATTTTAAAAACTCTTTTTTTGTGGTTGGTTACTCTTCTTTTATCATTCCCTGTCAAGATATGTCAAAAATATTCAATGTGCAGAATCGCGGATTCTACTATTTTATTATAGTACTAGTTGTGCCCCGCGGTTTCACCCGCGTTAATTTTAGAGTTCCCGCGGGAATTCCGGGATAAAAAGTACCCTATGTGTTAATCTGATGTATAAGCTATATTATTGTAAAGTTTCATTTAAATCCATCCATTCATCCATACATTCTTACAAACTTTCGCGTTTATAATATTAGAAAAACGTAGTGATTACCTTCTCTCTGATTAGTAGGAGAGACTTGCAGTGCCTGTAATGTACAGCACCGGAAAAGGCGACACCGGAATGCACAACACGAGATTGTACCCCACCGGAATGTACAGCACCGGAATTTGTGACACCGGAATTTGTGACACCGGAATTCGAATCCCAGGCCATGAAATGCTGTGCTATGCATTCCGGGGTGTACATTATCGGTACGCCGCAGATTATACGACACCGGAATAGGGTACTTGCAAGAAATTTATTTATTTATTTATTTATTTATTTATTGCAGTTTGTGATCACAGGTATAATTATGTTTGGTATTATTACAGAGTATGTCATCCCACTGTGACCTGTCCATTTAGACTTATATAGATTAGATTGTTTTATATTATAATCATTTTGAGCCTTCTGTGTTAATTTTATAATTTTTTTGTATCTATTATTATAAGTTTTAAAGTGTAATTTATTTTCTTTAGTGGGTTTCAATCTATATCTCCACAAAAGGTCTCTATTTTTCCGACTACAAGTTCTAACTGACTTGGTTATCCATGATTGTCGAGTGTTAGTTGATTTTTTTACCCTGTTTGTAGGAAAACATAGGTCATAAAACATTAAAAAAATGTCATGGAACTCATTAAATGCCTGATTAGGATCTTCTGTCGCATAGATATCAGTGAATAGCAGTTTACTTAGACAGTTTATAAATTTATTTCTATTGTCCTTGTTATAGTCCCGTCTCTCAGTGTACCAGTATTCCTTACCCCGTTTGCTGCCTATAGGAAGGTTCAATAGCTGTGCAGTATGGTCAGATAAAGCAAAATCAATTATTTCACAGGTACAATTTGCTATGTTATGCGCAAAGTTGTCTATACAAGTGCCGCTTATTAACCTAGTGGGCGCCTTTAGTTGGAGTGTAAGATTGTGCTCCATAAGTGTATTTATAAACAGTTTTGTCGTGTTAGTTTTATTTAAGATGTCAATATTAAAATCAGCACAGATTACTAAGTGTTTATTTGTGGTGCGCAAAATAGTAAAAATGTCATTAATTATTCTGAAAAAAATTTCATAACTACTTGTGTCATTCTTAGGAACTCTATAAATACAAACTACTATGACCCTACTTTCAGTCAACTCAACTGCACAACATTCAGTTATATTACTTTGTGATATGTTTTTTATATTGATTAGCGGCTTAAAATTGTGTTTTTTGCTTACGAGTATACAGGATCCGCCTCTTCTATTACTTCGGGAATAGTAAGTAGCTAAAGTAAAATTTGGAATATTTAAAAGCGTTGTATCGTTTTCTACCATATTGTGCTCCGTGATGCACAGAACATCTAATTCCTTACCCGATTTATTTAGTTCATCGATACTGACAGTCAATAGGTCCGACTTACTAATCAGCCCACTTATGTTCTGATGAAAAATTCTGAAATAATTATTCTCGAAAAAAATCATTACTATTATTTAGATTATTAGGCATGCTGCTATTGAGATTGTCATTACCTATGTTAGTTTCTATATTTGTCTGAGTACACTTATCAAATTTAATAATTGGTGGTTTCAGCAATTTCTGACTTGATTGTGTTTGTTCAGTTTCGCTGGCAGATATTTTGTTCTTACTATTTTTACTCAAGGTATACCTCAAAAAGTTTCTTTGGTAATTATTCTTTAATATCTCTCGAAGCATCAATCGGCTGATGTTCAATTTAAATTGTCTATGCCTAGGTATATATCTACTGTAGTTTAAATCAAGGAATTGTGCATGGCAATAATTTCCACAGATAAATCTAAGTTTGTAGTTAATTGTGTTTATGTTAAGGAACTTATTGTACGGTACTTCGCAAACGATAACATTGGTGTTACTGCAGCTCCTGAGCCATGACGTAATAGAGCTTTCTAGTTCAAACGGGTTTTTATCGTTAATTCCTGCCAGTAGGATAACGTAATCGTCCTTAGTAAGCTTTTCTATACCTTTTTTTTCAGAGTTGACAATGTCCATTAGTTTTGCAAATGGCTTAGAGATATTGGTTACTTGGTACTGCATTCCAACTAGTTTCTGCAAAAGCGCTCCGATGTCTCTACCCTGTTGGTCTGATAAGATAATTATTTTATAATAAGATTTTATAATAAGAGAGATTTTATAATAAGAAATTGTGTCAATATTTCAAAAATAGAGCTTTAGAAAAGCGTTATCGTGAAAGATTTACTAAAAAATTTCAATAGTTTCCAAAATATTCAACTTTTAATTTTGTGAAACGGAACGTTGCAACGAAACACCAATCACAGCCAAGCTTGACACATGACGTCACTTTTATTTTATTTTTTTAAATTTACCTCTTTCATAGAAGGCAAAAGAAACTAAGGTCCGTATTCCAAAAGGTTACTCAAGTCATGAATCTAGTTTTAAAACTAAATTCAAGTAAAGCTTTAATTTTAGAACCTTACTTGAAACGAGATTCATCAATTAACAATCAGCTGAGTTATTTCCTTATTCTAGAACGTCGTTTGAGTACTAATCTATACTCAAGCAAAGATTTGATCTTTGTTTACCGTGTGTCATGTCAAGACCACTCAACCAATCAGAGTTCAAAATCTCAACTTCAGACTAGTTTCAAGTGATTAGAACCAATCAGAGTTCAGAATCTCTACTAAAGACTAGTTTCAAGTGATTAGAACTTAAAACGCATTCTATAATAAGATGTACGCTTGAGTTATGTTCTGAGCTTAAAACTAATCTCAAGTAAAACGTGATCTGAGTCACCTTCTGGAATACGGGCCTAAGTGCATACAGTCAACGTATATTTTCCATTATCTGATTTTTTTTTACTTTAAAATGCATCGGTAAGATTTCGATTCCTTACTGGTACAGTTCAACCTTAGTTTCGCTTTTGGATATTGAAGTCATCTGTCTGTTAGTGTCACATGACCCTATCAATACGACAGTGACATTTCTATCACAGATTAATAAGGCGTAATTTTAAACAAGTGACGTCAATCCGCGTTTCGGCGGTAAGGTCTAAAGTAGGTACTTTGAAATGCTCTATTTCATTAATTTATGCATATATTTTTTCTTTTTCTTGCTTTGTTTAAGTAGGCCATATATCTTTAGAATAGACTGAAAAAAAATTTATGCAAGTACCCTATTGAAGACACTGCCACGCCCACATTTCAATCCTGTCCTGCTATTGGCTAAGAATTATGACGTCTATTTGATGCTCCGTTTAGTAGTGCTCAATACAATCAAAGACAATGCAGGTAGAGATTAGTAATTACCGTCTCAAAATATGGCGGGAATTCAAATTACAATCAGTCTTAGTTCAATATTACTAACGTAATTATTATGGATCACAAATAAGTTTATATACAATATACATAAATGATTTTTTTGTCTTTAGCGTATCGCTGGCCGCTACCACGGCACGCTCGCTCGGCTCGCGTGACTTGGTCACCAGTCCAAGCCTAACCTAAGCAATAGAGTCGGAGTACTCTTTTTCGATTACTAGCACAGACGAATAAGAGAACATTACTAGCAGTTCATGCTGACAGGTGGCCACGACAGTTATATTCTTATTTCTTTTAACTTACTCCAAAAACAGATCAAACATAAATTGTGACTTATTTGATAGAAACTTGACCTAGTATTTAGGTAAGTAAAGTAAACGAGCACAAAGAAAAGGAGGCGTGGTTTCATCGATCAATAGGAGCAGTGACACCAATTCCAGTGCTATACATTCCGGTGTTGAAAATTCTCGGTGCGGTCAGTATTTCAATGCCCAATTTGTACGGGGCGGAATGTACGACACCGGAATTCGTGTACAGGACACGTGCCGTACAATACAGTGTCGTACACTCCGGTGTCGCGTATTCCAGTGCTGTAGATTCTGGTGTCGCACAATATCGTGTTGTGCATTCCTGGCTCCCATATACCTACTTGTATATACTTATTTAGTTACTAATGCTACACGACCTATATCTGTCTCTTTCTAATGCTGTAATGAGTGCATAAGAAAACAGAGACGGCTATATTAGTTAAATTTAGGTTCCTTCTATGCGTAGATCTCCGTCTATGCTTCTATGCTTTAGTTATTCTTCTGAGATAATTATATTTACGGGATGGTGATTACCACAGAGTACTTTTTGTGATTACCTTCTCTCTGAATGCTACGACTTCATATTGAACGAAGATTCGTCGTCGTGTTGTCGCAAAAAATTCGTGTTCGATCCATGACGAACGTGCTTGGCCACATCAAAAAAAAACTTCACAACGTTGCGATAATCTAGAACGCACGTAGTGATTACCTTCTCTCTGTTAAGCGCGAAACACGCGCGAATGTAGAGAGCGCTTTAGAACCAGGCCAGCGACACTCCCTTGAACCAAAAGTTACCATGGATTTATGCGCGAACTTCTTTACCAACTTTGGAATAGTTGACCAAATTTCTATGACCGCGTCATACATTGCATTGGTAAGGTTGGCACAAAATGCTTTCATAGATCGGATCAGCGATTAGTATGGAAGTGCCTACTCTTAAGCCCTCTCCACATTCGCGCGCGATTCACATTCATTCACATTCCCAAGGTTCCACATTCATCGTCATTCGCGCCAGATTCGCAGTATAGTTCGCGCCAAAGATCATATAATCACTAGTCACTACGGTTCGCGCACCATAAGTCTAATTAATTTGTGTTCGCGCACTCAACAGAGATGGACGTCGAAGTTGCTGCTGCGGGGATACTTTGCATATTACAGTTACGCTTACATTAAACATTAGAAAGTAATAAAAAGAAGTGGAGAAAATGTATGCTCTAAAAAAGAATCCATATGTCCTAGGCAAACCAAATGGGCTGATATATGCTCCCGATTTTATAGATTTATTGACCTTCATCCTATTAACCCCTATAACTATAAATCAAGGTATCTTTATTTTTTTTTTAATTCATCCACCTGTATTCGCATAATGCTACTTATTCGCATCCATACATCGCAATTTTAAATTTTATTTTCGTAATCCTTTAATTTGGTATGCCACAACATGGGTTAAGATTTCAGCTTGAAAGCATTCTAAAAATGCTAGTTCTAGTTGGTTACAATTTGTCGCCATTTTCAAAGCATAAATTACACACGACTAACACCTAGATAGAATATTATCATTGACACAACCGCTCGCCGTACTCGACTCGACATGACTGAGCCGCATGCGAGTGTGGAGCCTAGGCGCTTTCGCGTCATGTTCGCGGCTTGCGAACCCTTTGATTATTTGCTCAGTGGTTAGAACGTTTCGCGGAAAACATGGAAGAGGCGGTTGCGCTGTTTCATATGACTGCTAATAATTATTTACTGCATCTGGGGGCACGGTAGTGCCCCCGCCAAGACGAGCCAGCAAAGCGCAAGGGCACTACCTACCTTTTCTCGAAGCGTTTCGTCGTTTTTTTGAACCCTTGTAACTTGGGTCTGGATTATACCAGATAAACAAAATTTTCGGAATATGTTGTCAATAGCAGACTTATTAAATGTATAAAGTTTTAATTGTATAGCTCCCATCCTTTAGATTTTATTGATATCTAAAAAACCTCGATTTCGTCACTGACTCACTGATGATCATCAAAATTCTTAGGGTACTTCCTAATGTCCTAGAAAGCTGAAATTTGGTATGTAAGCTAGTATTAGTAAACAAACAACAAAAAAATTATAAAACTTGTAACTTTTATCTCCCAACCCCTTAAATTAGGGGATGGAAGTTTGTATGAGACTTCTGCAATTTTGACTTACAAAAAGAAATGAAATCCCAACAAAAACATTTTCATGTAAAATGTTGCCAAGACGAGACCATATGCCAGCACTTTCAAAAAGTTATCAGATCTTATGTAGAGCCAAGCTTCTAACTCTACACGCCTTAACTCTACAAGGTCTAACTTCACAAACTCTACACCTTAGCCAAAATATGTGGCTTGGTCGTTTCGTTACTACAAAGAACTATTATTATATAACAGAAAAGTAATGAAAAATGGACCAATTTTTCACCTTAGGGCCTAAGGGCCATGTGAATGTAGCGAAATGGTCAAGCCACATATTTTGGCTAAGGTGTAGAGTTTGTGAAGTTAGACCTTGTAGAGTTAAGGCGTGTAGAGTTAGAAGCTTGGCTCTACATAAGATCTGATAACTTTTTGAAAGTGCTGGCATATGGTCTCGTCTTGGCAACATTTTACATGAAAATGTTTTTGTTGGGATCTTTATTACTTGAATGAATTCTAATACCCTGTCATTACTCCAATCCATGATTTGCAAGTTTAATCAAACACGTTAAACCGCTCGCGCTCGGCGTCTAGTAGCAAAGATCATATAATCACTTCTAGTAGTCAACTAAAGCGCGCGAAGTGTAGCCAACCGCACGAACTTTGTCGCGACAAAACTCTTTTGATGTGCGGCAATCATCTCTAAGTAGTTTGTGGCGGCAATTTACCGACAGCGGCGCGAGCGAAGCCACCGTGTATTCGCGAAGATGACCCGCGATAGGACGAATTCTTTGGCCAGACGAGTCGCGACAACGCAAATCTTCGCGTTATCGCGATAATGTGGCCGTAGCATAACAAAAACTTAAAATAGGTAGGTACCTACCTACGATTCTAGCCGTAGCCACTGAGCAAATAATCACTACGTTTTAAGAGACGGGACTTCCTTACTTGGTTTTGGAATCCATTTAGCAGACCCAGCAATACCAACACAGCGAAAATTTAATTGTCAAAATACTTCATAACTCATGGGTACCAACATTAACGAGAACAATAGGGATGGCCACATGTAGTTCCTGATTAAATCGATATCGATAAATTATCATTAGAGCATCGTGGGCTTCATACCAGGTGAATTAAATCTACAACGGGGGAAAACATTTGTCGTAAAATTGAAACAATAAATTATTATTTTTATTTATTTATTATTATTCCAATATTTTAGTTTGTCATGATGATGATGTTATTAGATAGATAGATATTTATTTTCTCTTTAAAAATTACATTTACATTTTATGTCAAAATTAAATAACCTATTTGGGAAAGTAAATGATTTACTTCGCAGTGCCTCCTTGTTGAGCCTTGTTTAAATTATCGGTAGAAATATCTATCGGTAGAAGTATCCGACATTCGTTCCTTACATCTCCAAAGACATATTTTATATCGTGAAGTTTTTCGATTGGAATGTAAGCTAAGTCATCATTTCCAATATTTTTTACCCATTGTCGACATCTGAAATTAAAATATCTATCAATCATACAATTAAAAACAAGATACAGTATAATATAGTTCTTTATACAAAAGACGAGATTCACTTTATTACAATACGATCATAATACTTAATGAAAACTGCAGTAAGTAATGAAAAAGTATACGCAGCAACAGCTATACAAAAATATTTCAAAATATTCACTATAACAGCATCATTCATTAAAGTTTATCGACTCACTTTATCGATAGTGAAGATTTACATCACTATGGTTTACAAAGATGCAAATATTTTTTCTCATTTCAAAAAGATAGTGTATTATTTTAGTCTTGCTGATAGCTGAAGAGAACAAAATACTTTATTACTTTACTCAAGCTGTAGTTACCGGTCTTCATCTATAGGAAATTTCGTGACAAATTTCCTTTTATTTAAATTTTGTCGACTCTATCTTTTTCTACAAATTACATACGTACTACACCGTCTAATCGGTGCTATTTCACTACCCAATCACAAGAAAATAGTTTTTAATAGTCGCACTGCACTTTTCAAAGCGTAAATCACAGAAAATTTTTAAAAATCACACAATTATTCCCCAAATAACAACATGCGTCGCTATGACAAACAGATGACAGATTGTAAAGCGTCATTTACACTCGCGTACGAGCAACGAGGCGAACCACGCGGCGAGCCCCGAGCGACTGTTTACATTCGCGCTTCGTCGCTCGCCGCGTGGTTTGCCTCGTCGCTCGTGCCGCTCGCGTCCCCCGGAGCGGCTTTTTTGTCACGAGTCAAAGGGACGAAAAAGGAGCAAGGGGCGCGGGGCGAGGGACGAGGCGCGAGTGTGAACAGGCGCTAGGGGCTCGCCGCGTGGTTCGCCTCGTCACTCGCACCGCTCGCTTCCGGAGCGGTTTTTTGGTCACGAGTCAAAGGACCTCGCGTCAAAGCGAGCGTGGTGTTTACACTCGCGTTCTCGCTTCAGTCGGGTTTCAACTTTGGGCCGCGATGGTTGTGTGCTTTTAAACTGCATAATTGGATTGGTTGTAACTTGCAACAAGAAACGTTTTGGTTTCTAGAATTATTTTAAAAGAAACCGATAATTTGGGATCCCAAACATAGATTCCACAAAAATAACCAAAAAGTAAAAGTTATATGGACTAGACTTTAATAAGAAACTAGCTGTGCCCCGCGGTTTCACCCGCGTGAAAAGTTTTTATGTAACAACTTTTTTTTCTTGACATCCGATTTGAATAAAACAAAGCCTATATGTAGATCCAGGCTAAGCTTAATCTACCTGCGAAAACCGCATGACAATCCGTTCAGTAGATTCAGAGATTATCGCGAACTGAGAGACAGACAGACAGAAAAGATTTTTTAAAACCCCTTTTTTTATAGTTGGTTACTCTTCGTTTATCGTCCCCTGTCAATTTTTGTTAAAAATATTCAATGTACAGAATCGCGGATTCTACTCTTTTATTATATTAGTACTAGCTGTGCCCCGCGGTTTCACCCGCGCGAAAAGTTTCTATACAAGAACTTCTTTTTATACAACAACTTCTTTTCCCGACATCCGATTTCAATGAAACAAAGCCTATGTAACTCCAGGTTAAGCTTAATCCTAAACCGCATGACAATCCGTTCAGTAGATTCGGAGATTATCGTGAACAGACAGAAAGACAGAAAAGATTTTTAAAAACCCTTTTTTTGTGCTTGGTTACTCTTCCCCCCCCCCCCCCCCCGTCCGTCCGCTCCATTCCGTCCCCTGTCAGTTTTTCGCGGATTCTTTCTATCTTTTATAGATAGATATGTAGACCTCCAACCGCACTAAACAATAAACCTTTCGACAGCATCTCCTGCGCAAAAAACAGTGGATGACACCCGGCGCAGAAGAAGATGATATTGACAATTTTATTTATTTTATTTTTTTAAATTATTTATTTAAAGTTTAATTATTTATTTAATTTATTTATTTTACTAGCTATTATATTCTAGCGTGTCTCCGCGGTGTCATCCGCGTTAATTTCAAAGATCCTGCGGGAATTCCGGGATAAAAAGTACCCTATCTGTTATTCTGAATTACTTCTACTTGAAGCAAGATCAAAATATTAGCATAAAATATTAGCATTTAATTTTCGACGTTTAAAAAATAATGGTTAACGACATCTCTTGATTATTTCAGGAATAAATGAAATTTTAACCGTCGAGAACCTGTATCACGCACATACAGGCACAGGACAGTTCAAATTTCAAAAAACTTTTGTTAGCAATACATAGATGGCGCAATATTAATACAATAATTATTAGCCAAGCTTGGTAAAAAATCCTATAGAGCAGATAGCAGACAGTAGATATATAATATGATAATAGGAATCTATAGCTATTATTATTATTTTTTGATATTTTTATAGCTGTTTTATTGTAAAGTTTCAAATATTGTAAAGTTGAAATCCATTCAGTAGTTTTTGCGTGAAAACGTAACAAACATCCATACAATCCATACAAACTTTATAATATAAAGATTCTTAGAATAGTAAGTAAGGATTTCATTTATTAAAATTAATCGAGTAGTAGTAAAAGCTCAGTAAGCAAAGTCGTCTTGTTGCCGCTAACACTTCGACATCCTCCCTTGTTGCTAGCTCAAAGACAACTGAACCGAACGCACTGCAGGCCGCAGCTCTTTTGTCTCTTTTCCATCGATCGTGCGGTCGCGGTCGCACGCACGAGCGACGGGACGAGGCAGCGTTTACACTCGCACCTCGTACCCCACCACGAAACGAAGCACAAGACGAGGAACGAGGTGCGAGTGTAAACGCCGATAAAACAGCGTTTACACTCGCGCCTCGTACCTGGCCACAAGACGAACCACGAGGCGAGGAACGAGGCGCGAGTGTAAATCCCGTATAAGAAAGATTCAGAGACAAAAGACTGAAATAGCATGTGAGGCCATCTTTGATGCCATGGAAAAAAAAAATTAAAAAAAAAATGAGTGCTAAACACGAACAAAATTTAATTTGTTCCTAGTTGCGTTAGACTGGCCGTAGCCGTAGTGGTTATATACTCTTTGATTCTAGCATAAGCAGATGCCAGATGGAGATGATTTTAAACAATGATATTAAATGTTACTATCACACTGATTTGAAATACCTACATAATTATATTCATAGTAGCTGTTTCCTGCTGTAATTTGAAGTTTTTGCGGGAATTCTGGGTTACAATACAGCTTATGTTACTCAGGGATAAGGTAGCACGGTGAAATAATTTTTTGAAATCGATCCAGTAGTTTTTGAGTCAAATCTTTCTCATTTATAACATTAATTTAGATTTAGCCAAATATAACGCATAAATGTTCAAAAACCCATTTTGATAGTCTCACGGAATCAAATCCAAAAAGGTGGTATTTCAGCATATAGTGATCTAGATATTTTTGGTTTTCTTAATGATTTTTAATATATGGAAATATTCTCAACATTATCATAGTTTATTCTTACATTTTATATTCTTACATACAATTGTATCTGTAAGCTTAAAACCTTTATAATAATAATAAAGCTTTATTCCATTCAATTGATACAAAATAAATGTTAAGTTAGTAAATCTAGGCAGTAGGACACTGAAAAAAGATATCACAATTAATATGCACAAAAAGGCATAAATCTTCGACACTTACTATTACCACATAAACATACTTTACTCATGCTTATTTCCTTAGAAGATTCAATGAGGTGAGGACCATAATCAAATGTTATTTCACTACCAGCATCAATATTTCTACAGCTGAAAATGGAAATCTTTGGGACAGGTGTGTCTACTCTAACTGGTATGATATGTGAATTAGGCTCACAACTGTGATTTATATAACGTCCAACATTGCCAAAGTGACTGGGATCAACAAATGTTTGTGTGACTTTTCCACCACAATGTTCGTTTAAACAAAAAATATAATTCATATTTTTTTCTAATAAATTATTTTGATGTCGGAACATAGCTTCCGTTTTAGTAATAACTTCACCAGCATATTCACAAATGAATGTACCTTTAGGAATAAAATGTTTAGTGAATAAGCCTTCTCCTTTAGAGGCCACATCACACTGCTTGACAATTAGACCACTTAATGGACCTCTTTGCACTACACGATTGCCACAATCTCTACAGCACGGACATAAGTTATTGCATTCAATTACTGGATAAATATAGTCACCAAATGGTTTGTAGAGTTCAAACCTAGTTTGGCCTCTATTTTTGATTCGAATGTAATTTACGCCATTCGATCTCTGTATGCAAGTACAGTTTGCCACTAAACAAATTTCTTTACAGTCACAGTGGTCCGTCAGCTGAGAGTTGAGATTTTCTGAGAGCTCCAAATATTCTTTACATTTTCGTAACGGACCTGGAATGCTTTCTTCAATATACATGATATTGCTACTAACGTGATTATAATTATCGATCATAATTATTAAAGTACTGTAAACTGTAAAGATTAAATTAGTCGGGTTTAAATTTTTTGATAAACAAGTATGAATTAGGTTTAGTTTTTTTTTTTTTAAATTTACCCCAATGGGGAAGGCAAAGGAAGCTAAGTCCATACAGCCAACAATATACAGGGAGCATATTTTAAAAGTATCATACAGGTTGGAAGGTAAAATGGAGATATTGTGTTGAAACCCATGAAATTCACGCTTACATGACGTAATTAATCAAATATAATGAAATAAATAAAAACAATGATAAATAACATAGAAACACTCAAATAAAACACTGATTTTGGAGTTAAAGACTTTTCCATCTGAATTGATGACGCGCCAGCAGCTGTTTACGTACGTAATATAAAATTAGTTTTATGATTTTATAATATGTGTTAATGAATTAAATGATAAACAAAATTTTAACAAAAAAAATTAAAACCGACTTCCAAAAACACAAACAAAAAAAGCTAAAAATAAAAAGCTAAAAATGACAAAATACCGATTTAATCCAAAAGACAAAAACACGTAATATTATTATTGGTTTGTGCTACCACTGATCGGTTTGAATTCGGTGACAAGCCCGCTGGTGTCTGGCCAGTTGGATTGTTCTGCTGACGAAGAGCTGGTGGCGAGAGTAGACTTAGCCCATCTACCCCCTCCATATTTGACTTGTCACCGACTTCATACCGATCAGTGGTAGCACAAACCAATAATAATATTACGTGTTTTTGTCTTTTGGATTAAATCGGTATTTTGTCATTTTTAGCTTTTTATTTTTAGCTTTTTTTGTTTGTGTTTTTGGAAGTCGGTTTTAATTTTTTTTGTTAAAATTTTGTTTATTTCTTGATTTTTAGTGAGTCGGTTTGTAATTTATCTAAGTTACAATAGCCTTATCTCAACTGCTCATCAGCTTTTACAAATTATTGCTTTTCCCAATGCTGGGACGTAAATTTTTGAGGAGTTCTCCTGGTACATCACCATCAGTTCCACTTCACCATATACATTGTGACGAACATAAATTGTTTAGAAACCATATTAAAGTTAACGATTCGGAACCCGTGAAATACCCATTATTGAGTAGTTCCGATGACCATCTGTGGTCTTCATCATCAGTTCCACTTCTTCAAATTTTGCTTTCCGAAAGCAAATAAACGATTTACTATAAAAAATACAAAAATCGCTATAGGTGTACCTATAATTTTTGAAGAGTTCCCTCGATTACTCCAAGATCCCATCATCAGATCTCGATTTGGTGACAGCGGAATCAATTTGGGAGTATCCCCTTTCAAACAAAGAAACAATTTTTGAAATCGCTCCAATCGGAACCCGTGAAATACGTATTATTGTTGAGTAGTTCCGATGACCATCTGTGGTCTTCATCATCAGTTCCACTTCTTCAAATTTGGCTTTCCAAAAGCAAATGAACGATTTACTATAAAAAATACCCAAATCGGTATAGGTGTGCCTATAATTTTTGAAGAGTTCCCTCGATTTCTCCAAGATCCCATCATCAGATCCCGACTTGGTGGCAATGGGACCTAATTGGGAGTAAACCCTTTCAAACAAAAAAAGAATTTTTCAAATCGGTCCACCCGTCTTCGAGTAATCGGTGAACATACATAAAAAAAAAAAAAAAAAAAAAAAAAAAAAAAAAAAACATACATACAATCGAACATAGAACCTCCTCCTTTTTGGAAGTCGGTTAAAAACCTGATACACCCCATTTAAAAAAATAAGCAATAATATGATTAAAATATATTTTAGGTTGAAAAAATTTATACTTAAAAAGTTATTCAACATTAGTTTGGAGGTGACCTATCTACGAAGTTCCAAGCGCTACGCCCACGCCTGCTGGTTCGAATTTTTTGCTGCGGGCGGTATATGCGCCAAATATATATATGCGCAATATATATATGCGGCATATGAGCAAACTACTTTCTTGTTTTCAGTTAATTCATTAACACGTTGTATAATATGTCCTTATTATGTAACATTGTTATTCAACATTACAACTTATACTAGACTACTACTACTACAATGCAATATAACAATGTCAAATAACCATGGTCACTTTTCGATCTTCAGTCCTAAGCTATCCACAATGTCGTCGCTGAGAGGACGTTTCACTACTAGCCTCACCTAAACAACACACACACACACAATCTTGGCGCTATTTATTATTTATAAACTTTTTAGAAATATTATTTTATATAGGTAGGGGATTTAAGGGTTTTTGACATAAGTTTTAGGGGTAAATAATTTCGATAGTTGGTAACACTGACTGGCTGGATAATGTTCTCGTCTCGTCTGTGGTTCCTTCCTACTCATAAGTTCATTGGTTCCGCGCAGTGACGTGACGTAATTTTGTCCATTCATAGTTTTTTGTTCATTCAATAAAATATGGTTTTATTGAAGAAAATGTATGAACCAATAACTGACATAGACCGTACTCTAAAGTCTACTAAAAGATTGTGATATGTGCTAGAATCGAAGAATCTGTAATGTATTATTTTATTTCCTAGCTGTGTTATTTGAAAAGATGTAATCTTTGTTAAATTTAATAAGTTGAAAATCAGCGTGGTAGTGGATTTGTGAACAAAGTGTTGGTTTCCTAGATGAGATAGTAGGTAGGTATTGACTGTAAAATATTGTTATTAGCTGGTTCATATTTAATCGCCTTTGGGCTTTGTTTGAGTTATTTAATTGACATTACGAAACTCCGGAAGTGGCGGGAGTGGTGGAACAAGACAAGCCGGCCAAGCTGAGCCCGTTCCGAAAGAGATAACAGCGGATGAAAGAGATAAACAGTTATGGATTTAACATGGCGGACGATACGCGTAAAGTGCGAGTTGAAGAAAGATTGAAAATAAAGATTGGTATGTACTCTTTCAGTATTTGGAAGCTAGGATCTATTTCGATTTACGCATATTAATAGCAAATCAACGACTTCGGTAGTCGATCATAACGCTGGTCGACTGTGGGCGTCCTTGTTATTGTGGTGAACAGGTGGTCTGTCTGGTGCTACTGGCCCATTGTGAGTTTTGAAGCGAGAGCTGAATGTTAATGAATTTTCCAATACTATTGATATTTTTATGTATTTAGTTACTGTCTAATCAATTTCCTTAAAGATTATTATGTTACTCGTTGCTCAGACACTCAAAATCATTGTCCATTCTTGGTTTATTCACTGCCTGTTTTGACAGTTCCTTCATTAGTTTATGAATGGAAAATAGTGATTTGTGAATTCATTGAATGCATAAGCCCTCAGACCATTAATGTATTATCTTAGATTAGATAATAAACAGTTGGTGCAGTGAAATGCTTATTATTTGATCATAGATAAATGCAAGCTATTCAGTAACCATGTCACAACTGGGTATGTGCTGAGTAATAACTATCATAAATTAAAATTATGTGAACTATGTAAACTAAATTGTTCTAGATAAAAAAAAAGCAACTATTTTCTTTATCATAAAAACAATGCTCACTTAGTGTATAATTTACATTAATTTTTGTCATATTTCTATATGACTTTTATACATAACACAGAAACTAAGTTTAATTAATAGGTGTATTGTGTAGATGGAGATTTATATTATGCACCAATGTTTTTTATTTAGTAAAGTATAACCGGAATTAAGATGTTGTGTTTTGTGATACTCTATGAAATGTAACAATCAATTCTGGACATGTAAAGCATTTGGTCAGATCTCAACATCTAACCAAACTACTTTTCAACACTAAAATACTAAAATATTTAGTAGTAGTAGTAAAAAGTAGTTTTGGTTGGATGTTGAGATCCAGCTGATCCAACCAAAAGAATTTAAAACAAATAGATTTGCTATTAGTTTAAGGTGTCCAAAGAGTTGAAGAACTCATTGTTATAAGTCATACAAATACTAAATATTTTAGTGTTAAAAAGTAGTTTGGTTAGATGTTGAGATCTGACCAAATGCTTTTCATGTCCAGAATTTGTTTTCATGACCTATAATAATGAGTTCTACAACTCCATGGACACCCTAAAGTAAACTACTAGCAAATCTATTTGTTTTAAATTCTCAATTAGTGACAGCAGTTTATGTGCAATAAGTGGCTTTTTGATATTATGCCCATAGTGTAAATTATTATCCTAAAAAAATCTATAAAAATGTTGGTGATCACTATTCTATTTACAAGATTGGCTAATTATTGGGGCCAAATTTTCAGAGAAACTGAAAACCAAACCTTTGGTATGGATTATGGACATAAAAAAGTGTATGAGTAATGCATTTCTTAAATTGAAAATATTGAATATGAATCCCAAACTCCTTTGGTGACAAGACCTAACTCTTCAAGAGTTAAAACACAGACTTAAATTGGTGCTGCAGCCACCGAGGCACTTTTATTGTTTTTCTTACGGTCTTATCATTAATCATAAGCTTGAAACTTAAATAACACAAAAACATTTCTACTCTTATACTGAAAATATGCTTTGCTATGGTGAAATTTAGTATCTAGGGCACTAAGCAATAACCAGTCTGAGTGTGGCTGTTAAGTCTCCAAAGTTTACTTTCCACACAAACATTGGCAAACAAATAACTAATGACAAGTGTAAAATTGTATGATATAATTATATTGTATTGTTAATTAAAAACACAATTTGGGTTAGGCGAAAAGATTTAGTAACTAGTACAATTTTGGTTTTGTGTTGTGTCCTTATGAGATCTTATCTAACAAGTTATTTTTAATTATCCATAATGTCATTGCTTTTTAATTAATTGCAAGCATCTAACAGTGTGTTTACACACAAGTGTCTTGACACAAATAGTGTGCTGTAGAGGGAGAGCGACAGAGCCGTCACAGATGATTGATTTGTGTTGGCAGGGCGCATAAATCCGCGATAACGCGATGTCTGCCTGTCGCGATAAGGTTGCAGTACGTCTTCCGGGGCGCGACCCCATCGCCTCATCACTACTCCGTTTATATGGTACACTGCACTGGCGCATACGAATCATGATAGTACCAATTACTTATTCATATAAAACAATATATTATATTTGTTTGTTCCTTCAAAGTTGTTTGATAACAGAGCATAGTTGCGGTTAAAAGTTGGGACATACATACTGCTACATAATTATACTGTTCACTTGCTCTTACTGATAATGTCACTGGTAATGTAATTTCTTATAATAAATACTTTATTAACTCACATGTTCATCTAAAATGTAGGTAAATCAAAGAATATAGTAACTAATTGTACTTATTTATTTATTTAATCTTACTGATATTGTCACTGGTAATTTCTTATAATAATTACTTTATTAACTCACATGTTCATCTAAAATGTAGGTACATCAAAGAATATAGTAACTAATTGTACTTATTTATTTATTTAATCCTTTATTGCACATAAAATAATTTACTTATTGTAAATTTTATACTCATTAGCCGACCCATAGTTAATTTTTTGTGTACAGACTATATAATGTGAAGCACTACCTATATAGTTGCGCACACGCAATACACGTCATGCTCTTTATACACGGTGTAGGCGTTATCGCGCCAACGAACATGTCGATAAAAGTGCCAAGGGCTGGCGCAAAACTTATCCAGAAATTTTATGCTTTGTATTTGAAAGTAACTACCTACCTTATTCCGTATGTAGTCGCACCTATTACGAGACTCATTCTTTAGACTGTAGAAGAGGCAAGTGACTAGATCTACAGTAAACATTTAAAAGAGTCCATAGAATTTCAATATACATATTATGCGAGGTTAATCGCAGTCCTAACTTACATTATAAATGCGAATGTGAGTTTGTTTATTCAACCTATCATCGAGTTAGTCATCAACTCGCGTGTTTAAAACTCGCGAGTTCGCCCGAGTTGGCACCTTCCGTTTATACCTATTTTTTTTTCGTCAACTCACTCGGCTGTGAAAATATGTAGAGTCCATGAAATTTTGGTAACGCGTTGTCAGGGGTACAGAAATGTACATAGGGTATTTTTTATCCCGGAGTTCCCGCGAGAATTCCGAATTTAACGCAGTTTTTTCTAATATTCTAAACTTATCACGGTTGACACGCTATTACACCTTTTTTTGAAAACTTTAAAATTAATCCTGAGATCGTACTGACTAGTGAAATTTTTATTCAAACTATTTTATATTTATGATTTTTAATTTTCGCGCGGAAACTCTAGCCGCCATGTTTCTCGTGACGTCATTCCGGTAGTAAACAATACGACTGCGAAAGAGATAGTGTGTTTCGATATACACCACGAGCACTGTTCAACGAACAGCTTCGCAGTATGCAGTATACTGAATTGACGTTATGTGCATATCGGAACAAACCCTAGATTGTTTACTAACGGAGTAACGTCACCGATATGGCGAATGGCGTTTTAAAACAGATTAAAAAGACGATTTTAAAAATTGAATTATAAAATTTACATTTCATTTTTATAAATAATTAATTGACGTTATTCGTTATTTTTTTCTAAATCTATCATAAAAATGCATTTTTGTATTTTTTTTACATGGTGTAAAATATCCTATTTCTCGAGAAGCGCTGTGATTGTGTATGAAGGCCCTAACGCTTATGGCGTGCCTATTTCCGCTGTGCCTGCAGATATTTTATCTAAGCCCGCACCATAGGCGTCTTCGTCGTCGTCCATCGCTTAAGTCAACCAATTTAAGATGATAGGTGTGGTACCTAAAACGAAACGCCACTAATTGTAACTTTATTAGTATGCATAGCGTGACTCGTGCATTAGAGACACTTGTCAGCACGCTTCGACTTTTGGTGTGAATGCGATATATTACTGTGGTTGGTAAGAAACTTGTGACTAAATTCATTAGCAAGTAAACGTAAACGTGTTTCTCTTCCAAGTATCAATCCTCAAACCAAAGTCAATTTTATGTTTATTAGTCTACTACTTGTTCCCCGCGGTGTTGCTCGCGTGCATTTTGGAGTTCTTAGGCCCGTATTACAGAAGGTGACTCAGATCACGTTTTACTTGAGATTAGTTTTAAGCTCAGAACCTAACTCAAGCGTACATCTTATTATAGAATGCGTTTTAAGCTCTAATTACTTGAAACTAGTCTTGAGTAGGGATTCTGAACTCTGATTGGTTCTAATCAGTTGAAATTAGTGTAGAGTAGAGATTTTGAGCTCTGATTGGTTGAGTGGTTTTGACATGACAGACGTAAACAAAGATTAAATCTTTGCTTGAGTATAGATTAGTACTCAAGCGTCGTTCTAGAATAAGGAAATAACTCAGCTGATTGTTGATTGATGAATCTCGTTTCAAGTAAGGTTCTAAAATTAAAGCTTTACTTGAAATTAGTTTTAAAACTAGATTCATCACTTGAGTAACCTTTTGGAATACGGACCTTTGACATAAACGGAGACTGGAGATAAACGCCTAATAATCGCGTATAATATGAACTTGTGTCGTTTAGTTTATGGTGCTCCTTAAGTCCGCGATACGTTCTGTAGGTACATGGTTTTTGGGATGGTGACTCTTCCGATGATTGTTATTTTCATGGCCAAATTAAGTATCTACTCCTTCCTAATAGGCTATATCATAATCACAAGATCGTCATTCTCGCTACGGCGTTTGTGTGGGTACCTTTTCTAAATAACGCGTCAGGCTTGACATAATAAGCCGTTTTTGACCGTATTCACGTAATTATAACCTTTGCCTTCAGGCATCTTCACATATAAATAAACTTGAAGTGTCTGTTTGTGATTCCAAATTAACAGCTTTTCACTAAATGCTTGTGAAAGTATATAACTAATAACAATATACGGTACCTACTTATGTACATTAAAAAAAACGTAAAAATTCGTGACCAATATTTTTTATTAATCTAAACGACGCGCGACGCGCCGACGGACTAAAAAAAAATTTAGTCAGATAGCAAATTCCTTGATTCTAGGTCAACGCGAAGTACCCTATAGGTTTTGATCCCCTTGCGCGTGTCAAGATATGCGGTGTAAACGGCCGTTGGTGCCCATGAGTATTGTCCCCAACCGTTTAGATATACATTACATATTTAAATCCTATTTGTGTGTCCATACATATATAGATACTTAATTTATTACATTAGCCTTAAGGTTTTCCTACAGAATAGAATAAAAATAGATATAGTAGTTACAACTTGTCTAGGCGCGTCGATAGTTGGTAGGTCGCGCGGCCCGGCGGCGGCGGCGCCCGGAACGGGGGGCGAAGCGACCGTTTTTCATTGAGCGCACCCATTCATGGAAACTCGGCGATCCGTTAATGAAAAACGCGGTGTGTTTTCACGTTATCGGTGTATCAGTGTTGACGAGCCACGCCTTATGCCACATGTGCGCGCTCATTAAAATATTACTATACCTCTACATGGGTAGGTGTAATATAGCCTTCAATGATATTTTATCAGCTCTGTCAGTAAGATTGTGACACTGAAATTATTTGCTTATATTGCGCCTTATCTCCCTTTCAGCGTTATTGTACACGCGTATGTATTTAAAACACTTGTGCACACATTTTTTTATTCTAGTTGCGTCTGCTCGCGGGTTTGACTCTACGGTAATTTATTTCTAAATAACAAAACTTTTGTAGAGTATTATAATTTCATTATTATCATTATTAATTATATTTTTCATATTTCGTAATAACTACCTACAGTTGCTTTAGCAATTGTTTACACAAGATATACGTATATATAATATAGGTATACTGTCGTATTTTTTCAAATACTTTGCATTTTTCACACGCAAGTAGACCGAGTGAGATTTTTTTAATTTCTTTGCGGTCCGTATCTCATTAGCTACGTACTCGCGTGTAGTAGCGAGCGTGAGCTGCGAGCCCATTGTTCAGTCACGCTCATGACTTACACGGTTCCCACGGTGCGTGGAGACACCAGCCACTTGTCCGACCAACTCGACAGTCACTGGATGAAGCACACAGCGTGTTCCATTGTCTCTTCCATCTACCTCGAAAATACGACTCGATGGTGATTGGTGACTCCTCCGCGGGCGAGGTCTCTTTCATAACTCTCAGATAATCATATTTTTTATTCTTTGACATGTCACAATTATTTATCTAGTAAGTTGGAAAGAATTATTTTTAAAGTAAAACAACTAATTAAAAAAATAAGATGTAGGCAAAAAGGTCACGGCTCAGCATTATGTATACTAATGCTATTTAACATATAAATGCGGTGCAGCGCTGGTTTTCATCCTTGACCAGACCAGAGACCAGAGTTAAGAGAAGTAAAACTGCACGAGTTAAAAGTTGTGTTGAAAGATGGTTGAAAGGAGCGAAAATGGAATACTTTCAAATAAAAGTAAATCATTTTAGAGCATTAGAACACCCGTGTTTCAAAGGTTGATCAACATTAACCACCTACGAATTTGTACAAATTATTCTATGTAGTTTCTAACTACCTACCCAGTTGTTGCAAATCGAAGTTGCTTTTTTACGAGGAGATAAACCTTGCCGATGTTGCCCCGGCCCACCTGCGGAATGGTCGGCGCTGGTCCTTGCCCCCGTGTGGGTGAGGGCCCAGGTATTCGGCTCGACGAAACGGGCCACTGCACTCGTAGGCTGTGATACGTAGGCAGCAGATCCGATTGTATCTTACTGAATAGGTAATGAGCTGTACACGTCATGTTGGTAAATAAATAGCATGTCCTCTGTTGAAGCGTCCGATGGATGAGACCGTCCTGCGTGTTTTGGCCGAGTGCGAGATTTTGTTCAATATTTAGCCAGTAGTCGATACTGTCGGTTTCTCCCGTACGGATCTTAAGATTCTCGAGGGAACTCACGTTAAAAAAAATCCTCGAATGTTGACCCAAAAGTTAAATTACATGAATGTTAATTTCTTTCAAATCAGTTATGTATTTTTCGAGAGCGGCCTGACTTGCTAGACTCTAAATTTTATTTCCTAGAGTCAGGTACAGGCGCCGTGGCGGATTTACACATTTATTTTGACGCCAGTAGGAAGATCAAATTTTGCCGCGCCCACCGACTTCTACAATTCGATACTCATAGTACAAAATCATGTTAATTGCAATTTGTTATCAATGAAATTATAACTTAATGATTTGTGTACTAGTGGATCAATGTATCAGTTCCTAGATTTTTTTTTTGACAACCCAACGATAGGTATACCTAGTTATGATTGTACAACAAATAGTTTTTTTGCCGCCCCTAAAATCTGCCGCCGCTGCCACCTACCGGCGCGGCATCACGTTATTAAAAATGAAAGATATTTACAATGTAATTAACACACACAAACACACGCATACACACATACTAAAGTAAACAATCAGTATTGTACGAGTACATAAACCAACGGTTGATTTCAAAATAACTTCGCGTATACCTATGTGTGTGGAAATGTTTAATGATCCCAATTGTACGAGTGTAGTAG
This sequence comes from Zygaena filipendulae, assembly GCA_907165275.2. Taxonomy (NCBI): domain Eukaryota; kingdom Metazoa; phylum Arthropoda; class Insecta; order Lepidoptera; family Zygaenidae; genus Zygaena; species Zygaena filipendulae. The sequence continues at coordinate 10,483,919 of OU015651.1, forward strand.
ATATTGCGTTTCCTCAGGTGCTGACTGCTATGCTATTCTATTATGTTGGGGCTCCCGTTTCTCTCCCACGATCCAGTTTGATGGCGTGTGCTACTGTCATGTTGATGATGATGGTTTTTTTTTGCATCAACAATAATTATGTACAGTTTATTGCAAGTTTCTCTCGTACACCAATTACGACGAATTTCTGTGAGCCACGGCCGCGGACAGTCTTTTGTTTGACTGCAATAACAATAATCCTACAGATTCCAATAACTATCGGTAAATTAATTATGAGTGAAGGATTCGTAAAACTCCATAATTTGTGCAGGTTACGTTAGGCATCATTATTAAAGTTATATTTTTTTATGGCTGATAAACGGCATTATTTGTAGGTACATCTACAATTCTGATTTTTACCTTCTGATCTGATCTTTTAATGTAAAAAATGACTTCATAACGAATAGTTATACGTGCACATAATATGGTGATGATTCTAGCGTGGGGTCTACGTCGTCGCCATATTATATAATTCGCACGTTTCAAATGGCCGGCATTTTGTATGATGCCGAGGTTAGAAAATGCAGCTGTTATGTTGTCACGACCCGACCCCAGCCGGCGTGTGTAGTTTGGTTTGATCACAACAGAGTTAAATCGATTTCTAGTGCGCGATTATCCATCACTACGCATTTTCTGACCTCAATACCTAGTAGGTATGCAGCAGACGAATTATACATAATATTACCTATAGTATAGTATTATTATCTGTGCCCATGCTCACGACGCGACGTCTGTTGTAATTGGGTTTTGGCAAAGAATAACTATAAAAATTTAAAGCCAGCCACCGCTATGTTCGCCTTCAATGAGTGGTTACCGAATTGATTGTAGGATATGTAGGTACACTTTGATATACGATAAACTTGCTATCACATAGCAAACGCGTCATTTTAATGTACTTAATGCATAATTTTGTTACGTATGTATCGGCGTTATTAACATTTATAATTGAACTCTAAATGTTCATAACAGTTTTGTGAGTTTTAAAATAATTATAACTACAATTATTATTACCTCAATAACCAACGTATGTAGGTAAAACTAAACGGTCAGGGTCAAGTCTAAATACCTTTTGTTTCCTAAAACCAGGAAACTGATGTAAAATATTATTCGTTGCCTATTAATAAATACATACTTCGGAAGCTTTCGTCACTATGGAATACTAGTTGTGCCCCGCGGTTTCACCCGCGTTAATTTCAGAGTTCCCGCGGGAATTCCGGGATAAAAAGTACCCTATGTGTTAATCTGATGTATAAGCTATATTATTGTAAAGTTTGCTCTAAAAACCTGATTAAAAAGAAAAAATACAAAAAATAAATACCTACAGGTATTTGTTAATCCCTACTATTCTCTACTAATACATAATATTATAAGTGCGACAGTGACTCTGTCTGTCTGTTTGCCTGTCTGTCTGTTACGCTTTCACGCCTAGATGGCTGAACCCATAAACATCAAATTTTGCACACACGTCAGGGGTACAGAGAAGGACATGGGTACTTTTATCCCGGAATACCCGCGGAATCTCCGAAATTTCCGCGGGTGAGACCGCAGGGCACAGCTACTATTAAATATGTACAAGTAATAGAAGTTAATTTGATTGATACCAGTTTACAATAAAATGCATTGTGTGGCTTAAACTATTTTAAAGTAAACAAGGTAGGCACCGAAATGGCTACCACTCATCATATTATAATGCCGTGGAACTTGTCCCACGACGCTGATTTTCGTAAGAAATTTTTCCGTAAGAAATTTTCGCCAGACACCAAGTTTTATTTTTTCCTCAAATTAAGGCGGGTGAAACCTTCAGGACCAGCTAAGTACCGGTATGGTGTGTTATGAATCTGATTTGAGATAATAAGAACCTGTGATCATCAGGTAAATGCCGGCTAAGGCCGTCACTCACCCGCCATTTCCATCGACATAATATAACAAGAGCCCACTTATGGGTTGATGGTCGTCTCGCCTTGGCCCTCCGTATATAGACAAAATACGTCGAGGTCACAACGAGCTCGATAAGCCCAGCAGGCAGTTTGAAACTACTTTTGCGGACTTGTACCAGTTCTTTACTATATTCACATCTAGTTGCCCTCGTGACACGAGTCGGTGTATGCGTAGCTTATGGAAGTCGTGCGGATTCGCTCCCGGCAGGGACATACGAGTACAATCCAATTTATGTTGTCACTAGTTGATCCTCCACGATTTCATTCGCATTAATGTCCAGGTTTGCGTGGGAAATTTGGGATAAAAATAGGTACCCTATGTCACTCAGAGTTTGTATAAATAAGTATTTGTTTTTATTGGTTCAGAAGTTTTTTAGTTTATTTGTTACAAAAATCATACAAAAAGTGAAATATTAGTAGGTATCTATCTACTATCTTTAAACGAGCAATTCTTGTATAGGGACATAATATATATTATATCTGAATCTCGGAAACGACTCCAACGATTTTCATGAAATTTAGTATGCAGGGGTTTTCGGGGGCGATAAATCGATCTAGCTAGGTTTCATTTTTAGAAAACTTCTTGTCCGTGTTTTCAAGCAGTGAAAAATGAGTGTTTAGAATTGCTTTTCTACTTAACAACAGATGGCGCTACGAGCGAAGCTCGGTCGCCCAGATATTAGATTTAAACAAAGTTCATTCATACTAGTTTAATACTAGCCCCAATGTATACGTATATATCTGCTGTGGTGTTGCGTCACCTAATATCCAATAATATAATATAAGATTTATATAATTAGGCGGGAGATTGGAATACGTCATTTATAATTTTAATAGAAATATTCTAATATGATAGTCGTTCTTATCGTGATTAACTATACGCAAATAACGAGAAAATACAAGACGGATTTTAGGTAAAAACTCCCCTTTGAAGCGTTGGACATTAAAGAATTGCAGGTTATTGCTTGAAGTTGTGGATGAATGTTTGGTCCCAGACATTCGTAGAAGGCCAATATTATACTGTTTCTCAGCATTAAGAAGGCAGTAAGCATGCAATACAGATATACAAAAATTCGGTTCTGTTAGTGTTATTGGTATGTTAACCTTGAATTGTTTTTTGTTTATATTTTTAATGTACAGACAATAGACATGCCTCTAATTACTTTAAAAAAAATAGAATATAATATGAGCTACCTCACAATAAACAATTGCTGTATTATGATGAATGAATGGAGAAACTCGATGACGAAATTGAAACTTAAAAAGGATCCCTTGTTATAATGACGCATGGCTCGTTGGCTTGGGTGACTCTGGTCGTAGTTTAATGTCACCGTTGCCTTCTTCGATGTTCGCAATGGTGTTACTCGCGTAGCAAGTACTATCATTTATTTTGTGGCGTTGCGCTATGTCGTGGTGGCATTATTTTTTCTTTCTGTCAATTCTATACGAGACTAGGCGTTCCTTTTGCGGTTCAAACCTGAGGAGTATAGTATTATATTATCTGTGCTGAGGGGTTGAAATTGGCTACTTGACAAAAATTTTTTTTTAGTCCGTCGTGTAGATTAGTAAAAAATATTGGACACGTATTTTTTCTTTTTTAACGTAATCAAAAAATAACGGCGATATATTGAGTTGAAATTTCGCGTGACGTCACAACTCGGTCCAGTTTGTATGGGGCTTATACTGAATCTTGACTTCACGAGTCCCCCACCCTAAACTTTAATGCTCTTTATCTATGTTTATTTTCATTTATTTGAAAAAGCAAAAAATACGTGTCTATTATTTTTTTATTTTCTAACTGACGGACTAATTAGAATTTTGATTTTCATACCCTGGAGAATACCCAATTCCATGCCTCGAATTTAAAAACCACAGCCACATTAGGAAGGTATTTGCTGTTTTTGTTACCAAAATATAAACTTTTGTTCTATTGTAGTAAAACTATCGGTTTTTCCATAAAAAGTTTCACCCTCTTACGGATTGATAGTTAATTTCAACCCTTTCTAAGAGTATAATTTCTACATTTTTAGGCTTCCTGCTTTGTGCTAAGCCTAAAGATTACTCACATAAGCACTTATGTTAAAAAAATAGTCAGTGCCCTGCTGTAATTAATTGTGTTGTCTGAGACACAAAGACTTCTTCTTAAAAAAAAAAAATGAATGTTTGTATGTCTGTCCTCTATGCGTTTCGAAACCATTGGTCCGATTGTGATGAAACTTTGGCGGGTTGTTCTGCCTGCGTCCGCAAAGGTTGCTGATCCCAAAATTCACGCGGGTGAAACCGCGGGGCACAGCTAGGTTCCAAATAAATTCCTTTTCTTTTTTTTGTCAAAATCACACGTCTCGTATATTATAATCCCATCAAAAACAAACTTGTAAAAAAGTCCAAGTCTCGCAACTCACTTCTTCTACAGTAAAAAGTTGTGAGATCAATGTAATACCAAGTCGGTTAATTTATTCAGTGCCTACTTAAGGGTCCTTCTGTCTAAAGTTATCATGTTATAAGCTAATCTAATAACATTTTATAGTGACCATATCAAATTTAAAAACCTTTTATGTTTTAAATAGATTGATTGGCTTGGCGATCACGTGAAAACACAATATATCTCACATGTAATACATAATTATGGTTCTAAACAATCTAATTTAATTATAATATGTATTACTTGTGAGATACATTGTGTTTTCACGTGATCGCCAAGCCAATCAATCTATTTAAAACATAAAAGGTTTTTAAATTTGATATGGTCACTATAAAATGTTATTAGATTAGCTTATAACATGATAACTTTAGACAGAAGGACCCTTAAGTAGGCACTGAATAAATTAACCGACTTGGTATTACATTGATCTCACAACTTTTTACTGTAGAAGAAGTGAGTTGCGAGACTTGGACTTTTTTACAAGTTTGTTTTTGATGGGATCTCATTTCTTTTTGTAAATGGTCTTCCTCCTTTGAGCAATTTAGTCTACTTTAATAACTTGAAAGATTTTGGTACAACTTTATAATATATATAAACACATGCCCCATTCTTGCTTTTTCATTCCGTTGACCATTGTACCTTTGAACATAATTATGTCTAGGTAACTATGTATCTACACTTTATATCTAGGTAGGTAACTATAGCTACACTTATTATTATTATTTATTAATATCTGGGCAACGGCTTAAATAGCTGTTCCCCGCGGTTTAACCCACGTTAATTTCGGAGATCCCGCGGGTATTCTGAGATAAAAGTACTACCCTATGACCTTTCCTGTACCCTTGAACAACGTGTAGTATGCAATAATTAATTCACCCGCGTTGATATCAGAGTTCGCACGGGAATTCCAGAAATGAATCCTAGCTAGATCGATTTATGGCCCCCGAAATCCCCTGTATACAAAATTTCATGAAAATCGTTGGAGCATTCAGATTAGGGTAATTTTATCTCGGAATTCCCGAAGGATCTCCGAAATTAACGCTGGTGAAATCTCATGAAATTTTGCATGCACGTTGTCAGGGGTAAAGAAAACCTAGGGATATAGGGTACTAACTACTTTGCATCTCTGAATTCCCGCGGGATCTCCGAAATTAACGCGGGTGAAACCGCGGGGAACAGCTAGTCTCATATATTTATATGGGATTACAAAGTTATTTGTGCAGTTGGTACATATAACTGCATATATAACTTTGTAATTCCATACATTTATATGGGATTACAAAGTTATTTATGCAGTTAGTGTATCTAGAAAACTGGACCGAAATTGCTAAATATTTTAATTTTTCCTTGATTTATACAATAAACACTAATTGTATTCTAAATTTCAAACTTCTATGTCTGCTAGAAGTGCCTTAGAATTTTGATGATCGGTCAGTGAGTGAGTGAGTGAGTGAGTGAGTGAGTGAGTGACCTACAAAATTAAGAAACTTTGACTAGTTATAATTCTTAAACTACTCCTTCAAATCGAATGAAATTTTAATTATACCGTCTTTATACAATACCTGCTTGTTTACTAAAAATTCAGGCTTCTAGTTTTATCCACAACGAAGTTATAGGGGGTCGAAAATGGCCTGAATTGCTTCGAGAAAAGGATAGTACGGCCGTGCCCCTTTTGTTGCTCGACTTGGCGGGGGCACTGCCGTGCCCCCAGATAATAATTGTATATTATGCTCAGAAGAATAACTAAAGCATATTCTTCTGAGAATATTATGTCAGTCATTCAGTTTCTCATTTTTACATTGCTGCTATTGTACACAGGTAGGTACTGATTAAAGTGATATGCTATCAAATATAATTGTTTGCTATAAGAAGCACACTTGTATTTATGATATTTATTTTGTTCATGAACAAATTAGTTCCTGGTGTGGTTCAAGTCAACTTATGTCGCCAATAATACACATCTGGCGTGAACGTATTAGGTAAGTCTGTGCTCTAGTAGGGAGGTTATTAAAAGTGCCACATACAAAAAATATGCCATTTATTTTTTATTAAGAATTCATCCTACATTGCTTAGTCCTTCATTGCACCAGCCGACAAAATAAAAATTTGAAATTACAAATCGCATCTAGTTAATACAAGTGGTAGTTAATTTAGTCGCTTACTTATTGATTACAGTACCTACCTACTGTTATTTTTTAAGATCTCTGATTAATTTTATCACTAAATGCCCTTATAATGTACACAGTGGTCGTCGCATATTTGAGAGTCGAATTGAGATATAATTTGTAAATTAATCAAAAATACAAAAAATAACAATAACAGTATTACAATGGCGACCGAATCAGATGTCATGTTAATTTATGTACCTAGTATTTATTGTATAGTATAATAGATTTTTATTCACATTTAGTAATAAATTGTATCAGTAGTAATATTTACTATCGCCTACCTAATTAGATTTTGTATGATTAGTGAATATTTCCTTTCATCGCATGGCACCGAAATCATAATGTTTCCAATAATCTCATTTAATTTTTTTAAGTTCTTTTTTGTGTGTATAACAATATTATATTTATAAGTTGTAAGTTTGGAGATATTAACTTTAAAGACTTTAAACAACTATATTTAAGATGTTACAAAATCATTTGTATACCCTACAAAAGAAGAAGAAGATAAAACATTTTAAAAAATATGGAGTTTCATAGTCTTTGCCTACCGTCTCCGGGGGACAGGCGTGAGCGTGTGCATGGGCGTGAGCGTGAGAATTGTCTGTATGTATAAGATTTTATTTAGAGTAAGAGGTTATTTAGATACTGTAAATGGGCGAAAGCTATGTATTGAGGTCAGTGAACTCACAGTTGAAATCCGTAAGCTGGTCAGCCCGTAAATCTAAATCCTAGTAAATGTACGATTACGAGTTACGACTTAGAGTAAAGTTAGACAGAATTACATAATAGACACACACAATATGCAGAATAACAAAGAGAGAATCACTTACGAAAACTTATACATGAAAGCAAGCACAGACTTTTGAACTTAAATTTTATTCTAAACGATTCTTGGGGATGCACTTTCAATTTAGGAACCATTTTGCTATTTTTAGTAAATAGGTAACTACATTTCTTATATTTACCAATTGATAAAGAAGAGTTGAGCCATTTTAATAATAATCTTCTGAAAATAGCTCATTAACTTATGCTAGGTTTTACTTTTAAGAAAATATAAAATACTATATTAACTACTAGGTTAGCAGCTTCGCTCGTTTAACCTGACCTAGAATTATTATCAATCTTACGTTTTTTAAATCTATTCATGTACCTACGTACCTCTACTTCTTCCTTAACCAAATTGTCACTTAATTTTTTTATTGTTTCCATATTTGCCAAAAAGATTATGTTTCTCCAATGTCCGTTAATTTTATCAATGAAACTTTCAAAATATGGGTTGGATGAAAACCTGCTGTAGGCAATATAAATCATAGTCGAGGTACATATTGGTCTTATTGATTGATCAATTATCTCATTATACACATCGTTTTCACCGCTCCTGTTATTATACATTCCTAAGTAAATGTCACATAAATGCTCATAACATCTACAGAAATCAGAGCATTTGTAAAGCTTAAAATTAAATATTAACGTATTTGTTACATAAGATATGTACACTAAACTGCGATCGATAGTATTGTGCGATACTTGATTTGCATAATAACTCAGTACTAATGGAATCATTTCTTGTGCGCCAGTTTGGCATACCGTAAAACTTTCTTCTGTCAGTGTAAATTTACTAAAACTATGTATAAAATATAAGCTTAAAGTCATCACCCTTTCTAATTCAGTTTTTGTGTATAAGATTCTCTTCTTTACCGTGACTTCGTTAAATGCAGAAATTAAAGTTTTTAATGCATTTAAATTCACAAAATTTTCAATGAATAACATTTCACATGCTGGTGTGTTGCACTTGGTGAATATTACGAATAAACTTTCATAAGCCATCATTGATACTACTTTATTTGATGAAAATCTAATAAAGAGATTATAGAAGTATGAAGAAAATTGTACGTTATTGAACAAATTCAACCAGAATCTTAATTCATCTCCTTCAGCTCTAAAAAGGTTGTTGCCAACGAGTTTCAGAACTTGAACGATTATGTCAACATTATCAAATTGAATGCATTCCACCAAATTTGTAAGAAGCGTTTCCATGGTACTTAAAATGGCCACAACTTCCCTATGGCAGCTCATGTTGTTGACCACACTGAAGAGGAGTTGTCTAATTCGTTGCGATTTTATATGGGGAAAACTTAATTCGACGGTATCTAAAAAATGAAGTTCCTTGAGATATAGCGCAATGTTTCGTTCTAGCGTCATGACCCGCAACCAATACATGTCTTCTTCAAAGTATTGGCGTACAGTTTCGTGCTCGAACAGTTCCCATTGAGATAATTGTAGTACGATGGACTTCAATGGCATATGAATTTCGGACGCCTCGTTCCTGATATCACCTTTATTATCCATTATTACTCAATAGACAAGATTTACACTACTATATTTAAAATAATATAAGCACAAAATATAATCAAATAAAACACAATACAATATACTCTATTGTGGGTATTAATTTCTTGCAATCCCAAATGTCATTTTATTTATATTTGTAAAGTAGGTAGGTAGTTATAAATTTTGCCTAATGATATTATTGTTTTTGCAGGTGAAGCAAAGAATTTACCGGGCCGCAGCCATGGCGGAGCGTGTCACAGAGACATATATTGCGTGCTGTCGCTGGACCAGGAGGAAATATTCCGTACTTCCACCATGGAAAGAACACTCAAGTAAGTTCCGAATCCTAATTTATTAGTTAAACTAGTTGTTCTCCGCGATTTCACTCGCGGTAATTTCGACGTTTCCGCGGGAATTCCGGGATAAAAAGTACCCTATGTCCTTCTCTGTACCCCTGACAACGTACATGCAAAATTTCATGATGATCAGTTGAGCCGTTAATGCGTGATAGCGTAACAAACAAAAAACAAACTCACTTTCACATTTATAATTATTATTAGTATATTCATAAAATACACTTAACAAATATATGACGTTATTTTGACACATTTATGGGTTTTAAAAGTGCTAAGCACGAATAACAGATTTAATTTTTCTCATCTAGTATAGGATTAAAGAACGTTATTATCTTTCGCAAAAATTTCGGAGTTCCCGCGGGAATTCTAGGATGAAAAGTACCCAGTATTTTGCTGTTTTTAAAGGCTCCTCCTACTGAACGCATTACTTCGAAAAGTCTCATCTTGCTCACACCAGTGTTCACGCAATAACGGGTCTCTTGTCCGACCTCCGGCCCGACTTCCGGCGTTATCTAGTATCTGATTTTAACTGGGAACCGTTCGCTGTCGTATTTTAGGAAGGGCAAATAAATTTACTGGGTCAAGGCTTGACTAGTTAGCGTTGTGAATGACGAGTCGCTTACGAGTGGGCGTTACGGTGAATTTAGATTAATTAGGGGCAACGCATACACGATTGCTAGTAGTGAGTAGTTTAGTAAGTACTTGCATACCTACGTTACCCCATATACTAATTTATAGATGTTCACACCTTCAGTGCTATTGTCAAGAGTGCGCACATGAGCGGTAGTGCAGTCGCGTGTCAGGGTAAACATAATTATGATAAACATTTCGACACCTCCCACATATAAAATATAAAAACTTTAAAGTTTACAGAAAATCAAATTTTTAGCTCATTGTAGTTACGAACCTAAGCTCTATACATCCTTGAAATTAATAACGGGATTTGTAATTTAAATCATGATAATTTATATACTTACACCTACACGGCACTTTTAATTTGAAGCTAGACGGGAACTAAGGATTTATACCTACTCAATTTTTAAAATGCCCGTACTATAAACGCTCCTATGCGTGGGTGGGAGGGTTGGTTTGTGTTTACCCTGATTCTGGGGTGTATCTTACGTATGTATTTACAAAAAAAAGAAGTTAAATAAAGTATTATATATATCCGTTGTCTGGAACAACAATACAACTTAGCTATGCTTAGTTTAAGACTAAGGTGTTGTACAATATGCGTGACTACCTTAGTGAAGATTTACGTATCTACCTTTGTGAGTTACTCATACTGTCCAGACTAAACTATTGTGATGTTGTTTATGGTGGTTGTATTTACGGTCGTACTAAAAGGTTAATACAGCGTGTTCAAAACGCATGCGTACGGTTTTGTTTCCGGATCCCCCCACGATCGCGCATTACTCCATATTTGAGTAAAGCAAGCCTATTAAACATGGAAGCGCGTAGGAAGCTTCACCTGGCTACTTTGCTGTTCGGCTTAGTGCGGTCGGAGGAACCAGCCTACCTATTCTCCAAGTTAAAATGGTCATCCAGAAAGTATAAATACTAGGCTATGGCTATCCTTCCGTCTCACAGAACCGCAGCGTTTCGAGGAAGTTTAAAGTTTGCGGCATCGAAGTGCTGGAACGATCTCCCACCTCCTGTCAGACATGCAGCTAGTAGATTCACCTTTCAGCGCAAGCTCAAGGATATCCTGCTAGAGCAACAGAAATCACAAACCAACCAGCTCTTATAACTTTTGCTAACCTTTGTTACCCTCTCTCGATACGATATTATATCTTACGTGTTTATAGTTTATGTTTATATTTTCTTTACCACTTACATACATTAAATACTTTCCCAAATTATATAACTTTACCATTGCTGTTTCTAATATTAGACTACTGTGAATATACATATATTTAGAATAGTTATTATGTACGTTCATTAACAAAAAAAAAAAAACAGTGGAATGTGTGCATGTAGACTGTGACATATTATGTATAATCTTATATTTGTGAATCTCCGGTCCTGACTGAAAATCAGCGCTAGGAGTTACCGCACTCATAGCAACATGCTGAGGCAGTGACCGTTTTGGTCATGGGGACGTACCACGCAAACACCATTTGTTCTCATAATATTGTCATATATATAACTATATACTTTTTTTTTGTTAAATCATGTTTGTATAAAATAATTGTAATTGTGTTGTCTCTGTGTCCAAATAAATGCCTTTTCTTTCTTTCTTTCTGTATCTCTGTGAATGTCCAAGCATTAATACGTCAAAATATGAAAGTCATAAGCATACGATACGTATATATTGTAACTGCTTTAAAACTATCGTAAAAGTAGTTTTAGTGTCGTGAGTGAAACAAACAAATGTACATACCTTACTGTAGGAAAACTAACAGTCATTATAATAGTCATTGGACGAGAAACTTTTATCCAATATCCATGGCGGATAGAAACTAAATAAGAAAATGGTGTGGGTAAAAATATCTCTGGTTCATAATGGCATGGGTCAATTCTCTCTGGTGAGGGACAGCACTTTTGGCGGCATTTGAGCAAAACGAACGTCAGTTTTATTTCTTTTTTGTTTTACAAATTAGTTTATCGTGATTAATATTGTGTAAACGCGATGAAAGCATAATAGTGATTCATTAGTGATGAACAGTGTGCGGCAACATTGAAATAACATTGAATAAGAACAACTTCCAGAAGTCCCGGTAAAGCATCGAAATGCATCTCACTAATAATCCATTTCGATGTAAAAACCTTCAGAAAAAGAAGGAAACAACTGAATTTGCTGTATGGACTTAGATTCTTTGACTTCTCCAAAAAAAAACTCTGGCGACTATTATTGGCATAATACTGTAATCTTGAAACCTAGAATTAATAAAATTATAAATTCACTTGTTGCTGTTGTTGCCCTAAATAGACGAAAATAAAAAAACTTAAATAAAAATATACCTACTGATTGTAAAGCAACATTCGTGCCCCTGCATAATTTTTGCACACAGATGTTTGAGCGTGTTTGAGCACTAACGGAAGCTTAACTTTAATTATAGCTATACCTACTTAAAACTTGGAGAAAAGAAATATGAATAAAACACTTTGTTTTTTTGTTGGCAACTTTATCTAAGTGTCCTATAATCTCTATGGTCACGATTTGGTGAAGTTTGTCATTGCCTCGTATTTTTAAACTTATCGAGGTGATTATTTCGCGGTTCGCTTGCACCACTATCCCATGACTTTTTTCGTGCTAACTATTTTTATGGGGGTCGGTGGGTGCGATGCACAGCGCGTAGCTCTCGGCGAGGGAGAGAGCATCGTTGCGGCGCGCCGCGTCCCGGATGCGCTTCCGGTGCTTGTGCGCGCGCGCGCGGAACGGCCCTTCCGTTCACCCCTCGTCCCGCTCCCCCGCTACCTACAATTTTCAGAACGAATGAATGAATGGGGACCATGCGTCGTACACGCCAGTATGCGTTTTTAACACTTTACCGTAACGTAAACAATATTTTTTTTTTTTGTAAATGACTGACAGCAAAAATGGATCGAAGTAAGTCAGCCATTTTTCTCGGAGACTTGGGACTATTAGATGTTTAGTAAATAGGGATTTAAAACGATCACAGTAGCTGTGTACTTATCCTGTATTTGAAAGACTAACCGCCGCACTCAGAGTCGACTTTAATGATTACTTAGTTAAGTATAGATTTTTAAAACAAAACTGCCACAATCAGAGACGTTCAGTAAATTAATGTTAATTGGCATTTAATGAGATGTAACTTAATTAGTTAAATGCCAATTAACATTAATTTATTAAACTTGACTGATTGCGGCAGTTTTGTTTTAAAAATCTATACTTAACTAAGTAATCATTAAAGTCGACTCTGAGTGCGGTGGTAAGTGCAAATAAAAATTAAAGAATATAATCCTACTAGCTGTCCCCCGCGATTTCATCCGCGGTAATTCCGGGAAAAAAGTGCTGTAGTTTACGGTATAAAGCAGTTCCCGCATTAATTCCGGAGTTGCCGCAGGAATTCCGAGATAAAACTATCCTATCTTTTAAGTTGGACCATATCAAGTATAACTGGTTACAAAATTTTATCAAAATCCGTTCGGTAGTTTCGGAGTCCATCGCGGACAAACAACGTGACACGTGATTTATATAGGTATATTAAGATTAGAAGACTTGGAATTATAACGATGCGTTTTCTTTTCTACTACGGAACCCTTCACAGTAGTTACATGCGTGGTTTATTTATTTATTTAAGCTTATTGCACAACATGGTACAAAAGACGGACTTAATGCCACAGTGGCATTCTCTACCAGTCAACCTTCACGATGTTCAGAAAGTGTGCTTGGTAGTGCTTGAGAAGAGCTAAATATAATTTCCTAGTACAATACAAAAAACATACATATATAAATTATACAGTATATTGAGGTTCGAAACGTTATAACCTTCTATTACAAATAGACTTTTTAACTCAAAATGATTCACTTTGTAATGAAACTTTTAATTAATTTTAAATTTAATTTTATCATCTATAATATTAAAACCAATTTCTACCAATCTACGCTGACGCCTCGATCCATTTAAATATTTTTACAATATCTACTGTCAACTGTTCGATTTCACCGGGCCTTATCATTATTATGATATTTTGTTTGACTCGAAGGATGTAGATGATTAATGTGCACAATTGTGTTCGATACCTAATAATAGTTCAATTAAGATAACTTAGATAACAATAATTAGGTATGTTTGACGGAAGTGAGATAACGTTTTGGTTAGCTGAGCGATGACACCGCCGCGCGCCGCGCCGCGCCGCCACGCGAGGGCGGATATCGAAGAAACTCTGCGACCCGCCGAGTCAACTTTAAATGGGTTCTTTGTTTCCCTCCAGAGATAAGGTTATCACTGCACTTACCATGTGCCGCTGTTGACTATCTACAAACTGTCTCTGCGCCATAAATGTACAATGTACATTGTACCAGTACCTACTGTTCGACATGAATCGAATAGAGTATATTAATAGTAATTACACTGCATCGCTAGATACTTTTAAAGCTGTTGACCATAATATATATTTTTTTAATATAAGTAGGTACTTATTTTTATTACACGCGCGAATTTCGGGAACTCTCAAACTTCAAATAATTAAAAACGAAAAGTGCCAAAACTGACACTTTTGCCGGAACTTTATATCAAACAATTAAAAACAAAGTGCCAAAAACTTCCACTTTTGCCGGTTTTCAATTAAACTTGTTTATAGATTTACAATATTTTACATTATATTCCAATATTAATTGCTTTTAAATGAAATATCTTAAAAGATATGATTACGTATATTTATATTTAGACGTTGATGCTAATTTCATCGTGTGCCTCAAGCTAGATGGTACAAGTAGATAAGCCGGGTTGTATTTCCTTTCAGTTTTGCTCAATTCGGTTTGAAGTGGTTCCAAATGGTGGAATCGGTCGTAAAAAAACTCCCATTTAAAATATCTTGTAGTGTTGCTAGCAACACACTCGTAGAACGGAAGCTTTTAAGTGATAAATCGCTCCCGGAACACGGCGGCACGTAAAATGATCATCGCCCGCATTATACGCGTACGATCGGCGTCTGTATAGTTAGAGTATAGACGGGGCGACGCGACACGACGCCTGCTATATCACAAGAGCATTGCTCTGGTTTCTACCATCACACCGAGTGGCTCATATCTTCCTACAGTGAGTCATAGTTACACATACGAGCACGAAGTTTCAAAAACTACTACCTAGTTAATTGATTCATTAGATTTCCCCTGTTTCTTGCGTCTATAGAGTTTGAAATTTATTTTTCTTACATCTTACAGTTCATTTTACCAAAATGTGTTTGTGGTAGTGAATTTGCGGATACGTGTAGGGATAAAAAATAGCTGTTGTTCTCAGATCACGGAGACTTTTTACTACCTCTTTAATGTTCTTTTGTGAATTTTGGGATTCTCTCGGGAACTATTCTTGTACCTAAAATCCTAAATTTAATGTAATGTTTATTCATTGCAAAATCTCTACTAATATGATGCGAAAGTAACTGTCTGTCTGTTTGTCTGTTACGCTTTCACGCCTTAACGGTTCAACCGATAATCATGAAATTTTGCATAGGTACACGTCAGGGGTACAGAGAAGGACACAGGGTAATTTTCATCCTGGAATTTCCCAACTTATCGCAGGTGAAACTGCGGGGAACAGCTAGTTATATAATAAATAACAAATATACTAGCAGCAAATAACCCTCTAACCTCAATAGACGACAGTTTAGTTGATATTACAAACGGTAAATTCGAATTCATTTATAGTAGATATGTATAGCTTCAGTCCTTTATTATAAAATATCTATTTCCGGAATCATAACCCAAGGAGAAATTTTAAATAGCGTGAATCATACAATATTCAAATAGACATGAGTTCACATGAGGTGTGCACGCGCAGTTGCAGCGGGAGCGCACCGACGAACAAGCGCCGCGCCGTGGATCGTACCGGTCGGTGCACGGTGCGGCGATCGGACCTCCCCCGGCCCCGCTGCCGCGCGCTGGTGGTGGTTCCGTCTCCGGTTTATAAATACGTTACCGGTGCAGCGCCGGATGCGAAACACCTAATGCCGATTGCCGGCTACGCGTCGGGCATTCGTGCACCGAGTTTAAAACTCTATTTGAGCAAAAAAAAATTAGGGTCCTCACTCCATTTTAATTCAAATTAGCGCCAACGGTCGAACGCTATGAGAAATGTTATATCTTCTAAAATATTTAACTTTAAAAATACACAGTACAATAGGTAGGCATGTGAAATAGAGTAAATGCTAATTTAATTTGTGATAATATTTCTGCAGCGCGGCGTTCATAAATATACCAAAAAGTTTAAACAAAAAGTACCAAATACGGCCACTTTTGGCGGATTTTAATATTCACGATTTCTGTTTCAATTAAATATGGTAGAGGATGATTTTTTTATAGCGGATTGCGCAGTTTGACCAGCCCCCTTAGCCAAATTGACAATCTTTAATCGTTATCGCCGTAGAAAACGTCACGTCACGTGGTCACATAAAATAATCCAGTCACTCGTCCAATTTTGCGTGACCACGTGACATGACGATAGGTTAATACGTTTTCTATCGCGAAAACGATTAAAGATTGTCAACTTGACTAAGGGGGCAGGGTCGAATTACTTATACTACCACTAGATACTTGTACTACCTACTCGTAATGCCAAGATTTCGGGAATTTGTTTCGACTAAGCTTTTTGTAGGTTTTATGAATTTATTATTATTAATCATAATTATTATATAATAGCTGTCCCCCGCGATTTTATCCGCGGTAATTTCGGAGTTCCCGCGGAGGTTGCGGGAAAAAAGTACTCTATGTCCTTCAGTTCCCGAGGGAATTCCGGGATAAAAACTATCCTAACTATCCTATATTATAAATGGTTACAAAATTTTTATCAAAATCCGTTCAGTAGTTTCGGAGTCCATCGCGGACAAACAACGTGACAGGTGATTTATATATATTAGATTATTTGTCTAGTCATACCTACGTTATTTAAATATTGCTATATTTACTCTTTTTATCATTGATATATTTTTTAATATATCAATGCTTTTTATATCATATAATGATATTACAAAATGTCATATGGACATAATAGCTACTAATTTGCAATAAAATTACTATATGAAGAGGGAGCGGATGCAAATCTTTCGACAGTGTAAAATTAATGTTATCCCACGCACGCCACGCGCGCCTAATTTTCTGTGTACTCGGGTACTTTTAGTGTACGTGTTAGGTTGGATATGTCGTGCTTTCTCTGTTTCTTGGACCGCACAAATCACATTACGTATTCCATGTGTAAAATTCAATGTTCAAATATTTTTGATATATTCTTTGAACTAACTAATCAAGGGAAAAAGTTTCTTGAAATGTAACCTAACAATAGTTTTAGTCCGTATAAAGTTTTATGATACAAAGTTTTATGAGTAATTCGCTCACCGCTGCGCGCCGCAGCGGTAGACTTAATTAAAGCGTTTTATAGTTCCAGCTAACAATTTGCGTTCCTTGATACTGCAAATAGGAAAATCGAAGCACGTGCACTATTTATCGTTTGAAATTATTATGCAACATTATTTTATCTAACCTGCGTGTGGGCGAACTCGAACACGGCCACAGGACACCCTACGCGTTCGCGAGTAGCTCCAAGTAATAAATATTCGTATCAACAGTAGAAAGTCATCGATTCCCGATAACAATACGACAATTGAAAATAATATCAAAAGATTGCGTCGTGAAAGTCAGTCAGAAAACTGTTTCTTCTATTACAGTCCATTCTTTGGCGAGGAGTTCCAGTTCGAGGTGCCCCGAAGATTTAGGTATCTGTCCATATACGTGTTCGATCGCGACAAACACCTCAAACAAGACAAGGTGCTCGGCAAAGTTGCTATCAAACGGGAGGATTTGCATCGGTACAATAACAAGGACCACTGGTTCGCGCTGCGGCCGGTGGACGCCGACTCCGAGGTGCAGGGCAAGGCGTACATCGAACTCACGCTGGAAGACTCGAGGAAGCGGCTGCGAATGGAGCCCAAGCCGCCCGACCCGGACCCGGCGGACAGTTGCTCGTCGGCGAACAGTCTCGTCAAGGCTAAAGCCAACAATCTCGTTAGGTTATCCGAATATTGCAAAGGGAGTATGAGGTTCGGCTCGTGCTCGAGCTCGACGAGCAAGAAGCTCCTGAGCACGGCGGCTACGGAACCCTCGTTGACGCTTTCGCGCTCCGAAAGTCTGAAGGACAGAGCCCAGTGGGCGGTGCGGTCGAAGCCTCCGATGCACGCCATGTCGGAGTCAGATGCGTCCGCGACGCCGTCGGCCGCCGACTACTGGTCGGACCCCGAGCGGCACTGCGCGGCACGCGTCGGCCCCGACACCCTGCGGCTGCGAGTGCTCGAGTGTTCGGAGCTCACCACTAAAAACGGACAGTGCGACCCGTTCGCGCTCGTCACGTTATTGTATTCGAACGGGCGAAGGGTGGAGAAGCGCACGAAACCAAGAAAGAAAACGGTCAACCCACAATTTGACGAGATCTTCTGTTTCGATCTCGTTATGGAGGCGGACTCGAAAGACAAGGACTGCTCACAGTCTGTAAGTTTTCGGATATTCATAATTTCAATTACAATTTTATTTCACCGGGTTCGTTTGGCTTTGGTTGTTGTCACGTGTACACATGCGAACTTGCTTTAAGCCAATACTTTCTACCACAACCAAAGCAGAGCGTACTTCGTGAAATAGAATATCTTTACCCAGTTAGCCTTATTTCTGATGTACAGTTTTTAATGTGTTTTTTACATTCGTACCACAGGCTGGCGTAGCCTGCGAAGCTCGAGTTTCCGTCTGGCACGACGGTGCCGCACCAGTCTTCCTTGGCGAAGTTCGGCTGCCTTTGCGGCAGCCAGCGCCTTTCCCCTCGCGGGCTTGGTATGTTACATTTATTATTTGAATTTTACGATTAAGTTGAACTGTGCAAAATTAATTCCATACCTTTGAGAGACTTATGATAATTTGACAGAAGATGTAGAAATAGAATTTATTGTATAGGAAAATAATAATATGCCGATTAATTGATATAATGAAGTAGTGAAAATACACAAATACTGAAGTCAGATTTCACTGTGGGCTTAGGGCAATAAAGTAACGATATTGATGTTGTTTTGATGAATGATGGCAGCGACTATAAGCACCACCCCTAGTTCTGTAGGCAGTTTTGCAGTTCCGCGGGGCCGAAGCAACTAGAGGAGACTTGTCTATCTAGATAGATGCAGCAGCAGATAGAAAGCAGATGCTTTGAATGGGTGTTCATTGTGTACGTTGCAGGTACTTCCTGAGCTCGCGGCCGGGCGGCGCGGTGTCCCGCGGCGCGACCCCGCCCGGCACGCGGCTGTCGGCGGCCGGCGGCGCCGCGCTGGGCTCGCTGCGGTTGCTGCTGCAGTACACCGTCGACCACGTGTTCCCTATACAGCACTACAGGAAACTGGAGGAGCTGTTCCTCACCAGCGTACAGTTGAAAGTGAGTCTGTTCCTCGAACTAATCCTTACATCATCGTCCTCAGTGCAAGTGATTGTAAATAAATCCTTACTATTTTATAAATGTGAAAGTGAGTTTGCTTGTTTGTTACGCTTTCACGCCTTAACGGCTCAATCAATTATCATGAAATTTTGCATACGTCATGTTGTCAGAGGTACAGAAAAGGACATAGGGTACTGTATCCCCGAATCACGAAATTTACACGGATATAACCGCGGACAGTAGTCAGTAAAGTGTAAAACTTTTAATATTGTTTTGCTTCAGCCCATAACGGCGTCTGCTGTCTACATACTCGGCGAGATAGTGTCGAGCAAAACGGACGCAGCTCAGCCTCTGGTGAGGCTGTTCACTCACCACGACCTCATCGTGCCCATCGTCAAGGAGTTGGCGGACGCCGAGATATCTGTGCTCACGTAAGAATAATAAAATATGAAATAATAAGCAAATAATACTTTTTAAGAATCGGCACTTTCATACTAATCGCTGAAATCTATGAAAGTATTTTGTGCCAACCTTAACCTTGTTCTTCATTCGTTTCTTCTTTGAACACAATGTAAGACGCGGTCAGGTGGATTTGTTTAGGTATTCCAAAGTTGGTAAGGAAGTAATTGCATAGATCCATAGTAACTTTTGCTTCAAGGCAGTATCGATGGGCTGACTACGCATAATATCTGGTTGGCAAAATCATTAATGTAATCAATAAATTATTATTTACATTGAGAAAAAACTAAACACTTTTTGAAGTGCGAATTTATTAACATTATTATTAGTAAAGCTAAAGTAATGACCTGAGTAGGTAGATCAATTTGCCAATTCTCCTACTCTGGCGGAAACGTTGTCTTCGAGAACTCTCGTAACTTGTACCTGCTCAGTGCTCATCGCCCTAATAATTTTAATTGACACGTTCTGTTTCTAATCTCAAATTACATGACAATTTCAGTACGATTAGAAATATTAGTTTTATAAAAATAGTTATCCCTTGTATAGCTCAAACAAGTTATTTTGATAACTTTTTAAATTGGTGTAGTTTTGTTTAAAAATCTCTCATGTTTTTTTTATATTTGCGTTTCGTTATTTCAACTAACACCCATAAACGAAATAGAGTATGTAAGAAATTTTGTGACTGACTGTCTGTGTGTGCGCGTGTGCATGTATGTATGTGTGTCGTAATTTAAGCACTTCTTTCCTTACTATTTTACAACGAACTCTCAAGATTGGCAACTACGGAAAAAAAAATCGTCGTGAGCTCTCATGAAATTATAGTTTACTAGCTGTCTCCGCAGCTTCACTCGCGGTAATTTCCGAGCTCCTGCAGGAATTCCAGGATAAACTATACATAGTATTATACCTTCCTCACGAATCACTCTATGTATTGCTGAAAATGGCATGAAAATACGTTCAGTATTTTTTGAGTTTATCGCGAACAAACAGACAGACACGGTGGAGGGCTTTTTTTATAATAATATGTAAGGATTGGGTTGTTAACAGGTGGCCGTTGTAGCACATTTAGTTAAGATGTTGTTGAGTTTTCCATAAAATGATGTGTCGTGCGCGCATAATACCTACGTTGCAGCGACGCGACAACGATATTCCGCGGCAACACGCTGGTGTCCAAGATGATGGACGAGGCGATGCGTCTGAGCGGCGCGTCGTACCTGCGCGCCGTGCTGCGGCCGACGCTCGCCGCCGTGCTGGCGGAGCGGCGCCACTGCGAGATCGACCCGGCGCGCGTCAAGCCCACCGCCGCCATCGCCGCCAACCTCGCCAACCTCAAGGACTACGTCGAGCGGGTTAGTTAGTTCTTTCTTTTTTTTCTTTCTTATAGACCTTATATTTCAGCCACTTTCAAACAGTTTTTAATAATGCAATTTTACTGGCATAGTTGTGAGCATCTGGATTTCTAATTGCAATTTATAGTACAATACATTGCAAAAATCTTTCTCGAAGGTCTTGGCAGACACTGAAGAAATCTAAGAAAAAAAAACTATTGTTCAATACAAAACTATAAAACACAACAAAATGCGAATTCGTTTCAAATTTTTTTCAACATTAAAAGTAAATAGGATATATTTGCAGCTTTTCAAGTAAACGAAAGCTGAATTAAAAATTTATATTATAAATTAAAAATTGAGCCTCATAAGTAATCCCTTTTAGCATTTCTCTCTATATTTCTCTCTATACATATCAAAAACTTTTCATACTGGCTAGAATAAGAAAAAATAAACAAGCCTATATTAGTAGGGTACTAGATATATAAGATAGTGGTATGTGTGCGTGCGTGTGTCAGATGTTCGCTGCGATCACGATGTCGTACGGCATGTGCCCGCCGGCGATGTGCCGGCTGTTCGACGCGCTGCGCCAGTGCGCCGCGCGCCACTTCCCGCGCAACGCCGAGGTGCGCTACTCGGTCGTCAGCGGGTTCATATTCCTCAGGTTCTTCGCGCCCGCCATACTGGGGCCGCGGCTTTTCGACCTCACCACCGAACAAATTGTGAGTATCCAACACCAAACACAACACCACTAAAGTTCGTAACGAAATTATAAGCACATAGGCGAATAATGTTATCTTCTAAACTTTTAGATATCTGTGGAAATGCTGATCTTACCTGCCAAAGTCAGAATTTGAAATTGTGTACTCCGTTCGTCTCGCATAGAGACTGTTAGTTTCATTCAAAATTTCGTTTAAAATTGAAGCACAAGAGCAATCGAACCGTGCGTAGAACGACGCGAAATTTAGTTCGCGTTGAGTGATTTTATTATTCCATCACCCGCGAAATTGCATTACTCTGCGTGTGTTGTTTGAGGGCTATTCTATGGTTTGACGGATATAATGTGAAGTTTACTCAGCGCGTCATGCGCGTCTGTGATGAATCCTACTAATATTATAAACGCGAAAGTTTGTTAGAATGGATGGATGTTTGTTACTCTTTCACGCAAAAACTACTGGATGGATTTCAATGAAACTTTACAATAATATAGCTTATACATCAGATTAACACATAGGGTACTTTTTATCCCGAAATTCCCGCGGGAACTCTGAAATTAACGCGGGTGAAACCGCGGGCACAGCTAGTTATAAAATAAAAACCATGTATTTAGAGCCGTTTTTAATATTTTTATTTTATCTATGGATGCAGCACCTTAAACTGCAAACATGCAGCGTTTGATCGCCACGATGAGCTAATTCCACGCACGCGATATCCCCAGGACCCGCAGACGAACCGAACGCTGACGCTGATCTCGAAGACTATCCAGTCGCTGGGCAACCTGGTGAGCAGCCGCTCGGCGCAGCAGGTGTGCAAGGAGGAGTACATGGCCGAGCTGTACCGCAGCTTCTGCACCACTAAGCATGTGAGTACACCTACCATTTGTTAAAAGTTGCAGTTACCGCCGCGTGGTTACCTCCCGCACCGCTAGCGCGCACCGCCACCCGCGATGACGCTGTTACCGTTACCACGGTAAATAATATATCAGCTAAAGCAGTATCTAAACTGTAGAAGTATCTTCTTCTTTATAATTATTATTATAAATGAATGTTTGTATGTTTGTCCTCTATGCGTTCCTAAACCATTGATCATTGTTATGAAACTTTGGCGGGTTGTTTTGCTTGCAAAGCTTGTTTTCCGCAAAGGTTTTTCATATTATAAAGAGTTATTGCGAGAATTTCGGAACTCACAAGGGTGAAACTGCAGACACCAGCTAGTATAATATTAAGTTAGAAATGGCATATAACCCTTAGCGGACGTCACAGTGCTGTGTGTCGAATGCCGTTTTGAAATTTTGTACGTAGTTTCCATACTACAGCATATGGATACTGTAGCTAAGACTTTTAAAATCGGTCCAACAGATCTCAAGATTGTCCCGTTAAAAACCGTATCTCTTTATATTATATTAGTGTAGAAAACGAATAAAATTTTAGTAGAAATGTTTGTCTATAACTTTATGTCTAAAAAAGGTATTGTTGTTGAAAGTTTATGGCACCTTATGATAAATAACCGTTATTTCCAGGTTCAAGCAATCAAGCAGTTCTTAGAAATAATCTCCACCAGTTCGGACACACAGAACAACAACTTACAAGAAGCGCCCGTGCTTTTGAAAGAAGGGTAAGATTATAAATTGTAGTCTTTATTAATGTTATCTTTTGACTATTGTAAGCTATCAATTTAATTGTTAAAATGTTTTTTGTATGCGTCTTTGGGAAAGATATGGGTAAGTATTGAACTATAGGTATAAGGTGTAATAAGGTGGATCTCAGGGCAGATTTTTCTAGCTGCTGTCAGTTAATTTTTTAATTACACTTGTAAAATTTAACAGATTAATAGTTATCATTTTTTCACCAAAATGTTAAACTTAATTAAAATTTCAAGACAGTAAAATAGTTCTACTTACAAGTTCACCCTCGAAAAATTTAAAAACTTTTAATTTAAAATCTCTACGGGGGAAGGGTAGTGATAGAGGTGGCCACATTTTGGTAAACAGGCGAGTGAATGAGGAAAATTATTACTTGTTTCCAAGCGTCATCAATAAGTGTATAACGGAACATACCCTTGGTATTATAATAGTTAGTATTCTTTGCCAATGGTGCAACAGAATGTAACGTATCGCCTGTGGCTGCAGGACGATGATCAAGCGGTCGGAGGGCACGCGCTCGGGCGCGGGCTCGCCGCGGCGGCGCTGGACGCGCGCGGCGCACGCGCACGCCAAGCGCAGGCACTTCCGCCTCACCAGGTACGTGCATTGTGCGCGCATACACATACATACGTGGTAGATAGACACCTAGCGGGGTCGCCGCGTGATGCATCTCGTGCGAGGAGGAACGAAAGTAAAAGCGATTTCAATTTGTAGTTTGACGACAGTTATTGTAATAATGTGTAATCGGCCAAGAGAATAGAAAAGTAGACATTTTGGACAGTGGTCGATACGTACTTCAGAGCATTTTAAATGTATTCTTTTGAAGTGAAACTTCTTTGAGCACCTGGGGAAAAACAATTTTTACGGTCCGTTATCTACGCGACGTGTTATGTACTTCTGTTGGTTGAAATAGATGAAAAGGGGTTGCAAAGTTTGTATGGAACAATTCGGTGGGAACTTCGAAATTATCGCAGGTGTAACCGCGCGGGACAGCTAGTAGTAATATAAAATTGAATTCCAGTCTCGCTAAAACTCGAGAATGGCTGGACCGATTTGGCTAATTTTAATCATGAAATATTTGTGGAAGTTCCAGGAAAGGTTTAAGAAGTAAACCCAAAATTAACGAGGGTGAAAACGCGGGGCACAGCTAGTAATTTGTTAATGTTTTTAAAACTTGTATTTATTTATTTTACTGTCACTACAAATGTGATAACCATCGTGTGCATGCGTGCGCAGCGGCGAGCTGTCGTGGTCGCGGTGCGGGTCGCGCGCGGGCGCGCACCGGCTGCCGCTGTCGGGCGTGCTGGCCGTCGTGCCGGTGGACGGGCCGCCGTCGGGCGCGCCGCTCGGCGCCAACAACATCTTCCAGATAGGTACGATGTTGCGGAGTTTCCACTCCGGCTGCGATAGGTCGGAACTACCGAATGGTGTTACACCTCAGGTCCCTGTCCCCTCTGTCTGTTCTATTACAAAAATGCGTGCCTATATTGTGCAGTGCACCGCGAGCGGGTGCTGTTCGTGCAGGCGAGCAACTGCGTGGAGCGCGCCGAGTGGGTGCGGCTGCTGGCGGCGCTGTGCCGGCACTCGCCCGCCGCGCCGCCGCACACCGGCTACTACGCGGACACGCACTGGACCTGGTACGAGTCAAGACACACCACACACACGCACACACACTCACACACGCACACACACACACACCGCACTCAGACACACCACACACACGGCACACCGCACTAGTCACTAGATCTATGCCTCTGAAGAAAGTAAGTAATTTTATAGCAATAGCAGTGTAAATGTTTTTTTTAAACTAATTATTATTTTTAGACTCCAGGTCTGTCTATTTTTATGTTTATTATATTATACTGTATATTTAAGACTGTATGTTCAATAATAATAAAAAGAAATGTTACACTAGTTACACGATAAAGACAGTGCTATCTTTATCTTTACATAGCATAAAATGAAGTCGCTTTCGCGATAAACTCAAAAACTACCGAACGGATATTCGTGCGGTTTTCACCAATAGAGTGGTTTATGAGGAAGGTTTATGTCTATAATTTATCCTGGAATTCCCGCGTGAACTCCGAAATTACCGCGGGTGAAACCGCGGGGGACAGCTGCTAATATTATAAACGAGCCATTAATACGACAGCTGCGGGCGCACCGAGGCGGAGGCGGAGGGGTGCGGCGGGTGCGAGGGCGCGACGCCGGCCGGCGACCGCGAGACGCTGCGCGGCGCCACCGCGCTGGCGCTGCGGCTGGACCCGGCGCGCGACCTGCAGCGGCTGCACGCGCTGCTCGTGGCGCACGCGCACTGCCTCGACGAGCGGCTGCACCGCCCCCGAGGTACGACCACCCAGAAAATAATAACTAGAGAGAGCATGCAGGCGTTGCAAAGAAAGTTAGAGCATATGCCTTTGACTTGCCCGAAACTTCTTTGCCAACTTTAAACTGCCATCCCAATTATATTTACCACAATATTCCCAAAACCGTGAATTTTGAAAACAGTGACTAAATAAAAACATAGCCATAAAGCGTTTAATACATTTATGTTAATAAATGTTGTAGTGCGTGATGAATAGTGTAAAACCACCCGGCGACACTGGTTTTCACCTGTTTTCATACTAAACTAAATTGATGTCCCTTCTATCTGTTATTTTCTGTTCTGTGGGTACGACCACCGCACGTGTACAGTCGGCGGCGGAAATTTTATTATAAAAACTTGACACTGATCCGATACCCAATTTATGCTCGTTGGAACGGTTAGTGGTACAAGGATGATTGGAAGGTCAACTTTTCGCGACCCACGATATAGAAGATTTTAAATTATTATCTATTCTGTAAACTGTTCTCTTACAAATGTAGGTATACGCAGCGGCATCGCCACGAACAGAGGGAGATGGAGAAGTCTCGCAAAAGTTGCCACCAACCTATCAGACAGTCCATGATCACTACTACTCCAAATAGCTATAGTAATAAAGTTCAAAGATCAACCATAGTTTTCAAATTTCGCTGCCGCTGACTGTAACCTCTAGCGCATTACAGCTTTCCACGAAGCGAGATCAATGGTCTTGTCGACGAAACGATACAATTTTCATTTTGTTTCATAGAGGCGACTGGAATCGAGGAAAGGAAAGCAGAGGTGGAGACGTTGAACGAGCTCCAGAAGGCTATGTATGATCTCGAGCATCGGCACCGTATTTACAGACGCTTATTGGCAAGAGAAACAAAATACGGCAGCAAGTAGGTTTTGTGAAGAATAATGATTTATGGAAATTAATAAAAATATCGTGATGAAGTAATTTTTTTTTTAACCTTCCATTTGTAAATTTCCAGGCAAGCACCGATAGGTGACGACAACTACTTGCACCTGGCGGGTGCGGCGGCGGCCAACGCGGACGGCTCGTACATGTGGCGCGCGTGGCGCAGCGACGCCGAGGGCGAGGGCGGGGGCGCGGGCGCGGGCGGGGGCGGGGGCCGGCCGCCGCGCGCCGACATCGGCTCCAGCACCGAGTCGCTCAAGCTGGCGCGGCACGCCGACGAGCGCTCCTCCGGCAAGTCCAACAAGTCGCTCGGCAGCGGCTACCTCGCCATGTCCTGCATCAAGCACGAACACTCGGAGGACAGCGACGCGTCCGCCGACAAACCGGCGCGCCCGCCCAAGCCGGCGCGGCTATCGCCCTCTCGTTCCGCGTCGCTCACGTCGCCCGCCAGCCCCGTGTGCGAGTACGTGGACCTGGAGCCGAGACCCCCCGAGCGGCGGCCGAAAACGGAACAGAATGCGCCCAAGCGGCCCGAGCCCGAAGTGGCGCCGCGCTGCCGGGAGTACGAGCTGATGGCGAACTTCACGAGCAGGGCGCGGCCCGCCGGCGAGGACGCGCCGCCCGCCGTGCCGCCGCGCGGCTGCACCGCCGCCCGGGCGCGCCCGCTGCCGCGCCCCGCCGACCGGGGGGACGCCGCCGACGTCCAGGCGCAGCCCTCGCGCTCCGCCTCCACGGGCAGTTTGACGGTCGCTCGTGATCGAGCCATCGAGAAACCGCCCTCGTTAGATCGCCTCGACGCCGAAACGCCGCCGTGCTCCAAATTACATGCCCTGTCGAACGATGACAGCCTGATCGACGAGTTGCAGAGTAACGCATACTGCGTGCTCAAAGTGTGCGAGGACGAAGCGACCGACCGCGAGCCGAGCGATGATAGCGAAGCGAAAGGTGTGGAAACGCTAGACCGGAAAGAGAAGGAGGACTATGGTGTATTTTCCAGGATAAGTGTACAAAGAAAATCGAACCCGATCAAGACTCAACAGAGTTTTATGAAGCCGTTGAAAACTTCGAACTCCACGTCGAACGTGCACGACGCCGGCTCGAACGCGTCGCGGCCGCTCGTCGAACGACTTCGAACACCGTTCTTCCTAAAGAAAAAGCCCAAACCTGCGGAGGACGCGCAGGCCGCGAAGTGCACGCGGAAGGAGGATAATCTCATGGGGCGTCTGACGCCTCGCTTCGGACAGTCTCGTTTGTACGGGCGCGGGCAGTCGCTCGACCTGGCGGCCGCGGACAGCCGGCCGGGCCGCATCGAGCGGTCTGCGACCACCGTCAATATACCGACGAGGCCGATCAACTCGTCGATAGTGGCAAATCTCAAGTTCTTAAGCCTCCACCGGTACGGCGCGCAGGACGAGGTGCAGTGTCGCGCGTACGTGAACAATCCCGAGGGGGCGTCGGAGCGGGCGGCGGCGGCGGCGGCGGGCGCAGCGGCTGCAGCAGGCGCGGAGGCGCCGGCGGGCGCGGGCGGCGCGGCGGGCGCGCAGCTGGAGGCGGCGGCGTGGCGGCCGCAGCGCGCGCCCTCGCTGCTCGCCGCCACCAGCGACATCCGGCTGTAGCGGCGCCCGCGCACCCACGGCCGCGACCGTGTGGTCTGTGAATGTATTATTTTAAATCGTATTCTATTTGTAATGATATATTTCGAACTTTCAAACGACGACCTGAAGTGTGTGCCTCGTCTAGGATTAGTAGTATAACTGAATTAATACTGGTACGTAAAGGATAGGGTAATACTCAAAAAGGTGCCAAGTGTCGGCGATGCGGACGTCGACCTCTGACGAACTCTCGTTTCATTCCTGGAGCACTATGTTCTGTTATTCGATTTATTTGTCAAATGATTCAAAGAAGTGCTGTTTTCCAATCACAACAAAAAGATAGGTATTTTACTGTTTTACTCAGTTTGGCAGTATACTACAATACAGACAAAAGTGGCGAGCTAAATAATTTTATGTTTATGAATTTAAGGCGACAACGCGCGGAAAACACAAATTATTATACATTAAATTAAATTGCGGTGTAAAATTGTTTGCTGCTACATCTTTTCTGTCTTCGAAATAAAGTTAGCGATTTGTCTGTCATAAATCTATTATGTCAATATGTGTACAAAAAAGTAGTACCCAGTTTTTGTAAACATCAAAATATATAATTTTATTTATTTAAAAATCTTTTGAAAAGAGTGCGCACGTAGTTAATACTACAATATAATGAAATATGTCTTTTAGATTACGTTATGGGTAGAACTTTTTGTACACCAATAAATTTATTACAAAATGCATTTGCACCAACATGAGATAATAATATGCTCGAGCATTTTTATGTTTGCTAGTGTAAAAGTTACCTTATTCCATGTCGCATACATATCAATAATAAACAAGCAACAACAACAATGTTTTCGTATTTTAAACAACAATAATGATGTATATTGATGTATTTGATATGTAATAAGCATGTTTTTACAAGCAACTTACACTTAAATACTCATCTAGTAATGTTTAGGACAGAAAATGATGACCGGTACCAACTCGGAATTAGGTTTTAACATAAAAAGTACAGGTTTATCGTACCATTTTAGGAAATGGAATGATAAGTTTCTTAAGTAAACAGTGAATTTTCAAATCTTCTAGCTATGACGAGCCCACACGAACCCAAGTGCGTTTGAAGTCACAATTAAAAGCTGCCTGTAGTTTTATACAACGTGTTAATGAATTAGCCAAAAATATACCCCATTAAAAAAAAAATAAACAATAATATGATTAAAATATAAATTATGTCGAAAAAATTAAGTCTAAAAGTTATTCAATGATAGTTTGGAGGTGACCTATCTACGAAATTTCAAGCACTACGCCCGCACCTATACGTGTCAATGCGCGATTCAATTTTTTTTTGCTACGGACGGTGTGCGCGCCAAATATCTTATCTTAATATATATAAATCACGTGTCACGCTGTTTGTCCACGATGGACTCCGAAACTACTGAATCGATCATGGTGAAATTTGGTCACTATGTTGTATTTGGTCCAACTTAAGAGATAGGATTGTTTTTATCCCAGAATTCCCGCGGGAACTCCGAAATTACTGCGGATGAAATCGCGGGGGACAGCTAGTTGTATTTAAATCATTGACATGGGCTAGTAAAATTGAAAAAATATAACCTATATTAAAACATGATGCGATCGATTCGGAAGGCGATTCTGAGCAAACTACTTTCCAGTTTTCAGTTAATTCATTAAGATGTATAATTATGCAGCTTTCGGTAACAAATAGTGAACTGTCTGTGTCTTAACTGTGAAGTGAAATCCCGATGCCCGAAAACTACTTCATGTATGAAGCTGAATTAGTTTAAGATATCGACGTATACAAATTGGATACAAATCTCTGTTCTCGACAATTCACAAAACGTCAACGGTTTGTAAATGTACCTATAAATTGTACTATTTGCTTCCGACATGACTTTATATTGATGCTTTCTTTCCCAAATAATGTTTTGTTCTCTAAGGGTACCATCGCAACCATGCGAATTTCATACAGTAAAAATTGAAACAATACAAAGTTAAAAGCATTTGTCACAAATTGATGTACACTTGAGTGCTTATTAAACTAAGTTATGGTTTAGGATTCATTAAAATGTCGAAACGTTCGATTAAAATTGGTGTGGTTCGTATAGCCTTAACATATTTTAAATTTCGCGCACAATAATTTTTTTCTCTGCACACTCAAAGTACTTAAAATAACAATTATTGTAAATTTTCGAATATTCTAAACACATAAGGCCTTAACTACGCGACTTGGAGCCTAACTGAAACCACAGTCTGGTGACACCTACGGGCCGCTCTATTCGATATCGAGCGCTATTTTTGAACGATATTACCAAAACAAAACCGTAAATAGTATATTTCATTACAAGTGCGGAAAGGCTGTCATTGCAAAGAGTTCCGACAAATGTCGACCCGAGCCGAGGCGCAGCCGAAGGTGAGGGTTGACAGTCGGAACTCTTTGCAATGACGGTTCCGCACGTGTACTGAACAACTATTTTTAATACAGTTGCGAAAAAAATGAAGAAATTTAGTAAAATAATAAAAACACTAACTCAACTAAGTTCCAACTGTGATCAAGAGATGGCGCTAGTCGTATTAGTAATACGAAACCTACGTTGCGCAATACAAAAAGTGTGTCAAAGTCGTTTCGCCATTTTTGACAGTTGGGAAAGAGAACGCACGAGTTCGGAAAAGGTAAAGAAAAAGCTCGAGTATGTAATAGCCCACTTCCCGAACGCTATACGTCCCTGCAATATGCCACTTTTTGAGCAACTGTATTAAAAAGGTCTTATTTATGTTTTTAGATATCTCTGGGTCCCGACGTTCGTTCAAAGACTAATAAACATTGGGTATTTTCCGTTATTACGGATAGCACTGTAAGGTCGACGTCAATTACTATACTGCAAAGTTCCTTTAGAGTACGGAATACAGATATAGTAGATATGGAACGAATTTCTCTTCATTGCCAAGCACAGTGCTATCGGTAATAACGGAACATACCTGTTATTTACTTTAAAATAATCAGCGCGATACTGATTAAAATATTATTGTATTAATTGACGGTTTCGTTTTGGTAAGGTCGTTATGAAATAGCGCGATCGGCCCCCTGTAATGTATTTTGTATATATAAGAAATTACGCTGTATTATGTTACAGTAATAAATTCCACAAGAGCTATATATTTAACATAATTCTTTAGTAATTTTAACTATTTTATTCTGAAGAAACTCATTATTTTATATGTTATGTTGTAAGTACTTCTATGAATAATGTACAAATATTTCTTAAAAATATGTTATTTATTTCGACTATTTTCATTTTGTTAAATAAAAGATAAGCTAAAAAATAACGTCATTTTACTAACCACTGCCCATAATAATTGACGGTCGGGGAAATGACGTCTAAAGGTAAAATTTTACCAGGTACGTGTCCAACTCACCCAGGTAGTCTTGTACCTCCAACCAAAGAGTATACAACGTGTTAAATGAATTAACTGAAAACCTGATACACCCCATTTAAAAAAATAAACAATAATATGATTAAAATATATTTTATGGCAAAAAATTTTTACTTTAAAAGTTATTCAACATTAGGAGGTGACCTATCTACGAAATTCCAAGCGCTACACCCGCGCCTGCCGGTTCGATTTTTTTTGCTGCGGGAGGCGTATTATTTAGATAGTACAATTAGATAGTAATTATTCGACAGATAGCAAAATATTGCATTTTTCAATCGTCAGATAGGCTCTATCTGGGCAATAAGGGCCCTAACTGAGGAATAGATCTATCTGCCGGTTTGACGGCCAGATAGACGGCTATTCGATAGATAAAACAGATCCATTGACGTTGAGTTTGAGGTTATTTCTTATTTTTCTAAAGTAATATGAAAATAGGATACTAGCATGAATTTTTTTTTTCAGTCTATTTTAAAGATATATGGCCTACTTATAAACAAAGCAAGAAAAAGAAACAAAATATATGCATAAATTAATGAAATAGAGCGTTTCAAAGTTCCTAACCTTACCGCCGAAACGCGGAATGACGTCACTTGTTCAAAATTACGCCTTATTAATTTGTGATAGAAATGTCACTGTCGTATTGACAAAGTCATGTGACACTGACAGACAGATAACTTCAATATCCAAAGGCGAAATTAAGGTTGAACTGTGTCGATTTACTTCCAAAAGTTCCAGTAAAGAATCGAAATGCATGTTACCGATGCATTTTAAAGTAAAAAAACTTCAGAAAATGGAAAATATGCGTTGACTGTACTGACAGTTTTTAGGATTTAGGATAGATTTGAAAAAAAAAAACTCTCTGGTTAAAATCTCAGAAGAATAACTAAAGCATATTCTTCTGAGGTTAAAATCTTAAAAAAAAATTTTTTTGGTATCAGTTATTCTTCTGAGGTTATGTAGATGTAGTAGAGATGTATGTAGTATCTATAGGTTATAGGTTCTCTTATAACGTTGCCACACACACGCCCATTTTTTTTTTTCTTAAAATTTTCAAAATTATCTCAAATTAATTTCCTTGCATTGTACCTTGCGACCATATTAATACATATTATTGAACTTCATTTTGTCTTTACAAAAATTTTGTGTTAGGGGTTAAAGAACTAGTGATTACTGGTGATTTCTTAAATGCTTATTACACTTTACAATTTGTCAGATCAATTTAAGAAATCGGAAGGTGTAATCGAAGTTAGAACAGTTGGTTTCGAGTGAGAGAGAGAGCGAGTGATCACGCTACATTAAAATGTACCCTTTTTCTTTTTTTCTTTTACCCAGAGAAAATGCATCATGCATACCACCGCCCCCGGGCCGGGGCGATGGTTATGTGGGACTCCGCCCTGAAAAGGGCGACCTACCCACTAAAAACTCTGGGGTGTTCCTCCTCCGCACCTGTTGCCGGGGCCACGGGAATCGCTCTCGCATGCTCCGCAGCCCCGACAGCGCCAGCCCGTTGCCGAGCTCTTCCTCGAGGGGCAAGAAGCCCCTCAGAATGATGACGATGCGTCGGAACACACGACGCACCGCCATCCTCCTCCCTTCTCGGGGACCTTGTGTAAAGGACGCCGGTCCGGCCCATGACCGGCGCCCGAGGTCCCCTGCGACGGGTCAGGTCCGTGGCCCCGCCGACTAGCTCCGCGCCAGCACTCCCCTCCCCCCGCAGCCCCTCCACGCCGCCAATCACCGGGGCGGCCCCGTCGAGGCCGCAGAGGAAAAACATCTCCACGGCCTCTAACCCTCAGCCGCGGTGCTCGCCGAGCCACTCCGAAGGGTGACGACGCCACCTACTCGGGCCGCCTCATCACGGGTTTCCCCGAAAACCCGGAGAAGCGGCCCAGTGGCGGCCACTGAGTGGCCTCGAGCCGGGCAGCGCCGGGAGCAGCTCAACCGGCGCCGCAAGCCGGCTATACTGGCCCCGCCTCTGGGTCCCTCTTAGCTTCACCGTGGGTGGGAGTCCACGATTACTAAGCCCCCCCGCCACGACAAGGCGAGGACCCAATTCGGGGAGGACATTAAAATTTAAAATGTACCCTAGAGTATTAAAATGTATCCTTTACAATTACAATTTAGTGTAGGATGATCATTTGCTCTCTCTCTCTTTCACTCACTGATCCAACATTTTAACCGATTTTGATTCTCTAAATTGGAAGTAGTGTAATAAGATTATCATTTGGTGAATTTCAATTTTTTCCTCTGGCAAGTGGCAACCCAGGTATTGTGTGACCTGATTACTATGCCCTGCTCAATAAAACCTCACGAGAATTATGGGAACTATGCTGGAAACATACCTCAGAAACAAAAGGAGCGTGGTATGCCGAGGTACAGAAAGCCCTACCCGCCAGACCTTGGTATCACAAACATAAACAGGTAGATCATCGGAATTTTATCAGTGTTATCAACAGAATGAGATTCGGACATTGCAAAACTCCTACTCACCTCCATAGACTTAAAATTGTGCGTGATTCAAAATGTGACTATTGTAATTTTCCTATCGCCGATCTGGACCACGTGGTATTTAAGTGTCAAAGTTTCGGAATTGACAGATTGATACTTGTCAGTGAAATAAGTGACATTGTGAATATTTCTAAGAAGAAGAATAATAGACCAACACAACCCGATAAGCTCTCAGAACTTCTAAGTGATCCAAATTTTTTCAAACCGTTATATAAATTCATAAGAAATACAGTGAATAATATTTAACATTATAATTATCAAATTCTAAATATCTACGTACTACAGGCTCCAAAGGGCGAGTACCCAGGGCCGTAAAATTATTTCAAAAAAAAAAAAGTATTGTGTGACGTTAGGTTAGTCGTCAATTAGACAGTTGTACTTCTGGAGTATTAAGGCCGATCCGCACACAACAGTGCCGACACGTGACGGACAGTTCCGTACCGTACCGTTCCGTGAAGTGCTATTCGCACATGTCAGTACCGACGCGACGCGTGCAGTGATTTTTAGTACCTACCTTGCAGCAGTTTGACGTGCTAGTAAAATGCCTCGATATTCAAGATCACAGTTAGCTGCGATTGCTTTATTATTAGATGAAGGCGAAGAAAATGTGAGAAGAAAGAAATGGGTTCATAACGCGTGGAGGAAAAGGGAAGACGAAGGAGAGTTCGCCACCCTTTATAAGCATCTGATAGATGATGAATTAAAGTTTTTTGAGTATTTCAGGATGTCAAAATATTCTTTCGACATACTTTTATCTAAACTCAATTAACTTTTCGTCGTCCATCTTGAAACACTGCGACCGTATCAGGCAAAATATTGTCCGCCACAAATTCACGTCGGATCACGGCGAATGCCGGAACAGCACTGACATCACTGAACGTCACTGTCACTGACGAGTGCGGATAGCGTCGTACAAAATGTATGCTACAATATCATATTTCACTGACACTGACTGAACGGCACGTGTCGGCACTGTGCCGGCACTGTTGTGTGCGGATCGGCCTTTAGTGTTCTGTGCTTCTAGTTAATTTGTGTGTACTTCGTCTTTCATTTTGCACGCTGAATCTATTTGTATTTTGTAGCGACTTTGTTGTTACTTAGTTGCTACTTTTCAGTTACAATTATTATTGGTTGCAGAATTAGATCTTTAAATTCGTCAAGTGAAAGATACTTTTGAGTACCTACGTCATTCTCAATTCTGTCTGAAAAACTATGGATGATTCAGTAAATATGTCATTGGGTAAGTGTACACCTAAATTTAGGATGGATCACAGATAATTTGCTTACTATTTTGCGTCTAGGCATAATTTAATCCATATATCGATTATTTTTGTTAAAGTGCAATCATTGGGGCAAAAACGAATAATTTCAAATTAATGTGTAACGTGATTTGTAAAAATGGTTTATGTAACCCGATAATCTCGACCAATCTATTTATTTATTTATTTATCTTTCGGGAAACAAACGGTACAACATAAAATACATATTAAAAATAACATATAATAAAATTCTTAGATCTAGTAGTTCCCACATATAGAAAGATTCTATATCTATATGGAAAGTGAGATGTGATTGACTTATTTTTCAGATGAAATAATAAAACAAAACCGCACAAGTAGATCTCGTGGCAGAGGCGGTAGAAATGTGCGTGGGCGCGGTGGCAATATGCGTGGGCGCGGCGGAGGCCGTGGTCGCGGACAGAGTAACGGTGGCAGAGCCAACTCGCAGTCGCGTCCTAGCACCCCGACACCGGGAGGCTGGGCGCGTTCCCGCTCGCGTGGTCCAAGGGGTCGATCGCAGTCACAGGGTCGTGCTCGTTCTCAGTCAAGAGCACGCTCCCGTTCCCGTCAGCAACGACGGTCAAATTCCAGGGCAAGATCTAGGTCTCGTTCTAATTTGAGGGGTCTTACTCCAAAAGGCAGAGCAGGACTAGAAGAACAGCAGTCTGAAATGCCACAGCTAGTAAGAGCCAGGAGATATAATAGAGGTGAGATCTCAATTAATGAAATACTTGGATTTAGTTTGCTCATGTATTAAAGGTGGATTTTTTTTAATATTATTTCTTTTTTATTATATAGAACAACTCATCTAACTGTAACTAAAATACAGATATTAAAATATCTTTAAGGACATAGGGTATTTTTATCCTGGAAATCCTGCAGGAATTCTAAAGTTTATATTGTTGAAACTGCAGGGAACAGCTAGTACTATATAATTAACTTTTTTCAAAAAGATCTCAGCTCAACATATTTCTTCACATACTTAATAATGTGTAAGTGTAAAAATGTCTAGTCTGTTGTTCACTGTACTTTGGGTATTAATGTTTTTATCATTTACTTCAGGTGGGCAACAAAATAGACTGTGGAGAAGCAACTCTAACAGCAACCTGAGGAGTGATGTGCACAATCGACTTGGAGTCACAACTCGTAGAGGTGCTGCAAATAACACAGGGAGGCCATTAGCTGTTGCTAAAAGAGGAATTTCTAAACGGGGAAGAGGTTTGACTACAGGCAATAGATTTAGTACTATAGGATTGAGATCAGATCAAATATTGAAAGAGCAACGGCAGAAGATGATTATGCAAAACAACATGATAAAGTCACAGACTTTCACCAGGTCTAGAAACAACTCATTCAGTAATGCATCTCCACTCACTGTCAGTGTTGCCAATGACTTTTCAAAACGGCGTCGCAACAGTGTCGGCAGTGCAGGATATTTGAATAGGCAAAGCCTAGCTCAGCTAAATAATCAATTTGGAGGATATAACACCAGAAGAGGCCCTGGCAGTGTTAAATCCGCTGGATCCAACCGATCCAATGGTAGCAAGAGGTCAAATAGATCACAAGGTCGTGGCAGAGGTCGAGGAGGTAACCGAGGTGTGGGCAGGAAATTTGTCAATAAGCAGATTCTCAACCCAAAATTACAGAAGGAAATAGCTGCTATTCAGGGAAAAACTTATAGCAGTGGAAGCAGTACAACTGGTGAAGCTCCCAGTGGTATCAACTTTACGCCTACTCCAGCTGCTACAAAACAATCTTTACATCAAAGATTTGCCAGTACATAGTTATAAGCTAACATTGTTTTGTTATAAGGACTTTCTTGGTGCACTGAAAGAAAACATAGCGAAATGAGTATGATTAAAATCTTTAAAGAAGTTGCTGCACATTTCACTAGTGCGTTATAATTTATGCAGAATAACTTAATTTCAGGCATTGATGTACAAAAACCCAAGATTATCTTTTGTTAGGTAGAGCTAATTTTGTAAGATATCACATCTTTAGAATTAAAGTCCTCCTATAACTGCTGATATAAATTGACTTTAAAGCTCTAAAACTGTGTGCCGAAAAAGAGCCCTGTAATTATGAGTGGTAAGAGGCAACTTATAATAAATTGGTCACTTTCGTTGATCGCATTATTCACCAACCCATGTTATGTGAAGACATTTTTGCTCCATAGAGCTGTGTACTCTGCATTGTCGGCATGTAAAATACAGACATGTGTCTGTCCTGCTTTTAGTTTGTGATGCTGGTACGATTTTAGTGTGTGTACATTTTGAACTTTGAGACATGCCAAAATAAAAACTCCGCGTTTCGTTTCTGGATGGAAGCAGACTGTGTGACGAACACACCTCTGAACCCCGAGCACGAACTATTTCACTCTCGTCTTTCGATATCGAAATGAACAACGCCTTCTTTCCAGTGGTTGTTACATACAAAAAAACGCTTTGATATTACGACGAGATCGAAAAAGTTCGCAGGGTACTGATCCACTGATCCTATTTGAGTGTCTGAATTAAATTTTGTTTGTGTCAAACTACTCAACTGACATGACAGAGTTCTGATCCACTATGACCAACAACATATCATTACATACCATACCAATATATATTACAAGCTTACGACTTACGGCGCACTCTGAATCGCTTTAATGATTATTAATTTTAAGTAAAGATTTCGAAAACAAAACTGCCGCACTCAGAGATTCATTAAATTAATTTTAATTGGCATTAAACTAATTAAATTCAATTTAGTTAACAAAACTGCCACATTAAATTAATGTTATTGGCGTTAAGGTAATATTAAGACGTTATTTAATGGACGTCTCAGAGTGAGGCAGTTGTTTTTAAAATCTTTACTTAAAATTAAGTAATCTGTGTGGTGGGAAATACAATAATGTAGAAGTATTTTTAAGTATAACAACTTTACGTCATGAGTCATGTTGTATTATTATCACCTGTTTCACGCGACTTCTATTCGGAATCCCTCTATTTATTATTTACATTAATTCTGGTATAATATGTAATATAGAGATAGAGATAATTATAATATGTATAATATATAATAATTATCTATATTTCAAATTTCATCTGAATACGTCCAAGTAAGTTATACCAAACTTTCGCATTTATAATATTAGTGTGACTGCTTTATTTAGGTAAATTTACGAGTTACACTACTTGAATTGATGCTTTCAAAGAAATTGGGTTTTTTGTATATCTGTGTTCTAACATCTTTAAAAAACTTGCTTCATTGTTTCTTAATTTTATGTAAAGAACTCCTTTATGTATTTCGTGTCCATAAAATACATTTTGAGGGAATTTTCATATTTGATGTGAGTGACTGCTGAAACTCAAGGTTTTTTTTACATGAGGTATATCTATTACCTGACTAACCCTTTGCTACTTACCGATTTTCAATGTTAATTTCAAATATAAAATTATATTAACAAACTTGTGTTGTGTCTTATATAGATTTTTTGTCCACCAAATTGAGACCAGACGACGAAAGACGAAGTATCTATGTAAGCTTAAAATAATACTGCTTTGACAAGTGGTAATAAGCTCAGAACAATAACAGGTAATAAGCAACCTGTTCAGTGATGTCAATATTATCATATTATGTAGATATTATGATTTTGTTGATGACAGAAACATTTGGTATTATGACAAACTAAAATAACTCCTTTCCGAGCACCCACCCTTCTGGATTCTATTCCACAGAGAATTGCTTTTTGTGTTTTTTTATAAAAGGAAAGGCTGTGTGTGTATAGCTTTTCTGACCTGAAACTATTTTTGTTACTAAGAAATAAAATAACTAAGTTATATGACATTTATTTTGTTTTTTATTTCATTAAAACTATTATAATACAAATAATAATAGCAACAATAACTTTAATAAATAACAAATAATTAGACTGGGATATGGATATGTTTGGTATGTCACCTCATTTGGCAAGGTCACCAACATGAAAAACTAGGTCAGCTAAAAACATCTTTGTGTGTGCAGCAGTGTCTCAATTTTTGTCAAAATTACCCTCAAACATTTTTTTTTTTTCCACCTGTAGGCTACATATTATATTTATATATATACATCGTGTTAATGAATTAACTGAAAAATAGAAAGAAGTTTGCTCTGAACCAACTAGCGAATCGATCGCACTATGTTTTATAATAGGTTATATTTTTTCACTTTTATTAGCCCATTAAATAATTTATAAAATATTTGGCGCGTACGCCGCCGCCTGCAGCAAAAAAATTCGGACCGGTAGGTGCGGGCGTAGCGCTTGGAATTTCGTAGATAGCTCACCTCCAAATTAATGTTGAATAACATTTAAAGTATAAATTTTTTGGACATAAAGTATATTCTAATCATATTATTATTGTTTATTTTTTTAAATAGGGTGTATCAGGTTTTCAGTTAATTCATTAACACGTATATATAATTAAAAGCAAAAACTGACTGACTGATCGATCAACACACAGCTGAAACTGCTGGGTCTAGAACCATGAAGTTTTGCACAAATATTCCTTAAGTGACATAGGTGTGCAACTAAGAAAAGATTTTTGATTAATACAGACTCCCAAAAACTAAAAAGCTAAAAATAGCAAAATACTGATTCAATCTAAGAGACAAAAATACATGTAATATTATTATTGGTTTGTGCTACCACTGATCGGTTTGAATTTGGTGCCAAGCCTGCTTGTGTCTGCCCACTTGGATTGTTCTGCTCACGATGAGTTCGTGGCGGACTTAGCCCATCTACCCACTCTCTATTTGGCTTGTCAACGACTTCAAATTTTTTGGATTAAATTGGCGTTTTTTATTTTTAGCTTTGTAGGTAGTTTTTGGAAGTTGGTTTTAATTTTTTTGTTAAAATGTTGTTTATTTCTCGCTTTTAAGTGGGTTGGTTTATAATTTAACTTAGTTACAATAGCTTAAAGTTAACTCATCACCTTTTACAAAATATTGCTTTTTTCAATGCAGGGATATTAATTATTGAGGAGTTCTCCTGGTACATCACCATCAGCTCCACTTCACCATATACATTGTAATGAGCATAAATTGTTTAGAAACCACATTAAAGATGACAGTCATGTTTTGCTGCCAGAAGTATTAAGAAGGCACACTTTTTAACATTGTCTTGTAATAAAATATTGTATCCATCATTTAACATTTACTGATTTGCACTACACTTTAAGATTGCCAAGAATATTAATATTCTACATTTTATACATTTTTGGCATCATAATCAGGGAATCTGTAACTAAAAATTACATGGTTTGGTTAAAAATTGAAATAAGAAATTATGTTAAGGTGCGGGTGTTAGGGCTAGTTTTCATACAAATTGCCTACCGAGTTTTCTTGCACTACGGCTATTTTTATTTATTAGACTTTATTTAATAAAATACTTCTACTTGTTTCGATGCCGCATAAGTCTCAAATCTTTGCAGATAGTGAACAAATAACATAATTATAAGCATTTCAAAAATATTAAATTTTGGTCGAATCTCTTACTTGTGTGAGAGCGTATACAGTATATGTGTACGAAAATGGCGGCCCGGTCTATAAACAGCTGTGGTTTGGCTGTAGACTGACAAGTCCCCCGAATGCAGTAGTTTGTAGTGAGTTCCAAAAGGATCGAAAGGTGTCGCGGCGTTGAGCCGTGAGTTTTGACAATTTTACCTACCGGGATAATTTAGAATTGAATTTGGAATATACATATTACTGATATAGTTGGTAGGTATTTAGTAGCCGAAGCGAAGGCATAACTACATTTTGTTTTGAGTCCCGTACAAGTAGGTATACCTTATAAGCTACAGGTAGCCCGTACAAGTATTTTATATTTTTGTGTTGCATACATTCTTGCTATCTCTTTCTTGTTTTCTCGATGCGTAAAAGAGAGAGACCATATTTTCGAATGGTTGTATCTCACCACGGCCCAGGGTAATTTAACTTTTATCTTCGATGCAATCAGCAATGACACGCAGCCATATAATGTTGGTACAACTTCATATTTTTATTGTGTCTATGTGACCACGTGATCAAATTTTTAATATCTTCAAAAAAAAATTTTTTTTTGTAAAGCTCATACCCTCGAAACTAGTATGAGACAACCCCATCATGTTGCTGTACTTCATGTTTTCGTGGTATCTATGTGTTCACGTGACAAAATTTTTGAACACTTATAACTCCGAAACTATAGGACGCAGTCATATCACGTTGGTACTCAAACTTCATGTTTTGTGATATCTATGTGATCACATGGTCAAATTTTCGACAGCTCATATCTCCGAAACTGCAAGTTACAGACTCATCGTGTTGGTAGGTCAAACTTCATCTTTTCGTGATATCTATGTGATCACGTGAAGTAATTTTCAAAAGCTTATAATATTTTTTACTATTACCTATGCATATACCTACTTTGTATTTGTTAATTTATAGGCACTAATGATAAAACTGAAGAGTTTGTTTGCTTGTATGGTTGAACGTACTAATCTCAGGAACTACTAGATCGAATTGAAAAATTATTTCCGTGTTAGATAGTCATTTATTGAGGACGGCTATAGGCTATAACATCACGCTATGACCAATACGAGCGGAGCACGACACGACACTCACGTGGTTTTTTCAGTAAGTTTTTTCTCCAATTTATTATTTCCTTGATTTTGTAATAAAAAAAAATAAAAATAAAAACTGACGCGAGCAAAACCGCGGCAGGATCAACTGCCAGTAAAATATTTATATTTTACAAATAATACAATATTATAATAAATCTATCTTCCCAACGCACTGCTTTGACGAAACTAAATAAAAGAAGATCAATATATTCAAATGACGCGCGACGGCTGAATGCATACAATTTTTTCGGCAGGAGGAACTATGCGATAATGGTCCAGTGGTTAGAACAACTTCCGAAGAAGTCTCAATATTATATGACTAACTGTGCCCTGCGGTTTCACCCGCGTGAAAAGTTTTTGTGTAACAACTTTTTTTCCCGACTTTGAATGAAACAAAGCCTACATTATGTAGCTACAGGCTAAGCTTAATCTACCTGTGAAAACCGCATGACAATCTGTTCAGTTGATTTGGAGATTATGGCGAACAAACAGACAGACAGACAGAAAAGAATTTCAAAAACTTTTTTTGTGCTTGGTTACTCTTCTTTTATCACCCCTCTCCATTTTAGGTAAAAATATTCAATGTACAGAATCGCGGATTCTACTCTTTTATTATAGTTTAGAAGTATAGATAATTTTTTTTATTATCTGTCATTTTTTATGCTTTTGTTTACGATTTCAAATCTAAACTGCTTTTTCATAATATACATTATGCACACTTCTAGATAAACTTATTATTAGAAATGCGAATATGAGTTTGTTTGTTTGTACCTATGTTACGGTTTATTACTCAACCGATTATCTAGAAATTTTGCATACACTTTATTAGTAGGGGCACAGAGAAGGACACGGTAGTTTTTATCCCGGAATTCCCGCAGAAACTCTGTAATTAGCGTGGGTGAAACCGCGCTAATTTCTAGGTATATTATGAAAAATAGCTAGTGTCATTATAAAAAAAGTAAAGAACCAGTTTTTTTAAATACTTCACTCATAAGAAACTACAGTATCCTCCAGTATCAGTTGTTAATTTTATAAAAATGTTTCACGCGGGTGTAACCGCGGGACACAGCTAGTAGAATATAAAATACTTTACAAACTCAACGTACCTACTGATGAAACTCAATAAAATATAAAATATTATTATCACGAGATGACAAAATTTAAATTTTGAAATGGAACAACGGCAGAATGCGTTTATGTTTTTTTTTTCGTGTAATAACGCCAAGCGGTACTATAGGTTGAGTGGCTAGACCAAAGAGTATATAACCACTATGCGTACTAACGTCTGGCTCTAATCCTTTTAGAATTACGATTCAAATCTCGGTTTATATAAGTACTAGCTGTTCCCCGCGGTTTCACCCGTGGCAATTTCGGAGATCCCGCAGGAATTCCGGGATACAAAGTACCCTATGTATATAGGGTACCTTCTCTGTACCCCTGACAACGTATATGCAAAATCTCATTAGATTTCACCGGTGTTAATTTTGGAGTTCCCGTGGGAATTCCAGCATATAAAGTACCCTATGTCCTTTTCTGTACCCCTGACAACGTGTATGCAAAATTTCGTGATGATCCGTTGAGCCATTGACGTAACAGACAGACAGATAGACAGTGTTACTTTCGCATTTATAATATTATCAGTATTTAGTAGGGATTCTAATGTCAGTGTCTTTGTGGAATTATGTACTTTTTTTGTAAAGTTATCATACGAATCATTCAGGTTTTGAGTTGAACTGCGATTCTATTTAGTTTTGTATTTTCTATGATTGATTTTTTCTAAAATTAAAAACATCCTAGTTGGATGACGTAAATCACATAGACTGTTGAAATATAAAGATGATGGTATTGTGGTCATAGTGTCGGAGATATTATAAGATTTCAATTTTTTTATCACCAAGTAAATCCCGAAATCTTGAAATTTAGATTAGGACCTAGAGTTCTTTTTATACCCAATATTATTTTCAGTCCCAATATTTACGCAAATAGGTACGTGTGTAACCTGCAGGTAAAGGTTGTATTGAAAATAAGTCCAATATTTTTATTTAGCTTTATCCATCTTTACATTTTCTAAGATTCTAGTTCTATATCCTTTAAATTTTCTTTTTTGGAATTAAAATAAAATTCCAAAAAAGAACGAAAAATAAATCGTTTGTAGATCTATAGATCTATTTATAAATAAGTATATATAAACAAATTTGAGAAAATTAGTTACAAAAAGTGGAATCGCAATCTTAGATTTGAACACGAGATTTTCACGATTCATTAT
The DNA here is from genome assembly GCA_907165275.2 of Zygaena filipendulae. Lineage (NCBI taxonomy): Eukaryota > Metazoa > Arthropoda > Insecta > Lepidoptera > Zygaenidae > Zygaena > Zygaena filipendulae. The sequence goes on from OU015651.1 coordinate 10,528,391, forward strand.
TTACAAAAAGAGACGTATTACACCACAGCGCCAACAAGACTCAAACATAATAAGTCAAATTCAGAATCAGATTCGGCTAATACTAATCGATTTGCATGTGTGTGTGACTACGTTTCGGGCGGTTATTCCTAATTTTCTTGTAGTTAAAGGATAATAATGCGCGTAAGACCATATAAAAATTTTAAATGAAAGATGTATTAAACACTCATCCTGTCGCATTTATCATCAAAATCTATCTTTTAGCTTGCGATTCTCTGTAAATTGAGAAAACACTTTTATGGCGCCGCACGCGGCCTCTATCGGCTGAGAGGCTGCATAATATGGTGGCGCGCCACCTTAATCTAGCAGGTGTAACTTACAGTTCTCCCCAAGGATGTTGCTTAATATCAATCCATGGAACACATGTACTTCAGTTTCCTCAATATCTGTAGAACTTTCGAAAGTCCAACCAAGATGCTGTCCACAGTGAGGACATGCACAGATACGCCATGTATAACCTGGGAACCAGGACTCCGCACTTTGTCGCTAAAAGTAGCCACAAGATCTATTATGTAACAAAATATTATAAAATAAATAAATGAAGTTATTCAAACATAGGTAATTGGAAAAGAGTGTACTGTTAAACGTACCGGTCCCACATTATCACACTTGGCTTTTTCTATTGTAATAACATCAAATTTTATGCCGAATGGATTAACTAATGTCTGTATGGTAACATTTTGACGCGCAAATATGGTTTGGTTTTCTATTTTACGCGTTCCGGGACTCAATTTACTGAAAATGTAAAAAGAATCTGCCACATCAGCGCCACATTTACGACACAAGAGAAGTTCTGAAAAAAAAATATACAATTTTAAAATTGTGATTAATCTCATAACGCGGAGATAGAATATTAGAACAATTAGTTACCTTGCGCATCATAATTATCCTTATTCGGTTTATCTTTAGCGATACCACTAGATAATATTACGTTGATAAAAATAAGTATAGAAGAAAAATAAAACATGCCTTAAAGAACAAACAACACTGAAGTCAGAACGATTCAAGTTTCAACTTTAACTGCATAAAATCAAAATTAATGTAAAAGTACCCCCCAAAAAACTGATTTATTGTAAAAACATAAATTAACTCGACTGAGTGACGAGCAAGAGAATTCTTAAATAAAGCGTCTGTTATTACAGTTCTGCCAATAATGACAATGTTTCTCAGTAGTAAAAATCTCTTCTAATTATTCACAACACTCATAACCACGTAGTGATTACCTTCTCTCTGCTCATAACTAAAGCGAAAGTCGAAACGCACTCTTTAGACATAAGTCCTCAGACGAAATATAAGTCTAATTAATTTGTAAAACGCACTTTGTTTTGTACCTATTACAAAATTTGTAAACACTCTGATTTAGACATGGGTAACTCCGGACCCGTATATATCTTTGGAACCGTATCCCGAAGCGGAGTTGTTACAACTCCTTCACTTGTCACATTTTAAACATATCCCATATCCAACCAACTCCGACCACTCCGAGACCAACCGAACCGAGCGCCGATCGGAGCCGAGCGGAAGGAGTTGGTATGATAACGCCGCGACATATCCCATATCCAACCAACTCCGGCAACTCCGAGTCCGACGCCGACCGACTCCCGAACCGAGTAGGTACCGAAGCGAACCGAACCGACTCCTAGCGGAAGGAGTTGGAATAGGTACAATTCACGAGTCACCACGAGTGGCCACGACCACCCACGACTTACGAGAGATTGGTACTTGGTAGGTATTCGTTTTTTTCTAGTTTCTACGGATTATGTGAGACGGAGCACGTGCTCAAGACGAGGTCTTTTAAGCAGAAAGAAAGCGCTTTAAAAATATACGCAGTAAACGCACCCTTTCGTTTATGTATCGAATTTAGCTTTAAAGCGACAGAAGAGCTACTAAATTCCATACAAATTATTTAGTCCTTTTAATTATTTATTTAGTTTATCTCAAGTTTACTATAGTGTGCAACATGATATTAACATTTTGAAATTACATTCGTAATGTAATTCGTAACTAATTAATTATCGTAATGAATTGATTGAATTTAATATATTTTGCATGTCACTCAATAACTAGACATTAGAACTTGAATCAAAATTAACAATGTACCCATCTTTTAGAACAATGTCTTATGCAAATAAATGATTATTATTATTATTATTAGACACCAACTAGCGAGTTTCTTCTTAGCTAGTTTGTGTATTGTGTACTGTATAGTATTTAAATTTTAAAATGAATAACTATGATTGTAGTGTGTACTATGTGTTCAAAAACCGTATCATGGTTTATTAATGTAAATTATAGGTAGGTTTAGGTATATTGGACTAAAAACTAAAAAATGACATCAAACTAATATACAGATATTACAAATATTATTAGTTTGGCAACAGTCAAATATTATATTACAATAATTACGTTTAAAAATGATTGACATCCCGCCTTACAACATAGATTTATTTTGAATCTTTTTTTTTTTAATATAATTTTCGTCTTTTTTTTTGGTAAAGTTTACCCCTTTCGGGGAAGGCAAAGGAAACGTAGTCCATGCAGCCAATAATTCTCCCCTTTCGGGAAAGGCAAGGGATTCTAGGTCCATACAGCCTGAACATTTTTTTTAATTTACCCCAATGGGGAAGGCAAAGGAAACTAAGTCCATACAGCCAAGTCAGTATTTTTCTTCTTCAGAAGTTATTTACATCGAAATGCATTGGTGAGATGCGGATATGGATATGCTATCGGGATACATATCTTTTACTGGAAGGATACGTGACATATCCAATCCTTGTTCGGACACGTTTAGCCCATGCCTACTCTGATTCTGATTTGATCTGTCAAAAATCACAGAATATTCTTTGAAGTTTACCCTCAAGCTCTAATACGGGATTTACACTCGCGTACGAGCAACGAGGCGAACCACCACAGAACACACCCGCTGTTGGACATTTATGAAGATTCGAATTCGAAATTTACGTCTCGACCGCTTCCGACCAGTCGAAGCAGTTCGAACGGCTCTCGGTTTCGGTCTACATGTCGAGAATTGCTCAACTTGGCTTCATCTCGATTTAATGTTCGAATTCGAACCCAATCTCGAGTTCGAGTCTACTTCGAATGTGTGAGAAATACTCTTTGGATAGAGATGCGACTAGAACTTTGTGACTCGAGCCACTTGACTAATTTTACTGAGTCACTCGAGTATTCGAGTCACTTGAGCAAAGAAAATAATACTCTCTGACTCGAGTAAACTACTTACATTCCTAAAAAAAAAAAAAATGTCTTATTTATGTCATTAATCAAAAAGAAGAACAAAATGAATATTATGACTTTTATGACTTTTAAAAAGGAGGATTATTCGAAGACGGTTGGGCCGATTTGAAAAATATTTTTTTTGTTTGATAGGGTATACTTTGCCATCAAGTCGGGATCTGATGATGGGTTCTTGGACAAATCAAGGTAAATAATAGCTACACAGCGATGATAGCTCCGTCGCGACGTCTCGCGAAATGTAAATACTGTATATAGCAACACTCCATCCAGCGTTGTCTGTGATTGTCTATGGTGAGTAGACATTCCAAACTCCTTTTAAATTCTTTCACAAAGTTGGCGGGTAGAGCGCGGTCTGAGAGCGCGTTACCGCTGCCATTGTTGCAAGTGATATTTGCTGTGAACATTATCAAAAGCTAAGTATCTAAGTAGTTAAGTTTCTAAGCACTGAATCTAGAGTAATCTAGTTACTAAGCAATTGACATCAGCCATCAGGCATAAATTAATAATATCCAAGTGTCGGGTAGTCATCAAGTACAAATATTATATGAGAACCTGAATGTTTCAGGTATCCTAAGTATCGAGGCTGGTTAGCCGGACATGAGCTCGGATCGGTATCGATAGATAGCTCAAGGGGCTGTCAGTACCTTCCGATGTAACGAGATCTAAGGATGTGACACCAATACGATGTATTAATGGTGAAGATCATCCACGGGGGTGCACCTGGTATTAAGAAACCTGCGGGGTCGAGCAAAATCGCGTACGCCCGCTGTAGAGGGGCGATGCGACGGACCTGCGGGTTCGAGACTCGAGCGTAAACGCGTACGCCCGCTGTAGAGGGGCGATGCGACGGACCTGCGGGGTCAAGTATATTCGTCATCCATACATCAATGCAGTGGCAGATCTAAGGGCAATCATAATAATTGCCGACCTGCGGGGTCAAGTATATTCGTCATCCATACATCAATGCAGTGGCAGATCTTCTAAGGGCAATCATGATAATTGCCGACCTGCGGGGTCAAGGGCACTCACCATATATGCATATGTGCAGTGGCTGAGCTGAGTGATCTTAGTACTTAGGGCTCCATGCAGTTGGAGTCATAAATCACATTCTCATTACGGGACTGGTACCTACATATGATTCAACACCTTGTAGACAACCTACTGTAATATATTAAGCGAAGCAGAACAAGAGGAGGATACTAAAGACAGACAACAACACTGGATTGATGAGATAAGGTATGAAACCATATTCTCATTATAATCAGAATAATTATTGTTTTGTGTCAACTACCTCCTGAGAGTTACACCTAATGCATAATTCGTAACGTCTCTCGCTCTCACTGAACCCAACAACGTGTACCACCCGCACGGAGTGAGGGGCGTCACGACAAGCTCAGTGGTTAGTGCGTTCGGATTAAACGCCGCAAGGTGTAGTTTAAATTTTAAGAAGTGGAATGTGGAACTGATGATGAAGACCTAAAGACAAAAATATACGTAATATTATTATTATTGGTTTGTGCTACCACTGGTTTGTTTAAAGTCGGTGACAAGCCAAATAGGGAGTGGGTAGTCCATTTCCGCCACCAGCTCTTCGTGAGCAGAACAACCCAAGTGGGCAGACACAAGCGGGGTTGGCACCGAATTTGAATCAATCAGTGGTAGCACAAACTAATAATAATAATATTACGTGTATTTTTATTAAATCAATATTTTGATAATATTAGCTTTTTAGTTTTGTGTTTTTGGAAGTTGGTTTTAATTTTTTTTGTATTCTTAGTTGATTTACTCGTTGACGTTGACTTGGTAACTCAAGTGCAAACGAAGTCGAGTCAATTTTTTTTAAATGCATCGCTTGAATACGAGTTTAATCACTCGAGTCGAGACTCGAGTCACTCGAGTTCGAGTAAAAAAGTTGAAAAAAAAAAACGGCTCGAGTCGCATCACTTTGGAACAGTATGTTCTCTTATTCGTCTGTGCCGGGAACCAGGAATTCACAACACGATAATGTACGACACTGGAATGTACAGCACTGGAATGCGCGACACTGGATTGTACGACACCGGAATGTACAGCACCGGAATTGGTGACACCGCTCCTATTGGTCGATGAAATCACGCCTCCTTTCTTTGTGCTCGTTTACGTTACTTACCTAAATACTGGGTCAAGTTATTGTCAAATACGGCACATATATTTTATGTTAGATTTTTTGGTGATAATTATTAGGTTTCATGTTAGTGTTTATGCCCATTACGTTATTATGTTACAGTCTATAGGCAGGATAATCAAACAACGGACCACTCTATATATTTTACTGTATAGACTTAGAGTACAATACACTAAATCTGGTCCCTTAGTTTACACCTTATAATTATTATTTCCACGAGCTATGTGCCCTATACAGATTGTACAGATTATAAAAGTTACAAAAAGAAAGGAACCAAAACTGTATTAACTGGCGAACGGGAAGCGACTGGCGAGCGGTTAGCTTCGCCTGATTTACGTCACCTTTCCTACACCTATCCTATAGTAGGTACTAGTGTGGCGATGATGTCACTATAAGCTATTTATTGAAATAAGTAAAAAGTAATGAGAACATTACTATCAAGGCCACATCATGAACAGATTTCAAAGTAGTATACCCGACATTCTTTATTAGGTTAGGTTGTTACTGATGACCAGGTCTCGCGAGCCGAGCGAGCGTAGCGAGCGTGCCGCGGTAGCGGCCGGCGATGCGCTAAAGGCAAAATAAGATGACATTTATTCGATTAATTCTTAGGTGTGACCACGAGTTTCGATATATTATGCAAAAAAAAAAGAATATAAAAGTTGTAACAATTCATTAAAATGAAAAATAATAATTACGTTACTAAATATTACACTTGGACTTGTTATTTGAATTTCCATCAGATTTTGAGACAGTAACTACTAACTACCTACTACCTGCATTGTATTGAATACTACTAAACGGAGCACGAAGTCGGCTAGGCCATGAAATCCGGTGTCGCCAATTCCGGTGCTGTACATTCCGGTGTCGTACAATCTCGTGTCGTGCATTCCGGTGTCGCCTTTTCCGGTGCTGTACAATACAGGGACTCGTCTGTGCCAGAGAGAAGGTAATCACTACGTTTTAGTCTGTGCCCATTCGTATATTTTTTCTTTGAAAGTTCTTGTGTTTTTGATCTTGACTCTTGTGTTTATCCGTAGTGTTTAGGTTTCACTTTCAGAAAAGCGATAAATGATTGAGCTCTAAACATTTAAAATACAACAATGTCGTTTTTTAAAAGTGTGGCGTCTGGACTATCGATTCGCAGCCGCGACTCAATTCTCAAGGAATCATTGATAAATAATTTATCGGAGTGTGTGAAGGATATACAGTACAACAACCAATTCGAAGAAAATTTCCACAGCGTCCTCGGGTCGACCGACTCGACCAACACTTTGTGCATGGCTTTAGAAGCTATATTTCTCCACGGTCTGAAAGATACATTTTTTAGAAAAGCCAGAAATGTTCTTTCAGCGGATCCTGATTATCGTCCGCAGCCCAATTTCTGGCCATTGGTGCTTGTCCTGTCGCACAGACAGAATATCGATCAGATATCGTCACTGCCTCAAATCAAGACGGAAATCGGACAATGTCGTTGTTGGCTTCGTCTAGCTCTGAATGAATGCCTTTTTTCGTCGTATATGGCGACACTTTCAAAAAATATCTCTGCAGTGAAACCATTTTACAATAAAAGTGCATTTGTGTGTGATTCGGAGTTATTGGAAGTAGCTCAAAAACTCATTGAAGGTTTAGAAACCGTTGTACAGTTTAATTTACCTACAAACTCCAGTTTACTGAATACTTGGCCTGAAAATGTATTGGTGCTTGCAGGCTATTGGGTGCCTACCATGCGAGTGGCCCCAATATCCACTGCCGTTGATGTTGCAAGCACTATTGGTACTGAAGAAATTAAGCCAAAACAACAATCAACACCAAACCAGACTTCAGGCATGACAGGATTGGGAAGAATGCTAGGGCTCAATGATGATGAAGCTCTAAATTATATATTGTCGCAAGATTCAAGGTTTCAATCTAACCCAGTGCTTGACTCCGCAGCAGATGCAAGTGAAGTAAATAAAAATGAAGATATACCTCTAGCCAAAGAAGCTGAATCATCACCACTTGAGATTGACAAACCATCAACAAGTTATGAAGCCAAAAGTGAGGTTTCACTTTCTCCATCATCAAACATTTCAGAAGATTTCATCACTCCATCCAATATTACAGTCTCTGGAAATTTTTTGAGCGGCAAAGAGTGGGCAGCAGATAATGATGATTTAAATGTTTCCATTAACTCTAACTCATCTCATGGTAGTAGTTTAATAAAAACACCAGAACTGAAAAGCCTTTCTTCTATGGCTGATAACTCAAATAACTGTGAAGAAACTGTAACCAGAAGTCCTGATTTGAGAGAAATCATGAGAAACATCCACAGAGAGCTAAACTTAAACACAGACCCTTCAGAAATCAGCGATCTAACAGTAGATGATGCTACTACACCAGAAGATCCTATGCTTCAAGGTCTTGGTTTTGAAATTATACCTAATTCCTTAAATGGATCTTTTTCCATGAAGGAATTGCAAAAAATGATACAGCAGCTGGGCACATTGTCCCGAGAGCATGGACTGGATCACCAAAATTATCAGTGTCGGGGGTGCCAAGACTTGTTGGGCAGTACAATTTCAAAAGCTAAAGTATGTTCATATACTGGAGAGTACTATTGTTCTAGCTGTATGGATCCTAATGTATTTATAATTCCTGCTAGAGTCATACACAATTGGGATTTTAAGCGGTATCCAGTTTCTAAGAAGTCTGCACTATTTCTCTTAGAATTTCAGCATCATCCATGGATAGACATGAAGAAGTTCAACCCAAAAATATATAGTGGGGTTTCTAATATGGCACATCTGCAAGATTTAAGAATTCAATTGAATTTCTTGAGGGCATATATCTTTTCATGCCGTGAACCTGTCATTGAGGATCTCCAGAAGCGAGTATGGCCAAGAGAGTATTTGTATGATCATATACATTTGTATACCATTTCTGATCTGGCACAAATTCCTAATGGTTCTTTACAGTTACAGTTAGAAAAAGTGGTCAACTTTGCTAAGTCACATGTGCTGGATTGTTGGCTGTGCAGCCAAAAAGGATTTATTTGTGAAGTCTGCAAGGTTTCCAAAATATTGTACCCTTTTGAAACAAGTACAACATATCGCTGCAATGCATGTTCAAGTGTGTTTCACAGTAAATGTCTCAATGCTAATTTGCCTTGTCCAAAATGTAAAAGGAAGCAAAAGCGTGCAAATGATGCTTCTTTAGTTAATGCTGTGCATAATTACTTTAACAAATAATAATATAAAACTAAACTAAAAGTATTTTAAAATTGCATTTTAGTGATTTAATTTTCTTTTAAATCATGCGAAAAACTATGTCAATGGCCTAATTTTCTTAAGTACTCTGGCATCTAAACATCTCATGAGAAATCTTACTTTAAAACTTAAGTGCATATTATGTAATTTTCAAGTTAGTTTTAAAACAAAATGCCAATCAGCATAATATTCGTAAATGGTCGGGTTTTTGTCCAAAAATCCAAATGTATGGTCTGACTTTTTCCTTTGTCTACTAAGTATGTACCTAGTTGTATGTAATGATGTGCGATAGTATCGAATGCACTGTGTCCCTATCAGAATGTACCTAATAGAAGTAGGTATATAATGTAAAGTATGTCATTAGTGTTCTTGTCATCTAGTAGAGATAATTTAATTATCAAATATGTAATGTAGGTATTTTAAGTGTTTCAGTAATGTACCTACTAGCATCCATTGATATAATATGTACCTACAAAAAGCCTCAATTATGGTAAATAACTATGTAATTAATATTAAATTGGCTTTATTAGTAAAGAACTGCAAACTGATCAAGAAGGTACCTATCTATCAAGCGCATCTACTGTAACATGTATAGATTTATAAATATTTGTTGTTTTAAACATTGAATAAAATAGTATTTGTCTCATTATTTTCTGTTATTTACTTGTACCAATTTGGACCACGGACCAAAACTATGGTCTTAGAGAGAAAATAGGTAGGTACCCTAAATATTGAGGACAGTAATTCACGTGAAAACTTTTCATAATCTGTTTCCCCAAGGTCGTGTTGATTTGATATCAGTTATAATCCTGTTTGTTTGTTTCGCTTTCAGAGCAAGACAAAGTGTACTTTTTATCTCGGGAATCCCGCGGGAACTCCGAAATTAACTCAGCGCGGGTAAAATCGCGAGGAACAGCTAGTTTATATTATTATTAGTACAAAGAGAAAAGATTTGATTATGCTTGTTTGTTATGATTTAACTCAAAAACCATTGTACCGATTTCAGAAAAACTTTCATCATTAGAATGCTACAATATCCCCGAGTAATATAAGCTATATGTAACGCAGAATTTCCGCGGGAACTCCAAAATTACTCCGGGAACACTGCGGGGAACAGCTAGTAGTATACCTATAAAAGTAGGTAAGTAGATACTAGTTAACATTTAGGGAGTTCGATTTTTCCAAAAATTAAAAAAATACTAAATAGGTATAGGTATAGGCACCTATGTAAAATTATTGTCATGATATTAATTTTCAAGTTTTATTTAAGTTCAAAATGTCACGTAAGTAACTATCGGCGTCATTTTTCTTATTTCTTAACTTATTGATTTTGTCCGGGCTAATATTTTGTTGGATTATTTGGTCGTCAAAACCCGCCACGTGATGCGGCTCCTCGACGCCAAACTCTTCGATGCACTGACCCAGGGCCTTGTCGTTTTCTTCAGGTTTCGTTTTGCTCTTTTTCTTGGGCTGGTAACTTAGTGAGTCTTTGTCGAAGTCCAATGGGACAATACCGAGGTCGCCGCTGTACCGGTTCTTAGCAACTTGGAGGTATTTCTTGCCTCGGACAGCAGTCAGGCGCTTATCCTGGTAATAAAATAAGTTCTCTTTATTCACAGCTAAACAGAGCTCTCAACTTCGATTCGAGACTGGATTTATTAAAAGGGAATCGACATTGACAAAGCTAGAATTTTACCTAATCAATTAAATGAATAATAAATTTGCGTTCGATTTATTTCGACGCTAGCGCGTAAGCAGCCATCACTTTCTCTCACATGCGGTCATTTTAATTTCCACCACCGAAAACTTAGTAGGTACCTATTAAAAAAATAAATGACACTATTTTTTTTCATTGCCTACGTAGCATAGGGATTATGGACATATCCAGCGTTCGCGACAAAATATAAAAATCAGCTGAAAAACACTTAAGTACTTACCTGTATTATAAGCACGTTGTCCGCCTCCTGAGAAGCTTTAGCGCTGCCAAATATTGAACTCGTCGATAGATCCTCTGAGTCGCGTTCCTGTCATGGATAATGATTGTAAACTGAGCTACAATATATAAACTATTTTGGGTAGGTACTTGTAGGGCGAACTTTTGCCTGTGTGTCTGAAGATCTGTGTGGAAGCCTTACATACTAAAGCCTACTAGGTACAATAGTATCTGTTAACCACTGTACATAATTGGTTTCAATCGTATGTGATAAAATCCTTACTATTATAAATGCGAAAGTGAGTTTGCTTTTTTGTTTGTTTGTTACGCTTTCACGCCTCAACGGCTCAGTCGCTCACTATGAAATTTTGCACACACGTTGTCAGGGGTACAGAGAAGGACATAGGGTACTTATCCCGAAATTCCCGCGGGAACTCCGTAACTAACGCGGGTGAAATAGCTAGTTCGAGTTCACATTAGTAGTGTGTGTGTGTGTGGTGTATGACCGACCTTCCTGGGGTGCATGACGAGAGTGACGTGGCAGTGCCTGGCGGTGGCGAAGGTGCGGAAGGCGGCGATGACGGCGTCCTGCCGCTGGTAGCGGTCGCCGTCCCCGCCGCCCGCGCCGCCCGCCTCCGCCCCCGCCACGCCCAGCATGAACTGCACGTTATCCACCACCACGTGGGCGATGTCGTGCATGTAGCGGGCGTGCTCCACCGCCTACACCGATATCGAACAACAAAACATCCTTACCAATATTATAAAAGCGGAAATTTGTATGTATGAATGTATGGATGTTTGTTACTCTTTCACACAATTATACATCTGAATAACACATCCCAACAAAAACATTTTCATGTAAAATGTTGCCAAGACGAGACCATATGCCAGCACTTTCAAAAAGTTATCAGATCTTATGTAGAGCCAAGCTTCTAACTCTACACGCCTTAACTCTACAAGGTCTAACTTCACAAACTCTACACCTTAGCCAAAATATGTGGCTTGACCATTTCGCTACATTCATATGGCCCTTAGGCCCTAAGGTGAAAAATTGGTCCATTTTTCATTACTTTTCTGTTATATAATAATAGTTCTATGTAGTAACGTTTACTTGTTTGTCATGCCCATTGTTTACCTACACAGTTATCAGGAATATATATTTTAAAGGTCTCGTAGCTCAGCTCTCCTTTCCTGACTAACATTGTATACCTACGTATTTTTCCTGAAATAAAACTGGGGAAGATCGGTTTACCTCCATAACAACTTTGATTGGCTGTTGTCCGTGGAAGGCCAGGTAGAAGACGGGCAACTTTTGGAAGTCGTCGGCGAACTTATGGAAGTCTTGCAAGTGGTGTTCGAGCGGCACGCCCGCGAACTGCTGCAGCATGGTGCGCGCCAGCCGCGAGTTGCGGATCTCGAAGCTGCCCCACAACGTGTTCACCTGACGTTATGACAATCGACCGTATTTATAATGAATTCCCTTTTGTGAAGTACAAGTGCATATAAGGGTCACCCTTCATATACCTTCAGTAGCGACCACAGCACAGATAGAAGGGACATCAACTCAGTTTAATTTGGAAATAAATGAAAACCATACCAGTGTCGCTGGGTGATTTTCGTACACAAAACTTATCCATGAACGCATGAAAAAATTGTGGAAAATATAATTAGGATGCCAGTAACAGAAATTTTTGTTTTCCTCTCCAACCGTGAGGCGCCTGCCCCGCCGACATGGTCTCTCTATAGTAAATTTATTGTCTCTGTGTCCGGGAACTTGAAACTTTGCACTATACTTAATTTCATAATGTAAAGACAAGCACTATAGCCCGCTCCCACAGACATATATCTATAAAGGTCCGTGCCCGCGAGATCGCGAGAAAACCACGAGAATGTGAATGTGGAGCCGACGTTCAGCGCCGTTTCTCGTGGTTTTCTCGGGTTTTCGCAAGATTCTCGCGTGAATGTGGAGCGGGCATTAGATCAACAATTTCTTATGAAATGTTCTTTACATCAATGATATTATAATTAGTTTTTTTATCTACTAAAGCCAAGGTCCGAACTCCGAATTGAGTGGACTAACAATAAATATAATAATTATGTTTTCGTTACAACATTATTATTGTTATGTTATCCAGTAGAAAGCTACTTATGTGTGTAGGTACATTGTTTTTAAATTAATCTATGAATAATTGACCTAATGTAAATAATACTTAATACTTATTTCGTCATTATCATATTATTCTTCATTTTCTTTGTGCAATGTGTCAAAGTTGTATTTATTTATTTTTTAGTTATCAAACTGCAAATACACACAAGACGTTCAAACCAATATAGATACAATGGAAACTTGTTTCCAGACAACGTTAGGGCGTGTAGACTAGAAAAACTGCTATGAACATAATAGGAGCCAGAGGTACAATATTTTGGAAATAATTATATGTAGGATACGCGTGCTCGGCTTGTCCACACACGTGCAGTGTGTGTGTGCGCGCGTGCGTGTGTAAATAAATTTTTTAACTTCACAAACTTGTAAACATTATTTTTTGTCTATTCTGTCCCCCAAGCTAAATGGACATTCTACAATCGTAAAAGTCGCCACACACAGGACCCGGAGGCGAAGCGAAGGCGTGCATTTTGTATCGTTTAAGTTTGTATTAAACACCTACACACACGACCCGGAGCGGTGGCTAGGGGTTGCGGAGCCGTGGCAGCCCGGGTCGGCTACACTAACAGACGGGGTGCGCGACCCGAGGCGGAGGCGAGCCGGAGCGGAGGGGAGGCGGAAGCGTGGCATGTGAGCGTTGTATTTCGGCTAGTTCAAGGAGGGACTTCACATACAACGAATACCGCGCGGCGCGGTGCGAAGGCGTGCTACTAACGGAAGCATGAGTGATGAGTTGTACTATTTATTTACAAAAAATATAGCGTTGTACCCAAGTAAAAGTGTGAAAAAATGGATGACACAGAAAAAATGATATCACTGGTGCAACCACATCGCTGTTTATACGATTGCCGTGAAAAAGATTACAAAAATGCTCTGAAAAAATCTTCGTCACTGACGTCAGACGCCTACTACACACAGAACCTCAAAATCGCCTTCGCCACATCTTCGCGACGCCACCGCTTCCGCACGCCTGCAGTGTGAAGACATCCGACCCGCGACCGCCACGCCAAGCACGGCCACCTACCGCCTTCGCTTCGCCTCCGGGTTCTGTGTGGGGCGACTTTACGCATAGAAAACTAAGTAACGAATTGTCATGTCACTTGGTCAGCCAATGACCGAGTGACAAGTTTGACCAAGTTTTACTTTTGCGTGATCACGTGAAAACTAGAGTTTTGATTGGTTGACGAAGTGACATGACGATTCGTTACTTAGTTTTCTAAGCGTGAACGATTGTAGAATGTCAATTTGGCTAGGGAGGGCTGAAGTGCAGTCCTACGACTGACTGCTTTTTTAAACCGTTTGATCAGGCGGTTGTCTATAATCAGGCTTGACGGAAAGCCTTCGCTTTCCATCAAGCCGTTAAACGACACAAAAATATGGCCTATAGCTTAGCGTAACAGTCACGCGAGTTCAGTGCCTTTTCCCCGCCCTATGTGGCTTGAAGTTTTCTACTTTAATCAGTTAGGTAGGTATTCAGAGTTTTTTGTTAGTACGCACCCCCTGCTGCGCCAGGTCGAGCGACATCTCCGCGCACAGCGTGGTCTTGCCGCAGCCGGTGGGGCCGGTGAGCACGGTCAGCTCGCCGCGCCGGTGCCCGCCCAGCAGCCGCGTCAGCGCCGGGTATCGCCGCCACTTCACGCCGCGCACCTGACGTCACACACATGTTACATGACGTCACAGAACTTTACTGCCAAATACGCGATGTGTTCTGTTCTGATGATGTGGGCTAATTCTATTCACGCAAAAACAAAAACCGTAAAAAGACATTCTGTGTCTCGGTCATTGCACTGAAATATATTGAGCTTATTCAGTTTCGTTAATAAATGCATGATAGAAGAGACCCTTATCGATGCAGGGGCGAGATTTTTGTGTTTTGGGTAAGCAGACTTTGCGAATTGCGAAAAAGCTGTTTGATTGATTTATCAATGCATAGTCGAAATATATTTTATGACCATGTAGGTAGTATAAGCGTATAAAAGTTAGTACTCAAACTGGATACGCTTTCAAGTCTATTGTGTTTCTCATTTTCCACCGCCATAAGCGAGACAGAATACCTACGTTAAGAAATGGCTAACTTTTGAGTTTTGATTAGCATTTATATGGGATTTAGATTAATTTAAATAAACCCTTATTCCTGATTCCTGTTACAATCTGGTTAGGTTTTTCCGAATCAAACTGATGGATGAATCAATAGTTCATAGCGTAGCTAATCCATTGACGGAACCACAATCACGACTTGTGGTGTGACATACGTAGGTAGAGTTAAGAAAATAGTCAAATCCAATTAGATATAGGTACGATTATTTTTCGTATAGGTAGTTACGTATAAACTCACAGTAAACAGTTCAACACATAAATGTTATATGACGCGTGGATCGACGCAGTTCCCCAACTTAAGACCTACTTTATCGATGTTAGTTAATTCAGCGTACACGTCGTCTCGCAGCGCCGCAAAGGTGGTGATGGAGCGGTGCGCCGCGGGCTTCGCTTCGGCCACTAGCGACCTCAGGGACAAGTTCGCGGCGGACGCTTCCGAAGCCGTGACTAGCCCATCTGTAGGTCTATGGGACCGTAATGTAATCAATTATCGTTAGACAAAATTTTAAAATTGTAGTGTCCGGGTTTTGATGACTTTTTTAAGTTACAATGTTTTTTCTTTTAGTAAATTCGAAAATCTTAGACAGATATATAAATACTTTCTGTCTGTCTGTCTGTAACCAAAGAAACCAATATTTTTTTTAAATAAAAATTATTATTTTGATAAAGTCATTCTCCATTGCAACTATTTCATACATTTATGTTTAATAAAGCTCTTGCCTGACAAAGCGACATCTTTCTTCGCCAAGCTTTTCAGCGACGGAGCGCATGTTATCCCAGTCGCCCCATAGACACAACTTCTGATAGCTCTCCAGATTGGGTAACACTACAGGGGGCAGACTGCAGTTGTTCAACCAAATGAGAGTACCTTAAATCATTATATATCATAAAGCCAGCAATGAACCGTGACTGCCATAAATAACCTATAATATAAAAACGATAGGCTTGTTTGCGGAATATGAAAATCAAAATTCTATTTAGTCCTTGTAGATTAATAAAAAATAATAGACCCGTATTTTTTGCTTTTTCAATTTATTGAAAAAATACTAATATAAAACGGATTAAAGTTTAGAAGTGGCTGCTCTTGATGTCATAACTTAATGTATCTGTATGACATTTCAACTTAATGTATCTCCGTTATTTTTTGATTACGTTAATAATGAAAAAATATGTGTCCAATATTTTTCTTTAATCTACAAGACAGACTAAAAATTAAAATTTGGTTGACAAGCCCATTGAGGTATGAACTACCTACTTTTGAAAAATTTACTAGGTGCAAACTTTAATGTATGCCATTATTGGTTTTTCTTTTGAACAATACTTTTTAGAGTCAATGAGAATAAAATATTTAACTACAGCCTTCCTCATTGAAGTTTAATCAATTTAATTACCAGGAATCTTGTGAGCTGCTAAATGCAAAACATCTTGTATACTTGGCACAAGCACAGCCTGGTCTAGGCTCTTCATCTTAGGTATTTTACAACTAAATAGTCCGGTTGTGAAGAGTCCAAAGCATTCAGTTTCATCCTCCTTGCCAGCTTGCACCTTTCTGTATCCCACTACTTTTTGTAAACTATTTTTTAAAGGGTAAAATAATATTGTATGATCTGAAGACACTCTCACATCAGACATTGTTTTGCCTGCTTCATGGTAGTACTGAAATCATAAAACATCTTTATGGAATTTTAAACAATTATTTTCAATAAATCTGTGTAAATACATATTGTATTGCTGATACAACTTACAGGATACTCAAACAAATTGAATATTTCTAATATTTCAGCATCACTCAAGTTCGAAAGTGGTTTTGTTCCATCAACTACATTTTGCCATTCTTTTTGAAAGTCTTCGTATTGTCTGGTTTGTGAATCTACTAAGTCTTTTGTACTTGTATCTATTTTGGTTTTCTTTAACAATCTTTCTATAATATTCCAGTCACCGTGAATGTTGCATTTAGGACATATGAAATAACCTATGAGATTGAAAATAAGTTTATAAAGGCTTTGGTAAAGGTAAACCAATTTCTAAAGGTTATGTTGACATAGTTACTCACCGGTAGTTTTGTTAATAAAAATTTTGCCGTCGGCACATTTAGGCTCCCCAGGACATATAAAACACTTGGTAGTAAGTGAAGTGAACCCATCTTGCACAGCAAAACCTTTTTGTCTTAACAATTTTCGAATATCTACTGCAGTTATCTTCGGTATATCACTAATGGGCAGATTATTAACTTTTCTTTTGAAACATTTGCAACTATAGATATATAGGAGAGATTTTGAACGAAATATTTGTAACATTTCTATATACATAGAACAACAATTTTAAAAAGTTATTTGACCATCATTAACCTCAATTGTTGTTTGTTTACACTTACAAAACAGAACAGCTGTTTATTATTATTTTTTTATTTACCCCTAACGGGGAAGGCAAAGGAAGCTAATACCATACAGCCAATTCACTAGTATTTTCTTCTTCTGAAGTTATTTAAGTACATCGAAATGCATTGGTGAGTTTAATTTCGATGCTTAACCGGAACTTTCGGTAGCAACTCTTCACAGTTGAACCTTAATGGGACGCTCTGTGGGAAGTTGTACATGTAAAACGACATCCTCCCGATGAACGCCTTCATCTTAATTCACTGTTTCCACATACTGTTCATCACTAATGGATCACTATTATGCAAAATCCACCACATTCACGATAGACTAATTTTCAAAACAAAGAAATAAAACTGACGTCCGTCACAATCCCGCCAAAAACTCCTTATTTTTTTTTGTAAAATACCTATCGGAGAAGACGAAACTAACTCTATAAATACCGTAGTGATTAAATTATATGATCTTTGTGAAATACCGAAGAAATTTCAATAAATCGGAACATTTGGAAGTATCTTCATCCTGAGATTTCATCAAAGTTGAACCACTCATTTTCATTGAACAGGGCATAAAGGTAAATCAATAAACGGTAGTATCTCTAAGTAGTTTGTGCAATAAACCTACCGTGAAGATTTTAAACGATGTTGTGTTTTAATTTGGGAAACCAGTAGACGTCAAAGTAGTGATTAAAATATTATCCTTTGGTTTCAACACGACTCGGCAACATCCCTTGCAGCTCATGAAACCCGATATTTTATTAACAAATCTTCACAACAATATTTTTTCTACATAGTCCATTTGAGGTCATAGTATCAACTTTTAGTTGATGGTTCGGTTGATGAATAATAAAATATAATGAAATGAATAAAATGAATTTGTAATAATTGTATATTACAGTACTACATTATTTACATTATTTTTACTCCTTATATTTATTATTTTCCTATTACTAACATCATGTATTTTTTACTTATAAATGTTAGGTATTGTAAAACTTCTCTTATAATTTTACTATAAAAGATATAATTTTGTTGAGTATCACTTGATTATAATTTTGTTTCACAAAACAAGTATATACTATTACTATTACATTACTTGATTTACATAATTATCTCGTCTGTGATAAGAAAACGCTAATTATTATAATTTTTATCAATATTGCAAGAACGAAATAGTCATTTATAAAAATATTACAAACTTAGTTTCTAAAGTAAATAGCAATAGAAAAAAATTGTGGTTCTACCTAATAAGTAGCTAGGGCATGGAAAAAATGCATACATAAAATATTATCATTCGAAGATTTATTTCAATTGTAAAATAAACATAAATGCATATCAAAAACCCATGGTTCAGAGTCAAGTATCACTTATCTAACAATTAAATAAATTAATATGTACATCATAATAATATGAGAATTACAATAACTCATTATACACATAAAAATACTCCTAAACAGTTTAGAAGAAACGAAGTATCTATATAATTCATATTTCAACTCAGTAGTTGGAATAAATTCTGTGTGTACATCAATATTTCAAACAAAAAAAACCTATATAGTAACTATACTTTTCATCAGAAATACGTATACTTTACTCAAATGTGAGTCATATTTTTATTATGTAGTTCCTCCGAGCACTGAGCGTGTCAATGTTATCAAATAACTTTTGTTTGCTTTTTTAAACAAGAGGTTTTCAAGGAAAATCTTCAGTTATTTTCATCAGTAGCAGCTTTACAAATAATATATTAATTTAATAGTTAAATTAAGCCTCACTTAAAAACAAAGGAGCTTTTGTTGTCCATTGTGACTTGTAGATTACATTAAGAATTACAAAAAATATATAAAAAAATGTCTTCGGAAAAAATAACATTATGTGTTTACTTGGTAATCAGTGATACTTTAAATGCCTAAAAGGGATCCTTTTCGACTTACCATTTTCGAACAAACCTAAAACGAGGATTCAATTCGTTTTTTGAGTGGAATTTTGAATAAGGAATTGCTATATCACATGAAGCGGGCATTTCGTTTAATATGGCGGCTGATACTGCTGCTGCCGCTGCAGGTGCTGCACGAGCGGACCCTGCTGCTGCTGCTGCTGCATGGCCAGCATCTGCTGCCGGATGCGCTGCTGCTGCGACATCTGCTGGTACTGCGCGCTCTGTTGCGTCTGCATGCCGCGCGGGTAGGGCGGCGCCGGCCCACCGATGCCGCCCATCGTCACGTTCGGCGCTTGCTGACGGTACAATATTACGGGACGTATTTATAAATGCTACCTACTCAAAATTGATACACTCTGAAGTTCAAAAATCAAAAAGATGAAATTTTAGGCAAAGGCAGTGGGGGAATCAAGAAGGTTAATGATTTCGCTGTACGAGTTCTTCAATAGGTATATATAGTGAAATTTCAAAAATAGTAGTGTAGAGCTTGATATCTTAACACGAATAACCCTATATTATTATCACCACAATCAACAATCACTATAGCCATTTGAGTCTGTGTAAGATAGATAAATGGAGTACTATCAGTTCTAATTCACACCGAAGTTAAGACTCCCGGTTTTAGAATTGGACATAGTATGAGTCGAACACTTTGAGAATTTTTGTCAGTTATGGTAGTTTTGTCGCTTTACTGATTGGAAATATGATTTTGTATACGATACGCGCACTAACCTGCATGTACTGCGGCCTGGCGCCCTGCCTTTGCTGCGCCAAGTAAGCCTCTTGGCCGGCGCGACCACCCATCATGTTCTGTAATAGACAAAACTTATTCATACATCCAAAATATTCAGCTACATATAGACACAAAAATGAGGAAAGAAAGTTTATAAAAAACAAAAACGTTTCTTTAAAAAAGGTTATAGAATATAATTTTTTTGCAAAATGAGCACGACAATCAAAAATTATAAGGCTTAATAAAACTGGTGTAAAAGAGCAGTCGATTCAGCACTTGCCTGTTGGAATGACTGCTGTCCAGGGAAACCTCCCATGGCGCCTCCTCCCTGAGGTCCCATGGCACCGGACTGGCCGGCCATCGCCCCCATTCCACCGCCCTGGCCCATTTGCGACATCTGTCCCATAGGCTGCCCGATCTGACCCATGCTTTGGCCCATCTGCCCCATGCCCTGCGGCATCTGACCCGACTGCGACACTCCCTGGCTCAGCTGACTCTGATTTATAGTGCCCTGTCCCATCGGGTTCACTTGTTGGCCCATATGATTAACGGTTTGTCCCATGCCCTGAAATTGTATTTATTTAAGCATCGACATATTTCCGAAAAGTTACTGAATTGAATTTTTTTTTTTTCGGGGGAAAGTCGTATTGGGTGTCCACGTTCGCTGCTTCGGCTACCACACAGCCGTCATTTTGTTAGCACTGGGGCACTGGTTTATCTTAATCGGCCTACTACGTACTTGACGCTACTTCACGTCCAGGGAACGCAGATACTCGTAGTTTGGAAACACTGCTTGTAACATCTTTTTAGCATATTCTGTGCGGCAAATGTTAGAAAAAACTTGTCTAGCGAGTTCACTGAAACGATATGTAAAAACAACACAAACCGTCAGCACCCACCTGATTCATCATCTGCTGCTGCTGACCGCTCTGCATCATCTGCTGGCTATACCCCCCGTACCCCTGCTGCATGCCCCCGTACTGGTTGCCGAACATCTGCCCGCCCATGCCGCCCATCTGCCCGGCGCCCATTTGCCCAGCGCTCATTTGCCCGGCGCTCATCTGCCCGGCGCCCATCTGCCCGGCACTCATTTGGCCGGCCGCCATCTGCCCTGGACCTATCTGTACACCACCCATTTGGCTCATAGGGCCCATGCCACCCATTGCGCCCATCGGATTCATTTGACTGGAAAGGCAAAATCTATGTTAGATACCTAACATTTTTAAGACACATTTTTCCTTAACTTTTGAAAGTGAAAATGCGAATTCAGGAAACTGTCAAGACTACAACTACATCTCATTACTTTTATGGGTCGAATATTTAGGGTTGGGACTTGACTTTAACTTTTTTTTAATGGGATCAAGAATTGATGGCACTCACTTGGGCTGCATCTGCCCCATTTGGTTGGGCTGCATCTGCCTCATGGCCTGGCGCGGGAAGGGCCCGCGCGGGTGCGGCGCGCCCGGGTAGCCGCCGCCCTGCACCACCACCCCAGTACCAAATATAAGTTAATCATAAAAATCACTACTGGAACTATCGCATAAATCCACTCGGTCATTTCGGTTGAGTTCTTCATATTATATATTTTTTTATGTTCATAATCCTACTAATACTTATTATAAATGTGAAGGTCTGGATGTTTGGATGTTTGTTACTCAATCACGCAAAAACGGCTTAACGGATTTGGATGAAATTTAGCATGCACGTTGTCAGGGGTATCCCCGTTTATCCCCGAATTCCCGCGGGAACTCCGAAATTACCGCGGGTGAAACAAAAGATTTTATACTTATAAGAGTGACCATGGTCGGTGACTTTAATCCCTATGACCATAAGACGTCTCGTTAGTATAAAGTGCCATAAAAATTGTTTTTCCCTCGTACAAATAGAGGACATATCAAAAAAATATATTTACAACGTGTCTATGGCATACAGAATATTAATTTCTAATATTTTACCATCTGGAGCGTTTGAGATTGTGTTTTTGGGACACGCGGGCCGCCCATGCAAGCAATGTTGTTGGCCATAGTGAATAAGAGCCCAGCCCCTTAGCCAAGTTGACAATCTATGATCGTTAACGATCGAACCGAACTTTGATTGGACAATTTTACGTGATGACGTGACAAGGCGATACGTACCTTACGGCCGCACTTAGATTCGTTTTAATGATTACTTACTTATATTTTTTTTTTTTTAATTGCTGCAATCAGTGTTATGTGCTATTTGTGCAATTAGTGTTATTTGGCATTAATTAACTAATTAAGTTATTACTTAAAATTAAATAATCATTAACACGACTCTGAGTGCGGCCGTTAGTTGTCTATGTATAAACATTGTGTACTCGTAGACGAGCAGTGCAATACAGACCTGCATGGGCGCTATCTGGTTGTTGCAGGGCAGCCGCTGGCGCAGCATGTGGCTGAGCGCCTGCTTGGACTGCGTGTTGGCCGGCGGCACCGGCCCGCGGGAGCCCACGCCCGCTGCGACAGGCACACGCTTAGATAACACTGCTGACACATCAAAGTGGTCGCTTGAAATGGGCATGATGACATAGGTGTAAAAATAAATAAAAATTCTATTTAGTCTGTCAGTCAGATAGTAACAAAATTACAGACACAAATTTTTTGCTTTTTCAAATTATTGAAGAAATACTTATATAAAATGCATTAAAGTTTAGGAGTAGGAGGTCGAAGTGTCCTTAGGTGTGACGTCACACGGAATTTCAACTCAATGTATCGCCGTTATTTTTTGATTACTTACATAAAAAAAGGAAAAGTACGTGTCCAATATCTAAAAATTTAGTCATCATGCCCATTGTACGCGCGTTCGGGGTTCAAATGATAACACGTCAACCGATATCGTATTCCAGATACGCTGGTCAGATAGGATAAACTACCAGCCCCCTTAGTCAAGTTGACAATCTAAAATCTTTATCGCTATAGAAAACTAAGGAATATCGTCATGTCACGTAGTCACAAAAAAAATAGTCAAGTCCAATTTTTTGTGATCATGTGTAATGACGACACGTCCCTTAGTTTTTATAGCGATAACGATTATGATTGTCAACTTGGCTAAGGGGACAAGGGCAAGCAATAACGTACTTCAGATACGCTGGTCTGACAGGCACACACTTTTAATTCTTGGATCCAACCATAAATGTACTTATGACCCGGAGTATGGCTACCGTGTTACAACAAAGAGGTATAACTTCTTACGCGCGTATAGTTTCCTAAATTTTACTACTACTAACTATTATTCTGACATCTAAACATCCCTCGTAGTAAACGATGATACGGTGGTGCTATGGTGCTCGATAACTTCCTATTCAAGAGCTTCAACAGGAAGCTCGGAAATAATATGACACTTTTATATTATGGCTAAGCGTGCTCTGTCCCGGCTTCCATAAAAGCGACTGAGAGGAAAAAAAATAGTTTAAGTACTCACCTGCGTTACCGGGCGGGTTGTAGTAGTTGTGCCCGGGCGGCTGGAACCACTGCTGCTGGTGCTGCATGAACTGCGGCTGCTGCGCGGGCGCGGGCGGCAGCCCCGCCGGGCCCGCGCCGCCCGCGCACGCCGCGCCCCCGCCCGCGCTCGTCTGGACCACAACCATCGCACCATTATAATAATCATAATCCACTTCACAACACACAGGTCTACTTGATCCCACACTAAACTATGAGCTTGTATCGTGGAAACAAAGCAAACGTGGTGTACACTACATATTATTATTATACTATAGATATTCCCAGACTGGATAGTGGAACCCTGTGTTCATTGTACTCAGTTCACCCCACCGGGAATCGAACCCGGAACCTCTTGATTAGCGGGTAGGCATGGTGACCTACTGCGCCAATCGGGTCGTCATTCATACAACGACGTCTATAATACTGATTCCGACTAAAGATTCCCGCGCGATGCGATCGTATTTTGTTTGTTTGTATTTCGATTAAGTTTGGCTACTTGACTAAATTTTTTTTAGTCCCTCGTGTAGATAAATAAAAAAATATTGGACACGTATTTTTTCTTTTTTACGTTTAATCAAAAAATAACGGCGATACATTGGGGCTTATACCGAATAATGACGTCACGAGTCCCCCACCCTAAACTTTAATGCACTTTATCTATGTTTATTTTCATTATATTGAAAAAGCAAAAAATACGTGTAAAAAAATTTTTTTATTTTCTAACTGACGGACTAATTAGAATTTTGATTTTCATACCCTGTAGAATACCCAATTCCACCGATTCCGCGTTGATGTACAAAGAAAGCTTAAAGCTGTGACTTAAAGCGTTTTGATAATAGAGTGGCAGTGGTTGAGAACTTCGTGAAGAGTCCGTGAGGCTCCTTTTATCTTTACAAATGTTATTATAGTGCTTATATTCATATTTTTTCCATTACTAGCAACGACTTTGCTTACAAGACGGATCGCTTGAAACCTCACACGAAAACGAGTGTTCGCATTTCAATGTAAATCAAACACCCACATGAATAACTCTCAAGCAAACACTTTTTAGCATGGGAAATGCTTTGAATATATAAAACTATTAATAAAAAGAAGAATGTAGGTATCTAAGCTGTGAATTTTAATTTTGAATCGGAAAATAACGCACGTGTCTGTTTATTTTTAACCGACTTCCAAAAAGAAGTAGGTTCTCAATTCGAATGCATGTTTTTTTCTTTTTTTTTTCAGATAAACAATGACATAGGATGCAGGCGACGCAGTTCTCGCAGCGTACGCGAGACAAAGACACATGACGTCTGTTATTTTGATTTTTAACGAACCGCGCCAAATTATTACTTGGTAGCAAAGAAATAAAAGTGCCTTCAATCGATGGAGCTATTCTACAGAGCGATCTATATTCCAGGCTAGCAGGTCCACAACACATTAGAGACGGTCAGCTGCTAGCGTTTCTGAACCTAAACCTGAAGGCTCAGGATGACTACTTTGGTTATACGATCAACGAAAGATAGTTTCGACGAATCACGTGTGACGTCACGGTAATTAGCCTAAAGAAGAAAACCACGTCGATATAGACACGACACTAAACACCAAATCACGACTAATCGGATCCGATATCGTATATTTATTTAGTCTGCTTACAAAAGCATCGATTAAACGCAAAGGTCAAAAGAAAATTGTACTCCTGATAAAATAGTAATTGCGTCGTGTTTAGCAAACACAGCAACAATACGCCAAGTTCCTCAACTCACCGGGGTGGCCGCCTTGGGTTTCTTAGGTATAGCTTTGGTGTTACATTTCAATTTGCGTTTCCCTGGTCCGCTGGGGCTTGAATCAAAGCTGTTATTGTCCTGTGCAATAAGCGTTATTAATTATTAATTACTCACCAACAAAAAAAAGGTTAATTAATAAAAAAAAAATACAACACAAGCGCACGTCAACGTCACACACCTGTTTGCTGTCATTGGTGTCCAAATCCTCCGGCGGCAGCGGCAAAGGCTCCAAATAGTAACTCAGCGGCTTCACTTGACTGTGTGTGTGATACTTTAGCAGTCTGGGAATTATTGGAATGAATATTTTGTATTATAATAAAAGGTTTCATTTAAAACCTTCTCTACATAATTATTATAAAACAAAGTCCTCGGTCGCGTCTGTCCGTCGGTCTTTCTGTTCGCGATAAGCTCAAAAATTACCGAACGGATTTTCATGCGGTTTTCGCGCACAGATAAGAGTGATTCATGAGGGAGGTTTGGGTATAGGTAGGTATAGGTTTTAATTTAAATATTGATCATATATTATGTATTTGTCAATGTATGTACTGCATGAGTATAGGTATTTGGTAATGTACTGATTTTAAATGTTTAAGTATTTATGTATGTATAATTGTATATAGTATAATTATATGGAGCGCTTTGCCCAACCACCCGTTTCTATGCATTTTTGTTTGCCCTTTCGCATAATTGGTGGTCTGGAAGAGATCGCAACTATGCGATAAGACCGCCATTTGCTTTCTTCTTTTCTTTAGGAACTGTAATATTGTTTTTTTTATGTGCAATAAAGGATTTAATAAATAAATTAATATCAGTTTAGATAATAAAGTTTTTTTCAGTAAATTATCATTTCATTTGATAGCGCACTTATGTAGCGTATGTACATAGTGAGGCAGCCCGTACCTGTGCGCGTTCTCGTACGTGAGCGGTTTCCTCTCGATCTTGGTGGCGGCGAACCACGCCCACGAGAGCGGCGCGGGGTTGCGCCCGCCCTCCAGCAGCTCCCAACTCGACACGCGCTGCTTGTCCGTCAGCCGCAGACCCTACACGATTATAATAATAATGGGCATGTTGACAAATTTTTATTTTTTAGTCCGTCTTGTAGATTATTAAAAAATATTGGATACGTTTTTCTTATTTTTTTACGTAATCAAAAAATAACGGCGATATATTGAGTTGAAATTTCGCGTGACGTCACTATTCTGACAGTTTGTATGGCGGTTTTGCGGTTAGTGACGTCACGACCTCCTCATCCTAAACTTTAATGCGTTTTATCTCTGTATATTTTAATTTATTTAAAAAAGCAAAAAATACGTGTCTATTGTTTTTTTTTTATTTTCTAACTGACGGACTAATTAGAATTTTGATTTTCAATAGTAATCAACATCCCGATATAAATGCGAAAGTACCTGCCTTAACTGGACGCCGATAGCCAAAGACAAATGTATCATAAATTTTATTAAGATACTAGCTGTTCCCCCCGGTAATTTCGGAGATCCCGCGGGTATTCCGAGATAAAAGAACCTACTACCCTATATTTTTTTCTTTCTACCCTTCATTTAATAGTTACATATTACATGTTAATTTCGGAGTTTCCGGGGGAATTCCGGGAAAAAGTACTGTATGTCCTTCTCTGTATCCCTGACAACGCGTGTGTAAAATTTCGTGAAAATGTAACAATCAAACAATAATCTATATCCAACTATATATATAGTCGATCATCGCGAAAATTAAATATTGCAGATGTCAAAGGTAAAGACACGGACATAGAGTACTTTTTTCCTGGAATTCCCGCGCGAATCCCGATATTAACGCTCGTGAAACAGTATGACATTTTGCATACACGTTGTCAGGGGCACAGCTATAGACTACGTAGGGTACTTTTTATCCTGGAATTCTCTCGAAAACTCCGGAGTAGTGTCAACATTTCGTATGTTACTTCAGTGATTTTATCTTTGCATGTTTAGATTTGGATTTCCCTATCGACTATCTAAATAAAATGAAACGGTCACAAAATACTGTATTCTAATATTGTGTAGGTATTTCATTGCGCAATTACCTGTTTTTTGTCGTTTTCGAACCCTGAAATCTTGTTTCCTTTCTGATCGACCATGCACCCGATTGATCCGCACGCTATCACCTGAACAAAAGAGTTATTATCGGTATTAATTATAAATACAGAAAATCTGACCAGTTAACAATACCGTCACAAAATTGGCAACTAGAAAGAAACAATGCAATTAAAAATTGTCATATAGAAGAAGAAAAAAGCGTTCTATTTCCTCACAAGTCACACTCACAAACAAAGCTGAGCGTACAACTGGGGCATAAAACCAATTCTATCCTCGGCTTTTACTCTTTTACTGCCATGTTTTGGTAGCCTTAACTTAATACCTCCAGCTCCACGCGCTTTAGGCATGATTTCTCCTAGTGTTAGGATAGATTAAAATCGATCATTAAATCTTATACGTAAATATAAAACTACAAGGACTGTGTGTGTGTGTTTTTTATTATAATATACGGACATGTTATCTGTGTTGTGTATTTTAATAAATAAAGATGCAGTGTTTTTAAGTAACGGAATAATGCGGGTCTGGCGCCAGAAGCACGTACGTCTTTCGTGGACCGTGATATTACGGGGATGGTGGTAAAAGGATTATATTGACCGTCGCCTTTTGCTCTGGCAGGTAGGGGTCTTGTATACGAGTATAATAGTTTATGTTTTATGCCCTCGATATAAAGTTCAATATCGCCGGGCACCGACCTCGATGATGGTGTTCTTGGAGAGCGGCAGCAGCTGGCGCACGAACTGCACGGCGGGCCCGTGCCGCTCGCCGACCTCCTTCTTGAGCTTCTTCATGAGGTTCTGGTAGTGCTTGCGGTTGTTGTCGTCGCCGCCCTCCGCCAGCGTCGAGTGGATCAGCGTCGCGAGCATGTCGATCAGTGTCGTGAACAGGTTGCTGCGACACAGACTGCGTTTAATTATTGCAAATACGCCGTCCTCCCCACCCCCGCACCCTCCCCGCCACCCGGCACACCCTCGCACCAAAATGTATGTTTGTATGTGGTTTTTGTTTTAACTGGCTAACCATATTTCGTAATTTCAATTTTCTTTTTAATGAATTAGTCATTATTAAAAAAACGTGTTAATACAGGGGCTACAGAAGTAATCTCAAGAACTACTGAAACGATTCTAAAATATTTCTTTTACTGATAGAAAGCTAAGGTATCCATCCCTGTGTGAAGCGGTTGATAAAGTTCATCGCGTACGACACGATCAAAATAGGGATGTTGATGACTTGGGATGTTGACAACTTTTGAATATCAAAATTCTAATCAGTCCGTAATTTAGAAAATAAAAAAAACTATACACATATTTTTTATTTTTCAAATAAATGAAAATATACAGAAATAAAGCGCATTAAAGTTTAGGGTGGGGGCTCGTGACGTCACTTACCGCTATAAGCCCCCATACAAACTGCATTGGTTATAGACGTCACGCGAAATTTCAACTCAATGTATCGCCGTTATATTTTGATTAAGTAAAAAAAGAAAAAATACGTGTCCAATATTTTTTATTAATCTACAAGACGGACTAAACAAAAAAAAATTAGTCATCATGCCCATTCCGAAGCTCCACCGGTGCGTGTCGGCACGTGCGTCACCGCGCGCGTCCATTAGGCGCCCAGTTACCTATTGTTGTACGCGTCGACGACCTGGTGCGCGACCAGCTGCGTGAGCAGCACCGCCCAGTCGGTGGTGAGCTGGTAGGAGCGGCGCACCGCCTCGAACATGCCGCCCGCCAGCGAGAAGCGCAGCCGCAGCGCGTCCGGCTCCGCGTCGTCGCGCGCCGCGTCCCCGCACGCCGCGCGCTCGTGCTCGCGCGCGTGCGTCAGGTAGTGCTGCAGCTGCGCGTGGATCGAGCTCAGCAGGCTCTCCTGCCACGACACAACGACCAAACAATGCTTACTATCGTAAAATGCGAACGTGAGTTTGTTTGTTACGCTTTCGCGCCTTAACTACTGAACCGATCATCATGAAATTTAGCAAAAACGTTGTCAAGGGTTTTGTGGTGCCACTCTTTTGAATTCGGTCAGTGTCACACTGAAATTCACTGATATAGAGTACTTTTATTCCGAAACGCGCGAACGCGCGAACTTCGTAATTAACGCGGGTGACACCGCCGCAGGGAACAACTAGTACTAAATATTACTACGTAAAGAAGCGTTATTTTCTACTCCCCCCCCAACTTCGTGCCTCCCCACGCCCCGCCACGATGTAGTAGTAGCGATAGAAGTGTAGTGATACTGGTGCAGGCTGTCACTGCTTTGTGT
Organism: Zygaena filipendulae; assembly: GCA_907165275.2. Classification (NCBI taxonomy): domain Eukaryota; kingdom Metazoa; phylum Arthropoda; class Insecta; order Lepidoptera; family Zygaenidae; genus Zygaena; species Zygaena filipendulae. Next base: position 10,557,895 of record OU015651.1, read on the forward strand.
GTTGCACTATATCAACTGTAATTTCGAACCTAAACTTCGCTACGACAAATGCACACATACCTACTACAAGCCACGCCTAGAAAATGGTAGCAAAATAGGTTTGCTTGAATGTAGTGTCACGGGTGCGGCATAAGATTGCATTTATAGTACTGATAAATGACTGAAGGTGGTCACCTGTCACTGATAAATATGGTATTAATTAGTACATGTTCATCGAAGGTGGCCAGTGGCGGCGGTATATGTACCTACTGGTACTGGTATGTCCGCCTTTTGTACCATGATGTGCATAAAGTTTAAATAAATAAATAAATATCGAACCTTCTGGTCGTCCTGGTGCCGCAGACAGGTCAGCACCAGCGACAGCAGCGGCTCGTTGGCGAGGCGCACCGCGCTGCCGGCGCCGCACGCGCACGTGCCGCCGCCGCCGCCGCCGCTCACGCCGCGCTTGCCGCCGCCGCCTCCACCCGACGACCTGACATACACACATACCGCACCTATACTATACGAAGATACCAGCTGTTCCAATATTTAATCTGCATGGATTTCGGGATTCTTTCAAGAACAGTTTGTAGTGTAGGAACATTAAGTGATTAAACCAAAGATTCCAACTAATATTTTTAATAATTCACATTTCAAATATTAGTTGGAATTCTTGGTGCAATTCAACGCGGAACGCAGCGAGACTAAGAGGGTCTTTTGCGCCTGGAGAGACCTGGGGTGGACTATTTGATTGAGGTGATTTTTTAACATACATGTAATTTTTTAAGTCTTATTAGAGTCAATATTGTAATTTCGTATTCAATAAATAAATGCGAATGTGACTGTGTTAGTGGTGGTGGCGGTGGGGGTAGTGCAGTTACCCCTTGTAGCTGGGGCTCTGGTGCGTCTTGCAGTCGCGGTGCGCGCCGGGCGGCGCGGGCCCCGCGCAGCTGCCGCACGGCGCGCCCCAGCCGCTCTCGAGCAGCTGGCCGGCGTGGCGCAGCACGCGGCCCTGCACCGCGGCCGGCAGCTTGCCCACCAGCGGCGCCACCAGCCACACCGACTGCGCCCACTGGCTGCTGCTCACCACGCCGCGCTCCGTGCCCGTCCTGACCACAGACAATACACAATACTTATCACACACATAAGTTATGTATTTTATAATGATTATATAATTATATAAATAAAATAAAAATAAAAATAATTATGGTAGGTATATAGATTTGAATGTGGGTGATAAATCTCTAAAACTTCCAGATTCAAAAAATACTACCTACTTCACTGTGTTGATGTTATATAGAATATTTTATAATGTAAATCTGTTGGCAAACCAATAAATAAATAAATAAATATAACTCTGATTTGTATGCAACAATTTTTTTTTGCTCCGCTGTATTTTTTCGTATAACCTCCATAACCCTGTTGTAACTCCCCTAGTGACATAGAATACTTTTATCGTGGAACGAGGAATTCCCGCGGAAAGTAAAACCGCGCGGAAACGACTGGTAACTAAAAAAATATATATGTACATACTAAATTTAATAAAAAAGCCAATAGATTGGGTATAGTGACCTTTAGGTACAACACGTGGCGCAACGGCGACTATTCAAAAGAAAGGGAATGAATGACCTTTAGGTTTGTTGCGCGCCCTCAGGAGGGTTGAACGCCAAACGCAGAGTCGGATTCTATTCACTAGTTCGGTGTGAGCAGTGAGCACCTGTCCTTGTCGGGCGGCGGCGGCGCGGGCTGCTGGAACACGTGTATGACGGCGCGCGCCACCGTGTCCAGCCACGCGCTCAGCTCCGACGAGCCGCTCGGGAACTGCTTGAACATCAGCTGCAGGTCCAGCCACGACATGCGCAGCGACCACTGCTCCAAGTTCTGCACCGCAACCACACGACACGTGATCGCACTCACACTTCGAATATTCCATAGACACAGTCGCACATTCGAAAATAAATTAGGTAACTCAAGAAAAATTAAAATATTACAAAAGCAATAAGCATAATTTTTTTGTTTGGTGTCGGTTTGATTTTCGAGGTACAATTATAATGAAACTGTAATTAAGGAAAGTCTAATACAATATAGAGTTCCTTAAAAACAATACTAAAATATTTTTGTCTATCTGTCTGCATGTTTGTACGCACATTACCATCGCATCTACAGAATATAATTGATGCATCTTGCTTATACAACTTTAAGCATAGTATTTGTTTCATCGCAATAGTTTCAGAGGATGTGGAGAAAAATTTAAAGAAATAAAAAAAAATAATTGAAATTCAGAATCACCACACCAAAATAGTTTTCAGTGTCGCACAAGAATTGAATCGATATTGAAGGGCAATGTTTACCTCCAATAACCGCGTGATCATTGTCTTCTGGTCGAGATCCGGATGTGTGTGACTCGCTGAGTCCGGATAGCAGATCATGTGCAACAGCCTGCGCCAAAGAACAATATTTTGTGATAATTTTTTTGCTAACTCCATAACGTGTATGTATTCGAAAAACAAAGCAACTCTTATTTTCTTTGGTAGAGTTAGTTAGGTACGCCCGTTTCTCTTCTCTTCTTCGCTACACATTCTTGTCTTAAACTCTTAATCTTTTATGGTGGACATAACTTATTGGTACTACACGTTTAAGTCTACTCGATCAAGCTTCAGATAGACAGCAGTAGGGGTTTAAATCTATTTCTTGTATGGACATGTATGCATAATATGTAGGTATGTATTATTTATTTACTAAAAAACACAGCGGTACTGTAACGCCAAGGCTCTGTGAAATTAATAACAACGGACAGACAGTGAGAATATGTTAAAAAAAAAACGAATGAAAATCCTAAAACGCAAAATTTTCCAATCTTTCATCCGCACACACATCGATCGATTGGCAAACAAATCACAGTCGGGAACCGATGCGGGAAGCGCATTCAGGTGACAAGCGGAGAGTTATTAGGTATGAGACACAGTATTGTCAAACCTCTGCGCCTGCCTCGGCGTGAGCATGGAGTCGAGCAGCATGTCCGGCTGGTAGAGCTCGTCGGGGTTCTGCAGACACTTCTGCAGCACCCACTCCTCGGAGCAGATCTCGGCGAGCACGCGCCGCGCCAGCGACGACAGCGACTGCGACGAGTCCAGCAGCGTGGAGCCGACCCCGCCGCTGCCCCTGCACGCAACGTCGCGCCACACTTTACACCACGCCCGCGCCACGGTAGCGCCGCGCCGTCGACTATCGATACACGTTTCTTTGACCGAGTATTAAACAGGCATGTGTGTGAAAATCTAAATTCTATTTAGTCCGTCAGATAATATTCAAAAATATCTAATAGACACGTATATTTTACTTTTTCAAATTAACGAAAAAATATGTACATAGATATACAGATAAAGCACATTAAAGCTTCGGAGTGGGGGCTCGTGAAGTCATGACGTCGCGTCGTATAAACTGTAGCAAGGCGTAACGTCACGCGACATTTGGACTTATGTATCACCGTTATTTTTTTGCTTACGTTAAAAAATACGTGTCCAATATTTTTATTTAACTATATGACGAACTAAAAATAAAATTTAGTCATCTAACCCATTGTGTGTGACGCAATAGTTTCGCGATACAGGATCTCCAAAAACTCAATATCAAACTGCGAACACGAGAAACACCAATTAGCCCAGAAAAAATTATGATCGTTTTCGGGATTCTTATAGTGCATTGGCAGCATATTGGCAGTCGCTGCCCAGAAATCTGCGGTCAACGGTCATAATTCAAATATCAATTTTTTTTTCTGAGTTGTCATAAATAAGTGAATAAACTGTTCCCGGCTTTGAGTTTGGCATATCCTGTATAAGGCATGATTCACGATAAAATTAGTTTTTCCACGTGGTTCGGTTTGGTGAGACCAAATGGTTGCCCCACCCGGTAGCTGGAGTAACACACGTGTGCAATCGCAACGACATTGACCCGACAACAACCTCCCATTTTAAATAAGTACGTAGGTATATGTATAGCAATTATTGTCGTCACAAATGCTGGATATTTGGCCAATGATACATAACAAATAATTAAAAATACGGTCAAAGAAACGTGGACCAATGTCACAAGTCACAACTCCCATTTGGATGATGAGCAAATTGATATCCAATGAAAGCGATAATTAAAACATAGAAATTGACTCCACATAGACCAGAGACCAGGCTCTTGTGAATTGGCTTGTCTAGAGCACTAGGGTAAGGGTAAAGTAGCTGGGTACACAGTGTTTTGGAAATTATTTATGACACGTTCAGATAAGTCAGGAAAGGGTGACAGGGCCGAAAGTTCCACAGATTTTCAAGAAGAGCTTTTTAGAGATAAAACAAATATGCATTTTTATCCTGTGTGCCTAGCTACAAATTGTATATTTTGTCAAAATATCGTGATAATATGGCACAATATTATATAGTATGGTACATTAATTTATTATAGTGATCCAAGTTTTATTTCTTTTGTAAAATATTCATTAATTAATCAGCTAGCTGCTAGAGCATTCAGAAAACGCACTGACAGCTTTGTTTAATACGAGTAGATACAGTAGTAGTAGAGACAGTACAGAAAAAAGCTTTATTTCTGAATCATCTCAAAGATTGCAGTGGGTGTTCTTGTGTTTTTTTTAATATTAAAGGAACGAAATGTAAGCACTAGAGAATCAAACTTGACCATTTAGAAAAATAAAGAAATGGATAAATAGAGCAGAGAAAATAGAGAAAAAGAAACTTATGTACACAATTCTATTATAATAATTACAATTTTTATTGTGTTAATCCTAATTCTAGGTTATTTTACAAATATTTTACAGTCATCACAGGGGATTAAAGCGTCTACACCTCGGGAGTGTCGAGACGACGCATAGAGGGTTGGTGATGGACAGTCAGGAAAACATGAAGAGAAGCAAAGCCGGTGAGTGTGATACAATGATGGTAAGGAACACCGCCGCGACGCGACGCGGCGCCGCGACTCGTGAGGGCGTGCGACTGTGGTAACTCAATATGAAAATAAACAAACCTAGGCGTTCTATGGCCCCCACTCATCTCTGAGTCTACCATCCTTAAAATAAAACAAAAAAAAATTCGTTGTCAATCACATATTTTTCTATGATAAGTAGAGAAAATACACACAAACAGGTTTGGCGAAATAATAAATGTATAACCGGCGATACACGATAAAGATAATACGAGAGTGAATTTTAGAATTTTGTTGTTGGTATTTTCATAGTACTAAATCTTTCGCTACGTCGTTATCGTTTCGCCTTCAATTTCAATCTTCAATCGAATTATAAATAAACTTAAAAAAGAACATGACACCGAATTCCACGCATGGTATACAGCAGTGTTCGTACTAAATAAATGTGTGTGTAGTATGATAGGGTTGTGACTTACGACATGAGGTCGAGCTGCGCGTCGGTGGGGCCGGTGTCGCTGGTGCCGAGTATGTGCGACAGCTCGCACGACTTCTTGCCGCCGAGCTTGCCGCCGTCGCGCGCTGTCGAGTCGCCCACCACTGTGCGACGACACAATGTAAGAATAACAAAGTAAGTGCTGTAAGCAGACACTTTTTATGTTAATAATATATATTCTATGTGTAACCTTCCCTTCTCCGTCCCTTTTATCTCTCTGTCAACCCAATGGTTAACTGTCAGAGAATGCCGCAAGGCATTAAGTTCGCCATTTGTACTATTTTGTGTAAGAAGAATAAATAAATAAAAAAAAAAAAAACCTTTCATCCACTGTTGTTTATGTATTATGCTATTAATTATTGATGAATCATGATGTTATGGTATATTATATTTACTAATTATGTATTCGATTTGTTTGATTTGGCGGTGAGACGCGCGGCCGGGTATCGCGCGAACGCATCGCATTATGGGCCCCGCTGAAAATCAGCGTTGTCGCATTCTATGCGAAAGCGTAATATGCTGAGTCGGTGTCCAGTGTGGCATCGCAACAAATACTTACCTAACAATTCACTCCTACTGAAGATCTCTGCATTTTACGTACCTACTTGTATTTTTTTGTATTTCCATCAAAGATTTTTTAGGTACATTGATGTTGATGCCAAATAAAGTATATGCACAGGTATATGTATATGTCTATGTTTATGTCACTGAAATGAAGAAATTTTAACATCTAAATATATTTCCTCTTTAGTCTATTTTCCAAGGGTTTTATTTTTTCTATACAAAACTAATAATATATGCCTGCACATCCACTTGCGTGTATTTCGGAACTACTTTGGCCACTTTTGTTCAGGTATAAAATCATCCTACTCAGGAATACTGTAGCTGTAAGATCTCCAAGATTTTTTTATAGGCTAGAGTAATGTCTACAGTACTTACTGAGTATGGCCTTGAGCGTGGCGAGCACGGGCCCGACGCCGATGTTCTTGTGCGCGGCGGCCAGCAGGTGGCGGTCGCACGAGAGCCGCACACCCGCCGCCGCGCCGCCCGGCCCCGGAGACGTCGACACGCTGTACAACCCTAGCACACACACACTCACGCTGCTACTAGGTAAGGTAGGAGATTTTGGCGAGAGACAATTCATTTCCTGGGTAGATAGTATAAAAAAGTGTGGTGTCGTGGGACACCGGATTGGAACGAAATTCCTTATTATTAAAATATTAATTTTAAGTTCTATTTCAGGTATAAAGAAAATAATTATTCTGGTATACAATGATTTGATAAAAAAAAAAAAAAACTTTCGTTACGGACGTTTTTTCCCGGTTAGGGTACCCCTCCGCATCGTCCCATAAGGAACTTCGTTCCAAAATGTCGTTTTCGTGAATTTTATTCTGGTATACAATGATTTGATCAAAATAAAAAAAAATCTTTCGTTACGGACGTTTTTCCCGGTTAGGTTACCCCTCCGCATCGTCCCATAAGGAACTTCGTTCCAAAATGTCGTTTTCGTGAATTACAGCGCAATGTCCTTTCGATTATGATATTTGTTTGTTTACTCTTTATTTAAATATTATATTTTAAAAGCAACAAGGTACGTTTTTCGTCGGTCTCCTCTTTTGGGTCAACGCATATTACGACTTATTAAAAAAAATAAAGGCAAACGGAACAATAATCAAGCAATTTTTCACTGAATAATCATGAACTTTCGTCATTGCAAATTTAAATACAACATCCAACGCAGACATCAAACATCTTCCCGCGTATCTACGTATGGAGCGCGGATGGCAAAGGTTTACCCGGTTGCGGCGTGTCTACAGTCTTGAAGAGGCGCAGCAGCAGGTGGCACGTGAGCCGCGCGCCCGTGTCCGGGGAGGGCGCGTTGGCCGGGTTCCCGGACACGCCGCCGCCGCCGCACGCCTTCACCAGCGACGGCAGCGCCGCGTGCCGCACGAAGTCCTCCAGCGAGAAGCAGTGCCGAGCTGAAGGATCACCGATCAGACACAAGCTTCCATTTACTACATTAGAAAAAGCTGAACCACCATTCCTCGCCCGTGCCATCTGAACGAGTGGTGAGTTGAGAAATTACGAAATTGAATATCGCGCGCAGCCAAGCGGTCGGCACTCAATCATGTCAATTTATTTATTTATTCTTTGCACATGTACAATACATGTATAGTACAATAGATGTTCTATAATTTGTAAATAGAATTACACACATCAAAATTATTATAATTTTTTTTTCTATTTAAAAAAAATGTTATATAAATTGATTATGCCATAGCTAACATTTGTTATTTGTCATGTTATAAAAGACTTCCACACAAAAAGCAGTGAAGAACTGTGAAAGCAGTGTGGTGTCGTTTCTTGGCGCTCCGCCGCCCCGTGCATATGCATGCGCGGGTGTGCATGCAAGTGTATGCATGCATGAGTGCGTGCGTGCACCTGCATGTATGAGTGCGTGCATGCACCTGCATGTATGAGTGCGTGCGTCGTGTGTGCGGGTGTCGTGCACGATAACTAGTATGCGACATGCGTGTGTGTGTGTGTGTGTGTGTGCGTGTGTGTGTGTGTGTGCATGTGTGTCACTGACCGACGAGTATGCAGGTGAAGACGGCCAGGGCGTCGTGCGCGGCCGCGTCGTGCAGGTCGCGGTGGTGCAGCAGGTCCGGGTAGAGCGGCGGCGGCGCGGCGTGCGGCGCGGCCGGGTAGTGCTGCGCGCCGCACAGCGCCACCAGCGCGCCGAGCCACTCCGCCGCCAGCCCGCTGCACCACGCCGTCATCTCGGCGCACTGCACGCCCAGCTCGTTGACGCTGCGCACGAGCACGCACACGCACACACATCTTCAACATCGACTCAAATACAAGTGGTGCGTGTCTATTTATTTCATTTTATAAGCCTATAGTTCTCTTTCATCTTTTCACTATGAACATCAATCAGAATCAAGTATGTATGTTTTTTTTATAATTAATCACTTTGCTGTTGTTAGTGGTTAGATAGTTTAGTACGTGGTGTCCGAGTGTTTCCCGCCAAAAAACAAAAATTTTGAAACTTTTATATTGTGAATGTCGGTCTCGTTTTTACTCTCATACACTTCTGTGTATGACGTGTCGTTGATAAGTATGTCAATACGTTGTGAATTGACAAGGCACTTATACTCGACGTCGTCAAACAACAAGGGACTCACCGATCGTTGTCGACCTCGCGGCACACAGCCAACATGGCCGAACAGACGAAGCTATATCTGTTGGCTGGTGACTCTGCCACTTGGCGCGCCCATGAGATTTCGATTTTACCTGGTCACATTATTTAAATTATTACATCAAAAAAGTAATCCAAAACAATGACATTTGCAGAACAATCTGTCAACAGATTTGTTTTCGGGTAGGGAACTTGTGAAACTCTTCTAATCTAATATCTAGCATCAACTACATCATCATAATATAGTAGTCTTCAAGAGACTGTACATACAGTACTTTCCTCTAAATAAACAAAGACACCATACTACAACGAAATCAAAACAACTTCAACCAATCTATAGGTACATATTAAATGCTTTGTCCTGAATAACTGACTGACGATCAACGCACAGCGTACACCGCTGGTCGTAGAGACCTGAAACTTGGAGGGTGTGTTCTTTGTATGACGTAGGCATCCGATAAGGATTTTTGAAAATTCAACCCCTAAGAGAGTGAAAAGGTGTTGCATAGTATGTATGGAACAATTCCGGGGGAACTCCGCATTTGTCGCGAGTGAAACCGTGCGGTACAGCTAGTAACCTCATAAAAATACTCGCAACCTCAGTTCAACAATGTTGATTTACCTTTGCGTGGGTTTGTGAAGAATTCACTTAAAAACTGTGGGTTATAGACGTAGTTGGACGGTGTTGGCTGCAGCGGCGAATAGAGGGCTTGTCTGAAACAAAAATATAGTTACATGCAGCTAGTTACATATATATAAATATTTTGTTTTATTCTGTAGGAAACCGGCTTACGGCTCATGTAACAAAATGAAGTATTGATTTAATAGTTTATTTTTTAAACAAACACCCAGACACAGCATGAATACGAATGTTCATTGCATTCGGAGGTAAACATCCCGTGACGCGAGGATCCAACTCGCAAATGGCAAGTATGTTCATTATTGATACTAATATTATAGAGGTAAAGTTTGTGAGCATGTAGGGGGTTGATCTCTGGATCTACCGAACCGATTTTGAAAATTCCTTCACTGATAGAAAGCTACAGTGATCTTGAGTAACATAGAATACTTTTTATCGCGGAATCCCCGCGGGAACTTCGAAATTACCGCAGGGGACAGTTATGAATCCCTACTAAGTAATATTATAAATGTTGAAGTAACTCTGTCTGTCTGACGATCTGTTACGCCTTAACGGATCAACCGATCATCATGTAATTTTGCATGCACATTATCGGGGGTATAGAGGACATAGTACATACATTTTTGTGAAATTCCCGCAGGATCTCCGAAATTAGGTACGTAGTGCAGGTGAAACCGCGCGGGACTGCTAGTTATTACTATCTATAGAGAGTTCAATTCTGTACATTGAATATATATTCAAAACTAATATTAGAAGATGAATGGTGATCGATACTGATGCAAAAAATTCAATCAGTAAATTTTCGTCTATCAGTCAGTCTGTCTGTCTGTATGTGCACGCATGGGTCAAAAACTACTGAAGGGATTTTAACCAAACTTGGTACGATTGTAGTCCATACTCCTGGGTAGGTTATAGGTTATATAACATAACGCTAAGACACATAGGAGCTGAGCAGTGACGATATAGTGACGATATATATGAAGCAAGTCGGATGAAAATCTGCTTTCGCATACGTTTACTCAATCACACAAAAACGGCTGATCGGATTTGGATGAAATTTGGCATGCACTTTGTCAAAGGTACAGAGAAGGACATAGGGTACTTTTATCCCGGAATTCCCGCGGGAACTCAGAAATTACCGCGGGTGAAACCGCTGGGCACAGCTAGTCTATTTAATATTATGATTGCAAGTAGATGCGACTACACACTTGATCTTGGGGTAAGCGTTGGCGAAGGTCTCCGCGTGCGGCGCGTGGCAGAGGTGCGCGGCCGCCTTGTACAGGTCGTGCAGCTGCGCGAGCACGCAGCGCTCCGCCGAGCCGCAGTCGCCGGGGTTCACCACGCACTTCACCAGCCGGCACAGCTGCTCGAACACCGCCGACGTCTGCTCCACGCACACTGCACACCGCGGCACCGTCCGACCGTCACAAACTCACAATACCACATACACCGTACACGGGATATATAGGTAGAACTTGAGTGAAATAAGTGGGCACCTCTGTCATAATAGGCATGTCACCGGGGAGTGAAAATTCAATTTCTATTTAGCCCCTCAGCAAAGAATAGAGATCTCTCCGCCTCCCACTAATTTTATGCCTTCTCACACCCCGCAAAAATGATCAAAAGACCGAGGAAAATTTGACACAAATGTAGAATCTGCATGTGGCAATGAAAAAAATCACTGAAAAATACTTAGAGCTCATACAATTTTGGGAGTGGGGTCCGTGACGTCATATCCACGTGTAAAGTGTTCCAAGGCATGACGTCACGCGACATTTCGACTCAATGTATTGCCGTAATTTTTTGGTTGTGTAAAAAATAAATAATACTGTCATTAAAGTTTAATGCCAACATGAAAAGGGAGAAAATAAATAACAGTATGTATGCGAATGTGACGTCTATTTGAAATATATGTTAAAATATTAATAGAGCTATTTAATTTCAGCGCCCAAGCCGAGCGGCACTCACGCAGCAGGCACGAGTGGTATCTGCGCAGCGCGCCGACCGTGTACAGCGCTAGTGCGGAAGTGTAGGCGCGCGGCGCCGCCAGCCCGCTGCTGAGCGCGCCGCGGCTGATCAGCGCGCCCTCCACCTCCGACAACTCCTTCAGAATCTGCACACAAACACACATATTATATACATATTCACAAAATGTTATGCATTGACTTGAAGTGGATACTCCAACACGACTTTCTTTCACAGAACTTTAAACAAAAACCACATTAAACTAATCGAATATGAAGGCGTGAACCGAAAGTGCGATCGACACGATGATGAATCAATATAACCCGCACTTTTTCGATTCACCTGCCTACATTATATTCCTTTGGGAAATATGTGTACCGAGCGGGTGGTAAATGTGGAAAATGTTATATTGTCGAAGCGATGGGTCGCCGATTCACTGACTAAACACGAAATATTGAAAATTATTTGAAATTTGGCAGATAGATAGTGTATAGACAAAACGGATTTTACGGAGATCCCGCGTGAACCCTCTAACTATCGTGGGTTAAACCGCAGAGAGCAGCTAATATTACAATATATAGCTAATATTCTGAAATCACACGTGTGAAAACACGAACCAAAAAGTGGGTAAGCATTAAGTTGGGGGGCTGCGGAGCACCCTAGGTTGGTGTACCTGTATGCAGGTGTCGATGAGGCCGTGCACGTTGAGCGCGATCTCCATGAGGTCGAGCGCGAACGCCACGTGCTCGGGCTGCGGCAGGTAGGTGGTGGCGCCGGCCGCGTACGCCGCCAGCGCCTCGCACACCGCGCCGCCCACCGCCCACGACACCGCGCCCTGCTCGTACATGCACATCGCCTGCGCACGCGCACGCGCACGCGCACACAACAATACGAGTTTAGTGACCGGATACAATCGATGGTCAACGGTAGGGTCCGTGGATCGTCCAGCTTTAAGAAGAAGGATAAGCGTCAGTAGACACCTCAGGGCTCCCGAAGAGACTAGAGAATATCCTTGGATCCTTGGAGGCTCATAGGGATGCTGTGCTGTTCACAGCACAGCATTAGGACCGTCTATGCATATTTCACTTTAAAGAGTGATTTCGATTGAAATGCACGAATGCCGCACGGATAAAAACCTTACGTCTCATAAATTATTGATTCATATCTATAAATCTTATTCTAGCACAAAATAATAGAATGCAAAGATAAACTGATTAATCAAATCAAATTAATGTTACGCGGAAGCTACTAAAATCATAAAATTTCTAAAATTAGGAATATAGAATTAAAACTATGGGTGGCGAAATTCAACAGTCCAAACATTATTTACTTCTATCATTTACCTGAAATTTGTGTGTAACCGCTTCGAAGTTAAATTCACTGCGCGAATGCTTCTTGATTTTACCACCCTCAGCGACGTCGATAGAGAATTTCTTGGAGAACAATTTACATATTTCTGTAACAGAATGATTATAATAAAGATTCTTTTGCATACAGATCAGCTCTTTAATATTTTTAAATTTTGCTGGCTCTTTCCATCGATTGTAAGTTGTAACCAGCATATAAGAACGAGGCGTTGATCGAAACATAGGGGGCAATCAGTAGACAACATATCGATATCGCCCCTCCGTAAAGAGAAAACAAGATTATCCAATCAACAGATAATAAACAGCGTACATAAAAAAAATACATAGTTCATTATAAAACTTATTCCATTTTTAAACTCATTATTTAGTCTAGATCATGGACCAATTAAACTATAATTGGTCCATGGTCTAGATACAAAACCTATTCTATTTTTGTACAGGCGCAGATCCAGTCCCTAAGTAAGGTTGTGGGCACGGCCACTCGAAAATCAGTCAAGTGCAGGAGATCGGACACGCTCACTATCGACACATTGCATTCTTACAATACTTTAGGGCTTATCCTTCGACCTCAATTACCACCACCATTACGTCCACCTAACCCATAAGGCTGGATCCGCGCCTGTTTTTTAATTTATTCTCAAGTTATCTCAGTTGAAAAATTTTACCATTGATAAAATACGAGAAATAAATATTGAGAAATACGGGTAAATATTATACCTTTGGTCATTTTCTTGACGGCGTGCTTGGCGTCGTCCCGCTGCCGGCCGACGCCGTACAGCAGGATGTGCCGCTGGTTGGAGTCGTGCGGCGCGTGCTCCGGGTCGGCGGGCGGCAGCGGGAAATGCATCGTGTAGTGGTGGTGCCGCGACGCGCACGCGCCGCCGCCGGCCCCGCCGCCGCCCACGCCCACGCCCACGCCCACCCCGCCGCACGCGCTGCCGCCGCCCGCGCTCGTCGACCGCATGCCTGGAGGCGAGCGCGAGCGGTCTCGTCAACCATTTATTTGTAAAACCTTCGCTAACGAATGTAAAAACTATAGATTCGTCATAATATAAACGATAATATTATCGTATTAATATAATATTACCGGGCACGGACATTGGCCCCATTCCCATGGACTGCATCCCCGGTATGCTCATACCGCCCGCTCCCATCATCGGTGAATTGACACTAGAACAACAACATAATCCTTCAATATAATATTCATGTATCGGAATCTAGAAGAAAGACATCATTAGTTAATTCCTTCGGAAATAACTTGCTCGCTTACTTTTCATTATTTGGACTGTAAGTACTTGTCAAGTAACAAGTCAAAACTTTGTTTACGGCAACCACCAATGAACTTACAATGGGAAATAGCGTGGCTCGCCTCAATACAAGCTACGTACCCGTGCGACGGCTCGCCGGGGTCCTTGGGGCTGTCGGGAGCGTCCATGGAGTTCTGTTGCTCTACTCTAATGTTCTGCAGAATCTGATCTAAATCGTCGTCAATCTTCGAGTCGTCCAAATCCATGCGCACATTCTCCTGAAAGCATTCCGCCACTCTTGATATTTGAACAATCAATAGCGGAAATCATATTCAAGTAAATTTTTATTACAAACTGGTGTCCGAAATTTCAAACGCGTAAGTTTCGGAATCACTAAATAGTATAAAACAAAGTCGCTTTCCGCTGTCTGTCTGTCCCTATGTATGCTTGGATCTTTAAAACTACGCAACGGATTTTGATGCGGTATTTTTATTTTATTTGTCGCATAGATAGATAGAGTGATTCCAGAGGAAGGTTTATACGTATGGTTTATCCTGGAATTCCCACGGGAACTCCAAAATTACCGCGGATGAAACCGCGGGGGACAGCTAGTATAATGTAAGAATACACAAGAATGGCACTTTATATTCTTTCAAATAAGATTCATTTCAGATCAGCACGCATCCTTCGCTTCGCTAGAACCTGTGTGCGTTATTTATCGAACGTAACGTATACGTGTACGAGATGGACGCACGACGACGTCATCGTCACTGTGCGTGGTGGTGGAACCCGGCATACAAGCCATGTCGGGTTATCCCAAGACTTCGTCGGAGGGCCATCATTACAAGCATAACACAGAAACTCACTCAAAAACACATATTCTCGCACACACGTAAGCACACAGGTACCTACAAATCTGTATTTATGTAAAAGTATTTGAAGAAGGAGGAGCGGAGCTTCTTAACAAGCAATTGTTGCTTAAAGGGAGACTCCAAACTCTGATGATTTACTGTAATTGTTGTTAAAGAAATTTTTCATTTTAATTTTTCATCATCGGCCGCATCGGGCCGAGTCGCCTAACCTCCATCTTGGGCTTGAGGTCGATCCCGGCGAAGATGTCGTCGTCCATGTTGTGGTTGGTGCCGCTGCTGTTGGCCGGCTGCGCCACGGTGCCGCCGTGCGCCTCGCCGCCCCCGCCGCCGCCGCCCCCACCGCCGCCGCCGCCCCCGCCCGGCTCCGTGGGCGAGATCAGGTCGCCTGCGGACAACACAAAGCCACATCGGGTACGGTCAGCGGCAGAAATATGTAAACACTTTTGACACGAAAATGAATCTTACTACAATAGTAATTAAGTTCAAAGAATGACAAAAGTGTTGACATATTGCTGCTGTACATATTTAGGTCCGTAATTTGAAGGTCATCAGAGCACAAAAGCATAAGCTTTCTATACCAAGGTCATCAAATCAAACTCATTGTATATTTTGTTTGTGTGCAATATTGGCGGAATTGCACAATGTCTAATGTGTATGTCTAAACTTGGCAGGTAGTTTACCTGCCTTAGCCTGTCTATAAACTATCTAACTGCCAAATTTGTCAAATACCAAAGACGACAGTCAAGAACCAATTTCACGGAGTTGCCGTAGGAACTTCCCAATTAACGCAAGTGATACCGCTGGGAACTGCTGGTATTCTTAAATGATGTGAGTTTACGCTACGTTTGTGTATGTGTATGCATGTTTTACCACATATTTCTCAGAAAGTACAAGTCAAATTACGATAAATATTTTGAAGTCGGTTAGTAATTATTTTGAACTACTTTTTGAATTTAGTTTTTAAAAGTATTTATCAACACTCTCGTACCTCTGGAGATGAGCGTGCACATGTAGGCATCGTGCGAGAACACGTCGCGGCGGATCAGCTCGCCGAACAGGTGCACCAGGTTCGCGAACTGCTGCCGGTTGCTGGGCGCCGCGCTCGGGCTCTCGTCTGCGGACAGCGGGCACCGGCCGCGACCGAACGCAACCAATCACAACATCAATACAACGTTCATCAGATTCAATTTTCATAAGGTACTAGGTTCACCAGGTATTCTGTTTGGAACAAATTATAGCTTATATACCTATATAATATGTATTTGTCTTGAGAAAAAAATAATACATTTACTTATCGGTCAAATCGTACAGAAGTTTGTATGTATGAGTGAATATGGGACATGTGAGCGGGCGCCTGTGTCTATAAACACTCAGATCTTCCTCAGTTACTTATTCAACTAATTAAATTATAATTTACACATACCCAATACTGGAGCATCATTGTCCAAAAATCGTAGCAGTAAGTTTTGGAAAATTGGCGGACCGTTGTACATTCCCGTGCCGGAGCTGACGGATTCTTTATCATCAGAACCTGAGGTACAATTTAAACAGTATTGAAGTATTATGTTCGTATATTATACACGTAAATCAAGAAATTTTATTTGAACAACAACTGAAAATCGTTGAAAAATATTAGTTACATAATTTAAAATTAAACTAGGACACTGATGTGTTTTTTTAATCCATTAGTTTTGGCGCATCGGCGTTTCTATAACGCTATGTTCGGCGGACGGCGTATATCTGGCGGTTGGGAGGCGAAACCTTTTTTGTTGTGTCAAATAAAGCTAATTTCAATTTCTATGATTTTTGGAGTTCGAACTTATGATATCGGCCCGATACGACAAACGCACACACTCCATACACGTGTGAACATAAGCCAGCCGCTTGTAGTAGCAGTAGCAGGGAGTTAAATCGGTTAGCTTGTATGTGTGTGTGTGTGCGTGCGTGTGTGTGTGTGTGTGTGTGTGTGTGTGTGTGTGTGTGTGTGTGTGTGCGTGTGTGTGTGCGTGCGTGCGTACTGGTCGCGTTGGTGGCGGCATGGTGGTCGTGCTGGTGGTGCAGCAGCAGCTGCTGGCGGCGGTCGAGCAGCGCAGCGGCCGCCATGGCGCGGTGCTCGCCCCAGCGCGCGCCGCACACCGCCCACTCGCACAGCACCTTCACCACCGCGTACGAGCACGCCCACTCCTGCGCACACAACGCGCACTTTATTGTACGAACAACAAGATTTTATTTTCGATTTCATTGATTCGAGATTCTAATGAATTCACGCAATCTACGCGGTATTACACCCCATAGTAAAGTTCTTTAGTTCTTTACGGTTTAAAACGAGGAAATTTTGGGATTTTCTCGAAAACTCTTAAAATTGTTATATAGAATCGTTACCGTGCATAAAGTAAAAAAAAAAAAAAAACATTTAAAACCTGTAGCCATTTTGTGAGGTAACTGCATACGTCTGGTGCGCAACAATTTTTACCTACACATATGGTCCTTCGATCCGGATACTCACCGGATCCTTGGCATCAGTGTTGGTGTCTTTGGACGGCGTGTTGCAATGCGCAAACACCTCTTTGTACAGCGTGTCCAAGCTGTTGTTGGGGTCAACGCGGTCGAAGCAATGGCGGTCCAGGGCCTCGAGTACTGCTAGCACACGCGCTGACAAACAAATAATAGTAGATAAATCTTAATTGGACATAATCAGCCTTTTAATGTCCCTACTTCTGAACCATGGGCTTACCCTAACAGAATTAATTGTAAAAGTCCTTTTTATCAGATATTGGACCATAATTAGTGAAAATTCACTGCACTGGCCCTCTTTTTACATACACTTTTCTAATACGTCTTTCCATCTATACGTTTATCTTCTAATACCTGTACATTTACCTTCACTGTTAAGCTTGTAATAATGGTACATGAATTAGTAAAGAACCATAGGTAAGAAACCTGGGATCAACTTTCACCGAAGCCACCAACAATCCTGCAAACCAATATAAAAAGGAAATTTCAAAAAGTACCTTGAGAGCTAGTTTGCCATTTATCTGTGCACCATTTGCTTTCAGCTTGTTTGCTTCTAGTGGCTATTTCTTGCTCTGCTTCATACACCTTGAAATAAGTAGAGAAATTCTGGTTTATTGCACACAATAATAAACTTGTCCACAAATATGGTTAAAAAATAAACACTTTATGAGTAGGTATAATATACTTTTTCCTTTGTTAAATATAAGTAATAAATGTCGACATGAAATCCTGTAAGTGCAACTGTGATTACAGCAATGGCGTCTGGAATTCTGTGTTTTATTTATTCATTTAAAGGTTAAAACAAGTTACTTATTGTAATAGAACATAATGTAAATTTTCGTGTAATTATTTTAAGCATTATTCATGAAAAGTGAGCGCGCTAGAAACCGACGCGCCGACGGGTTATGCACTGCCTCTTTCTGTTGTATTGTCGCCGGTGCATCGAAGGATCATCCACTCATGTAAACCTGCGTTTTTGGTACCTAGTTATATAGTTTTTGAGATTTATAAAGTTTTTGAATGTATATGTATGTAATATATTTTATATCATTATTGCAATAAATAAATACGATAGGTATATGAGGTACACTCAAAATCAGGAATCGTTGAACCTTGTTGCAATAGTAATATCGTTTAACCACTAAAGTTTTTAGATATTTTCGATGCTGATTGTACACGACGAAGGTACGTTTAAGGTTGTGACGGTTACCGCTCTCCTGTGGTCCTCGGTGTCGGCGGAGTCCATGTGCGGCATGGGCAGCGCGGAGGGCGGCAGCGGCAGCAGGTCCAGCGGGGAGCCCTGCAGCGCCGAGCCGCAGCCCGACCACACCATCGCCGTCGGGCACTCGATGCAGATTATCTGCGTCAAGAGCAAGCGAGCTAATTCAACGTTGATAGACCAATTTTTATTACTAGCTGTCCCCGCGGAGTATTATATCATCTGTGCCCACGGTAATTTCAGAGTTCCCGTGGGAATTTCGGGATGGTAATAAATAATAAATAAATAATTTTTATATCAAGTAACTATGACTCAATATAATAGTTAGTAACAATTTTGTCTTATTCTAAGTGTTAGTATAGTAGTTAAAAGTACCCGTGTCACTCTGGACTACCGTGGCTAAGTGTAAGTATAATAAGTGAAACTAAATTCAAAATCGGTTCAGTAGATCCAGGAGATTGCCCCCTACCACGTCACAAAGTCACAATTCACAAACTCATAAACTTTACTTTTGCTCTTTATAATATTAGTATTGACTATAGAGTAAAACCAATGTGACAATGTTTAAAGTATTGAAACGCGAAACTCTAACTAAGTATATAACAAGAGACTTGAAGGTATGAAATTTTATATGCATATTTGCAAAATGTGTCACGTCACACCAGAGAGGTCAATCATAAAGTTCGTGTGACGTAATGGATGGCTCCTTAACTAAAGATGTGTAGAGATAATTTTGAAAGCCACGTAACCGGGTACCTACCTGTAATATCGTAGCTAGCTGAATGATGACATCTCTGTGGTAGGCGCAGTTCAGTATCTCCCCGAAGCCGGCCTGCACGGGGTGCACGGCGGCCGCCAGCACCGCCGCCGACGTCGCCTTGGGCTCCCTCGTCGGTGAGCCGCCGCCCTCCTTCGCCTGCGGCTCCATCGGCTGCGCGGGGTTGGGGGTGCCCATGGGGTTGGGCGTGCCGATCGAGTTGGGGTTCGGGGTGCCGATCGAGTGGTTAGGGTTGGGGGTGCCTTGACTCTGGTCGGCCGGCGTGGTGGACCGCTTCATTTGAGCTGTGGTCGGTTTCACGTCGTTGGTCGAGGCGTCCGGCGCTGGAGACATGGGCGGGTTGGTTTCTAAATGAAAAAAAAAACTATATTCAGCTGCATGAAATTTTGTCTCTGTTCAGCTATTAATTTTGCCTAAAACAGTAGGTGGCAGTTAATAATCGCAGTGGCGCACAATTCTCACTAGATTAAGTTTATCTATAAGTTTTTCAAAATCAGATCAAATAAAGAAAAAAAACTACATAAATCAATATAACTACATGTAGACAATGAAAAGATTTCACTGAACATTGCACACTAAGGCACACTAAGCTAGGAAACTTTGTGCATCGTTTGAGGGGGGTAAAATGGTATAAGGTAACTTACCTATTTTGTCAGAGATTTTGGAGAACACAGCCGGCTGGTTGAGGGTGCGGAGCGTTGTGTCGGACAGCACCGAGCAGATGGCGGCGGCTTTCTTGGCGCAGGTAGTCGCCAGCCGCCGCGACAGCCCCTCGCAGCACACGAACTCGCTCATGTACTGCAGCGACAGCGGCAGGAAAAGCCTGGTAGGAAAAACGAACAGAACGGTGTTCATTGAATTAAAAAAAATAATTAATCTCACTAAATTTAAAGTTGAACGATAGTGGATGAATAAATTTACCTTACCAAAAATAAAAAACAGTTTCTTTACAAACCAGGGTCTGAATTTATAAACGATAGGCGATGTGGTTTCAAAATATCGTTTCTCTTCATCTCGCGAAAAGTTAAGATCCATAGGTATTAAGACGATAATTAAACTTGCACTGGATAGTGAAGAGAAACAACTAAGAGCGGAGATCGTATCTAGTTCGAGCAGTGTTTTTATATACAGGACTAAAACTTTTGTCAAACAAATGGCAAAGGTCGCTTTTGACAGTATATTTAAGAGATTTTTATTTTTGTTTGAAATAATTCAAACACCTGAAATATCTGACTTCCATAAGAAACAGTGATAACAATAGGTGTGTACAATGTTACCTAAGCAGGCCATCATCGGGAGTTCGTTTGTCTAGTAGCTCGATGATCCAAGTTAGGAAGTCGTGCCGGTCAAGCAGCCCCTCGTCCAGCAGGTGCTTAGCCAGGCGGCAGCAATAGTTCCACAGCTTGAGCGCTTGTCGCCAGTCGCCACCTTCAACGGAGCCAGGCGTCGACGATCCCAAAGCTGCACAAACACAGACGGATCAGATCGACTCCCAGTGCGAGAATACTTTTTGTGACTAACACCTTTTTGTGACTAACACAAAGTTATGCTTTTTGTTCAATGTTGTATAGAATGTTACAGAAATGCAAAGTCATATTTAAAGATTGTGTTCTGGAAATCGTATACAGTAATTTGACATTGGTTTTTATTTAGAACTGATATTTATATTATTTTATATTGGGTAGTAGTATATTAAAGTCCATAAGTATATTTATCATTCACTCACCACTGGAGTTCCCCGGTGAATGCATAGAGTTGGGTACAGTTGCACTGTTCGGTGTAGTGCTGCCAGGTGCGTTTCCTGAGGAACTGTGGCTTGGGGTACCTTGTCCTAGATAATATGTTTATTTATTTATTTATTACAGATAGTAGTCACTAAAACTTTAACTTAAATTTAATATATTTTTATCATGAAAAACCTATAGAGGTTAATGTAATCAGAATACAAACATTTACTACAAGATGCCTAGAACTTAAAAATTATAATTTGATACAATTATTGTAATATGGTATTGGTTTCCCACATTTTCCCAAACAAAACACATTTTCATCAAGGAGTGGGCAATGGTGAACATCAAATTCATTTGTATAGAAATGATATGACTGTACCCTATTAGTCATTGACATTAATTAAAAAATGTGTTGGTGTTAGTCTAACCTGCATGAGTTTTGCACTAGAATATTTTGTCTTACTTCACAAAGAAGGACATAATTATTATTATCATGACACCATACAAAGATCCAAATATCCTATCATGAATCATCCAACTATCAAGTTTAACAATAAGATTTACCTGACTGTGAAGGTGGTGTTTTATCAGACACTTGCCCAGGCGCTGCACTCTGGTAGTACTCAGCTAGCTTTGGAATTTGGTCTTTGAGAAATTTTATTAGTGTGGTTGTCCATTCTGAAATATTAAATTTGTATACATTTTTTAATACAATTTCAAAAATATTTAAGTTGCTACTTTCTTTTTAAAAATTTAAAATAGAAACTATGAAACTACAAACCTGTGGTAGGATCAGGAAGTTGCCGCTTTTTTATCTTAGCCTCAGAAACTGCTACAGTGTAGGCAGAGCTTAATTTTATAAACCATGCTGCTCTGGGCATAGAAACCTGATATTCTGTCAGCGTTATAAATATCTCTTCTTTCTTGTTGAAATTTGGAGCTTTCTTCGCCAATTGTGAAAGTGGTTTACTACCTAATTAACAAAATTAGATTGAATACCTTTAACATAAGGCTCTTCATATTCAGGTATATCAGCTTAAGAATTTTTATTTAAATTTTATGTAAAAGTTTGTATGTTAAAGTATTAATTATTATTTAAGTTTAATAAAACAATTATAAGCTTAAGGTTTTATTTATGCACAAACAAACTTAAACATTATTTCTTAAAATAGTTTGTTGTTCTTAGTGTGATATTAGTTATGACACTCTAATATTTTACAGAGAACTAGAGGGGTCTAGTTAAAATTTAAATATATAGATAATACATGAATTAATATGTTATCAACAGTGAATATAGGTAGGTACCTGCTAAGTCTTTAAACCAAGCTTCAATCTGTGCTTTGGTGCGAGCTGTTGCTGGCCAGAAGTTGTCTTTAGGATTGACCTGTTGCCTTTTTCTACCACAGTCAGGCAATGTGTTCAGTTCTTCTTTTTTGGATAATATCCCAGATAGAAACTGACCTATCTGGAATAATATCAAGTTCTTTATTTGAAAAATTAACTGAACCATATTTACATATTTTGATTAGGAAAATAAGACACCACAAAAGTATATTTTTCTTTTAGCCTTGAAGTTCATTATCATTAAAGGAATAAACTTATGAAAAAAACACAATAGGCTATTTGACCAATTTTTTTTTAAGTCCGTCTTGTAGATTAATAAAAAATATTGGACACGTATTTTTTCTTTTTTTACGTAATCAAAAAATAATGGCGATACATTGAGTTGAAATTTTGCATGATGTCACTAACTAGCGCAGTTTTTATGGCTGCTTGTAGCGGTAAGTGATGTCACGAGCCCCCACCCTAAACTTTAATGCGCTTTATCTCTGTGTATTTTCATTTATTTGAAAAATAATAAAAAAAAACATGTCTAATGATTTTTAATTTTCTAAAAGACGGACTAATTAAAATTTTGATTTTTAAAAGTTGTCAACATCCCTATTCCAGGTGATTATTATCCCATATTTATATGATAAATTTAAATATTTAATATTACATTATTGCGTCTAGTTCATATTATATTAGTTAGTGGACCCAATAATGTTATAAATAAAGATGTTGTAGCTAGATGTTTTATCTTCATTCTTATGTTAGGCTTTAAATTTTGGTTGGAACTGCTTTTGGATAAAGTTAAATAAGTTAAATATTGTTTACTCACAGGTAAAGTACAGCATGAAATTTTGATTGTGATGTAAAAGTGTACACAAGCCTTAAACTCCTTAACATATAAAACTCTTCAGTTTGAATTTAATTAAATACATACTGAGATTATGATCAGCATTTTTTGAATTTAAAAAATCTTTACTTAATTTTGGTTGTAAGATATTAATATAATAAGGTTTTCCATTATTTCTTTACTTTATACTTAATTTATCATGAGTTTCTCACCTTTGACGCTGGGCAGTTAATACCTCTGGCAGAGCCAAACTCATCACTAGATTGTGGAGTGGTGGAGAAACCATGTTTCACATTGGTGGATGTGAGCTCGTCCTCTTTTTGTCGTGGTTCTTGAGGGTACACATCCGGAGGCCCCAGACGGGGCCTCTTCAGAGGCCGCTTCTCGTACATAATCCCCATTATGTCAGGGTAAATAGATAGATCTGAAATAAACATTAAATAAGCATTTATATACAAGTGACTACTACGTATACAAAATGTGTAGTGTTGTTTACTGTCTATGTACACACCTTTCATTTAAAGAATTCTAGAACACATGATTTTTAATAACACTAGAATATTAGGAAATTTGTATTATTAGCCAAAAACTACATGATTTGTATATTCTATTAATAAATTAAGGAAATATGATGGTAATCTGTAAATTTGAAGAATTACAAAATAAAACGCTAATTTTGGTGGAAGTAAAGTCAACCACAAATTAACTAGACTTATGTCTAAAGAAAGTCAACTGTCAAGTAATTAGACATATTTTGTAACTGTCAAACAATTTTTTTTGTTTTTTTTTTGTTTTTACCCCAATGGGGAAGGCAAAGGAAGTAAGTCCATAATGCCAATTCAGTAGTATTTTCTTTTAGTTATTTACATCGAAAGGAATTGGTGAGATGCATTTCGATGCTTTCCTGGAACTTTTAGTAGCAATTCTTCACAGTTGAACTTTAATAGGACGCTCTGTGGGAAGTTGTGTAGTAAAACGACAACCTCCTGATGAACGCCCCATTGCCCCCATCTTATCTTATTTCACTGTTTCCACACACGGTTCATCACTAATGGATCACTAATATGCAAAATCCATCACATTCACAAAATATTAATCATGATAAATTAATTTGCAAAACAAATAAAAAATAACTGACGTCCGTCACTGCTAAAATCCCGCGAACACCTATTTTTTTTTTGTTAAATTTACCCTAAATTGAGAAGAAGAAAATACTACTGAATTGGCTGTATGCTGTACTTCCTTTGCCTACCCCATTGGGGTAAATAAAAAAAAACGTTTTAGGTTAGAGAGAATTAATTTAATTTTATTTTCATTTAGTGTTTTTGTAATTTGCGGTTGTCGAACCGGATGCATTGATTTATTATTATTATAGCTTAGAATTTCCTAACTTCCAATGCCACCAAAAAAGCAGGCAGATAAGGCTGCTAAAAGTGGAACAAGTGGTAAAGGTAGCAGTGGTGGAAAATCTGGCGGTGATGCAAAAGGTTACCTAGCTATTACCAGCTAATTAATATGAAGAATTGTTTTATCGAGTTGTTATAGGTTGGCAGGAACAGCGGTTTTACCCACGTCAAAGGATTCGTTAGGATTTAGGGAAGGACTGGACTAGTATTACTTCTTAAGCGCTTATATTACACCTTGCAATTTCAGGGCACCAATTTAGGGTGCTAAATCGGATACAATTTAGGGTCGGTGAGTGAGAGAGAGAAAGAGAGTAATCACACTACACTAAATTGTACCCTAAATCGACTACTCTAGGGTACATTTTAATGTAGTGTGATCACTCGCTCTCTCTCTCTCACTTACCGAACCTAAATTGGAACCAACTTAGAGTGAAATTGCAAGATGTAATGAGTGCTTTAGGAATAGTCGGTCACCATTGAGAGCCCTCAATATAGTTAGTAGCGCACAGTCCTACAGCGAACTAGTATGCTTATTTTGTTTGTTAGTGCTCTTTTTAAATTTTCAATAGATCTTATTACAAAAATGAAATGTTGATAAACTAGTTCATGTAAAGAAGCACTCTTCCACCTAGGTTGTTCGAAAACTACCTACCCAACACTACTCTGGACCTCTTTGATTTAGTCTGTGCTATGTTGCTGTAGTGGTGTGGTGCACCAATTTGTATTCAAATTTTTTTTAACATAAAGAAAGAAATATCCTTGATGAGTTTCCTTTCAAAAATAGTTTTTTTTTAAATAATAATAAATGAATCAAAATCCATTAAGGCCCGCCGCCCATTGTGACTTTTTGTCGACGTGACTTTCTGTCACTTATGAAAAATGTACTGAGGTCACCGTATTGTCACGTCACCATAATGAGCGCACTCAGTATAGTTTTCATTGCACTTGACTAAGTGACAGAAAGTCACGTCGACAAAAAGTCACAATGGGCGGCGGGCCTTAGTAGGTAGTTTAAATGAATCAAGCTGCATCTTTCTCTGGGTGCCCACCATGCAGTAGTTAAAATATTATACTCTTTGGTGGGGCATGCAGAGAAAGATACAGTTTTTGTCTTTGTTTTATATTTATACAGTATTTTGACCTTTTTATTATTTTCAAATTTAGAATCAACTGCAAAAGAGAAAAAGGGTGGGACAGCTGTCAAAGTCAGGCACATTCTTTGTGAGAAACAGTCAAAATGTTTAGAGGCGTTGGAAAAAATAAAAGCTGGTCAGAAGTTTCCTGATGTAGCAGCTGCATACAGTGAGGACAAGGCCCGGCAAGGTGGCGACCTAGGTTGGATGACCCGTGGTTCTATGGTTGGGCCATTTCAGGATGCTGCTTTTGCCTTGCCTATATCCACAGTCAACAGTCCTATTTACACAGACCCACCCATCAAGACTAAGTTTGGTTATCACATAATTATGGTTGAAGGGAAAAAATGAGTGATATAATGTTCGAATTTGAATATTTCTGGGCAATACTATTGTTGTTCATTATGGAGATAATCTGTTGCTTACAAGAACAATTTGACAAAGACTTCTCAGTTCTGCCAGACCCACAACTATCAATTGAGTCTTTTCATTCTGATATTGAGGATTTTGCTAATAGAGAGTAAGTAATATTATATAAAAGTATGGTATGATAGTATATTGAACAATGACACCCAATTTTTAGACCCTATGAGTTTTGGTTCTTTAAGCTGGGAGAACTTCAGGGATTTAAAAATAGGTTGTGGTGTTCTTAAAATGAACTGCGCAGAAGCACAGATAAATACTTGGGTTCTTACAAACCTTCAAAATACTTGGTAAAATTTCAGTATAATATAATCAGGCAAAGGGAGATTCTGGTTTTGGTTTAGTTTTTAGTGATAACACTACTAGGTTCGGGACTTATTGACCAATAACTTCTAATATTTTTTTATTAAATGCCCAAAACTTCTAGTAATTTTTTAATAAATGCCCAATAAAAGCTGGTTTTCAAAATAGCTTTAAACAACTTGTGCCTCAATTGTTTCAGTGGAACTTTAAAACTGAGCTTTCTGCGTCTCTGTCGGCTCATGCATATGACTATGCTCCTGACCTTAATATACTTTTGTAACATTTGCTTCTGGTTCATAATGAGCAAGAAAACTATGCCTAGAAATCTTTCATACAAGTTTGGAGTGTCTGTACCATCTCGTTGAAGACAGTTGTGTTGATGACATGGGTAATACATTACATAATTTCTGTATAATATTTGTAAAAAAAAATTTATGTATTTCCACCTGTTACAAAATGCAAAGTACATAACATTTATTTTTCTACAATTTCTGGTACAATAATTATATAATATGTACTTCTTTCTATAAATATCAGTTTATTTAATACAGTAGACCTACATAATGAGAGATTATCATTTATCAATCACTTAATCTTTTTTTTATGCAAACACTTATCATATACAATAATAATAATACAAAAATAAATTAGCAGTCTTTATTGACAAAATATATTAACTACCTACTTAAATCGTAAAACAACTTCAATGTTAACCATTAACACAACAGATTAAATAAGTAGCTTATTTTATTAATAAATACATTTTTAATGAGGTAATCCTAACAGGTTATATTAAAATCATTAAATTGGATTTTAATATTTTTGTCACAAACGTGATGATATCTGTAACTCTGCAGCGGAAGACCAGTGTCGGGTCCCTAACGGTTCCCGGCTTATGCCAAGCTGGTTGACATTTTGTTGCGAGACGCCTTGTGCTTCTTTTTTGTTGTTGCATATTTATTGATTATTATTTTTGTCTTTCGTTTCATTCAAATCCAAATTAATCATCAGCATCTCCGACGTGATATCCAGTGAATTTCGATTACCATCTAGTTTCTATTTGCCCTTAAGTGTATTATATCTACCTAATGTTTGGATTGTTCGAATTTGGATCGATTGGTTAAAGTTGTGCGTCGCTGGCTAATGCTCATCAGACTCTGAGGTTGGGGTTGGTGTAGCGAACGTATTTGAGCAGCGCGTCGTTCTCCTCGCAGACGAAGGGCTTGACGTGGTGGCACGCCACGTCGTGCCAGTGCACGCCGTCGTTGTAGAAATTGTTGAGGATCGCCACGCAGTGCTCCGCAGCGCCGCCTTGCAGCAACTCCTGATACGGGAACGGTCATTTTAACGCTAAGCCGTGAACATATTAAGTGAGGGATACCTACATTGGAAACGTCGCGTCGACTGCATGGCACCCGTGGCCAGCACGGAAGGGGTTCTTTATTTTGACCAATTTTGTACACTGAACAGTATAGTATTATATTATCTGTGACTGAACTAAAATAATTTTCTGGTATATTGGTAACATCAAACAAAAAACCGGTAGGTATCTACGCTTAGCCGGTAGAATGTTATTTTTTTTTTCCATTAGAGAACAAAAAATACACGCTATCGCAATCGATCAACGGAAAACCGAGTTAACATTGGTTGAAACTCCCTAATCACAATTTATCTTTACTTCTTTAAAAAAGTAGAGATACTTAGATGACATTCTATATGTTGGTCTCTTTTCATATAGTAAAATATAAATAGTACCTCAGAGTAATGATAGTACCTATAGCTAATAGTGGTTAAATGTGTAATTACATAGGTACCCGACATATTGGAACTATATGTGGATCGATCATCGCATTAAAAGTGGACCCGTATCGAACATATAGGAACTTTCTAATTCAGCTATTGTTTCGAGCTACCGTTTCTACTCTGATAGTAGCCTAGTAGGACAAACCCTGTGGGTGGGACAATGGGATAGCTAACAGCATTGACTTCTTATTAGATTGTCGGTTTTCTTTATCTAGATGGCATTTATATTAATAGAGGTATCGAGCTAGATAAGCCTGGGACCTTATTCGCTATGATCATCGACATTTCTTGCCCATAACGCAGGTCCCAAAACACAATCCCAAATGCTCCAGGTGCTAAAATATTACAAACTAGCTGTTCCCCGCGGTTTCACCCGCGGTAATTTTGGAGTTCCCGCGGGAATTCCGGGTTATAATATAGCCTATGTCACTCAGGAATAATGTAGAATTCTATTGGTAAAATAATTTTCAAAATCGGTTCCGTCGATCCAGAAATTACCCCCTACAACCTTACAAAGTCACAAACTTTACCTTTTAAAATATTAGTATAGAATGTACTCCTTGTACATGGGGGACGATACAACTCATACAACTCTTCACATATCTTCAGACACACAGACAAGAGTTCCATCCACTCACTCACTACATTAATATTCTGTAAGCCATAATGGGTTGAGAGTTAAGACACGTTGTAAATAAATTTTTTAGAAGTGACCCTTTGAGCACGAGGGAAAGACAAAAGCGTAGTTTCCGGTGTGTGAAAATCAAAATTCTATTTAGTCAGCATTTTCATTTTCAAATTACCTATTGTAAAAATACTAAGATAAAACGCATTAAAGTTTAGGAGTGGTGCCTCTTGACGTCATAACGTGCTATAACCTGTAGCACGGTGTCACGTCGTCGCTAAAAACCTTATTCAGACTATTGCAGTAGTTTCTATTCTTTCCTATTACGAACATTTAAAAGAAAATGCACTATCGGTCTAGCCATTTTCAAGTGATGTGTTTACCAACGAATGTGTTTAACAAAATTTAATTTTTTATCATCTATGTAAAGGCTAATCTACTATTAAAGAACTACTGAACCGATTCCAAAAACTTTTCCAGCTAATCTAAACCTTCAATAGTACAGATTTTTTTTTTATTATATATGTAGGTATATCTACAATACAACCATAAAACCTTTGACACCTCGGAGATGCGGTGACACAACGGAAATGGATAATCCACGTATGCGACCGCAGAAACAAGAAGTTGCGTTATTGTTTGAGCCGCGAACGCGTGCGCTGCCATGCCAGGGAAAGCGACTCGCAAACAACGCGGCGACGCGCCACGAATAAAGTTATGTTTTGTTGTTCGGCCCACGGCATTTGTTTAAGGCGCATGGAGTCGTGAAACGATCATTTTTGAGGCCCTAAAGCTCATAAATTAGCCTACTGACGATTCCAGAATTAACATATATTAAAGATTGATATATGAACTTCAATCTGAGCATTTAAATAAATTGTAGTCTACAAAATACTATTCAAAAAAAAACATTGAAATGAAGCTGTTTTCAACTTGAAATACGCTACTGCTTCTAAACTACAAGTGATAATTTCACGATTCTTTCAGGAAAAGATTGCTAACTTGTTTAACTTAAAACTGAGCATTTATCGTTCCAAAATAATACATAGTTTTGACGAAATGTTTTTTATACCACATTCACTACAAATGGTCACGAGCGGGTCCGTGCGCGGGCGACGGGAGTCAGTCTGGCGCTGGCATTCAAACGGGTAGGCTGTGCGTCGCGCTGTCGCAATCCGCTTGGTTACGCCAAATTAATTTTGTGAGCAAAATAAGGTAGCGACATCAAAAATGCCACGAAAAAAAAAGCTGCAAAAAGTTGGGCAACTGGACTTCACTGAATTTTAATTATTGGTTCATTGTATTTTTTTGTAACAAAAGGCAATTTTATAAACACATTTTTGTTTTATTACTTTCTTTTACTAAATTAATCAATAAATTAATAAAAATAAAAATATACAGCTACAGCATTTTAGATATCGGAAAATATACAGCAATTTTCTATCTGCATACAAATCGAAGAATGCTGTAAGTAGTAAAACCTGTTTCCTTGTAACTTTAGTGAAAATATTTTAATTGCAACTAACATTAAGGTGGGTCTAAAGGTCTAGTTTTCATACAAACTGCCGTAGCTATATTAAAGGCATTCCGCCTGTTTTTATTTATTAGACTTCATTTAATAAAATACTACTACTTGTTACGATAACGCACAGCCCAAAATCTTTGCATATTATAGTGAAGAAATAACATAATTACAATCATTTCAAAATGAATTAAATTTCGGTCGAACCTTTGCTTGTGTGAGAGAACGAATACACTTATAAGTGTACGAAAATGGCGGCCCGGTCTATAAACAGCTGTAGTTAGGCTGTAGACTGACAAGTCCCCCGAATGCAGTAGTTTGTAGTGAATTCCAAAAGGATCACAAGGTGGCGCGGCGTTGTGCCGTGAGTTTTGACAATTTTGCCTACCAAGATAATTTAGAATTGTATTTGAAAATATACCTATTACTGATGTAGTAGGTACCTATTAGTAGCCGAAGCGAATACAAATAACTTGTGGAAAGTTGGAAAAGACGTTTTGGTTCTGCGCCACGTACGATGAGGTATAACGTAACTTACGGGTAAAAGTATTTTATATTATTGTGTTGAATAAATTCTTGCTATCTCTTTCTTGTTTTCACGATGAGTAAAAGAGAGAGACCATATTTTCGAAAGGTTGTATCTCGGCCTGGGGTGATAAAATTCAGCGTTTATCTCCAAATTCTCCGATGCAATGAAAATAATATTTTTATTGTGTCTTATGTGACCACGTGATGCAACGTGTGTTCCGAGATATAGTCTCGGAACTACAAGTTACAGACCCATCGTGTTGGTACTCAAACGTCATGTTTTCGTGATATCTATGTGATCACGTGGTCAAATTTCCAATAACCTATATCTCGGAAACTACAAGTTACAGACCCATCGTGTTGGTACTCAAACTTCATGTTTTCGTGATATCTATGTGATCACGTGATCAAATCTTCGATAGCCTGTATCTCGGAAACTACAAGTTACAGACCCATCGTGTTGGTACTCAAACTTCATGTTTTCGTCATATCTATGTGATCACGTGGTCAAATTTTCGATAGCCTATATCTCGGAAACTACAAGTTACAAACCCATCGTGTTGGTACTCAAACTTCATGTTTTCGTCATATCTATGTGATCACGTGGTCAAATATTCGATAGGCTATATCTCGGAAACTACAAGTTACAGACCCATCGTGTTGGTACTCAAACTTCATGTTTTCGTGATATCTATGTGATCACGTGGTCAAATTTTCGATAGCCTGTATCTCGGAATCTACAAGTTACAGACCCATCGTGTTGGTACTCAAACTTCATGTTTTCGTCATATCTATGTGATCACGTGGTCAAATTTTCGATAGCCTATATCTCGGAAACTACAAGTTACAGACCCATCGTGTTGGTACTCAAACTTCATGTTTTCGTCATATCTATGTGATCACGTGATCAAATGTTAGATAGCCTATATCTCGGAAAATACAAGTTACAAACCCATCGTGTTGGTACTCAAACTTCATGTTTTCGTCATATCTATGTGATCACGTGGTCAAATATTCGATAGGCTATATCTCGGAAACTACAAGTTACAGACCCATCGTGTTGGTACTCAAACTTCATGTTTTCGTGATATCTATGTGATCACGTGGTCAAATTTTCGATAGCCTGTATCTCGGAATCTACAAGTTACAGACCCATCGTGTTGGTACTCAAACTTCATGTTTTCGTCATATCTATGTGATCACGTGGTCAAATTTTCGATAGCCTATATCTCGGAAACTACAAGTTACAGACCCATCGTGTTGGTACTCAAACTTCATGTTTTCGTCATATCTATGTGATCACGTGATCTAATGTTAGATAGCCTATATCTCGGAAAATACAAGTTACAGACCCGTCGTGTTGGTACTCGAACTTCATGTTTTCGTCATATCTATGTGATCACGTGGTCAAATATTCGATAGGCTATATCTCGGAAACTACAAGTTACAGACCCATCGTGTTGGTACTCAAACTTCATGTTTTCGTGATATCTATGTGATCACGAGATCAAATCTTCGATAGCCTGTATCTCGGAAACTACAAGTTACAGACCCATCGTGTTGGTACTCAAACTTCATGTTTTCGTCATATCTATGTGATCACGTGGTCAAAAAGTGGAATCGAAATCTAAGGTTTGAACACAAGATTTTCACGATTCATAGTTTACAAAAAAAGACGCACACCACCGAGACTCTTGTTGAGGTAGCCAAATTACGAATCCTAATCGTCTAGTATTAATCGATTTGCATGTGTGTGTGACTACGTTTCGGCCAGTTATTCGATATTTTCGTGTAGTTAAAGGATAATAATGCGCGTAAAGCCATATAAAAATTTTAAATTAAAGATGTATTAAACACTCATCTTCTCGCAGCCATCATCAAAATCTATTTTTTAACCTTGTGATTCTCTGTAAATTGAGAAAACTCTTTTATGGCGCCGTCCGCGGCCTCTATCGGATAAGAGCTGCATAATCTGGCGGAGCGCACCCTTAACTTAACAAAACTATGTACAAAAAAAATCACAATTCTGTCAGTTCTTGTTAAAAAGTTGCTTTATTTTCAATTTTATAAAAAAAATGTTTCTGGTGAAAAGTTGGTGTTTTGTTACTTACAGCAAATATGTTTTCTTACGGCGAAAATTTTGATTAGTCTACTACTTTTTTCTGGGACGATATAAATTAAAAATAAATTCGGTACCTAAAGGTACCAAATAGGTACACTAAATATGTGAAAAGAAAAAAATCAATTTGTGTATAGGTACTAAATTGTACTAAATAAGTACTAAATTGTAAAATAATAAATTAATTTAACTACCTATTTAACTACGAATTTGATATCATTAATCCTTTATAGTAAAATTACAATATAATAAAAATAAACATCAATAATTATTTACCTTCATTATTAAAGTATTAAAATAAAACATAAAAAATACGATATAAAAATATTTGTATGACTCAATGTAATATCAATTAAAATAATGATAGATTTGATGGAGTGCCGATAACTGTTCCACTGACCCTACGTACATTATCGCGCGATGTTTGGGTGCGGGTAGCGGGGGCGAGAAAATTAGGCCACGCCTCAACGCCCAAGGTCGTTGGCGACACCACGAGCCTTAAAGAAAGCGGCTGCGACCTGCGGGCCGCGAGGCATGCGGGTGTGCCCTTCGGCGAATATTTCGCGCGCGCCCGTAATTATTCATGTCGCTTTCATTTTCATCGCGCGACAATCCTCTGCGTCAACCGGTCGGGCGGCCGCGAGGTGTTTTATGTCAAATATTACTTAACCGTTCACGGAATCAGTTCCACGTTCCGTTGCGTCACCGTGTCACATACGACTGGTTTTGTAATTTCATGCTTATTAAGCCCGTCCATTGTTCGTTTCATTAGTCCGTTGGGAGTAGGTAATGTGTGAACGCTCACCCTGTTGTCTGGCTGTGGTTTGCCGATGCCACCGTTTTCGGACCAGTCGTTTTGCTGGCGGTTTGTGGTGGGCGCTAGCTTCTGCAGTTCGGCCGTCCAGAACCAGCCGTTGATCTCGTTGGGTAGGAGGTCGGGGCGGTTGCAGCCCTTGAAGTCGCATAGTCTTCCCGATGTCCAAATGTACTTCACCTGTAAAATGCAATGTTTTCAGGTTATGAGCTTCCGATCTTTAGAGCTTTCTATTTGACAAGCTTTTAATTTCCTAAGCTTTACAAGTAAAAGTGTTCTGTTCGTTGGTTTGTTTGAGCACATCATTATGCAAAAGTTACCTACTAGATGGATTAGAATAAACTAGGCTTGTTGGGTAGCATAGGTTCTGAATCAATATATTTTTTCCTAGTACGTACCTACACAAGAAGGAAAGAGAGAGAAAGCTTTAGCTTTTGAGATCGTTTTCAAAATCAGTAATTAGAATTAGAAAATCATTTCACTGGTAGGCGGTAGCTGGCTTTGTCAAACTATTCTATAAATGTTTCTATTTACTATTAATCATCAAATTAATTAATAAAAATAATATTATCAAAATAATTTAATTTATCAAGCAAATATTTCTCTTTACATAATGGTTATTGACTAATTATTCTTAACTAGCGTCTACTAGTTGCCATTATAAAGGCATTTGTGAAAGACCCACCGATTACCGTAAGATTGATGGTGTACCTACTCTCATAACCGTCGATGAATAAGTTTTTGTCACAAGATTAGCCAACAGCGGCGTAATATATCGGTAAAATATAAAGACAAGACGCCTTCTCATTATCATTACAATGTCTCGATGGTGGAGCAATGACCAAATTATCATAGAATAGTAAAATTCCAAGGAATACTTAGCAGCACTCTACTTAGTTGCTCTTCAAGTTTAATTTATTACTAACGACGGTCCGGCTTCGCACGAGGGAAATATTTTTTAGTAGTAGGTATATTAATTATAACAATCGGTCCAAAACTACATTTATTAATAATATTTATCTAAATACATAGAGATAGACGTATTGAGAACCTCTTTTTCGATATTGGTTAAAATGTATGAGGATTTGCTCTATAGGATTTTGAAAAAAGCGTCGCTAAGAGTTTTGTTGACACACAAGTGTATGACAATAAAGTCAAGGTAATTTTCAAGTTTGTTTTGAAGTAGGTAGTAGGTACCTACCGAATTTCAATAATTTGTACTGACCGTACGTGTTAGTAGGTACAACCTTTGGAAGGTAAAGGTAAACTTACTGTGAATCGACTGTCAGCCCCACATCGAGTTATCTCTAATCTAGGATGTGAATTAAACTTCCACTCGTATTATTATACTTATCTACTCTACAATAAGCAATGTGAAACAAATCGATAGTTTTCCCATGAAGACACGTACATATAGGTATAGGTAGTGAAACTGGTGGAAGAGAAAATGATTTCCATTGTTTCATAGACCGTACGTAAAAAGATAAACTTATAAGGAGACAGCGAAGACAAGTGTAATAGTTAACTACACTTTTTTTGTATTTTACCAAAACATCAGCTGACGAAAAGAAAAAAACACGACTGTTTCGAATTTCTATTGCATTCACAAAGAATGCGTCACTTTCTATTTGAGTTTTTGTTTTAAAAGAGGTCCATGTCCATTTTACACGTGACGGTCATGGTGATTTACATTTAGATGCTGCAGTACTTGTAATGCCGACGTATCGGTAATGCTAAATTACGCGCTTGGACGCGTGAGTGCTTTGCTAATTTCTATAGCGACGTCGCGTCGCGTCGTTGCAGTTGCTCTATACAAGGCGTAGGTATTTACGTAGACGCAGACGGGTCAAGGATGCGCCGTTACTTGCTTGCTATTAGAAGATCAACAAAAAGCGAAAATATTAACGCTTTTTTGTTACGTAAACTTTGTACGTACCTGCAACTTGTTAAATAATGGAATGTTCACAACACTACCTAATATATTTTATGACCTTTACCCGTTCAACATGAAGCATGAAGTGGTAAAGTTATACAAAATTGTAGGTAGATCCAGTCGATCGAGGGAGTCTGACTGCACAAGTATCGCGGGTTCGATCCTCGCGTCATTCATGTGAAAATTTGATTTTGTATTTAGTCTGGGCCTTAAGTATAATATTTATCAATTAATTATTATATCTGTCTATACTAATATTATAAAAAGGAAAGATTTGATTTTTTGTTTGTTACGATTTAACTCAAAAACTACTGGACCGATTTCAAAAATTCTTTCACCATTAGAAAGCTACATAACCCTGAGTAACATAGGCTATATCATAATCCGGAATTCCCGCGGGAACTCCGAAATTATCGCGGGTGAAACCGCGCGGGACAGCTAGTATTATATAAAAGTATATAAGTATCAGATAAAGTACAATTACTGCTTAGTTTGAACTTTGGGACCTAGATACTACATGTGATTGGGATCAAGTACATCTGTGTGTTGTGAAAAGGATTATTATTATTATTAAACCTGCAACTCTATGGCGTACTTATTATACTGACCTCAAAATATATACTTAAGATTCATTGAGTATGATTCATCTACCTACTGATGGTTTGCCATTTATGCAAATGGTTTCACCGGCTTTTCACCATTTTATGTTTATTTAATAATAATAATCTTCTATTACCAATTATTTGAAGAGAAGAGCTCAAATACTAATTTCCATGACTCGTCTTTAACTTCGAACTAACGATAGGTACTTTCGTACCTACAAACTTTCACTATCGCTTAGGGGTTGAATATCCAAAATTATTTTTGGATGTTTGCCCACGTTATAAAAGGAAGTCTGGTGCAAAAATTCTAATTAGGTATATAACCCAGCAGTTTGAGGTGTGCGTTGAAGATTTTGTAAGTCAGGATATTATTTCCATAAAAAGGAATAAAATTGCTAAAATAGATTTTAGTCCCCCTGCTGACCGATTTAAAGATTCTTATTAGATACTTGCCTTATCCTTGACGATGCGGGCTTTGATCCATTCGTTTTCGTCGCTGGTCTCCAACGACACGAGGTCCATGCACCGCTTGCGGCAGTAATTCCTGGCACTCAGCCAGTCCTCTTCCACGCCCCGCAGCGCCGGGTCACGCCATGAGAAGAAGTAACCTTTGTCTAAGAAAATACAAATTAATACATGTTTAACGGAATTTGAACGTTTAATTAAAAACAGGTAAGGTAATCATTATAACTTATCATACAAATTGAGAAGTTTAATCCGGCTCGAAGGATCTATTAAACGTAGATAATAAATTAGAATTTAATCGTGTTATATAAGAATTATTAATTGGTCCAAAACCCGTTTAAGTACCTACTCCTTTTTAAATAAAAAAAGGCTATACTTTTATGAGTTGATCATTACTTACTAGGTAGTTAAGAGCTGGCTTGATAGTAAAGTATTATGCTTTCCATGTTATTGGGTAGCTAGCAACATAAAAAAATTACAATTGTCATTCGTTTCATTCAAACGTATACGTAGGTACTTATCTATAGTAAATAATAACATGCTAAAGAAGAGCTATAGTAAAATCTGGGGTCATCGCTATCTCAACGGTAATACCACCTTACATGAAACGTTATAGGTAGATATAAATAAGATATAAGATATATATGTATAAAAGCAAATATGGACCAAATTCTATGTCAAATTTTTGAAAGTGACGAAAACATTGCCAGCCGTTGCGTCCTAATAGAATAAGTAACGCGCCTTGATCGAAAACTGCAATAAAAAGTGCAGTCGCCCGGACAGGGACTTGAACCCTGGACCCTTGGATTAAAAGTCCAATGCTCTACCGACTGAGCTATCCGGGCCGTGCAAGTGATGACGAAATGACGAAATTTAACCTTAAATAACTTAAATCACCCCTGGATCGAGATTTATCTATTTAAGGAGACCAAGTTCGTTGTGACGATCTAATAGCACATTATTATGTATAGGTATGTTTGTTTCATTTTACCATAGATATATTTTCAAAGATATGGTTACTTAAATTAAATACAAACATCGGATTAGAGTATCGTATGAGTTCAATATGAGTTAAAAGGACTTCCGTGTGATAAATTCGATTTATGATACATATTGTATTATTAAACACAGAATTTATAAAAATTACAAAAACATCAGATAAAAGTTAAAACGTCGCGTAGGCACTACAAATACTTTATCTATTTTAGCCATTTCCTTTTCAAACAAAGCTTGGCCTCTTAAAAAATCTTATCTAATGGAGTAGAGATAAAAATGAACGACAAATGTTTTTTAAGGACCAAATTTTTTATCATCCTGTACCTAGTATAGGTATGTATGTGTGTGTAGGTCCTTAATTAAACCAGTTCGGTTTAAACATTATAGGTAATAAAATAACTTCTGCTCACGTATCACGGGGTTTTTGATAAATAGGTATTATTCGCAATCAAACAAGAGTGTTTACCTACCCGATTGATTTTCGGGATTCTGTCTGAAACTCTACATTCTAGAGTTCTACAGTCTAGCTAGAAGGAGGACCTATGTTTTATTATCTCTCTCAAACTATCGGCTGCACTTTCAAGCTTGATTTGAAAATGCTGTCGATATATAGGTACATATACTATAAGTCCCTAATAACCTAGTCACCTGATCGGAAACAGGCAACTCATAGTGGTAATGTTTGTTTGTGTAATGTTAGGATATTATAATTCTGTGCCGCGTAATACTTAATAAATGAAACTCTTTAACACATTAACGTAGAAAGAAAAAAAAATAAAGAAAGAAAACTACATTTTTCCAGCACAACACACAAGAAAAAACAAACAAACATTGAACAATTAAGTGCCTAATCTAATCCCATAGGTAACTTGCACGCTCGCGCTCTGCCGAAAGGGACACCACTGGTTTTCAGTTGGCAGCCCGTTGTCACTCACGGACAATAACAACAATAGAAGAAAAATGAAACCAAAACTATCTACGTGTTAATGAATTAACTGAAAACTAGAAAGTAGTTTGCTCAAATCGATCGCACTATGTTTTAATATAGGTTACATTTTTTCATTTTTACTAGACAATGTATAAATTATTTATAATACAATATTTGGCGCGTACGCCGCCCGCAGCAAAAAAAATCGAACCGGTAGGCGCGGGTGTAGCGCTTGGAATTTCGTAGATAGGTCACCTCCAAACTAATGTTGAATAACTTTTAAAGTAAGTATAAATTTTTTCGACATAAAATATATTTTTTCATATTATTGTTTATTTTTTTAAATGGGGTGTATCAGGTTTTCAATTAATTCATTATCACGTTGTATGTAAAAATGAATCCCTATTTCCCTTGGTCACGGCATCACGCGTTAACGGCTAGACCAATTTCGCTAATTCTTTTTTTGTTGTGTTTGTTATTGTAAGGAGAAGGAGAATATGAAAGAAGTTTATCTACAGTTCCTGCGGGAATTCCGAAACTCACGCCGGTGAAACACAGCTAGTAGGTAGGTAGGTAGGTACTTATAAATGAAAACAGAGCAACATACATAAAAATAGATACAATGCGATATAAATACAAATAAGTAATTAATAATACAACATACTGTCTGAATATCTCTCGTGGATTGTTCGTTGCACGCAAAGCTGCGGTACGGGGGGCTCCAGGATGCGACCGTTGGAGAATTGCGCTTGCGCAGCCGCCGCCAAGGCGAACACAAGGAAGAGTGAGGTTTGCTTCAACATCTAA
Organism: Zygaena filipendulae; assembly: GCA_907165275.2. NCBI lineage: Eukaryota > Metazoa > Arthropoda > Insecta > Lepidoptera > Zygaenidae > Zygaena > Zygaena filipendulae. Next base: position 10,597,410 of record OU015651.1, read on the forward strand.
AAACAATAGAGCACCGCAATTAGCATTGAGTTTCATAGCTAACCTAGCTGTAAATTCAAACAAATTCGACCGATGCTTTTTAAATCATGCACTGTTATCGTTTCAGTTTTTAGGCCTTTTCCTAAAATCAGAACTCAGTGTTCATTACGTCACCGAATTCTCCATCCCATGGTGCAACAAGATGACCTGAATTATTCTGGTTCTTGTCTATATTGAAAAAAAAGTTTTCTTGTCAACGCTGTTGTGTGGTCAACACTCATACGAACTTAGTAGTAATAGTACCTACCACACTCAACGGGAAACTATGGAGGGAGGGGATAGAGTGAAATTGTTTACAAACTTTCTCTGGGATTGTTTTGTTGCATCACCCGGCGCAGGGACCGGTTATCCCGCGGGTTAGAAAGCAGTGACCTTGCCCTACAGGTGGCACAGGCGCGATCTCTATCTACATTCCTCTGGGGTCACTTTATTTATGGGAAGAAAATCTTCGAGTTCAGGTAGGCCTACATGTTTTGTTCCTTATCTATTGCGTTCAAATCGTTCAAATTCATAGATATCTTAAAGTAGTTTAGTCTTTGATAACTTTATTATAATTTCTATGTTAACCATAGATACAACATACGTATACATGACGGGATTCTATCAAAAAATTTAGTTTGAAAAATTTTAATTTCGAACGAAACTGCGTTCAAAGTGATGCTTTGTGTTTTTTTACTAACTCCTGTTCAAACATGTGAATTTTATGTACCTCGATATCTACCGAAAAGAAAGGATGGATACGCTTTATTGAAGTAGGTACAATTTTTTTATAGTTTTTTATATTCTTGGATAATATTAAATTAATGTGACAGTGCTAATTAATGATGATGAATACCAGAAAACTTGGAAAAAAAATTAAGAATACAAAAGAAAAATAAATTACTCACCGTGTTTGTTGTGTGTCTGTGTTGTGAGCCCGTTTCGAACTGATGCGCCCGACCGGTGTGCGCGGGAGTTTTATATGGAGGAAATTCGTGATAGCTTCACGAGCGCAAACACAAAATATGCTATTCCATATCCGAACGAACCCTCAAGTATTTGAGGGTTGATTTTGCTTTACCTATCTACTCTCTACGAGTATTAAATTCTAAAGTACTATTGTTACGTGGAAGAGGTAGGTATACGGTTGAGAACTTTTAAAATATTCGCAAACTTTGCATAACACTTTGATTATTACTTACGCGGTCTAGGATTTTTTTTAGTATCTCGTTAACTTCGATAAGCAATCGATTTCTTTTATCAACCGATTTTTTAAAGATTGTTATTCTGGTTGAGTATTATTTTCGGGGTAATTTCTGAGTTCCTGTGGGAATTCCAGAATAAACTATACTTATATAAACTTTCCTCTTGAATCACTTTGTCTATTGGTGGAAACCGCATGAAAATCCGTTCTGTACTTTTTGAGTTTATCGCGAACAGACAGACAGACGGACTTTGTTTTATAATACATAGTGATAGGTGTTTTCTCACGTACCATTTACTACTCGCGGGTTCTGTCTTATTTTGATAATCTAGGAGCGACTGTGTTGTGTCCGGGTGTACTTAATCTATACACATAAAATTATTTGTCCTGAATGACTGACTGACGGATGGAGACCTGAAACTTGGAGGGTGTGTTCTTTGTATGACGTAGGCATCCGATAAGAAAGTATTTTCGAAAACTCTACTATCTACTAGGTACTATCTATTCTAGTACCTAGTAGTTAGCGAACCTGAATACTATGCCAGTCCCCTTAGCCAAGTTGACAAGTTATAATCGTTAACGCATAGAAAACAATAGAACGAAATCGTTATGTCACGTGGTCACTGTACTTTTGATTGGATGACTTTACGTGACGTTAACGATTATAGAATGTCAACTTGGCCACTGATAATATAATACTATACACTTGGCTAAGGGGGCAGGTGTCGCGTGTTCGATCCCCCCATCAGGGTAAACATATTTTGATTAATATTTGTGTTTACCTTGTGTGTGTATGTGTGTGTGTACCAACGTATCTATTTATAAGAAAAAAGTATGTACCTACCTAAGTATTAAATAGGTATGTTAGTTGTTTGGTATCCATAAAATAGGTACATGCTCTGCTTAGTTCCGGGCCAAGTGACGCTGTGTTATTCTCCAATTAAGTAGGTATCTACCTATTATTGAAATAATCTATTTTTATTGCTACACTATACCTAGTTAGTTATTTCTGCATTTTGAAATGATATAATGATAATTTGGTCCGATCTCATCTATCGTTTCTCGTTTACAGTTTTATTTGCGTGCAAATATTTAAGAATTATTTTAATTATTAGTTAGGTAAATTAATATCATTAAATTCAGGTAAATACTTACCTATATCAGTTGTTGGTTGGTTGAAAATGACTAGGTATGGTAATCGTATAAGACTGTACAGTCAAATATTTTTATAGACAATTCTTAAAAACTCATCATCATATCGGAATTCTTATAAAATATTCGAGATATCCTACTGAGCGATTAGTTTTGGTACTTTTAGTAGGTATCTATTATGTTATATGGAATACTAGGTAGTTATGCAATAATAAAAATTATTTTCAAAGCTAAATATAAATACGTACCTACCTAACCAAAACCTATTGGAGTTAACGAGTCGTTTGGCATAGAGATGAATTAAAATGTTTTGTGGCTCAAGGTGAAAGTTAGTTTTCCGTGAAAATAGCTCCTCTATAGGTCACTATGCTAATTTAAAGAATTGTATAAAAGACTTTACGCAATCCTTTGTGATATATTTACATATTCTTTTTGCATGGTGGTAGGGCGTTCTCTAGTGCCCGTCTGGTTAGCTACCACCTTCAAGTTGCAAATCTGTCGCCAAGCACCTAATGGTGTGTTCCGGCAGCCCCACTTGAAAGCCAGTTCCCATCCCCATTTCAGGTCGGCAACGCACCTGCATGCCTTCTGGTGTTGCAGATGTCCTTGTGGGTTCGGTAATCACTGACCATCAGGTGTACCACTTGCCCGTTTGCCCCCTATGACATAAAAAAAAATTCTATTCGTAGATACCTATACAAATATTTTCTAAGTTAATTAAATTCAAAATAGTAGGTAATCATGCGTCTACGTAATCATACAGTACTATGTAGCTAATCATGCCGTCAGTACGACGGATAATATCGAATACCTACCTACTGAGTAGGTGCTAATTCAATGTTATGACTCCAAAACACACAAAAATGCACTACACTAAAAAGTTAATATAACATTAGGTATGAGGTAACAAACATAGAAAAAAAAACATACTACGCGTCGAATTGAGAACCTCCTCCTTTTTGAAGTCGGTTAAAAATACCTACCGATTGAATCCGAAAGACAAAAATGTAAAATGTGATATCTACTGATCGGTTAGAAGTCGGTGCCAAGGTAGGTATATAGATAGCCTAAAGGGCGGCGCCACAGTCAGCCGAGACTAGCCAAGGGGTAAGTCCGCTCCCACCACATTGGAAGCGTATGAGCGTGTCGTCGTGAAAAAAACAACCCAAGTGAACAGACACGAGCTGGCTTGGCACCGACTTGAATCCGATCAGTATAGGTAGCATAGCACATACATAGGTACCAATACGAGTAATTACGTGCATTTTCGTCTTTCGGATTAAATCGGGTTTGGGTATTAATTTGAGTATTTTGAAGTCAGTTTTAATTTTTTTGCTAAAATTTTGTTCAAAATTTTGTTTGTTGTTAATCTGGCTAGTCCACGCAGTTTCACCAGTGTTAAAGGGCTGGTGCCCGCACACCTACCTAAAATGTGTAGGTATGCCAAATTTCGTGATGATCGGTTAATTAATAGATAATTAAGGTGTAGTAGCATAATAAACAAAGAAACTCACTTTCGCATTTATTAGGGTAAAGGGTTTGTTTGTCCCCCCCTCAACCGGGTCCGCGCCTTGTCGTGGCGAGGCGATGAACGGATGCTGTCAGTTGGTGCTGGTCAATGGTCATGTCTGATCTATTATTATAGATAATCCTAGTTTAACTCCTAATGTCTCTGTAGGTATCTGTACGGTAGTTTATTTCTGGGTACTATGATTAAAATAAAATCAATTTTAATTTTATATAATATTTTTTTATTGCCTATTGCTCTCACTAGAAATGTAGGCATAATTAGATTATCGAATAAGTGGCAATTACAAAAAAAAAAAATACGAAACTGCATTTAAAACGATAGCTATAGGTAGGTCTATCTACATGCCGCCTTTCGCTGCCGATATTAAATAAATTTTCTAGTAATCAATATCCTCGAAAGTGTCCATGTTGCCAAAAACTGAAAACAACCTAGTTAGATCTATTCATAAGAGTGGTCTCGACAGGACTTACGTAATCAAAGATCAAATCTTTTCTTGAGTATAGATAGTAAAACGTAGTGATTACCTTCTCTCTGTTTAATACTCAATCATCGTTCTAGAATGATAATATTCAGCTGATTGTTAATTGATGAATCTCGTTTTAAGTAAGGTTCTAAAATTAAAGCTAAAGCTTAAAGCTTTACTTAAAATTAGTTTTCAAACTAGATTCATGACTTGAGTGATTTGAGATAGAGAACAACATGTAGACGAAACTTTAAAGAAGCTAAACAAAGGGATTTCGGTGAACGGGATTTATTATTGATGCTTCCATCCGCAACTCTTCTTTGTATATAAGAAAAAAAAATTAGAATAATGACAGCTGTCAATTGTCAGCAGTGTGACGAGATTTAGCAGAATTATGCGAATAATATAGCACAATTAGCTCCACAATTTAGGGCTTAGCAAATTGTTCACAGAATGTGGCAGAATCTTATAAAACTTCCGCAGAAAATTAGCAGGATTAGATATTGATAAACAGTAAAGTCATATGTTTCATTTGGGTAATTGCGCTAGAAATATTTAAAGAATTACTATTCGTAAATAATGTCCGATTTTTCTGACTGCTCTTGCAAGTTTCAATAGATTTTAGAGGAATTCCCTATATATCTATATTTTCTTTCGGGTTGCATGTAGACTAACTACATTTTTCGAGTAGTTGTCGTTGTGTCGTATGTATTCAAACCTATGTATATTATTTAATAATATAATTAACATAATAATGTAAAACATTTAGCAGACATTAGCAGAATTTAGGCGAGCAGTTAGCATAATGTTCACGTTGATTCGGTAATCGGTTGATTCTGGTCAGAGAGAAGGTAATCACTACGATTCTGGTCTGAGATTCTGGTGACTGGTCGCACTGATTGTCAAAATGTCAGAATGTGACAGAATGAGGAAACCAAAAATTATCTTTCACAGAATCTTTATTGATTTTCAACATTTTCACAAGTGTAATGAATAAAACTGGCAGTATGTTTTGTTGTTTAAAAAGTTGTCTAAACGGGTTCACCTTGAATACAAGTGTGCCGATACATATTAAAGAAAATCCGGTGCACTTAGACACATTGCACATGGGTAAGCTTTTTTTTTTAATATTTTTAAAATTATGAACAGATTTACCCACCCACATAAAAACTTGTACTAGTATAAATGCATTTAGATTTAAACTCAAGGAGTACATAATATATGAGCATGATTTATAAATCTGTAATATTCTAGCACCGCAGAGGCTTTGTAAACGTGTTATACCATATTTGCCTATGTATGTCATTTTAAGTGAACATTGTTTTTTATGAGAAATGAGTCCTTAAACCTAGTTCAAGCGGGAATTTCGGGATAAAGAGTATGCTATGTCCTTCCAAGTACCCCTGACAACATATTGTATTCAAAATTTCATGATGATCGGTTGAGCCATGAAGGCGTGAACAGACAGACAGAGTTACTTTCGCATTTATAATATTAGTAGGGATTTGTTCCAGGCCAGGAAGTAGTAGTGGTAAAAGGTGGCCAACGAGTCTGTGGCTCTGGGTGTGCTCTGGGAAACGCACCACTAGTACAGAACAAGGCTTATTTTGAGGTAAAGCTGCAGCAAGGAGGAGTGTGGGCTGTAGGTCTTGCCACTCGGGACACTGATCTCAATAGAGTTCATGGTAGGTAAATTTTTATTTACACATTTAGTTTTTACGATTTTAGTGTGGATAGGTAGGTTTTTATGTATATTTTAGATATTTTTTTAACTAAGTAATAGACTTTTAATTATGTACAGTTTTTTTTTATCTATTTGAGTATAAAGTACCTAACTAATGGAGATTCATCTTGCTATTACCTTTATTATATTTTATGTTGAAGAAAAAAAAAATTAAAATGCATATTAAATTCTATTTATTTAAAATATAACACTGACATATTATGCACACACACATTAACTGCTAATTTTTAAAAACTAGATCTTGTGGGTGATGAGAGACTTATTGATATTTTTGTATTGAAATTGAATTTCATAGACACAGAACAGACTGATTAGCAGTCACTAAATGTACTAGATTGTGGTGAAGACCTTGTGAATGCTCAGAGGTCATGCACTGTATGACATAACCTGCTGACTACTGTTCCTATTTCATTGCTAGCTCTTATTGTATTGTATTGCTTTAAAACCTTCAGAAAATTTCTCATTGCCAATATGTTTAGTCTTGTTGCCAAAAAATATGAGGTTACCTTGGTTAGGAACCTTATTGGAATATTAATATTTGCAAGTAGGTTTGATTTATTTAATTAATCATGATGCTAATAGGAAATAAACCACATTTGATTGAATTAATTACTCATAATTAATTTTTCTTCAATTTAATTTCAGGTGGTGTCGACAAAGAGTCTTGGTGTCTGAATAGCGATGGCACAGTGCGGCATGCAAACATTGAGTTGTACCATTTGGCGCATGCGCCTCGTGACTCACCCACTGCTGATTTGCTGGTATCCACAGGTTCTCCCGATCATGGAGAGAATGAGAGAGCACAGAATGAGGTGGATGGTAGCTCATCGACCACGATGCCGGTGGAAGGCGACACAATAGGCGTAGCCTATGACCATGTTGAACTTAACTTCTTTCTGAATGGCAAGAACATGGAAATCCCCATAAGAAATGTTAAGGGCACAGTATATCCAGCTCTTTATGGTAAGCGTAAAACACAGTCACTTGGTTTATTTCTTTTTTATGTTGCAATTTTATGCAGATTGGTTGATTTTTACTTATATTGCCAATTGGGAATTGGGAAAATGGTTCAAAGGTATGAGGTAATGATGTTCCAAGGGTAATACTAATTTACCTGCAGGAGTGAAACCAGTTCCACCTGTTGCAAAAAATCATATCTTCTAAGATATTTCACTTACAAAGAAATCAATAGTATAATATAATATAGAATGGGAAAATAGATCGGAAATTAACTTTTGACGTTAATTCTGTAGCTTTTAAACTTCAAAAAGTGCCTAAAATTATTTTTCATTGCAGGTGGTGTTAGTTTCACTCTTGTATGCTTCTTAAATTATTCTTTATTTTTGTTTTTATTTTGATTTATTTTAGCTAGAATAAAACGTGATACAAATATTAAAAAAAAAAATTATAATTGTCTGAGTTTGTAATCTTAAACTCAACAGAAGTACTCAGAAACCAGTTGCTTGGTGCCAGTCCCTGATCATACATTACAATGTATGATTTTGTGAAAAACCAAAATATTATAATGTTAATTATTTAAGTACCAATATTATCATATAATTCCAGTGGATGATGGTGCGATTTTGGATATATTCCTAGACAAATTCCTGTACCCTCCGCCAGCAGGATATGAAAAAATAATGGTGGAGCAGTCCCTTCTGTAACAAAAACCGTCTCATGAGTGCAGACCTGCAAAAGTGTGTGTGAACCACAATGTACAAACCAAGTGTTAGTGAGAAATATTATCAAAGGTATAACCAATTATAGACTCTATGAGCTTTGACTTAAGAATGAAAGTGGTACTTTACAAGTGCTCTGTTACTTTACTGACTTGCAGAATGTAATATCAATTTTGTATTAATCTATGGCATCTAATGCATAATTATGGCGAATGTGTGTAAAGATGAACGACCGCACTCAGAGTCGTTTTAATGATTACTTTATTTAAAGTAAAGATTTTTAATACAAAAAAAAAACATACATACAGTCGAACATAGAACTTCCTCCTTTTTGGAAGTCGGTTAAAAACTGCTGCAATCAGAGACACTCATTAAATTAATGTTAATTGGTATCTAACTAAATTAAACTAGTCAAATGCCAAATTAATGTTTAATTTACTGAACGTCTCTGAGTGCGGCAATTTGTCGGCGAGTGTACTGTGTATGTAAAAATTTATAACAGAATATTTGTTTCTCGTTTTGGCCAAACTTTAACGATCATAAACTTTTCCAGTATGTATTAGGCAGGTTTATTTATAAAATAACATACAGCAAATTTTTATTACTTGTTCAGTATTAAAATGTAAAACGTACGTTTTTAAAAAACTACAATATAGTAAAAAGCATACTTACTAAAATAGTTTAGAACTTTAAATTTGACAATTTATTTAACGTGTGGCGACCCCTAGGCGACAAGTCATGAACTACAACGAAGCGACGAATACTAAGTCCCTGAATCACGCTAACGAAGTTTTCACACTGCGCCGCGACGATGTACAGTCGAAGCCGCGGTTACGCCGGCATACCACCTCGCCCGGCGGGAAGCTTCCCCTTTGGTGGCGGTCGAGCCATATCATCATTCTGCTCCCGCTACCGTAGGTACCTGTAACTTTACCCCTTATTCGCATAAAAGATGCTATCCCCTGCGGTTTCACCCGCGGGAATTTCGGAGTTTCCGTGTGAATTTCGGGATAAAAAATACTATGACAAGCCAAATATGGAGTGGGTAGATGGGCTAAGTCCACTCCCGCTACGAGCTCGTCGTGAGCAGAACAACCCAAGCGGGCAGACATAATCGGGCTTGGCACCAAATTCAAACCGATCAGTGACGGACTAAATAGAATTTTGATTTTCATACCCCGGAAACTACCCTATTTGTCGGTATCACCACGCAACTGTAAAAAGCTGCATCGAACCTATTTACCTACACGTAACCAGCGGCCTGACCACATTTTGCTGCTGCGATGTGCTGTGGATCTGGTACGTGTTGGTCGACCCTAACATAGTTTTAAATTAATAATTTATTTTGATGGCAATAAACCATTATTATTATTTTTTTATTCTATAACTTTTTTGTGAATGAGGGGATTTTGTCTATGTTATTATAAGTTTTATATCATTAGAGCTTACAATATGATACCGTTCGTGTTATTACGTAAAATTTTGATAAAATAATGATTAAAATGATCTCTAATACCTACTGTTTTTGGTTAAAAAGTGACTTGAAATCTTGTTATAAAAAATATTTCGGATTTGTCCAGGACCCAGATAGTTTTTATGGTTTGCACCATCAATTTCTTTTTTTTTGATTTATATGGTATAATCTTGGATCACCTACCAAAAAATGGTAGAGTTAACTATGAGTTTAAAGTTCATGTAACCAAAGGTTGCAACTAAATATGAGATATATACATATCTTGTTTGAAACAGAACAACCGTATCGTAACACAAATACTTAATTATACTTTTAATAAAAATACCAGTTGTTGCTGCGATGATCCTACTTAGTAATAGGGTCATCATCATTTTTGGCAGTGAGATAGTTCTCTCTGCCAAAATTAGCATCTAAGAAAACACGACAGCAAACACTTCGCTTTTCTTTTGTATACAGAATATTGAAAAATCTTATTTCGCCTTGAGACGATCAAAATACGCTTTGGTAGCGTCCCGTCGTCGTCGCGTTTATCGTTCCAACACGTATTAAAAGCACAGTGACGAAGACGTTCAATCAAAAGCGTCCAAACTCCAAATAAAAGTTACTCTGTCAAAGCGTACTGTAGGGGGAGCACGAATTTTTTCGCTCTCCTTTCGATATCGAGCTTTTTTTTTGTATGGAAAATGAACAACGCCATCTATCTAGTGTTAAGTTATTAGCATTAATAAGGATACCTAGTAAATAAAACCAAGCCTGATTTTAACAAAACTATTCCTTTGTGTCTGTATTACCAATTATAATAAAAACTCTTTGATATAATTAATTGAAAGTGTGACAGTGTGAGATAGCATTATGCTGAGCCGGGACCATTTTGTCAACATTTTTGTATTGTTTTTTATTGCAGTTGTATATTATGTGTTGGTTGACAAATAAATTTATTTTCTTTCTTTCTTTCTAATTGTATAAAATTATATAATAATCAAAGCCAGTATAGCTAAGCAATAGGAATCTCAAAACATGTTACGCACAAAGTAATCAAATCTCTGAAGCTAAAGTTAAGCTTGAACAGTATATTTTATGAGAACAATACAGTAATCACAATTATTATTACGATTATTAAATAGAGCCAAAACTGTCTACCAATACTTAACTTTCGATGTTATGATGTCTTCCATCTAGGAAATCACCAGCACCACTGACTCGATCCTTTGTTGCTGCCATTATGTAAACATGTTCTCCCGCGCGTTTTTCCCGCTATCTCAAATAACATTTTATTTACTCTACAGTCTATGAATTCACAATGTTGCCAGTTATTAAATATGAATTGGCCATGGAAATGCAATTTAAATCACTTTAATAAACATTGGTATAATTATTTAAATTAAGAATCACAATACATAAGCATAAGAATGATAATAATATTAATCAATTTTAATATATTAGTACAGAATACCTAAATCACTATTCACACTAGTGTTGTTCATTTTCCATACAAAAAAAAAAAAACGCTTTGACATTACGACGATATCGAAAGACTCGAAAGACGAGAGCGAAAACTACTGATTGTATTTTTATGAATGGTATGATGCTTACTATACAAATGTATAGTTTGTGATCTAGTAGATCTGTATGGTGTATCAAAAGTATTATTTGACATATAATGAGAAAATTTTGTTTGTTTGTAATTAATGAATTCAAAAACTACTTAACCTATTTTAAATTATTTTTCACTGATAGGAAGCTGCAGTATTCCTGATTAGGATACTATTTAGAGTACCCGAGGTAGTCCTGAAATTCAGGGGAGTGAAGTTTGTTTACAGATATTTTTATAATTTAATGGAATAAAAAGTTTAATAAAGGCCTATGCATAATAATGTCACTTAATTATCATGTAATTGTTTAAAGATTTAGAATATAGTAAATAAATAGCGTAAAGGTATCTACCGCGTAGAGTAAAATTTCTTATGGATAAGCTTAATTTGAATCTTCATCTAATAACATCTATATAACTTGTCTAGGTATATTAGAAAAACTTCTGATTAAAAAGATAAATACTTTTGTAAAAAGCCTATTTTTATATGAGTACTGTACTGTAAAAAAAAAAAAAATTCTTTAAATTAAATGGACTTATATATCTAATAATGTAAAATATTGACTGTCGTCAAATTGTATCTATAACATGTGAGATTATAACTTAATACATAATGGAAAAAAGTTTTGCTTTTTTATTACCTACCTACCTAAATCACTTTTGTAGTCACACAAACCGCGCGGCAATGTGCAAGTTGTGCGACACCAAATTACGACCAAATCCCCGCCCCTTCCACTATCATACAACATTCTAAATCTAAAGGATTATGTAAGTAGGTACTCCGATTCACTAAAGACTATAGTATTTAAAACGGGAGTAGGTATATGCAAATGTAGCTGTATATTCCTAAACAAAAAAACACGTGTATGAAAAACACGTCCTTTAATAGTTCATGTCGCCGTCAAATAAATTGTAAAAACACTAGTAAGTATCCTCAGAGTTTTTATTTGGTCTGAGTAAGTATCTATAAAAAATCGTAAACAATGGTATTATATTATCTGTGACTAAAGTAAAAAAAATATTAAAAAATAGCTGTGCCCCGCGGTATCACCCGCGGTAATTTTGGAGTTCCTCTGGGAATTCCGGAATAAAAAGTACCCTATGTCCTTCTCTGTACCCCTGACAACGTGCATGCCAAATTTCATCCAAATGAGATCAGCCGTTTCTGCGTGATTGAGTAAACGTAAGTATGCGAAAGCGGATTTTCATCCGACTTGCTTCAAATTTATCATCACTGCTCAGCTCCTATGTGTCTTAGCGTTATGTTATATAGCCTATAACCTGCCCAGAAGTATGGACTACAATCGTACCAAGTTTGGTTAAAATCCCTTCAGTAGTTTTTGACCCATGCGTGCACATACAGACAGACAGACAAAAAATTTACTGATTGCATTTTTGGCATCAGTATCGATCACCATTCATCCTCCAATATTAATTTTCAATATATATTCAATGTACAGAATTGACCTCTACAGTTTTATTATAAGTATAGAAGATATAGATATAGAAGAGATATAGATAATCAATATTGTAAACACTATATCCACTAACACTATATACTTAGTGTTTAAAATATTATCTATATATGTATATCTATATCACCTAGTAGTGTATCTAAGTGAAGTGTTTAATATTCGCTGTTTGCAGTTTGCGAGTCTCCACGGCATTGGCGGAAAAAAATATTTTGGAAAGATCTCTCCCTTTTTAAACGCTCAGGGTCCGAAAGTCAAGATTTTTGAATCACTTTAATATCTACTATAAACCCGATGAGACACATTATTTTGGGTAAAATATAGAGCAAAATTTGAATTTCAATCCATGATAATGGATGAGTGTGGTGGTATGAGTTCACTGTTTGTACCGTGAGTGTAGGTACCGTTGTATCATCTGTGTGGCATCGTAGCTCTCATTTGGATTAAGTATTTTTTTGTTTGAAAGGTGACTTGATCTGGAGCGTTCTTATCTTACTTACTTTTGATGCTAGATTATTCAAGAAAACCTGTTCAGTCGTTTGAAGATTATCAGCTCTCTCTTCTAGTCGGTGGGCATTGCCCATAGGGCACAGGTCTGATCGAGTCAAGAGTTAGAAAACTAATAATTCTGTGATTCGAGTCGATTATACTATTACCTACTTCAATGATTTTAGAAGAAAATAGTACCTAACCTTGAATGAACTGACCAATTTTTTTAATTTTTAATTTAAAGATTTGTTAAAAAAAAATTTAGCTTGCTACGTCCGTAGATATACTTATTAATTTCCCACACTACGAAATAACCGTAGGTAAGGCTCATGTTTTGTGTAACCTGGTTTATACAGAGTGCTGGTCAATTAGTGGTATAAGGGTGACATAGTACGCTTTAGCGCTCGTGTAACGGGCAGCAAACTGAGAGATGAAGACAGGCTCACCTCCACACCTCGCCCTCGGGCGGCCCTCACACATGGATACACACTTTGTTGCATTACAACACTTGCCGGGCTCGGAAGCACTTCGCACCAGCAGCGCCGGGCGCCGAGGGCTCGTTAGTCGTTAAGTACCTACCTATACCTACCCACTGACCTACAAAATCAAATATGTCATGGACGGTGCATGATTTATCTCATAAATCTGATACTGACCTCATATATTCACTGAATATCCACATAGCTCGACCACATCTGATTATAATCTTAAACACTAAAATTAATATCATTGGTGTTTTCAACAATATTTTCACCAGTTTTTAACCGACTTCCAAAAAGGCGGAGGTTCTGCATTCGGCTGTATGAATGTTTTTTTTATGTATGTTTACCAATTACTTACTCGAAAACGGTTGAACCGATTTCAAAAATTCTTTTTTGTTTGAAAGGGTATACTCCCAAATTGGTCCTATTGCCACCGAGTCGGGATAAAATAGAGACCCTTATTGATGTACCAGGTACGTAATTTTCTTTTTTACATCAAAAAGGTGTTTATTTTTCTGACACTTCCCATTTTATTTCTTTCTTAACAGCAAAATCTTGCATCACTGGTTTCCTGAAAATATTGCATTTATAAACACGGCGCGGTTGGCCTCGGCGGTTTTGTGAAAATTGTGTCGACATGCGGAAAATTGGAAAAAAGTCAGTTACAGATACTACAAAGGGGAGGAAAGCTCTTCGTCAATCTGCACATTAATTTGTTTATTTAGTAGGTAAGCGGACATTTTTTCCGATTTGAAATATCGGTAATATAATATATTCTATACCTAATAATAGTGTATTATTACATCTGAAACCGCGCGAGTAGTTTTCACAAAGTTCGTAAAGCGCACAGCAGACAAAAGCTTGAGTTCGTAGCTCACCTATTGCACAGATAATATAATACTATACTAGTTAGTACGTAATTTCCACCAGTATCCTCGCTCGCGAAGATAGTTGCTAACTACCCAATACGTGTAAGTTGTTTGCCGGTGCAGTATTAGCCCCATCGTTACAATATCTCGGATATTTATTGGAGGTGCCTGCGTCGGCCCCCGCTGACCCGTATATCAAGCGTGTTCCAACTTCGTCTGTGTTCCGTATAATCCCCGGAACGCGATTCCTTCCGACACGAGTTTCGCTCAAAGAGCTTTATTGCAAGACGAACTTGACTCAAGTTATTTGTAGGCAGATAGATACTTTAGGTATCTAGTTATTGAAACTTACCATTTGTAAACTCGATTGTTGTTTTTGGCTTTATTGTAGGTATCTACCAAAGTATATGTGAACTTTGTTTCTGTTTGACTGAAAATAAAGAAAAAATAAAAAGTAATGGGTATATGTATATACGTAGGTAGTGTACTTACGTAAGATAAACTTGCTCAAATTTATTTTACTCTAGAAAGACATATCGATTGTGAAAACGACTTTATAATTTGTAATAATATTATTTAGTAGAACTTACTGGATAAAATTAATTGCCTCGATACAATATAAAATGAAAAATATCTTGTAGATCCATTGCTTCACTGCGACGTGGAAGCATACGAAACAGCCACACTTTTTAATATATTACCTACTCGTTACTATACGTCAGTAGCCCTTCTATCCCCGGTTTGATCCGCATGAATTTCGGTATTCCCGCGGGACTCTTGTTCCGAGATAGAAGGATCCTTTGATCTCCATAAAACTGTAAACATACATACCTGTACTTTATATTAGTGTTTATGTCAGCGACTGTATCCAACTAACCGTGGTAGCGGAATCTAACATAGAGACTTCATTGTTAAAATCGCCTTTTCGCTCTACACTTATTTCCGAAGTAGCGCTTTATCGTTGATCTTTGTATTATTGGATGTACCTAAGATAAATCAAAGAGAATGTTTAAATCTTCAGTATATAACCCACGAAAATTGATTAAAATATTTTGGTTTAAGTAGGTATATTTCTATGTACTTATTATAGATGAAGAAAAATGTTGTTATGAATATCTAGAGAAAGAGGTTGTCTCTCAATTAAATGTACCTACCTACATCCGCCACCCTAATAAAATTCCAAACAAGCCAACAAGATAAGTAAGTACCTACGTGTGTATTACAGGATAAGTATATAGTTATACCTTTCAAACTTTAGGTGCATGCCTGATGTCATAATTTTCGCTGAAAAATGTCCTCTATAGAACACTTATCTTACGTTTTTAGCATTCGTGTTTGCATTTTTCTTCGCCTTCAGTAAACGATCTGTGAACTAAAGTCCCCAGTAACCGCAAAGTGTACCTTCGTAACCTAGCTACAGAAAATGCTGGTTCACAATTTCTGTCACAGTGCTACGTGAGCTGTGACGTTTAAAAATTGCATTTTCCTCGCGAATTTATCGAGGAGGTCGCGCGTGGATATTACATATTTTTCCTATCGAGCTGCGAGCAACGCCGACTACATTCTATGAGTAGCGTAGAGTGTCATCAAAAGTACTTTAGCTTTACTTTTCATACCATTTCACAATTCACGTTTTGATAAAAAATTCACATGTATCTAAGTCAGCTGTTCGTGCTAGAAGCACCTACATATTATTCCGAAACTATTTTGTTATTGGTGATGAATGCTTTTGGTAATTTTAAGTAGGTACCTACCGATTTAATATATCTATATAAGTACTTTATGAATTTTGATATCTAGTATCTACACATACTTACCTAATTACATTGAAAATATATTCAAACAATAAATATGCGTAAAATAAAAACTATATTTGGACGCAGATAAGCAATAACATGTTAATCCTAGTTATTGATTCAGAACGATTTATTGAGAGTTAGGGAACGTTTTTTAATTATGTGTTTACCTTATTACATTGCTTAAATACGTAACTAAATATTCAACATAAAAATGTTAATACAAAATGGCGCTCCTACTTTTAAAACACGATTTACTCAAAATTTCTCCAGTGTGGGTTAACACACTATAGCTTATCTATGTCCATTTACAAATAAAAAATTTGCCCTAGGTCCTCCACAGCTGGAAGCGTGCCCAAAAGGCTGGCGGCATTACCCCGCTGGATAGCGAGGCTTACTCGCTGGGCGAAGTAAACACCAGTCACGCGACGCCTCGACCAGTCGCACCGCCAGCTCTTTACCAGCAGCGCCAGCGCCAGCGGGCGCTTGGACCCCAAGGCCCCAGGGTTTCGACTCCAAATGGCTCACTTTATGAAATTGAACATGCAAATTCATACGGCCAACACTTCTTACCTACATGTTTTTATATGTGGGCGTACAAGCTAAAATTAAGTAAGTACCAGTTCTCGGCATTTAGTTTTTGAGATATAGGCAGTATTGTAAAGTTCGGTGAAAAAATTGCGTCAGCGATTTTATATTATTGTACAATAATCTACAAAAATCCTACTAATATTATAAATGTGAAAGTGTGAATGTTTAGATATTTGGATGTTTGGAT
Source organism: Zygaena filipendulae (assembly GCA_907165275.2). Classification (NCBI taxonomy): domain Eukaryota; kingdom Metazoa; phylum Arthropoda; class Insecta; order Lepidoptera; family Zygaenidae; genus Zygaena; species Zygaena filipendulae. The sequence goes on from OU015651.1 coordinate 10,614,152, forward strand.
GTTTGTTACTCAATCATGCAAAAACGGCTGAACGGATTTGGATGAAATTTGGCATGCATGTAGCCTTTGACATGCAAAAGAACATAGGCTACCTTTTAACCCGGATTTCCCGCGGGATCTCCGAAATAAACGCAGATGAAATTGAATTAATTATTGCATACTACACGTTATCAGAGGTACAGAAAAGGACAGGCTACTTTTTATCCCGGAATTCCCGCGGGATCAACGCGGGTGAAACCGCGGGGCACAACTAGTAATTAAAAATCTATGTAACAAGCAAGCAGAAGGGTGTTTTTTTTTATTTCACACAAACTTTTAAAATGCTTTTTCTGCAGTCAAGCTTTTTCACAGTTTCAACTTCAAATGTCTGTAAAAAAAACTGTGCTAGTTTTTGAATATTTATTCAATCCTTACTATCAATTGACTAGGTACTTATTCTAGATCTAGTCTTAACTCAAAAGCCTACTACTGGTACCTTTTTACGTGGACGCTCACATATAAGTAACTTGTAGATGGAGCAGTTATACATGGAAGAAACATAGCTATAAAAGTGTATAATGCTGATGTACTTACATTCATGTGATGAGTAGGCAAGTTGCTTTCTTGATTATGAATGTTATGTATCAGAAGCATATCAGAAGGCAAAGATCAAAGGCAAAGATTGATGAATAGCTTCTCTATCACATGCTTTACATTCCATACGGCACGGCATATCAAAATTACCTACTATTATGTCTTATACGACTGCGAAAGGTTGTTTCTTAAAAATTTATTTATTTATTTAAGTATCATTTGTTATTGTGGGTCATAGACAACACAGGATAGGTACTTTTCATTTCAGAAAAATATAATCCCCGTGTACAATACTTATAATATTTTTGTATTTTGAAGTAGGTATATCGTAGTTTTAAAAAGCGTGCAAAAATTGCAGAATACAGACCTAGTATGATACCTATTATAATTATAAAAGCTATGACCCCGTTGGGAAATATTTATGGATCACATTCTCAATTAGCAGCAGATCCTATTTGTATCAGCAGACGGTTACCGGTTATCACACACAGGTGCGGTGGATTGAGAAGGGTCATATCTCGACGGGAAGTGTCATTTAGGCAGAAAAACTTTCTGAGCGCTCCGAGGTCGAGTAACTTAAATTGTCTAGAAGCAATATCGTATCAAGTCACGATTGAGCCTTTTTTGATGAGATTTCTGCAGATTGGATAAGCAACCTAAGGCCGACATTTAAATATCTACTATCGAAAACTCCGATATGGAGCAAATAGAGTAAAGAACGTTGGAATAATAATAACAATTGCCAAAAAATACTAAATAAAAATAAAAATTATGATTACTAATTAAGTAAATAAATGGCAATTGGGATATCATATTAGCGTTTTGACGAGGGAAATAAAATTACGCAGCACTGGTTTTCAGCAAATCCCATTGCTAGAGGTCAGTTCCTCCCATTAAGTATACCTACTTAGTACTTAATAATATTGTTCGTCCATTTCGTTGTAGATCCCTCGAGAACCCTTATTGTGGTAAGTACATACATATGAAACAAAACGTCAATAGTTCCCACAGGATCCTAAACGTTGTTTGCGAGTTTTATTAATCAGTTACCTTTTTACAGAACTATTTTAAGTCTAGAAATGTTTGGTTTAAACGAGTGGTCTCGACTGTCGGAAACTTATGAAGAGATGAACCGAAGTAGGTAGCACTTTAGCGATAACTGTCGATTCGATAAATCTGGTGTAGGTATCTACTAGTAGGTATCTATGTCGTGACCACATCTAATAAATAATTGATCAATGATTATTTCGTGAAATGGTCGGCCACATCATGAACTGAATACTAGTAGTGTCTAGTTAAAAGTACTTTTTGACCTTAGGCAGGGCTTAGGTACTTACGGGCATCCCGACATGTTTGGTTATTTGTTGAGCTGCCGCGGTAGGTATAGCGGCCGGCGGTGCTTCAAAGACAAAATATGGTGACCATTTGTATTTGTATTCGACTAGGTCAGCAGTAGATACAACCCTAACCTAAGCCAGATTGATGCTCTATAGTGGTTTTATATGTTCATGATGTGGCCACGACATCTAGGTAGATAGTATATACTACAGTACATTCACCTTGTTTTATGCTGAGGAGTTCTGTCAATAAGTCATGACTCATAGTTATGACATGACTAATGAACGAACTTGCCAGTGGCCACAAGTTTTCTACTAACTGCCAAAGTTTCACATCGGGTCTGCTAATTTCTTTTGACGTTAATACCATGGGGACCATGGGTGACGAGCTATATCTTCAGCTCTTGAGTTTTGACATAGATTTGTAATGAGTTACTGTTAATCAAAAACTAAGCAAACGGGCACGTGCTTGATAAGCCTCAAACTAGAAAGATGCGATGTAAACCAGCTCTACATAAACATTAAAACACGCAGGTCGCAGAACGAGATCAACTTTTTACAAAAAAATAACTAGGTAAGTATATACCTAGTTATGTACCTGTCAAAACAAACAGCTTGTCTTTCTCTAGCTCAGACCAAAATAAACTCCAGCGCGAAATCTACAACTTGCCACGAACTAAAGGCATCGCCAATAAACCCTGGAAGTAATAAATTTTTTTTTAATTCTTAAATCATTTTAATATCGGTAGGTACCGTCAGCTAACTAAGCAGTAATAATATTATTATTTTATTAGCCGTTGCCCGAGATTTTATATCTGTGTGAATTTCGATATTCCCTCGGTATTCGGGAACCCTTTGATATACGTAGGTACATTGTTTATTATGAACCTAATACAGCGATGATAGCTCAGTGGTTGGTGCGTTCGGATCAAACTCGGTAAGACGTAGGTTCAAACCCTAACAATGAGCTTGAGCTGTCGGTGAAGGAAAACATCGTGAGGAAACCATAGCTTGGTGGTAGGGCGCTCTCTAGTGCCCGGCTGGCTAGCTACCACCTTCAAGTTGCAAATCTGTCGCCAAGCACCTAACGGTGTGTTCCGGCAGCCCCACTTGAAAGCCAGTTCCCATTCCCATTCCAGGTCGGCAACGCACCTGCATGCCTTCTGGTGTTGCAGATGTCTATGGGCGGCGGTAATCACTTACCATCAGGTGTCTCAGTTGCCCGTTTGCCCCCTATGATATAAATTTTATATCATAGGGGGCATTTATTATTATTTTATATTATAAAATAATAATAATACGATGCCTCCGATAATATTCCTTATCTGGATCACGTAGATGATGGAATACCTATCCTCAGGAACTCACTTCTTGATTCTCCAACTATCGCTGTCGGCGTAGTGTCATTCTCCTTGGCGTGGTGTCTAGATCTATTGCTAGGAGTTACAAAATGAATGGCGAATAAACAAACAAATATCTTATCTTAATATATACAAATCACGTGTCACGTTGTTTGTCCGCGATAGACTCCGAAACTACTGAACGTTACTTTTACCCCTAGGATAACAATGTACTATTTCATTACTCATACTCGGAAAGTAGGTCTGAAGTTGCCTGAGAAGCGGGTTGAAAGTAACCCTTTTCAGCCCTAGGGAGAATCGCTTTCAACTGACAACTGTCAAATTATTAAAAAAAAACTAGGTCTATTTTCACATTTCTATTGAACCATGTTTCAACTTTCTATACAGCCAGCGCGATGTAAAATTGAAATAACGTAAAGTTTAAGTAGGTATTCATTAAAATAAAATTCACTCACTTTTTCTTAAGCTAATTCCTATTTATATTTTTTATTCTCTTTAATTAATACTTAATAATTAAAGAAAATATTTTTTTTAGGTCGCCACAATGTAAATAAAAAATACTGGCTGAATAGCTAGCCGGCTAAAGAAAAAGAAATAGGTGGGAAAGTGTCAAGCGACTATCCGATCTTCACTCATTTTTTCTTTAGCTAATTCCTATTTTTATTTTGACTTTCCTTGCATTCGTAATGAAAAGCACAGTGTTACCCTCGGGAGAAAGACTTATTTAGTCCCTCGATCTATTGGCGCCCTCGCTACTTTCACCCCTAGGATAACAATGTACTATTAAAGACACATTAGTCATGTCGCCTTACATCCAGAACATAAGTGCAGACAATTGCACAAATTAGTCAAACGACACACAGAAGCGGGGCGGCCAGGCACTCGCGTTTCAAATATCGATATTTAGTAATATTGTAACCGACCGTATTGTGCAATGCAATAACATTGTATGCATCCCAATTACATTGGTGCTAATGGTTGCTGCTGACCAAGTTTCTCTATGGCAGAGCACAATTATATTGGCTCGGTACCTCTCTATTTAAAATATTCATTGCATTGAATTTAAATGTGGTACGAGTCCAAATGTTAATTTAGGTATATATAAGTTATGAAAAAAATAAGACAGATAAAATAAAATTTCACTACTATAACAAATAAAAAGACCGTCACGGCCGCACTCCAGCCGACTCCAGTCGGGTTCAACAGCAGAACTTTTCAAACTTTCATGGCCATAGTTTAATTTTAATTGCTTACAATCTTTCCGAATTAAGTTCGTCATTTGTACATGCTGTGCAATAAAGAATTAATAAATAAATCAAAATCCTCCGCCGCATCTGTCCGTCTGTCTGTCTCGTTCGTTCGTTGTTCATAATATTATCTCCAAAGTGGTGATTTTCCTGGAAGCTTTGCTAGGTGAATGCGTGCATAATGCATATGACATTTGCGATTACTTTATGAATAGAGGTGAATTATACTCCCGAGGTTCTTATTCAAACGTTTTTCATTAACGAAGAATGGAGTCGTTTATCAAACCGGATGCAGTAGTTGCATCTATTCAGTGCGCGTTGACTTATTGCATACCTATATTATACTGTAAGGCATGCATGTTTCGATGTCAATGATCTTACATTTTTCTACTATGCAATATCTATAAATGTTACCTGAATAAGATATTATGATATTAAGATTTAAGCTACATGTACCTAATGAATATAAAGATATTTATTATTTATTATAGTCATATTAGTACAACAAGAAGTAGCTATCGGTAATTTCCATATAATCCGAATACTGCAAATGTGAGTTTTTTTGTTTGTTTGTTTGTTGCGCTTTCACGACTTAACAACTCAACCGATGATCATGAAATGTACAGACGTTTTCAGGGGAACAGAGAAAGTTTTACTTTTTGTCTCGGTAGGTATTCTGGCGGGAACTCCGAAATTTACGCGGGTAAGACCTCAGGGTGCAGCTGGTACCTAATATGTTGTTATTATTGAGACCTAGTTGAGTAGGTCGCCAATCATAAAAGAATCTTTCAAAGTCAGCTGCTTTTAGAGCCAGCGCACACTATGCGACACGCGACAGCGCCAGCTCGACGACTAGATGCGACGACAGGCTGCGGCCTACAATTTTCATAAAATATGTATTTTGTACAAAGCTTCACACACTTGGCGCCAGAGTCGTAGAGTTGCAACGACAAGCTAGGGGGGTTGGAGCGCGCTCGTTACTTGTCGCTGCATCTAGACGACAGTTGTGCGACAGCGCAGCGTCAGTTTAGCTTTGAGCGCTAAGCACAAGGCAATTGCAACTAGAGACTCCATATTCACTCACAAGATGAACAACACGCCCGTCTTTCTCGAATAATCTAATACGTATCGCTTCCTGCACGACGTCTGTCGCAACAACTTGTCGTCGACGCAAGCGACAGCTTCGTGGCAAGTCGCGGCGACTACACGACGCGCGACGCAACGATGAGACGTGATTGGATTTACGAGGTAACGAAACGACTACGTGCTTTAGTGAATAAACATTGGATTTATCGACGTCAAAAAGAGCCACATTATGATCCAAATTTGAATGAGTGTTTTAACTTTGATTTCGAGCCCGCTCGCGCTGTGCACTGTGCAGTCGACTGATTGAGATTTGAGGCACTAATGAACTGTATTATGTATTATCACATCACTCAACTGTTACTATGATATGTCTGGGGGAAAGAGTGTTTCCCGGAGCTTAGAGACAGTGCTTTTATGTATACACTAGTTGTGCCCCGCAGTTTCACGTTAATTTCAGAGGTTCGCGGGAATTCCGGGATAAAAAGTACCCTATGTGTTAATCTGATGTATAAACTATATTATTGTAAAGTTTCATTTAAATCCATCCAGTAGCTTTTGCGTGAAAGAGTAACAAACATCCATCCATCCATACTTAGGTACAAACTTTCGCGTTTATAATATTAGTAGGATGAACATATTTTTTAAATCTAGTTCACGTATACATTATCTATGACACAGGCGTAAAATGCATGATACTGTTAGTTTAATTTTACGCTTCAATCGTTGAATTATCGTATCATAAGAAAATTTTAAACTCCTCACGTGAGTTCACTGATGTTATTAGACTACTTTTATCTAATCTAATTGGGCATTTCTGTCTCGGAGATCCAGATAGATGGTAACGCCCTGTATACAGCCTCAGCTACGTAACGTAAATTGCAACGCAGTGCTATATTCGTACACCTTCCGCATGCTAACAATACCGAAACGAAAATAAATACTTCAGTGTTTATAACTGTTTTAACTTCAATAATAAATAATGTAATGCTGCATTTGCTGGCTGACTGGAAGTATTAGTAGATATAGTATTATATTATCTGTGCTGGAAGTTTTCAACATTTAATTTATTACCTTAAGGAGGCTGATCGCGCTAAACGGGATTAACGGGAATGAGTCTACCAAAATAAAATCACTACAAAACCTAAATATTTTAACAAAACGTCTCAACTTCCTTTCAATCCTTTCTCTGCGGACTCAACTACATATTTGGACGATAATGAACAATCGACTGAACTTTTTACTCAAAACGTAGCAGTTTTTACAAAGATAAATATTCTTTGATATGTATTATTGTTTACAGTAAACAGCTGCTATTCCCCCCGGTTCCACCCGCGGTGATTTCCGAGTTCCCGCGGGAATTCCAGGATAAATTATACGTAGAAAGCTTCCTCTTGAATCACTCTATCTATTGGTGAAAGCCGCACGGAGATCCGTCAAGTAGACTGAGTTTATCGCGAACAGACAGACAGACGCGGCAGAGGACGTTGTTTTATAATATTACTAGCTGTCCCCCGCGATTTCATCCGCGGTAATTTCGGAGTCCCCGCGGGAATTCCGGGAAAAAGTACCTACTCTACGTCCTTCTTTGTACCCCTGACAGTAGTTTACAGTGATTAGTTGTTCCCCGCATTAATTCCGGAGTTCCCGCGGGAATTCCGGGATAAAAACTATCTTATCTTTTAAGTTGGGCCAAATTACAACATAGTGACCAAATTTCATCATGATCGATTCAGTAGTTTAGGAGTCCATCGCGGACAAACAACGTGACACGTGATTTATATGTATACTAGCTGTCCCCCGCGATTTCATCCGCGGTAATTTCGGAGTTCCCGCGGAGGTGGCGGGAAAAAAGTACTCTATGTCCTTCAGTTCCCGAGGGAATTCCGGGATAAAAACTATCCTATCTTTTAAGTTGGACCATATTATAAATGGTTGCAAAATTTTATTAAAATCCGTTCAGTAGTTTCGGAGTCCATCGCAGACAAACAACGTGATTGATATATTATATTAGATTAGAAGATAGATAAGGATGTAGTGACGAGTGATATTATTGGATTCTATGTGGATAACAATGTAGGGTAGCCTTAACGATAAAATTTCGTGCTTTGGTTTTGGCACTATCCACATCTAGGCACTATCTAATCAACACAATGAAAACCCACCAAATAAAAATATAATAAAATCATATAGGGCCTTCTGTATTTTTTATTTATATGTCATGCAAAGCTACTAATTAACAACAAAAAAAAAGATAACTTTTCTCAATATAAAAAAAGATATGAGTAGTTGAGTACCTATTAAGACCAAAAACCTCAAGGGTGTTTTTTTATTCACTTCGCAACACACAGATCTACTTGGTCCCACAGTAAGCTATTATTAGCTTGTGTCGTGGAAACCAAGCAAACGTGATATATATACTACACAGCATTACATATATATTATACTATAGATATATATAGGTACACACCCAGACTGGAAAGTGGAACACTGTATTCATTTCACAAAGTGCACCCCCACCGAGAATCGAACCCGGAACCTCTAGATTTGCGGGCAGGCATGGTGACCTACTACGCCAATCGGGCCGTCAAAGGGGAGAAAAAGCTCTCAACGTTGACGGCTTGCGTCAGTTTGTTTAACCATCGGGTGAGATGATATTATAGGATGTGTACTAAATCTTTGGTTTTATCTATATTACTTGATAAAATAAATTTATGTAGGTACGTACGGATTAATTATGGGGTTAGTTGTATTAGCAAAAGGAAAGAAATTAGAAAATCAATAATTTCTATGCGGCAATAGTAACGCGTTTTTTACGAACATAGCTGAGCCTATAACGAAAACACGCAATCGTGCCTTCTGAACCTGTAATTATAGGTATACAGAAATTTTATCATCCCCTTTTATTAGTGATACTTACAGCCTATGATAATAATTACTGACGTAATCGGTGCAATTATAATTTGGATAAATATCTGTAACAGCGTTAAATAAAGTCGACGTGTTTATCTATACGAGTTAATATCGAGATAGCTTCCATCTACGAACTTCGTTTTAAGTGGGTTATATTACATGTTTGTCTGAGCTAATCTATGGAACAGCTGTACAGGTCTAATGGGTATAGTAGGTATATAGTTACTATTTGTAGGGTGCTATTGTTCCGGAATTAAAGTACCCGTGGGAATTACAAGAAACCGCGTGGAACCACTCGTCTATCATAACTTTATCAGTTGAATTGAAACAAACTTAGGACTAAGTTGTAGTAGGACGTAGTACCTATCTAAAAGACTTCGCCGTCGATTTACTGTAACTCTTCTTTACTCTGTGGCTATAGCATCACGTGTAGGTACCTACCTATAGCCTATACTAGGTACATTCAGTGATTGATACAATCGCGTGACGGGAACAGCTCGTCTGCGTAACCTTTGTAATTCGTTGCAATTTTATGGTCAAACCTTCCGCGGTGGAGCTCCACTGTTGCTACTTTATAATAATTATTCTCCTCGTAACACTCGAAATTTATGATCTACCTATTAGAACAGAATAGAGAATAGGATAGAATAGAGGTTTATTTGGTAGGTACCAAAATTGAACACAAACTTAATAATTACCAAAGTAATTTTAAAATAGACAATATGGTACCAAAATGGCCACCACTCAGCATCTTTAATAGGTAGCTACTTACAATATTATTGTCTATTGCATAATTTTCGATGCCGCAAGAGGCAATATTATGTACCTAGGTAGGTACCTACGCGATCACAAAATATACATATACACATACACATATACTTATACCTATATTAAGTAGATTGGACGTAGCAAATGTATGTATTATATATGTATGTGTTAGCCGAATTAGATTATTCTCTTCACAGGCACTTTGTGGTCCGTGGTGTCACCGCATTTTCGAATACCATGCGAGCGCAGTCGCGGGCCACAGCTATAGTAGTATCAACTATCAAGTAACAGAGAAATTGTTACTCATCAGATAATTTGTTTTCAACATGTGCTTGACCTAAGAAAGCTATGAAGACTCATTGGAATTCAGTATAAAATACACAAGGGAGTTCTTTATTTTTTCAACGAAAGCACTTTGATAAAGCATTGACTTTGATTGACGGATGACTATAGATTCGAACGGTTTCAAAACGAGTGAAAAATCAACGAAAGTCTTTTGGATCGCAGGTATTATGCATCGGTATTAGACAATGTTTGGATTTTTATTGTACTATTCGGTAACTACAGTACATAGGACAGTTTGAAAGTGTTCAAACCTATCCAATAAAAAAGATGGAAGATGGCGATAATTTTTTTCGATTCTTCTACAGAATGCTTCCTACGTGTTGACACTGGATACCAGATAAGGTCACGGGACACGGTCCCACGATGCAAAAAATGCAAATGAGATGAAGTGTAAATGAGCGGTGCGTGCGTCGCCTGCCGATCGGGCCTGGCTTCGTATCCCGGACGCACCACCTCGAATTGTCAACATATCAGGCTATTTTATGAGGGGTTGTCAAGTTATCGTGCGTTCGTTGAGGTCGAATACTACATTGTTGTATTTATAATTCGCTTGTCATAAACTTTTGCGTTCCGAATTTAAATTGTTCGTATATTCATTATTCGTAGGTATACATTTGTTGTACATTATTGAACATAACTTTGGCGTTACGTCACCCGCTATATTATTGTAATTTTTTATTGTTTATTAGGGTTTCAGTAAGATAAGAAGGGAAGGAACCCTTATAAATCCCAACAGTCCCTCTCGTCTCATACAGCGTGGTCCAAACATACTCGCAAATACCTCCGCTACCTAAGAAATCAACGTATTAGGTAACAATAAAACTCATAAGAATCATGCTCATAAGAATAATATGAAATGTTTTGATAAATTTAAATAATGTTTAAAAATCGCTGAACGTACCTACCTAAGGGGTATTTATTAATTTCTAGGTTATTTTTTTTACGTAGGTTTATTTTCGAACGCTATTCTTTGGACCACCCTATAAACGTCGCGTCGCCAACTTGTGGCATTCTTAGCATAATTTTTTTTATTAAATCTGAGATTGGAGAGTTGTGAAATCCTTATTATTGGTCGTAAGTAATAAGTTAATATACTACAATATTAAGAATTTAGATACAAATGCAGTTAAGATTATATTATGTTTGCTATTTATTTTCTATGTTATTTGATTTGGAGAAGAGGACCCCCAAAGGAATTTCGAAATTCAGCCGGTGAAGCAGCGAGGATCAGCTGGTAGACCAGTAAAATCAATAAAAAGTTAATGACGTTAATAAATAGGAGGTAATTGCAAGGTACTTGCTCAATTGCATGCGCGTATTGTACAACATACTAGCAGCCCGGTGACTCTACACAAGTACACACAAATGAACTGATTCAAGTACTCTTCCAGAAGTAAAGACAGTTCACACACATTGTACATGACTTGTACGTACACGTGTTGTGCGTGTGTAGGAACGTATCTTAAGGTGGACAACGAGCTGACAGTAACTGTCAGAGTGAAAAATTGTCACATGTAAATTCTACATTTATTATTATGTCAAACTTTCCTAAGTTTTTACCAATGTCATTTGTGGGAGGCGGAGAGTGTCGCTTCTTTATTTAATCTCTATTTTTTAATACTAGTACGTGTGTCTATTTTGTAAACTGTTTAAATGTCGATTTCACCGATTTCTTGGAGTAGAATAAAATTTTACAGCGGCAGTAAAGACCCCACGAGCGGTGTGCGCTCGAGCTGGCTATGAGTCCCGGTCCCGGCCGACCGGAGCCAAATCTGGGCCTTTACCCGGTTTGCGGATAATTAAGCCCTTTTCTCTTTTATACAAATATTTTTATGAACATACCTATAGATTAAATAGGTATAAGCAGTGGGTACCTACATACACTCATTAATATTAGACATTCTGGAACAAGTTTAGGTACAACAATAAATAGGCACTTTTTAATCCTTAGGTTTCTCAAACCGAATAAATAGATACTTTATTGAGAATAATGTTATTTGTATTTTTAGAACTACAAAAATTTAGTTGAACATTTTCTAATTCATCACAGAAAGGTAGTTACGAATTTCACCTTCTCACTAGTTTAAAACGTACAAGAAACTTAAAGTTACTATGACCGTAAGTAGGTTCTATATGTATGTCAAGATAATATCGTAGGTATATAGTAAATTCTATAATAATCTATACCTATTTGAAAACTTCGGCAGCTAAGTACCAACAACATCGGCGAACGGATGTGGTAATTTAGTTTATATTGAACGCCTGTTCATGTTAGATAGCGCCCCAGAGTATATGTTCTTCCGGTATCTAAGAAATTTTTTTCCATACCGGTTTTCTTTTCCATCCGAAAAATTTGCTAACGTTCGTACCTACATAACATATATTTGCTGTTCAAGTAACGGGCCTACGTCATGTAGGTTTATGTAGATACGTAGGTACCGAAATGTGGGTATTTCTGCTTCGTCGCACATGGATCATTTTTTTTACACTGAGAACCTTATTTATTTATTTATTGGCACACCAACAGCATAGCATATACAATTATACATTATACAGTATTAAGTTATAGAAATTACCTATACATAGTATTATATTATCTGTACCTATACTTTACTTTGCACGGATGGTTTAATAATAAAATCTAAGTTTAGAAAGAGATTTAAAACAGCTCGAAGCAGCAAAAGATTTCTCAGATGAAATAAAAAGGTTTTCGGATTTCAATTTAACTCGCATTCCATTATATTTTTTTTAGTTTTTATTTTTTTAGATGGTAAAGGACAATATTTTGTAGGTAGGATATACCTACTACCTAACTTTATCGGAGTAACATTGTTACATTTTTGCGCCACACATTGTACAATTTATAGGTACATGATCTTCGTACAAATTGTCTCTACTCTCTATGTATATAATAGTCAATTAACCAGTCATCGATTGTATCTTTGCCAACTAGATTTAGTTTTATAGAGATTTTAAGAATAAGATAACACACTGTACACTTTTACAATCACGATATTTATAATAATACTAGCTGTCCCCCGCGGTTTCACCCACGGTAAATACGGAGTTCCCGCGGGAATTCCGGGATAAAAACTATCCTATCTTTTAAGTTGAACCATACGAGTTACAAAATTTTATCAAAATCCGTTCAGTAGTTTCAGAGTCCATCGCGGACAAACAACGTGACACGTGATTTATACATATAAGATTACTAGCTGTCCCCCACGATTTCATCCGCGGTAATTTCGGAGTTTCCGCGGAGGTTGCGGGAAAAAAGTACTTACTCTATGTCCTTCTTTACCTGTACCCCGACAGTAGTTTACGGTGATTAGCTGTTCCCCGCATTAGTGACGGAGTTCCCGCGGGAATTCCGGGATAAAAAACTATCCTATCTTTTAGGTTGGACCATATTATAAATGGTTACAAAATTTTATCAAAATCCGTTTAGTAGTTTCGGAGTCCATCGCGGACAAACAACGTGACACGTGATTTATATATATTAAGATGTATTATAAAGAGGTAAAGTTCGTGAATGGTGAGTTTGTGAATTTGTGACGTTGAAGGTCTGGATCTATTTAACCGATTTTGAAAATTATTTCCCTTATAGGAGGCTACGGTAGTCCTGAGTGACATACGGTATTTTTTATTCCGAAACTCCCTCGGAAATTCCGAAATAACTGCGGGTGAAAATACGGGAGACAGCTAGTATGATATAATTTGCCCGTTAAAGGTAAAGTGTTTTTATTGACCAGTGCATACGGGTCCGAAGTTGGAAAGATCTCAAAACAATCTCTTGGGTTTATTTCTAATTTTCTACCTACCTACTCGACATAAAATCATAAAAAGTTAAGTAGGTATCATAAATTTACTTCATCAAGTCTCCTTATATGCATTATACTAGCTGTTCCCCGCGGCACTCGCGGTAATTTCGGAGTTCCCGCGGAAATTTCGGGTTACAACATAGTCTATGTTATCTAGGGATAATGTAGCATTCTAATGATGAAAGAATTTTTTAAAATCGGTCCACTAGTTTTTAGTTAAATCGTAAGAAACAAACAAAAATACAAATAGGCATAAGTATACCCTGTATAATATTAGTATAGATTACCTAACAAATATGTAAAACCAACTTAATCCGCGTCGTGGTCAAAGTTGTCCCGCCTTCTCCATAAACAATAATGCCTTTGTTTAGGCCACTAAGTCGCCGCATCGCATCGCATGTTAACGATTAACGAGTCCAACGGACCAAAAGGCACCCATAATGAATAAGACTTAGTTATTAAGCATCCATAAAGTTTTATAATTACTTACATATAACTTAATAGTGACCACATATTGTTTAGGTTTAATTTTATTCCTCGAATGGCTTTAATTGACTAGATACCTAGTCTTGCATATCTTATACCAATATTATAAACTGGTAAAGTTTGTGAGTTGGGCGGTTGTAGAGGGTAATCTCTGGATCTACTAAGCCGATTTTGAAAAATTCTGTCACTAACAGGAAGCTGCAGTGTTTCTGAGTGACATAAGGTACCATGCACCTACCTACTTTTGTCTCGGAATTCTCATGGGAACTCCGACTCTGGGTGAAACCGCTGGGGACAGCTAGTATTTAATATAAGGTGGTAAAGTTTGTAAGATTTGATATAGGCGATAATTTTTGGAACGACTGAATCGATTCTACGATATATGAATAGTTTTTATCTCGAAAAAGTGTTCCTGCGGGATACATAAATTCATGCGTCCGAAACAGGATAAAACATTATTTCAGGATAAAACTGAAATCATTGGTAGATATCGCTCTACAAAATTAAGTACCTAATTCATAATCATAATCAGATTTCAGGAAGTAAGTATACGTGCCATAGTAGGTCGACTTTTACGACAATCCGACTATCAGCTATTTAAGGATAAAAGGTACCCTAGGTATATGTCCATTTCTGTATACCCGTTAAGGCGTGAAAGCGTAACAAACAATCAAACAAACTCACTTTCGCAATAATTATAGTCAGTATACAATACTATAATAAAGATTTTAATATATCATGTATAGTACGGATTATGATCCATACGAGCATTTATTATCGATATATTTAGTATCGATTCAAACATTGAATTGAAACTGTGATTAAAACAGTAATATAAGACCTCATTTTAACAGTATTCAAACAAAAGCTCGCAACTCTCGAATCCGCATTGTAGGTAGGTACCTACATTCAATTCGGTTACGTCCCAAACGATAACCAGCGCTGAAGATAATATAAACAATAGAGATTACAAGAAAATAAACCGTAAGACAAAAGGAATGGCAAGAGAACCGCGGCTTTCGATGGACCTATAGGTACCTTCTGAAAGCTTTTTAGAACCCCACAGACTAAACCCCTATGCGAAAGTTGTAGCATTTAAACAACAACTGTCAAGATGAAAACAGCACGGTCTTTCGCGTTTCGGAGAAATTAAATTCTCCAAAGGTCCCTTTTAATTTTCTTACCTTACTTATTCGAAACAATCGAATCTCTTTTAATTGTTTCACAGAATATCCGCAGGCTTTGTTTGAATTTCTTTTGAGGTAGGTAAGTTCCGTTAATTGATGTTTACAATTAGTAAATTAAATATGGTGTTTGTTTATAATTCAATTATTATATTAATTGCGAGATGCCTACCGACTGAAGTACCTACCTGAAGTCAATGAAGTGTACTTTAAAAAGCTGAAAGCATCATGACAAATGAAGCTACTGACATGTAGCTATGTGTTTATTGTACCTATTATTGTGAACTGGCTAGGCGTTTGACCACAGCTCATCTGATGTTAAGTGTGGTCAAAGACTGCAAACACACTATGGGAACTATAGCTTTCAAGTGAGGCTGCCGGAACAAACCGTTAGGTGCTTGGCGACAATTTTTCAACTTGATAGTGGTAGCTACTAACTGGCCAGCCGTGCACTAGAAAATTTACCACCATGCTATGGTTTCCTCACGATGTTTTTCTTCACCGACAGCTCAAGTTTTTAAAGGGTTTGATGTTTGAACCTACGCCTTGCGGCGTTTGATCCGAACGCACCTACCACTGAGCTATCATGGTTACGTTATCTCAATTCATATTACCTAACGATGTCGTAACGAATAAAGTGAATTTCATTTCATTCATTCATTCATTTCATTTCATTTCTACTGCACCACGAATGGTGTGCCGCTTTCAAATTTCCTGTATAATCGAAATCAAGAACAACAACTAAACTTTATAGCTCATAATGCTGTCATAACGTTAGTAGAGTTGGCGCAAATGTTATATTGAGACTTCTTCTTCAATTATGCAGTTTAATTATATTAATAATTCTGCTAGAAAACACGGCACTGGAGAACCAGGAGGTACATTGATTAGGGTAAACAAAATGGTTTTTGGCAGTTTCTGGCTGGAGCAACGTTATAAATAAGTATAGTAATCTGGGGTTCTAGGAAAATATTTTTATTCCAGGAAAAATTTAGATGGTAGCTATTGAGCTTGTTTTATTAGCGCAAGAAGATTACGTATTCACGGAAATCCCCCATTTGTGTAGGTAATTCGAGACTGGCGACTCTCGCCGGGACTCGGGAAGTGTTACCGCGCGCATCTTAATGCATTTGGAGAGTCAACATAATATCAACACACCGGGGAAGGACCGCCCAGAGGTAAGGTAATCACTACGGGACCGCCTGTGGAAATATTTTGTGTTGACACTAGTGCTGATATTGTACTGTATTTTTTATTCATAAATTCATTATTTACATGTCAAATTAAATTATAAAATTCATTAAAATATACAAAATTAAGACTAATCTTATATCTTAAGTTAGCTATATATGTGCATATAGATTAATTTATATGTAATTAGACCAGCAGCCATGTTTTATATTTGACTATTTATGTTGCCAAGACTTGGAAGAGCAGGCCACTTAGAATCGAGAAACTCGTCGATACTATAAAATGCGTGGTCAAGAAGCAATTTTTTTTATTTAGGTTAAATTTAATAATGTCAAGAGTTTTTATGTCACTGGGTATTCTGTTAAAGATCGTGACCGCCATCACCTGCAGGGATTTAGCAGTTTTTTGTAACCTATGTTTTGGTACTTTGAGATCATTGCGAACCCTGGTATTAAGTTCGTGAGTGTCTCCCGTAGGAAACTATTCGATGTTGTACTTCACGTACCTACTTTGCAACTTCGAATATGTATGTGCAAGGAAGCGTCAATATTTTGTGATGTTGAAACAGTCCCCTTGCTGGGTGATCCCACAGGGTGATACGCAGGCCCTTTGGTTTCAACGGGCACAGATAATATAATACTGCAACGGGTATCCACCAATGATAAATGAGGTGAGGTTTTAGACACCCCCCCCCCCCCCCCCCCCTCCCATACTCAAAATCACGTGTTTATTTTTTTAACCGACTTCCAAAAAGGAGGAGGTTCTATGTTCGATTGTATGTATGTTTTTTTTTTTTTTTTTTTTTTTTTTTTTTTTATGTATGTTCACCGATTACTCGAAGACGGTTGGACCAATTTGGAATTTTTTTTTTGTGTTTGAAAGGGTTTACTCCCAATTAGGTCCCATTGCCACCGAGTCGGGATCTGATGATGGGATCTTGGAGAAATCGAGGGAACTCTTCAAAAATTATAGGCACACCTATAGCGATTTGGGTATTTTTTATAGTAAATCGTTCATTTGCTGATGAAAAGCAAAATTTGAAGAAGTGGAACTGATGATGAAGACCACGTATGGTCATCAGAACTACTTAACAATAATACCTATTTCATGGGTTCCGATTGGAGCGATTTCAAAAATTGTTTTTTTTTTGTTTGAAAGGGGATACTCCCAAATCGATTCCATTGTCACCAAATTGAGATCTGATGATGGGATCTTGGAGTAATCGAGGGAACTCTTCAAAAATTATAGGTACACCTATAGCGATTTTTGTATTTTTTATAGTAAATCGTTTATTTGCTTTCGGAAACCAAAATTTGAAGAAGTGGAACTGATGATGAAAACCACAGATGGTCATCGGAACTACTCAATAATAGGTATTTCACGGGTTCTGAATCGTTAACTTTGATATGGTTTCTAAACAATTTATGCCCGTCACAATGTATATGGTCAAGTGGAACTGATGGTGATGCACTAGGAGAACTCCTCAACAATTAACGTCCCCGCGTCGGGAAAAGTAATATTTTGTAAAAGGTGATGAGCAGTTGACATTAGGCTATTGTAACTTAGAGAAATTACCAACTAAGTCACTTAAAAGCGAAAAATAAACAAAATTTTTTAACAAAAAAATTAAAACCGACTTCCAAAAACACAAAACTGAAAAGCTAAAAATAAAATGCTAAAATTAACAAAATACCGATTTAATCCAAAAGACAAAAACACACGTAATATTATTATTGGTTTGTGCTACCACTGATCGGTATGAAGTCGGTGACAAGCCAAATATGGAGGGGGTAGATGGGCTAAGCTGACTCCCGCCACCAGCTCTTCGTGAGCAGAACAACCTAAGTGGGCAGACACCAGCGGGCTTGTCACCGAATTCAAACCGATCAGTGGTAGCACAAACCAATAATAATATTACGTGTGTTTTTGTCTTTTGGATTAAATCGGTATTTTGTTAATTTTATTATTACAAAGTATATTTAAATTTTCCGAATATTATCTTTAAATACAGGCAATGGTGAGTCAAGGCCACGCGTCGCTGTTTGGTTTAGAAATCGTGTGTTCAACGAAAAATAAATACACGTGATATCTCATTATATCCCCCCCTCCCTCCTTGTGATTGATAGTTCGTGATTTTTCTGGACCCCTCCCTGACTACCTTTAATGTCCAGGCCCTTAACTTCAGCAGTAAAATCTTGTAAAAACATTTATTTAAAATTCGTAATTTAAGTATATGAGAACTCTGAACAAGCCAAGTCAGACCTTAGGCTTCAATATATTATTTATTCGTCATTGCACAAAATGTTCAAATGGCGATTTATGCCTTGCGGCATTCTCTACCAGTTTTATCCTAAATTATAAGAAGAAATATTTCAAGAAAAAAAAAGAAGTATTTCAAGTTGTTATAAGTAAATTTCAGGAGTGACCATTGAACTTGGCACCCATTTTACATCTCACATCTTTTGTCGTCGGAGGCAACAACCAAGACATATAATGTCATAATATTGAACTTGACTCTCATTCTCATTTATGTTTTTGATGTGATAAAATAGAACCGAAAGAGAAGTGTATCCCACTGTTATAGTATACCTTGTCAGTCTCGCTCGGTACATACTGAGTAGCTATAAGTACGTTCCTACTTATAATCTAAATTCTTCCAGTAGTTTACACGTGACGAATAAATATTAAAGCTGATAAACAATTTTATCATAAGAGTATTTAAACATAAATTACCTAAACAAATTAAAAAAGGTAGGCGATTATCTCAGGAACACTGATAGATTAGATAGAAAGGTAAGTAGGTAGGTAATTACAGTAGCCCTTATGACTGGGCTGCAATCTCAGAACTAGGAGTCCTTCAGGGAATCCTGAAATTCACGTGAGTGGGAACGCGGGCAACAGCTCAATGTACATATATGTATACATACCTATAGTCATAAATTTTGGAACAACATACACTCGTATGTTATTACAAGTCGAGCCCCTCGGCACGCCGCAGCGTAGGTACGATCAGCCTAAGCGGATGCATCGTAATGACATAAATGCAAATTCGAACATTTCAGCTTCCTGCCGCCTGCGCCGCGCGCCGCCGGCTACCGCTAAGCGATTCAGAAACTGCACCGGTTCGGTTACCAACTACCGGTTACTGGTATAAGGAGAACCACAGAACAGATAGAAGGGAGTGAAGGGACATCTGTCATCTTATCAGTTTAGTGTGGAAGCAAACGAAAACCAGTGTCGCCGGGTGATTTTAGCGCACATAAAATTATTCATCATGCACAACATTCACTAAAGTAAAGAATTTTTACCTATAGGCAGGTAACTGTTTTCATAATTCACTGTTTTGGAAGTATTGTGATAAATATACGCCAGTAAATTTGGACAAGTTAGGGCATTTGCTCTAACTTCCTTTGCATCCGTGGCGCCCCTGCCCCGCCAACATGTCCTTTCTAGTTAATTTATTTTCTCTGTGAGGTAACCCATCGTTTATAAATGCCATATTTAGAAAACACCACAACGGTTTTTACTACGTGAGCATTGGTAATAATTGGTCGCAACTCGTGAGTTATTTCCGCCATATTGAACTAAGTTTAATTAAAGTCTCGTATCGAGTCGAGTTTTTTATTAGTTAGTGACTGTGTTCAAATGCCTGGAGTAAATGAAGTGGTTGTTTGACTGGATATCAAGTTTTGATTGATTGGTGTCGTACAGTAGGTACCTACAGGCGAACGGAGTTGCAATCACTGATCGCGTCAAGTCGGGGGGTGACATCTATGTACGTAGGAAGTACTTACTTAAAATAATTTAAAATAACTTATTATTGACGAGAAATGATGG
This sequence comes from Zygaena filipendulae, assembly GCA_907165275.2. NCBI lineage: Eukaryota > Metazoa > Arthropoda > Insecta > Lepidoptera > Zygaenidae > Zygaena > Zygaena filipendulae. The sequence continues at coordinate 10,634,298 of OU015651.1, forward strand.
TAGGTACCTACTTATAATATTATCACTAGTTGTACCCCGCGGTTTCATTCAAAAGAGTGGAACCACAAAACTCTGAATGTCATACATCCATTGATCATAATTTGAACAAGTCTGATTGTAAGGCTGGAAATTGCAATTTACGTACTAATATTATAAATGCGAAAGTAACTGTCTATCTGTCTGTTACGCTTTCACGCCTTAACGGCTCAACCGATCATCATGAAATTTTGTGCACACGTCGTCAGAGGTAAGTACAGAGAAGGACATAGCATAATGGCCCGGAATTTTCGCCGGAACTCCAAAATCAGTCCCTGTGAAATCTCATAAAATTTTCCATACATCGTTGTCAGGGGTACAGAAAAGGATATAGGTACTAATAGGTAGGTATTTTGTATCTCGGAATCCCTGCGGGATCTCCGTTTCCGCGGGTGAAACCGTAGGAAACAGCTAGTATTAGATAGGTAATAGGTACTATATAGTTCAAGGTTCTATGTCGATTCAGTCAAAGCCCATTATATCGCTGGGTGAACTATGCTACAACCATTAGATATTATTGACGGCTTAAAAATGGTACTCTTAGGAGTCATAGGTAGGATACATAATAGTTCAAGTTTTATAGCTTTACTAGCTTAAAAACGCGTTTCATAAATCGCAGCTACAACTTTGTTTGAAAGCTTGGAGCATATTCTTTTGTTGTAGCTCAGTTACCTATGTATTTATGTATATTCAACTGGGTGAATTACGATAAAAGATAAATTAATGATCGGGCTACTGTGGCGACTAAAAGGTAAATGAAACAACTAACAATAGCTTTCGTTTGATTTATTGAGTTCGTTTAACATATCATAAACATATCATAAACATACTATATTTTGGTTCAGTCGGAAACTTAAAGAACTAAATAGGTACTACATTTGGTACTACAAACAATAAAGACAGCGAGCGCTGCTGTGCTGAACATACACGTGTTCAGTACAAAATTATCATTAATTTTATTATTACTATAATATCCACATTATTACAGAGCTGCCACAAATTCAATTTTACCTACTGGTATATGCTCACTCATATTATGGCCTATGCACCCATTGTTGTTACCTACAACATGTCTATTCGGGACATGATTCTTTAACTATCTAATATAACAAAATCATCAACAGGAAGGTAGGTGTGTCGATTTACATATTAATTGCGTGTTTGTATTTACCGAATGCCGAAGGTTCTTAAGATTCAATTTAGATCGAGATTTAATTATCTAATTTGTGAGCAAGTAGGTACCTACATAATTTATTCCTTACAAAATATCAATTTACAACATATCTACTACCTATACAAAACGTAGTTTTATTGAAATCAGTACACAATTTCGTAAAAAAATATACGGACGTGTGAAAATGCAGTGTAAAACTAAGGGTGCAAACATTTTTAATTTATCACAGGGCTTAGCGACGTAATTATTTATTACACAAAGAAGAAATTTACAATTACTCGCTCAGCTCGAACCGAGTCGCTCATTAAGAATAACTTTTCACAATGCCAAATAAAAAAGAAGTTAAAATATAAAATATGTAGATACTTAACACAGGAAAGCGAATATGAAAACAATGGTGATACAAATAAAATTTAAAAAAGTAAAAAAAAAAGTAGAGCAAGTTAAAGTATGGAACAAAGAAAGATAGCAAAATACAAAACAAGTTAAATATAAACGCATAAAATAAACGTGGTTTCTTTTTTTTATAATTGTTTCGAATACATAAAGCCAGAAGCCCATATTAAGCTGAGTATTAGAATACTGTAGTGAGCGATCGGGATTCTCACATATTATTTATGTACCAATTCACACGAGTTTTGTTTGACCCAACACATAATTATACATTTATGATTAAATAAAATAATAATTCAAAACCACGACAACTTTATATGTAGATATAAATTCACAACAATTATATTTTAGAACTCTATGGAATAGAATGGATAAAAAAAAATAGAATGGATGTTTCTAGCAACCAAAATGTCATCATTATTTATTGTTCACGAACCAATATAGAAGAGTGCAAATAAAATAGGAACATATTTTTCGACGGATCGTCTATCTCCCTCACTTTTGAAAAGCACAAGATCTCTACTTATATCTCTTACTATTAAAAACAACTGGTAAAAGACAGTGATAAGGATTATTAACTAGCATTTTTGAGGAAGTCATTACAGTAAAATTACTCTATTTAGCATCAATTTTCATCATCTCTTTAGATTCAATCATCAGCTTAACCATTCGTAAGCCTAGAGAGCATGTTAAAGAACTTGAAAAATAAAAATCAATCACCAAATAAGGGACTGTAAGCATGGGATGGCTAATAATTAATTAGATAAAAATCACACAAATTAAGAAATATAACAACACTCAGTTTACGGACGATTTGCAGATTTCTAGCGTACGTAGTCTCGCTATACTAATTATTCACAAGAAAACAACCTTACGAAATGTAGGTACTTAAAATCAATATACACTTAAATTATACACTAAACTACTTACCGCCGCACTCAGAGTCGACTTTAATGATTACTTAGTTAAGTATAGATTTTTAAAAGAAAACTGCCGCGATCAGACAAGTTTAATAAATTCATGTTAATTGGCATTTAACTAATTAAGTTACATCTCATTAAATGCCAATTAACATTAATTTACTGAACGTCTCTAATTGCGGCAGTTTTGTTTTAAAAATCTATACTTAACTAAGTAATCATTAAAGTCGACTCTGAGTGCGGCGATTAGACAATCAGGCTTGTCACTTGTGTACTTCATACAAACACACCACTAACGAACGCTTTGAATGCAATGAGTATCCAATTTATTATTTTTGTTCATTAATTTTTTGTTACGTCTTTGGTAAAATTAAAAAACTATTATAATCAATAAAAAAAAATCTTCAATTATACGTTCATAAAAGCCAGATAAAAGCAATGAAGATGCCATAAATGAAAATAAATTGTACATTATTAAAAATACAATGGGTATAAAATATAAAACTGACAAAGCAAAAATAAAAGACGTTTGCAACAACGATTCCTGTAATTTCAATAAAAATGCCTCTCCAGTCAGTCTATAACTACTTATAGCTAATACGAGTTACGTATAACGTATTTATAATACAATCATTATGTACAAAGCAATAGATACAGTATTAATTAGTATTTATTGTGTACACCTTAAGGGTGATTATTCGTTGGGCTCATCTTAGATGCAGACCTACCCTGTGTAGCCTACACTTAACAATCTTTTCAACAACCATTTATTATTTTAATGATCATCACTTGGCTAACAATATCATACACTATTATTCGGCCGAGTCAAAGTACGTCGAGGTCGGTATAATAGATATTATATTTTTATTTTTGTAAAGTGCTCGTCGAGTGCCACTGCAGAAGCTATTACCGACTTCATTCGAAGTGCCGCAAATTACGCTCTGTGAAAACTGAAAGTGTCTCCCGACATAACTATGTAATATTTATTTAAAGGGGTTATCGACACTTGGGACGTGTCAGATATTCAAATGTAAGCAATTTTCACACGACAGTCGCATAAAATAAAAATAATCTCCACGTTTATTATTATTATAAAGGGTCTTTCAATAAGGACGGGTCGATTTTGACATGAAATAAAAAAGGCCGTGTGTGAGATTTTAACGATTTTTTTTTTTAATTTGAAAGAGCTATATATGCCATTATGTGTGGAAAATCACATCGTTTAAATGTCCGCCGCGGCTTCTCACGGTGGCACGAATTCGAGTTGTCCAATGTTCAACAACTCTGCCGCATAGTTCGGGTTGAATTTCAGCGATAGCCTGAGCTATGTTGACTTTAAGGGCATCGGTCGATTGTGGGTTATTGGTATAGACCTGCGACTTAAGAAAACCCCACAAAAAAAAGTCTAAAGGTGATAAGTCGCAGGATCTCGGTGGCCAATTCACAATTCAATTTGAAGGACCACCTCGTCTGCCGTAAAATGGGCGCAATGCACGTAACGTTTGCACTAACGAACACTCATTTTGGTAATACATTTTTAACATTTGGACGTGTTGCTCAACCGTGTAACTTGCCATGGTGATTTGGCATTACTAACTGAATAAAAAAATATAGGTTAGAAAGACGACGTTAAAACAACATGGCCGCCACAGGCTGCCAACATCGACCCGTCCCTATTGAAAGACCCTTTACTATTTTCTCACTCTAGCTAGCAATGCGTCTTTACGATTGCACTGACGTATCTAACCGCAATAACGATTTACCTATTTCAAGTATCGCAAACTTAAATATAGATCAACAAGGGATGGATTTACGAGTATTTAGTACAACTTGCACACATTAGCTACAAAAGAAATATATTTTTATTATTTAAAAATAAACTGTAAACAGTTGCCAGAACGGTACGGGAATAGTGGTCGCCGTAAATACGAGTACAAAGAGTTCACAACGCAATATTGTCACCCAGTTCAGGCCTTACTACAAGTTAAATCTAATGATCGAGAATCTATCTCTCAGTGTAGTAAGGGAAAGAGACGGAGCTAAAGATGATCATAGGTTATATGACTATATGTACGTAACTATTATAATTTAACCAGCTATCTTGCGTGGCGATTTGTGTCTTTCTTCATGTTACGTACCACTTTACGTATCGATTAATAATCACGGATAATAATAAATCCTATTGTTTATCATATCTATAAATAAACCAAACGTAAGCAACGCGTCAGTACAGGGGACGAAAGCAATAACGAAAGGGGACACCCCCATAAACAAGTTCGTTTCTAAATATACAACTGCAACAAACTGACGCAGTAGCTCGAGCGTCCGGCACACTAGGCGACTTTTTGTTCGCGCCCGATTACACACTTCATGCAACGAGACCTTGACGACGCGCAAAGTGCAGTGAGAGAAAGTCGTCTTGCAGTGACCCAATTAAGGCAAGACACAAACTGCACGATAATAAAATCGACGATCGGATTGGCGCGAGTGGACAAATTAAGAGGTACCGGGTTCAATTACCAGTGGGGTCGGACTTTGTGTAATGAACTCTGGATTTCGCTTTCTAGTCTGGGCGTGCGTTGTATACTTGTATACGTATCCATAGTATAATAACATTTGCTCGGTTTCCGCGACAAAAGCGTATATGTATATAGATTTGTGTTATGAAATATTATTATTAACTGTAAAGTATACCATATATTCGTAACTTAAAAATAAATGCGCCTTTTTAAACTGCAAAGAGATCGTGACGAGTAGAGTTGGTTTAAAATTAAACAATACGTCACATATTATCTTATGATACAATACGAGAATGTCTTCTTAGCGAAACGTCACGAAGCGTCCATGTCAACGACTCCCCGTAACGACACTTCAGTGGTGTCGTTAAATTATATGTTCTCTATATCACGATCGTTACATTTGTTATCGTCTATACAATAACTGATGTACGCAGTATTAACCTGACAATAATTTATCATTAAAATATCGTCCTATATTATGTACCTACAGCTGGTGCTAATAAACATGGCATATTTATTATGTAATATAATATAACAATGTTAACACACAATAATATGCAGTTTAATAATAATCGTTCGTTTGCACTATCAACACTACAGATGTACGTCATTATCAAATTATTTCACAACAACGACACCCACAAGATGTCGTTAAGGGGGTATACTTGACATTGAACGCATTAAAATACGTATATATACCTATAACCGTTCTGGTATCTACACAGTACGTTTTAGAATGACTAGTGTACGCACTAGGGGGGGTGTGTGTGACGTCACCGTCCACGGGTTGCCCTCGAACAGGTTACTTGCCCCTGTACCTCTCGGTGGTGGCGTCTTCGAGGTTGCTGTCCCAATCGAACTCGGTAACTCCGTTCCGGGGCGACACCTCGCCCAAATGTTTCCAGCGGTATTTGAAATCGGCATCGCGCTTCTTGAGCGCTTTGAATCTGTTTAACAACGTACATCTGTTACGTACATGTAACAAATTCTTTTTACTGTCCTTCTATAAAGGTACATGGTGGAATCCTCAAGTGGGCGTGGATGGCAAAACTCGAAACCACGAGAAATAGCGAAAAGTATTCAAAGGGTTCTCGGGGCCGATTTCGATAAAAATTATATAACTTTACGCTCCGATTGTGGGGGGGGGATTGATTGTGATCAGCGTGCACACTAACCTCTTGAACATGAGACTCTTGGCGTACTCGTACAGCTCCAGGTCGAGCGAGTTGAGTCGCTTGACGCGCGCCACCTGCGCGGGCGTCAGCTCGGCGAGCGTCGCCGCCGACACGGTCGCGTTGTGCTGCGTGAACGGCACCGCGAAGCGCAGGTTGAACGTCTCCTCAAATACGTACTGCGATATCTGATGTAGGAACACCACACCACCAATTTGTACAGAGCGGAAATAAATGATCCTGATTGCAGGGGAAACACTTACCGCCGCATTCAGAGTCGACTTTAATGATTACTTAGTTAAGTATAGATTTTTAAAATAAAACTGGCGCAATCAGACCAGTTTAAATTTAATGAGATGTAACTTAATTAGTTAAATGCCAATTAACATTAATTTATTAAACTTGTCTGATTGCGGCAGTTTTGTTTTAAAAATCTTTACTTAACTAAGTAATCAATAAAGTCGACTCTGAGTGCGTGTAATAGGCATTTCGAAAGACTGTGAAAGAAACTGCGAAGAGCAACTAGTAAAAAAATAAATAAAAGTGCATTGAAATATTTTTGAAGTTGAAAGTATAACATTTAGTACTTTTTAACCGACTTTACTATTTATTTAAAATAATAGCATTTAGAATTTAAAGAATGACTTAAATTAACTTCTGATTACCACTTATTCTATGTATTATTTAAGAAATTATATATTCAATATTAATTAGAGTACTGTTTCCCTACAACTACCTACAGCTTTTATGTAATTCGGTATCTTCTAAGACTCATGTATATTTGCCAAATTGCTATATAGTATAAGGACATTAAAAGCAGAGATTTTTTTGTTTGCGTAATAAAATTAGTGCCCCATTTATAGGAACAAATTGCGTGAAAAAATTCAATGTGCAAAATGTTCGCACAAATTTTTTTACCAAGGTTTTTTAGGTATTAGAAAGTTTCGTCAAATTTCCACATTTGCAATGTTAATGGCCAGATTTGTTCAGAGTGAGTTTTACGTATTTACGTACGTACGTACCTACGTAACACGATGTACGGATATTTCTATAGTCGTTTAGCATGGTTTTTCTCGCAGATTTTGGATTAAAGCAAACACTGCAACTGATGGGTTCAGTTTTCATCCCGTCACGTTTAAAGTTTAGTTTTTTTTTCAGTCTTAAATTTCAAAATTTGATGTTTCTGGTTTCAATGGTTTCGGGTCTGGGTAAATATATCAGTCAATCGGCAATCATTGAGGTGTATGCAAAATTTCACGCGGTCTGTTAATTTCGGAGTTTCCGCAGGAATGCCGTGATAAAAGTATCCGATGTCCTTTTCTGTACGCTTTACATCGTGTCTGCAAAATTTCATGATAATCGGATGAGTAGTTAAGATGTGAAAAGGTAACAGACAGACAGACAGACAAGAGTTACATTCACATTTAAAATTTGGCATACTTCCTCCAAGTATGCCAAAATAAATTATAACAAATGTTATATTTATTTTGGCATACTTCCTCCTATAAACCTTGATAGCTACTACAAATATTTTTAATAATGTACCTGTGAAATAATAAGATCGCACCGAGCGATCGTTAATATTGAATACTAGCTATACCCCGCGGTTTCATCCGCATGAGTTTCGGAATTCCCACAGGAACTCTAAAGTAGCCTAATTACTACTTATAACATTGACAGCTAATTAGCAGTGACAGTACCGTTGAAATCGGTTCAACCATTTCGGAGATTCACCCGCGTGAGTTTCGGAATTCCCGCAGGAACTCCAAAGTAGCTTGACTTACTCCTTATAACACCAGCTAAATAGCAGTGAAAGTCTCGTCGAAAGCGCGGTCGAACCGTTTCGGTGATTAGCTGTTCCCGCGTTAATTTCGGAGTTCCCGCGCGAATTCCGGGATAAAAAATACCTTAATAATTATGTCCTTCTCCCCTGACAACGTGTATGCAAAATTTCATGATAATCAGATGAGTAGTTGAGGCGTGGAAAGGACGAAAGAAGGAAAGACAGACAAAAGTTACTTTCGTATTTAAAATGTTAGATCTTCACTCTCTTTACATTTATATTGGCACACTTCCTATAAACCTTGATATAGACTACAAAGATTTTTAATAATGTACCTGTGAAATAAGCTCGCACCGAGCGACCGTAAATATTGAATATTCATAGGGGCTAAGTGCGTTTTCTGGTCGGCAACACGGTACTGGCGTTTTGCCGGCAAATGGCGTCGCCGCCGATATCTGGCGAGCGCGTGAATAATGACCGAAGTTATCTGCGCGCGGGGTCACTGCACCACAATAGGTGGAGGTGGCGACAATCTATACTCGTAGGTGCCTTAGGTGGCCTACACTCCAGTCTCCAACTACTAGCCAGCGTGCAGCGCTAGCGACACGGGACTAATGCGACCACAGAGATAATAACAACATTAATTAGACAGGACAGGGCACACAGGGCATGCAGGCGGCGCGGGGCACGCGCGCGCGCTTGGTTGCAAAAGAAGTTGAGCAAATGCTCTAACTTTCTCAAAGCTTTCTTTACCAGTAGGTACAGATTTTCTATTTCACCAAGTACATTTGGCTATGATTGTTGTGAGATGTGCATTGTTTTAGTGTGCGTAACTTTGGGAACGCTCAGTGTCGATTGCAATGATGTTTTCAAGCACAAATGCGCTCATCGGTACCGTCATTACTACAGCCAGGGCAGAGCGGACTTGGTGAAATAGGACTGTGAATTATGAAAATCGTGACTAATTAAAAAATTAACCAACTTGAGTTTAATACATTTTTGGGCGTATGGAATAGTTTTGTGTAAGAAAACCATCCGGCGACACCGGTTTTCATTGAGTTTTATACTAAACTGAGTCCTTCTATATCCGTTCTGTGAACGCGACCCACATAACGCACGATTAACTGACGCCACACTTTACGATATGGCGCGATAACTTTACGACAATATTATTAAATTACGATATGAATATATGCATAGAGCGATAAATTCTGCTTCTATCTCGAACATGAGTCGGTAAAACGTCGGACCTACCTTTAAGATTAATAGGCATCTGCACTTTCCCTCTCGCGATATTTTCCTTGGAACGATTCCTCGCACTCACCAGCACCCAATTGGCGTTATTCAACGTTGCGGTATTATTCAAATAACCGCGACAGTTATTACGGCTTAAGGGTTCCGTGTGTACGATGGGTTTTACAACATCGTCATAATAAAGGGGGCTCTAATAACTTAAAAATTATACCGACACCTTTATTATGTGGTATAAAGTTCCAGCTATCCTTATTATCCGCGATATTTTGTTCCTCTGAAGTTTGTTTCATTTGTTTAAGTGAATTTATGAAAGAAATCAGGTTGTCAGGGATACAGAGAAGGGTGCTTTTTGTTCAGGAATTCCCACGGGAACTCCGTAGTTACCGCGGGTGAAACTGCGGCTAACAGCTAGTATTTTATAACTACAAACATGCAACTTGTCAGAGAATTCCCGCAGGAACTCCAAAATTATTGCAAGTGAAGTCCCAAGGAACAGCTAGCACTATATAAAGATTAAGGTATGCTACCAGAGGGGCTATTGTAACTTTTGTGTCTATCATTTTTCGGTTGCAAACAAAAACATGGCGGTTTTGTAATCACAATATGCACGTTTTGACACCTACTATATCTAGCAATCAACCAAAATAAACCTACTTCAAAAGTTGAAACTGGCCAAACATGATCAATGAATCACAAGACCGCTATGTTTCCGATCGAAATCTAAAAATGATAGAAACAAAAGTTACATAATTGCCCTACAGAGTATAATCCTGCTAATATTATAAATGAGAAAGTGTGGATGTTTGGATATTTGGATGTTTGTTACTCAATCACGCAAAAACGGCTGAACGGATTTGGATGAAATTTGACATGCACGTTGTCAGTGGTACAGAGAAGGACATAGGGTACTTTTTATCCCGGAATTCCCGCGGGAACTCTGAAATAACTGCGGGTGAAACCTCGGGGCACAGCTAATGGAATAATAAGCAGAGCACTCACCTTCTGAAACTCGGTGAGTCCGAAGAACGCCATCGCGGCGAGGTTCCTCTTGGCGGAGGCGAGCAGCACGCGCTCCGTGTCCGCGGTGCGGTGGCGCAGCGTGCCGTTGTAGCAGCCCACCAGCGCCAGGTCGGCCAGCATGCGCGTCTGCCGATTGTTGGCCAGGTTCCACGGGCACGCCGCGAACTCGTCCAGCATCACGCTGCGCCACGACTCGCCCGTGTAACACGGCGGCACCTCCGACGCTACGCAAACGGAACAAAAGCGTTTGTGTAATAATAGGCTAGCCGCCAGGTGACAAAATTTTAGTTCTTAGTCCGGCGTCGTGTAGATTGATTAAAAACATTGGACACGTATTATTTTCTTTTGTCACGTAAATTTCGCGTGACGTCACTTGGTACACTTTATTTATACCTACCTACGTGAAGTCGCGAGCCCATTCGTCTCTATTATTTTTTTATTATCCAACTGACGTGACGGATGAAATCATTTCATCGGATGATTTAGCATTTAGCATTTTGATTTTCATACCCCCGCCTATTCAAGACCCTAGACAAGAGTCAAGGTAGCGCCCATAGCAGAACAGGCTTTTACTAACTTTTAATGATAATTTTGCAGACTATAAAAATACTAAAAATAACGTAATAACAAACACGGCCATTTTGGGCAGTTTTCAATTATAGGTAGGTATTTTTTTTTTATTGCAGGTGGCGCTAGTTCCAATCTTGTAAGGGCCTTAAGAAGTTATAGCGTTGTACCACCTCCAGTATGTTTTCTAAAGGAAAAGGATGGTTTTCCAGCGACTAGGAATGTGCAGAAAATCAGCATCGTCGGTTATGCAGCGCCTGCGGAATAGCTACAACGCGACGGCATCTCAAAGGCGGTGGCATTCACAATTCCAATATGTTCAATGCGATGCGAGTAGTTGGGAGGGCAGGAGTTCTATTAATTCTCGGCAAAGAAAGACCTGTGAGTGTAGAGTTTGAGTAGTGTCTAATAACTTGACTCAAGGCCACGTCGCTGGCGAAGTCGTGCGTGATGAGTTCACAATAGTAATTATTTTCCAACAAATTCCAAAGAAACTGACTAACACAAAACTGATCAACACGAACTGCTTAAAATATTTTTGTAATGTACTTATAATGTTTTTTAATCCTTAAAATACCATGGTTCGACTTCGGTGTCTGAGAGTATATTTTTGTTATGACAGTAATTTAAAACAAAAAAATGCATTGCGTGTCTGCTTTCTGCACATCACTGACAACTTGAAAATGTGTCTATTTGTTATTGATGAAACAATCAAGTATAATAATAGGTAAATAATAGGAAATGGAAAACTTTTCAGATAGTGTAGGTACTTTAAGTATAATATATTTTTCATTAAATTTCCGCAAATACGGTTTGTCACCTCAGACAAAATATGTGATGTCATATTATCTGGCTAATCAAAGAAGCCTAACTCAAAATACGCAAGCAACAAGAGTAGAAAAAAAACATAACGCAAGTAATACAAAATATAATGACGTGGTGGGTGTTTCTTTTTAAGTGAGGAAAGATTAAAATTTCGATTATACATATTTATAGATTTAAAAGTAGGTATAAATTATTACCAAGAATATTCCACATGAATATTCTTTGTAACTCTACGTTTTAGTGTCCGATTGCGTACTCCATTGGATATGCTACAAATAATATAGCACAAATCGACTCAATCTATTCGGTATAGTATAATTAATTACTGTTGTTACTGACGGATACCTACAACTATCACATTATGGGGGCAACACGCAAACTATAATACCTTTGATCGATCTAACTTACGACACACAGAACACAGAAGTGGAGCGCAATTAAAAAATAACAAAACGTTAAACTATAAGAGAATGAAGTAGGCTAATACATTACACCTATGAAGTGTTGATGGCAGAAATCCATCCATCAATTTGAAACAGGTAATGAAATTTGGAATTACGCAGTACACAGTAATGTTAGGTTAGGTTAAAAGAGAAAGAAGAAAGAAAATACTTACATTTATTTCAGCACAACACACAAGAAAAAGAAACAAACACAAACAGTGCCTAATCTAAGAGGGACTTAAAGCAATGAGGGATAGTGACTATTTAGTATTCTATTTTTGTTCTACATGTCTAAAAAGTAAAAACAAAATTGAAGGTTATTTTCGACGTAAATTTATATAAAAAAACCGACGTTCCGACGGATCATACCTAAATGTTATTCACCAGCGTTTTTTCAAAATGTTATCTCTGAGGGTTATCAGTTTTTTCATTAGTTACACCTATAAGCAAGTTAACTAAATTTTAGTTTTTAGTTCGTTATTTATGTAAATTAATAAAAAATATTGGACACGTATTTGTTATTTTTTTTTTCCGAATTATAAAATAATGGCGATACATTGAGTCGAAATATCGTACGACGTCACGTCTTGCTACATATTTTACGTAGTTATGACGTCACGAGCCTTCGCTCCTAAACTTTAATGCGCTTTATCTAAGTACATATTTTTTCATTAATTTCAAAAGCAAAATACATACACGTGTCTGTTATTTTTTTGTTATCAAACTGACGGACAAAATACAATTTTGATTTTCATACCCCGGAAACATGCCTATTGCGGGCACGAATAAATAGATAAGTACTTACCTCGTTCAACTTAACATAATGTCAAATCAGATATCAGGGTAGAAGTTAACACTCACCAGTGGCGGTGCGACCCTGACACCAATGCCGGGAGCCTTTCCACGTGGCGCCTCGTTTCACGTGCCGATACTCCGACAAGTACCTTCGATGAATAAATTGAGTACATAACTAAGTATAGGGCAATTATTTTAACTATTGTAGCTATCATAATTTTTCGGTTGCAATAGTACGTACTACGTAAACATGATGATTTTTCGATAAAATAGTTATTTTTTGACACCTAAAATTTCTCGTTGACCAAGATCAACATATTATTTCAAATATTGTAGCAGCTGTTTAAACATGAATAATATTCGCAAAACTACTATATGATTCCGATTGAAATAAAAATATTTGCAACAACAAAAGTTACTTAATTGCCCCACCCTGCTGATTTTAATCATATAGTAAAATAAACATTAATTAACACTGGGGCACTTTTCCGTGAGGACACTTAAGAAGTCGTATTTTCTTTCACTTAGCTTTACCTATGGCGTTCGAATAAACGAGTAAAATATCATCAAAACATTTATCGTAGGTATCATGTCTAACCTACTCATAATAATGAACGAGTTAGTAAGAACTTAATTGGATATGAGTTCAGAAAAATTCTCCTTCCTTCCTATTTTAAGAAAGCTTTATTATCTACATCACTCTTCTTGATAATATGTACGAGTCATTTATCTTCACTCACTAATTTATTCACAAACGATCGAATTTATCACGAAACGATTTCTTCAGTGATTACCTCTTACCAAGTATCTCTTACCATTAAAGGTAAATCGGGAGAGGTCTTTCGATTAAATAGAGTTAGTAAGAGACACTACTGAAACGAGGCGGTGGTATTGTACTCGTTATGATAATAGGCATGTTGACAAATTTTCAAATCCCCTTTTATAATGCAGGTACACGTCTACTATTTCCGAAAAACTCATTATTTCAGCATTAGTTTATAGTTTTAACGCAAATTACTGCATTTTATTTTGTCTAATTTGAATTGTGCTCGAAAACACTCGTGAGTGTCATGGCGCCACTTGTGACGTCACACCTAAGTTCACGTAGCATTGTGTGTATGCTCGACGAACAAAGTCTACAATATATTTATTAAAAATTAATTCCAAAGTGTACAAGTGGTGTGCGGTCCCTCTCTGTATCTAAAAACACATAAAAACCTTACCTAATAAATAGTTTGCTCATGTTCCTAACAAGAAAAAAGTGAGAGATAAGTGGTTAAAGCTTGCAAGGCGAAACCCAGTAGGTGTAGTTACAAATTCGGCAATTTATTTCTGTGAAGACCACTTTGATGAGGGACTAATTAGGATTTTGATTTTCAAAAGTCTTCAACATCCCTACTATTATAAACCAGCAAAATAAACTGAAAAACAAAACCTTTTGGCGTGCTTCAGCACCCCAAGTAGGGTTCTAGGAATTTGGTTAGATAGATGAAAGTCTCAGTTAAAGTCAAAGAATTTTATTCAACGTTGGTCCATAATGTGGCTCTTTTTGACATCAATAAAATTACAATTAGTATTATGACAGCACCCATAAAATATGCACACAGCTTCCTAGTGCTATGGCCGAAGAAAAGCTGCGCAACAAACTCACCAGTAGCACGCTGTCAGTTTAAAGTTATATAATACTAGTCTTTTACTGTAGGTATACATAATATAATACTAGTGATACAGGTGAAGCTAATATAAGAGTGTTAAAAACAAAAACATGTGCATTTTTATTTACTACTCCATACTTTATATAACAATGGATATATATAAGATTTCCAGAATTTAATTATGCTCTCAAGAAAATCTGATTCATATTTTTCATCAAATGTAACACATAAAATTTCTACATTTTACTGTAAAAACTTCCTTCACTTTTAAGTTGCACATAACTTATAGCATCATCCCCATATGATGGTTGGGAGGACCTGAAATAAATAAAATTTATTAGTATATAAATACATAAAGTGACAAGTGTGTAGTGTTTCTTCTTCTGATAACTATCTTTGCAAAATTACCTAACTGACATTAGATATTGAATTTATGGGTCTGGAGAACAATAGTTTATACTTGTTTGAAAGATAGGTTTGAATAATAATAAAACTTTCTATTAAATTAAAACAATTTAGTGGTATTTCTAAATGAAACCTGCGAAACTGCATAACAGTTTATTGGCAGACAAATCACTCCCTTTATACTTTTTTTAATATGTACTGAACCAGCAAGCTTCAAGTACTTACAACACAATACAATAATATACTATACTGCACAACATATTTTTTCACCTAATTTAAATTTCTTACAGGTTTATAGCAAAAACTTTTTATTTTGGAATGAGGCCTAACTAAAACTATTGTTTCTTATTTTTAAAGATATGTTATTCAAAAATTTTGGGATTAAATATTTTCTGGTTCTTTGACCAAAGTAGTTATTAAAAGTTATAATCAGGCAAACTCAATATATTTTTAAGTTGATATATTTATTACTCATTATATTTGAAAGTTGTACATAATAGTACTTGTGGAGTTTTGAGAAAAGGTACCTACAAACCTAGTACTTAATAAAAAAGTGTTATTTTCTTGAACTGGGAATTTACTAACCTCAAAAATTACCTATGACATATCTCAGTGTTAAATTATTATAGCTTCTGCAAGTTTAAAATACCTATTAAGTTAAATTTCATCACAAAATACCTGCTATTTCACTTAGCACTACAGATTAATAATAATGTTGTACTTACACGGAAGTTTTTGCATTTTGAAACTCAGATGAAAGTATGTGTTTGATGCAAGAAACTCTCCCAACATCAACAAATCAATTCCGGGCAAATTAGCGCTATTTGCCTTAATGTAACTGTTGTTCCATCGTTGATGATACTTAGATATTGCATTTTAACACATTCTACGAATTAAATGATGCAGGAATCACTCGAAACGCGTAACAGACAACATGTAAACAATATTATGTCTAGTAACATGCACGGCGATATCTAAACTGTGACGTCATTCGCTGTAATTGGTGTTTCAGTAAACATGGCCGATTGCAGTATTTTATACTTTTATTTTAATGAAAATCTTATCAATCACAATGTTTAAATGAAAACTGAGTAACTTTTAAGAGTTCTTTTGACATATATTTTTCTCTAAAACCATTATTTCTTTGATTCTTTAATACTGTCAACATGCCTATTATAAACTTTTCATTTTCTGGATTTACTATTGTGTTTTTTATTTTCAATTCAAATTTATTATACAACTTATTAGGTGCACGACCTACCTTAACCATTACTTCTTTCCTGCTAATATCTCAAAGTAAATTACAATAATTACTAACTGCGAATTTCGAAGATTTCGCAGAAATTCCGGGTTAACAAGTAACCCTATGTCCTTTTCTATAAAGCTGATAAAGTGCATACAAAATTTAATGATGATCGGTTGAGCTCTTAAAGCTTAAAAGCGTAAAAAACAAACTCAGATTCGCATTTCTAAGATGGTTACCCTAACCATCATTCAAGAGCATGTCGGAGGTCACAAGGACTTTTTCTCCTCACCACGTGACAAAGGTAATATTTCAACCAAAATGCACATACCTCGCGACCGGTTCTCTCAGCAGTGTGATGTAGAAGTATCTCCTGTGGGCAATGACGCCCTCATGGCGGTCCAGCTCGCCGCTGACGCACGCGGTCAGCTCCGTGAAGTCTGCGTGGAGGCCGCATCTGATAACAACCAAGTTCAATTTTAATAATAATGATAAATGTTCTACGCTTCCCACGATCTACTCCAAGTCATCGTTCCACCTTGCAGCGGGCCTACCCACGCTGCGATCATTGTGGCGGTCCTTGGGGGAGGCCTATGTCCAGCAGTGGAAGTCTTCCGGCTGATATGATGATGATGAATAAAAAAATTAAAGACATAATAAGTATTACCTTTTATTATAATTTAGGGCCTATGCACGCCATGTTTTTTAAACGCGCCGACGACGCGTGTTTGTAGCGATACAGACGCGATACGAACGCGAGTCAGACGCAGCATGTAGATTTTTATAGGATAAAAGCGCGCCGTCAACGCACGGTCGACGGGCGTCTCTAAAACGCGCGTCGACGGCGCGTTTAAAATCGTGGTGTGCATAGGCCCTTAGGTTTACAAATTTTAATCCAATTGTTAGGTACTTAAACTGGGTATAGCCGTGCCATAAGTACCAGCAACGTTCCATTAGCACTGATTAGGCAAACAAATATTTTAAGTAAATTACTGTAGCAGCTCCAGTCATCGTCTCCAGTAGAGCTGGAATCAGCAAAATTCAAAATTGAAGATCGTTTGAAGTCTTAATATAAATACGAGAACCGATGAATAAATAAGCAAAGCTCTGCTATATAAAATGTAATAACAGTCATAAAAGAAAACGCCCAATACAATGTTAAGTGAAGCCGAAATGTAGTGAAGCGAGGCGTGAAGTAACAGATAGGTCGAGTTGACTGCACACGCTTGTTCAGCGGACATCTGCACACGGATTCAGATTGTTACCAGTAACAATGTATGTAGTAGTTTTGCAGAGAGCACGTGTTTGTTTAGTCGATTAAATATGATTCAATCCATACATGAAAATTACACGTCCGGACAGATTCATCAACGCTGCCTCCCCGGGGAGGCAGTAGGAGAAAGCTTAACGGCCTTTAATATAATTATACCCCCAAGGTTGAAACGGGTGAAACGTGATGTAAAAAATCACTTTTTATGACCTATTTAATAAAAAATCCTAAAATTAATTACAAATACCATACATAGATACTAATACAAATTGTAATGTCGTCCGGAGCAAGCCGTATGTAATTTGCATTATTATTACTATTTTTTGTATTTATAAACCGGAAAAACATGTAATAAAAAATTATGAATGTGACCTTAATCCTACCCCGAGGGATTTTTTGCTGGTGTATAAAGTGTATTATACTGAATTACGCGTCTCACCTTTGCGCCCTGGGGGGCTAAGATGCGCAAGACGACAAAATTTTATCGAGCCATTTTATCGATTCTCGTCGACAAAGCCATACAATATGTCGACAAGAATCGATAAAATGGCTCGATAAAATTTTGTCGTCTTGCGCATCTTAGCCCGGCTGGTCGAATTTTGGCAAAAACATAAAGAGACTGGTGCGTGGATTAGCACAAAGGCAAAAGTTTCCAGTCCGAAAGTGTAACTGACTGCCTAACACTATCAACTGGCTGTCCCTTACATTTCACTCTTTTCACTTGCTCTTTTAAAGGTTGAATTTCCAAAACCTTTGCTGCTGACTGGTCTACATTATAAAAAGAAGCCTTCTGAATTCAACGATTTAGGCTGTGCTCTGATTAACATTTAGTTGTAACGCTGGAACTACTAAAGTTACAAACTTAATATCCTACTAATCCAGATGTCGAGTTGGAGAATGAATTGTTCATGATTCGACTTCTGGCGCTAGTTTGAATTAAGAAAATTTACTCCGCAGGTCAATACTAAACTACAATATAGTAATTCATGCATCACAATTCACAACCACATTAAAGTTGCTCTGAATACTATTAGCTGTTACCCGCAGTTTCACCCGCGTTAGTCTCGGAGATCCCGCGGGTATTCCGCGATAAAAGTACTAGCCTATATTTTTTCTGTACCCACCCTTGACAACGTGTAGGTAGTATATGCAAAATTTGATGTAGTTTCTTCCGCGTTAATTTCAGAGTTCCCGTGGGAATTCCAGGATTAAAAGTAGCCTATGTCGTGATCGGTTGAGCCGTTTAGCCATAATATTAGTAAGGATTCATATTTTAAATTGTCAAAACTGTGAATCGTTATGACTGCAGATCAAACTAACTAAGCACATCATGCTCGCAAATACAAAAAAGTGTCATTTTATGTTATACAATTTACCTGCGATATCACTACATAGTATAAAACAAAGTCGCCTCCTGCTGTCTGTGCCTATGTATGCTTAGATCTTTAAAACTACGCAACGGATTTTCATGCGGTTTTCACAAATATATAGAGTTATTTATGAGGAAGGTTTATTTATATCTATATTTTATCCTGGAATTTCCGCGGGAACTCTGAAATGACCGCGGGTGAAACCGCGAGGGACAGCTAGTAATAATATGTATAAAATATGACATTTATAATTATTGACAGAAAGGTAAAGTACATAACAGTGACGAACAAGTTTTACGCTCTACATAGAAAACATAATAGAACCAGTATTGAAAATGAATGTATTAGTTTCAGAGATGTCCGCGATAAATACTGGTTGGGTATGAAACTGGTGTGCAAGAGGTTCACCTTCAGACTGTTTGGCGGCGCGTCGCGAGAGCAGCTGCAGGCGGGCGGACTGTACAGACAGACGCAACTGTGGATGTTATACAGCTTTAGCAACTATTTTTGTGAAGCAGCTTTTATCCGCTAGGATGAAAACATTTTCAACCGGCTTTACATGCCACAGACGCGCGTTATTGGCGTGAGAGTTTTGCTCACTTCTTTGTGTCAATGTCATACGTCACAAAGGATAAGGTACAATATTATGCGTTTACGTGCATTTTACGTTAAATATGGGATAGATAAAGATTATGCTGCAGCGAAAACTAAGTGTTGGCAACTGGCTGACACTTCAGCCCTTTTTAGAAGACAGGTATAGGCTTTTATATCCGAATTCAAAGTTTAAAACGTTAGCTGTTGTCAGTGGAGTGAGCAAAACTGACATTCAGTTGTGAACCAACAGGCTACGCACTAGTAGAAATTATTAGTCAATATTTTGTAAGTACTCCAAAATCTGAGCTGGTTCAATTACAATATAGTTTTTTTTATGTAGTAGTTATTTTTTGGTATAGTAGTTTAATATAGTTTTACTTATGGACAAACTTTTCTAAAATAAAAGTTTCCTAAGTTACTCCTTATAACATTAGCCAGTGAAAGTTCCGTTTAAATCGGTCCAGCTGTTTCAGAGATTAGCCGGAACAAACAGACGACAGCCAGACAAAAATCAAAAAATAATTTTTTACATAAGTACCGTATAATACCTACCTACTTAAAACCTACCTTATTTATATTATGCATTCCACTGAAAAGTTGTTAACTTGGAATTTCAAAAAGACACATATTTTATTTATACTGTACATATTTGTAGATTATAGATATATAGATATTATATAGATGTTCAACAAATACCCAAAGAAATATAAGTTTAAACTAGAAACGATGTTAATTGTGTGAGTTGTGTTTTACATTTTTTTTTTTCGATGAAAACAGAATTATAAATAAATACAGTTGTTCGCTTAATAGTTAGGCTAGAAAGTGAGTAGACGTTTAAATGTAAAAAAATAGATAATCAATTCAATCAAAAACGTTTGTTTCTCCGAAATGTATTTTACGTAAGTATTACGCAATTATGAGAACAGTGCGGCCAGCGCGGTGTGATGGGATCCTGCGCGTTCACCGAATCAGTCTGTGCAGTTCTTTACAACGGCTGCGTTGTATTTTGATAGCGGGATAAAGAAGTTGGCGCACAGCCACGACGTGGTTTAGCCCAACAATGTTAGAAAACACCACTAAGTACTCGCAATCTAACCGATTTCAGACGTAATACGTAGTATCCTTAATGCGCGAGGCATGTTCTTTTTAAGCCTTTTTACGATGTGGAATGTGAATAAACTAGACTAAAATATTTTTCATAAGGTAGACAATATGTATCTATCTACCTAGGAAATAGAAATTCGGGTGACGTTGGGCCGCGTTGTCATGCCTTTGAAATAGTCCCGGGAGGACTATCACGGCGTCCGCAGCAAAATTACGAGAATCTCTCTCTGGAGATCTCCAACTCTGTTACGATGTCGTTTCATCAGCCCACATGCTTAATTTTATTTTTTATACGTGTACCCGCCCGAAAAAGGTCCAGACCTTGTTTGCGTTTATTTTTATTTTCCGTTTTTAATATAGAACTCCATTAGGTACATCCATTAATAGTATTATTTCTCTTCCAGGTTCAACTGTTATAAAACAACACTGAAATATTACAAAAAACAAAAAAAAACAAAATATTGCCCTCGTAATAAACAAATTTTTACTTCTACCGATATTACATAACTAATAACACGCGTATTTTAAGTACAACTATACAGAGGAAACCTGTAGCTGTAGGTACGTCAATTTTCATTCTTTTTTAAACAGGCGCTACAACCGCTTACTGTTGTCCGTTACATTTTAGAGCAAGTGTCTACATTGCTATTAGACCCCCCGTATAGGATGCCTGCCCGGACAAGCCTCGCAGATCTGGCAATTTGCCACTCGCATCTGAACACCGAGTGACTGTCGCCGATCTGTCGATATAGTTCATTCACCGCACCCCAATGATACAACTACATTCCAAAGCACACACTTCTTTATTGGGGAATCGATACATAAATCCTTACTAATATTATTAAAATGCGAAAGTGAGTTTATTTGTTTGTTTGTTTACGTTTTCACGTCTTAACGGCTCAACCGATCATCACGAAATGCATGCATGCACGTTGACAGGGGTACAGAGAACATAGGGTACTTTTATCCCGGAATTCCCACGGGAACTCCGAAATTACCGCGGGTGAAACCGCGAGGAACAGCTAGTCTACACATACATATTACATATTTATACAGGATGAGTAGAAACGTTTAGTATGTCCAGACGATTATTTCGTAAATTTTAAAGACATTGCAATACTGAACGACATGACATCGCTAAATTCATAAAATGAATAAAAGCGAAACGTCATTAAGCACGAAATCTCAAAAATGTCTGAAAAATGATATAGAATGTCATTGCTTATGAAGCTGAAATTTGACAGCTAGATAATTTATAGGTAGGCAACTTCACCTTTGAACAGGTTTCATGAAGTTCCCACAGTATCTCCAAATTAACTCTCAAAAATACGGCTCCTGGTGCGGGTGAAACCGCAGGGAATATATCTGTTTGATCGAGAAGATTGGTTCAAAGCCGTGTTTTTTTAGTTCCATCAACATTTCCTCCGACTTAAGTCATTCATAACTATTCATGTTAGGAGTTCCTGCTAGAGATAACTCCGAATTTAAGGCAGATTGAACCGCATGCATCAAGTAAATATATAAATGTAGATAACGCTTTAAAATCTAGTACTTTGAAATATTTATCTAGTCCGGATCCTAGCATTGAGAGCAGACAGAGAACGCCCACATTAAGATCACTGTCAATATTGTATAACATTTATGACGACCGTTGTCGTTTTATACCAACTTTAAATAGTATGGAGTATCGACCATGCTCCATCTATCAGTTCCATTTTATGAAATTGATCGCCTGCGTTGAAAGATAAAATAATGATCATTATCTCGCAGGGAAACAATATAAGCGGGTCCCACATAAGGCTGATTGATTGTTTCCTAAATTGTTAAGCGCAGAACATTATTAGGCACTTTGAATAATATTGTAATATGTTAAAGGTAGGTAGGTACTCGTAAGCAAAGATTTCATTTGATCTTATAAAAATGATATTCTCAACATTGATGTAATATGTAATCGATGTTTCTCAATTATTTGTTTGGTTTCTTTTCAATTTAATATTGGTATTCATTTCGTTTCTCTGTATTGTTAAATTTCCGGCTTGTCACGTGGATTCTTCAATTTCTTCCATAAAAACCTTCCAAGACACTCCGTCAAATGTGTGGTAATTGATATATTTGTGTACGATGATAAATAGATGTATGGATTTGACTACAGTATCTCAAAAAAAAACGCTGGCATTTTTACCGAATGAAATGAGCAATAAGTGCGGTCGTACCTTTGACGGGGCGATTATAAGTTGAGTGACGAAGACAAACGACACTCGCTTCCGACTGTATTCTAAAGTGGACTCATTAAGCTAACTGCATGAAAATGCACGACTGGCACGTTTCAAAGGGTGATTCTCCGAGAGTCCAATACTGAACACTCTCTTTCAATACGTCCCTCGTTAAACCTATTAATACCCTGTACATTAAATACACCTTAAAAATACACTTTTAAACATATCTAGATTCATTTACCTAATATTTTAAAATTATTTTAAGAATATGTAATTAGTAGGCACACGTAATTGCTAATTTGAGTTGGGTGAAAGTCCTTATTTGATTTTGAACAAAGGCCAAATTCAAGGGAGCTGATTCCGCTAATTTTCAACGGTTCAAAAATTCAAACGGAACATATTTGTTTGATTTTGATTTAGTTTTGATAGTGAATATAACTAAAAAGTATTATCTTCTTAGTATCTTTTTAGGTGATATGACGTAGGTAATTATAATTCCATAATCGGCTTTGAGTGAAAAAGGTTTCTTGCTTCTGTATTCTAATAAGAAATAACTAATTTAAAGTTGCTCTCGGATTGCAGAAGCCGAGCTCTAATCTGTTAATCCCTGCAGCAGGACCCAGCTCTCATTATATGTCCTCTAGATATCTTTTTTATTTTCTGGTCTCTGTGATCTCATTATATGTCCTCTACTACTTATCTTTTTTTGTTTTTTGGTTCGCAATTTTTATTTTTAAACTTAGTGCAAAAACACTGCTATTTCATCCGTGAATTTTGCCTTTTTTTGCCTTCCGACGACCATCGGTGGTCTTCGGAACTACTCAATATTTCACTTTCCACTTCTTAAAATTTTGCTTTTCGAAACCAAATGAACGATTTACTTTAAAAAATACCCAAATCGCTATAGGTGTGCCTATAATTTTTGAAGAGTTCCCTCGATTTCTCCAAGATCCCATCATCAGATCCCGACTTGGTTGCAATAGAACCTAAGTTGGAGTATAACGCTTTCAAACAAAAAAAGAATTTTCCAAATCGGTCCAACCGTCTTGGAGTAATCGCGTAACAAATAGGTATACAAAAAAAAAACATTCAGAAGAATTGAGAACATCCTCCTTTTTAGGAAGTCTGTTAAAAAGCAAAATAAAGAAATTGCTTTTTTATATGTTCAGGTAAAATAACAATCTAAACATGAAATTCAAAAAGTTTGGTGATACTGCATACGTAAACGAATATAAATATAAAAAAGGTTGTACCTAATATAAAAAGGTAGCAGGGATTTTTTGAGGGTCGTAAGTAACATACAACTGTCGTCGAAAACTCCAGGTAGCAATTAATTTGGTTGCCGAGAAATATAATATCTCTAGAGCTTTTCAAGTCGGTTTTACCACAAAAATGAGGTTAATTTGTTTACTTATAACATCTCATTTTTCTTCGTAAAGAAAATATTACCTTCTGACCGTAGGTAATCCATACATCGCGTCGTTTTAATCTAATGAGGTGTGCGGAAAGATACTCTTTGCCTCGGATCTACTTTCTGGGCTCAATTTTACTAGAGCTACCGACTCATTTCAACAATAAATTAATTATTATTATTGTTTCTAGCATCTATGTTTGTCGTAAGGTATTCATTAATACATATATAAATACTTTAAAATAAACAGCAAAAATCTCGCCATAAAATGACTAAAACAATTCGGTTCGTTCCCCGGCGTAAAAGTAGTCAAAATAAGAATGACAGCTCGAAGAGCATTAAGTGATGTTTGGAGAATGAGAAAAAACAAAAGACTACGAAGTTATTTTCAATAAGCTACGGAGAACGCCATATTAAATAACCAAAATCTTGGAAGTGTTTAGAGCAACGTGTTATCGCACCGTAAAGGGAACATTATATAGACTGGGTGCGTGTATCCGGGGCAGTGATCGGACGTATCGTACGGAAACTGTGCGGTATTATTCCCGGATTATCCGGCACTTGCCACTTGGCCAGGCCTACCCAACCGACGACGCTGCTATTACATTGGTCCTGGACACAACGATTTACGATATCAACATCAATCTTTTCGCCACGCATGGATTTGCAACAAACACTTGAAGGTTTAAAATATTGTTCTATTTCGAATACTATAGGTAAAAAATATAATCCGTGGAAGGCGAGTGAAACTACGGAAAACTAGTAAACTACATTTAATATAACTTGTATAAAACTATAAACCACACTAATGGAAGTACAGGCTTTGGGCCTTGACCCTGAAGTCTGAACAACTGTTGGGCTGCCAAGCTTCGATTATCAAGATTTTAATCACGGCTTGTTTGAAGCTTTGAATAAATTACACTATAACAAAAATAAATAAAGTAAATCCCCAGCATTTACGACACATATTATTATTGAAGTGGCATGGTAATTAGAATAATCTAGACATCTAGACATACATAATATAAATAAAATTAAAGTGTCCGTTTGTAATTTCAAATTAGCAGCTTTTCACTTAATAGTTCACGACGACCCGATTGGCGCAGAGGTCACCATGCCTACCCGCTAATCAAGGGGTTCCGGTTTCGATTCCCGGTGGGGGTGGACTTTGTGTGATGAACACAGGGTTCCATTTTCCAGTGTGGGTGTGTTTATATATCTATAGTACCTACAATATAATAAGTAATTCTATGTAGTATACACCACGTTTGCTTGGTTTCCACGACGCAAGCTAATAATAGCTTACTGTGGGATCAAGTAAATCTGTGTGTTGTGATGTGGATTATTATTATTATTATTACTTAATGCATATGAAAGTAAATATATACGGTACCTACTAACATCGAATTTTTTTTTTATTTTCTTTGTCTGTCTGTTGGTCGGGGTAATCTCTGAAACGGCTGGACCGATTTTAACGAGACTTTCACTGGCAGATAGCTGATAAGGAGTAACTTAGGCTACTTTTTATACCGGAATTCTCGCGGGATCTCTGAAATGAACGCGGGCGAAACCGCGGGGAACAGCTAGTAAGTAATAAATAAATATTAAGTTACTTATATAAGTTTAAAAAAAAAACTTGTTGAAATACCCTTATAGTAAATATTTTTTATTATACTCAATTTTAGTACCTAAGTATGTACATATTATATACCTACTCATAATATTCTTATTGGTTAAAGAAGATTTATTTTTCTTAACTGAATATTATGCCGCGACAGAGAAGCAATACCAACCGTGGTAAGAATTCACAAGGGATTCCTGAAATCGACGCGGGTGAAACGGCGCGGCGGGCAACAGCTCGGGAGTTTTTGGCGAGAACTGAAGCCGTACGTCATTTATTTTATTTTATGAAAAAAATTTTGCTATTCCTCGCGGTTTTACCCGCGTTAATTTAGGAGGATTCTGCAATAACCAATCCCCCATGTCCTTTTCTGTACCCCACCTTGCTTGACAACATGACGTTTGCTAAATTTCATAATAATCAGTTTGAATAAGGCGTAAAGTCGTAACAAACTCACATTCGCATATACAACTTGTTAATGACTTAACTGAAAACTAGGAAGTAGTTTGCTCAGAATCGACTTCCGAATCGATCGCACCATGTTTTAATATAGGTTATATTTTTTCATTTTTACTAGCCCATGTCTAAATGATTTATAACACAATATTTGGCGCATACGCCGCCCGTAGCAAAAAAATCGAATCGGTCGTTGACACGTAGGCTCGGGCGCAGCGCTTGAAATTTCGTGGATAGGTCACCTCTAAACTAATGTTGAGTAACTTTTAGAATATTAACTTTTTCGACATAATTTATATTTTAGTCACATTATTGTTTATTTTTTTAAATGGGGTGTATCAGGTTTTTGGTTAA
Source organism: Zygaena filipendulae (assembly GCA_907165275.2). Classification (NCBI taxonomy): domain Eukaryota; kingdom Metazoa; phylum Arthropoda; class Insecta; order Lepidoptera; family Zygaenidae; genus Zygaena; species Zygaena filipendulae. The sequence goes on from OU015651.1 coordinate 10,660,898, forward strand.
TTCATAAACACGTTGTATAATATTAGGATTAAGAAGTAGATTGTGTTATGTATTACGGACCGGTGCTGTTAATTATAGAAATAAAAATTAGTTTTTAAAAGCATTAAAGTATATGACTAAAATTCATAAAGAAGTTGCCTGGTTTGAAAGAAGACCCAGCTCGATCTCTTTAACCTTGATTGAATTTTCTTCTCTCTTTTTCAATGTGGCAACAGACGCATTATTAGTGCCAGTGTTAGTTTAACCCACCATGTCCCACTCACGATGCCTGACTTTAATGTGACAGTTCACGTGATTTTAATGATTTTAATGTTGCCATACACTATTTCACTGAGCAAATAATCACGTTGGCACTTTCATACTAATCGCTGAACCGATCTATGAAGGCATTTTGTGCCAACCTTACCAATGCAATGTATGACGCGGTCATGTCATAAGAATTTGGTTAAGTATTCCAAAGTTGGTAAAGAAGTTCGCGCATAAATCCATAGTAACTTTTGCTTCAAGGGAGTATCGCCTGGTTGCACTATTCAAATAATGTCTATCGAATCTTGACACTTCTAAAAAAGAGAGAGCCAAAAATAATGCATAATATATTATTATATCAATTAATGTAGGAGTTGCAGAGCTTGTCGATGGGCACGAACAAAAATACTTGTGTCTGGTGAACAAAAATACGCGATGGTGTATTTCTGGTCATCCACGTCGCGGGCCGGCGCTTCACTGTCGGATCCCGCGTCATCACATGACCGGTGCATTTATCTGGAGAGCGTTTCAAACTAACTCATCTACATACATTTGATAAAAATGTAACGGATCACTCTCTGTAAATGGAAGATAATATAATATCAGAAAATATATTATTAGGACCTTTATCAACGCAATAGCACCATACATACAATGATTGTTAGAATTTTTATCTGTTTGTCTGTTTATCTGTGCGTTTGTGCACGCTAATCTCAGAAATGGCTTATCCTATTTAGATGAAGTTTTCATTAATGTACAGGGTGTCCCGTAAATCGACGTCAAGCCAGAACCAGGTGATAGGCTAAGTCATAACAGTTGTTAACAGAAAAATATAAAAATCTTTGCTATGCCTATTTAAAAAAAGGATAGTCATTAAAAACTGACGAAAGCAGTAATTTTAAAAACTTCATTGGCAAAAACTTAAATTTTAAGCAGTGGTTTTCAGAAACACTATTCAGGATTACACAATAAGAAAATTGAAAAAAGTTAAGGTTTGTAGCAACAGGAGTTAAAGAAATTGGGTGTAGGGTGTAAATTTTTATAATTTTTATAAATGACTATTTTTTAAAGATTCTTTTTTTACGTTTTTCTATTAGGTTATGACTTAGCCTATCACTCGGTTCTGGCTTGACGTCGATTTACGAGACTCCCGTTTATTGTATAAACTTCACTTAAAATTTTGTGTTTTTCTTAATAAATGTCAATCTTTCACGGCTTAACATGGTAGTCTAAAAATTGAAATTTGGAATATAGGATCTCTAAGGAAACAAGAAATTCACGCGGGTGAGTCCGCGTGGGAAATAATCATAACCTGAGAAGTTCTCCTCAAAAACTTAAAAGTTCTTCGCCATTAATCAACAAATAGTAATTAAAACCGTAATTAAACCTCAAAACCTTAATTAAACCTTAAAACTTTAATTAAACTTAATCGCACGTAACGCAATGAAATTCATTCATTTAAAAAGTTTTCAACTTGTACAGTCACAAAAAATATCCATACATAGCTAAAAGTCTAAATTCGCATGTAGGCTACAGAAGTTTGTTCTGGCTTCTGTTACACATTGACCTTATGCCATGACCTTATTATCAACCTTTGTAATCAAAGAAATAAAACCATACAAAAATATAGCAAAAATAAAAACAAAAATTCAATACCAATGTAATGGTTGCGAGAATGTGACGATAATTTGTAATACATATATGTGCCGAACGACCGTTCGCATGTCGGTGATATAAGGCTCCCATCCACTCAGATCGTATAATTTTGTCCACATCCTCAATTCGACGTGTTAACTCGTCGAACGATGGTGATGGGAAAAAAAATGAAGACATCTCGTCGCGATCGCAAGTTGAATACTAATCAGTGGGAGCCAGAGCGAAGGACTGTGTTATCGAAAGCCATCGTCTCAAAAAGATTTTATATATATATACAACTTGTGCTCGACACAGACTTTTATAAATAAGTTGCTTGCGAGTTACCTATTCGGTTCTATCTTCTAGTCATCCGGCCCGTCCAATTACAATATTAATATTTAGAATCAAGAAGCTAAAAAAGTTTGGAACGAACAATAAGACAAAATGTTCTTCGAAGTCAGCAATTTGCGAACAGTTGTCTAAATAAATTGAATCCGTTAATTATTTCTACTTATTCTTACCATTAGCACAAATCGTTTGTTCAACAAACTTTAGGGCCAGTTTAAAAAAAAAAACGCCGTGCTCTCCGAGGAGTCGTTGTAAATTTTAAATTTTCTGCTCGCTGAGCGTCACTGTGAACCTAGCATCTCAAATGTTGGCATCTCAAAAAAAAACTTCAGATTTACTTGCATCCAGCATAGTTCTACAGTTCCTGATAGATTTCAACAATAGTTCTGTTGATTTACCAATTTAAACGCAATTTAAAGAATGAGATGCCAACTTCACAAATGACATTCCAGCATCTCATTAAATTTGAAGTATTTGAGCATCGAGGAGTTATGTCTAGCATAGTTCTGTACCTCCTGATTGATTTTTAGGATAGTTCCGTTAATTTGGCATTAAAATAGAAATTTTAACGCAATTTAAAAAATGAGATGCTAACTTCACAAATGACATTCCAGCATCTCATAAAATTTGAAGTATTTGAGCATCGAAGAGTTATGTCTAGCATAGTTCTGTACCTCCTGATTGATTTTTAGGATAGTTCCGTTAATTTGGCATTAAAATAGAAATTTTAACGCAATTTAAAAAATGAGATGCTAACTTCACAAATGACATTCCAGCATCTCATAAAATTTGAAGTATTTGAGAATCAAGGAGTTATGCCTAGCATAGTTCTGTACCTGCTGATTGATTTTTAGGATAGTTCCGTTAGTTTGGCATTAAAATTGAAATTTTAAACGCAATTTAAAGAATGAGATGCCAACTTCACGAGTGAAATTTCAGCATCTCATTAAATTTGAAGTATTTCAGCATCGAGAAGTTATGTCTAACATAGTTCTGTTTATCCTAATTGATTTTAAGGATAGTTCCGTTGATTCGGCCTTATAATAACAATTTAAGGGTGAGATTACGATACGATTTTTTTAAATTTCAAATATACAACTGTGAGATGCTGACATTTTAATGTCAGTTCTGGCCTCAGTAGGGGATGTAATCGACAGATTTAGTCATCTTGCTTACTATCGAAAAGAGTTCCCATCTCTGACTGTATTCAATAAAAAAATACGATTTTTTTAAATTTCAAATATACAACTGTGAGATGCTGACATTTTAATGTCAGTTCTGGCCTCAGTAGGTGGTGTATTCGACAGATTTAATCATCTTGCTTACTATCGAAAAGAGTTCCCATCTCTGACTGTATTCAATAAAAAAATACGATTTTTTTAAATTTCAAATATACAACTGTGAGATGCTGACATTTTTATGTCAGTTCTGGCCTCAGTAGGTGGTGTATTCGACAGATTTAGTTATCCTGCTTACTATCGAAAAGAGTTCCCATCTCTGACTGTATTCAATAAAAAAATACGATTTTTTTAAATTTCAAATATGCAACTGTGAGATGCTGACATTTTTATGTCAGTTCTGGCCTCAGTAGGGCGTGTAATCGACAGATTTAGTTATTCTGCTTACTATCGAGAAGAGTTCCCATCTCTGACTGTATTCAATAAAAAAATACGATTTTTTTAAATTTCAAATATACAACTGTGAGATGCTGACATTTTTATGTCAGTTCTGGCCTCAGTAGGTGGTGTATTCGACAGATTTAGTTATCTTGCTTACTATCGAAAAGAGTTCCCATCTCTGACTGTATTCAATAAAAAAATACGATTTTTTTAAATTTCAAATATGCAACTGTGAGATGCTAACATTTTTATGTCAGTTCTGGCCTCAGTAGGGCGTGTAATCGACAGATTTAGTTATCCTGCTTACTATCAAAAAGAGTTCCCATCTCTAACTGTATTCAATAAAAAAATACGATTTTTTTAAATTTCAAATATACAACTGTGAGATGCTGACATTTTTATGTCAGTTCTGGCCTCAGTAGGTGGTGTATTCGACAGATTTAGTTATCCTGCTTACTATCGAAAAGAGTTCCCATCTCAGACTGTATTCAATAAAAAAATACGATTTTTTTTAATTTCAAATATACAACTGTGAGATGCTGACATTTTTATGTCAGTTCTGGCCTCAGTAGGTGGTGTATTCGACAGATTTAGTTATCCTGCTTACTATCGAAAAGAGTTCCCATCTCTGACTGTATTCAATAAAAAAATACGATTTTTTTAAATTTCAAATATGCAACTGTGAGATGCTGACATTTTTATGTCAGTTCTGGCCTCAGTAGGGCGTGTAATTGACAGATTTAGTTATTCTGCTTACTATCGAGAAGAGTTCCCATCTCTGACTGTATTCAATAAAAAAATACGATTTTTTTAAATTTCAAATATACAACTGTGAGATGCTGACATTTTTATGTCAGTTCTGGCCTCAGTAGGTGGTGTATTCGACAGATTTAGTTATCTTGCTTACTATCGAAAAGAGTTCCCATCTCTGACTGTATTCAATAAAAAAATACGATTTTTTTAAATTTCAAATATGCAACTGTGAGATGCTAACATTTTTATGTCAGTTCTGGCCTCAGTAGGGCGTGTAATCGACAGATTTAGTTATCCTGCTTACTATCAAAAAGAGTTCCCATCTCTAACTGTATTCAATAAAAAAATACGATTTTTTTAAATTTCAAATATACAACTGTGAGATGCTGACATTTTTATGTCAGTTCTGGCCTCAGTAGGTGGTGTATTCGACAGATTTAGTTATCCTGCTTACTATCGAAAAGAGTTCCCATCTCTGACTGTATTCAATAAAAAAATACGATTTTTTTAAATTTCAAATATGCAACTGTGAGATGCTGACATTTTTATGTCAGTTCTGGCCTCAGTAGGGCGTGTAATCGACAGATTTAGTTATTCTGCTTACTATCGAGAAGAGTTCCCATCTCTGACTGTATTCAATAAAAAAATACGATTTTTTTAAATTTCAAATATACAACTGTGAGATGCTGACATTTTTATGTCAGTTCTGGCCTCAGTAGGTGGTGTATTCGACAGATTTAGTTATCTTGCTTACTATCGAAAAGAGTTCCCATCTCTGACTGTATTCAATAAAAAAATACGATTTTTTTAAATTTCAAATATGCAACTGTGAGATGCTAACATTTTTATGTCAGTTCTGGCCTCAGTAGGGCGTGTAATCGACAGATTTAGTTATCCTGCTTACTATCAAAAAGAGTTCCCATCTCTAACTGTATTCAATAAAAAAATACGATTTTTTTAAATTTCAAATATACAACTGTGAGATGCTGACATTTTTATGTCAGTTCTGGCCTCAGTAGGTGGTGTATTCGACAGATTTAGTTATCCTGCTTACTATCGAAAATAGTTCCTATCTCTGACTGTATTCAATAAAAAAATACGATTTTTTAAATTTCAAATATACAACTGTGAGATGCTGACATTTTTATGTCAGTTCTGGCCTCAGTAGGTGGTGTATTCGACAGATTTAGTTATCCTGCTTACTATCGAAAAGAGTTCCCATCTCTGACTGTATTCAATAAAAAAATACGATTTTTTTAAATTTCAAATATGCAACTGTGAGATGCTAACATTTTTATGTCAGTTCTGGCCTCAGTAGGGCGTGTAATCGACAGATTTAGTTATCCTGCTTACTATCGAAAATAGTTCCTATCTCTGACTGTATTCAATAAAAAATACGATTTTTTAAATTTCAAATATACAACTGTGAGATGCTGACATTTTAATGTCAGTTCTGGCCTCAGTAGGGGGTGTATTCGACAGATTTAGTCATCTTGCTTACTATCGAAAAGAGTTCCCATCTCTGACTGTATTCAATAAAAAAATAAGATTTTTTTTTATTTCAAATATACAACTGTGAGATGCTGACATTTTTATGTCAGTTCTGGCCTCAGTAGGGGGTGTATTCGACAGATTTAGTCATCTTGCTTACTATCGAAAAGAGTTCCCATCTCTGACTGTATTCAATAAAAAAATAAGATTTTTTTTTATTTCAAATATACAACTGTGAGATGCTGACATTTTTATGTCAGTTCTGGCCTCAGTAGGGCGTGTAATCGACAGATTTAGTTATCCTGCTTACTATCGAGAAGAGTTCCCATCTCTGACTGTATTCAATAAAAAAATACGATTTTTTTAAATTTCAAATATACAACTGTGAGATGCTGACATTTTTATGTCAGTTCTGGCCTCAGTAGGTGGTGTATTCGACAGATTTAGTTATCCTGCTTACTATCGAAAAGAGTTCCCATCTCTGACTGTATTCAATAAAAAAATACGATTTTTTTTAATTTCAAATATACAACTGTGAGATGCTGACATTTTAATGTCAGTTCTGGCCTCAGTAGGGCGTGTAATGGACAGATTTAGTTATCCTGCTTACTATCGAGAGGAGTTCCCATCTCTGACTGTATTCAATAAAAAAATACGATTTTTTTAAATTTCAAATATACAACTGTGAGATGCTGACATTTTTATGTCAGTTCTGGCCTCAGTAGGTGGTGTATTCGACAGATTTAGTTATCTTGCTTACTATCGAAAAGAGTTCCCGTCTCTGACTGTATTCCATAAAAAAATACGATTTTTTTTAATTTCAAATATACAACTGTGAGATGCTGACATTTTTATGTCAGTTCTGGCCTCAGTAGGTGGTGTATTCGACAGATTTAGTTATCCTGCTTACTATCGAAAAGAGTTCCCATCTCTGACTGTATTCAATAAAAAAATACGATTTTTTTAAATTTCAAATATGCAACTGTGAGATGCTGACATTTTTATGTCAGTTCTGGCCTCAGTAGGGCGTGTAATCGACAGATTTAGTTATCCTGCTTACTATCGAGAAGAGTTCCCATCTCTGACTGTATTCAATAAAAAAATACGATTTTTTTAAATTTCAAATATACAACTGTGAGATGCTGACATTTTTATGTCAGTTCTGGCCTCAGTAGGTGGTGTATTCGACAGATTTAGTTATCCTGCTTACTATCGAAAAGAGTTCCCATCTCTGACTGTATTCAATAAAAAAATACGATTTTTTTTAATTTCAAATATACAACTGTGAGATGCTGACATTTTAATGTCAGTTCTGGCCTCAGTAGGGCGTGTAATGGACAGATTTAGTTATCCTGCTTACTATCGAGAGGAGTTCCCATCTCTGACTGTATTCAATAAAAAAATACGATTTTTTTAAATTTCAAATATACAACTGTGAGATGCTGACATTTTTATGTCAGTTCTGGCCTCAGTAGGTGGTGTATTCGACAGATTTAGTTATCTTGCTTACTATCGAAAAGAGTTCCCGTCTCTGACTGTATTCCATAAAAAAATACGATTTTTTTAAATTTCAAATATACAACTGTGAGATGCTGACATTTTAATGTCAGTTCTGGCCTCAGTGGGTGGTGTATTCGACAGATTTAGTTATCCTGCTTACTATCGAAAAGAGTTCCCATCTCTGACTGCATTCAATAAAAAAATACGATTTTTTTAAATTTCAAATATGCAACTGTGAGATGCTGACATTTTTATGTCAGTTCTGGCCTCAGTAGGGCGTGTAATCGACAGATTTAGTTATCTTGCTTACTATCGAAAAGAGTTCCCATCTCTGACTGTATTCAATAAAAAAATACGATTTTTTCAAATTTCAAATATACAACTGTGAGATGCTGACATTTTAATGTCAGTTCTGGCCTCAGTAGGTGGTGTATTCGACAGATTTAGTTATCTTGCTTACTATCGAAAAGAGTTCCCATCTCTAACTGTATTCAATAAAAAAATACGATTTTTTTAAATTTCAAATATACAACTGTGAGATGCTGACATTTTTATGTCAGTTCTGGCCTCAGTTGGTGGTGTATTCGACAGATTTAGTTATCCTGCTTACTATCGAAAAGAGTTCCCATCTCAGACTGTATTCAATAAAAAAATACGATTTTTTTTAATTTCAAATATACAACTGTGAGATGCTGACATTTTTATGTCAGTTCTGGCCTCAGTAGGTGGTGTATTCGACAGATTTAGTTATCCTGCTTACTATCGAAAAGAGTTCCCATCTCTGTCTCTATTCAATAAAAAAATACGATTTTTTTTAATTTCAAATATACAACTGTGAGATGCTGACATTTTAATGTCAGTTCTGGCCTCAACAGAGGGTGTAGTCGACAGATTTAGTCATCTTGCTTACTATCGAAAAGAGTTCCCATCTCTGACTGTATTCAATAAAAACAACTGTGAGATGCTGACATTTTAATGTCAGTTCTGGCCTCAGTAGGTGGTGTATTCGACAGATTTAATCATCTTGCTTACTATCGAAAAGAGTTCCCATCTCTGACTGTATTCAATAAAAAAAATACGATTTTTTTAAATTTCAAATATACAACTGTGAGATGCTGACATTTTTATGTCAGTTCTGGCCTCAGTAGGTGGTGTATTCGACAGATTTAGTTATCCTGCTTACTATCGAAAAGAGTTCCCATCTCTGACTGTATTCAATAAAAAAATACGATTTTTTTAAATTTAAAATATGCAACTGTGAGATGCTGACATTTTAATGTCAGTTCTGGCCTCAGTAGGGGGTGTATTCGACAGATTTAGTCATCTTGCTTACTATCGAAAAGAGTTCCCATCTCTGACTGTATTCAATAAAAAAATACGATTTTTTTTAATTTCAAATATACAACTGTGAGATGCTGACATTTTTATGTCAGTTCTGGCCTCAGTAGGTGGTGTATTCGACAGATTTAGTTATCTTGCTTACTATCGAAAAGAGTTCCCGTCTCTGACTGTATTCCATAAAAAAATACGATTTTTTTAAATTTCAAATATACAACTGTGAGATGCTGACATTTTAATGTCAGTTCTGGCCTCAGTAGGTGGTGTATTCGACAGATTTAGTTATCCTGCTTACTATCGAAAAGAGTTCCCATCTCTGACTGTATTCAATAAAAAAATACGATTTTTTTAAATTTCAAATATGCAACTGTGAGATGCTGACATTTTTATGTCAGTTCTGCCCTCAGTAGGTGGGGTATTCGACAGATTTAGTCATCTTGCTTACTATCGAAAAGAGTTCCCATCTCTGACTGTATTCAATAAAAAAATACGATTTTTTCAAATTTCAAATATACAACTGTGAGATGCTGACATTTTAATGTCAGTTCTGGCCTCAGTAGGTGGTGTATTCGACAGATTTAGTTATCTTGCTTACTATCGAAAAGAGTTCCCATCTCTGACTGTATTCAATAAAAAAAAAAGATTTTTTTAAATTTCAAATATACAACTGTGAGATGCTGACATTTTAATGTCAGTTCTGGCCTCAGTAGGGGATGTAATCGACAGATTTAGTCATCTTGCTTACTATCGAAAAGTACTAAAGTACTAAAAGTTACACCTACTGAGGGCAGAACTGACATAAAAATGTCAGCATCTCACAGTTGTATATTTGAAATTTGAAAAAAATCGTATTTTTTTATTGAATACAGTCAGAGATGGGAACTCTTTTCGATAGTAAGCAGGATAACTAAATCTGTCGAATACACCACCTACTGAGGCCAGAACTGACATAAAAATGTCAGCATCTCACAGTTGTATATTTGAAATTTAAAAAAATCGTATTTTTTTATTGAATACAGTCAGAGATGGGAACTTTTTTCGATAGTAAGCAAGATAACTAAATCTGTCGAATACACCACCTACTGAGGCCAGAACTGACATAAAAATGTCAGCATCTCACAGTTGTATATTTGAAATTAAAAAAAAACGTATTTTTTTATTGAATACAGTCAAAGATGGGAACTCTTTTCGATAGTAAGCAAGATGACTAAATCTGTCGAATACCCCACCTACTGAGGCCAGAACTGACATAAAAATGTCAGCATCTCACAGTTGTATATTTGAAATTAAAAAAAATCGTATTTTTTTATTGAATACAGTCAGAGATGGGAACTCTTTTCGATAGTAAGCAAGATGACTAAATCTGTCGAATACACCACCTATTGAGGCCAGAACTGACATTAAAATGTCAGCATCTCACAGTTGTATATTTGAAATTTGAAAAAATCGTATTTTTTTATTGAATACAGTCAGAGATGGGAACTCTTTTCGATAGTAAGCAAGATAACTAAATCTGTCGATTACACCCCCTACTGAGGCCAGAACTGACATAAAAATGTCAGCATCTCACAGTTGTATATTTGAAATTTAAAAAAATCGTTTTTTTTTTTATTGAATACAGTCAGAGATGGAAACTCTTTTCGATAGTAAGCAAGATGACTAAATCTGTCGAATACCCCACCTACTGAGGCCAGAACTGACATGAAAATGTCAGCATCTCACAGTTGTATATTTGAATTTTGAAAAAATCGTATTTTTTTATTGAATACAGTCAGAGATGGGAACTCTTTTCGATAGTAAGCAAGATGACTAAATCTGTCGAATACCCCACCTACTGAGGGCAGAACTGACATAAAAATGTCAGCATCTCACAGTTGTATATTTGAAATTTAAAAAAATCGTATTTTTTTATTGAATACAGTCAGAGATGGGAACTCTTTTCGATAGTAAGCAAGATGACTAAATCTGTCGAATACCCCACCTACTGAGGGCAGAACTGACATAAAAATGTCAGCATCTCACAGTTGTATATTTGAAATTTGAAAAAAATCGTATTTTTTTATTGAATACAGTCAGAGATGGGAACTCTTTTCGATAGTAAGCAGGATAACTAAATCTGTCGAATACACCACCTACTGAGGCCAGAACTGACATTAAAATGTCAGCGTCTCACAGTTGTATATTTGAAATTAAAAAAAATCGTATTTTTTTATTGAATACAGTCATAAATGGGAACTCTTTTCGATAGTAAGCAAAATAACTAAATCTGTCGAATACACTACCTACTGAGGCCAGAACTGACATAAAAATGTCAGCATCTCACAGTTGTATATTTGAAATTTAAAAAAATCGTATTTTTTTATTGAATACAGTCAGAGATGGGAACTCTTCTCGATAGTAAGCAAGATGACTAAATCTGTCGAATACACCCCCTACTGAGGCCAGAACTGACATTAAAATGTCAGCATCTCACAGTTGTATATTTGAAATTTAAAAAAATCGTATTTTTTTATTGAATACAGTCAGAGATGGCAACTCTTCTCGATAGTAAGCAGGATAACTAAATCTGTCGACTACACCCTCTGTTGAGGCCAGAACTGACATTAAAATGTCAGCATCTCACAGTTGCATTTTTGAAATTTAAAAAAATCGTATTTTTTTATTGAATACAGTCAGAGATGGGAACTCTTTTCGATAGTAAGCAGGATAACTAAATCTGTCGAATACACCACCTACTGAGGCCAGAACTGACATAAAAATGTCAGCATCTCACAGTTTTATATTTGAAATTAAAAAAAATCGTATTTTTTTATTGAATACAGTCAGAGATGGGAACTCTTTTCGATAGTAAGCAAGATGACTAAATCTGTCGACTACACCCTCTGTTGAGGCCAGAACTGACATTAAAATGTCAGCATCTCACAGTTGTATATTTGAAATTAAAAAAAATCGTATTTTTTTATTGAATAGAGACAGAGATGGGAACTCTTTTCGATAGTAAGCAGGATAACTAAATCTGTCGAATACACCTCCTACTGAGGCCAGAACTGACATAAAAATGTCAGCATCTCACAGTTGTATATTTGAAATTAAAAAAAATCGTATTTTTTTATTGAATACAGTCTGAGATGGGAACTCTTTTCGATAGTAAGCAAGATAACTAAATCTGTCGAATACACCACCTATTGAGGCCAGAACTGACATAAAAATGTCAGCATCTCACATTAGTATATTTGAAATAAAAGAAAATCGTATTTTTTTATTGAATACAGTCAGAGATGGGAACTCTTTTCGATAGTAAGCAAGATGACTAAATCTGTCGAATACACCCCCTACTGAGGCCAGAACTGACATTAAAATGTCAGCATCTCACAGTTGTATATTTGAAATATAAAAAATCGTATTTTTTTATTGAATACAGTCAGAGATAGGAACTCTTTTCGATAGTAAGCAGGATAACTAAATCTGTCGATTACACGCCCTACTGAGGCCAGAACTGACATAAAAATGTTAGCATCTCACAGTTGCATATTTGAAATTTACAAAAATCGTATTTTTTTATTGAATACAGTCAGAGATGGGAACTCTTTTCGATAGTAAGCAGGATAACTAAATCTGTCGAATACACAACCTACTGAGGCCAGAACTGACATAAAAATGTCAGAATCTCACAGTTGTATATTTGAAATTTAAAAAAATCGTATTTTTTTATTGAATACAGTCAGAGATGGGAACTCTTTTCGATAGTAAGCAGGATAACTAAATCTGTCGAATACACCACCTACTGAGGCCAGAACTGACATAAAAATGTCAGCATCTCACAGTTGCATATTTGAAATTTAAAAAAATCGTATTTTTTTATTGAATACAGTCAGAGATGGGAACTCTTTTCGATAGTAAGCAAGATGATTAAATCTGTCGAATACACCACCTACTGAGGCCAGAACTGACATTAAAATGTCAGCATCTCACAGTTGTATATTTGAAATTTGAAAAAATCGTATTTTTTTATTGAATACAGTCAGAGATGGGAACTCTTTTCGATAGTAAGCAAGGTAACTAAATCTGTCGATTACACGCCCTACTGAGGCCAGAACTGACATAAAAATGTCAGCATCTCACAGTTGCATATTTGAAATTTAAAAAAATCGTATTTTTTTATTGAATACAGTCAGAGATGGGAACTCTTTTCGATAGTAAGCAGGATAACTAAATCTGTCGAATACACCACCTACTGAGGCCAGAACTGACATTAAAATGTCAGCATCTCACAGTTGTATATTTGAAATTTGAAAAAATCGTATTTTTTTATTGAATACAGTCAGAGATGGGAACTCTTTTCGATAGTAAGCAAGGTAACTAAATCTGTCGATTACACGCCCTACTGAGGCCAGAACTGACATAAAAATGTCAGCATCTCACAGTTGCATATTTGAAATTTAAAAAAATCGTATTTTTTTATTGAATACAGTCAGAGATGGGAACTCTTTTCGATAGTAAGCAGGATAACTAAATCTGTCGAATACACCACCTACTGAGGCCAGAACTGACATTAAAATGTCAGCATCTCACAGTTGTATATTTGAAATTTGAAAAAATCGTATTTTTTTATTGAATACAGTCAGAGATGGGAACTCTTTTCGATAGTAAGCAAGATAACTAAATCTGTCGATTACACGCCCTACTGAGGCCAGAACTGACATAAAAATGTCAGCATCTCACAGTTGCATATTTGAAATTTAAAAAAATCGTATTTTTTTATTGAATACAGTCAGAGATGGGAACTCTTTTCGATAGTAAGCAGGATAACTAAATCTGTCGAATACACCACCTACTGAGGCCAGAACTGACATTAAAATGTCAGCATCTCACAGTTGTATATTTGAAATTTAAAAAAATCGTATTTTTTTATTGAATACAGTCTGAGATGGGAACTCTTTTCGATAGTAAGCAGGATAACTAAATCTGTCGAATACACCACCTACTGAGGCCAGAACTGACATAAAAATGTCAGCATCTCACAGTTGTATATTTGAAATTTAAAAAAATCGTATTTTTTTATTGAATACAGTTAGAGATGGGAACTCTTTTCGATAGTAAGCAAGATAACTAAATCTGTCGAATACACCACCTACTGAGGCCAGAACTGACATTAAAATCTCAGCATCTCACAGTTGTATATTTGAAATTAAAAAAAATCGTATTTTTTTATTGAATACAGTCAGAGATGGGAACTCTTTTCGATAGTAAGCAAGATAACTAAATCTGTCGATTACACGCCCTACTGAGGCCAGAACTGACATAAAAATGTCAGCATCTCACAGTTGCATATTTGAAATTTAAAAAAATCGTATTTTTTTATTGAATGCAGTCAGAGATGGGAACTCTTTTCGATAGTAAGCAGGATAACTAAATCTGTCGAATACACCACCCACTGAGGCCAGAACTGACATTAAAATGTCAGCATCTCACAGTTGTATATTTGAAATTTAAAAAAATCGTATTTTTTTATGGAATACAGTCAGAGACGGGAACTCTTTTCGATAGTAAGCAAGATAACTAAATCTGTCGATTACACGCCCTACTGAGGCCAGAACTGACATAAAAATGTCAGCATCTCACAGTTGCATATTTGAAATTTAAAAAAATCGTATTTTTTTATTGAATGCAGTCAGAGATGGGAACTCTTTTCGATAGTAAGCAAGATGATTAAATCTGTCGAATACACCACCTACTGAGGCCAGAACTGACATAAAAATGTCAGCATCTCACAGTTGTATATTTGAAATTTAAAAAAATCGTATTTTTTTATTGAATACAGTCAGAGATGGGAACTCTTTTCGATAGTAAGCAGGATAACTAAATCTGTCGAATACACCACCTACTGAGGCCAGAACTGACATAAAAATGTCAGCATCTCACAGTTGTATATTTGAAATTTAAAAAAATCGTATTTTTTTATTGAATACAGTCAGAGATGGGAACTCTTTTCGATAGTAAGCAAGATGATTAAATCTGTCGAATACACCACCTACTGAGGCCAGAACTGACATTAAAATGTCAGCATCTTACAGTTGTATATTTGAAATTTAAAAAAATCGTATTTTTTTATTGAATACAGTCAGAGATGGGAACTCTTTTCGATAGTAAGCAAGATGACTAAATCTGTCGATTACATCCCCTACTGAGGCCAGAACTGACATTAAAATGTCAGCATCTCACAGTTGTATATTTGAAATTTAAAAAAATCGTATCGTAATCTCACCCTTAAATTGTTATTATAAGGCCGAATCAACGGAACTATCCTTAAAATCAATTTGGATAAACAGAACTATGTTAGACATAACTTCTCGATGCTGAAATACTTCAAATTTAATGAGATGTTGAAATTTCACTCGTGAAGTTGGCATCTCATTCTTTAAATTGCGTTTAAAATTTCAATTTTAATGCCAAACTAACGGAACTATCCTAAAAATCAATCAGCAGGTACAGAACTATGCTAGACATAACTCCTTGATTCTCAAATACTTCAAATTTTATGAGATGCTGGAATGTCATTTGTGAAGTTAGCATCTCATTTTTTAAATTGCGTTAAAATTTCTATTTTAATGCCAAATTAACGGAACTATCCTAAAAATCAATCAGGAGGTACAGAACTATGCTAGACATAACTCTTCGATGCTCAAATACTTCAAATTTTATGAGATGCTGGAATGTCATTTGTGAAGTTAGCATCTCATTTTTTAAATTGCGTTAAAATTTCTATTTTAATGCCAAATTAACGGAACTATCCTAAAAATCAATCAGGAGGTACAGAACTATGCTAGACATAACTCCTCGATGCTCAAATACTTCAAATTTAATGAGATGCTGGAATGTCATTTGTGAAGTTGGCATCTCATTCTTTAAATTGCGTTTAAATTGGTAAATCAACAGAACTATTGTTGAAATCTATCAGGAACTGTAGAACTATGCTGGATGCAAGTAAATCTGAAGTTTTTTTTTGAGATGCCAACATTTGAGATGCTAGGTTCACAGTGACTCGCTGAGCAAGCATTGGAAACTGTTTACTGGGAAACAGACACATCTCATTATATCCCGGAATAGGGTTGTCAGAATCACAAATTCTGTGTGAAATCTTATTTTACAAAAAGCGTTCAATATTCAATGATCATTTGACGACTCACGTCACAGATGAATGTTCTTAAATTTGACTGACAACAGAGTATAGATTGTACTCGTCAGTCTAGGTTAATTAATGCTACTATTGCGAGTTATCGAAACGGCGACGGTATCCCTTTGTCCGTTCATCAAGCGCTCACACTACAATCGATTGCCGTTCTAATCGCTTGAACAAGCATTTCACATACACACAATAAATAGTTCGAGCACGCAAGAACCCGGCACACAATTACGTTGATGAGCGGAGTTGCGAACATTCTACTTGAAAACTTCATTGTTACAGCAACAAAACTACACGTAACTCGCATTTAGCTAAACAGACAAAGTTAAAGCAAACAGTTATCAGACGTTCAGTTCATATAGAGGTCTTCATTCCCATCATTGCCGATTACGACGAAGATCACAGCGATTTATGAGACAGATTTTTTTAACCGACTTCCAAAAAGGAGGAGGTTCTATGTTCGATTGTATGTATGTTTTTTTTTTTTTTTTTTTTTTTTTTTTTTTTTTTTTTTTTTTTTTATGTATGTTCACCGATTACTCGAAGACGGTTGGACGGATTTGGAAAATTCTTTTTTTGTTTGAAAGGGTTTACTCCCAATTAGGTCCCATTGCCACCAAATCCAGATCTGATGATGGGATCTTGGAGAAATCGAGGGAACTCTTCAAAAATTATAGGCACACCTATAGCGATTTGGGTATTTTTGATAGTAAATCGTTCATTTGCTTTCGGAAAGCAAAATTTGAAGAAGTGGAACTGATGATGAAGACCACAGGTGGTCATCGGAACTACTCAACAATAATACGTATTTCACGGGTTCCGATTGAAGCGATTTCGAAAATTGATTTTTTATTTGAAAGGGGATACTCCCAAATTGATTCCATTGTCACCAAGTCGAGATCTGATCATGGGATCTTGGAGTAATCGAGGGAACTCTTCAAAAATTATAGGAACACTTATAGCGATTTTTGTATTTTTTATAGTAAAACGTTTCTTTGCTTTCGGAAAGCATAATTTGAAGAAGAGGAACTGATGATGAAGACCACAGATGGTCATCGGAACTACTCAATAATGGGTATTTCACGGGTTCCGAATCATTAACTTTAATATGGTTTCTAAACAATTTATGCTCGTCACAATGTATATGGTGAAGTGGAACTGATGGTGATGTACTAGAAGAACTCCTCAACAATTAACGTCCCTGCGTCGGGAAAAGCAATATTTTGTAAAAGGTGATGAGCAGTTGACATTAGGCTGTTGTAACTTAGAGAAATTACGAACTAAGTCACTTAAAAGCGAGAAATAAACAAAATTTTAACAAAAAAATTAAAACCGACTTCCAAAAACTAAAAAACTAAAAATAAAAAGCTAAAAATAACAAAATACCGATTTAATCCAAAAGACAAAAACACACGTAATATTATTATTGGTTTGTGCTACCACTGATCGGTATGAAGTCGGTGACAAGCCAAATATGGAGGGGGAAGATGGGCTAAGTCGACTCCCGCCACCAGCTCTTCGTGAGCAGAACAACCCAAATGGGCAGACACCAGCGGGCTTGTCACCAAATTCAAACCGATCAGTGGTAGCACAAACCAATAATAATATTACGTGTGTTTTTGTCTTTTGGATTAAATCGGTATTTTGTTATTTTTAGCTTTTTATTTTTAGTTTTTTAGTTTTTGGAAGTCGGTTTTAATTTTTTTGTTAAAATTTTGTTTATAGATGGCAAATGTTCAACGTGGACACGATTACTGACTTTTTAGTACTCAATAAACTAAAATTGTGAATCACCTTAGGCAGGCATAATATAACTGTTTGACATCCGAATCTCAATATTAACGCCGCCGCAGGCAAAGCGTCAGTTCAAAAGGCAAAGGATGAAGCCGCTTAATCACGCATGTCAACTTCAAAGACGCCCCCAAACCATCACCAGCACAGTTCGTTACCGCAGCAAGCATTATTACTCTCGAGTAATGAATGACCTTCGCACTCTACACATTAATGTGACGCAAGTATTACAGCGACTTACTATCGACGTACGCTTTCATGTTTCCGGTTCTGTAAATTATTAGACGACGAGATGCGGGAAACGTATTGGAGTGCCACTTCTACGAAATTGACATATCTGCGCAGGACCTTTTTATTTACATTGAAAAACTATAGTTGCGTAGTTGCTATATCGTAGTCGACTATGAGTGAATTGGCCTAATGATATGGCATTAAAAATTCCTGCAGAGAACGCTAGAGGTCGTAACGTCAGCCATCACACCGGAAGCACGACACGTGACGTCTACTCCTTCAAAACGTCCCTGGAGACGTGACCCGAAGGACTAATACCGAGCCCGGAGCTGGCTTGCCAGTCGCATGCCACAGTGAGCACGCAGAAATGGTAGGACACGTCTATACTATAATAAATTATAATAGACCAACATGAGGTTAATTTATGTGACTTATTTATTACTCGTATGTTTATACATTCATCTTTAATTTTTAATATCGAAGGACATACTTTTTACATCCTTTTGGGATTTTTTTTTTCAAATGATGCTGAATTATGGAGAAATGTTAAAAGAAATTAGGTAGGAAAACAGAGCAAAAATGCAGCAATGAAAGTTGGAGAAATGTCCAACCCAACATTACAAAACTTTTTTGTACCTAAAACTAATAAAATCACTCATACTATCTAATCGCTATATTATTATAGTTCAACATACCCATAACCCATTTAAGATGTCGACTATAATCTTATGTACTTATATGTCACCGTAAAATTGTATAAATTGTGAGATTGTTAACGGCTGGCACTGCTGAGGTATTAAGGTTAATACAATTAATACAACAAAGATTCTAATGGTACCGATTTTTTCTGTGCCAGCAGCCACCACAAAGAATTTTCTGTCCTCAGAATCTATACATCTATGTAGGTATACATATAAATAAAATAGAAGTGACTGTTTGTAATTCCAAATTAACAGATTTTCCCTAAATAAATATGGAAGTATATCCGGTGCTTACATAAAAAAAAAAAAATGTCTGTCTGTCTATTTGTTCCAGCTAATCTCTGAAACGGCTGGACCAATTTTAACGGGATTTTCACTGGTAGATACCTGATGTTATAAGGAGTAACTTAGACTATTTTTATTGTAGAAAAAAAGTTTCATTTCTTTTCAATTCCAAAACTCACGCGGGTGATTCTCCGAAACAGTTGGACGAATTTTGACGGGACTTTCACTGCCTACTATAACCTGATGTTATAAGAAGTAAATTAGACTATTTTGGATGTTCCTGCGGGAATTCTGACACTCACGTGGTGAAACCGCGGAGCACAGCTAGTTTTATAATATAACCGATAGTTAACAAAGTAAGTAAACTACATGTAGTCATCAAAGTCGAAAATGTAAAAAAAAAAATCTTAAAGAAACGTAAAATCTATTGAGAAAACAATAAAAATAATATATAACTTAACGATTATTGTCGTAAAAACGAAACACCTACCGAAATTAGACACTGGCCGCGATTCTTTTATACCTTTATAGTGTTGGGCAACTTAGGAAATATCGACAGGCGAATACGATACTTTTCTTGTAACCCGACCGGATATCGTAAATCTTTGTCAGCGTAGATACTTCTTAGACATTATAAAATAATAATTGTCTATACACAATATTGATTTTATTCACATTCACGTCATTAACAACATGTTTATTATTTTCGAATTGCCATATGAGATATTACCATTTTTGGATTTCAAACTGGTATATAAATTAACCTATACACGTTTTGATGGTTTTTATTCGCTCGATCGTGTCGTATCGATCACATCTTACCTATTTGAAAATTTTGCGAAATTCACACGTTTAAAAAAAAATCGTTGCTTCATTACTTCTCTTGGAACTTCTCATATAGGTACTTCGGTTAAACGTATTAGGTATATTTTTATTCTTTACTAGATGTGCCCTGCGGTTTCACCCGCGGTAATTTCAGAGTTCCCGCGAGAATTCCGGGATAAAAGTACCCTATTTCCTTGTCTGTACCCTGACAACGTGTACTATGCAATAATAATTAATTAAATTTCATCCGCGTTAATTTCATAGTTCCCGCGGGAATTCTGGGATAAAAAGTACCCTATGTGTTAATCTGATTTATAAGTTATATTATTGTAAAGTTTCATTTAAATCCATTCAGTAGATTTTACGTGAAAGAGTAACAAACATCCATCCATCCATCCATCCATACATACTTACAAACTTTCGCGTCCATAATATTAAATAAGTAGGATGATAATGAATTATGATTTTTATATTAATTATTGTTATTGTGCAAGGGTAGTTATCGTGTTTATAACACTTAATAGCTTTTTCTCATGCAACAGTGCAGCTGTATAGTGTGTACCGCTCAAATCAAGTGATTTCTTTACTGCGTTTATATATTTTGTAATTTGATCGTGAGCCAATTAACTATAATAATTGTTAGTCTGAGAAATAACATTAATAGACTACAGAAATTTAATACACCGTAGCTCGACTCGTCGGAGTAGAAATTAATTGATATAAAATCAGCAGCGGACGGCGCACATATATTATATCGATGGCGTTGCACGTGAAAGATAATACATTGGTTTTGAGCACCTTTTTCCCGCATCGTGGGAAAACAATGTTGTAGCGAGGCGCCAATGCCACATGCGTGCTGATGGCATCTGGCACACAGAAGAACTTAATTTAAATTTTTAACTGGGGCCCTGTCGGTTTCACCGTTACGTATATTTCCCTTAAACAACGCAAACTAAACGGGTCTACTGTTTGATTGGCTCGATGCCTCTGTACGCAATAAGTATACATGCCTTTGTTTGCACCTAGGAACACCAAGGTCGCTCCCGGAAACCTTCAGCGACATTACAAAGTTGTTGGGCTTCCTAGAGGAGCTAGGTTGGCATGAATAATTAACCCAATTCCTACCACATGCAAAATTGGCGCCCAAACGTCGAGTTGCGGATAGCAGCCCGTCTACAAAATAAATAGATATGAAACAATTCCTTTGTTTATGTCAATATGGATTTATTGCAGCTAAATAATTTTATCACTGTTAGCGTCAATAAAAAAGCTATAAATATAAATTTTTGTAATAATAATTTGTAACTGAATTCTGAAGCGCAACAAGATTGTTATGTTATTACATTTTCCATAAAAAGTATGAGTAGTTGTGGTTTCGGTAAATAATACCTCTACATTATTATGTATACCTAATATAACATTATTATGCAGAATATATCGAGAGTGTCATCCATTTTAATACATAAAAGATGTATCTATAAAACAAAAGTTCCTGAATTATATTGAGCAATAAAGGGAATTGGTATGCATTGTGTTCGGGGAACGATTTCCGCGAGCGTAAGGGCCGCGGTGCCCGGGTGAGTTTGTGTGGAGCGCCTGATTGATCGGATACATTTATGCTAGCGTGTGTATGTGTGTGTGTGTAGGTACTCGCATTTACGTACATGTAAGTAATACACTAACGAGTTCATTATCGCCACAGTGTGTTCTGATTACTCAATAATAATTATTAACAACATTTTTGAAGGTGGAGTGAGTTCTATATTAATGGTCAGTTATTTTCTCGTGATTCTTTAGTTACGAAGCTAGATGCACGGTTCAAAGTATACAATGAAAATAAAACTCAGAGCGAACTGTGAAATTGCGGTGTACCTAGGTCCTAGACTAAGCATAATCAGAACATACCTAGCCGGCAATGTCTTGAATGGCTCTGCAATTACTACACGTGATCAGACAGAAAAACACCATCCAGATATTTTAGATAAAGATGCCAGGATCCTTTTGTTCAGCCATGTACGTATAACTATGTTAGAAGAATTTTAGTACTTATGGTTCTAAAGTTTTATATTTTCTAAATCACACACATACCTATCTATGTTAAGCCAATTATCGTTTGAGAAGCACTGTTATCCGTAATAAGCTAGAAACTTTGTTGCTTCATAGTATTTTTCTTTTCTTTTCTTTAATATCTTATTTTATTTTAATGTAATACTAATGTAATAAAAAGTAAATATTGCCTAAAAAAAATTTTCATGAATTGTATTTGATAATTTTGGATGATTCATTTCGAATCCCAATTTAAAATTACGAGTGCTTTTCTATTTCAATTTAAATTTAGGTTTACGATTCAGATATAATGTAGAATTGGCGCGCCGCCGTTGGTCGTCAGTCCCGAAGGACGCTCCTCTGAGAGCCGAGTGTCCTTTGAACTGATCTTTCGACATCAATTTGTAGTCATTTCAACGTAGATCGTTTTAAACCAACTGGGCCTGCAGTATTTTTAGTTTTATCAGAATATATAACTCTATACGTATCGAATTTTTATTTCCTGTTTTCCTTTACATGCATGTATGATACATACCTACCAAGAATAATTAAATTTAGGTCCTGGGAATTACGGGATGCCAAATCTTGAGTGAGTACCTACGTGCAAAGCAAACCCAGAATCTAAAACTTTAGTTCTATGAAAGAAGAGCTAAATATGACGAATGACTTCTAATCTATACTATAATAAAAGAGTAAAAGCCGCGATTCTGTACATTGAATATTTTTAAGAAAAATTTACAGGGGGCGATAAAAGAAAAGTAACCAACCACAAAAAAAAGAGTTTTTAAAATTCTTTTCTGTCTGTCTGTCTGTCTGTTCGCGATAATCTCCGAATCTACTGAACAGATTGTCATGCGGTTTTCACAGGTAGATTAAGCTTAGCCTGAAGCTACATAAAGGCTTTGTTTCATTAAAATCGGATGTCGGGAAAAAAAGTTGTTGTATAAAAACCTTTCGCGCGGGTGAAACCGCGGGGCACTGCTAGTAAAATATATATAAAAACCAATTAGCTGTCAGATCATAGCGAATGAGTCCGTATTATTTTTTTAATATTAATAAAAAAAAATTATAACAAAAAAACGATTATATCTTATACTAGCTTTGTAGCTTTGCCCCCGTGGTTCCACCTCACATAAAATTTCCTCGGTCACTTTTCATATAGGGATAAAAAGTAGTAAGTACTCTTTGTTCAGTGTAAGTATTTTTAGTAATAGGTTCATAGTTCCAGAGAATCGCCCCTACAAATAGACAAATCAACAATCTTCCTAATATCAGCATGTCAATATAGTCTCCAAGCAGTAGTGGCTGTGACATTATGGATAGACAGAGGATAGACGGACGTGACGACTTCCGTTTTTGCCATTCGCTTATGGAACCCTAAAAAAAGCTTAGCGAGATTGTTTTCCTGATACATCTCAGCGTTTTGATTGATTAGGGCCCCCGTGTTAAGTAAACGCGTGTTAGCGAAGCTGATACATGGTGGCCATAAAAAGAAAAGTGGTTTACATTGTAGTGGCGATGTGCTGCGGACCTGCACAATGACTGCCATTTTCTTAAGTACGGTCTGCGCTTTTATGTCGGAGCAAATTTTCCGGGGCTGGCGCGATAACAATCCGAGCAAACAAAGACATTTTCAATTGGGTACTACAGGAAAAGTTTAAAAGAAAATTATACGTCTGTTGTCGACAATAAGAGCGATGAAGTAGGCATTAAAATTGTACGCTGTTGCAAAGTGTGAAGAGGCCCCTGCGGCATAATGTAGGTAGCGCCCGTCTATACATATAAAACTAACTTCTCAAGCTGCGTTGTTTTAACGTTCTACTTGTAAAATGTTACTCCGTTTGTACCCTAAGCTACGGTAGAAAGATTTTACTTATTTGAAATCTTCTACATAAAACTGAAAGGTCACTCATTGGCAAATCACGAAATTTCGAAAACACGTGACCTATAAAGCTGAAATTAGGCAGGATAGTTTTTCTTACCTATAAAGATAGTTTAAAGGTAGGAGACGTAAGCTAAGAACGGATTTCACGGAGTTCCCACCGGAATTTCCAAAATAACGTGGGTGACACCGCAGGGAGTAGCTAGTGTTCCATAAATTGGAAATTGTAGAACTAATTATAACAGGCACGTTTCAAAAATGTTTTAAACGTAACCCTGAGCTTCCCAAGAAAAATGTTCATAAATAGCCAGAATATACAAAAGTCACTCGGCAGTCGGGCTGCCGTTCATTGTAATTATCCAGACACAATATGTACCCAAGTAGTACACATAGTATCTCTAAATAATAATACATGCACAAAACAGAAACTAACATTCATTTTAGAACAAAAAGCAAAACAAACACAAAGGGACACGACGAAAATTATGTCTAGTTACAATAACAATCATACATCATGATCTAATAACCAGCGGGCTATGGTAACGTGGCAAAGGGTGCCCTCAAATAAATTACTTAGCTTTAGCAGACAGCCCTATTAGTTAACGTGTCGGCAACACGTGTGCGGGGGGCGAAACTCCGCAGACCAAAACGATTTCATCACCGCCTAGTTAGTTGTAAGTATTTGGACCATGTTTCAACGCGACGCAATATAAAACTGTCTGTAGTCAAACAAATAAAATTATTTGGGCAATAAACACTACCATCAAGCGCTATCGTCTAATGAATGCACAGTATTAATCTTTGTTTATTACAGAAACGAGTAGCTTTAAACATGATTTCAACAGTATTGATTTGTAAGCCTACATTCATATAGTTCATGTGATTCACTCAAATAGACATAATGTTACTTTAGTATAAATAAAGTAGGAATAAGGGCGAAAGCACCATCTTTAAGAAACGGATATTAGTCGACAGTAAAAAGCAATAACGGAGGGAACTATAAATAAGAAAATCTCTTCGGCCAACGCAATAACAATAACGCTATATTAATTGGATGTCTTGCTATAAGTTGCTATGATACTATACTATCAATAATATAGTATTTAATTTTGTTTTTAAGTTTCTGAAAGGTCGTCCAAAGATAAAGCAGTACCTATCTGACCGAGGACGTCCTTAGAAAGACAAACAATTAGAGCAATAGGAGAAGAGCAATAGTCGACGGGCACGCATTGCGGGCACGTATGAGAATAATTATACGGATGAGGAGGACGAGGCGAAGGGAATGCAATCGAAGGGATGTCTTTAACACATGCGAGTAATTCACCCGCAAAAAAATAAACGAATATTTCCTGTTCGTATGTAGAGTTAGAGTAGTATCGATAATAATAATTGATTAATATTAAGCTACGTAGGTCGGAGTCACAAATACGCTTCAAAATGGATTAAACGCTTCACAATATAAAATTACAATGAACCGCATTCGGCAAGTTCACGAACGGTCAAACCACTGAAAAACCAGGTACAAAATAATCAATAGTTATAACTCATTGAAATAAACAAAAAAATTATCGCCGGTGCCACTTGTTGTAATGTAACCAATTTTTTTAATAGCTATTGGGGCAGCTACAAATCAGAAAAATCAAAGCCTTGTTAAAAAGAAGACCAGAAGACACAGAATTCCATATAATAAATCTATCTCTTATATTTTTGTTTAATGAGTATCTACCGTTTTCAGGTACCTAGTTATTCGTACACCTCTAGAAGAACTTATAAAATGAAGGCATGAGTAATTTAAAACACGTTCTTTTTAATCAGAATAATAATGTGAATAAAATAGAGCGATTCAAACACAATTTCATTGTATCGTGATTTCAACTATTGTATTCACATTTTCCTTTTGTTGTGCTAGCCAGTGGTTGGTTACACAGTGCACAGTACAAACGAGATCCCATCTACGAGCATGTTAACATGTTGAATCGACACGAGCCGACGTATGTTAAATGTATACAAACATTATGCTATAGATACTTTAATGGACACCAGCTGTTTGAATGAACGGGGAATTAATATTGGTAAATCAGAGGAGTGTTCTGAAAGCTGAATAAATAGAGCCATGGCTTTGTAAAAAACAAATCGCTTAAATCGCGAGGCTAGTTCAGTGATAGACGGCTAGCCGGTAGCCGGTGAGTGGCAGGCCAGCCGGTAACGAAGGCGGCAAGGCAAATTGCACGAATCCTTACATACATACAATTTATTCGAAAGTCAGCGGGCTTGTAGATTTATATCGGCCCTAGATTGGCGGTGCCTCTCACGCGAACCATACAGAAAGCAATTTCAGTATCGGCTGTGTCGCTCTGCGATCCGGATCCGATGAATATACACGTTACTTATTTTCATCACGCGAGCGGGGGAACAAGATCTATGGCCACGCGTAATGAAAAAACGAAACTAGCGTATCTGATTTATAACTGCGAGGATTCCACGTCATAAATATCTTAACACAATGTAAACTGGGCATTTATGTGAGACACCCAGAAATGACGCTACAGATTTTCCTGTGATTAATGACTTCGAAGTTTCATTTTCCATCATACGACGAAACGCAAAATCCGAGCCACACCTTGAACCTTCCATTCACCTCACGTAATGCAATAGAGAGAAGCTCGGGCGTAATATTAGAAGTTCAATACGTACCTACGTCCACCCGTAACTAATGTCACGTAAATACAATATTTATCCGGTGCGGACGCGACCAAACGCTTTCGGATAACGACCAAAATAAATGTTAGAATAGTGAAGCGAAGCAATTTGTCATTGAACGGGGCCATTAGCTGCACAATTAGTGCAATTGTCATTAATTTATTATTGTGGTGCCGTCAGCGGCAACGGCCGCGCTGAAATCCCTATGAACAACTGAACAACGACATAGAGCTGCGTGGGGAAATGTCGACACTGCACGAGATGAACTATCCCTTATCTACTATGGTCGGATAAATACCTAGACATTATGGACTCAACTGGAACTAGACTGAAAGAGTTAATTGAAATGAATTGTATCACTCTGGGTGGCGAGCCGTCTTAATAGGTTAAAGTGTTCCCCATTATTTATTACAGAGGACACTGACGCGTGTCATTATTCTGCGGTATTCACATAATTACGATTAGCAGCCGCAATGAATTCGTCACTCGCCTGTCGGGACTTGATTACAAACGGGACATAAATTCTAATTAGACAAAATAATTCACGTCCTAATATCGCATTATTAGCATACCATGAAACTCACGATCTTATTTATAGAAATTACACGCCTGCCAGTTGTATATTTTTTGATTACAAAGCTACAAGTATTCTGCTAAAAGTAATTAGTACCTACAACTATATTGAAATAACTTTATGTTGACTTTCTCAATCGTAAAATTTACTTGATAAAAAGCGAAAAAGGTTTTAAAAGAAATGCAACAATCTAAACTGTTTTAGATACAGTTTACTTCCAACTGAAGAAAAAGAATATCTACTATTGTATGTGTACAACAATTTAATAATCGGTCATCATAAATTTATTTTTATGATTGTAATTACTTTGCGTTCAATTTTTATATATACGACTTTTTTAAACTCTTTCATATACTATGTAACAAAATTAAATACTGTTCGTTGGCATCTAGATTATCACGCGAGAACGGCCGGACCTATCTGGCCAATTTCTATATTAAATATTCGTCCGAATAAGGTTAGGTTAGGTAAGGTGAAAAGAAGATTATGGAAAGTTCGCCCGCAAAATTGGAAAATTCGGAAAAATTGAAACCTCGTTTTTCAGTGGAACTTTTGGATTTTTGGATAGCGCAAAGTCGACTCAATTATTATAATTTCATTAAAACTAAATCTTTACTTATATTATCATGCCAATTAAAGTTTGTTACACTTTCACTTTGTTTTTAAAATCTTTACTTAAAATTAAGTAATCATTAAAACAAGAGTGCGGCCGTTAACTACTCAACCGATCATCACAAAATTTTGCATAGGTACACGTTGTCAGGGGTACGTACAGATTTAAAAGGACATAGGATACTTTTTATCCCAGAATTTTGCCTTTATTTTACATATAAATTATAAATGAGGAGGATTGAAATTTCTTAAATCATTTTTAGTGTCGACGTGTGACTACAAAAAATAAACATACATTCAGTCGAACATAGAAGCTCCTCCTTTTTTGAAGTCGGTTAAAAAGACGTCGCAGCAGCTCCATTATTTATTGAATAGGTAACGTACGCCAGTTTTTACATAACATTATGCAAATGTAATCGTGACTGATTGCTGTAATGAGTAATTAAAATGATAATACCGTCGGCGAGCAATGTAATTGTGTGATGTTTATGGCGCTCTATGTGTTTATTGCGTTATTAAACACAATTTTACAACGTTCACTCGTATTTTATTTCGCCAAAAAGCTGGAACAAAGTCTATCTATGCATATTATAAAAAATATGACCATTCTGATTCGGGAAACAATCCAAAACGCTCGGCTTCAAAACACTTGGATACTTACTATAATAGTCGTTATCCTTACAAGTGAAAGTGAGTTAGTTTGTTTGTTTGTTACACTTTCATACCTCAACGACTCAACCTATTATGAAATTTTGCATACTGCACGTTGCCAGAGGCACAGAGAAGGACATAGGGTACTTTTTATCCCGGAACCTCCGAAATCATCGCGAGTGAAACCGCGGGGAACAGCTAGTTACTATTATTATAAATGCTAGCTTGTTTATTTGGTTGTTAGGCTTTCACGCCTTAACGTCGCAATCGGTCGTCATTAAATTATTCATACATGTTGTCAGGAATACCGAAAAGGACATTACTTCTTGTCCCGGAATTCCCTCGGGAACTCCGAAATTAACGAGAGTGTAACGTTAAATTATGCATACTACCCGTTGTCCCCCACTTACAGAAAAGAATATGGCTACATTTTTTCCGGAATTCCCGCGGCATTCCTCCTAAATGAACACAAGTGAAACCGCGGAGAACAGCTAGTTATTATTATAAATAAAAAAGTGAGTTTGTCTGATTGTTATACTTTCACGCCTTAACGCCTCGACCGATCATCAGTAAATTTTGCAATACACATTGTTAAGGGTACAGAGAAAAGGTATTCCCGTGGGAACTCCGAAAACAACGCGGGTAAATCTGCATTAAATTTTGTCTGTTATCCAGGAGTTCCCCGGGATCATAACGCCGGAAAATAACGCGGGTGAAACCGCGGGGACCAGCCTGTTTTTTTTTTTCTGAGTGCGGCTGCGCGCATTCTTAGCGCTGATTTTCAGTCAGGAGCTTTGCTTTGAGGGCGTAAAATACAAAAATATTATGTCAATCAATTTACACCATCGCGAGCCGCGCTGGCGCATCCGCTCCCTTGACTCCGTTGACCCTCGACTGCACCAGCGCAACACAAGTTCAACGACCGGTTTATTCTAACGACAATCGATCTTTTAATGTCTATATCACGACTAATACATAAAAAAAAATGTTTGGAAAACTGTAAATGGTCATAAGTTATCGGCAATAATGGATTGTTCGATAAAAATTTTACTATACCGTAATATTTTACTTGAAAGTAATTACTAATTATAATATAGGGTTATTTTATTTGACTATTTGTCTTTATTATTATTGTTTGTGAAAACCGACAGTGTAATTTTAATAAACGGATAGGTATGTTTGAATGGTGATTCATAGAAAGCACCTTCTTTCAAATTTCATTTCTGATTTGGTTGCAGGGAAGTTGATGGTTTAATCAGTCCGGACAATAATAGGTACGTTTTTTTTTTTTATTATTTGGTACGTCATTGCGCTTATTACACTTTGCAATTTCAGAGCACAATTTTGGTGTTCTGAAATTGCATGGTGTAATAAGAGCTTAAGGCTTGAAGGGCTAAAGGTCTCATCAGCAATAACATAATAATAATATATTGCACGCGTTCTAAATAATATCTCAAGAAAAACATTATCAAACACTAAATAATATGTATTACTTTTAAATTATAATCAAAAGGCAGTGCCTCCGCAGCCGGCGCCGGCCGCCGATTTGGCAGCCGGCGCCGGCCGCCGACTTGGCAGCCGGCGCCGGCCGCGGATTCGGAAGCCGGCGCTGGCTGCCGAAATATTTTGACTTTGGCGCTTCGCCGGCCGCTACCGCGGCACGCTCGCTACGCTCGCTCGGCTCGCGCGACTTCGTCAACAGTGCAAACCTAACCTAACCAACTCAAGTTAGCTTCAAAAATATGAAGCTCTAAATCGCGGGTGCTTATTGTACAGTTGAGCCGAGAACTTCTTCAAATTGTTTATACGTTGAAAATCTATCATTTACTTTTATTTTCACATTATTCGCACAAGCCATGGTGTTTTTTTCGCGAGATACGGTGCGAGTAAATCACACAACCACAAACTCATGAATGAAATGACAAATGACAATACCATGACATGACATTCTGACAGTGCTGCCAACATACCCATGTGTGCACCGCCGGCTCCCAATCACTTAAATTTTGGAAGCCGGCGCCGGCTGCGGAGGCACTACCTAATCAAAAAGCATTCGATTTTTGGGAGTGCACGACTTGTGAGCTGTGGCAGATGATTTGTGTAAATTATGACAGTTAGATAACCGTGCGGCGCGCACCCGCGGTCGCCGATAGCATCGCGGCGCGCGGCGCGGCGGCGTGGTATCACGCGAGTACAGTCAGCGAGAAGAGTAGCTGAATGTATTTCCAAGAGTTCCCAGTTTCTACCTAACAAACAATACTTGTTAATCATTAACTGCAGCTTGTTATGAATTGAATAACATATTATCATCTCTTATAGAACAGAAAATAAGTAAGAAAGTTTTAGAGCGAAACCAACGTGTACCTAATAGAAAGTTGTTGTCACTTATAAAAAAATCACTCAGAAATTTTACTTTTTTAGAATAAAAGAAAAAATAATTAATTTCAACCAAAAAAGTAAGTTTTTAAAATAAAAGAAACAAACTCGTTCTCGGTCACGTGACACATGTATACCTTACCTCAGTAACCTCAGCAGATTTTAAGAGACGACCTTAAAAGAGCTAAACTGTGAAAATCCATATCTTTGATGAAATATCAAATTAACCATGGATTATAATAATAAAGTGACTATTATCGTCTTAAATATAGGCTTTTATTCATTGTTATCGATTCAGAGAATGAAGCATGCCGCATGCTATTTGAGTCATAAATAAGCGTGGATTTTTTTACTTGTACAGGCTTTAAAATGTTATGTTTCCTTACCCACCCTTTAAATAAGATTTTCAATTATAGAGAAATATTGAAAAAAAAACATATTCACGTAAAGCTATGTCAAAAGCTGACTGTATAAGATGGGGACATGATAAATTGGGCCTGAGATACTCAGGCTGAGCGGCGGTGTCGGGAGACAACTCGTTAAAACTGGTGCCCCAGTGCAATACAAACTTGGATTTACCGTTTAGACAACCACAGGCCACTAATGATTAATTTGATGCAAATATTTCAATATTATAGATAAGCAATCTACAGGAATGAATCTACCAACTTTCTACTTGTATTACCCGCTACAAAACGAAAATTTGAAATTAGGTCAATCTCGCTTGTAAAGTTAAACAATAGCATGTATTTAATATTTTTAAACAAATAAGGGGAGGGATCGACCACACGGAGGCCATCATCCTGGGAGGTCCACAGTCACCGGCGAAGTCGAATTAAGTTTACAAAGAACACTAACCAATGCCACCTTTAACGCCCCGTGAGAATATGCTTAACGACTTAGTAGCGCGTTAAAAAAAACCTTCCTCAGCCGAATGCCTCGGATCCCGAGTCGAGGCTCAACGCAACGTTAGAGCTTAGAAACCTTTCGTTTCTCTGGTGTAACTTGAAACTATGCTGTCGACTATGCATAAAATCAATTACAGATCGTTGACTCAAACGCCGTTGACGCGGAGCGGGCATCTGTTTGAAATTGAATGACAGGAAAGAATTGATTAATAATACTAAAATATTCCGAAAGTTGTAGTCATTTTGTTACATACAATGCATCGTTCTTCTTAACGCTGCCGCCCTCTTGCATTTCTTAACAAGACGTGATGACCCTTTGTATTTCTGACACAACACCGATAAATAAATGAGTAACAAAGAAAACATTAAGCTGATAAAATATTTGAATAAAAAGCTTTGTACAGAACATATAGTATACATATTGGACAAAGGATGAAATACAGTAGGTATCAGTCGTTTAAAGTACATGTATTATAATTTGAACAGCGCAGATTGGGAAGACGATTTAAAATATAAATTAAAGCGGTACCTAAATTTTGAAGGAAATGCTTAGATGAGAGTCGAGACCAACGAAGCTAAATGATCATTTCCGAGAACTTTAATTAAAAGATTCAATTTAATTTATAGATCTGCTAACGTACAATATGTATGAAAAATATTAATAGCAGCAGTGAACATACTAGATTAACGAGAAGGAAAGTATAAATATACATATATAACATGAAAACGACCCCAAATCAAGAGTTGGATATTCATAATAGAGACCAGTTAGTTTGATTGAAGAATTGGTACCTACCTAACTTATCGGATTTATCAAGTCTTGAAAGGGATTAGAGATGCGCCGAATGTGGTTTCAACCGAATACGAATATTCGGCCGAATATCCGGTCAAACAAGTACCGAACCGAATATTCGGCCGAATTGTTCGGTTCATTTTTGCGTGGTAAACAAGTTCATACAAGTCCGCCTGGGCCAGCTCGTCTCTCGCACTAGCTCAGCTCACTCAGTCAGTGCGCCGCCCTTTTATTTAGTGCAATGCTCGCATGATGTTTTTTCATATAGTGGTAAAAAAACAAGGAAAATATGAACACATGGCTGTTTTAGCCTGAATTTTCTTATCCTCTCCGGCTACCTCTGTCTATAGCGAGTGATTACTCTCCGAAGCAGAAGATATTTATGAATAAAAGCGGAATAGATGGGTTACCTCACAGGGCAGAGAAACTAGTTTTTTACATCATAATTTACCCCTATTGAATTTTAAATATTAATTATGATTACATAATTATGATTGTTAACTTGAAGAAAGACTAGGTACACAAAACACGGATATCTTATGCTTATGTTGATCGTTAAACAGAGTGACGACTATGTTATATCATCAGTAAAATACTTCATTTATAAATACTTGTTGATCAGTTGCTGGTAAATTTTATTTTGCATTAATTACTTTAGAATTAACGTTGCTTTTATGTTTTGTGATACGAATGATGATTAAGTATTTTAAAATTGTTGATTTCATTAAGTAATAATTTTTTTTCAGGAAGTATATCGTTTATCAGAAAAAAGGTCATTATTTAATTAAAACATGATATTATGATGGCTACACAAGGTAGTGTTAATTTTGGTTTTATTTAGAAATATTATTTACTTTTTAAACAATTTAAAATAATGCTATTAAAATATTCGGTAGGTATTCGGCAAACTAACCGAATATTCGGCCGAATACGAACATAAAAAAATATGCCGAATACACCGAATACGAATACTCGGCCGAACATTCGGCGCATCTCTAATATACATATATCCTACTAATATTATAAATGTGAAAGTGTGGATGTTTGGATGTTTAGATGTTTGGATGTTTGTTACTCAATCACGCAAAAACGGCTGAACAGATTTGGATGAAATTTGGCATGCACGTTGTCAGAGGTACAGAGAAGGACATAGGGTACTTTTTATCCCGGGATTCCCGCGGGAACTTCAAAATTTCCGGGAACTTCAAAATTACCGCGGGTGAAACCGCGGGGCGCAGCTAGTATATATATATTTTGAACTGCACATGTATTTTTTATATGGAATAAAAAAATAAAGATCGACCAAATCTATTTTTTATCGAAATATGTGACATAAACCATAAAAACCTTCATAAATAATTTAGACTAAGTATGTATTTGCATGACTATTAACAACAATCAATTAATTTTAAAAATAAAGACAGATGACACTGCTATAATCAAAATCTAATTGCGTCAAAACGAATATTCAATCAAGATGCAAAACACGTTTGTGGAATTGTCACTTAATCCTCAAGGACGACGAACAATAGCAGGGAGGCAATTTGCATGAACGTACATACTAACATTAGGCACATTTGCATGCCCAAAAGTGTCCCAAAAAGTTAGGTGGCGTCGCCAATGATGTAACCGCACCGATGTTAACGATTCAGACGCAAAGTACTTACACAATTTAAATTCAAATTTTAAACTTTGAAATCATCGTCCCGACAGAAATTTATTGCTACACAAGTAAGTCTAGGTACTTAATAACTGTTGCTCGCTGGCTATGGTGCGCATAGAGACAATAAAAGCACGTGATGAGAAGTTTACACAGCTTGGCGACTGCTTAACGTTTTTTTTCTGTTGACAATCCTTTTGAATGGAATCTTAACAATTAAATTCCTGTAACATACCTATTTGTTGTGTTTGTATAAAATTTTAGATTTGAATGTGAAAGAACAAAGGTACTCACTTCCAGCCAGTGGAATATCTGGAGAAGAGCCATATTTCGTTGCTGTGAGGTCGAAAACAATGGCACCGTTTCCTCGCTCGTTGACAGTTGCACGGTCTCTGAAAAGAGTACCAACGTTATATTCTAAATTACACAGAGACGTGGACTTAATGCCTCTTTTAAATTCAATTCCATTTACCCTTTCTCACTCTCTTTATTCGTACTGATTTATAACTTTGATATCCAATAATTTGTAATATAAACGATTCTAAATGAAAGGATTTTCATTTCCTTTTTCAGGGTGGCGGATATATTATATTCACGAGCGTGTTTGCAGGTTCTGCGGAAATTACTAGTGATATCTATATTGTTAAGCAAAGTGAGAAAATCCGCTTTGTCGCGCCGCCGACTATCGGACTTTATAGCTGAAAAGCTGCTACAGAAAGCTCAGCGAAACGTTACAGGTTCTCTTCCATTTTTTATACCTTCGTCGCGTAAGCATTAATCGTAAGCTCAGACGAAAAAAAATTGGTTCGCAGCAGTGCTTTAACTTGTTTAGAAAAACAAAAGGATTTACACTGGCGCTAAGTAAAGATCCGTAATTTGCGACACTATGAAAGCTGGACATTTGATATCACAAACATTTCATTAGTAGACCACTACTACCAGTAACCAGATATTATCATATTCAAATACATATTTGGTCTTAAAAACGATGTCAGCACCCTACTCTGGAATTAGTATTCCCAAGCCAATTCGGCTAGTTATCATGTCTAGCACGTCAATTGCCACTATTATTGTTCATCCTGTACCAGTAGACCATTGGATGCAAGTAGGTACGTATCATATATTCAAAACCGAGCACATACACGAGAAGTTGTCTGTCAAGTCAGCTTATAAATTAATGTAAATTGGGTATCTGACTAGGAAGAGATAAATACCAAATATGTAATAGTGCGTAATATAGAAAAATATGGTAAATCATGTAGTTAAGCAGTGATTAATGTGTATATTTTGTCATATTATATATTTATTATTATTATTTTTTTATAATTTTTTTTTTTTTTTATTATATATTTATTATATTGTATATTTTTGTTTTCCTTGACCTTTATATCTACCATCGCACAAATTAAAGCTCTAAATGCATTTGTAAAGGCATATTTGCAAATTGTAAGCAAGCGTAAGCATAATACGTATTTTTTTTATATTTAAGAAATTTCGTCTCAAATTATTCACCGGTAAATCACTAAGGCTGTGATTTAAAGCTCGCATCAGATCAACTATAAAATGAACGATACTATCTAGTTGTAGTAGATTAATAATAATTAATATACGCGTCCTCCAAGGTAAATTTTGCAAAAATTGCATTATCTTAGTTAAGCATATAAATAAAAATGAATCGCCAAATATGCTGCTAAGCGCATAGCTTCCAAACGACTACCTACACCAAATTAGATAACTAATTATTTTTTTATGTTCGTTATTATCAGGACAAATATTTTTATAAAATAAGTTTAGAATTCCTGCGGGAATTCCGAAACTCACGCGGGTGAAACCGCAGGGCACAGCTAGTTTAATATAAAATTAACGTCTCGGTGGAGAGACCACTTTTCCTAAGTTTAAAAATAAAATTTAATTAGCGCCCGTTATGATGAAGATTATATTATTAACATTTATTTAATATATTATTTTAAGCTTAGTTTTTATAAGCTTTTCGCATCGACCGGAAGACAAATCGCTTTTGTCATAAAAGCTTAACAAAAAAGTAATAAACGTAAATTGGATTTTTTTTTAAAGACAGACAACATGTATAAGTAATACATATAGGAATGAACGTTACAAATTCCATTACATTTTTTGATGCAATGCAAGATGTTATAATCAAGGAATACGGCATATATTATAAAGATGCGACATTCTCCGCCTCCCACCAATTTCATACCTTCTCACACCCCGCGAAAGTTTCTTGGTAAATACCGAGGAAAGTTTGACCTATGTAGAATCTACATGTACAATAACTATTCACTGACAGATGACAGTTACTGTCAGCTCGCTGTCAACCTTACGATACGCACACACGCACAACACGTATACGTACAAGTCGGCCGTCTTCACCTGTGGGAAAGTACTCGAACCAGTTCATTTGTATGGACTGTCACCGGGCTGATTATAAAAAAGCGGTCAGGTAGAGGCATTAAAAATGGAGTCCCGAACTAAAGTTGGCTCCAGAGCGGAATACATTTATTCATGCTCTGTTCTAGATAGCCTCATGTACAATATCAACAACAGTCGCGCTCACGGCGACAGAGGTATTTTGAAGATATATTTTAGTGTTCGTAAAAAACACAGAACAGATAGAAGCGACATCAACTCAGCTTAGTATGGAAACAAATAAAAACCAGTGTCGGCGGGTGATATACGCGCACAGAACTATCATCACGCATAAAAACATAAATGAATGTAACTAAATGTATTGTTAGTTACGTTTTTATCTACTCACTGTTTTCAAAACTCACAGTTTAGGGAATATTGCGGAAATTATCTTTGGGATGCCAGCGAAAGAAGTTTTGGAAAGATAGAGAATTTTGTCTAATTTCCTTTGCAACCGTAACGAGCTTGCCCTACATGTCCTCTCTAGTTAATTTATTTTATCTGTGGTTATAACTAACCAAAACATTACATAATA
Source organism: Zygaena filipendulae (assembly GCA_907165275.2). NCBI lineage: Eukaryota > Metazoa > Arthropoda > Insecta > Lepidoptera > Zygaenidae > Zygaena > Zygaena filipendulae. The sequence continues at coordinate 10,698,008 of OU015651.1, forward strand.
TTGCAATGCATATTCTGTGCTTCACACCTAAAGATCATGACAACAAATATTCTTTAATAGATTTAATAGGATTAAAAAACATATCTTAATCAATATCAATTCTGGAAAGACGTATGATGAGTCATGAGACACAGTACTTTAGGTTCTGTGTTACAGGTGTGTAGATAGGTACTGTACTGGCTCGGAATGGAATTTGTTTGAGAATCCAACAAATCGAAATTTAAAGTTTTGCTTTTCTAATTCTGTAGTCGCGTGCCAAAACGAGTTTACCAAAGCATACTGCTGGAGCCACCCGAGCGTTAAATTATTCACACGACTGCTAAAAAACATTCCGCCAACTCGTATCAACCCGCCCTGGTCTGGCCTGGCTAGCTTTTACCCGAGTATTGTAAGTAGTAATGTAGTTGGTTTAAAATTTTAATCATTCCGTAATACCAACAACATTGTGTTGGCGTTGTTTTTAACTACAAGGAAGAGAGGGTTCGGGTGCTTTGGTCTTTTATTCACTACTAGCAGTTCCTCGCGGTTTCAACCATGTTATACCTGTTAAAAATTCGCACCCTGTGCGCACTCGTCCCCTCAAATGTTGGAGGTTGCCACTGGTCCCCTGATCTATAATTTATTTTAAAATCTTATTTCCTATACATTCTACTAATTCAGATGTTGTCTTTCGGCTTCTGTGGTTGTGGTACATTCACGCACTAAAGGTAAAAATTTTAAAATATAGTATTATAACTATGTAAATTTCATGTTTATTTCATATCACAGATAATTAGTTTCAAAATAATTATTATTGAGAATCAGTGTTCTAAGAAACAAACGATTCGGTTTCTGTACTTTTTAAACTTATGTACCTACCTATAAAGATTATGAACAAATTAAATATCGTGCACATCAATCACATTTACAAACAATAAACCAAATATCAACATCTTTATCAACAGTAATATTCTGTTCACGAATGTATTCCACGCTTTTTATTGCAAAAAATATGGCTATTTTTTATCAGGGAATCAATAGGCACCTGAAAAGGTGGCGAATCTATAACTTTTGGTCCAGGGGACGAGTCGGTACCATAAAAATAAATATTTTTTTTAAATCATTGACTGGTCTCCTACCGGGGGACCAATAGGCACCTACCTATACAGGGGCCGAATCTACAACTTTTATTCCGAGGGACGAATATTAGGGGGCCAGTGGGTATCGACCCGATCCAGAGATTACCCCCTACAACGTCACAAACTAACAAACTTTTGCTCTTTATAATATTAGTATAGATATTTTTTTTTTACATAGTGTACGCAAGGGAAGCTCTCCAAAGGAATAATATTCCCCATTTTAGCAACATTTTTCATTGATCCTCCGCTCCGCTCCTATTAGTCGTAGCGTGATAAATGGACTATCCAACACAAATATATTTTTACAATTCGAACCAGTAGTTCTTGATATTATTTGGGTTCAACTAAACAAATCTCTTCAGTTTTTTATATTAATAAGTAAACCAACATATATAATAAGAATAAGTAAATAATAATAAAATAAGCAGATGTAGCACTTGGCTCGTGCAACCTCATCCACAGCCAACATTACGCTGAAAGAAATTAAATCAAGCACATAAGACACTACGTGACAAGTTAATGAAAGCATTCCTTGTTATTATTTATCATCGACCTCTTCGCACTGAACTGATCAGCTCACTCTTTATTAATTCTATTATCTTATTATTTTATTAATGTGGTCTACGTGAGGTCAGACGATGAACTTTCGGCATAAATTTTTTGACTTTAAATATCTGTATTATTTTTATCATTAACTAAAACGTTGATACCTATAGATAGTCATAATTTAATGAATAAAAAAGTATTCAAAACATAATATATTGAAAATTTTAGGAAACCTGTACCTACTGGCTACTGTCACGGGCGGGACTAGCTATGCGGTCTTAATCTACGTATGTATTGTACAAATGTACAATGACCCTTTAAAAAAGATTGCAAAATATGTAGTGTGTAGTTAAAACTTTAGTATTTCTTTTTTTTTGCTTAAATGGGGTAGTTGTTATTATCACGAACTTACGACTCATTACGACGTAAAGACTAATTAGATGACATCCAAGTTTTGAGAAGCTCTTCCCCGCGGTTTCACCCAAGTTAATTTCGAAGTTCTCGCGAGAATTCCGTGATAAAAGTATCCAATGTCCTTTTCTGTACCCCTGACAACGTCTTATACAATATCTCATGATGATACGTTGAGGCGTAAAGGGGTCGCAGTTATAATAGTAAGGATTTTAAGGGGTACAGAAAAACACATAGGGTACTTTTTATCGCGGAATTCCCTCGGGAACTCCGAAATAAACGTGGGTGAAAAATGAAAATGCATTAAATATTGCATACTACACGTTTTCAGGGGTACAGAAAAGGTTATAGGTGACTTTTTGCCTGGTAGAGGTACCCATAGTGACGCACAGTGATCCAGATAGTGATAGACCTGGTGGCGCTATGTGATAATACCCGAGTAAATTATTAGAACGAAGTTCTTCATCGCACGGTACAGATGGGAGTAAAAATTCATTTTCCGTCACGGCGTCATACGGCTGCTCTACGGAAAAACAAGGCAACTCTGACATTTTTTGCGAAATGTTTTTTTTTGTATTTTTGTCTTTTTTCACGCATAACGGATATAACGAACTCAGTTATCGGAAAAACTTCGTTCTAACCAAGTGTTCCACGACACTCACGCATTTTATAATTTTTTATTATTATTATTATTAATGAATTCATTCGGCAGTTACTAATTTTAACGAGTGAAATATACGCTTTCATGCATAAGTTTGGGTATGGCACATTTTTGCACAGTAGAACGCAACAATTTGGGCAACTCCACTAACCTTTAAATCGAGATCCATGACTAAGTGTTTTCCGAACGAGGTGCCGCCGGTTTTCTGTATGTGTAAAAACACCATAACATCGTGTGCGTTCATATCGAATCTGAAGTCATCTTGGAGCACCTCGTCGTACGAGAGCCCCGGCTGGGCGATCACATCGGGCAAAGGCCTTCCGGGGGCTTCCGCGTACGAGAGGGCCAGCGACTCCGCCGCACGCTCCCTTTCAGAAACTGCGCACACCTGGGAACACAGAACAGGAGGGCAATTATGTAACTTTTGTTGCTATATCATATTTTCAGTTTGAATCAGAAAAATAGCGATTTTGTGATTAATTCATGTTTATGCAGCTTTAAATTTTGAAGTATGTTTGTTTTGGTTGATTGCTAGATAATTGTAGCTGTGACAAAACGTGCATATTATAGTAATCACAAAAAGATTAAAACCGACTTCCAAAAACACAAAACTAAAAAGCTAAAAATAACAAAATACCTACCGATTTAATCCGAAAGACAAAAACACACGTAATATTATTATTGGTTTGTGCTACCACTGATCGGTTTGAATTCGGTGACAAGCCCGGTGGTGTCTGCCCACTTGGGTTGTTCTGCTCACGAAGAGCTGGTGGCGGGAGTCGACTTAGCCCATCTACCCCCTCCTTATTTGGCTTGCCACCGACTTCATACCGATCAGTGGTAGCACAAACCAATAATAATATTACGTGTGTTTTTGTCTTTCGGATTAAATCGGTATTTTGTTATTTTTAGCTTTTTAGTTTTGTGTTTGGAAGTCGGATTTAATTTTTTTGTTAAAATTTTGTTTATTTTTCGCTTTTAAATGACTTACCGCCGCACTCAGAGTCGACTTTAATGATTACTTAGTTAAGTATAGATTTTTAAAACAAAACTGCCGCAATCAAACAAGTTTAATAAATTAATGATAATTGGCATTTAACTAATTAAGTTACATCTCATTAAATTCCAATTAACATTAATTTACTGAACGTCTCTGATTGCGGCAGTTTTGTTTTAAAAATCTATACTTAACTAAGTAATCATTAAAGTCGACTCTGAGTGCGGCCGTTAGTTCGTAATTTCTCTAAGTTACGATAGCCTAACTTGTTTTATAATATTATGCAAAGATTTGACTTCAATTGTCGAGAGCAATGGATTTTTCTAGTTTACAGGATATTGCAGCATCATTCTTTCAACATTGATAATAATTTATTGTTATTAACATATTATGTATAAATAACTAAGTAATCAAAAATATTGCGCGATAGTGAAAAAATCGAATTGGAATATTAAGATAATATCTGGTGGGTCACTGCACTACGGTCGTGTTATACAACCTCATACAGAAACAAAGGAGATAATTTTACCGATAGGTAGGTCTAGGTACATTTTTACCTCAATATTAATATTGTTATTATTTTGTAGACGACTTTTGTGCGATTTTACCATATTCCAGAAAATTCGTTCTAAACGTTCAAAATTGTGAAATTGGTAATAAATGTGCTGGGTCAGGGGGAGACTGCACCTACAGCCCTCCTGTATCCGGGCATGAGTAAGTACTTCCTGGCGAATAAATATTCCTAGATATTTTCAGTACAAAGGGACGGGGTTCGATCGTTCTTGTAATTTTCGACTTTAATAAAATTCTTACATTTTAATTTACTCCCGTTTCCAGATCACGGCTGTATTTAAAATGTATTTTTTTTAATATGGATACAGCTGCCTCTTTAATGAAGCCGGGACGGGGGTGGCAATACTAAAGGGCGCGCATCCTCTTCCCCATTGATATTTGTTCGTCGATGAAGTGGGCAGCCCACCCCCGCCCATCAGTACATAGTTATAAGATCACTCATCCTCTGAGTGACGTTTAAAGCAATCCTGTATCCAAAGTTACCTATAGTTGTTTTTCTAAACCTTCAATATTCACAAATAATTGCTGCCTAACATATCACCAATCAATAGATAAATTATACTATACGTACCTACCTACATATTATATAATGACAATGGAAAGTGGGAATGATATCGATTTTGCCAGAGGTTAGAAGTTTGAATGATCGTCCATGAGACCATTTCGGACTAGATACAAAATATTATGCTAATATTACAAAAAGGTAAAATTTGTATGTAAATATTTTAAAAATTCTTGCTCTGATATGTAACACCGAGTGACATAGGTATATATCTATACTATATTTGTTTTGTATTAGTGACAATACCGATGTTTACGTGGGTGTAGGGAAAATAAAGTAGTACTTTTTTCTGGATGAACCTATGTCCTCTTATGTATCGCTGACGACGTATATGCGAAAAGTTGGAGATACGAGTAACACTAGTTTTATTCCTTTCGCTCTTGGAAATAATTCATACAGTCTGGATTTTTCAAAGTATATTCCCTAGCATTTAGCAAATATGCATTTTAGCATTCGCTGAGGCCAAAACATGACTTTCAGTCAGTCATTCAGTCTTTATACGTACATATTTTTGGTTGCTGTCTGGTTATAATGATTCAGTATTTAGTGGACTATAAGTCAACATAGGTCTTGTTAGTGGTGGATATTTGGACCAAGCTCCATACATTTTTGGTTATTGTCCTTTCATGATGATCGTTTAAGTAGATAAGGCGTGAAGGCGTAAAAACCAACAAACTCAAATTCGCATTTTTAATACCAAATATTTTAATTTATACCTTTGGGTGAATGTTTGTAATTATGTAAAAGAAGCTAGGTACTTATATGTTCACCTAAATGGGCATACTTGACAACGTTGGTAATAACTGTAAGTACTGTATATCTGCCTGCACACACCCGCACACCAGTAATACCCGTAGTCGATACAATCCCCAGTTAAGAAACCACAACGCCCGCCCTAACGTCCTTAATGCTCACGTTTGCGGCTTAAGTACCAACCCATCCGACATTATTGTCAGAGGTTTCCCACTACATGTATAAAGTAATTACTACCCTAGGTACGAGTACAAACCAAAATGTCTACCAAAAATGAAGTCAAACGCTATATGCATTAGACCTCATAGCGGTTTTAATTAGTGGAGCTCGCGTAACATTTTTCACAGACCCGTCATCATTTTTGCAGAACGACGAAGACGTACGTATACAAACAGTGAACAAAGGGCTTGGAAAGTACTCGAAAGACTCTCGTTAACCAAAGAAACTCTAAGAAAGCCGGCAGTTTGACACGAAGTCACCATTTGACTTATTTTTAAGAATCACTCCTAAAAACCACTTACTCTCTTCGTATAATGTAATGGATATAGGAATACAATTTGAACAACAAGTTGCTTTTGAATTTTTCTTAAACTTTTTTTAATTATCTTTATATATTTTACTAGCTTTTTCTTTCTCGTGAATTTGTCCGTATTCTGGTTCTTTCGAGGACACTTTAAAGGTAATTACGTAAAAACCGTAAGTTTATAAAACGTAGTCATGTACTTACTACTTTCTCAGGAAGCAATCTATCTTAATTTTTATACTTATATGTATTTACTAACTGTTCCCCGCGACTTTGGCCACGTTCTGGTTTTTTCGGGAACACTTTGTCGCAGTATAAAACATAGCTTGTGTCTTTCCTATCTATTTTTCAGATATGGAAATCTATTCAGTTTAGGTGTCAAAAGTTAACAGAATCACGTCATGTTAGTTGCATTTATTAATAAAATAAAACCAAATATGGAGGGGGTAGATGGGCTAAGTCGACTCCCGCCACCAGCTTTTTGTGAACAGGACAACCCAAGTGGGCAGACACCAGCGGGCTTGTCACCGAATTCAGACCGATTAGTGGTAGCACAAACCAATAATAATATTACGTGTGTTTGTGTCTTTTGGATTAAATCGGTATGTTGTTATTTTTAGCTTTTTATTTTTAGATTTTTAGTTTTGTGGTTTTGGAAGTAGGTTTTAATTTTTTTGTTAAAAATTTGTTTATTTCTCGCTTTTAACTGACTTAGTTCGTATTTTCTCCAAGTTACAATAGCCTAATGTCAACTGCTCATCACCTTTTACAAAATATTGCTTTTCCCGACACAGGGACGTTAATTGTTGAGGAGTTCTTCTGGTACATCATCATCAGTTCTACTTCACTATATAAATTATGACGAGCATAAATTGATTAGAAACCATATTAAAGTTAACGAATCGAAATCTGTGAAATACCTATTATTTAGTAGTTCTGATGACCATCTGTGGTCTTCACCATCAGTTCCACTTCTTCAAATTTTACTTTCCGAAAGCAAATAAACGATTTACTATAAAAAATCCAAAAATCGCTATAGGTGTACCTATAATTTTTGAATAGTTCCCTCGATTACTCCAAGATCCCATCATCAGATCTCGACTTGGTGACAATGGAATCAATTTCGGAGTATCCCCTTTCAAACAAAAAAACAATTTTCGAAATCGGAATCCGTGAAATACGTATTATTGTTGGGTAGTTCTGATGACCATCTGTGGTCTTCATCATCAGTTCCACTTCTTCAGATTTTGCTTATCAAAAGCAAATGAACGATTTACTATAAAAAATACCCAAATCGCTATAGGTGTGCCTATAATTTTTAAAGAGTTCCCTCGATTTCTCCAAGATCCCATCATCAGATCTGGACTTGGTGGCAATGGGACCTAATTGGGAGTATACCCTTTCAAACAAAAAAAGAATTTTTCAAATCAGTCCAATAAAAAAAAAAATACATACAATCGAACATAGAACCTAAAATTATCGTGACGTGGAGCTGCTGATGATGGAGTCGGAAAATGGCCATGGAAACTCTGTGATTAAACGACCTAGCCCCATCGAGTTTTGTGTTTTTTTTTAAACTATCTGAACTTATTAGCGGATAAAATTAATCTTATCGTCTAGTCTACGGTACACAAGGGTTGCCACGGCCAAATATATATAGAAAACCAGGATTACAGAGTGGAAAATGGAAATATCAGGACACTGCAGTTTAAAAACAGGACGCAGAAGAAGTATTAGAGTTAATTTATAGTGATATGATAGTTACGCAATGGAAACAGAGTAAATGAAACTCAAATAATAGCAGTTTAAATTGTTTATGAAATCAGTTAAATTGTACCGGGCCCACCGATAAAATGTACGATTGGAGGCAGTACTGGCGCGTGAATTTTAAAACCAGGAAGCATTAAAAACCCAGCACTCGACTTAAAAAGTCAGAACCACACCCCAAAAATTAGGATATGTCCTGGGAAAACAGGACGGTTGGCAACTCTAGTCTATACACTAACAAAAACCCAAGTCTACATAATTATACGTTCGAGTTGCAAACGTAAAATATCTTGCAATAAGACAAAGAGGTGATATGCACAGACGGTTGCGGCCAGGTGTTATCCTGTCTATTAACAATTCACAGCGTAGAGTCGACATTCTCGAGTGTGAGCCGACGCCGAGGCTGGTCAACCCGTCTGCGCCATATGTGGGTGATGCGGGTCCATGCCCGCACGCTCGATACGCTACCATTGAACGATGCATCTGCGAGCGGCAAAATGCAATGACACACAATATCTCGTTTTACTTTTAAGTTTTGTACGAAGTGAACTTGGCTGCAAGACAAAATTGGAGTGCGTACGATTTTCAATTTCTATATTAGCATTCCTCTACAGATTTATTTAAATGGAATCTTAGAAGATAATATTATAATTATCTAAAGCGGGTGACGCTTGTTTGACCCATAATTTGTTATTTAGACTTCTGGTTTTTTTTTTAAATATCTAGTTAACTACTTAGCTTATATTATGTTTGTCAGTTTGGATCTAGGGGGTCATCTCTAGAGCTTCTGAGCTGATTCTAAAAATGCGTTCACTCCAAATAGCTAAAGTATCTCTGATTATCAAACAATACTTTTTATCTCGGAACAAAGAGTTACCGAGTGAATACCGAGATTCATACAAGTGAAACCGCGGAGGAAACAACTATCTCGTGTATACATAGTAACTAGTAATTTAGGTCTTCGAATAGGAGATAGGTACGGTACCTTCATTCTGATTTAAAGAATTGATGTGGGAATTCCGGAGTTGACTCGGGTAAAACCATGGGGATCAATAGCTATCTTCTATAACTATGTATCCATACAGAGCTGCGTCTAAGTTAAGTTGTTATTACCATAATATGTATTGTAACCTAACCGCATAATGGATCCGGGTGATATCCAACCAGCATACTGCCTACAACATTCGTGTTCTAGACGTCTTGCCTGCGCAAAATAGGCGTCAGCGATTGCAAAAGTATGACTGTGTAGGCGGAATGCATTTAATTTCCCCACTTGAAACACCGCCTGAGTGTGGAGCTGATCGGGCCCGCACGGCGGATGTTAGCGGGCGATGTGATGCGATAAACTGCAACCACATCACGTCGGTCTGGAGAGCGGCGCTGTGCGTGAGCTTCGATCAGTAGGTATACGCCAGGCAGGTTCTAAGATTTTAACATGCCGCAACCTTTTTATTGGGTCGATTCTATCGATAAATAATAATCACTTTGAATTTTTCCGTTAGCTGGATGCAATCCGTGTCAAAAGATTAGACAATCGACGTAAGCAAATGTTTTACTACCATTTTTTAGGGTACTAAACGGAACCCTTTTAAAATCAGTCCAGTGTTTGTCCGTTCCCATGTCACAGACGTTTTTCTCTACAGGTAAAAAACGTAGAATATTTGAAATTTGGCATAGCTAATAACAGATTGTGATAACGCGTACATATAAATAGATCGTTCGTCAGTAACTGGACAAATTTTCAGATTGATATAAGGGTTCATTTGACACCAATAGAAATTTAAATTACGACGTGTGAGGTGTCATTTCATGGTTAAAGGTAAAATTTTAAATATTACATTTTGCAGAAATATACCCCCCAATCGTTATTTTACTAGCTGTTTTACTATAACACTAGCTAAAGTTAATTAATTTTATAACAGGTTTTTTTCGACAGGGTAATAATGATGAAAAACAAGCATTAATTTGAATTACCCTATATTAAATACTTTTCGTTGATTTAGTACAGAATTGTAAAATTTTAAAGCCCAACTTGAATGGCATGGCAGTTAATCACTCCCGTTACATTACAATTTACATTAATATAAAAGATTGATTGAAAATCCAATATCAAATACCGACTAGGTACCTTATCCTCTATTGATAGTGATAAAATATATTGTTAGCAATATTATTATTATTACATAAAATTTTATCCTCTATTGATAGTGATAAAATATATTGTTAGCAATATTATTATTATTACATAGAATTTTCAGCATGTATCTGACTTCAACAAACTGAGATTTTGAATTACTTTACCATTTTTTGCTTCAATAATTTATTTAAAAAAAATATTAAATGGTCATCAAGGAGTAACAACCAGTCATCACTATGACAATTTCTATTTGCCAATAGGTGTTGGAAAAAAAATTAAAAATTCTCCTTGGTAAAATAAATTACAAATGCTACACCATCTCTAAATAAAGATAATATTCGTTACTGATGACAATCAAAAGCATAGAACGATAAGGAGTCGAACAGCACCAGCCACAACTGTCGCATAGTCACACATACATAATAGTAGCAGATAAAAGCAAGTAGGGGGGGGGGGGGGGGGGGGTATTTTGTATCCACATTTATATTACGATACATCCTAAAGAGTATAATTATTATCATACCATGACTATTTTTTGTCTACTTAGGAGAGATTTAGAAGAAACCTAAGAAATTCTTTAGTTTACAGCTTTCTCTTTCGTCTTACAATATCTTTATAATAAAAGGGTTAAAGTACACACCTTCTCTCTCTTTGAGATGCTAAAGCTGAGATAAACATCTTGGTTGCCCATCACACTGTGAGATTCAAAGTCTTCTAGGACAGTTGCCCGATTTAATTTTTTTCTTACTTAGATTTACTTGTCTTGAACAGACTTGGTATAATTTTCAGGAGAGGCTCCTATGACAAAGGCTTTGCTTGATGGAGGGGCAACTAACAACATACATATATACAAATAAAATTGATGTGTGTTTGTTTGTAATTCCAAATTAACAGCTTTTCACTAAATGCATATAAAAGTATGTATGGTACCTACTTAAACAAAAAAAAAATTGGTTTCTTTAAATTTTTGGCTATCTGTATGATCCGACTAATCTTTGAAATGGCTGGACCTATATCAACCGGACTTTAACTGGTAGATTGCTGATGTTATGAGTGACTTAGGCTACTTTTATCTTAGAAAAAAAAATCCTGTGGGAATTCCGAAACTCACACGGATGAAACCACAGGGCACAGCTAGTTAGTATACTAATATTATAAACAGGTAAAGTTTGGGAGTTTGTGAATTGTGAGTTGGTGATGTTGTAGGGGGTTAATCTCTGGATTTACTGAACCGATTGAAAATTCTTTCACATAAAGGAAGCTACGGTAGTCCTGACATAGGTTACTATTTATACTGAAATTCTCACGAGAATTCCGAATTTACCGCGGGTGAAACCGCGGGGGACAGCTAGTAATGTATACAGATAAATAAATTTTAAAAATCTCTCAGAATTGTGTTTATAATAATAATATTTAACTTTCTAATAAGTATTTGTATTGAATTTTTTTTTATTTTAACACTGATCTAATTAGTGTCTCATTTTTAGAACGGATTGCAACCCCATGAACTCTTGAACGCGACTTCCAAGTTAAGAAACGATGGTATAAACTAGAACGAACATTTAATACCTAGTAGGCACTTCACTTATAGTGTGGGTGGATCTGACTCACCTGATCAGGACAAAAGTATCCAAAAGCCACCATCCCGAACAGCGAAAGTAAAAGACAAAATAGTATTACTTTTCGTAGTTTCGATCTTGGTTCCATTTTTTTTATTTCGTACGCACCACTGGGCAGTAACAAGGCGAAATCACTAACTACTTGCACAGATACACTCTTTTGCATTTCGGTCGAATGCATGTCTCATTTTAACGAAACAAACCACCTGACAGTTTTAGCACAAATAATTCGTATTCATGTTTCACCTTAGTACCTACTTTGTGGGTTTTGTTTGACCCAAGGAATCAAAACAAAATCCTGTAAAACTCTTTCATTCCACATTTTTTCCAACACCAGCGTTCATATGATAGAGACTGATCATCTAATAACATTCGAATCTTATGAATGGCAAACAACGTAAGTAAATTTCGTTTCAAGTTGATTTTTAAATTAAAAACGAACGGGCAACTGCAACGCAAACAACTAACATCTTGCTACCGGACCACCGTCGCATTGTCTTCGTCTGACAACTCTCAATGCAGTCTGGCGTCTGCCCTACGTCCATAGGTCACGAATTGTCACACAGAAAAAAATGCTGTCAAAGTCCACAGATGAAGCAAGAGAGTCAAAGTGCTGTCAATGGACGGCTGCGCTAATGATTACTTACTAACAATTATTATTTTTTAAGTAATACCTACTATCAAAAAACTCTTCTATTAGAATATACCGTTAGTAGTATGCCGTTTTGACAAGAAAAGATCCACTTTATACTCAATAGCGCTGGTGATTTCATGTATTAACAGCTTAAGCGCTTATTACACTTTGCAATTTCAGAGCACCAATTTAGGGCTCTAAATCGGATACAATTTAAGGTCCGTGAGTGAGAGAGAGAGAGAGAGAGAGCGAGTAATCACACTACACTAAATTGTACCCTAAATCAACTAGTCTAGGTTACATTTTAATGTAGTGTGATCACTCGCTCTCTCTCTCACTCACCGACCCTAAATTTGATCCAATTTAGGCACTAATGCATATTTTATAAAAAACGCAACATAATAATGAAAATATTTTCTAACAATTATTAGTTATAAAAACATTGGATCTTTCTCCCACTCAGAACGATAGTTTTTGATGACGACTACTCCGAAACTGTAGTCTACTTATATGACTTATGCACATACAACTTGAAAGAAAATAATATAATTCTCCTAAAATTTTTTTTTTAAATTTATTAAGGCTTGGCAACTAGGCCTTTAGCCATAGCTTACATAAATTCTCAAATGTATGTAAGAGTTGCCAGTGCAGTAAGAAAAATCGGACAATATCATGGACCAATTAGTATTTACGAATTGCCGAATTCTTTAAATATTTCTCAAGGCTCTAGCGCAACTACCCAAATGAAACATAGGTAAGTAATTTATTTATGTCTAATCTTGCTAATTTTTTGCGGACGTTTTGTAAGATTCTGCCAAAAACTGTTCTTTTTAGATCTGCGCTGCGACACAATCTGCTAAGCCTCAAACTGGATCTGGTCTCACTGAAGGGGGAGTGGTTCGAGGCGAACCTCACCTCCCCTCACGTGGGGGGGATCTTGGCAGTTAATAGATTTCTACAATCTACTTAGAGATACTACCGTAGATTTCACTACTGTAGATTTCACGTAAATTTTTTTCCGCAAGAAAGTGTACGAGTAAATTGGGTTAAATTAAATAACAATTAATGTTTCTCCACTAAAATATTATACTCTCTCACATTTTGAGGCACTGTCTCAATATTCATGGATGCAGATTTTTTTTTTAACTTTTAATTTTTTTTTTTTTTTTTTTTTTAAATATCATGAGACCATGGACCATTTTATTGGTCCATGGTGTAGACTGTAGGCCAGTTTATAATGACACGATATTATAAATTAGCGATAGCTGAAGCAAACATAGGAGTCAAATATAATTAAATATCTATGTCATTTATATTTATAATATGTATGTATGAGGATTATAGATTTCACCAGATAATTGTTTAAAACCGTTAAGTAGGCACTATACAAAATTGTCGCTAAAGCCGAGGGCAGAAAATGCCACAGATTTGTATTTGCGAGCACCCCGACACGTACGTTAGGTTTGAACTGTGACCTCAAGATGATATCGGATGTGCGAGAATCCCCCACAAAACAATTTGAATGTTGTGGTCACAATGGGCTTGTCAACCAAATTTTAATTTTTAGTCCGTCTTGTAGATTTATCCTACTATTATAAATGTGAAAGTGTGGATGTTTGTTACAATCACGCAAAAATGGCTGAACGTATTTGGATGAAATATGGCATGCACGTTGTCAGGGGCACTAAAAAGGACATAGGGTACTTTTTATCCCGGAATTCCTGCGGGAACTCCGAAATTTCCGCGGGTGAAACCGTGGGGCACGGCTAGTAAAAAATATTGGACACGTATTTATTATTTTTTTACGTAATCAAAGAATAACAGATATACAGTTGAAAAGTCGCGTGACGTCACGCCGTGCAACAGTTTAAATGACGTCAAGAGCTCCTCTCATCCTCCTAAACTTTAATGCGTTTTATCGTAGTATTTCTACAATAATTTGAAAAAGCAAAAAATATGGGTCTTTTATTTTTTATTAATTTACAAGACGGACTAAATAAAATCTTAATTTTCATACCCCGGAAACAAACTTCCCAAGTCCCATCGTGTCAGGGTGCTAGCGAATACAAAACATTAATTGTACAAAAATTTTTCTTATTCCCTGCGTAATATTATAACTATCTAACATTCTTATTCACAATTTTTCTTTGTTAGTTCATAAACGCAATGTTCAGAATCTCGCGCTAACATTTACAATAGATGGCGTTGCATTTATTTTTTTTGCTACATCTTGTTGATTTGTAGTAAGTAGGGTGGAATGTGCACTTAAAAAATGAAAAATGCATTTTATTCTATGACAGGTTTAATTCTGTATCAGCTTCAAAGGGAACCTTGTATAATGTAGGTACGACATAATTTGTAGGCATCGTAAAATCAACAGTTTAATAATAATTGGAACAGTTCATGTCTCCGCTAAAGTCATTCTAAACTAAAATGATAAAATACGCAAATTAGCAAATTACTTACTAGACATGGATTCAAAAACAGTTATTCATACTATGAATAAAAGCATTGACCTACAAACATTTTACAGTAACTGAAAAGGCACTTTAAAATCAAGGTGGGGATAGTTATTATAACAAATAATATGCAGCTAGATGGATAAAATAATATCTTCACAATGTCATTCCTCAATTTTCTCTCGTCACACTGCAGTTGCTCTTAAAAGTAGAAAGTTATTTCTAATAAATATATATGTACACACTTTATAAAATCAACAAGGAATATAATTATTCATATCCACCTAGAAAATATAGAAAACATGGTCAACTGCGAATATATTTTTTTTTACAAAATACTCTTATTTTGTGAAAGAATATTTTGTAACTTCCAAAATTCCTTACCATTTATAATAGAATACGTCAATTAAGTCACAATTATAGTCAATACAATTTTAAAAAAGCAGTTAACACCGTCAGATGGAGCAAATTCAAAGTCAATGCCACGAGAGAATTCATTACAAATGTTGATTACATTGATAATAAAAAAGTGTATACAAAACTTCCTCACCTTTATGTAATACATTGTATTTATGTTATACAAAAGATATTATTGATTCGACATAACATATTACATAATATTTAAAACACTGAAGCACTGCAATAAGTCAGTGCACAATTTTTTATGTAAACTTTATCACTTCCCAATAACTTTTACCTGTCTCTAACGAATAGGATCAACTCCTCTCACCACAGAATTCCCTAGTTATAAAAATTACTATATTGATTCAGTCCACGAATTTGAAATAAAGTCCACAATTCCACTGAACGTCAAGTGACGCGATACGGACGCGCGACGTGTGTTGTGATATTCAATTAGTTAATGTTCTGTTCACTAAGCGTTTGTTTCAATAAACGTTCATCCAGTTCAAAATATTCAGCACATTTTAATTTGTTGATAGTTTTTTTTTTTTCATTATTATTATTATTGAAGCACTGTTTTAAAACAATAATACTATGTTACAATAAAATTGTTCTGGTTCTGCGGCGCAATAAAAAAGTCACGCCGAAAAAATTAGGTACTGATTTCACGTTGCTGCTATGCATGCTGCTACACATACATTCGGGTTAATAAACGGTACCAATTAATCGCTCAAGTACTAGTGGTCTATGGGGAGAAGCCAGTCCTCTCAATGTCCTCACATAGCATGTACAGTCAATCAATTACGAGGTCGGCCGCGACCGCGAGACCCGTCACGATCCTAAAAAGAAACAAATGGTTAGGTGTCATCAGCTAAAACATGCAATAGTAAAAAATACCCTTTTCAACACCCTCGTTAAGTTTAATTCACCGCCCTAGGTTTATAAACCTCACCCCTCTTTCATGCAGCGTTTTTCAACACATTTGTATGTAAACGCTGAGATCAACTTGATCCTACACTAATGTATAAGCTTTTATAGCAGATATTAATCTTCAGAATGTACTGCGATCATAACTACTTCTATGACTACTACCTATCCTATAAAAGTAGAATCTTTGGTTCATCACAATATAAAATCGTCCCTAACCAGGAATCGAATCTGGGACCTCTGATTAAGAGGCATGGTGGCCGCTTGCTAAATGCAGTTATCGTAACGTATTTCACCCGCGGTAATTTTGAGTTCCCGCGCTTCCGGGATAAGAAGTACCTACCCTATGACACTCAAGAACACTTTAGCATTCTTTTTTGAAACAATTTTTAAAATCGGTTCAGTAGATCCACAGATTAACCTCTACAACTTCACAAACTCACAAACTTTACCTCTGTATAATATTAGTAAAGATAAGCTTTTCCCCGCTGTTTCACCCACGGTAATTTCGGAGTTCCCCGGGGAATTCTTTGTTACAACATAGCCTATGTTACCGAGGGATAATGTAGCATTCTAATGGTGAAAAAATTTTTGAAATCATCCAGTAGTTTATGAGTGAAATCGTAACAAACAAACAAAAACTCAAATCTTCCCCTTTATAATTATTATTTTAGAAGAGTAGGAAAAATCTTCTACAAACCTTATGAGGAGGTCTATAGTTGGAGTCACGGTCACGATAGCCATGTTCGCGGTTATCACGGTTGTCGCGTCCTTCACGATCATCACGATGCTCACGATGATCGCGAGAGTCACGGTGTTCGCGAGTGTCGCGATGGTCACGGTTGTCGCGATGATCGCGATGATCACGGCTGTCACGATGATCACGATTGTCGCGATGATCACGGCTGTCGCGATGTTCACGGGGGTCCCGATGTTCGCGAGTGTCCCGATGTTCACGAGAGTCGCGATGTTCACGTTGCTCACGAGAGTCGCGAGCGTCTCGCCCGTCTCGGCCGTGGTCGCGCCCGTCGTGCCCATCGCGCATCTCGCGCCCATCGCGACCGTCACGTCCGTGTTCGCGGAAATCTCGATAATTGCGATACCCTCGACCTCCTTCGTGTTCCTCCCTACTGTCTTGATTATTATGGAGAGGCACTTTTCGCGAATCCTCTTCCTCTTGGCGTCGTTCGTAGTGAATAAAATCATCGAATATGGACGTCGCGTGACAGTAGCTGTGCATTATGCGCAACACTTGCAGCCCCTTGGCGTGAGGAACTTCTTGCGTGTCACGAGAATTGGTCACCGGCTTATTTTCGTTATTCTCTAATTTGATATGACGAAGTTGCATATTCGGAACGTCTTTCACATAAATCCATTTCACTCGGAACTGGCCCTTCCACTTATCCTGCGACCACACACTGGAGTTGGAGTTGTAATCTACGGCACTCATCATTCTCGCCATCCCACAGAAATGACCACTACCGTTCACAGAAAACAACAAATAAACCATGCCACACTCGCGCTCGCGCTCGCGGAACGCGGCGTCGAGTCTTTTATTACCGTGTTCGGTGCTGCACCAGATTTCGTACTTGATGCTACGATGGATGTCGTCTTCCGAGTACGACTTGATAACGAAAAATCTCGCAGAAGGTGCATTCAAGTCGAACTCTTTGGGATTATAGTCATTTTTGACTCGCAAATCGTCGAGCACCGGATGCGGCGCCACCGGCGCGGCGGCGTGGGCAGCGGGGGCAGCGAGGGCAGCGGGCGGCGCGGCGGCGGCCAGCGCCGGCGGCGGCGCGGCCATCGAGGGGCGCGGCTGCATCGGGGGCGGCGCGCGCTGCGCGTGGGCCCACGCCGCAGGCGGCGGCTGGTGCTGCGGCGGCGGAGGGCCGCGCTGCATGGGCGCCTGGGCCGGCGCCGGCGGCGGCAGCGGCAGCGCTGCGGGGACGGGCGGCGGCTGCAGCTGCGGAGGCGGCGGCGGTGCAGTGACAACTGGCGCACTTTTACCTGCATCCCACGTGTTTATATCCATGTTGTGCTTCCCGGGCACTATAGGCGGTGGCGGCATACCCGGGCCCTTCTTCTTGAGCCCACCGCTCTGCGAGGCCGGCGCCGGCTTGGCGGGCTGGCTCGCGATGGAAGCCCATGTCATCTTTTTGGGCTGCGATCCACCAGAAATATCCTTGAGTTCTGGTCCGCGATCTTTTTCCACCTTGTGGTCGCCGAGAGAGAGCGCCTGCACTCCCGCCTCGACAGCTTTGATATTGCCGTCTGGCACGTATAGACCGTCCGCTCTGTAGTAGTCATCGTATTGTTTGGGGCGTCCTAATTGTCCCCAAGTTGAGTAATCACCGTTACCATGAAAATAATTAAAAGTTGATGCAGGCTGTCCGAATGCAGCTGTTGAAAACGGTGTCGTAGAAGGCCCGAAAACACCTGAAATATCAAAAAATTACAATAGTTTTTGTAGCTTAATTAAATAGGTAGTCTTAGGGATAATCTTGGGATCACAGCACAATGATAAATAGTATTTTGTACATTCTAGTTGTATTTTTTCCAAGCCACATTATGTCCAAATTGCATTACGAACAAATCACACTCAGTCGAAATCGTAAGAATATTTTTTTCCGCCAGCGACTGTTGCGCATTTTGTCATACATACTTTTGAGATTCTTTCTGTATAAAAAAAAGAAACATGATTTACTAAACGATGCGTTTTCAATTAAGACTTATAAAAAAAGTTGTTTAAGATTTTAATTCAAAATAATTGATATTAGTTCCATTCAATAATGGTTGCTTTTTGGTGGTGGGCAATGTGGTATGGACAGGAGTTTGTGTGTGTGTGTGTGTGTGTTCAAGAATATTTGTGAGATGTAAACCTTTTATCATGATTAAATAATAACTCAAATATATGATCATTATTGCTCTAATAAATACTAGCTACCATCCATTCCATAAGAATCATGAGGATTGTATCCTCCGAGGAAAGTCATAGGGTCTGTTCCATTGGTAGACCATGTACCATCCCCGACTCCGAAAGCTTGATAAGGAAGTGCTGTTGTACCGTAATAACCTGGAAAAAGAAACACAATATGTTACACAGGAACAGTTAATCCATTTTTCGGACGTTGTTAAACTCTTTTTAAATAATAGTTAATTTAGCAATCTGTCCTTAAATAGCCCCAGTCGCCTCATATCTAACACTAGTTATCCCGCGCGGTTTCAGATGCCTACGTCATACAAAGAACACACGAAGTTTCAGGTCTCTACGATCAGCGGTTTAGGCTGTGCGTTGATCCATCTGTCATTCAGAACAAAGCATTTTATATGTATATCTACAGGATAGTCAGAGAAATTAAGTTTTTTATTTCCTAAATTGTAATAAAATAAACTGAAACGAGTCAAGAAAGAGAAAGTATCTATCTAGAAATGCATCATGCATGCATGTATCAACACAGCGCATCTGTTTCCCAATTAAGTAGAGTTGCAAAGGGAGCACACTGCACAAGGGGGCCGATCGCGCTATTTTAGAACGAATCCACAAAAACAACCATAACCAAAAATACCACGCTAAGCACGTTTCAAATCGCGCTAATTATTTCAACGAAAACTTTCAACTTTTTTCTCGAACCTTCGAACCTTTACTTTTTTACCTACGTTTTGTACCTACGTTGTAAAAAGAATGACGTTTAATAATATAACTCCGCTAATGACTATGTTAAATTTTTAACACAGAGAAAGAATACAAATAATTATGTGAAACAAATATATAATACAAGTTGTGCCCCGCGGTTTCACCCGCGTTAATTTCAGAGTTCCTGCGGTTATTCCGGGATAAAAAGTACCCTATGTGTTAATCTGATGTATAAGCTATATTATTGTAAAGTTTCATTTAAATCCATCCAGTAGGTTTTGCGTGAAAGAGTAACAAACATCCATCCACCCACCCATCCATCCATCCATCCATACATACATTCTTACAAACTTTCGCGTTTATAATATTAGTAGGATAATATTATGATGTTGTCAAGGAATTGTGCTGATCACGTTTCACTACTCGTCTACAGTATCAAAATTCAAGACTGTATTGTATAGTTTAATTTTCTTTTTCTTATTCGCGAATAAAGCGAGCGTCTATTAGATAAAATGATAAAATTTTGCATGATAGTAGGTAATGGCACCGAATCGGTACCAGGTTACCAGTGAATGAAAAAACATGGAAGTGACACTCACTATGAAAATTATAAAACAAAACCGCATGAAAATCCATTGCGTAGTTTTAAATTTATAAGCATATACATACTCCTAGGGACAGACAGCGGGAAGCGACTTTGTTTTATACTATGTAGTGACGCTGAAACTGACTGACTGATTGATCGATCAACACACAGCTGAAACCGCTGGGTCTAGAACCATGAAATTTTGCAAAAATATTCCTTAAGGGACGTAGGTGCATAAGACAGGATTTTTGAAAATTCAACCCCTAAGGGGTGAAAAGGGGTTGCAAAGTTTGTATACAATAATTCCGCGGGAACACCAAAATTATCGCGGGTGAAACCGCGCGAGAGTTTCGTTATAAGGTTTTGTGTCCAAAAAAAAACCGAGAGCTGTTAGTTCTTTTTGTTAACTAGTTCATTACCTACGTATTTTGTGCCACGTTACTGATTGTGAGGTAATGAATGAGCAATGCAAGTTATATGTACCTACCTGCCGCGCTGTAGGGGTCGGCCGCTGACGAGATGGGCGGTGCGTAGGATGGTTGCTGCTGATGGCGCCATGACAGCTCGGCCAACTCGTCACCGCCACTCTCTAACTGTTGCTCTTTCGGTGCATTTGTCACTGTAAATGTAAACATAAATAATATATATGATAATCACATCTATAGGTACTAATATTATAAAGCGGAAGGATTTTATTTCTTGTTTGTTTGTTAAGATTTAACTCAAAAACTACTGGACCGATGATTTAAAAAATTCTTTCACCATTAGAATACTACATTATCCTTGAGTAAAATAGGTTATATTGTAATCCAGCATTCCCGCGGTAACTCCGAAATTCTGGTAAAATTGCGGGAAACAACCTTAAAAAAAATCGTCTACATAAAGTTTTGAGACGGAGCTCATAAATAATATTACGGCGCAATCTCTTTTTAGCCGACTTCAAAAAGGAGGAGGTTCTCAATTCGACGCGTATGTTTTTTTCGTATTCAACGATAGATTTAGGGTACTTTTTCTTCCGGAATTTCCGCGAGAACTCCGAAATTAACGCGGGTGAAACCGCGGGGAACAGCTAGTACTATTAAAGGGCAATAAACATCGACCACACAGCCCATAGACGCCTAATAACAGGCGAATGGCTCCTGTCAACACATCTGACTTATAGTTCCGATATAAATGTCCGCGCGGAAATACTCAATCAGTGTCGACCACTACTGTGACCTGTCAACACGATCGGAGTGCATAAAGGAAGTGCTAAAAAAAACTCAAAATGCCTCAGTATAGCATTAAATGGTGCGGTAAAAAAAGCAACACATCTAATATGGAGAAAGATGGGATAACATTTCACTTGTAAGTAACTATTATCTTTATTTGTTTATGAGAAACAAGGAAATCAACAAATTTTTTCGCAAGTACGGAGTTCACGGTTCACTGGTCGTGGTTTTAAAACAAAGTACTCAACCTATCGTGCCGTCTCATTCTTTCCCGTTGCGTAAATTAATCTATTTCTTTCCAACGTTTCGTGGCGCGTGTAACTAGCGCGTGTGGCCTTGAATTAGCCAATCACGGCGTGTAACTAGCGCGTGTGGCCTTGAATTAGCCAATCACGGCGTTGCAACCCCGCTTCATCTTACCTCAGCTAGTTGCCAGAATGGGCTATGGGCTGTGTGGTCGATGGCAATAAATAAAAGAAATTTTAGTTTATTTGAATTAACATATCACGTTAGAAACTATTGAACAGAAACTAATTATATTTGGCGTATATAGGTTAGGTTACTTGATCATACACTAAGGTCTAACCGCCGCACTCAGAGTCGCCTTTAATGATTACTTAGTTAGGTATAGATTTTTAAAACAAAACTGCCGCAATCAGATACTTTCAGTAAATTAATGTTAATTGGCATTTAATGAAATGTAACTTAATTAGTTAAATGATTAAAGTCGACTCTGAGTGCGGCGGTAAGGCTCTAAAGCAGAGATTATCAAACTTATTTCTTTTACCGCCCCCTTTGTATATCAAGTATTTCTCAGCGCCCCTATTTTTATACACTCCTAAAACTTGAAAAAAAAAATAGAATTCATTAGGTACTTACTTTAATTAATTTAGTTATAGTATATATTAGTCGGTTCTGGTGTTTAAACTTACATTCAAAACTAAACATTTTTACCAGTTATAGCAATTAAAACGCAACTTTATAATATTGAGAAAATATTTTAATTTTTAATCAAATTAAAAGAAATAATATAGATAGGTAAATAAATTCCAAGAACTCTACGACGCGACGGAGTCAAACAGATTGTAAAATCGATTCACATAATTTCTTTTTGATAGCCAATGCACTTCTGTGTGAAAAATCAATCGGTTGAAATCTTTGAATTGAAATAGAGCGCAGAAATATAATATAGTAGGTTTTCATTTTAGTGAATTATAAAATATAAAGTTAATTAAATTACAAATTTCGCCCCATTTTTATCTGGGCCCCTTAACGCCCCTCTCTAGGTCTCCAACGCCCACAAGGGGGCGTTATCGACAACTTTGAGAATGACTTCTCATAGGCATGACGTATTATGGATATCCAGCAAAATAAATGCATTGGTGTGCCACAGCACTATATGTATATTACAATATGTTTAATAAGATATTTTATATACCCAGACTGATAAGTGGAACCCTGTCTTTGTTACACGAATATTGCCTTCGCTGTGGATTGAACTTGGGACCTTTAGATTTGTGGAACGAGCGGTATCAATAACAATGTGTTAAAAAATTTGTGAATCAAACCATAGTTTCAGTTGACGTCAAAAAAATGTGTAACGGCCGCACTCAGAGTCGACTTTAATGATTACTTAGTTAAGTATAGATTTTTAAAACAAAATTGCCGCAATCAGAGACGTTCAGTAAATTAATGTTAATTGGAATTTAATGAGATGTAACTTAATAAGTTAAATGCCAATTAACATAAATTTATTAAACTTCTCTGAGTGCGGCGGTAAGACATGAAGCTTTTAAAAAACAACAAAAAGTTTTTATAAAAACCATAAGACTTGAACCAGTGCCTAAGCAGTCAGTGGTCACGCCATCCATGTCTATAACCACTTGGTTACAACTGCTTTAGGACTACAATCTTACAAAAAACCACATACATATTTTACGAGTCGCGTTAGTAACATTTGCAGTCACAAAAAATTGCTTAACAAAACATAGTAGTATATTATCTGTGACAAAACTAAGGGCCGCACTCAGAGTCGTTTTGTCGTTTTAAGGATAATTAATAATAATAATAATCCACATCACAACACACACTTGATCCCACAGTAAGCTATTATTAGCTTGTGTCGTGGAAACCAAGCAAACGTGGTATATACTACATAGAATTACTTATATATATTATACTATAGATAAAGCTCGATTACCACTCACTCATTGACATAATTGTTCTCCCAGAAGGAGCATCTCTAGGTTGATATAATGTATGGAACATGTAGAGGGGACGTTTCGGTGATTATGGGAAAACCTCGACATCTTCGATTCCTGCTTCTCATCAGGTAGTGAGTCGACTGCCCGCCGAAACTATCCATCGAAAGTGAAAACGTTTCTAACTAAATTTCATCCACACCTTGGGAAAATTCCAATAGTGTAACTTTTTTTCAAAATGGCGGAAAAAAACATGGCCGCCGAACAAAATTCAAACTCGATTATCTCCGAAACTATAAGAGTCTGATGGGGGGTGCTCAAACAAATGTCATAGAGGTCAATGGGGGGCAACCGCCTGGCGTGGTAAAAATCCAAAATGGCGGATTCAAAATGGCGGCCGAAAAAAAAGTTGATCCGATCCGGGTGAGGTTCGGCATCCGGGGGTTTTTGGGGTCGCTGATGCCGAATATCGAATCAGTTTTTCGATTGCGTCATTTTTCAAGATGGCCGCCGAACATTAGTTGTTTGTATGGGGAAATTGTTTCGGCCCTGGCTCGGAAACGCGAGCTGCTCGCAGCTCGCGCACAGGGCGAATCTAGTTATACTATAGATATATAAACACACCCAGACTGGAAAATGGAACCCTGTGTTCATCACACAAAGTCCACCCCCACCGGGAACCCCGAACCCCTTGATTAGCGGGCAGGCATGGTGACCATTGCGCCAATCAATCGGGTCGTCAATAATTATTAACATTAATTTCATGAACGTCTCTGAGAGCGGCAGTTTTGATTTTAAAATCTTTACTTAAAATTAAGTAATCATTAAAACGTTTCTGAGTGCGGCCGTAAATCATAATTTGTAACTAACTGTTCTGAGATTTAACCTAAAAATACAATAATATACCATGATGGCAAACAATCTCTTTGGCAAATAAATCGTGATTACCTTTTTAGATCTTAAGTAAATAATATATTTATAAATACATATAATTAAAATTAATAGGAAGTTTCTGATAAGTTAGCTTTATCATTTATTTCATTTATTTATCTAGTAGATAAAAGACATGATAAATTCTAGAAGTTACTAGCTAGTTATACAGTCAGGGCTAACTGTCCTGGGCCCTGGCACAAGACAATAGGGTACTTGCATGAAATTTATAATAAGAAATTGTGTCAATATTTAAAAAATAGAGCCTTAGAAAAGCGTTATCGTGAAAGATTTACTAAAAAAATTTCAATAGTTTCCAAAATATTCAACTTTTTATTTTGTGAAACGGAACGTTGCAACGAAACACCAATCACAGCCAAGCTTGACACATGACGTCACTTTTATTTTTTTAGGAAACATTTACCTCTTTCAGAGAAGGCAAAGGAAACTAAGTGCATACAGACAACGCATATTTTCCATTTTCTGAAGTTTTTTACTTTAAAATGCATCTGTAAGATGCATTTCGATTCTTTACTGGAACTTTTGGAAGTAAATCGACACAGTTCAACCTTAATTTAGCATTTGAATATTGAAGTTATGTCTGTCAGTGTCACATGACCCTGTCAATACGACAGTGACATTTCTATCACAGATTAATAAGGCGTAATTTTGAACAAGTGACGTCATTCCGCGTTTCGGCGGTAAAATCTAAAGTAGGAACTTTGAAACGCTCTATTTCATTAATTAATGCATATTTTTTTTTCTTTTTCTTGCTTTGTTTAAGTAGGCCATATATCTTTAAAATAGACTGAAAAAAAAATTCATGCAAGTACCCTATTTAGGTTCAATTTAAACAACGCTTTCTCAGTAGCCTAAAAATTCAACCAATATTCTTAAATATAGCGCTCTTTTTATCTTATGCCACATACTCATGTGGCATAACATAGAAAATTAAAAGAAAATAGTGCAGGGTGTCTTACCGCCGCACTCAGAGTCGACTTTAATGATTACATAGTTAAGTATGGATTTTTAAAACAAAATTGCCGCAATCAGAGATGTTCAGTAAATTAATGTAAATTGGCATTTAACTAATTAAGTTACATCTCATTAAATGCCAATTTACATTAATTTACTGAACATCTCTGATTGCGGCAATTTTGTTTTAAAAATCCATACTTAACTAAGTAATCATTAAAGTCGACTCTGAGTGCGGCCGTTAATCTATAATCATGAAACATAATTGAGCAGTGAAAAGACAGTTTTATATGACTGTACAATGTACATAATAGTATATGACAATGTAAGTTGTGCGTCCAGAATTTTTTTCGTAAATTTTAGAGATAGAGTAAAACATAAAAGTGATAATTATGGGATCTGCATTGCTTAATGTATAAAATTAATAAGCATTGATAAATAATATTGGATTCAGGAATTGTATTTTTACAACTCTCACACAATACCTATAGTAAATTCTAATATTATAACATAATAGGTTTGTATGAGTCAAATAGTTTTAGGTGCATATGTTAAGTTACTTCAAGATTTTAAGTAGCATTGTAGTATATTAAAAAAGCAGCCAAGTGCGAGTTGGTCTCAGGCACCAAAGGTTCTGTACAGTGTACATATCAGGAAGGTCTAAATCAACTGGAATATTTGGATTGGCAGTTTTTTAGCGCCTACTAGGGATGGCAGTTCAGCCTCATTAGTTAATTTGATAAAATATAAAATCGTTATCACTATAGAAAACTAAGGAACTTAACAACATGTCACCTGGTCATGCAAAATCTTCCAATCAAAAGTCCAATTTTTTGTGACCAAGTGACATGATGATAAGTTCCTTAGTTTTTTATAGCGATAACTATTATAGATTGTCAACTTGGCTTATGGGGCTGAGTATAGCTTGATATTAATTTCAACTTGATACCAGTTATCACTACACATTTATGCTTAAAAAAATATTATATCTTTTTGTAATAAAATCTCTCACTTTATCAAAGTGCCTGCAATGTAAAAATAACTATAGTAAATATTGTATGATATCAATGATTTTTTTAATGTTTTTTATTCATTTTATGCATTAAGCAATGTAGATTCTGTTTCATTTGTAAGTTTTGCAATATTTTTAAAGATGAATATATAAAATCTGGACACACTTAACATTTCCATCCTCTATAAGTCTATATTATAAAAAAAGCTAAAAGAATTATAATATGTCAGATAGGTTAACCTTTAACTAGTGACATGATAAAGGATGATGGGCAAAAATATATGGGACGTGGGACTGGCTGGGACCACCGGGTTCCAATAATAATAAGATGTATGTCATTGAATAGGTTATTTCAATAGGAATAATTTTTGTCATGACAACTTTGTTGTCACAATTGTCCGTTCAGAGATATAATAATAGTTATAAGTTTCGATAAGGGGTCAAAATGCGTATTTTCTTGGCGTGAAAAATAACATACAATTAGCTCATTATTGTTTATTATTATAATTACACTTTTAAACATTGTAATTAAACCTATTACAGGATCTCTAGTCCGATTTTTAGGGTTTGCGTGACTTAGGGATCATCTACTATGATGGTGTATTAAACCCTTCATAAATCACATACCCCAAATACCAGATAATTGATATGATGTTTGCACATGTGCCCATCGATTGTCTTCCTAATAAATATGAGCAATAATGCTCAACAATATTATTGCCTTCGTTTGCTATCAATATGTAACAATAATATATTCTTTGCCTTACATGGCGGGATTGGATACGTCCACGTAGAAGCCACGCGTTTTCTTGTCCGTAAGCAAATCATCCTGAGCGTCGCAAGCGCTCTGGCCCCCCGCGACCGGTTCCGAGGGGAGGGGGCGTCCCGCACCGTCCCCAGATGCGCTTAGGCAGACATCACAACGAGACAGTTTGGGAAATAAATATTATCACAAAATAAAAGTACTTAGCACAATTTAAAAATGCTATTTTACGTATATTTATACCTAAAACTTTGTGTCATATATCTCTGAACGGACAATTGTGACAGCAAAGTCGTCATGACAAAAATTTTCTTATTGAAAAGACCTATCCATTGACATACATTTTATTGCTATTGGAGGGTGGTCCCAATCTGCCCATTCTCTTTTGTAACACTATAAGGGACATGATGTCTCACAAGCTACTACTTTCAAAGTCAAAATTTTCATAAAATTACATTAGGATGCTTCAAAATTATGTTGGTATTTAACTATTGGTATGTATTAAAATAAATATAAATTCAATCAGTTTTTCTTAATTATTTAGAAAATAAACGATAATTAACTATTGGACTAATTGACATGAGATCCTTTTATTATCATTTTAATAGACCTTAACCCCGGCTTCCCAGGCGACGACTTTCTAATTAGTACTACTTACGTATTAAACAACCAATGACAGGTCTGCCTTCTTCCACAGTTGTTTTAGCACTAAAATAAAAGCTACTAAGACGCGGGGTCGAGGCAAACAGGGGAAGTGGTAAATTATAAGAATTTGCAAAACATATTGTGACACCTGTGAGACTAATGTTAATCTAACTATTACTGTTAGAACTTACAAGCATTCTAGTGTGTCTTTTTACTACTATCAGAATTTCGTTTAGAAGCTCAATTAACATAATACATCTAAAAATATATATATCTAAAAATTTTACTGTATCTTAGTGCCTTACAAATGCTTTTAGGAACCTTTTTGTAGACAGTCTATAAATATCACTGGCAGAAGTCAAAGACAAGCTAATTTGTCTGTGCATCACTCTAAAACAATGTGTGATGGGTGAACTACTCAATGCTTGATAGACTAGTGCTGTAGAATAGAATACCTATTCAAAATACATATTTATTAAAGGTATTAAATTACCTCATTGAGACTTGAGTGATAATAATTGTGTGATCAATTAAAAAATATATACATAGTTGAAATATCTTGTTTTTTCTCTAAAGGTCCCTTTTTTTAATAAAATAGAATGGGTAAACAAAAAGAAAACAACACATGTTGAGGGCAAAGAAAAATCTACCAACAGATTCTTGGCAACATCCAAAAATATAAATGTGTAGGTGTTGTGGAAATATCAATAAGTATGTACTTTGCAGACTTCAAGTAAGAGAGTACCCACACCTACACTGACATACAGGCACTAATCTAAGTACCTATTGTAATTAAGAAAAATTCACTACATATTTTTATTATGACACTGCTTTTTTTACTAAACCTATCACAAAGATCATTCTTGTCATTCTACATACTACGTAAATGGCATCATACGTACGTATACACATTGCACATAAAAGTTAGACTACGTAATTTCTTCCAAGTTTACTAGCATATTTTGACCCGTGTCAGTGACCAATCTAATTAAAGTAAAAATGGTACAATACTTAGAGAAAGTATTTAAATTATGATAATCTTAGAGAAACGTACACCGGATACAAAGCCGCCCGGTTAAAAGTAATTCGTGAGGAAATAACACTAGCTACGTCACCGATACCATTCTTACCTTGGTTCCCTTGCCCTTTCATTCGCTGTGTTCAGGATCAACATGAAACAACAAACAAAGCCGTATCATAAACCAATAATCATTATCGATACGCAAATGATTTAAATGCAATTTTAACATTATATACCTGATCTGACACGCCTGCTGACATTGGCTACGATTTTGGGAATATCAATCACTAATTTAAGTCTTTGTCCACGACAACAACAAAATTAATCACATCAGATTCACTTTTCAAGTCCAGAAAGTCCAAATTTCCCTAAAAACAACAATATTGTCCGTAAAATACAAAAACCCACTGTCGGAAAGTCCGAAAACGGATGGACGTTCAACAATGGCGACCTAGAGCTAGTAATGTCAATATGTGCTAAAATTAATTAAATATATTTAGTATCACATTTTAGCACGCTAAATGCTTATTCAATGCTCTTGAATGTGGCAATAAACCATATAAAACACGATAAAACACGCCAAACCAAATAAAACACACCAAACCAATAAAACACGCCGCGGCTGCCGTGTAAGTACACAGCTGACAGCACGAATAATCATGACCCATGACTTATGGATGCTAATTGCTAATATTACAGAAACAAAATAGCAGGTGAAGCACCAAAGCTTCATTATTTTTTTTTTGGTGAAGTTTAATCCCTCTCGGGGAAGGCAGAAGGAATCTTAGTCCATATAGCCAATTCATTAGTATTTTTCTTCTTCTGAAGTTATTTACATCGAAATGCATTGGTGAGATGCATTTCGAGGCTTTACCGGAACTTTTGGCAGCAAACCTTCACAGTTGAACCTTAATAAGACGCTCTGTGGGAAGTTGTATAGTAAAACGAAAACCTCTTGATGAACGCCCTATTTCATCTTATTTCACTGTTTCCGAACACTATTCATCACTAATGGATCACTATTATGCAAAATCCACCATATTCACACAAAACTAAAAACAAAGAAATAAAACTGACGTCCACTCTGCTAGAAATCCCGCCAAAAGCCCCCAAAGCTTCATAAGTCAGTGTTGCCAAATGTCTAAAACTTTTTTTGTAAAGTTTACCGTTTACCCCTTTCGCGAAAGGCAGAGAAACTTAGTCCATACAGCCAATTCTGATGTTGTCTTCTTCTTCTTAAGTTATTTATGTGTCGAAATTTGGTGAACCCTCAGGGTGAACCTGTCGATTAGGACCGAACACAAACAAAAGAAATATTTACTATCGCATACATAGTACCTAAGTGTAAATGCAACAAGCCTATTTTTTCAAAAAACGGTCCTCATAAGTACTTGTAACAAGCATTGGCAAGACGAGGATACACAACTTCTTCAGCTTTCATCCCACTCAGACTGTAAATTATCTTTCATTTCTTCCAAACAATAACAAACAAGGAGACAGTCTAAATTTTAATTGGTAATTCAATGAAATAAGCAATCCAATTTTAACGAAGTCATTAGGTTTATTATTATTATAGATATTTTTCGTATGTATTCTTTACATTATCTTTGCATACCCCATCCTACATTATCTCAATGGCAACCCAATGGTTAAAAACTTACCGCCGCACTCAGAGTCGACTTTAATGATTACTTAGTTAAGTATAGATTTTTAAAACAAAACTGCCGCTATCAGACAAGTTTAATAAATTAATGTTAATTGGCATTTAACTAATTAAGTTACATCTCATTGAATTTGAATTAACATTATTTTACTGAACGTCTCTAATTGCAGCAATTTTGTTTTAAAAATCTATACTTAACTAAGTAATCATAGTCGACTCTGAGTGCGGCGGTTAAAACTTAAAACGTGTGATTACCTTCTCTCTGGTAGAGAATGCTCACCATTTGTACCTTCTTGTGCAATCTCAGAAGAATATGCTTTAGTTATTCTTCTGAGTGTGCAATAATGAATAATCCATGGTTTTCAATCTCTTGATAATCTATATTATATAAAAACACCACACTACCACCACCACAACACACACGTACACAATCTCTTTTTTTTTGGAGGTTTTAAGGCTCAGAACAATAACAAGTTTTAAGGCGCGTGCTGCCCATCTGCACTCAAAGTGTAAACCAAAATAGCATTTACTATGTGAAATGTTCCAATATGATATGCAATAATTTGAGACATCTTTGGGAAATATTTTATATTTTATCAACAACTATTTTTTACTAAAAAATGATGAAATTGTCTTAGTTCCACTAGCTGCTTTCTGTCTTGCTTTTTCCTTTGCAGAGACAGGCTTTTGTTTTTGTATTTCCACAAAGGGTGAAAATTTTTCTTCACAAATATTGTCTGATGAATGGAGCTTTCTTTTTTTGCTGTCATTTTCCTCAGTCACTTCTGATTTGCGCTTTTTACCGACAGACTCTATTAAATCAGGTTTAAAACCAAATCTTTTCTCTAAGGCACTTATAAGATCATCTTGGAGGTATTCTGAGATCATTCCATGGGCATACTTTAAATACAATTCTGGAAAAAAGATAGTTAATTAATTAATAAGCGAATTCTTTCTCCAAAAGGTGTGACTGAAAACAAGCACTCTTTTTGCTTAATAGCAAGTTTTTTTTCCATTTAGAAATTAAAATAATATAAGTTATGCTGAAATTCAAATTAATTGTTACCATCATCAATGTTGTTATCTGTCAAGTTGCTTGCTACAAATGTGGCAGAAATTGACCCTGATGTAACATGAACATTTTTGTCCTGCAAAACTTTAGCTAAGGTCAGAACACGGTTTTCAAGCCACTTTAACGTCTTTTCTTCACTGTATTTATATGCTTTTACATCAGCTGCGCCCTATAACATCAGAGTATAAGATATTTATAAAAAAGTAAACAAAGTTTTTAAAATACTTGATTGGTTCTTGACAGTACCTTCAAGTCAGCAATACTTTCTATATTGGTAATGAAATTTACTAATTTATCAAAACCCTTTTCTGACAAAATATCTTCAATAGGTACAGCTCTGTTGCTGCATTGTTCTCTTATTCTTGGTAGCACTGAAAATACCAAAGTATATTATGTATTTACTTTTCAGTAGATTTAATCAGGTGCTTTGTAAGGTAAACTAAACAGACTACTAACCCAAAAACAATGGTTGCATTGGTGTCAGAATTTGCAAATTGCCATCAGATTTTACAGTATCTCCAATAAACCATGACCTGTATGGTTCACTGAATGTTATCACTTCATATATTTTTTTATGTTCCTCATCTAAACAATATTTAGTAGGTTTTCCGTGTCCAGGATGTGGAAGAGTTATAACGCTAAAGCCAGAACTTTCCAATATAGATTCTGTAACAAGATCGAACTATATAAAGTGTAAATAAAGACCTATGGCCAAATTAGTCATACTACCTTAATTATTTACCTTACCTTTCAAGAGTAAAACCCAGGAATTTTCGACACGCTTCTTAACTAAAGACACTTCAACAGCTTTTTTAGATTTTAACGATCTGGTCGACATCTCTAATTTAAAAAAATACGATGTGAACTTTTAAATATCAATTTAAATCGGGTTACTCAGACGAATTCGTCTGAGCAAGGTTATTTTAGGTTTTTTCAGATTGTCTTTAAGACCCAGACTTGCTGGCAAGTTGCGTTGCATTCACAAATTAACTAGACTGTTGCATTCAACTCAACTGGCGTTTTTCCTCAGAACAATAACATCTGCTGTTCTGAGCGTTTTTCATACAAAAAAGTCAAATTAAAAACTAAATATGAAAAGGTATGTTTCCCGCTACTCGTTCACAGATTTTTTTATTTGTTTTTAAGTTTTTTAAACAATACATAGCTGTCAGAGAGAATTTTTTATTTTTTTTTAATATTGGATATTTTAATAAAATAAAATGTCACCACATATTTAAAAACATTCGACATTTAATGCTGTTTGCTGATTTACTTAAATGTATTAATTTTAATGTGAAATAAATAAAAAGTAACTTCTAAATGTTTATTAACCTGCTTCGGAGATGGTTGTTTGGTTGCTGCACTCCGAGCCTATGTCTAGTTAATTTGTGGTTTACACTCGCGCCTCGTACCTGGCCACAAGACGAAGCACGAGGCGAGGAACGAGGCGCGAGTGTAAATCCCGTATCAGAGTAAAATTTCACCAAGCCACAGACCCGTTAGGGTAGGTGTGTTCTGTGGCCACAGAGCGGTTCGCCGCGCGCCGTCCGTTTTTACTGGTTTCGGCATTCGGGTTTTTTGAAAAACTGGGTAGTAAAAATATTTGAAAATAGCTTGTACGATTTCGTTTTGTAAATTACTGTCTTGTCTATTAAAACGTAGGTAGTGATTATGTTAAATTTTCAATTTTTTGCTTGCAGTAATTAAGGTCGTAGCTAACAGTCTAACGCAACTAGGAACAAATTAAATTTTGTTCGTGTTTAGCACTCATTTTTTTTTTAATTTTTTTTTTCCATGGCATCAAAGATGGCCTCGCATGCTATTTCAGTCTTTTGTCTCTGAATCTTTCTTACAATCTGTCATCTGTTTGTCATGGCGACGCATGTTGTTATTTGGGAAAATAATTGTGTGATTTTTAAAAATTTTGTGTGATTTACGCTTTGAAAAGTGCAGTGTGACTATTAAAAACTATTTTCTTGTGATTGGGTAGTGAAATAGCACCGATTAGACGGTGTAGTACGTATGTAATTTGTAGAAAAAGATAGAGTCGACAAAATTTAAATAAAAGGAAATTTATCACGAAATTTCCTATAGATGAAGACCGGTAAGTACAGCTTGAGTAAAGTAATAAAGTATTTTGTTCTCTTCAGTTATCAGCAAGACTAAAATAATACACTATCTTTTTGAAATGAGAAAAAATATTTGCATGTTTGTAAACCACAGTGATGTAAATCTTCACTATCGATAAAGTGAGTCGATAAACTTTAATGAATGATGCTGTTATAGTGAATTTTTTGGAATATTTTTGTATAGCTGCTGCTGCGTATACTTTTTTCATTACTTACTGCAGTTTTCATTAAGTATTATGATCGTATTGTAATAAAGTGAACCTCGTCTTCTGTATAAAGAACTATATTATACTCTATCTTGTTTCTAAGTGAACTTGCATGATTGATAGATATTTTAATTTCAGATGTCGACAATGGGTAAAAAATATTGGAAATGATGATATAAAATATGTCTGTGGAGATGTAAGGAACGAATGTCGGATACTTCTACCGATAGATATTTCCACCGATAATAATTTAAACAAGGCTCAACAAGGAGGCACTGCGAAGTAAATCATTTACTTTCCCAAATAGGTTATTTAATTTTGACATAAAATGTAAATGTAATTTTTAAAGAGAAAATAAATATCTATCTATCTAATAACATCATCATCATGACAAACTAAAATATTGGAATAATAATAAATAAATAAAAATAATAATTTATTGTTTCAATTTTACGACAAATGTTTTCCCCCGTTTTAGATTTAATTCACCTGGTATGAAGCCCACGATGCTCTAATGATAATTTATCGATATCGATTTAATCAGGCACTACATGTGGCCATCCCTATTGTTCTCGTTAATGTTGGTACCCATGAGTTATGAAGTATTTTGACATTTAAATTTTCGCTGTGTTGGTATTGCTGGGTCTGCTAAATGGATTCCAAAACCAAGTAAGGAAGTCCCGTCTCTTAAAACGTAGTGATTACCTTCTCTCTGGTAGCTAATATTTTAAGTACCTACCTCTCAGACGAAATAAGACTTTTTATTTCGTCTGAGACCTACCGCTAAGTATCTTTGATTATAATATTCTCTTTAGCAGTAATTATATTTTATTTCAGTTTTATAATTTGTAGACAGAGTAAAATGCAAGCATTTCTTCAGACTGGAAAGATATTGTCTGATCAAGCATCCACTTCAGGCGGAAAATCTGACAAGAAAAAACCTTTGGCACCATGGGTTGAAAAATAGTAGGTGTTATGGAATTGACTAACTTTTTACTAGAAAATTGATTAAGCTCGTGTTTTCGCAATTGATTACAGCCGGCCAAAGACGATTGATGATATTGTAGACCAAGAAGAGGTGGTACAGGTGTTGAGAGAATGTTTGTCGGGTGGCGATCTACCGCATTTGCTGTTCTATGGCCCTCCTGGCACGGGAAAGACCAGCGCCATTCTAGCCGCCGCGCGGCAACTATTTGGGGGCATTACTCGAGACCGTGTGCTGGAGTTAAATGCCTCTGATGAACGAGGTATACAAGTGATAAGGGATAAAGTGAAATCTTTCGCCCAACTATCTGTCAGTTCTGTCAAACTTGAGTAAGTAACTAACTTAGTCTGAATGTGTTGGTCCTACTGACCTAACCATGTCACAAAGCATTAAGCAAAAGGCTGGACTATTCCACTTTTTGAAAGATTCTGCTCGCTATGCTTGCTTCACTCCTATAATGCTTGGGCATTATCACCTGGTTCCAAACTGCTAGTAAATGGTCAGCACCAAAAGTAGCAAAGCAATACAGTTGTCCACGTAGTGCTACACATTCAAAGTGACCATCTGAAGTGGATTGTTATTATTATTATCTATGCAGCAAAAGTTTTCTGATTGTTGAGAGAACCCAGAGTTTCAATTATTACTGAGCACCCATTGTCAAATGTTTCATAGCAAACTTAAAGTAACATTGTAAAATCTCATTTGATAATTAGATCATTGTGAAGATTTGTTTGTTAAAATATATTTCATTTTAGATGATATTGACACATGATGCTAAGAATAATTTCAATACTATTCCTGTGCAGATGGAATTGGGTTTATAGATAGCATAGAAATATTTAAACACATGGTGTGTTCCCAAATTTTTCACATGTGCATTATAATTATTAGACCTAAAGGATAATACCTTCTTGTCTAAGAGAAAGTGAGACTATGAATCTTTAAAGTCAAAATACATGCAATACCAACTCAGTTTTGGAGATGCACTTATAGCTTCAACAATGGCAACATTAACTTTTTTGAAAAAAGAATATAATTTAAGAACCATATTGTTTTTAGTGGTAGCCCATGTCCATCATTTAAACTAGTGATACTAGACGAAGCGGACTCCATGACAAACGCAGCACAGGCTGCCCTGCGGCGCACCATGGAGAGAGAGACACGTTCTACTCGTTTTTGCCTGATCTGCAATTATGTTTCACGTATCATTCCACCCATCACAAGTCGTTGTTCCAAGTTCCGGTTCAAGCCTCTTGCTAGAGAAAATGTTATTAAAAGGTAATTGTTATTGTTTTCATCACAGACTATGTGAAACCAATCATATTGATTGGTTTTAAGTTCAAAATATTAAATAGGTTTATTTATTCATTAAATCTTAAACAAGAACTTGAAAAGTTTTGCACCCACTTTTGCTCCTAATTTGCACTACTACATTAATCTTTTTTGATTGCGATATGTATACCTTCCCACTTCACAGTCGATTTAATATAATTTATGAAGCACCCCCAACTAAGTCTACCTTTATATGAAAGTAATCTCCAAGGTAGAATAGATAAAATTCACTTCACTCAAAAAACATCTTACTACCTATCTATTTATAATAGATTTTTACAATTTAATAATTACAATTTATCACTATCAAAATGAGATTTAGTTTTTAAAATTTTAGCAATAGGTAGGTACATATTTTGTTCATTTTAGGTTCATAATGCAGCTTATTAAACACGTGTACTTTTGACTTTACAGCACTAGTGCTCTTTTTTTTAAATAATAACGTGTGAATGTTAGCTGTATGATGTAGATACAAGGGAAGGGGCGGTAAAAATTATTACTACAAGAAAACGTACTTAGGAATAACCTTTAATTTTTGGCGATATTTTAATCTTCATTCAGAGATTTTAGATAAATCCAAAAACTATTGAATCAATTGGGGTAGGAAATTTGAAAAAAACTCCCTAAATTTACCTACTATGAAAATCTATCTATACATACATATTATGAATAAAATTGAAGTGTCTGTTTGTAATTCCAAATTAACAGCTTTTCACTAAATATAAAATTATCTGTCTGTCTTTTTGTTCCGGTTAATCTCTGAAACGGCTGGACCGATTTTAACGGGTCTTTCACTGGCAAATAGCTAATGTTATAAGGACATAAGAAGTAAGGCTACAATTTTGTCATTTACCAACTTTGAGTTTGTTTTTACTTTAAATAGTTTTAATTCTAATGCAATGTTTCCTTAATTAATTGGTAATAAAAGATTATTATTATTATTTTAGAAAAATCCTACAGCAATTCCGAAACTCGCGAGTGAAACCGCGGGGCACAGCTAGTTCCATAATAAAAAAAAATTATATGCAATTTTTTTATGTATTTGCAGATTATGTGAGATCTGCGAATCGGAGGGCGTGGTGGTGAGTAGCGAGCAGGTGTTGCACCAAGCTGTGGACACCTGCGATGGCGACCTGCGCCGCGCGCTCACCGCTCTGCAGTGTTGCCAGCGCCTGCTGGGCGAAGTCACCGTGGACGGCCTCATTGAGGTTGGTAACATTTATTAGCTGCTAGCTGTTCCCCGCGATTACAACTGAGTTAATTTCAGAGTTCCCGCGGCAATCCCAGGATGAAAGTACCCTATTCTCTTTTCTGTACCTCCGGCAATGTGTATTCAAAATTGAATAGTGATTGATTGGTTGAATAGTTAGCTGTGAAAGCGTAACAAACAAACCAACATTCGCATTTATAATATATTAAGGATTATTGCCGGCTTGTTTTGGAATCCTCTCAAGAACTTTACAGTACCAGAGTAAAAAGTTTCATACAGATTAGTCTGAAAAACCTGCCAGTTTTATTACAATTATGTATAGACTCTGCTGGAGTTCCCGAGCGAATTTTGGGATAAAAAGTGCCCTTTGTCCACCTCTGTACCCTTGACAACGTGTATGAAAAATTTCATGATGATTGGTTGAGCCGTTAAGTCATGAAAGTGTAACAGACAGACAGACAGAGTTACTGCCGTATTCATAATATTAGTAGGGATGTTGAGTGCTAGGGTCCATTGTAATGCCAATGCTCAGTGTAGATCAAGGGACATGACAACACAAACATTTTTCTTAACTCATAACCTTGACACTTTTCTCGCCTAAATAGGGATGTTGACAACTTTTGAAAATCAAAATTATAATTAGTCTGTCATTTAGAAAATTAAAAATCATTAGACACGTATTTTTTAATATTTCAAATAAATGAAAATACACAGAGATAAAGCGCATTGAAGTTTAGGGTGGGGGCTCGTGACGTCACTTACCGCTACAAGTCGCCATACAAACTGCACTTGTTGGCGAGTCCCGCGAAATTTCAACTCAATGTATAGCCGTTATTTTTTGATTACGTAAAAAAAGAAAAAAAAACGTGTCCAATATTTATTTATTTATTTATTTATTTATTTATTTAGACATAATTATAACACCATAACAGCTATTCACTAAAGCGATGCTATAAAATAAATAATAATATTAATAATAATTACTAATTGGCATCAATTGTTTCTACACACGCGTAAGCCGCCTCTGTAAATTTCAGCACAATAACTATTCCACAAAACGGACTAAAAATTTGTGATTTGTATAATTTTCCAAATACGTTAGTTCACCAGACGGTGTTGTCATTGGTCGTTCGTGTTGACGCAGGTGACTGGCTTAGTGCCCGACGACTTGGTGAACGAGTACCTCAGCATCAAGAACTACAGCGAGCTGGAGCAGTTCGTTGAAAAGTAAATTTATATATATGTATAACTAGTTGTCCCCCGCGATTTCATCCGCGGTAATTTCGGAGGTCCCGCGGGAATTCCGGGATAAAAACTATCCTATCTTTTAAGTTGGACCATATTATAAATGACTACAAAATTTTATCAAAATCCGTTCTCGCGGACAAACAACGTGACACGTGATTTATATATATAAAGATTAGCTGTTTCTCGCGGTTTTACAAGCGTTAATATCGAAGTTCCCGCGTTCCCGAATCCCGGGAATAAAGTACTCTATGTCCTTATCTGTATACCCTTGACAACGTGTATGAAAAATTTCGTGTTGATCGGTAGAGTCGTTAACGCGTGAAAGCGTAACAAAGTACTTTTTCCAACACTTTCAACAATTGTCATCGTTGTACTAGCTGCTCCCCGCGGTTTCACCCGCGGTAATTTCGCAGTTCCCGCGGAAAGTCCGGGATAAAAAGTACCCTATGTCCTTCTCTGTACCCCTGACATCGTGCCTGCAAAACTTTATGATGATCGGTTGAGCCGTTAAGACGTGTAAGCGTAACAAACAAACAAACTCACTTTCGCATTTATAATACGACTAGTTATGCCCCGCGATTTCACCCGCGTTAATTTCAGAGTTCCCGCGGGAATTGCGGGATAAAAAGTACCCTATGTGTTAATCTGATGTATAAGCTATATTATTGTAAAGTTTCATAATCCATCCAGTAGTTTTTGCGTGAAAGAGTAACAAACATCCATCCATACATACAAACTTTCGCATTTATAATATTAGTAAGGATAATCGGCTGTATTAGTAAAGATTTCAACCAATTAACACAAAACCTTAACAAATTATATACCTAAACCTTCCTAATGAATCACCCTATCTATTAGCGAAAACAGCATGAAAACCAAACTATTTCAGAGAAGATATCTTTATTTAAATACTAAGCCATTGGCATATTAATAAACCCAAAACAAATATAAATGATAAGTACGGATACTATATAAATAAAGTACGGTTGACAACTGGGATGGTCGGTTTACACTTCCATAAGTAGTAAGTTCAGCTTACACACGTGTTTTTTTTACTTACTTACTTACAACTAATGGAAGTGTAAACCGGCCATTATATAGCGGGTGTGGTTGTGGTGCGCGCAGGTTCCTGATGGCCGCGTACTCGGCGTCGCAGCTGCTGGAGCAGCTGAGCGCGACCGTCGTGGCCGCGCCGCACCTCACCAACAAGCAGAAGTGCGCCGTCAGCGAGAAGGTCGGCCCCCTTAGCCAACATGACAATCTATACTCGTTATCGCACACTGTACAAAACCAAGAGACGTATTAGAATGTAGAATAAAGAATAGAAGAATTTTTATAGTGCAACAGACACACAAACAACTTTACAAGCCTGTCACGTACCTACTTTTTATTCACGAACTAGCTGATCCCTGCGGTTTCACCCGCGGTAATTTCGGAGATCCCGCGGGAATTCCGGGATAAAAAGTACTCTATGTTCTTCTCTGTATCCCTGACAACGTGTATGCAAAATTCATGATTATCCGTTGAGTCGTTGAGGCGTGAAAGCGTAACAAACAAACAAACTCACTTTCGCATTTGTTATAATAAGTAAGGATTCCCGACTGAATCTTGAAATTGACGCAGGAAAAGCCGCGAGAAAGGGGGTTCTTTTTAACCGAAATAAAAAGAAGGAGGTTCTGTGTTCGACTGTATGCATGTTTTTTTCTTCTACTGACGCGATCGTAACTATCTGCTCAGGTGGCGGTGTGCGCGCACCGGCTGCTCGACGGCGGCGCCGAGGTGATGCAGCTCACCGACCTGGGCTGCGCCATCATCGTGGCCAACAACGACCCCTAGCGGCCCGACGCGTGTCTTACCGCCGCACTCAGAGTCGACTTTAATGATTACTTAGTTAAGTATAGATTTTTAAAACAAAACTGCCACAATCAGACAAGTTTAATAAATAAATGTTAATTTGGCATTTAACTAATTAAGTTACATCTCATTAAATGCCAATTTACATTGATTTACTGAACGTCTCTGATTGCGGCAGTTTTGTTTTAAAAATCTATACTTAACTAAGTAATCATTAAAGTCGACTCTGAGTGCGGCCGTTAGTGCCTGTTTACACATCACGTTATGTCGTCAGTCGTCACTCTTGCACGATCGCAAAAAAAATTGGTTGTCTGTAGAGATGCGCCGAGTACTCGGTTACTACTCGGTACTCGGTGTATTCGGTGGTTTTTTTAATACTCGTACTCGGCCGAGTACTCGTTTTAAATAATGTTTTAGGTTAATGTCATAGTGAAAACTACATTAAAAGTAGTTAATCCCATTTATTATTTTAAAAACGTATCAATCTTAAGAAGAAAACATAAAGTCTGAAATTTGCTTACTCGTTATCGAATTTAATTTTATAATCAGATCAAATGTTAAAACACTGAAACAGTATTGCATTTATAAAATACCTGTAATATTTATTAAATGACTGTCCACTACCGTTTCTTGTTGGCTGGCGTGAGTACAAAGTTGTTTTCACGCCATTAAGCTGGTAAACTTCGTAAAGACTGAACCGAGTTACTCGGCCGAGTACTCGGTTAAGTAAAACCGAATAATACTCGGTACTCGGTTACTCGGTAAATCTAGTACTCGGCCCATCACTAGTTGTTTGTAAAGTCGGTTTACGGACGATAATTTTACGTGTTAGCGTCATTGGAGTGAAAAAGAAATAGATGCGTCACAACTCACAAGCCGAACGCTTCCGATCGTGCCTCTCTATCGCTTATTCCGCGCTCTCGCTGCACGCTCGGCTCAGGCGGAACGTGACCATGTTTCGTGCGAGCAGCCGGCGCGCGGCGTTCATAATACGTTATCATGTCAAAAATTGACTAACAAGTCGACGC
This sequence comes from Zygaena filipendulae, assembly GCA_907165275.2. Lineage (NCBI taxonomy): Eukaryota > Metazoa > Arthropoda > Insecta > Lepidoptera > Zygaenidae > Zygaena > Zygaena filipendulae. The sequence goes on from OU015651.1 coordinate 10,739,805, forward strand.
AATGCGAACGGTAAAACATAATAATAATTATGTATTATTAATTGTCCCCTGCGGTGTCACCCACGACAATTTCGTAGGTCCCGCGGGAATTCCAGGATAAACTATAAGTGAAATCCTTCCTCTTGAATCACTTTATCTGTTGGTGAAAACCGCATGAAATCTGTTGAGTAGATATATACAAGAACTAGTTGTGCCCCGCGGCTTCACCCGCGTTAATTTCAGAGTTCTCGCGGCAATTCCGGGATAAAAGTACCCTATGTGTTAATCTGATGTATAAGCTATATTATTGTAAAGTTTCATTTAAATCCATCCAGTAGTTTTTGCGTGAAAGAGTAACAAACATCCATCCATCCATCCATACTTACAAACTTTCGCGTTTATAATATTAGTAGGATTGCTCGTTTAAAGATATTAGATAAGGATACTTATTTCAGATGGAAGAATTTTTTTAATCTAACTCCGGAATCACCAGCTAAGCAACCTTCTATACCGTATCTTTTAAAACTTCGCCATTGGCAAAATAATCAAAAACCACAGATTGGATCGGATTTAAATAAACCTAAACCTAAAAAACAACCTTTGCCTTGTATTGTATTAATTGCATATCATTTATATAAGAAAAGTCCCATAAGAGTGGGATCGAACCCCCTGTGAAGGTGTTGGTCTAAGACCACACCGTGATAAGCAAGACTGACGACAATATAGCGCGTAGTAGACCGGGCTGTAGTAGGGGTTGAACCCCGCCTGTCGGCACGGACGGGGCAACATGCTATACTATACCATAACACTACTGCTATACAACATGCTATACTACAAGCTACAAGCATGCACGTGTGAAGATGATAACAGCTATCAAGTCACTGTCCGGGGTGCTTATCGTATCGCAGCGACTACAACAACAAAATAAAATTTTGACAGTTCATAATGTAGGTACGTATTTTAGGTAGCCCTGATAGAAAACCTAAGATTTGTGTTTCACTGCTAAACTAATTTCTAGTGCTCTTAATATGGAAACTAAATGAATAAAGCATAGATAGTTTCGGTCGCCGAAAGTTCCCGTCTACAGAAAGATATGAACTCCCACAGTTTCATGTTAGCCAAAGCAGAAATATTATATTAGTTGCAGGTATAATATGAGACTTCTTAGATACCTATTACTTTTTTAACCGACTTCCGAAAAGGAGGAGGTTCTATGTTCGATTGTATGTTTCTTTTTTATAGATCTGCTATAACTAGGGTTGTCAAGTGTTTTTCTTTGTTTCTGTCTTACTACACGGATTTCAATGAAACTTGCAATGTACGTTCAATTCAGTAGGGCAATTATGTAACTTTTGTTGCTATCATATTTCAGTTTCAATCAGAAAAATAGCGATTTTGTGATTAACTTTTAAAGTAAGTTTATTTTGATTGACTGCTAGTTATTATAGGTGTCAAAAAGTGCATAGTGTAGTCGCAAAACCGCCATGTTTTTGATTGCAACCGAAAAATGATTGAAACAAAAGTTACATAATAACCCCTCTGGACGACATTCGACAACATGAGTAGATACCTAATAAAAAACTTATACATACATGAGATTTTTCCCTACGTAATTTGCGCGAATGCATTACAATAACTTTGCAACTTTTTAGAAGCTGTAAGTAATCAGAAACTTTGTTACGATACGATTTATTTTGATCTATTATATTATTATACAAATAAAGTCAATCCGAAACACGGTCAGAGAAAGTAGTTCAGCAGATCAAATGGGGCATGGGCGTGCTACTAGTTCGTGCTGACAAGTGGAGTCTATCTAACCTATGGTATATACCTGCTTTAGTGTAAAGAATCCTTTGTGTGAGTGCATTGTGCTTTCCAATATTGTGTAAAGATTGTGTGTTGCCTTATTTGATTATGTAATACTTGTGTGTTCGGTTAGTTCCATAAGATGGAATAAACTTGTTAAAAAAATAAAAGTAGTTTTAAATCTTAATATTTAATTAAGTACCTTTTTAAGCTTTGATTCTACTAACGTGCATTGCGTGCATACAAGCTCTGGTTAGAAATGACTGATTTTTCAATCTTTCCACCTAACCTCAGAATATGTTAAAAATGACACAAGTTCACAATAGAAGAAGCGATAGACATACGCAGATCCTCCATCGATTCATGATCTTTATCTAGTGTTTATGAGTACGTAGGTGTGTTAGTTACTTAACCTGCAAACTACAATGGGACATATTTTACGGTTTGAACTTTGAAATCGCAATGGTCGTCGGTTCCCAAGGGGACGTTGAAACTGAGTCGGTCTAGCGCTTGTGTGTGTATTTCTTTGTTGTTAGTCTAGGGAGTGCATACAGTTTACGCGCGCCTTCAATGTACTTCCGCTGTCGGTTGAACGGACGGTGAATAAGGAAAGGGAGAAAATAACGTTCTTTAGAAAAGATAGTATCGGCGGGAGCAGCGCGCGCGGCGCCCGCTGGCGGTTGTTCGCGCTCCGCTCTCCCCTCCACGACACGGCCACGCTGCGCTCTGATTGGCTGCGCGAGCCCCCCGCCCCCCGCCGTCACTGGCCCCGCGGCGCACGCGCAGCGTCTACGTTCCCAGATTTCAAATCTCGACCGTTTATTTCGCTGCGAGCGAGCGGTGCGCGCGGGTCGCTCTCCGCCTCGGGAGGTGCGCGGCCGGCGACGTTTCAAATTGTTTGTTTAAAAAAACGAGGCAACGTGCTCGTTACGTGCCGGTCGGTAGTCGGTGCTACAACGTGACATCGCGAACTATTAAGTGCGTGCAGTGCGTCGTGCTCCGGCTTCCACGAAACAGCTACGGTCGGCGTACATACAGATCGACCATCAATTTCTTTCGATGAGTGGAGGTTTAGTGCATGTTATTTGTAACTCATGACTAGATCCACACTCATCCATGGAAGTTGCGAGGCACTACGGAAGGAGGCGGTCCCAGAGGCGGAGGCGAGCGGCGCTGACGAATCGGTGATTACCGGCGGGTACGACTGCGGTAATGATACGTTGCGGAGCGCGGCAGGTAGGTAATGCGGAGGTAATAAGTCGCATAACCTGCCGTTCGGTCGCGCCGCACCAAAAATTACATTTTAGAAACGTTACAGCTAGCTCAACTATTTGCTCATTCAACCTCAATTTTTTTGTCTAGTTTTCCTAAATACGTAAGTGGGTAAAAAATGTGCATGTTATTAATGTATGTTAGGTATGTTACATTAGGTACTCATTTTTAAGTTATTGTTAATTTTATTTTGTATGCTACCCGCCTAACGACAAGCGGTTAAACAGCTTATGAGGGGCGAGTGCGCGCAGACGAAGGGTAGGTAACGTGGTCAGAGCGGCGCGGGCGCATCTGCTCCTTGGACTTGGTCCTTCTGAGAAAATGGCCATTATGGCGTTACTGTAGTGGTCAGTACTCAGTGCAGTGACGTCACGGGGCCGTCAACCTCTCCGTCCCCTCGCCCCCCCGCACCACTCCACCATGTAGGTACATTAACTCGTATTCACTTATTCATAATCCTGCTCACCCTCTGCCGTGTGTCTAAGTATTTTGCATCAACGTGCTAATGACTCAAACTTCTCTCAATGTACGGTTTAATTAGAAAGTAAACAGAAGCACTTTTCTCAGAATTGTTTCGTTTTGAATACCTAACGCTTTCATAAGATTGTTAAACGCTTCTTTTGTTTTTATATCATGCCAAGTCGGTCTTTGATTACAATATTTGATTATTAAATAAACAATAATTAAGAACGATGAGGCTAGTTAAAAAATTCCTTTGTTTTCTATTAAAAATTCGTTACGCATAGGTATTATTTCAATAGTGCCTCATGGCCAGAAATATAACTTCATACAAACAATCATTATTATTATTACAAATAATAAAATCTTTAAAGTATACAATAACTCCGGTCCCTGACATTCTGAACAATTTCAATAGGTACCTACCTACGTAGTCCGCACTCGAGGCAATTTCACAAAAGAGGCTTTCAAGAACAAATTATGTTCTGTCCATCAAAAGTAGCGGGTACATTATTTCTATGGATTTTTTTATGCCTCGCAGAGTTACTTAATAGTGTTCCGGGTAGTGAGCCGAGAGGCGCAGGTATAAACGAGGTAGAAAGGAACGAGATAGGAGAGATCTTATTGTTATAAAAAATATATATGATTGTGTAAAGGCAAAGGCACCGCTCGACATCGGTTTCGAGTTCGACTAAGCTACGGAGTCTACGGACTAATCGTGAGAATCGGACATTCGTATGTAACAACAGCCGTCGTCGTTAATGATTGTTCTCCGGCAGTTAAACACGCACGCTATTCACAAATGGAATGAATTGAAATTTTCCAAGCTACTAACTGCCTACATACCTACTTATCTACAAACTTATTTCAGCTGTGAGATTAATTATTAGCTATTAGCATTGTTACGTGCGATATTACAGCGGGCGCGGCGGCAATATTACTCTGAACCGTGAAGTTGCCTGTACAAGTTGTTCTACATGGTTTACGACCGTGTTAACAATAGCTATAATATTATATTTTTAAGGAAAAAAACTTGGAGAAACATTTATTCAGAATGATGAATGATTTTATGTTAATCTATATTTAGTAAAGCGGCTAGATGTTCTAGACTCTGACGCAAATGGTTACATGATGTTACAGATGTAAGTGAATGTTCCTTGAGCTTGACCTCATTTCCCTAAATATTGCGAAAATGGTGACGTCAATGCGGAATGTTATCTAAACGTGTTTGATATATCTGTTTGACCTTTACGTTGACTTTACTTTCTGTATTCTGAGCATACAGCTTTATTCCTTGTAGCGGTTAGTGACGTCACGAGCCCCCACCCTAAACTTTATCTTTGTGTATTTTCATTTATTTGAAAAATAAAAAATACGTATCTAATGATTTTTAATGTTCTAACTGACGAACTAATTAGAATTTGGATTATCAAAAGTCGTCGACATCCCTTCTTTCACAAGTTATTCACTTCCACGTGATCGAGCAAGAGGAAACAATATTTAGAACCAACGTCATCATCAGAAACGCCGTCAGTTAATACCTATTAGGGTAAGTTAGCGAGGGAGTTATGTAGAGTTCTGAGGGAGTGAAGCGAGGAGTTCAAGCCGAGCCGCCCAAGACGAGGAATACTCTACTTTTCATCCCTACTATGAGACACGTGTAAAGAGGGTTTATTCAAAAATCGAACAGACCACCACACTCCACAGGCAGAACACAAAAAAGAAAAGAAATGCCAAGAGTTTTCCTACAATTTTTCCAAATCACTTTATTCCCTCGGGAGTTTCATACAACATTACCTCCCTATGGGATGTGCCTTGCTTTACGTCGATATTGCCACGTAGTGATTATTTGCTCAGTGGATATTGCGTGATATAGAATTGGACAAATTGTCGAGGAGGTGCCTAGGTGGTATGAAATAGTAATAAGATTCTTTGGTAATAAGTAAAAGCATGCATGTAATACGGGGTAGGGTACAGTGGATAGGTGCCATTGAAAGATATTGTTATATAATATGGGAGGTATACGCATTGCAGTTTAACGTCTAATCGTCTCCCATGAACGTGCGGCCGCGGGCATTGTATGCGTGGGCACATTCCGCCATTTTTTGTCGTGTAAACGTAGCATTTCCGCGTCGCGACCTGCGGGGCGCGCCGTGCGAACACGAGGGTCGAGGGAACCGGTCGACCTAACGCTAAGCGCTTTTGTTTAACTTGTATGGTCCAAGTTTATTCTGTGCTAGATGTTCCCCGCGGTTTCACCCGCGTTAATTTCGGAGTTCCCGCAGAAAATCCGAGACAAAAAGTACCCTATGTCCTTCTCTGTACCCTTCAAAACGTGTGTACAAAATTTCATGATGATCGGTTAAGCCGTTGAAGCTTGAAAGCGTTACAAATAATCTCACTTTCGCTTTTACCTATAATAAATAGTATAAGGAATAAGGCTCAAACAAACTATCGGCATTCACTGTAAAAAATCACATTTTGTAAAATAGCTAGTTCATCCTTACAAATTATCTGCCGCGTGTCTGTCTGTTCGCGATAAACTCAAAAACTACTGAACGGGTTTTCTTGCGGTTTTCACCAATAGGTAGGATTCAAGAGGAAGGTTTAAATTGGTATAGTTTATCCTGGAATTCCCGCGGGAACTCCAAAATTACCCCGGGGGATAGCTGCTTTAAAATAAATCAATTAGTAAAATAGGGTAAATACAAACGTTGGAGGATAAATCTGCAGCATTTTAAAGTATAATAATCACAAATACTTACCTAGTTAAAAAAAAAGTGCCGCAAACACCCGTATTTTCCCTTTTTTATAATATTCTACTATAGATTTTTTAAATTTTATGTTATTGTTAAAAATTTGATTTTTATAGTGGGTGGCGCTATAGTTTAGTTCGTATACGGGACTTGACGTATCAATTCTAAAACCATATTAAATAATTTGAGTTTTCTACGAAGCAAATATTTCAAAACTATAGATTTCTCTTAAGAATATCTTCATAGTTAGGTTAATAACTTTACAGGTTTTAATAAAATCACAGTTAAAAGTTAAAAAAAATCCTGCAGGGGAGTTAGATTTATTATTTCCCTTTGTATGGCAGATTGACCACTATATTAGCAGTTTATGCACCTGCCACAGGTAACTTATCTTTAATACTCAGGCACAGAGACTCAGGATAGTATTATATTATCTGTGACTCAGGTAAACTTTCCGCAGTCTGCTTTGTCATTCGGTTCGGTTGACCCTATTATGTAACTTATTTTGGTATCATATATTTCAGTTACATATACGATTTTGTGATTAATTGATAAGGTTTAGGCAGCTTCAACTTTTGAAATATGTTTATTTTGGTTGATTGCTAGATAATGTAGGTGTCAAATTAATATATTGTAATCGCAAAACCGCCATATTTTTAATTGCAACGGAAAAATGATAGAAACAAAAGTTACATAACAGCCCCTCAGATACAGGCGCGGTCCGGGGGGCACGGGGATATGACCCCCCTGCCCCCAATTTCCATGTGTGCAATAAAATTGTGTATTGTGCAATAAAGTCCCACCTCCAAAATTTCAGGCGGCGACCGCGCCTGCTCTCACCGATGGTATATATTGCTACTATATAAATAAATAAAACTGGCATGATGATACTTGCTGATGACGGGAATATACACGGCCTCTATGGCCTCTATGGTCTAGATATTGTAGGTATAACCTCAGACGAAATATGACTTTTTATTTCGTCTGAGGGTATAACATAACAATCTATCTACAGCTTCTTTATTGTAACATCGTTGTATTGAGGCTATTGTATTTGTATGTAATATATTTATTCACAAAAGGTTTTCACACTTTCATTTAGACCATGCCCCGCAAAACTGCTTACGCAGTTTGACTGCAGGTAACTCGCTTTATATAAACATAGCTTATAAATGATTAAACTAGGTTATCTTAAAACAATTAATTTACGAAAGTAAATGGTTACAACGTGCTTAACAAGTTTTGTTTTAATAAGCTTTATAACAAAACTTAATGAGCCTTTTTTTAATGCCCCTCTGTAGGAAGACACCACAGGAAGACACCATAGGAAGACACAGACATTGCCTACCGTAACGCTGAGGTTTGTGGGTGTGGGTACCTTGTGGGTTGATGCTGATTCCTGGACACCACATACGCTTTCGAATTGCTTCTGCTAGATTTACAAATTACAGGTTTCCTCACGATATCCTTCCGCCTTCGACGCAAAATTAGCGGTAATCGAATTGATTTCAAAATCTAATAAACAGACAAAATACCCTATTTCCCTTGGTCACGATCGCGCGTGAACAGCTGGATCCATCATCATTTAATTTTGCATACACATTGTCAGGGGTTACAGAGAAGGACATAGGGTACTTTTTATCCTAGAATTACCGCGGGTAAAACCGCGGGGGACAGCCAGTTATACAATAAATGACTTCTGACCAAAGTTTACAGCAAATAGTTTTCCGTGTTGGTCTGTTATTTTTCGTTTTGGCGAATGACACGGGTAGTATATCAAGAATCATGAGCGATTTCCGTGGTTTCTCTTCGTGTAAGTAGGTAAGTTCCTAGCTGCTTTGGTTAGTGACAGTTCAATTATATTTCATAAAAATTTATTGAAACGAATATTAAGTAATTATCCACGCAAAATAAGCGCTTAGACGTCGAGTTGCGGAAACATCATCATCTACAAATATGTTAAGGAAATTCTTACCTAAGCAACCGTTATATGGACGTAAAGTAGATAATCGTTTAGAGAGATTATATTTAATTTGGAAACAAAAATAATCAAGTTCCTGTTTTAACCTGTCCAAATAAAATAAAATGTGAAAAGAAAAAAATACAATACAATAGCGCGTCGAGAGAATTCTGTGACACAAAAGCAGTGACCGGCTTGATTGTCGCCAATTAGTTGTAATAACGACCGACCCGACAGGCCGCGGCCGCCGCGGTCGGGTAGCGCGCTGTAATTTGTTGGTGAACGCTGTGCTCGATGTTACACTATACGATGTGCAAGGGGACTGTGAACAAGATTTATGTGTGAAACGACCGAGGTCGATGCCTTTACTTGCTTGCGGCTACCGGACTTCATATTGACGTGCTCACTGCTCACTGCTCAGTGCTCACCGAGGCGATGAAGCCCGGCCAAATTATTAACTTGCTCTCAAGGATCAGGTTTCTTTAGGGGGATTTCTTAATTTCAAATTGTATAAATCGATAACTTATCATATGTAAGTAGTAAAGTAAAACCTGCGCATTTATCAAAAACACAATTAGTAGGACCGTACCATATAAAAAGTTTAGTATAATCCTTACTAATATTAATAAATGCGAAAGTGAGTTTGTTTATTTGTTTGATACGCTTTCACGCCTCAACGGCTTAACGGATCATAATGAAATTTTGCATGCACGTTGTCAGGGATACAGAGAAGGACATAAGGTACTTTTATCCCAGAATTCCCGTGGAAACTCCAAAATTACCGCGGGTGAAACCGTGGGGAACTAGTCAAGTCAGATCCTGCCTGTGTATTGTGTAACTTGCACTTCAGCCTTTTCTTTTTTCCATCCTTATTAATAAATAATTAATTTTTCCCTCAGTTGTATGGTTGGTTTACATAAGAATTAAGAATAGTATTAATCTATTTTTGAGGATATCATAATGGCATTGTACTTAATTTGTAATTACAATTTACGTACCGATGGCATTTTTTATAGTGATTGTTTGAATTAATTATTACGCAATCAACTTGCGAATCCATGAATCATCATCGAGTACCTACTGTGTAGGTTGTCGACGGTACAATATGCGCCTGCCTAAGCAGATTTTTTACCGATATACTTATAAGGGATCGATGATGGTTACGTAGGTACCTACATGGTGTTATCATACTTACTCGTAGGTAGGTATGTGTACCTTTTATGACTAATAAACAATTATTAAAAAAAAACATTGTTTTTATTTAATCTGTCATTTTATGTCCGTCCTAAAAACTACCTACTTTAATAAAAAATACTCGTTTATGTATCTAGAGGCACGGTGGTGCCCCCGCCAAGACGAGTCAAGTGAAGCGCAAGGGCACTACCTGCCTTTTCTCGGAGCGCTTCGTCGTTAAAGAAATTAAATCCCACCAAAAACATTTTCATGTAAAATGTTGCCAAGAGGAGACCAAATGACTCGCACTATCAAAAAGTTATCAGATCTCATGTAGAGCCAAGCTTCTAACTCTACTCACCCTAACTCTACATGGCCTAACTTCACAATCTCTACACCTTAGTCAAAATATGTTGCTTGGCCGTTTCGTTACATGTATCTACTATTGTATTTATAACAGAAAAGTAATGAACAGTGGATACATTTTTCACCTTACGCTTATGTGAATGTAGCTAAATGGCCAAACTATATATTTTGACTAAGGTAAGCTTGTGAAGCCTTGTAGAGTTAGGGCGTGTAGAGTTAGGAGTTTGACTCTACATGAGATCAGATAACTTTTTGATAGTGCGAGTCACGGTCTTGGCAACATTTTACATGAAAATGTTTTTGGTGGGATCTATTTATTTCCCCAGCCGATCCGTAGTCACACCAAATTGTCACACTGGACTATGGTTTATTTTATTTATCCGTAGCTACACTAGTGTGACAACGGATTCTAAGCGAGATAAGTTTTTCTACTACATAGTAAGTAATGCAAGTTAATAATGCCCAAAGCGGAACGCATTACCTTTTTGGTTTCTATCTATATACCTACTACTGTAGTAGAGTAACTCTAGATATAAAAATCCCTCTCGATTCTATTTACGCGCACGCATTCGTATCCAATTTTCTTGGATCTGCGGTCTGCAATCTACAATCATTATTTTTGCTAAGACAAATCCATTCCGGCCCGCGGTACGTGACTGTGGAGTAATAAGAGGTAATGGCGATTGTGCTGTTATTACGCGGGGCGCTCGGCTGCGGCCTGCGCGCGCGTCGATTGCGGTGCCAGCCGCGCCAGCTCTCCGCCGCGCAGCTCCCTACCGGCGCGGCGCTGCAATCACGATTGCTTCCAGCCTGTGACACCACACTCATTACCGTGATGGTTAATGGACAATAGTAGGTACTGTAGGGGTTGAACGCTCGTCGAACCTCCACGTCCACACTGGTTGGAAATGCATTTAATAGAAGTAATATTTGAATTTGTGTGAAATGTTTTAAATATAGAATCTTTTATGGAAGCTTACAAATATATATGGTTTATGGAAGCTTACAAATATCTTAAACTAAAGTAGGTAATAAATAAAAATACAAAAGTCTAATATTATATTACCTACCTACATTTTAATACCTAGGTATAGCTACAGTCCCTCGCAGTTTCATTCGCGAAAGTTTGCGGAGTTCCCGCGGGAATTCCAAGATAAACGTCACATTTAAAAATCTGGTTGCTGGTTGGTCACCAAACCTTTTTACATCCTGCGTCAAATTCGAAAATAAAGCAGATTAGCGTTCTTCTAATGGTTACAATATTTTGAAAGACAAATCGAATAAAACGATAATACGACAGAAAAACACAAAACTAAAAAGCTAAAAATAAAAAACTATAAATAACAAAATACCGATTTAATCCTTAAGACAAAAATCCGACTCCATACCAATGAGTGGTAGCACAAACCAATAATAATATCACGTGTATTTTTGTCTTTTGGATTAAATCGGTGTTTTGTTATTTTTAGCTTTTTAGTTTTGTGTTTTTAGAAGTCGGTTTTAATTTTTTTGTTAATTTTTTTTTATTTCTCGCTTTTAAGTTACTTAGTTCGTAATTTCTCTAAGTTACAATAGCCTAATGGCAACTGCTCATCACCTTTTACAAAATATTGCTTTTCCCGACGCACCTCGTTGGATAGCTGATAAAATGTAGATGTTTTTAAGCACATCTGCAGAGCAAGTGTCATAATAAATTTTTGAGATATCCAGAAAAAAAAAAATTTTTTTTTATAATTTGTACTTATTTTCTTAAGTTTCGATCGTCTACAATGACCTATTTAGTTAACTTACGTGCAATTTTAGTCATTGAGGTCATTAAGCATCTCATTCTTCATGTAAAAAACCAAAAAAATAGTCATAAGAGTCAAAAAAATTCAAAATATTCAATTGAATAGCCGAAAAATTGGGCATTTTCATAAAAAAAAATTAAAACACGAATATCTCGAAAACGGTTAAGTTTAGGATGGGGGGTTCCATAGTGAAATCATTCAGAAATGATACACGCCCTTAACGGATCTAGGTCGACTTTTCCTGTAAGCCTGTATATATATGTACAATCGAAGATAGAACCTCCTCCTTTTTGGAAGTCGGTTAAAAAACAATTTCGCTGTAGAAGACATCAACGACTCTTCTTAGTCATTCAGATGAAAAATGTGGTATCACTGGGTATGACCATTGATTACATTGACGACTAATCCCAGTAGATAGGTACCTACTGACATAGCTTGACCTAGTTTAGAATATCCACGATTAAGAAGGACACCGGCTTGAATTAAATCAATCGCAAGTAGGGCACAATGTCCGCTCAGTTTGTTTATTAATTAATCACGAATATACCTACCTAAGTCTAAGCAGTCTTGTACTAAGTAGGTATTTGTACTCGCTTACGATTATGAGGCGTTGTAATTGTAGTATACATTCTTATTAAGCCGTTTCTGCGTAGGCGTTTATTCACGCGACTCACAAGTCGCTTTGCAACTTGCATCTGTATCGTGACGTAAATAATTATAATTTTAAACTGAATGGAGGAAATCCCATTATAAATTAATAGGTATCATATTTAGTACTCTTTATTTATTTATTTATTCACCCGCGGTGATTTTGGTGTTCCCGCAGGAATTCCGGAATAAAAAGTAGTCTATGTCTCTGTACCCCTGAAAACGTGATCGGTTGAGCCGTTGAGCCGTGAAAGCGTAACAAAAAACAAACAAACTCATTTTATTTTATTTTTCTCCACATCGTGCAGAAAAATAAGAAGCTACAATGTAAACAAAAATAGACAAAATCTTCACTTTCCAAACTCAAAGAAATTCCTTACAATGAAAGGTTTGTTTTAACTTTTAACACACTAATAAAAAAAAAAAAAATTTAAGTAAATTTAAGAAGAGCTTTATCCTATTCTACTCAATAATAAAGCGGAAAAGTATCAAAGATTTCGGCAACCGGTGACGTCACACACGCCACGTGACCAGTAGATATTGGCGTTTTCACGTAAAACTTTAAAATAGGTACATCATCTACTAAATTTAGAAAGTTATCCTTACTAATATTATAAATGCAAGTTTCACGCCTTAGCGGCTCCACCGATCTTCATGAAATTTTGCATGCACGTTGTCCGGTGTACCTAAAGAGAAGGACATAGGGTATTTTTTATCCCGGAATTACTTAGGGAACTCCGAAATTACCTCGGCTAATACCGCGGGGAACTAGTCAAGTCAGATCCTGCCTGTGTAACTTGCACTTCGGCCTTTCGGAACAGCCAGTCTTCTTAGATATTTTATAAAAATTGCTGTTTGTTTTCTCTCTAAAACCGATGTGAATAATTCTTCTTTTGTTCGGTTCGTAAATTATCAGGAGAAGGTTTGTATTCAAGAAAATTGGGAGTTCCTACGGGAACTCGAAACCTTTCGAAACTCACGCGGGTCACAGATAAAATAATACTATACTAGTGGATGAAACCCCGGGGTTCAGCTACCTAGTACTTAATAAAATTATTTCGTTCTTTAATTATTAGACACACATCAGTTAAAACATTTTCCTCAAAAATAGTCATGCAACATCCCTAATATTGTCGGAGCTGATATTAAAACGATTGTGAACCGAATATCTCGATTAATCGAAATTCGAACACGATTAGTCTGAATAGCTGGGGTTCGTCAAAGCGGCATACTGAATATTACATGATTTAATCAGACAGATTAATTGGTGATTTGGTCTGCAGCCGTCAGCGCGCTAGCTATTGGTTAGTAACCCCGTAGGTTGCTAAGTTTACAAACAATTACACACTCGGCATTTCTTGCACACGATGTGACGGTTTATTCTATTCAAGCAACTGAATATTGACAACTTGCTGTGTACCTACGCTGTGCAACCACGTTCACGTGGTCTTAGGTTTTACAGTGACATAATAATACATTCATTACCATACATTACTTATTAATAATTGCACCCTACTCTTTTTGTCTCGTTGTCAATGCCAATGGTTAACTGGTAGAAAATGCCGCTAGGCATTAAGTTCGCCCTTTATACCTTTTTTTGTCTGCAAATTGCAATAAATAAAAAATCAATACATACTGTAGCATTCTGCTACATTACCAACCTTTTTTAAATATTTTTTGTTTTGGAATACCATTTTTTTTAATTTTATTTTTGGAAAGAGTTGTCAACAAATAGGGAGAGGATTGTGGACATTGAGAGATTTAGACAGAGAAAAATTGAATCTTTTTTCTTGTAAAATAAATGGCTTAAAAATTACTAAGAAACCTTTATTTGAACTAGCCGAACTACCTTACCTACTTCCGGACCCGAAAAGTTAATCCGACGAAATCTTCATCAAATAAGGAAGGTTATGCAAATAAGGCCTTGAACAAAGGATCTAAGTGACAACAGATGACCAGCCCAGCCACACGAGTGCGTTAGCGACGCGCGACGGCGTGGCAGCAACCCCGAGTGCGAAGTGCGAACCCAGAAATCGCCACCGCTGCAATACGCACTCTTCCTTTTTTGAAATAAAATAGTAGACAAAACGATCCAAATGGGCATGTGGATTGTGGACTAATTTTTATTTTTTAGTCCGTCTTGGAGATTATTAAAAAATTTGGACACGTATTTTTTCTTTTTTTACGTAATCAAAAAATAACGACGATATATTGAGTTGAAATTTCGCGTGACGTCACTATTCTGACAGTTTGTATGGCGGTTTTAGCGGTTAGTGACGTCACGACCTCCTCACCCTAAACTTTAATGCGCTTTATCTCTGTATATTTTAATTTATTTGAAAAAGAAAAAAATACGTGGCTATTGTTTTTTTATTTTCTAACTGACGGACTAATTAGAATTTTGATTTTCAAAAGTAGTCCACATCCCTTGTATGAGTAACGTGAGTAATCGACTGAGTATCAATTTTTTTAGATAACTTCAGAATAATTCGGGAATAATATCAGATCGAAGGACAGACGACTGTACAACGGTAGACAGACAGTCAATTGTCGGTTTGTTTGTATGCGCATCACGTAAAAGCTGGTGGTTTTCAATGAAACATAGCGTGTTAGGTATTCGCTGGGTAACATATACGATACTTCTTATCCCGGTATGTCTTGGAAATTCCCGAAATTCACACGGGTGGGAGGCAGGCAACAGCTAATTGACATACGTAAATAGATATTCGTAGGTTCAATATGAAACGATATTTACAGCAATGATATCTGAGTGGTTGGTGCGGCGTTCGTGCAAGGCGTATGTTCAAATTCCAACAATTAACTTGAGCTGTCGAGCATTTCCTACTGCTGGCTGGTTACAACTACCACCTTCTAGTTGAAAATCTGTCGCCAAGTACTTAACGGTGTCTTCAAGCAGCCTCACTTGAAACGCAGAGTTTAAAACCATCGACCACACCGTTACTTAACATCCAGTTGAGCTAAGTTCAAACGCTTAGCCTGTTAACCATTAACAAATAAAGTACCAACCTAACTATAAAATAATAACAAAATTATTATCTTTATTGAAGCGATTCTTGTGAAAATGATTCAACTCTTTTATTGGTAGGATTGAGAGTAAGGTCGTCACTCGTCAGTGTATGTAACAGTATTCAAGGTATATAAGAATAAATATTAAGAATAAAGATAAATTCAGTGAAACTTGGAGGGTGTGTTCTTTGTATGACGTAGGCATCCAATAAGAAAGGATTTTCCGAAATTCTACCCCTAAAGGGGTGAAAATGGGGGGCAAAGTTTGTTTGTAACAATAAATATTAAGAATAAAGATAAATTCAGTGAAACTTGGAGGGTGTGTTCTTTGTATGACGTAGGCATCCAATAAGAAAGGATTTTCCGAAATTCTACCCCTAAAGGGTTGAAAATGGGGGGCAAAGTTTGTTTGTAACAATTCCGCGGGAACTCCGAAATTATCGCGGGTGAAACCGCGCGGGACAGCTGCTATAGTCTATCCATATAAAATGCTTTGTCCTGAATGACTGACTGACTGACTGATCGTAGAGACCTGAAACTTGGAGGATGTGTTCTTTGTATGACGTAGGCATCCGATAAGAAAAAAAAACCGAAGTTCTACCCCTAAAAGTTTGTATGGGACAACGTGATTTCTTGGTCGAACCTAAAGTAAAAAACCAATTTAACCATTTTCGACTACTACGCGGACGAAGTAGAGGGCAACAGCTAGTTTATTATTCAAGTTTAATGTTATCTTCGATAAAGCAACTCCTGTGATAATAATCTAACTCAGTGTTACCTATACTGAAGCTTCAGTGAAGCGCGGTGGAGTGAAGAACTTCGAAATTGACACGGCTGAAATCGCGGGGAATAGCTAGGTATACCTATAGTTAGTAATAAATATAGATTTATTTTATCTTAAACTAGCTGTGCACCGCGGTTTCATCTGCGTGAGTTTCGAAAATAAAGGTAGCCTAAGTTACTCCTTAAAACATCAGCTATCTGCCAGTGAAAGCCCGGTTAAAATCGGTCCAGCCGTTTCAGAGATTAGGCGGAACAAACAGACAGACAGACAAACAAAAATTTTAAAAATTGTTTTTTTTTTATGTAGGTGTATATACTTTCATTGTAAATTAGGAATTACAAACAGAAACTTCAATTTTATTAATATTAATGTACGTATGTAATATATATGTATAGATATACATAGATGTATAGATAACTCGGAACTTACGTTAATTTAGATATTTGTAATGGGGACTAATATCAGCTGCAGTACATCCTTATTTTCTGCGATTCGACAATGTAAACTTAATATTATTCCCGTGACATTACTTTGTACTGAAGAAGATGAGCATGATAAGATTTTAGCAAAGGATTTGCTGGGTATGCGGGAATTGCTTTCAGATTGCTTTCTATTGTACCTAAGAAATATTATAATACTAAGTAGTTTATGAGAAAAATTTTGGGATTTGGGGTACCAAAAGTAGCCACCAGTGGTATGTAAATAAAATTCAATCAATCGTATACGATTTCACAAGTTCGAGAAGTTATTTGCTAAATCAATGGTGTACGCCGCGAACGTAGGTATTTCAGCCCTACTCTATTCGAATTAACTCAGCCAGCGCAATTAAATGCAGTAAATCAAGTTTTATTTAAACATGAGTCGAGCACATCCGTGCAACGTAACGCAAGCGACAATTTAGTAGTTGTGTAACGAACGTTCAGGTGGGCAACAAATTGCGAGGCACGATGCGTGTCGCCGTTGTCGGCTGGTTGGTTGATTCACAGCCAGCTAGCAATGTTTCATTGACTTCTCCTGCGGCCCCAGCCTTCCGCGAGGCACGCCGTACGACCCGCGCACAGAGAGAAATAAATTAACTAGACAAGTCATGCAGGCAGGGCAGACGCGCCATTGGTTGCAAAAACAGAGCAAATGCTCTAACATTCCCAAAGCTTCCTTTGCTAGCATCCCAAGTAGGTGCCTATATTTTCCACAATATTCCCAAAAGTGTGAATTTTGAAAAAAGGGACTAAGTAAAAACGTAACCAAATGGCGTTTCATACATTTCGTTAAAATAGTAAATGTTTTTTTGCGTGATGAATAGTTTTGTGTTCCAAAATCACCCGGCGACACTGGTTTTCATTTGTCTTCAAACTAAACCGGAGTGGATGCCCCCTTCTGTTCCGTGGACCGGGGACCCGCGTCACGCACACTGCCCGCGAGGGTACGCGACTGGTTGTCGTGCACTTTATATAGGCTCCACGGTAATCATAGGGTATGTTTGAATGCGTAGCTTCGTTCCTGTGTGAATTGAATAGCTTGATGACGACTGAGTACCTAGTGTGGTTATACCTACATTCATTATATTACCTACACTAAAAATGGCTTGAGATAATCGAGTTAGATATTTATCACTAGCTGTGCCCTGCGGTTTCACCCGCGTGAAACGTTTTATATAACAACCTTTTTTTTCTGACATCTGATTTAAATGAAACAAAGCCTATATGTTACTCCAGGCTAAGCTTTATCAACCTGAGAAAACCGCATGACAATCCTTTCAGTAGATTCGGAAATTATCGCGAACAGACAGACAGAAAAGAATTTTTAAAACTTTTTCTTGTGGTCAATTTTTAACCAAAATATTCAATGTATACACAATCGAAAATATTGTTTTTAATGTACTTATGATGTAGCTTAGCAAATATGATCGAATACCTATTTACATTTTATAGTCGCAGTTTCACTCCCCAGTGTTTTCCAAGGGATTTGTTGGGAAATTTCTTCTTCTTCATTAGCTACTTAGTGCGTTTAACCAGCATCAAATAGTATGGTTTAAACATTCTGCAGTTTGGTATCCAAGGATTGTGCACCTAAAATTTAAAAAATTTAACATGAGATAAGTGTTTAGTTATCAAAGAGTGTAGATATAAATGAGTAAGTAGGTCTATTGCGTGACTGTAATAATTGTAGTAGTGAACAGACTCTTGTACGTCGACAACAGTCGTATTTAATTGTTATAGCGTGTGTCCAACATCTTTGGCGTTTCCTGTGCTGTACATATTGTGTTCATCGTGTCTCGTCCACTCGTTATACGTATCTACAGTAGAGGTGGCCGAAATCTTGAAGTGTGAGGTCTACATAGAGGTAGGAATAACAAATTATATCTATGGTTTTGGTTGTCCACAGCCAGTCCAAAATCTATGTTTGAACTAAGCTAATTGTAGTCTGTAAGGTCTAGTAGAAAGAACCAAACGCTTAAATTTTTTTTAAACTTATTTATTAAGCCCTTGCTACATTTTTAACCGACTTCCAAAAAGGAGGAGGTTCTGTGTTCGATTGTATGTATGTTTTTTTTTTATTCATTTTTTATTTCACCGATTACTCGAAGACGGTTGGACCGATTTGACTACAACTGATCGGTATGAAGTCGGTGACAAGCCTAATATGGAGGGAGTAGATGGGCTAAGTTGAGTCTAACCACCAGTTCTTCGTGAGCAGAACAACACAAGTAGGCAGACACCAGCGGGCTTGTCACCGAATTCAAACCAATCAGTTGTAGCACAAACCAATAATAATATTACGTGTGTTTTTGTCTTTTGGATTAAGTAAATCGGTATTTTGTCATTATTAGCTTTTTATTTTTAGCTTTTTAGTTTTGTGTTTTTGGAAGTCGGTTTTAATTTTTTTGTTAAAATTTTGTTTTTGATCTTATTTGTTTTGTTTGGATTTTGTTGACTATGGTAGGACATTAGTGTTTAACGTCAGAAAATTAGTGATAACCCATGCTTTATTCGAGGAAATGCCACAATTATGTCATTACAGAGCATATCCACTAAAAACGTATTACTTAATTTGTAGCATAGCAGGTTTTATTATAAAAGAAGTACGAGACTGAAAATGTTATATCTAGTTTGGATGGAATATATGCGGTCGTTATAGTACAGTCATACGATCGTAATGTTTGTGCTTATTAGTGACAAGTTGATCCGCTACGGTTTCACTCACATTAATTTCAGAGATTCCGTAGGAATTCTGAGATAAAAATTTACTTTATCTCATGAAAACTGCAGTAGCTGTATTATCTATGACTGTAGCTTCGTATAAGTGAAAGAATTTTTTAAATCGGTTTAGTATTTTTTGAGTTTATCCGTTACAATCAAACAAAAATACAAAAAATCTAATCTGTTCTCATTATAATATTAGTAAATACTTAATATTTAAATGTTACATTATGAGATTTATTATTTTATAAATATAAAATACTATTCATTCATAACTGAAGCCAAAATATCCAGTAAAATATACAAAATAAAAAATCTATTTTATTCGTTTTAGAAGTACATGGCGGTGCTAAAACTTCACAGTAATTGTGGGACTAAACCACATCAATAAATATCAAAATTATTCGTGGCCGCGGACGGCCCAGGCTCCATACAAAAATGCCCATTCTCATTTACGAAACTTTGAGGCTTAATATCTTGAAAATCGTGGATTTCCTAGCTGAATTTCCACTTCCATTTTATTAATTTGTTTTGATTAAGCCGGTGATAGCTCAAAGCCCTTCATATTCATATATGTATCAGTATAGTAGGTACTCAGTAGGTAGCATCTCTTATGGTGTTGAGATAGGGGGAGCGACCGGCTAGAAGCCAGTGACTCTTAAACACAGGGCTGCGGTCAGCAGGAATGCTGCTGCGTAGCCGCCGACACGACGCGCCGCGTCGCCTGCGCGGGCGCACCCGCCAGCTGCGCAGCTCTCGTTACATTCCCATTTCACGCTTCTCGGAAGGGAATTTTCAATCACTGCTGATGCCCGCGAACTGTCATTGGATGCAATTGAAAATCATTAAGTGGAATTCGGCAACTTTTTAACGTGTAACCGTATGTGAACCGTATGAACGTGCTCTAAGGAATAAGTCTTCTTTTCAAAACAATAAACATTAGGTTTGTAAAAAACTTTATACAGTTGCCAGTGAAAAGCAGTATCGTGGAACTAGTTTCACGAAATAATATGCTAAATGGTGGCCGTTGTATTTTTTTGGTATGATTTATGAATGAAATACATAAAAACTAAAAACTTTGAATATACTGTCTAAGCATTTTTAACTATATAGAGATTAAGAATTCTGTAAGTAGGTACGTGTAGATACGGTAGCCAAATTCACGTTATGATAATTTTAGGTAAAAACATAAAACCTGTCGTCATGTTTTACAAGCTTCCAATGGAAGTTAGAAGATATGAAGTAAGTTATAAAAAGGAATCACATTAGATTCGCTATTAAATCTACTCAGCAAAGGTAGAGGTGATCACAATCGAGGGAGGAAGCCGATTTAGGCACGCATTCCTAATAGTAGGTAGGTAGGTACAGTGAGACAAATCAGACTAACTATATACAGAATATCTCGTTCTCTGATATTTATATGGAAGTATCAGCGTTTGATAGCACGAACAAAAGTGATTCGAAATTAACATTGTGTCGATAAAATCTTCGCGTTCGACACGGAGAGTTAGATTATCCACGCGGTAGTACGCGTAGTTTATTCGGCCGAGTTGTGAAGTGTGTGTTCGAGGTAATAAATCCACAATGACGAAGCTCATCTGTTCGCAGCCAGATGGAGTGGTCGAAAAGAACCACTCGTATCCGTCGTCGGTCCGACCGTGAAGGGCAAGGCCACCGGAGGTCGACGACCACAGGAAACGTTTAGGGACGACTGACGTGATCGAACAAGTCAAATGGAGACTTTGTTACCGAACCTAACAAAACGCTGGCAAGTAAAAGAAAAAAGAAAATCACTTTGCGGGGTGAGGTAACGTAGGTATACATCAGTTATTCTTCTGAGAGGTATACCTACAGCACTGGGCCACTTCATTGGTCACAACTTAACTAGACTCAGTGAAATTTGTCACTACAGTCCTTATTTAATAAGGAAAGACGTACACTTGAAGTAAATCAAACTTAACATCAACACACGGCTTGGTATGAGTTATACGTAGGAGCCGTGCTCTCGTACCTACTTTTGGTGGAGACTGGAGGGATCGTCCATTAAAGGAGTCTGTCTCCTTTTGGTGAAATATTCTAAAATGAAAAATACACAATATGAAATATCAAATTGTGTGTCTATAAAACCTACCTATTTATATACATACAATTTGCGCTTTGGGTCTATAAAAATTTCGACGCCACAAATTACAGAAAAAGGCTTATTCTTCCGGAAAGTCAAAATATAAAACGATGAGAAGTGGCCAAATCTGGGGCCGTATTTTTGAATCGCTCGATTAATTTCGCACACGGAATCGCAAGATTCACATGCGAATCCTTAAATATTTCGGAATGTCGACTAGAAAACTATGGTTGATTTTTTTAAATACAATTTATTTGGCTGTCAATCCAAGTTCTTGTTTGATGAGTCATAAATTATTCGGAGGAAAAGTGATTCACACAGTTAATTATTGTAGCTTTGACTTTCCTCAGACAATAAATGTACCGACGAGGCATGTTACATGTATTTTATTCATCAACATGAATGCTAGAATATTGAAATCGAATGTGTCATTTTATTCGGCTGTAAGGTAAACATGCACAAACATCAGCATAATTTATACCAATATGTATTTTCAATATACTTAAGAACATATATAATTTAAATAATATGTCTTACTGGATATTTATATATTATAGTTTGTAGTAGGTAGTTATTATATAAGTTATTATAGGTTAGTAGTAGTTATTATAGGTTTACCTTTTTAGTATATAGGGCGCAAAAGAAATGGTTATCTTAAAAAGTCGTTGATATCTTTTCTTCTAACCTTTTCGATCCGACGAAGTGAACATGAGTACTGAGTAGGCAATAAAGCTACCTTAAGACGGCTGCGCCCATGTGAAAACATTACCCTAGCGACCCCTAGTAAGTATAATAAATATAAAAAGAGCTATATAAAAAGTATGCAAAGCGGAGCTCTTTTTACGTTGGTCATTGAAAGTGTCATTGTAAGTTTGTGAGTTTGTTTTTAGGAAGTAATCTCTAGAACAGCTGAACTAATTTTAAAATTTCTTTCAGCAAGCTACACTATAAAATTCCTGTATGTCACCCAGGAATAGGTGATATACAGGAATTTTATCCCGGAATTCCCACAGGAACCCCGAAGTTAACACGAGTGAAACCGAGGGGATCGATTTTTTGGTGTATAGTTACGAGTAATCTAAATCTTATCGTTAGAATAGAATTTACAGAGTATTTTCATCCTGACATAAAGAGATCCTGCGGGAGTCCCGTGTTTGATGCGGGTGAAACCGCGGGGCATCAGCTAATAGGTATAATATAGGTATAAGAACGTACCTTCACATGACGATGAGGCAAAGCGGAAATACAGTGTTGTTCCCACAATGTAGGTACCATGTGTTTAGTGTTTGATCATTAGCAGTTCCATGGAAACAGCGGGGACCGGAGTAAGTACACTTGCACAGGGCAACGATAAAGTGTAACAATTAACAAAAAAGTAAAATTAATGAATATAAAATCTAATCTAACTTATTTAACAATTGTTTACTAAACTAGGAAAATACACGGCTTAACGTGAAATGAGATAGACTAGTACCTTCATTTATAACTGCGGAGGTTCTACATACTTAATATTATAAACACAACATTTTGTATAGGGTAAATGTAAGTAAAAGGTAACTGAGTTTGGCATTAAGTAAGCCTTTCGCACTGTGTAAATATGATAAAGTCCGTCCATGAGGCAAGTACTTTTATCTCGCAATCCTCTTTTTTAATAATAAGTTACTCAATCATAAAGCAATACTGCTTTTAACTACATCCTCTATAACGAATGTTATGCGGAAAATATACGGTAGCATTCTTAGGATTATACGACCCTGACCATTATCTCCATCAAGCAAAATAATTAATACACACACAGTAAGAATACATTAGCTAGCTATTACTTAATGGTTACGAATGACCAACAGTAATATTTACTACATCCTCTCTGTTATCTGAACATCCAATTAATGTCATTGCTTAGGATGTGTTGCGTATTAATTATAATATAATGAATCATTATTTCCGGTCTCAGTGTTGTGATTATTTTTTATCATTACCATAAGATAGATTGAAAGTTCCTTAGTTACTACGTAACCTATTTAAATTTGAATTCGAATGTTGCCCTAAAAGAAAAACTAAACATTAGACAAATAAAATAAAAAGAAAGGACAGAGCAAAAGGCGGCCTTATTGCTAGAGACAGTCTTGAGGCAACCTTGAGAGAGCTGATCAACGAGAAACTATACGACAAATATTAAACAACAAAGGAGGTAATCACGAAATGGCCAAGCCATTCTAGAAATTTAAAGAAAATAATTGACTTTTCAGAAATATAGAGGGCAATGTTTATTTTAGACTAGCTGTGCCCCGCGTTTTTACCCGCGTGAAACACTTTAATTATTTTATAACAACTTTTTCCCCGAGATCCGATTTAAATGGAACAAAGCCTGTATGTCGCTCTTATAGGCTAATCCAGAGAGAAGGTAATGGCTAATCTATCTGTGAAAACCGCATGACAATCCGTTTAGAAGATTCAGAGATTATCGTGAATAGACAAAAGACAAAAAGAAAATAAAAACTTTTTGTGGTTGGTTATTATTACCCTTCCTCTAACGCCCCTTTCAAGCTTTGGTAAAAATATTCCCTACAGAATCACAGATTCTACTCTTTTATTATAGTAATAGCTGTGCCCCGCGGTTTCACCCGCGTGAGATTCGGAATTCCCGTAGGAAATCCAAAGTAAAATTTTATCCAAAAAATAAAAATAAAAAATTCTGGAGAGGGCTACTCTTATCACCCAGAGGTATGAAAAATAGCCGACTAGTCGATCTAATCTCAGACCTACTAAATATACCTACACAAAAAATTTCACAAAATTCGGTCAAGGCGTTTCGGAGGAGTTTGATAACAAACACTGTGACACGAATTTTTTATATACCTATTAGATAGAGATTAGATGTATGTTACTGATCGGGAATGGAAAATGATGGATACCAGCTCATATCAGAAACTGATTTAACTACAGGAATTGCTAGCTTAGATATGTGCGAAGATTTCATTATACAAAGATTATACATTTAAATATTGAGCACTGACTATAAAAAAAAACCCAGTGAGTGCTGGTTAGTGAACTATGTTGCTACGCCGCGCCGGTCGGCACAACTTTGAGCTTTATGCATATCAAACATTTCATGTTATATACCTACCTATAATATATAACCATATATAACCTATACGACGCGACGTGCTGGACCTTGGCCACCAATATGTGTTATGTAATGTTGTACCTACTGCCTACGTATCTGTACAAGTGGTCGAATCGAACTATACCTACTGCCAATACGAATTACCTATTCAAAAGTTTTGACTAGGACTCTCAAAACTTTACATACTTCTATCTGTACAATAATTAATAAAAAGAGTAGAATTCGCGTGTCTGTTCACGCTAATCTTCGGAACTACTGAACGGATTATGATCCGACGTCAGTAGTCTGTACGCAACGGATTTTAATGAGTTTTCAATCAATAGATAGAGTGATTCAGGATGAAGGTTTATACGTATAGTTTATCCCAGAATTCCCGTGTGAACTCCGAAATTACCGCGGGTGAAACCGCGGGGGACTGCTAGTTTTTGATAAGCTCTTTTTTATAACTGAATTTAGGATCAACTCAATTTAAAATCTTATAAAGGTACGTACGGTGAGGCACTTTGGAAAATGACACTATAATAGCGATCTACAAGTAAGTCGAAAGTCATTAAGCCATCGTTTGTTTGTTCGACAGACTCGTGGAACATTATCTCGGGAATCTTGGCCACTTAAATATATGTAACCGGTGGACGGTGGTTGATGTGGTTGATATCTCGTATGTATCTACCTGTGTTAGTAATTACATGAGCGGTTTCTCTTCGAACCGTTCTTCACCAATGGTGTAAATCATTACCAAAATATTTTCCACGTGGCAGGTGTACCTTTATAAGTATGATTTCGTATAAGGCGAGTAAAAGTCGTAAAAGAGTTACCTCTAGTTCAAAGCTATATCGGGCTGTATCCCCCCTGTCAAGTTGGCATTCTATGATCGTTGACGAAATTGAAAAGTAAGAAACGTATCGTCATGTCACGTGGTCACAAAAAATTGACTTTTGATTAGACGATTTTACGTGACGATCATACGGTTTTGTTGCGATTCATCCCATTTCGTTTAGTCAAAGGGCCGTCGCGACGAGAGTATAAAATAAATAAGGGTGAACCCAAGATGCAGGGGCGGTGATGGTTTTGTGTTGTGCGTGAGCAGTAAAGGCCTGACACGTTTTTTAAATTTCGATCCAAAACTTTATTCGCATTTTACTTCGTCTATGTCAATTTCACTTATGTATACAAGATTTTTGTTCTGATTCATGAATGTGGCTCCAAAAATTGTGATGGATTTGACTTCGAAACCAAACATGACAATACCCATTTTTATTATACAACAGGTCAATTATCTATCTTTAAACTAGCAATTCTTCTATATTGTATTATGTATATGTAGGGGAAGTACGTAGTTTTGTTTTTAGGTAATAACTCTTTATTGATAAATCACAGTACATTCATATTGTACACCATCAGTAATCTTTGGTTTTATACCTTTCAATCCTAAAAGGTGTTTAAAACATAAACAAACTAGAAAAACAAATAATTTAAATTTTACTGAGATCAACAAAATCCGTTTGTTCCAAAGCGTATGGACAAAATGGCATACCACATATGGACTAAATGACATACATGACAAAAGTATAAAAATCAAAGGCAAAGCTCGCAAATAAACCGCTTGGTTCGTTTAGAAACGTCCGCGCAAGGGGTGTGGGCCCAATGCGAACATTTTAAACACCGCAACTTTTATTTGGTCTGAGACCGCAACCAGTCTTCTCCAGGTTTTGATGGGGAAAAAGATCATTGCAATATATGCAAGCGCAATCCTCTTCGTCATCTTGAGCGTTGCTTGGCCAATTTTCTTCTTCGCTGTCTTCTTAGAATACGGTTTTAGTACCTCAATGTTTCGTCTTCTCTTCTCTGAAGGAACTTTAGGCTCATTTTTTATACATACATACCTATGTCATTTTGTCCTTTACCTATGTATGTCATTTTGGCCATATAGCGTTATAAAAATTAAAAATTCAACAATAAATGCAAAATGAATATTATTCACGGAAAAAACTATTCAAATACAACAATAAGTACTTAAGGGATGCAATAAATGTATACGCAAGGTAAAACCATGAGAAATATAATATTAATATAAAAAACTCCCTGCAGTTGAAAAAAAACTCGTAACTTACCAATGTTTGTCGTCGGCCATGAGACCCGAACGAAAGACTGGCGCGAGTTCACATTTTGACAGGTTGGTATGAGCGGGGAATGTCACGTGATTTAGTTGTCTATAGCGGGCCAGAAGCGGCAGAATTAGAAATGTGTCATTTTGTCCGTGTATGTCATTTTGTACGTACTTCCCTTATATATTATTTACTACATATATGTATGTATAATTTTATATATATATAATCGGAATCTCGGAAACGGCTCCAATGATTTTCAAGAAATTTAGTATGCAGGGGGTTTCGTGGGTGAATAATCGATCTAAACGTCGTTATATCCGTGTTTTCAGGCAATGAAAAATGTGTGTTTGGTACTGCCACAGATAATATACTATATACCTTTACCGACACAGCAAAACTAAAGCTACCTACTTAACAATAGAATGATGTCGTTACTTAGATACGTGAAAACTGTAAAATTTACAAAAAAATACCGAGCAAAGCTCGGTCATCCAGGTTTTTTCCATTTGGCTCAACCTTAAAAGTTACTTTATTGCAGATACTTATCTATCTACCTTATTTTCCGCCGAATTTCTAGAATGTTTTTTTTCTGTGTAAAATTATTTCATATGACCCAGTTACATGTTGAATTTTAAATTTGCAGAAATAAAAACATTCGTCGAACACTTTGTAAATAAAGTGTTTTCTTGTCGGTTTTTCCTTATGTTACATCAAACACCATTCGTGTTTATTGTGAATGGCGTAATGACGACAGCGACGCGGACGGTCCGAGGTCGCTGTGTGGGGCACTATCACGCCACCATAGGACGGACGTCTTCGAATTGTTTCAGGCTTTACTATTCGTTTTTTGTAATATTTTATAAGGTTACTACAGTAGTTTTTGTTTTCATTGTGAACAGGCACCGGTTGCCCACTTGATGTTATCTATGTGACGGTGTGGTTGAAGATTGTAAATACGTCTAGCGAACTGGCTTTTAAATGATGCTGCCGGAACACACTGTTAGGTGCTTATGGCGACCGTTTTTAACTTGAAGGTGGTAGCTGGCTCGCTACCGTGCTATGGTTTCCTTATGATGTTTTCCTTTACCGACAATTTAACGTAAGCTCATTGTTAGGGTTTGAACCTATGCCTTGCGTCGTGTGGTCCGGGCCCGAACGACCAACCACTGAGCTATCATCGATGTTAGAGTTATGTGTTAGGATTTAAGTCGTTTCGTAAGAGAGTCGCACATTGTGTGAGTTTAGTAACATGTCCACTTACCTACCCTTAATCAGAAACTATAGTTGTTGCCGGTGGCTCTTCTCGCATACATAATATTTGCTTAGATAGTATATATTATTTAAAAATATTAAAATATTTTAAGGTTTATACAATTATATATAATTATAAATAATTAATAAATAAATTAAATATACATATTTTGATAGTCGCGTAGGTTGTTTTTGAGACTCATATAGTAGGGGATTTTTTCTTTTCAGCTAGAATCTAAATTGCTCTGACTTTACAATGCTGCGAGCTATAAAGTAAAACAACCGCAAAGTGCTTGTGCTTTACCGCAGCGTAAACTATAATAATACAATAACGGGATGTAAATGGTCGGCTTTGGTAAAATCTCAAAATGAATACGATCAATTGTATGTTAGTTATGTAAGTTACGTTTGAATTTAATTATAACTAGCTGTCCCCCGCGATTTCATCCGCGGTAATTTCGAAGTTCCCGCGGAGGTTGCGGGAAAAAAGTACTCTATGTCCTTCAGTTCCCGAGGGAATTCCGGGAGAAAAACTATCCTATCTTTTAAGTTGGACCATTTTATGAATGGTTACAAAATTTTATCAAAATCCGTTCAGTAGTTTCGGAGTCCATCGCGGACAAACAACGTGACACGTGATTTATATATATTAGACTAGCTGTCCCCCGCGATTTCATCCGCAGTAATTTCGGAGTTCCCGCGGAGGTTGCGGGAAAAAAGTACTCTATGTCCTTCAGTTCCCGAGGGAAATCCGGGATAAAAACTATCCTATCTTTTAAGTTGGACCATATTATAAATGGTTGCAAAATTTTATCAAAATCCGTTCAGTAGTTTCGGAGTCCATCGGGACAAACAACGTGACACGTGATTTATATATATTAGATTACATAAAAAGAAAAGAAAAGAAAAGCGAAGAAGAAACACAACACGAATGAACACATACAGGACAACACAAATGAAAACAATTAAAGAATAACAAAATAAATAATACGAAATAAAGAAAAAACAAAATAAAGAAAAACTAAATAAAACTAAACAAGAATGCTACCTATATATGTAATTATTATTATTATTATTAAGTAGTCAATGAAACTTACCTATCTACATACCATTTATGTCGCGTCCTATCAGATGACCAAATGGTATCTTTTCCAATAATTTATATACATGCATATTATAATAAAACTGTAGAATTAATGTCGCGTGTGTGTCTGTTCATTGAAAGAAAACAGCAAGGTGTTAAAGGGTACCCAATAGAACTCATTTGGAAAATTTACCTAATCGGTTTTTTGAACGTGTATTTCGTCAAAACTAAGTAAAGGGGTTGAATAGAATCTGGCATAACTTTGTATATTACGTAGGATACTTTTTATCCCGGAACCTACAGATAAGAGTTTCTGAGAGAACCCTGAAAGTGGCTGGAACCGCAGGGAAATGCTAGTGTACCTATAATAATTGCGTTATTACCATGTACCTACCAACGCAGTCAAACATAATCGTGTAAAGTTAGATACACGTAAATCAGAAGTAAGATAACCCATTATATGTAATCATCGCTAATGGTAGGTACGTCTTAAACCTATGTTGAGTATGTTTCGCCAGGTAATACAAGGGCCTTTGGCACTGATGCGTGTATATGTACGTTTTTAGTGGGCAGTAAGTACCCACTGAACATAATAAATGTAATTATCACTTTCGATAGCACGTATATTATCTGTGGTTATGGCGAAGCGCACGAGGCTAACTAGGGATGGGGTACATAGGCTATAGAGGCTGTGGAGGCGAGTCACGAATCGGGGAGTGCGATTGCGCAGCGCCGCGCCGCAAGACGACAGGGTTCGTCGACCTTACACTCTGAGGATTAATAAACAAGAGGACGTAAGAGAAAAATACAAGATCACTATGCTAAACAACCGCCGCTGACTAGTTTAATCGACACTTAATTAACATTTACTTATCCCATAGTACCTATATCTTACTAATATTATAAAGAGGTAAAGTTTGAGTTTGTGAGGCTGTGTGTATTCTCTGGATCTACTGAACCGATTTTGAAAATTCTTATACCAATAGAAAGCCACGTTATTTGTGAGTGTCATAGGTTATATAGGTTGTTGCTAGTTGAAATTAGGTAAGTTTTTGTGGAAGACGCATTGGGTGACTATAAAGCAAAGAGTAGACAGATAATATTATAATACTTAGTTTCTAGTGATGTGGTAGAAGTAGACTGTAGACATGTTACAGTAATAAGTTTAAAAAGTAACTGTTCTAGCACGAACATTTTGTCGAAAACCGTCACACTAGACGCGGGCTGCCTTGTCGGACCTATGGTAAATTGGGAGGCAGTACGCTCCACTGGCCATTATGATTGACTATTCTTTCATGGACTTTCTAAATTCGCTGATAGGTACAAGTGACGAAATATCGCCATCTTGTTATAGAGCATAGACTCTATTTCCTACAAGATAATGAAAAATGATAATTAATGATAGGATTAAAAAAAAAATGTTAAAGAAGATATCTATATAGATAGGTTAAGGCATAGTAGGAATTGATTTTATCCTATAAATCCGGCAATATAAGCATAATATAGCATAATTAAGCACTAAAAGGTTTGACTATACCAACACTTTGAAGAAGTAGGTATATGTATATTACATAGTTTTCGTAGTTACTGTTACTATAAAATCTTATTAAACACTTATACACACCACTACATATAACGTACTTATAATAGTAACTACTGATTTAATGAAAAAAAAAATTCTTGATTTAAAGTTATAATATCATAGATAT
The DNA here is from genome assembly GCA_907165275.2 of Zygaena filipendulae. NCBI lineage: Eukaryota > Metazoa > Arthropoda > Insecta > Lepidoptera > Zygaenidae > Zygaena > Zygaena filipendulae. Next base: position 10,770,426 of record OU015651.1, read on the forward strand.
TACCGTTAGTACTCAAAATGTGCCGTAATTTTAATAGATAAATATTTCATAAAAGTCATTAAGGCATACGCATAATATATTATAATAATTTTGATGAAGGGAAAGCCCCTCGCGGCATTGCGTCGAGTTTGCCAGCAAAAACTTGACGTATCTACTTACCCAAGGCTCGCACATACTCGTGGCTGCTACTCAACCACATACCTATTTTGTATCCGGCCTAAGATTTATAGATACGAGACTACACTTTGTGTAAGGTCGAAATTTCGATGGACTAAATTTATTATTGAAGTAATTAACTTATGTTAGTCAACATTTTAACCCCTTAGTAACTACATAATTATTATTAAAAAAACACGCATCAGGTGCCCGGTATTGACAGTTTTAAACAAAATTTAACTGTCACAATTCACATACCTATTAAATATAGATATAATACAGATATAAGTAGGTATAATATGATTCTTGTTCAACTTTACAGTAAGTAGGTACCTACCTACCTACTTAGAAACTTTTATATCCAAACATCAAAGGAAAGAGACCCAAAATTTACAAGAACTATATATTAATATTAATAATTTAATCTTTATTTCTTTTAGTCTTATATACAATAGGACTTGCATAATGTATCCTACTTAGGTAAGTGTATTGTAACAACTATAGTTAATTAATAAAATTTCACTTGTAAAAGGCTTGCCAAAATCTTAGTAGATATATGTACCTACCAGGTGTGTGCCCAGCTTTGGAAAATAAAATGCTATTATTACATTATCTTTAGTATTTTTTCATGAAACTTTTTAGGTACAAATCAAACTCTTGAATTAAAAGTGTTCTTTTACCACTTTTCTTTCAAGTTTCCTTTTCTTGGTTCAGTCTTTTTTTTATGTTATAGAGGGCAAACGGGCAAGTGGTACACCTGATGGTAAGTGATTACCGCCGCCCATAGACATCTGCAACACCAGGGCTTGCAGGTGCGTTGCCGACCTGGAATTGGGATGGGGTCTGCTTACTAGGGCCGTCTTCGGGGGGTCATGACGTGGGGCGCATGATACCTACAACATGTTAATATAATGAATCATGCAAGGTTGTGACGCGTTATTATAAGATCAGAAGAATTATAATAAAATAATATTACGGTCGCTGACGTCTATAGGTGCTTAATAAAACATTTCCCATCGTTAATAATAAGTAAAGCAATAATTTTGTGGAGGGTTGCGCGCGCGCTGCGGGTGCGGTCGATACCTGCCCTACTGTGTGTTGTGAGCGTGACTGTAGATTGAAGAGGTATTAATTTTCACAGCATATTATATACAATTTACGTTATTAGAACATTTAGAACAGAGTTACGTCGACAAGAAACGTGTTTGATATTACAATGAGTATGCCATATTATGCATTATTAATCAACGTTAATGATTAGATCCAGATGATTTTTAGCGTCTCTTTTAAGTTGCCCTAAATATGGAACTTGATGTAGTTCGCTTTTTCAATTAAAAAAAGATTGGTTCCGGGTGTTTTCGATTAGTTTTCGGTTGTACCGGAGGAGGTAGAGCGATTCTCACAGGCGTGACTTGACGGATTCCTACATGCCTCTGCTTTATTGTAGAGTATGAACTATACGGAGCACAAATGCATTGGTGATGTGGCTATTTATAATGTTGTCCATCTTTAATCAATTTGTCGTGAATCCTGTTTAGTCTCGAACAGACTTCGCTCGCTTGATTTGGGATTCTCTTGGAGGTTACGGAATTAAAAAGTATCCTATGTGAATGCAAAATGATATTTTTCTTGCTAAACAATTGAATTATCAGGGGTTTAAAGCTGATACGTTATTATGTCATCATTCTTTCAATTGTGTTCGATTAGAAATTTCTTTATTATAAAGCAATTATAAAGCAATAAAGATTATACTAAAAAATATTAGGCTCGGTTCAGTTGCCATAACAATGAACTCAATTGTTAAAATTACACTGGAATAAAATTGAAAGAAGCTTAAACTTTAGATTAAATTTTTATAATTACTTATAATTACTGATTACGAATTGGCACAATTTGTGGGTACAAAAAATTAATTTTTTTATTTCTCTTAATAAGAACAATGATACATATAAACCGTTGCGGCAGGACTATGGCAAGTTCAATATTAATGGCGCATCAAGCGGCTAGTGCCCTACGCCGGTTACTATGGAACCGGTTCTATGGCGCTCTTGCCAACGTACCGATCTCAGCTACCACGCTAGTCTCACCACGTGCAGATACCATCATCCGTCTTCGTCTATTTTGTTGTACGCCTCAAACCAGTACAGCGGAGCGACCAACGAACGTTGACCCTTGGACATTGCTCTAGATAACCCTAACTCTTAGTCGCAGTAAGATGGTCGCCTTTTCAAGTTCAAGTTGCTTATAAAAACAAGTAATAAATCGGATTTTATTATTTGCTTCGTACAGTTTTCTGTGATTCTTGAAAAAGCAAATTATGTATATTGAATATAATATGTACGATGTAGTGATTAATACAATTTATAGTGGAAGGCTAAAAACTATTTTGTTGCGTATTTTTACCGAACGTATTCAGTTATTTGCCTTTGAAGGTAGAGTTTAACAGGTTTAACTAAGTAGATACAATAGATTAGAGACCTTCGTTGATCAACAAAACTTTTTTTACCATTCGTTGGTCCAGACTCCAGAATGTCTAGTACTATTAATATGTAGCTTATGGCGTTTTGTTTATTAATTTATCTTTGATGGGTGCGCGCGTGCGTGTGCGCCGCGGCCCGCATTGCGGCACGTGACGGTGTGCGGGCTTATTACTTTACAATAAGCAATAACGTTGCAGTACTGGCCGTGTTATCACCCCTTGATGTTGGTGTCATTAAGCTGAGTACCCCCATAGTTCTACATTTTCACAAGCTTATAGTCGGCAGGTATACCTACAGCTCCGTTCCAAATTCGATTTACCGTTTTTTTCTTCTATTAGGTACTTTTTTGTGATACGAGAATTATATACCTGCCTACTAAATCGTCTATCTTCTTAATATATAAATCATGTGTCACGTTGTTTCTCCGCGATGGACTCCGAAACTACTGAACGGATTTTGATAAAATTTTGTAACCATTCATAATATGGTCCAACTTAAAAGATAGGATAGTTTAGCTAATCACCCTAAAATAACGGTCGGGGGTACAAAGAAGGACATAGAGTACTTTTTACCAAAATTCCCGCGGGAGCTCCGAAACTATCGGGGATGAAATCGCGAGGGACAGCTAGTATACCTATATAAAACAATTGCTGTTCGGCTTCGGTCGTCTCGCTAAACCTCGAGAATGACTGGACCAATTTGGCTAATTTTGATCTTGAAAGATTTGTGGAAATTCAGGGGAGGTTTCAACGGTGAGAAATTCGGAGTTCCTGCGGGTATTCCGAAACTCACGCGGGTAAAACTGCGGGCACAGGTAGTAACTACATTTAAAGTCGTTTGCAAATGCTTTTGCTAACGAAGATACTACAATTTGATAGATCTATATGCAATTGAAACAAATGTTTTCATTTATTCAATGGGATTGAGGCAATGTAGTAATTTACTATAGTTTCACAGAAAAACTAGCAGGTTGTAGCACCTCCATTCGCGGTCGGCGAACCCTCGTTTTCCAACTGAGTTCATTTCAAAACTAACCGATTTGTTCTACCATACCATTAACTCTCAGTTACTTGACAAAATTCGACGGTCATTAAATATAAAATGTAGTCTCCGGTAAAAATATTTGAAAATCTATCTGTAAAATAATTTATTCTTTTTGTAAGGTCTAAAGTTTTCAATCCTCTATGTACTTACGTCGAGCTTTTGATTTAATTAAATCTTGCTCTACTTCTAGATATACATACTAAATATTATATCGATTATTTTGAATAAAATAAATGATTAGTAGGTTTTAAGTTAATTGTATGTAGGTACGTTAAGAAAGTTTTAGCATTTACTAAACCTAACTTTTGGTACGTATCTACTTATCGGATTTTTTAAAATTCCGGAATTAAAGTCAGTGTCCAGTGATAGGATCCTGAGCTGCGTCGTGTCCACTGGCGAGAAACGTCAAATTATGGACGCGTTCAGAAACGAGGCGGCCGACCAGAACATGACGAATTATAAGCGCTCTCGTAAAGCCGGTCTCGTAATTATTGTGGACAAGTCACTTTTTTAACTCTGACAAATAGTAAGAGCGTGGTAAGACTTGGAGGCTTTGTGTTGTTGTTAATGACACTCGTGGAAGAACGAGCTCCAACATTAACTATTTCTTTTGTGCCAGGCCAGGCCTAGTCGCGTTGCGTTCGCCTCTCATCGCAGATGGGGCAACGACCCTCCTTTATTTGTTACATTACTAGAGCGATGCTTCAGCGTGAATCGAATGAACGTCAGTGATTGACTCAGACCGACAGCTTTCTACTTGCTGACACGCCAGCCCGATGTCGCCTTTTTTACTGAATATAAAATTATTTCATATTTTACACTCACCCCTTTGTTTTGTGTACGTATACCTATTCTGTAGAGTGTAAACGTTACATGGGTTATTCTTTTTAATACGCTTATAAATACAAAAGATTAAACTATTAAATTATATTGCTTTACACGTTGAGAGATATTAAATATTTAATGAGCTCAGCATCCGTTAAATTATAAAGTGTTTTCAAGTAGTGTTAAATAATGTAGAGTCGGAATAATTCCACTCGTTTTATATCTATTACACTCATCACTCTGTAGAAAGTGTTGAAACACAAAGCGTTTGTGACATCAAGCGTAAAATGAGATAAAAACCACAGCGGCCTTTGGGGGTTTTCAGAATATTTTGCTACTTATTGTGCTTACTGCTTTCTTTTTGTAAAACTTGTTTACTTCACATCGAATTTTAATTCACTTGAATTGTTTTTGTTACTAACCATAATATCGTGTTCAAAACTCCGCGAACTTCGTCCGCTGCAATATGAGATGCCGTCCCGCGTCCTGGTGGTCTTTGTGCTGAGAGGCCGATGTGAAGATAAATACGTTATACTAAATTTACGAAGATAGCTGTAGTGATCTTATAGTAGGTAAGTAGACTATAACATAGAATTATGCAGTAGGTATATGCACTAATGTGTTATTTCTTTTCTATATCTATGCATACATGCATGAAATATAATATAATTTGTGTCTGAATTAAGAATTATTATTATAGATCCGCATTAAGCGCACTCAGAGTAATGTAATTTCAAGTGTGGTGGAAACAGCATATTGCGTCTTGACGCGAACCTAATTGGCTACCTGACTAAATATTTTTTTAGTCCGTCGTGTAGATTAGTAAAAAATATTTAACACGTGTTTTGTCTTTTTTTACATAATCAAAAAATAACGGCGATACATTGAGTTGAAATTTCGCGTGACGTCACAACCCGGTCACAGATAATATATGTACCCGGGGAAGTTTGTACGAGGCTTATACTGAATAATGACGTCACGAGTCCCCCACCCTAAACTTTAATGCGCTGTATCTATGTTTATTTTGTATTTTGTATGTGTAATATCTCTAATACCTATATAGACAACAATAACAATTTTCACAAACATATTTATACTTACAAGTTACAACTATGTAGGTACTAGGTGCAACAACTACTACTAACTGCCAACATTAAATTTTTTTGCATAGGTACACATATAGGTATGTACATAATATGTGTTCACATCGTAAAAGCAAAGCAATTAAAAAGTATTTCTGCCGTTATTCTACCGTTGCTTGGAAACCTTACGATAAAAATCTCGTACCTACTAAAAATGACTAGCATACGTTTAAAATTCAAAAAATCGTTGACGCTTGGCCGTTGATATCCCGCATTTCATCCATTAAATAATTCGATATGCAAATAAAAAATACTTGATTACAGATAATTTTAATTATATTTAATTGTTATAACACGTTTGAGCTTAAAGCGTGACTTCTTTGATTTAAATACGTATAATACTTCCTAATAGTTATGTAGGTACATATTTTTAGTAAATTATAAATTTTGATTCATTTTGTACTTGCCATGATAATCACTTTATCTTCAAAAGTATAAACCTAGTTATTTAATTCCAAATTTAAACGGATTATATGGATTTATATGGATGGAAGGATGCTTCAATGTGATTTTGAAATTATACATTTTATGCTTTAATTACAGAATTATTTTAGTAAAGCTGTGTATTGTTTGATGCAATAGTATACGAGTGTACTTAGGTACGTAGGTATTGTAAGAAGTTATGGTAATGGAGTGATCACTGGATCCAATGTTGACTTGTTCCACAAATCAAACACTTGCTTCATTCATTGTATGACACCTATTTATTTTTGTTTTGACGAGGAATCGAATCAATGAAACCAATTGACGCAGACAGTTTCATGATATAAATCATATCCATAGTCTGCCTACTGCATGTAGGTATGCATGTACCTAGTGCATGCATAGTAAAAAGCACAGTGCAAAAAGTTGAGTTTATCGCGAACAGACTGACAGACGCGGTGGAGGACCTTGTTTTATAATATGTAGTGATACGTATATTTGTATAATATATTGTTACATATAAATATTCTCACGGTAGGTACCTTCGTGGATAATGTGGTGCGCCGTGCGTGTTAATTCATAATATCGATATTTAGATCATTATGTGGCAAATAGCCGGTCGGGTCGCGGTCGGTGCCGACTGCCGGGTCGCGGTCGTAGCAAAGCGGTGGCACCTCGCGTCGCTACGGACCGGATCTCTGAACTAATTTATAATTTTTATTATTTATGTGTTCGTGGAAAATATCATAATACGATCAATTAATATGCTCATGAATAAGTTCGTTAAGCATACGTTACATTTTTGTTTATAAAAATGTTCTCATAGGTAATTGCATCCTTGTCGAGAAGCGATCGATACCACTAATTTAATTTAACCAGTTTCAATAGATCAAGATTTTTATTTTTTTGCAGTGCGCTAGCGCTACAAATCTACCTACCTAACTATTGAGCTTGGAATATCTAGCTCTAGATTCTAGATATTCCAAGCAATGCTAGATTCTAGAGCGTTGTTTAACATCTAAAATACCTACTACTGGCACAAGGATGGATGCGTTTTATCGTATCGTAATTTGCACATAAATTCAAGAGTCTAAACATACCTACACGTATAGTATGTACCACAGAACAGAAAATAACAGATAGAAGGGACATCAACTTAGTTTAGTATGAAAACAGATGAAAACCGGTGTCGCCGGGTGATTTTCACACACCAAACTATTCATCACGCACTAAAACATTCATTAACCTAAAGAAATGTATTAAACGCTTTATAGTTATATTTTTACTTAGTCACTGTTTTTATGAGTCACAGTTTTGGGAATATTGTGGTAAATACATACTTGGGATGGCAGCAAAAGAAGTTTTGGGCAAGTTAGAGCGTTCGCTCCAACTTCTCGTGCCTGTACGGTAGCGCGCCTGCCCCGCCTACATGTTCTCTCTAGTGAATTTATTTGCTCTGTGGTATGTACATATCAACAGACAAAATGTAAATAATATTAGGAACCTGTAGGGGAACACGGGGGAATCAGAGCCACGGGGTAATGAGAACTACTTTAGTTTACTTGTATCTGAACGAGTTAGATTCTGTTTTGTTGTTACGTAACAAAGAAGGTCGCAAGAGGAGTACGTGTGACTCACGGCATCGTTGCTAGTTGACTTTTGGTGTGCAAACGGACCACAAATCGGTTTTCCTGCCAATTGATCTAATTTTTTACGATCTTTCAGGATAAATTGTGAGTATTAAAATTATTATATTGTAAGTATTGCCTGTTTTAACTTGTAGATTTATCATTATAAAATAAGATAAAAAGATCAATTTATGTAAATAATTAATTGTATTTTGTCAATTATATGAAAACTTAAAAATGAGCATTTGGGGTAATTGGAGTCAAATTACAGAGAAGTGTCAATGGAGTTTAGATATACTAGATCGTGCTATCAAGAGAGTCAATCATAATGGAATTTCTCTGCATAACCTATCCCAAGAAATGACCAAAATATCTGCAATGACAATAGTAGTGACTACGTTGATGAAGATTCCAATATGTGTATGATTTGTTGTGAATCTGGAAAATCGAACGAAATGTGGTTCAGATGCAGGTTGTGTGGTGAATGGGATCACGCTAAAAGTTCAGGAAGTGATTCGGCTGAAGATTATGTTTGCAATTTTTGTATTAGACAGTAATTAAATGTTTTTAATAAATCTAATCTAATCTATGAGAATAATCTTAAGTTATAATCATAAATATCAGTACATAATATATAAATAGGTATATAATTTTTGTTACATATTTTTACTCTGGTTACCATTGCCCCGGTGGATCTAATTACCCCTTTCTCTGGTTCTAATTACCCCGTACTCTTGGGCAATAGGAGCCAATGTTACTTTTATCAAAAATGAGTATAAATGTCTTTGTATGGTTTATTTTTTAATTTATGTGTAGATAAGATAAACCTGATTAGTTTCGCTGTAAAAAAACCAAAAACTATATTAAAAAGTGATGTCTGTCCAAAGTTATAGGAGTTTTCCCTTAAGTGGCGCCAATTCCCCCGTGTTCCCCTATAAATCTCGATAGATACTGAAATAGCGAAGTATTTAGTTGGTACCTACCTCACTATTTTTAATAGTACCTAGCTAATTAGGTAACACGCTCATATCTGAGGTTAAATAATATACAAAAGTCTATTTATTGTTTAAAGGTTAAAATAGTTTAACCTTACCCACTCAGCTGTGTTGTTGGATGAAGCAACCATACAGGATGTGAGGTTAAACGAGGGACATATTGCAGGATTATTCAATATTCGATTCTTGTCCCAAATATCTAAAAAATACATAGCGTTCATTGTTTACCTAATCCCAACAACAAAAAATAACAAGTTTGTTAGTGTGTGCGTGTGTGTTTGCTACTCTTTCACGCTGAAGCGGCTTGACGAAATTGGATTTAAAATGGAGGTGACTTAATAAGTAGATATATTTACTGATACTTTTAATAACAGAATCCCTAGGAGTAGTAACAATTTTGTAAAAATACATATGTTAGTAATAGTAATGCTTGTAAATCATCAGCGTAGGTGTAGAGTATCCCAATGTAAGTAGAGCTTTTACTGTAAGTACCGGACAACATAATATACGTAAAATACCTAATATAATAAAATACCTACATGACCTGAGAATCGAACCCGCGACACTTAGCGCAGCAATGGGCGTTATTTAACACTATCTCTTACATGACTATAACATTATGCCTACTATTTTATAAAATAAGTAAATAATATAATATTAATTAAATTAAATATGTCTCTACATCACTGATGTAAAAAAATTAAAATCGATGCGCCATTATGTATCGATCTATATCTATCTTTATATATAAAAATGAATTACTGTTCGTTAGTCTCGCTAAAACTCGAGAATGGCAGGCTAATTTTGATTTTGAAAGATTCGTGGAAGTACAGGGAAGGTTTAAACGGCGAGAAGTTGGGAGTACCTGCGGGAATTCCGAAACTCACGCCGCGCCGGTGAAACTGCGGGGCAGAGCAAGTATTATATAAAAATTAATCCCTTTTCCCCTTTGTCACGGCATCACGCGTGAACGGCCAATTTCACTAATTCTTCTTTTGTTTTGTTTGTTATTGTAATGAGGAGAAAAATAAAAGAATAAAAGGAGTTTCTGCGGGACTCCCGAAACTCACGCGGGTGAAACGGGGCACAGCTAGTACTATACTATAAATTAAAAATAGGAAGTCTTTTTGTAAATGGAATATGGACCGTGCACTTAATAAATTTATTATGACATCACTTCCCCCGAAGGCTACGCGACGTCCGCGTCATCACAAACGACAAGCAAACAACAGGTTGCCCTCCCACTCTGGCGCTCATTAACCTTAAGTATAGCCTTATTTGTAGTTTTGTTGTACGTCCACTAATGAATTCTAACAAAATATTTAAATTATTAAGCCGTTTTTGTAACGATATATTGTAAAGATCTAGGTACCTACCTAGTTGTTCGTGGGTACGTATTCTTTACTGGTATTTTTTACTTAAGTAGGTATCTACTTTTATTAGGTACCTATAGGTAAGCACATGGTTTTTAGTTTACAGTGTTTACTCATTGAAAGTTTATTGGAATACGAGTTTTTAAGTTTACAGTTCGCCTGTATAATTATAGTAGGTATATTAGTAGTAACTCTTATTTAAATATCTAATTAACCACTATAGCTGATCCCCGCGTTTTCATCCGCAGTACCTAATTTCGGAGTTCCTGCGGGAATTCCTGGGTAATAGTACCCTGTACCCTTTCTGTACAGCACTACCTGACAACGTGTAGTAGGTAGATATTCAAAATTTAATACAATTTCACCCGCATTAATTTCAGAGTTCCCGCGGAAATTCCGGGATAAAAAGTAACCTATGCTCTTCTCTGTATCCCTGATACCATGTAGGTATGCAAAATTTAATGGTGATCGGTTGAACCGTTAAGGCGTGAAAGCGTAACAGACAAACAAACAACCAATAATACAAACAAACTCTCTTTCTCATTTATATTAGTGAGTGAAGATATCATGAAGATATCATATCTTTTGCTATGTAGGCATAAAGGGTAATTTTAATTGTTTTAACGGTTTTATCTCCATTACTCCTCGGTGTATATGATATGATTTGAAAGGCGTGGTAGGTAACCTCCTTAATGTTAACATGTATAGTGATGTAGGACGTCACGTAGGTACGGAAGGATAGCTTAGCACTTAGCATGCTAAGTACTAACGGCCACACTCAGAGTCAACTTTAATGATTACTTAGTTAAGTATAGATTTTTAAAACAAAACTGCCGCAATTAGAGACGTTCAGTAAATTAATGTTAATTGGCATTTAATGAGATGTAACTAAATTAGTTAAATGGCAATTAACATTAATTTATTAAACTTGTCTGATTGCAGCAGCTTTGTTTTGAAAATCTATACTTAACTAAGTAATCATTAAAGTCGATTCTGAGTGCGGCGGTAAGCCACTAAAAACCAATGCTAATCAAAATCAGATATTACATACGAAATCTAGTTAATATTTCCTATAAATTACGTTTTAGTTTGGTCGTTTGATTACTGAACAGCTGTACTTAATGTGTACCTACCTACTCTAGGTAGGTACATGTCGCATAAAAAATTGCCTGAACCATAAGGATGTTAAGTGCTAATCCATCACTAACTAAATCCATCTAACTAGTGATATACATAGTAACTATTTAAATAGGCATAAAATCTTAGGCGACCTGATGATACAAACAATAAAATTGAGAGCGGTGCTTGAGAGCGGCGGAGCCTCCAACACAAAAGCCGGAAGGCGGGGGGCGGAGTCGCCGCGGCTTCGTGATCGAGTACATCGAGTAGCGGTGTAGGTACCTACCTACTCGTGACCGTGGTCCATAGTCTACTATCATATACCTTACAGATCGCTGCATAGTGCATTAGTTTAGGTTAGTCTATTCACTAAAGGTACGTATCTACCCATCAAGTTTAAGAGCACTTTAAAATGGCTATAATGGCTTATATGTTTTAATCCATCGTCCTCTGATCCGAATTGTCATCAAAAATAACACCCTTTCTCGCGTATTCTGCTATCGATTTTTTTAAATGAAATAACAATACCTAGACCAATACTTATACAGCAGGTGATCGACAGGGCTAGTTTCCATGCCTACAAAAAAATATATCTAATTTTCTTACACTGCACTGGGTAAAAGTAAAATTTACGAAGATTACAATTTAAAAACAATCTTTTTACGCTAGCGTATTAAATTTTAGTTTTTGATGGATAAAAAAAATTAAGTCCTAAGTATTTTAGGTAGGTCTAGGTACCTAATAAGTATAATTAGGTATAATATTAACGAACGTTCCAGTGGTGGTGGTAGTGGTGGTGGTCGGCATCATTTATGTACCTACCTAATAGACCTAAGTACTACTTATGGCAATAAAACAAACTAGCTCAAATTTGACTGTCCTACCAATTTCCATCATAAATTTTCAGTCCAGAGGGACGATAGAGATCTTGGTTCCATCATCAGATCAGTTCGATGGTACCCTTAGATTAAACAAAAGCCCGCATTTTGGTTTTAATCAAAGATGGCACCATAATCTTTGTCTCCGTGCTTCACAAGTAGGTATGCCAAATACTTCAGTCGAATGCAAGCAAAATATGGTTGCAAAGTTACTCGTGCGGATGTAGGTACATACTGTAGCGAACAGTTATGTTAACTATTATGATCGTTCCATAAAATATTTGTGCGTACCGTGGAGGTAATTACCTGCTCGGGTCATTGTTGTGTAGATACAAAGCACGTACCTATTCAAACATACAATGGAATTACATTTTTAAATCACAAAACAATAAACTTGTAGAGTGCTGTCATATTCTGTCCCACGAAAACAACATGTGTAGGTACCTGCCTACAAAAAGGTTGAGATTTAAATGCCAAATTTTGAGAATCCATCTCTCAGGCAAGGAAATGGTGTCTGCGAGTAAGAGATTCGGTGATATAACAAGTTTTTAGTGGTCCAAACTGGACAGTGACCCAAACCAGGGTGGTGAAGTATCTAGATATTGTTCTCCTATGAACTTTATGAACGTACTAGCTGTTCCCCACGGTTTCACCCGCGTTAATTTCGGAGTTCCCGCGGGAGTTCCGGGATAAAATGTACCCTATGTCCTTTAGTGTACTATTGACAATGTGTATGCAAAATTTCATGATGACCAGTTGAGTATAGATAAGGCGTGAAAGCGTAATAAACAAACAAACAAACTCACTTTCGTTTCTATAATAGCACAGATAATATATATCTATTATAATAGTAAGGACTAGCTGATCGCCGCGGTTTCACATGCGTTAATTTCGGGGATCCTGAAAGAATTCCGGGACAAAAGTATCCGATGTCTTTCTCTGAACCCCTCACAACGTGCATGTAGTAGGTTATACAAACTTATACAAAATATAAGGCAGTTTCACCCGCATTTTTCCGGAGTTCCCGCGGCGGGTAAAAGTACGCTATGTGGTATGTCCTTTTCTATAGGTACCCCTGACAACGTGTTTTTACATGATGATCGGTTGAGCCGTTAAAGCGTGAAAGCTTAACAAACAAATTCACTTTCGCATTTATTTTAAAATAGTAAGGATTATGGATTAGATATCTATGATACTCTTTGGATCCTTGCAAGTTGCAACTTTAAAACACTTTTAGTGATAAGACTAAAGAACCAAGTAGGTATCCTAGACTCGCGCAAAAGCCTCCCACAACATGGATTAGGATAGGAGGGGAAGGCTATAGGCCGACAGTTTGCGGGAGACTTTGTCCAGCAGTAGACAGCCCTTGGCAACTAGAATAATATAACCACTACGTTGCGTTGCCGTTGGCTGATAATACATATTATAATGACGATAGTAGGCAAGTTTATTGAATTATTATTTCCTTGTGGTGCGCTTTTTTGCATAGGTAATGGAAGTTCAATGAGAATGCCAAAACAAGGAAAGTTGAAAAATGTTTTAGTTCCGTTGATGTATCGAAACATGTAGGTATCTACTTACCTAAGGGTTTGTGAATTCGTAAGAATGCCGATATTCCTCCTTTTAAGTTCACTTACTCTCTTGCACTGGAAAAGATTCAAAAAACCTTTCTCAGGTTCTTATTATAGGTATAAGAGGAAATATGGTTATTACCCTTTTCTATATCCATCCAATTTTTTACTCAGGATGCTTGGTCTCAATTTAGTTGGAAGTAGGAAGGGGGTTTATCCAGTTAGTTTTTGCATTAAGGGTTTTATGAGATCGTTTCGAGTGTCCTGAGGGCTATATGTAACTTTTGTTTCTATTATTTTTTGGTTGCAATCAAAAACATAGTGGTTTTACGATTACAATGCACGTTTTAACGTTTTAACACCTACAATATCTAACAATCAACCAAAATAAACAAACTTCAAAAGTTGAAGCTGTCTAAACATGATTAATCAATCACAAAACCGCTACTTTTCTGATTGATACTGAAATATGATAGTAACAAAAGTTACATAATTTTGCTGGTCTTCTGGAGCTTTTGGTCAACTCGTCCCCAACAACTTCCGACGCTACAGATAGCCGACAATGCAAGCTATTTTCATGCCCCTCTTGTCGAACAAGGGCACGATCCAACTCGCCAGTATATCGCACCTTGACCATACCAGTACTATAAATGCTCTCCTGAGGGCTTACCCTAAGTCTGATTTGTTTGTCGATGAGTCAGATGAGTGTCTGTAGATTTGTGAGGAGTTGTATGTAAGGCCTACTTGTATTTGTTAACCATTGTAGATAATTGGTCTTATATAGTATGTGTTAACATTAAATAAATAAATAAATAACTGTAAGTACAGCCTAGCATAAAAGTGAAGGGTTGGCAGATTGTATGTATTGCTCGCAAGTATGCATGCATGCAGAGAAAGCGGCGCGTGCGTAGGTATCTACAACACCATAACAATGACTGCTCGTGGATATGTATGCGACCTTAGTGTCTTCGAACTTTGACCTGCTCTATAAGTTCTAGTTATAGATAACAGTTCTATAAGCACTAACAATTGTTTTTTTTATACATAATAGTTAAATAAAACGGTAAAAATTCTGTGTCCGTTTTTACAGGGTGCAAAATACTCTCAAGAACTCTATATGCAAAGAAAGCTATTTTCCTTGAAAACTCGTTTAAATTTTTGGACAACAAAAATTTAAAAAGTAATAATCTTACTATGTACCTATAGGTATTCCAACTACATTCATTTATTTTTCACTCGCTCCATTTATTTTTAGCTAGCTGTGCCGCGGTTACACACGCGTGAGTTTCGGAATTCCCGCAGGAACAATTTTTTTCTAAAAGATAAGTAGCCTAAGTTACTCCTTAACATGAGCTATCTGCCAGTGAGAGTCCCGCTAAAATCGGTCTAGCCGTTTCAGAGATTAATTGGAACAAACAGACAGACAGACAGCGACAAAAAATTTAAAATTGTTTTTTTTTTATTTAAATGTACCGTATATACTTTCATATACATTTAGTGAAAAGCTGGTAATTTGGAATTACAAACAGACACTTCAATTATATTTACTTACAATAATATGTAGTTATAAATGTATATACCTACGTGTACACACACAGTTAACAATTTTATAAGCATAAATTATAACCCATGAATAGGTTAGGTAGGTAGGTAGGTGCCTAGTGATCATAAAATATATTAAAATGATTTTCAACTCACTATATACTCTATCTTTGAAAAGCTGAATAGTGTACTCGTAATACAACATCGTAAACAAGTAGCGTACAGTTTACCTGCTCAAAGTGAGTTCTGATGTAAATTAAGCTATAAAATTAAGTGTTAACAAAGAAATTGAATGGGGGCTACAAAATAATATGAGTATCATAGAACGGCACGGTGTCTCAGAGGTGAACGACTGCAAGCGCCGCGGTAACCCCGACCACAGAGAAAATAATATATTAACTAGAGAGGCAATGCAGGCGGGGCAGGTGTGCCACTGTTGCCAAGGAAGTTTGAGCAAATGCAACTAACTAACCAAATACTTTTTGTGTTGGATAATCCGATTATCGAAGAACACTTTAGGCTATATAACATCATGCTACGTCCTACGACCAATAGGAGCGAGTAAATGAAAAATGTTGCAAAAACGGAAAAAAAAAAATCCTTTTGAGAGCTTCCGTTGCGTAGGTACACTGCGTTAGCGCTGTAGAATATATTTTATTAGGTTTTTTCTTCAAATTAACGCGGGTGAAACCGCGGGGCACAGCTAGTTACTTATAAATGTGCCTATACTATTAAACTGAAATTAAATGAAAATGTAATTATTACCAGGCACAGATTACATAGCAATTACTTGTAGTCCCCACACTAGGTGTAGGTGGCCTGAAAGTTGTAACGTAACAACTAACAACAGATATGTGCGATAACATGATTATCCCTTACAATCAGTTAAGGTAGGTACTAACGTAAAAACTACATAACCTACTATCATAGATAAATGAAAATGTGTTAGAGCTTCTCTAAGCTAAAATGACGCGCCCCTCCATCGGGCATACGCACACGAACAACCGTTAAAGTAATACGACACACTGATCTTGCCATTCATCCTCAGTTGCCGCATAGTGTCGCCGCACTCACACTATTAAAGAGATAATTATCAATACATGATATCGCACATTATTGAGTAGTGGAGCGCGTCATTTCAGTTTAGACAAGCTCTACATTTTCTTCATGTCGTAAAGCGCTACTCAGAAATAGGTACCTACATGGTTTTTTTAGGCAAAGATTAGTAGTTGAAGGGTACATAATTGTTGATGTCGATACCTATTATTAGGTATAGGTAAGTGCATCAACGAGTTCGCGAATATTATTGACAAAATCTTCAATAGCTCGAATGAAGTCGCGAATCAAAGCTTGAATTCTACTTATAAAATTTATGGAAATGCTTTGTAGTATATATGTGGTACCTAAACATCTTTTTCTGCACGTAGTAAGTATTTAGTAGATCTTATGATCGCATCTCATCGATTAATTTTTACTAAACTGAGAATGATAATATTTTCAGAGGAAAATACACCATAGACATAGACCATAGAGTTTTTAAACTCCGAAATCGCGATCATCACAGTGGGCTAGGGGCTAGTTGACTATTTTTTTAGTCCGGTTTGTAGATTAATAAAAAATGTTGAATACCTACCTACGTAGGTATTTTTTCTTTTTTTCTACGTAGGTAGTTAAATAATAACGGCGTGACGTCACTATCCGGTGCAGTTTGTATGGGGATGACTACCATGCCCCCACCCTATACTTTAATGTGCTATATCTATGTATATTTTCATTAATTTGAAAAGGCAAAAAATATGCGTTCAATATTTTTTACACTACAAACCGGACTAATTCGAATTTTGATTTTCAAAAGTCGTCAACATCCCTATTCATACGAACGCACAATAGACGGTGCAAGCGAGGTGTTTATCACTGCATCTCTCCATTGTTGGCACGAGGGCCACATCACAAGTAGACTCATACGCATAATCTATGAACCATGTATACACGCATAACCTAAGTACACTGAGCTGCAAAAACGCATGGACAATCATGAGAAAGTCGAGTGACGCATAACCTAAGAACACTGAACTGCAGAAATACATGGAGATACAATTAGATATTGTTTATTTTAAACCTACATCGAGGAATAATCGGAGTGTTTAGTAAATCTATTCGTTTTAATTTTTAACCGACTTCCAAAAAGGAGGAGGTTCTATGTTCGATTGTATGTTTTTTTTTTTTTTTTTTTTTTTTTTTATGTATGTTCACCGATTACTCGAAGACGGTTGGACCGATTTCGAAAATTCTTTTTTTGTTTGAAAGGGTTTACTCCCAATTAGGTCCCATTGCCACCAAGTCGGAATCTGATGATGGGATCTTGGAGAAATCGAGGGAACTCTTCAAAAATTATAGGCACACCTATAGCGATTTGGGTATTTTTTATAGTAAATCGTTCATTTGCTTCTGGAAAGCAAAATTTAAAGAAGTGGAACTGATGATGAAGACCACAGATGGTCATCGGAACTACTCAACAATAATACGTATTTCACGGGTTCCGATTGCAGCGATTTCGAAAATTGGTTTTTGTTTGATAGGGGATACTCCCAAATTGATTCCATTGTCACCAAGTCGAGATCTGATGATGGGATCTTGGAGTAATCGAGGGAACTCTTCAAAAATTACAGGTACACCTATAGCGATTTTTAGATTTTTTATAGTAAATCGTTTATTTGCTTTCGGAAAGTAAAATTTGAAGAAGTGGAACTGATGATGAAGACCACAGATGGTCATCAGAACTACTAAATAATAGGTATTTCAGATTCCGATTCGTTAACTTTAATATGGTTTCTAAACAATTTATGCTCGTCACAATGTATATGGTGAATTGGAACTGATGATGATGTACCAGGAGAACTCCTCAACAATTAACGTCCCTGCGTCGGGAAAAGCAATATTTTGTAAAAGGTGATGAGCAGTTGACATTAGGCTATTGTAACTTAGAGAAATTACGAACTAAGTCACTTAAAAGCGAGAAATAAACAAAATTTTAACAAAAAAATTAAAACCTACTTCCAAAAACACAAAACTAAAAAACTAAAAATAAAAAGCTAAAAATAACAACACACCGATTTAATCCAAAAGACAAAAACACACGTAATATTCTTATTGATTTATGTTACCACTAATCGGTATGAAGTCGGTGACAAGCCAAATATGAAGGGGGTAGATGGGCTTAGTCGACTCCCGCCACCAGCTCTTCGTGAGCAGGACAACCCAAGTGGCCAGACACCAGCGGGCTTGTCACCGAATTCAAACCGATTAGTGGTAGCATAAATCAATAAGAATATTACGTGTATTTTTGTCTTTTGGATTAAATCGGTGTGTTGTTATTTTTAGCTTTTTATTTTTAGTTTTTTAGTTTTGTGTTTTTGGAAGTCGGTTTTAATTTTTTTGTTAATTCGAGACTTATTTCTGTCGGCAATAACCCAATTTTTTATATCGACATCTTTATTGTAATGATCATTTTGCTTTGTAATTGGTCATGAGAAAGTGAGCAACTTTGGATATCAGAAATACAAATTAAATATATTAAAACAGTTAATTAAGTGAGCCATCTAATCGTAACAAAGTAATCCGTAATACAAGTTTGTTAGTTTGTATTTATTGTATAATGGTATTAGCATAGGTGCCTAAAATAGTTGGCTCATTATCTCCGGGACTACTAAATGGATTTAAAAATTAAATTATTTCACTGATAGGAAGCTAGGTACAATACTGTTTATCCCGGAACAAAGACTTCTGGTGGCGGCGGAACAGCTAAAAAATTTCGATGTCAGTTTTCGGGTTTTCGGGTACAACGCGTTAATGAATTACTGAAAACCTGATACACTCCATTTAAAAAAATAAACAATAATATGATTAAATATATTTTATGTCGAAAAAATTTATACTTTAAAAGTTATTCAACATTAGTTTGGAGGTAACCTATCTACGAAATTCCAAGCGCTACGCCCGCGCCTACCGGTTCAAATTTTTTTGCTGCGGGCGGTGTACGCGCAAAATATTGTATTATAAATAATTTAGACATGGGCATATAAATACTAAATTAGACATGGGACAAAAATGAAAAAATATAACCTATATTAAAACATAGTGCGATCGATTCGCTAGTTGATTCTGAGCAAACTACTTTCTAGTTTTCAGTTAATTCATTAACACGTTGTATATATCTATTAACTATTAACTACTATACTAACTACTAATATATAAATAAATATATATAACATTCAAATAATACAACGAGTTGCAGCGTATTATTGTTTAATTGACCATCACATAAATTCATTTACTTATCATAAATTGACATTAAATTTATGAGGACTATTTAATTAAGGTTACAAATTAAATATATTATGTATATAAATGCTTAATACCACCTTAAAACTAACTTAGTTTTAAAAAATTATTTATATTATCTTATACCTATATAAATCAGCCAATATTAGCTCACACAGTGTGCGTGAGACAAATATAAAATTTTAAAAGAAATACTTTTAGGATCATCTAGTTTTAAATAATACAATAAACTTTTTGTACTGTACAGAATGTTAGAGAGGATAATCTCTTATTACAAATTTATTTGTAAAGATAGAGCCACAAAAAACAAATTTCACGATTTTGGTAGAGCTGAGCCAGTTTTTGTTAATTTTATTATAATATAGGGATAATTATAAATACTAAAGATAATAAGAAAACTAAACTACTGGAGAAAGTGCTTATTATTAAAAAAAACAATGCGGAAATACCTATTAATTTAGGAATATGCCAGCCATTTTTCACCGCGTTGCTAACATAAATAATGTAAATATTATGTTCGTCCAATTGCACTTTTGATAATGATAAATATACCTACAAATGTATTTTAATGTAAAATTTAGGCCACAGAAACGTTGTTTTAAGAAAAGAACATGGTATAAGAGAGCCGAAATTAACCACATAAATATTATAAGTCGTCATGTTTAAATTCACATTAATTGTATATGTATGTAATTGTGAAATGCGATATAATAACAGTCTTCTATTATTTTCCATTAGTGATTCTGAAACTCAACTTTTTTCTAAAACTCGCTTCAATAATTTAACCCGTCAATGCTCAACCAACTGTTCAACTGAATGACGGTCAGAGCACGGTCCAAATTACTGGGACTTGTGTCTTCGACATCACTATTTTGATTATTTAGTTGTTTGTTTATTAGTCACGATTGAACTAAAAAACTACTGGACCGATTTAAAAAATTCTTTCACAATTAGAAAGCTACACTATCCCATAGGCTATATTGTAATCCG
Organism: Zygaena filipendulae; assembly: GCA_907165275.2. Lineage (NCBI taxonomy): Eukaryota > Metazoa > Arthropoda > Insecta > Lepidoptera > Zygaenidae > Zygaena > Zygaena filipendulae. The sequence continues at coordinate 10,790,933 of OU015651.1, forward strand.
GAATTCCCGCGGGAACTCCGAAATTACCGCGGGTGACACCGCGAGGTACAGCTATCAAAAGATACGTAACCTTAAAAGAACTCATCCACATAAATTTTTGGAACGGAGCTCATATATTACGGCTCAATCTCCTTTTGCGTACTACATGTTGTCAGGGGTACAGAGGAGGACTTGGGATCTTGGGATCAAAGTTACGTAATATACATATTAAAAAAGTTTATAGTAATAAACTTTTTGCTGTGTATATGTATTATGTAACGTCTTGCTAGAGAACTAGCGTCTTACTATAGGCGCTTAGTTTTATTAACATTGAAAAGTGAAAAAAGTAGGTATACAAGACTAAACATATAATATTGTCTTTTAGTAGATAGATTGTAAAAACAAAAATGTAATAAACTATATAACAGTAAAAGCTATGCTCCCATGATAATTCCCTTGGGTCCCATTCAGCCATTAGCATTAACTTGCACACATGATTACACTTAAATACATACGAATATATTCGTATCTATGCAATTCGCAATATCTACGCTCAGTCGTTAGAGAAGAGAATGTCGAATACAAATACCTACGAAAAAGTACAAATACGAAAATAGTGTGACGTGAAAAAATGTGTTAATTTACAAAGAGAATGTGTTGTAATGTAATGTTTGTGTATTTGCATAAATTACGAAGTGCTTTGTTTGTGCTGATATGCAAAATAGGTGTGATAATCTACAAAATTGCAATTTTTTAGTTTAGTTATATGGTAACCTAGAAGAAATTGGCCATAAGCGATAAGGCCCGCAAGGCGCCCCTTGTTACCGGTTTTAATTGTTGCTTCTTTCTGTATTTAATTTGGTGACAATAAAGAATTTTTTTTTACAACGAAATTAAATCCATCGTAATTTCGACTTTACGCAGTGTACTTATAGATGAAATTTAATACCAAAAAAATTTCGATGAAAGCTTAAAATAATACTTCTAAAGATAGCGATAGAGCCTCAGGATGTATACGTCCTTGTGTTTATCTACAGAATATGCCTTTGTTAAAAAACAAACATTTAGGTTATATGTTTTTGTTAATTTTTTGAATTTTCGTTAATTTACATAGATACCTGCGAATAAAATAATTGTGTTGGTATAAATACTACGTATTGTTTATTTGTAGATGATAAGTATATTTCTACCCTAACTGCTGAACTTTTGTATAATTTTAACACTATAATCTTTATTTATTTTTTGATAGTGTACCGATTTTAATTTGTAAAATTACGGTGTCACAATGAGAAATACTAATTGTTTATTTCAATAATTTTTAGCTCAATTATCTGAAATGTGAAACTACAAGAACGATTTACATATCAAGGGATTTGATAAAGTTAAAGCTTGGATAAGGTCTTAATTATAGCACCGATGCAATGATCATTTACATACATTTTACAAATAAATAAATTACTGATTGGAAGAGGTTTTTGGCAATTTTTAGTTTCTCACTTAGGAGAAAACGCAATTTAAAAAAAATACAGTTAAAACATGTGTTCCTTATTTAATGGATAAAAAATAAACATTAGGCCATTCAAGTATATTAATTAGTTTTGTCTTTATACCTCTAATTAAGCAATGACTTGTTAATTTATTTTTCTATAAAGAAAATTGTATATCTTTGGAGATAAAGACTTTATTACTACTCATAGCAGTCTCTATAATCTATATGATTGAACTTTATTTTATATTATTACTAGCTGTCCCCCGCGATTTCATCTGCGGTAATTTCGGAGTTTGTACCCCGACAGTAGTTTACGGTGATTAGCTGTTCCCCGCATTAGTGCCGGAGTTTCCGCGGGAATTGCGGGATAAAAACTATCCTATCTTTTAAGTTAGATCATATTATAAATGGTTACAAAATTTTATCAAAATCCGTTCAGTAGTTTAGGAGTCCATCGCGGACAAAAAACGTGACACGTGATTTATATATATATTAAGAAGATAAGATATTACTACTCCTGATTGAACGACTCTGTTGACGGGTGACGGGTGGAGGTAGTAGCTAGTGGACGCCTGTCGCGTTATTTATTCAATATTTCAATCACCATTCTGCAGCCATTTTGTTTTCCAAGAAAGGAACTAGTTTCTCGAGAGTGAACCGTGTTTTATTTTGGGGAACAGTCTAACATTGTTATTGGCGTTCCGTAATAATTTTTTAAATTACTAAAACATTGTCGCTGACAAATCAAATGCGACAAATCGCGATAGATTTCTTAACTGTAGAAGAAGAAATTTTCGATTCCCGCCAAAAACTCCCCTATTGATTTCTCTTATTAAACGGTATATCTTAAAAGTACCGCTAATTTCACTCCTTTAAAAGGCTGCACTCGAGTCGTTTTAATGATTAGGTACTTAATTTTAAGTAAAGATTTTAAAAATGAAACTGCCATACTCAGGGACGTTCATGAAACTAATGTTGATTGGCATTTAAAATTTATTTTAGGTAAATGCTAATGGTCTCCGAGTGCGGCAGTTTTGTTTTTAAAATCTTTCATCGTACGTAGGCACAAAATTATCATACTATGGGTGCGTTCTACTAAGCCTCACGATGATCGAAATGAATGATCAGCGTTCCAAATGATGACCATAATCGTTGCGATCACGGCGGTCGCCGTGGACGTTGATGAATATAATATATAATAGTAGATATAGAGATATACGAGAGAGTATAATATGTAATAGTAAATAGTATAATAGTCCATTCCACTTGGTTTTTCGACTGTGACGTTCGTAAGCAAGTGAAATGGGAAAACCTGCGGTCATGAGCGTGATCGTTGTGAGCACTTAGTGGAACGCACCCTATGGGTAGGTTCCGCAATTACGGATAACACTGGCCCAGTGCTGGCAGTGACGAGAAATTCGTTCCGTTATAACTTTCAGTATACTGCCGCAGTATCCGCAGTAGGCAGTGTGACGTCATAATCATCGCTATTTTTGTACTGTGAGCAATAGCGTTTCCGAGGTAAGGTGGTCTCAGTGGTTTGACCTCGTGATCAACCTCGGATCAATGATTGGTAAACCGCGTCGGTCGGTTGACATGAGTGTTCAACAGCGTAACATGACAATGACATGGATGACAGTATACAGGGATGCAATACACATTCGAAAAGGACTCCAACTCTAGATAAAGTTCGAATTCGAACATTAAATCGAGATGAAACTCGAAGTCTAGTTCGATTTGTGTTGAGAACAGGAGATACGAAGAAACAGGTTCGAGTATCGAAATTTTGTGGTCGATATAGGGATCGAAGAGCAAACTCGACTTCGAGATTTTTTCGAAGGAGACGAGAATCGGGTCCCTGGACTGTGTTCCGTTTAAAACAGTAACCAGTATAGATCAGTATAAAGGAACGGCTTCACAGTATACTGAATTGACGTCATACCTTACATTGCTATCAGTATATAACGGAACATACCCTATATTATGTAAAATAATTATCGTACGGTTCTTCCGAACAGTGTGCGGTTGTGGTGCTGTGTTCTCATATGACCGCGCGCTTGTGTTCGCGCGGCTCGTAGTAGCGGCGCGCCAGGTCGTGCAGCTCGCGGCGCAGCAGGAGCGCGCGCGCACGCAGCTGCTGCTCGCGGGCGCGGATGGCGCGGTACCGCTCCTCGCGCTCCTCCGTGTGCTGCACGATCGACCACCGCAGGTACAACTCTGCCGACAGAGAAATTATGAGTATGTTCCGCTATTACTGATAACATTGGCAAAGTGCTCGCGTTGAGAAGAAATTCTGTTATAGCGGAAGGTATACTGCCGCAGTATCCTTGGGTAGGCAGTATGACGTCATAATCGTCGCCATTATTCGAGGTAAGGTGCTCTCAGTAGTTTGATCACGTGATCATGCTCGGACCACTTAATTGTCCTCATACCTTACCCTTTAACACTTTGATGTAGTCTGTCAGCAGATATACGTCAATACTTTTATCAGTCTTTGAAGTTGCTTCCCCTTCCTCTTTATGTATTTACTAGCTGTTCCCCGCGATTTCACCCGCGTTAAATTTGGAGATACCGCGAGAGTTCCGGAATAAAAGTACCCTATGACCTTTTCTACTACTTAGTCGATGATCATGAAATGCATACACGTTATCAGGGGTACAGAGAACGACATAAGGTACTCCGAAATTAACGCGGGTGTGCTCTGCGGGGAATCGCTAGTACTATACTACAATGTATGTTGTGTAGAGATACTCACCGTCCCATATGACATGGCTCATGGGCGCGACGGAGGGCCATATGACAGTGGGCGTGGGCTCGTACATGGGGTTGATGTAGCGCGCGAGCTCGTCGGGCCGGTTGAGCCACGACCACACGCTGGTGGTGCGCGCGAACACGCCGCGCGCCTCGCGCTCCTGCTCGCTGTCGCACAGGAACGTGCCTGGCAGGGGAGGTATTACATTCAACCTAACGTCCGTTTCATCCTTAGAGCATACATAAGGGTGCGTTCCGTTATTACGGATAGCACTGGCCCAGGGGCCCTATTTTTGAATCGCTCTAATTACTTTCACACATGAAATCGCGAATTCACGTGTGAATGCTCATACATTTTTTAAGCATTCACACGTGAATCTTGCAATTCCGTGTGCGAAAAGTAATTCGAGCGATTCAAAAATACAACCCCAGTGCTCGCAGTGACGAGACTTTTGTTCCGTTATAACTTTCAGTGTACGCCGCAGTATCCGCAGTAGGCAGTATGACGTCATGATCGTCGCTATTTTTGTACTGTGAGCAGACGTTTTCTAGGTAAGGTGCTCACATTGGTTTGATCACGTGATTAACCTCGGACCAATGAGTGGTCGACAGCGTGACATGACAATAATATGGATGCCGGTATACTGGACTGCGTTTTAAATAGTAACCAGGACAGCGAACTTTAAAGGAACGGCTTCGCAGTAAGTATACTAAGTTGACTTCATACCGCGCAGTGCTATCAGTAATACCGGAACATACCCTAAAACGGAACGAGACGTGCATACGTGCCCTATACGACAAAGTACGTGCGACGTATCCAACAGCATTATTCTCCAACTCACCGAACTGGCTGGCGTACGAGTGTTCGAAGAGCGTGATCAGGAACGACTGGCGGTACTCGAAGCTGCAGGGGAACTGCTCTAGGAACTGGCGCAGGCAGTCCAGCAGCAGCAGGAAGGTGGGCGCGGCGCGCGGCTGCGGCGCGGCGTACGGGCCGCAGCGGTGCCGCGCGCCGAACGGGTGCCCCGCCTGCAGCCACTCGCGCTCCACCAGCGCCTGCAGCCTGACAAGGGCATTTTTATTTTATCTCACTGGCATTTCCAAGTTTACAGTTTTGTTTCCTTTTTTCATTTTCTTTTTTTCCAGCATGAGTTTAACGTTAATTTCTTCCTCGCAAATATGTATGAAGATGTCGCGACCCTTGATCATTGACCTGTAGGTTATATTGATGAAAAGAATTATTTCCGGATTCAATAAAATGAAGTACAGTCAGCAGCACCACTATGTAGATATGTACTATGGTGTCTTTGTAGAAATAATATTGACTGTCAAAAGTGTTTACTAACGTATTTCTGCTGCTGACCATACATTACAAAAAAGATTCTAAAATATGTACCCAATCTTAAATTGTCATTCTAAATGATTTTAGGACATAGTTATTAGTGCTTGTTCGACCCCTATAAGGGCCTCAGAGTTCTCGCGAGAGAATGTCGCAGTCAATATTCACCCTCTAATGGTCCTGCAGTCGGGGTTGAGCACCACTTGCACCAGCGAACACACGAGTAGAGTGGCGTCCTCGCCTCGCGTGCCGTGCACCAGCACCGGCTCCGCCTTCTGGCAATACAAATCACACTCGAGGCGGCTACATTTTAAATTTATTGAGGCTTGGCAACTAGGCCCTTAGCCTAAACTTACAAACATATTATTAATCACATTTAGGTAGTTACATAAAAATAAAAGTAATGAAGATTAAAATATTAATTGTCTTTTTTAAATCCAATTGCACGCATGTTTTCCCGACTCTATCCACACTTCATAAGTAATATGCATTCGACAAAAATTACTATGCGCGTGTCTTACTCAACATTTCTTGTAATATGTACGGTCCCATATAACAACCAAAGCGACTGGATGTCTTATAAGACATTTGTTATACAACACAAGAAAATTTCTTATATTGTGCAAAAGGCCTTAAGGTAAAAGACTGCTACGCCAGTGGAGCTAGGATGCGCAACATGATAAAATTTTATCGAGCCATTTTATCGATTCTCGTCGACATAATATATCGTTTTGTCTACCAGTGGTAAAAAATGTTTAACCGAATATAGTCTTAACTCAATACCCCACTACTGCACTTTTTTGCTTGGACGCCCACAAATATTTGTCGTGTCGACAATTTTATCTTTCGTTCGATAAACATATCGTGTTGCGCATCCTAGCTCCGCAGGTGTCACGAGTAAGATCCCCGGGTAATAAGACAATATAGGATTTATATCATGTCATATTACAGGCTTTGCTTAGTTTGGGACCAGGTGACGCTGTTTAGTAATGTTCAAACAATTTTATTATTTCTTTTTTTTTTGTATAATCAATTATTGCCGTTTCGTCCCGAAACTATTATTCTTGTTATTGTAACGTCCCCAGTGACGTACTTGGTATATGTGCTGCGCGACGATGCACGCGGTGTGCAGCGCGTTGCGCACACTCTCGGGCCAGCCGCACGCCTCCAGCCGGGACACCCACTTGTCGCTCGATATGTCGCGGTCGTTGCAAGCTGACGACATACGACATATTACACTACACATTGAGCGATAGTTTCATCCGAAATTACGTTCGAAGTAAAAGCACCAAAGCAACAAAACAATTGAATTTGCATGAAACGTTGGACGTAGTCACGTGATCTCTAGTTGCTCAACCACACTTTTTTTTTTATTTATTTATTTTATAGAAAAAAGTACACAATTTTTACAGTCAGACACAAAAACCCAGCAGGGTTTATTTCGTGTCACATTTGGCATTAAATACAATACATATGTACTTACAAAAAGAAGATTAAATTATAGTCGATGCCGCGCGATCACAGCAGCGACCCATAGCACCTAACATAACATAGCACAAATGGACGCAGCCAAGCAATAACAGGGACGGACGGACAAGGGACGGTGCGAGGAATAGTCAATGCTCTCTTTCCGGATGACGTTGAGTTGAAGCTGGATTTGCCGGAGGTACTAGAGGAGCCGTCGCCCTGGACACCCGCGGAGCTAAGGTCAGCCCTCTCACGCACTAAACCTGGCAAAGCACCAGGACCGGATGATCTTCCAGCCGTGGCGGTCAGGACCTTTGGGGAGGCACACCCGGAGGCAATGCTCGATCTCATGAACGCATGCCTCATGACCGGGCGCTTCCCCAAGGTCTGGAAACACGCTAAGCTAGTTCTGCTAAAGAAGCCAGGAAAGGAACACCTTGCGACTCCCAACGCGTACAGGCCAATTTGCCTTCTCAATCACCTGGGTAAACTTCTTGAGCGGCTGATATCAGAAAGGCTCACAAAGGACCTTCAAAAGAAGGGTGATCTAGCGGAGTCGCAATACGGCTTTAGAAAAGGACGATCCACTATTGATGCCCTAAGGTCTATATGTGGGGCCGTAGAGCGTGCTCGGCGGGGGACGCGGTGTACTCGTAAGTTCTGCGCCATAATCACCTTGGACGTTCGAAATGCTTTCAACTCAGCGAAATGGAACTTCATTATGGCAGAACTCCTGGAAAGAAAAATCGAGCCCTACCTTGTCCGATTGATAGGCTCGTACCTCACGGACAGAACTATAGAGTATGATCACCAACTCGGATCTGTAAGGGTACAAATAAAAAGAGGCGTTCCGCAGGGCTCTGTTCTGGCTTCACTGTTGTGGAATATAATGTACGACGGCGTACTGAGAATACGCCTCCCGCCAGGAACCAACATCATAGGCTTTGCTGACGACCTAACATTAATAGTCTCAGCCAAGCACGAGGAAGGTGTTATGTCGAAGGGTAACGCAGCAGTGGAGCGGGTCGGAGCCTGGATGGAGGGGCGAGGGCTCCAGCTGGTGCCTGAGAAAACGGAAGCTATGGTAGTGACTGGTCGCAGGAAACACATACCGTTTCACTTCACTGTGCAGGGTCAAAGAATCCAACCCACCAGCACGGTGAGGTGCCTGGGAGTACTTCTTGACAAGTCCATGTCATTCCTGCCTCATATCAGGGCTACATCGGCTAAGGCGGTGACCAGGTGCCAGGCGCTCGGCCGGCTCATGCCAAGAATAGATGGACCAAGAACAGTTAAACGGAAGCTGCTAGCGGGTGTTGTTAGATCCGTTCTGTGCTACGCAGCACCAGTATGGAGTGACGTCCTCAAATATAGAACAGCTAAGTCGCAGATGGAGGGCTGCTACAGACTAGCAGCAATTAGGGTTGCTTGCTTGTACCGAACGGTCTCGTACGAGGCGTCGATGGCTATTTCAGGCATGATACCAATCCATCTAGTCATCGACGAATCTTGTAGATCCTACAAGCTCTCCCTTAAAAAAGAGCTGTCGAAAGCAGCTCTCCGACGAAGAACCCTTGAAAAGTGGCAAGAGGAGTGGAGCGAACCCGGGAAGGGCGCATGGACTAGGGTTATCATGCCTGACGTGCGAAAGTGGCATGGGCGCCGTTTTGGGTCCTTGAATTACTATTTGTCCCAATGTCTTTCAGGCCATGGCGTTTTCAACAACTTCCGAAAAAGGATTGGCAAGGCACAATCGTGCGTCTGTTGGTTCTGCGAGGAGGAGGACAACGCCGAACATACCATCTTCTTTTGTCCTCAATTTTCACGGGACCGTACTGAGGCTAAAAGAGAGCTTGGGACAGAACTATCCAAGGAAAATTTTATCGAGGTGATGCTTAGTAGCGAAAAATGCTGGAACCAAGTCAACGCATTCATCACCTCGATAATGAAACAAAAAGAGGCCTACGAACGTGAGGAAGAAAAACGCACGAGGGAACCATAAGGTAACACTCGGCGGCTGCCGAAAAAAAAAAAAAAAAAAAAAAAAAAAAAAAAAAAAAAAAAAAAAAAAAAGCAATAACATGTTAACCCACAAAATTAAGTTATTGATTCAGAAGCATTTATTGAGAGTTAGAGCGTTTTCACACTATCCGATCCGATATCGGTGTTGGAAGCCGACACGATATCGGGGCAAGCAAAATGTATGAAATATGTACCTGTCTTTCATATTGTCCGGCCCGATATCGGATATCGGAGCCGACACCGATACGCTGGCGGCACCATCGGACGCCCGTGAGCCGTCGGACGATAATGTTTGTATGTGTGCTGTACGTGTATCTAAATTGTCTCTGTGTGCGTAGAGCCTGATGCGCGGCGGCCATTTTGAGCTTCTTTACTAGTTTGGTTGTCAGATACAGCAAATAAAGTTTTCTATTATAGTCTGCCATGATGACCTGCCCGCACTAAGCTATGGAGCAAATGGCGGTATCGGAACAATTTTGTCGGATATATGTGAAAATAGCACATGGTGTCGGCTATCGGATGTCGGCTATCGTCGTCCGACACCGATATCGGATCGGATAATGTGAAAACGCTCTGGGAACGTTTTTTAATTATGTGTTTACCTTATTTCATTGCAACTAAATATTGAACATAAAAAATGTTGACATAAAATGGCGCTCCTACTTTTAAAACACGATTTACTCAAAACCTCTCCAGTGCGGGCCAACACACCACTGCCCACCTACGCCCAAATAATATGTAAGTTATACCGCGTAACCAATGCACGTTGAAGTGAGAAGAGATGATCTGTCGTAGCGAGTGCCCTTCTCCATCGATTTGAGCAGGATAGATAGCACTTAGTGAGACAATATTGCTACGCATGTGGGTACTTATAAATCGCGCTGCATCTGCCCTCACATATTCATTTTTCATTAGCTCTGCTACATAGGATGTTACAATCAGTGGTAGCTCATTAATTAATTATTGTGGAAATGTTTTTTGATAGCATTAGGGAATGTTTTTTTTTTAGAAATAAAGAGCGGATATCGCTTGGTAAGTCATTAAGAAGGTTAGGTATTGAATAATTGGCGGTTCTACTTCCATAATAATTTTCGAATTTGGGCTCTAAATATTTTTGGTCTGAGATGGCGCGAGTTTTTATTTTGTGGTCAATTTTATTTAGTCTTATTATTATTATTTAATTTAAATTGGGTACTAATGGGTAGTGTTTTGCAGTAGGTAAATAGTTTGTCAGGTTCTTTTTGGTATTCAAGTTTAACACTGGAGGGTACTATAGTTTTAAGAATTCTCAATTGTAGTTTATAAATTTCGTTGAGGTAGGTGGGAAAAGTTCGTCCATAGGTACTAAGTCCGTAATTTACTATAGAATCCGCCATTGTTTTGTATAGCGAGATTAAGATTGACGGTGGAAGTCTATGTTTTAATATATTAAAATTATTTATTTATTTATTTATTTAAACTTTATGCACATCATGGTACAAAAGGCGGACTTAATGCCACAGTGGCATTCTCTGCAGCATTACAAGCAGCACTTATCTAGCAGGGCCCTTAGCCTGGTACAAACCAGATTTACGTGATCACTCCAATTAAATCGCGCGTCGACCATCAGCCCCACATACTTAAAACACTACTTTATCAACTGACGGACATAAACATGACTTTTTATCAGTGTTATGAAGACACAAGTGGTTATGAACTATGACGTTCATACCATGACGATAAATACCATGACGAAGTTTCAGACTACTAATTTCAAAAAAGCGAGGTACACATCTATAATACGTTCACGCATATTAATATTATTATAATATGTAATAGGAAATAGATTAATGAACTCATAGGACATAAATATATGTTCTATAATAAGTAATATGTAATTTTCGATTAGGGCTCTGCCATCACCTAACTTGCGGACGCCGGACAAAAAATTAAAAAAACCCCAAGCATTTGAGTGATTTATTTTTTTTCTGGACACACAAACACCTTCTAAACTATAATTTGTGGAATCTCAAACGAATGGCAGCTTTAATTTAATTGATATTTGCTATACCTTCAATGAATTTTGAGTAACTATCCAACAACTGTTGTTGATTGTCCACATCGTCTAAAGATCTGTTGTAGATTTTCCACTGGGAATAGTTGGAACTGCTTTCTGTGCCTCCACCTAGAATGGTAGTAAAATAAAATACGAAATAAATAGAATAATGCTTTTTTTTATCTTAACTATGTTAAACCTTGCTGTTAATGTTGACTGTACCTGTGATCCTTACTATTATAAATGCGAATGTGAGTTTGTTCGTTTGGTATGCTTTCACGATTTAACGGCTCAATCCAGCATCATGCAATTTGGCATGCAGGTTTTCAGGGGTACAGAGAAAGACATAGGGTAGTTTTGTCTCGGAATTCCCGCGGGAACTCCTAAATTAACGCAGATGAAACCGCGAAAAACAGCTAGTAAAATATAATGATAGCAAGTCATAATGGAATGTATAACAAACCTTTACTTTGTTGTTGCGATATAGAGTTACTACTCCTAAGATCATAGATGACGCCTTTCATGCCGATGTCGACGATGGTGTTGAGTATTGCCTCGTCGGCACGGCAGCGGCGGTGCTTCGGCCCGTACAGGGGCTGCCCGGCGCGCATCAGCACTGCCTGGAAATTAGGGTCGAGAATAATGAACATGCTGATGAAGGGATGGGTGTCTTTTCATCAACAAAAAAAGAAGAAAAAGAAAATAATATGTATATTTAAAATGTTTTAAAAACATACCTTTTTACCATAATTTAGATAAATAGTAAAAACTATTTTAAATTGTGACATTTGATTAGTAAAGTTTTCATTAAAAAATGTAATTATTTCAGCCCTCAGAAGAATAACTAAAGCATATTCTTCTGAGTTTCAGCCTATTCCACTTGTCAGTAGCAACTTGTCATTTTGGTAGGTACCCAAGAGTGAATTTTTTTCCGCCTATGAGTAGAAATTCATTTTCACTTATCCCTACCAAATGTATTTTCTCATGAAGTACTATATTCGTATTTGTAGATGGGAATGTTGTTTGTGTGATTTTGCATGGTGAAATAGAATAAAACAACTAACCCCATTACTATGCCTGTAGGAAAGCACCGGGAACCTGCCTCCCTGTCTGAAAGATGCAGCAGCTGCAAGAGTGTCGTCATCTATACTCCTAGGTACCACTACAGTTTTGCTGTAGCTTGGGCATACAGTATAATTCTGGTTGACTCTTGACACACGCCACTCTTCTGTTGCTAACAATTTTGTGAACTCACCCTCAATGCTGGAATGTGGAATAAAGGCAGATTTCCAGTAATTTGGATATATATGCTACTTTGATAAGGATTTAATATTGTGGGCTTAAATTTTAAAAAGAAATTAAAACTTCTAGTACCTGACCACTTACCCATATAATGTATAACCATTTTCCATAATTGCATGCATATGCCTATAAAAGAATGGATAGAAAAGGCTAGGATCTTGCAGATTTGACAAGTTGTCAAGAGTTTGTGCCATCAGGTTCAACTCTGTAGTATTAGCTATATCTAGCTGGAATATCCTCAAGTCCTTACATTTCAGGATCAGGGACCCTCCTTGTGAGACTCCAGCACTTGGCTTGTTCTCTTTCTTCTCTATGATGTCTATATTTTTGTGTAAAAGCTGAAAGAAACATTTTTAAGTATTTAATTTTTCCACTGAATATTAATTTTTTAGTGGTGAACATGGGTAGCTTTTGGGTGAATATAGTTGTTCCATCTACAGGTGTCCCTAAAAATTGTGACAAGCAGGAGACCAGAGGTAAAGCACCCTAGAGGTGCCCAAATAACTGTTATTTATTTAAATCGTTTTTTTATTGTTTTTAAGTTATTTTTTAATATTTCTTCATATTATAAGTTAGAATACAATTTTTTTTTGTAGTTTACATAATTATATATAATGCCTTGTACACACAACTAAATTTGAAATAACATCTACCTACCATTACAGGCATACAAAAAAGTTTTATTTTCAAACTATAAATATTGCAAATAATGAAAATAAAAATTGCAGAAGAAATTGCATGAGGATGACTTACTGCCTACCAGTGCTGTATTTGAAATTCCTCTTGAATCTATTTTTTGGCACACATTATATATTAATAATTAATCAACTAGGTACCTACTGTGTTGCAGTTATAAGTATTATAAAAAAACTATGGAAAATTATAATGACTATAATTTCAAAAGTTTGCAAGTTAGTTTGAATGGAGATATCTCAATTTTTGTTATAAATTTATCAAATATAATTTACCCATAATTCGCGTACGCCTTCTTTTCTTGAGCTTAAAATGAGATGGTGTCCCGTAATGCAAACGGTGCCATCAACGTTATCATGATGTGGATATTTGAGAATAACACCGTCTAACTTATTAATTAAAATTAATTCTATGAATTCCATCATCAAGTATCATTTATCAACCATTTATTTACAAAAATTACCTACAAATATATACACAAAAAATTTTGACTTTGTTTTTTTTTTTTTAATAACAAACGGCCGGCACGGATACCTGATACAAGTCCAGAATTTACGCTATTTTTTTTTTTATTTTGACAAGTGTTGCCAAATCCCATTTGCCAACCGTAGACGGCTCCCTCGGATTCAGTGTCAGTCAGTTCAGTCTCAGAAGAATAAGATTCAGTTCAGAGTTATTCTTCTTATAATAATTTTAAATAAAAATCTTTTTTGACAATCAGAACATTCATCAAAATCTTTTATTTATCAATCAATTCGTTTTTTACAAAAAAACTAAATATCTATATTATGGACATAGAGGTAGTATACTACAGTAGTTTCAAAAGAAGTTAAATCATTGAAACCATTTTTTGGTTTACACTATTTTGGTTTTGAGTTAGAAAGAGATAAATATAATATACGGTGAAACGGGTGAAACTTTCAAAACCTGAGAGATCTATATCAGTTTATTGGGTTACTGAATGAAATACAAAATAATTGTGAGAAGAAGATGCACGACAGTACATTTAGTTCACATTCACAGCTCCATCTGGTTTTTGACTACATAATCAAAGTAACCAAACTAAAAAAGATAGGCAGCCAGAAGCGATGTGAATTGTGAATTTATATCATTGCTCGTGCAAACTGCAATGTGAATATTTTTGGACTATCATAAAGGTGTTCAAGAGACTGATGGTTTTTACCAGATTTGAATAGATAACCTACTTGTTTGTGTAATATTTAAATTATCATTGAAGAAAGGGAAGGTCGAGGTATGTTACTTATTTACTTTTATGTTAGGAATTGAAAGTAGGTAACATGTTGGGATGCCTGGGTGGCTGAGCTTGCCTAATGACCGGTTTCTTAGATGTTTAGGTTTCTATTGTTAGTGTAATGCTTAATTCTGCCTGATTTAATTCATGATATTGTAATTAATTATTTTCATAACAGCTGACTGCTGAGTTCAGTTGTAATTAAGGTGTTTCTTTTGTGTCTCAGGTTATGGAAGAAAGTTCTGATGCCCTTATGGAGACCGACGTATCTTCCACCACAGCTGATGTTCCTGAGGTGCAGGAAGTGACCGGTTCACACAGCACCGTTGAAATGGTTATTGTGGTGGAGAAACTTGAAGATGAAGAGGTGCAGAGCTCTAGTTCTGAAACTGATCTTAAAAAACAGGACAAATGTCATCTGGAAGATAAGGTTTCAGATAACAGTGAACCCCAACAGTGTGTTTCCTCACTTTCTCCTCAGAAAGATGTGAATGTGGAATCAAGAGATCAAGAGACCAAAGAGATACAATCACAAAAGCTTATAGTTAGGTCACCAAACAAAGATTCACAAGCCCAAACATCTGTTCAAAAATCACCTATAAAACAAGCATCTCCTCAGAAGCTCATAGAAAAAGATAATCTACCTAATAGTACTGACCATTCTTTGACAAATACAACAAAAGAAAATCATGCTAAAAATACTGCTGACTCTTCTAGTAAGGCTGAGCCAGAACCGGTTGGTTGCGATATCAATAAAACTATCAATAATGAATCCAAAACAGATAATTTAGCAGATAAATCTCATGCAAATGAAGATTCACATACACCAGAAAGTATAAAAGCACTGTCTCCAATAGAAGTTGTATCAATCAATGAGAATATTAAAGTTACTTCAAACATTGAAAAAGTTGATGGTGAGAAGCAAGAACAAATAACAGCTACTGATGTTGTTAATATAAATATGACCATTGAAAAAGATGTCTCAAATGATTCTCAACAAGAAACAAATTCAGAGGCATCAGAAAAAGAACATAACAAGAGTATTAGTAGGGAGTTAAGATCTCTGATTAATTCAGCTAAAGAATCCAAAATCATCAGTGAATGCACTCAGCTTACAACTAAGACAAGGAAATCCAGGTCAACAATGGAGGCAAATACTAGTTTGAATGCTTCACTGGAAGCAGACAAGATACAAGGTAACAGAAGGAACAGCAGCAACTCACAGAAGAGTAACTGCAGTGAGAAATCAGAGAAAACAACACCAAAAAGATCCATGAGATCCCAAAACCCGGAGTTTGTTAATAAAGTCAAGTTGTTTTTAAATTCTGTAACAGGAAAACTTTCAAAGGCTGAACCAGAAGGGGGGAACACAATGGAGGAGCAGTCAGCTGAGAACAACAAGCAGAAGGAGGAGGCCAATGATTCCATAGTCAGTTCACCAAAGAAGAGAAAAATTGTTGAAGAACAAGCAAGTCTAAAATATTTTTTCTAACCTAAACATAAGCTATATTGACAGGAAAAAACTTTTTACATTTTTGGGTACTGGCAGAGTTTGGTAATTTTTTTAATATTCATTGCATGACAGGTATTTGTTTTGTTAAATTAGCTAACAACAAAATGGCGTCAAGCCTAGTATAATTCATCAAAAAATATTTATTTTGCTACAGAGCATTACATAATCTAGAAAAAGAATGGTTGGTAGTGTATGATTTTTTTGGTGTATAAACCAAGGTAGGTATTTGTATTCTTAAATTTGTCATTGAGAAAGCATGATCCTTCTTTAAATTATGAATATTATTACAAAGAAGTTTTTTTAATTTCAGTATCATTTTAAATATGTTCAGTGTACGGTTTTACCCTGAAATTACAATATTGTAAAATATCATAAGATAATACTTAGATCTATGTACTTTTTACAGTCGTGTATTTTTGTACATCTAAGTAGCTCTTTTATCACTGCTAGTCTAGACCACAAAGCAAGGCTTCCCAATAAAAGAGCATTTTAGTGGGGAAGCATTTGGTGAATAATTCATCATTTATTTATGATACACATACAGTTGTGCCTGTGCCTGTTTCGCCCGCGTGAGTTTGTGAATTCCTGCAGAAATTTTTAATTTTCTTTAATATCAATCTTTTCCTGAATATTATTAGTTATTACAAACTAGCTGTTCCACCACGGTTTCACCCGCGGTCATTTCGGAGTTCCCAAGGGAATTCTGAGAAGAGGTATCCAATGACACTCAGGAACACTGTAGCATTTGAATTCTAAAAGTATTTTAAACATCGGTTCAGCCCCTACAACCTCAAAAACTTCACCTCTATAATATTAGTAATAGACATAGACAGCAAATTTTTTTATCAAGTCATTGGATATAATTATTTTCGAGTTTTTGCTAGACTTGGCACAGTTATTAAATTTTATTTGTTTAGATAGATAAAATCCTTGTACTCATATTTATATCACTGCGCTCCGAGATTGAAAGTGAGATACCTATAAATAATATAATTGATAAATGTTTTTTTTTATTTCCAATAGGTGAAAGAGAAAAATAAGCTCCGAACAGACCCATACTGCTGGCGCTGCCATTGGGCCGTGGAGCCAGTCAATGAGAAGATCCAAGCACCAGAATGCACAGTTTGCCCACGTTCCTTCCACTACAAGTGCCTAAGTCTAACAGAACGGAGTAAATTGCACACAAAGACAAATTGGGTCTGTCCGGAATGCATGTCAGTGTTGCATGCAGAGAGTTCAGAAACCAGGTTAGAAATTTTGTTGTTAAAGTCTTTGGTGTTATTAATAACCTACTGCTGGTTCAAGTAACAAAGTCTAACAAACTGGCCACATTAACATGTTAAGCCAAAGGTTAAATTAATGATACAAGATATACAAATAGACTGGATAGATATTTGAATAGTAAAGCATAAATAGTCAATGAATGGGGGAACAGAAAGCTATAATGAACTAAAGCAACACAAGTGTAGGCTGTATCAGTGAAAGCTGCTAGTCTATATAATCTATACTATAATAAAAGAGTAGAAACCGCGATTATGTACATTGAATATTTTTAACAAAAATTGACAGGGGACGATAAACGATACCAACCATATAGACCAACCATAAAAAAAGGGTTTTTTAAAATCTTTTCGGTCTGTCTGTCTGTCTGTTCGTGATTATCTCTGAATCTACTGAGCGGATTGTCATGCGGTTTTAACAGAAAGATTAAGCTTAGCCTGGAGCTACATATAGGCTTTGTTTCATTAAAATCGGATGCCAGGAAAAAAAGTTGTTGTATAAAAACCTTTCGCGCGGGTGAAACCGCGGGGCACAGCTAGTAAATAGTAATAATTATAAGATTGAATCATCATAGCAAGCCCAATGAAGCCAGTCTTAATAACGTATAAAATGTTTGATAATTACAACAATAATGAATTAATTATACAGCATGTATTATATTATTGAATTATTTAAAACCAGAATTATGAGTAAATTTTTAGTCAATCTTGTTCCAATTATTTCACTCTCCACTAATTGTTATGGTCGTTTAACTGAACAAATAATATCATGATAATGTCGCTGGCCAATGTTGATATCAGTGATTTTACGAAATACCTAAAACAAATACCTCGAGAATTTTGTATTGTTAAGATATTATACATATATCCACACAATTTCTTGGACGAAAATCCACGAAAAATCTCAAAAAGAATCCCTTTGCCAAATGAAATACCAATGCCAGTAATTGTGTTCTCTTAATAATTACTGTCTTATATCTTTTCAGATCGCCGGCAATGAAGAAAATATCGCTGGGAATGCTCTGCGAGCTGTTGAAGTATGCGCTGGAAAGGATGCAAGAAGTCAATGGGGTGGGTAATTTATCATCCAAACAGTTATTATTAATGATGCGTCATTAATTTTCTCTCTTTTAATATGAAAATATGTTATAAATATGTGTAAGATATTTTTTTTCTCTATGTATCTATGTATATTTGCGTCTAATTTGCGAATTGTGATAAAAATCGTTATTAATTTTCGACGTCTATGTGTTCGGAACGTGATGGACGCTAAATAATGTATTCTTAACTTTCGCCTGTTCATTGGGCATACAAGCGTGAGCGGCGAATATCAGTGTACTTAGCGTCAGCGAGGCGGCCGCGGCCCCGCGCCGGTGCGGTGGTCGGTTGGCACTCGCCAGCCGAGTCGGGCCACAGGCGCTCAGTGAAATGACCTTGCTACTTTATCTACCTAGATGCGCGGTCTCCGCTCGCGACGCGTGTCGCCGCCGCGCCCCGTCTCTGTCTAACCGCAGCGCAATCGATACTGACGCGTCGCTACCCGTCTCGCTCTAAGCTAATAATAAATGCGCACCGTGTACATGTGGCTCGGATACTGGTACTATTGTATCCGTGTATGTATGTGTTGAATGTAGCTGTGCTGGATATTTCTTTCATTCGTCATTTTGTTATGTTCGCCCATTAACAGATAATTTTGTGTTGAGATGTTCGGACGGACTGTGGGCCGTATGGGCGTGATTCATTATGACTTTTCCGAAATTTTAATCGCACCAAAATTTTAAAATGATCGAACTTATGTAGAAAACAAAAAAGAACTTCTATTTATAAATACGAATGTAAGTTTGTTTGTTACGTTTTCACGCCTTAACGGCTCAACCGATCATCATGAAATTTTGCATACACGAGAAGGACATAGGATACTTTTGTCCCGGAATTCCTGCGAAATCTCCGAAATTAACGAGGGTAAAACCACGGGAAACAGCTAGTATAGTACAATTAACTTTATTTAAATCAAAATAACCAAATGCAAAGTTTCATCAGATCTGTTATTTGTATATGGACCGCCCTTTTACAAAAAAAAAAAATTACAACGTATAGATATTGCGTAACATAGATATTAAATGCTTAACCTACATACGACAAAATCACATTAATTTCTTCCCAAACATCGATTTTATTAGTCTTCGTCTTTTGTAGGAGAATTAACTATTCTCTGCGGATCCGCTGGAATACCGGGTTCCTTCGAGATCTTTCGATGAACCATTATCACATTTTGGCGATCTATGTAAAAAATATGTCGATCACCGTTATGGCGTGAAAGACGGACAAACAAACACATTTTCCCTTTTGAAAACAATTAGTTTATTGCACAAAAAATAAATACAAATTAGTTGAAAGGACAGGCAAGCGTCGCGTCGCGTCGGTGAGGTTAGATGCAATCTTCACAAGGTGACCTCGGTAACCTTAGCGGCGTTTATGTTTTAATGTTAACTATAGGACAATAAGGAAATAAGGATTGGTTGGAGGTTTATCCACAATCTTGCCTGATATTTAGTATTAAAGCATTCAAAACCGGAGTAGCCAAGAGCTCGTTTTTTAGGGAAGGGAAATGGAATAGGGGGAAAGGTACACAGTACCACACGTGTACTATACAATACGTGATATTCTACTCTTCCTTATATATTTAAACATAAGAAAAATTCGTGAGTAAATTATATTTATACACGCATACTAATGGCGGGTGATCACATCAGACCAGGGTTTACAAACCAACCAACATCAGCTAAAACAGTTGGTTATGATGTTTTGCTACCCCGGTTTCACTTGTGTTCTTTTCAGAATTCCCTAAGGAACTCCTTGTATAGAAATGAGAAGTACCCTATGTTCAATTTTAATACCCAAATTACTTGTCCTTACATATTATTTATTTATTTTTCGGGAAACAAATGGTACACAAAAAATACAAAATAAAAATAACGTATAAAAACCAAGTCCCCCACCGCGTCTGTCTGTTTGCGATGAACTCAAAAACCTAAGCGGATTTTCATGCGGTTTACACCGATAGCTAGAGTGATTCAAGAGGAAGGTTTATACTTTATACGTATAGTCTATCCCGGAATTCCCGCAGGAACTCCGAAATTATCGCGAGTACCGCGGGCACAGCTAGTAACTAATATATCAAATTGCTACTCCCTTCGGTTCCACTCGCGTGTCGAGAGTCCCTCAGAATTTGTTCAGGACTTAAAAATTGCCTTTTCTAAACCGATAACTATCAGTACACTTGATGCATGGTCTGTGGGATCTGTCTGTACACAGGTGGAGCCGTTCCTGCAGCCGGTGGACCGCGCAACGTTCCCCGACTACGACAAGTACGTGGTGCACCCGATGGACCTGACGCTGATGCGCGACCACATCGCCGAGGGTCTGTACGGCAGCACGGAGGCATTCCTCGCCGACGCGCAATGGATACTACACAACAGCATCATATTCAACACCAGTGAGTCGCGTTGTAAACATTTTCCCAGAAGTCAACGGAAGAGTTTTTGGCGAGAATCGAAGGTGGCGGTTCCGTCATTTTATGTAGACATCTATTATTCTATTCGAAACTGGCTGAAGATCACATGAAGAAAAAAGAAAAAAAAATTGCCGTGGTTTCAGCGCAAGCTAGATTTTGCGATCTATACCACCATAATTTGCAATTTCAAACCGTGCGACGGTGTGTTAGTTACATTTATTTTACTTGAAACTGGCTGAAGAACTTCAGATGAAGAAAAAAGAAAAAAAGATTGAGGTTGTTTCAGTGCAAGCGAAGTTGACGGCGGGTGCCCGCGCGCTGGTGCGCTCGTGTCGCGCGGAGGTGGGCGAGATCGAGGCGTGCCCGGAGTGCTACGCGGCGTCGCGGGTCGCGCGCCGCCCCACCTGGTTCACGGACGTGTGCTCCTCGCCCCACGTGCTGCTCTGGGCCAAACTCAAAGGCTAGTTTATACCTATTTTACTAGCTGTCCCCCGCGGTACGAGGGAGTTCCGGAATAAAAAGTACCCTATGTCCTTCTCTGTACCCCTGACAACGTGTATGCAAAAGTGATCGGTTGAGTCAAACGCACGCATGAAAGCGTAACATGGGGGGGTCGTCACAGGAGTCATGCCCCCCCTCGGACCGCGCCTGGAGCACACGCACTGCAGCAGGGCAATTACGTAACTTTTGTTGCAATTATGTAATTAATCATGTTTAGATAGCTTCAACTATTGAAGTATGTTTATCTTGGTTGATTGTTAGATATTGTGGGTGTCAAAAAGTGCATATTGTAATCGCAAAACCGCTATGTTTTTGATTGCAACCGAAAAATGATAGAAATAAAAGTTACGTATAGCCCCCCAGTTAAATCAGTTCGCTTGTACGGAGTGTGGGGTGCGGGTGTGACAATGGCGTATCGGTGTTCGTGAGCAGGCTTCCCGTACTGGCCGGCCAAGGGCATGTCGGTCAGCAACATGGGAATGGTGGATGTGCGGTTCTTCGGCGCGCACGACCGCGCCTGGGTGCCCGGCAAGGACTGCTTCCTCTACTCCGAGAAGGACCCAAACAACTTCAGGACCAAACGACAGGACATCCTCGACAGCATGAAGGTTAATACAATGCATTATACACATACATTCGCGACAGGATTTGTAATCCAATTCATTTTTTATGATCATCAAATAGGTATGGGATGAATTGAATGTGATTCACTGATTTTCTAGTATATTCTTCTATATTTATTTTTTGTTTTAAATATTAACTAGCCTTTGACGCGTTTAGCTCGGTTGGAATATTAATTTTTCATGTTACTTCATCTCGCCGACTCGCTTGTCGCCCAAGTGTTATGTGGTTTAGTGTTATTGTTACAATCAATTGCACAACTACACAGTTTTATGCTACTGCTCCACCTGCGTGTTAACGCGTAAATTAGTGCGGTAATTTAGGCATTACGTAGACGTTTTAACGGTTTAACTTACTAACATTACCACGTTATGCTACTGCTCCACCTGCGTTAACGTTAACGTTGATGTTAATGTCTAACGTTAACGTTGATGGTAATGTTAGGAAGTTAACCCGTTAAAATGTTGGCCACATCTACTTAATGCCTAAATTAGCGCACTAATTTAAGCGTTAACACGCAGGTGGAGCAGTAGCATTAGACATTAACATCAACGTTAACGTTAACGCAGGTGGAGCAGTAGCATTAGGAATATCAATTTTTTTTTTAAATTAATAAAAACTACCCGCAATTTTTTTTACTATGGGAAACCTCTTTCATATTGATCTCTAATCCCTTGTGTACTTTTCGTAT
Source organism: Zygaena filipendulae (assembly GCA_907165275.2). Classification (NCBI taxonomy): domain Eukaryota; kingdom Metazoa; phylum Arthropoda; class Insecta; order Lepidoptera; family Zygaenidae; genus Zygaena; species Zygaena filipendulae. Next base: position 10,813,382 of record OU015651.1, read on the forward strand.
TATTCATATAATACATGTGTTCAGAAAGTTTTTAGTTTTTACATTGTTGCGAAAGTGTGCGAAAAGGTGGTGATTTCTATATTACATTATCTCGCAAATTTACATAAAAAAACGTTTGATATCCGCTTTGTTCGGACCATAACCATGAGATATGCATTGCGCTAGAATCAAAAAGAATACAAATAGACTACCCGCAAGCGCACTAAAAATAACTGTACTTCCTTGGAACTAATTAATCAATTGAAAAAAACTAATATTGCAGGAAGCGGAGCATCATATAAGAAACTTATCGCGCAAGTACGGCAAGTTCGTGTATCCGCCGTTCAAGACGCAGTTCGATCCTTCCAAGCTGAACGAACAACTTAAGATGATGGTAATCTATATCATGTTATTATAACACTTTTATTACATAACAGATGTTATGTTGGTTTTAAAATTTTGAAAAGAGAGATGTCAATCTCACTTTCCTGCATCGACTCGAAATTAAATGAATATTATTAAAAAAAAAAGCCAACATAAAATAGCGAAATAAAATTATTGTGGTGGGACCAATTTTACGTAGGTACTTAAAAATATACGTTTTAATTGAAAATTTATAATTTAACTAAAAGTTATAATAGAAAGAAATCTGGCCATGAACTTAAAATGTAAGATGAAATAAGTTCAGCAAAAATCCAATGCAAGAGGCATGATCCATACACATTATATAGGTATTAGAGGTACCTTCCTTGTATCGAGATTAATATTTATTTTTATTGACTTGTAAAGAAATGGTAAATTATGCTACATTAACATTGCCACATTGCACTCTGTGCCTGTGTCAACTTTTGGGAAATAAGTATTATGTTCATTCAGGAAGTTTTGGATGGAGGGCTTTAAACTGCCCCGCTCTAGGGAGAATTCCTGTTGAGTTGTTTGTACTTCTGTACAGATACCGTCATTCGAAGGCGAAGTGCGAGCGCCTGTTAAGGACAAGGTGAATTCTTCGCCGCGCGAGACTAAAGGCCAAAACAGATCCTACTCGAAGAGTTCCAAGGGTTCACACAACGACGGGTGCGTATTCTATATTAATGGTATAATAATGGAAAAGTTCTTTCGTATTTTGGGGGTAATCTTTGGAACTATTAAGCCGGTTCTAAAAATTATTTCAATGATAGAAGAACAGGGTAATTTTTATCCGTTTCCGAGGGAATCCCGAAATACATGCAGATTTGACCTCTGTTACTCACACTCTTCTCACGTTCACGCATTACTTTTAAAATTAACAGCCATAACACTTTTGTGAACCGATTGCGAAAAAATTAAAGACCATGTTTTGAGCTAGCAACAATGAAAATCCCATTTAATTTAGTAGATTTTGTGTGATGTGCGAGCCAACAGATATTTTATGGAGAAACAAATTATGAAAGCAAATATACCATAGCCCGATAGTCATATCCGAAATTGGTAACAGCTGTCAGTGCTGAGTCAAAATCTATCAATTAATACAGTTAAAAGTATTGTTTTCTTGATTTTTTCAAATACATAAATTCTCTGTAATAATATTTTTCTTTGAATTCCGTCGACCAATATCGTTGTTACAGCGACGTGAGTGAAGGGGAAGACAAGCCGGCGTTGTCTTCCAGGAAGATGTCAGATGGCGCGGAGATTCCAATGGAGGAAGACGATTCTACAGTCGTCGACAAGTCAGTACATTACCAAAGAATAGTAACTTTTTTATATTCAATTTTTCATACATGTATTTCTATGAACAAGTAAAAAAAATGGGCCAATGTTTATCATGGACTATTAGACAAATAATAATGAATCGATCTGTTTATTTATCGATTGAAAATTCAGCCTCAAGTTACATAAGTTGAATATACAGAAATAGAAAACCGTTGCAGCAAAAACGTTGCGAATCTTACTGTGTTGCAAATCAACAAGTGGGTTCGTAAACAATTAAACCAAATACAATAATGTACATTCTCATTGGAGACGATCTCTCACAATGTCACTATTTCTGACTCCGATAACTTTGCTTTAATTTAAAAAAGTAATGACGTTATTGTATCTGTGCAGGGACAAAACAATGGAAATAATTGTGCCGCACAGCAAGGAAAATGAAGGCGCGTCTAGGAAGCGGCGTCGCATGGAACTAGAGGAGGCGATCATGACTGTCATCGATAGTGGGGAGAAGCGGCAACGCCTAGACGATGGCAAAGGACCTGAAGAACCTGCAAAGACCGCGGAAAACAAAATGGACACTGAAGAAATACCAATTATCAAAGATAAAGACATAAGCAAACCGATTGATATTGAAAAATCTAATGATACTGATAAATTTGCTGATGCCGATAAATCTGTTGATACGGTACAGTCTACTGTCGCTGACCCTGTCAAAATTGGCAGTAAAATCTGTGAAAAAACAGCTTCTAATAATGTTACACCTAAATCATATTCTCCTAAAACTACGTCGACACCTAAAAGTCGATCGTTTATAATAGTTAAAACTAATATAAATAAAGAGACACCTAAAAGCAGTAACGAAACACCTAAAGGCAATAAAGATAGTAGTTCTAAAACAAACAAAGAAACACCCAAATCGTCCAAAGACACTAGATCTGGTCGTCTGACGCCCAAAGGGTTAAATAGCGCTAAAGAAGTGAGCGAGAGGCCGGCTTCACGTACAAAATCGATGAGCAGAGAGAGTAGTTTCATCAAGGAAATTGATAAATCAATCACAGATGATAAACCTAAATCTAGGAGAAGTTCCAAAACTAATAAAGCATCGAACCCCAATCTAGCGAAATCGGATAGCAGCAGCAGCGTCGAAAACACCGGCAAAGAAAAGACAAAGGAGAATGATAAAGACTGTGTCGACAGGTCGGCTAAAGCGAATTCGGTCAACTCCAACTCGGGCAAAGAACGTCAGCGAATCGACGACAACACTAGCTTAGCGGAGATAGCGCGAGTGGTGGCCAAGAACAATGTGGTGGTGAACGCGGTGCCCGGCCTGCCCACCATCAGCAGCGTGCGCAGCCTGTCCGGCACCCCGCCCGCGCCCACGCCCACGCCGGCGCCCACTCCACCCGCCCCCGCCACCACCAGGAGCGCCGCGAAGACCATAGAGATCACCATCGAGGCCAACTCCGACTCGAGCATATTCACACCGACCAGCACCAGCAACGTGAAGAGCGCCCAAGAAGCGAACAGCAAACTGCAAAAGATCAAGCACTTCGACCAATCCAAAGTGGGCAAGGTGGGCGTGCGCGCGTTCGCTCGCATGGGCAACTCGCCCGACAAGCAGCCGCCGAAAGCGAAGGCGACCGACCGCGTCGAGGTGGAGATCAAAACGGAGCCCATCGACGTGGACGACGCCGATCGGCAAATGGAGAAGTTGGATCTGATGAGCGCGTTCAAGTTGCGGCCCGTGAACCCGTCGGCGGCGGCCAGCTTGCGCGACGTGAGGATCAACAAGGTCGGCGCCGTGCTGGTCCAGGCCAAGAAGGCAGTGGCGAAGCCCGCCGAAGTTAGGACTAGGGCGAAGAAGACGTTCCCCCAGCCGAAGAAGGCGGACGAGGGCCGCTCGGAGTTGAACGGCAAGAACTCGATGGTGTACATACCGATCCAGCCGCCGATGACGCAGGCGCCGCCGCGGGCCGCCAAGCCGCCGCCCGCCGCGCCCACCGCGCCCGCCGTCACCAGGCTGTCGGCGCCCGGTGTCGTCACCAGCTCCAACTCGAACGGTGAGTGTCGCAACTTTTGTTTATGGTTAACAGGCTACGTACGGTCTGACTCAATTCTTTGTCGTTTTTTGGATGAGAATACGTCATAAGAACCCGCTTTTATATCGACATACGTATTTTATTGATCGGCGACTGAATACTATATTTTTAGCTATATTATATGATATTATAGAAGCTTTATTTCTAAAAGCGAGAACCTTACTATCATATTATAAATGCGAAAGTAAGTGTATTTGTTTGTTTGTTACACTTTCAGGCTTTACGGCTCAACCGATCATCATGAAATTTCAGGGATTCGGAGAAGGATATAGGGTAATTTTTATCTCAAATTTCCGCGGGAACTCCGAAATTAAAGCGGTTGAAACCACGGGGAACAGCTAGTAACTTATATTATACTAGCTGTGCCCCGCGGTTTCACCCGCCGTGGGAATTCCGGAATAAAACGTACCCTATGTCCTTCTCTGTACCCCTGACAACGTGCATGCCAAATTTCATCCAAATCCGTTCCGCCGTTTTTGCGTGATTGAGTAACAAACATCCACACTTTTACATTTATAATATTAGTAGGATTGAAAGCGTTTCATGTGTGCATCGCAGCCAACACGAGCGTCTCTCAGAGCACGAGCGGTGTCAGCTGCGCGCCCCCGCTGATGTCGATGCCGCCGCTCATGAGCGCCGCGCCCGCCACCGCCCCGCCCACGCCCACCAGCGCGCACGTCGCGCCCGTGAGCGCGCCCACCAGCTTGTCCAGCAGCGCGCCCACCATAGGCCCGGCCACGGTGCACACCGTGCCGCTCATCACCTCGCTCAACGGCCAGTGGACGTTCAGTCTGCAGCCGGTCATGTCAGTGGGCGGTGTCGATGTATGTATCTACACTAAGTAACTACAGTGCAGTTACAGTCGGCATCAGAAATATACAGTAACAATTACAGTTTTGACAGTCTTTGAATGTTATTGCTATAGTAATAAAGCTCAACAATTGACTTTTGGATATTTACGTCGCTGACTGTACCATACTAGTAAATCCAGCGTAACTTCTGCCTGCCTTGTAGTTTTGTACAGATTTGCGCGAAGTTTTCATACATTATAAACAAATACTATGGAAAAGTTTGTTTGTATGAGTGGTAAAACTGTCAAACGGATTTCGATGTAATTTAAAACGGGGATAGCTTACGCCCCAAATGAACACTTTAGATACTTTTTATCCCGAAATCTCGCGGGAATCCCGAAATTACACTAGAGAAATTAACTGAAAAATATATCTTCTAAGATACATTACCATCATTCTGGCTCGACAGAGCTGTCAAGTTTAAACGCAGAAGAATTTCGTTATTATCACACTATAGTATTTACTCTATTTCATTTGTATTACTGTCTGTCGATTTCATTTTTGATGAAATATGTTAGAAAATCGAGTGATCGTTAGTAGAGTTGCGAATCGCGTGGTCCGTTGCAGGGCGCGCCCTCCCCGCCGATGGTGAACGGCGTGCCGGACCGCAGCGCGCTGCTGGTGCCCTCGTCGGCGGTAGGGCTGTCGCCGGCGGCGCCTGCCGTGCCGCCGCCCAGTGCGCCAGCCGCCCCCGTCGCGACGCCAGCGACAACCCTGCAGAGCAACGCCCTTAACAACGCGATCATGACCCCAGCGATGATCAACAACACGCCCGGGGAGGTAATGGGGATGTGGACTACTTTTGAAAATCAAAATTCTAATTAGTCCGTCAGTTAGAAAATAAAAAAAACAATAGACATGTATTTTTCGCTTTTTGAAATAAATATATACAGAGATAAAGCGCATTAAAGTTTAGGGTGAGGGGGTCGTGACGTCACATACCGCTAAAACCGCCATTCAAACTGTTAGAATAGTGACGTCACGCGAAATTTCAACTCAATGTATCGCCGTTATTTTTTGATTAGGTACGTAAAAAAAGGAAAAAATTGTTTGGACCCTTCCAAACTTGGGACAAATTTGTTTGTTCTCTGGAACTAGCATCGATTTAAAAAAAATCTTTCTTCTTCTGATAGAAGTACGATACTTCCCATTCCGGAACAAAGGAGCTCCTGAGGGAGTCCCGAAAAAACCGTAGTAGGTTTATTTATTGGCACACCAACAGTATTTAAAATTTCATTATTTATGATAGTATAGTATTATATTATCTGTGATATAAGTAACAATGTACGAGAATGTGAAAGCACAGCAGCTGGTTCAATAGGCATGTTGACTAATTTTTTTTTTTAGTCCGTCGTGTAGATTAGTAAAAAATATTGGACACGTATTTTTTCTTTTTTTACGTACTCAAAAAATAACAGAGATACATTGAGTTGAAATTTCGCGTGGCGTCACAATTCGGTGCGGTTTGTATGGCGCTTATAATGAATATTGACGTCACGAGCCCCCCACCCTAAACTTTAATGCGCTTTATCTATGTTCATTTTCATTAAATTGAGAAAGCAAAAAATACGTGTCTATTATTTTTTTATTTTCTAACTGACGGACTAATTAGAATTTTGATATTCATACCTTGGAGAATACCCAATTGGTCTAAGATCAGTGTAGGTCAACGATTACTATTTGTGTAATGTAATGTGTTGCGTTGCGTTCGCGTGTTGGCCGCGCAGCCGCCGCGGCTGACGCAGCGGCCGCTGCTGAACCCGCTGGACCCGCGCACGCCGGTGGGCGCGGTGCCGCCGCCCTCCGCCGCCGGGCCGCTCACCGCCAAACTCAACCAAAACGCCGTCAAGGTACGCTCACACAACACACACGTACGTACACTACCTGACAAGGTGTTCACTTACTATACGACTACAATAACACACATGCACTGAGGTATAAAGTTATCTCTAAATATATAGGTTACCTATAGAGAGATTATCATCAGGAAATTATCGCTAAACCGTATTATAAACTAGATTTCACGAAATTTATTTAAATTAGATGGAGAACGAAATTGACAGATTTTATTTGTAAAATGAAACTTACAAACGACGAAGAAAATAAAAGCTAGTAAAAGCAAAGAGTTTGCAACAATACGAGTACAAAACAACACACACACACACACTCACACACACGCACTATGGGTCGAGGTATACTTTAATACTAGCTGTTCCCCCTGCGGTTTCACCCGCGGTAATTTCGGAGTTCCCGCGGGAATGCCGGAATAAGAAGCACCCTATGATACTCAGGAACACTGTAGCATTCTATTAGTAAAATATTTTTTTCAAAATCGATTCAGTAGATCCAGAACGTCACAAACTCACAAACTTTACTTCTTTATAATATAAGTATAGGTGTGCGTTCCGTGGGTTTGGGCGTAGTTGTTCGGTTAAAATTTCACTCGTTTGAGTTGCAACCAAGCCACAGAACGATCGAGTTGTTTATATATTATATAATATTTTTAGTATAACCTCAAAAGATTTGAAATTTCAGGCGCCATTTGTTTTATCTCAATTCACATTGCGAATAAGACTGTTTTACATCCAATTATAAACTTTTTGTGACCACGACACCTCCCCTTTGTTCGTAAGAACTCCGATTGATTTCTTTTTCGGCAAATCCGGTTTTTGGCGCAAACTTTGACACTTCTTAAACAATACATAGCTGTCAGAGTGAAAATTAACCTGCTTCGGAGTTGGTTGTTTGGTTGCTGCACTCTGAGCCACGGAACGGGTGAAACTACGCTCTGACAGCTGTCAGAATAAAATTTCACCATGCCACAGAACGGGTACAGAGCGCACTCGAGCGCGTTCGAGTGCACTCGTGCGAATCCACGGAACGCGCCTTTGATAAGAGCACACACGTACATCACAGTTCAAGGTATACTCACTCGCTATACGAGTACAATACACAACGGTGCAACGTATACTCACTCGCTGGTGTGCGGTGGCTGTTGTGCGCAGTTGACGGACTTCTTCCGTACCCTGCTGGAGGACTCCATCGAGAGGCTGGACGAGCCCGCGGCGCAGGCGGCGGCGCTGCGCCTGCAGCTGGAGCAGGCGCGCTGGCGGCAGCAGCAGGAGCTCACCGAGCTGAAGCACACGCACGGTGAGCTTACACCATTCAATATGAAGATTAAAGGTATTAAGGCCGCTGCATTGATTGAACACAATATGACGATAATTTCCATAGTTTTCAACAGCGATAACGATTATAGATTGTAAACTCGACTAAGCGGACTGAAAACGTGTATGCAAAATTTCATGACTATCGGTTAAGTAAGTACCTAGTTAAGGTGTAAAAAGACAGTTACTTCCGTATTTTAATATCAGTATGGATATTGTTAACATGTGGCATCCCTTGGCATATTTATGAGTTCCTGCGGAATGGTCCCATACAAACTTTGCTCCCCTTTTTTCACCCCCATAGGGGTAGAATTTCGGATAATCCTTTATTGGATGCCCACATCATACAAAGAACACACCCTTCAAGTTTCAGGTCTCTGCAATCAGCGGTTTAGGCTGTGCGTTGATCCATCAGTCAGTCATTCAGGACAAAGTATTTTATATGTATAGAAGTACAGACTATCTGTGGTGCTGCTTACAGAGTTGATGCTGGCGGAGATGACGTCCTCGTTCGAGAAGGAGAAGGCGCGCGCGGTGGGCGACGTGCGGCGCGCCGCGCAAGCCGAGCTGGAGGCGGCCGTCAAGCACGCCAAGTCGAAGCAGTGGTAACTATACCCACAGATGACATGAATGTAAAACACAAACCAAGTTCTCACCCAAAAAGTCTCGGCCCATAAAAGTAGTGATATCATAATTATAGTCAAGTTTACTATGAAACTAGCTCTCACCTTGCAAATATTTTCGTGTTTATTTTTTTCTTCTTGCCAAGCTGTGAACTAATTTATTCCCGCGGAAACTTTTACCACTAGATCTTTGTTATGTCATTTGGAACTACTTTAGCTTCCTATCAGTGAGAAGTTCCTATCGGTTGACTGTTTAATTAATGATAGTGACAGGACAATAATTAAAATACGTCATAAACATGGAAGAATTGGCTAAGGCCTTATGAAGAAATCAATTGAAGAATCCAAACATCTGATTTGGCTGCATGGACTAAGTTTCCTTTGCCTTCCCCAAAAGGGGTAAACATTATGACATGACGACCCGATTGGCGTAGTTGATCACCATGCTTGCCCGCTAATCAGGAGGTTCCGGGTTCGATTCCCGGTGGGGGTATATATATGTAATAATATGTGTAGTATATACCACGTTTGCCTGGTTTCCACGACACAAGCTTATAGCTTAGTGTGGGATCAAGTAGATCTGTGTGTTGCGAAGTGGATTATTATTATTGTTATTACAAAAAAAGTGATTTCAATGATTAAATTATCCTCTACATCCGGACTTACATAATTTATTATTGGCGTGAATGTTGCGTCAGTTAGTCGTAAAATTTCCTTTCTTGAGTAAATTAACAGTTTGTGTGTGTGTGTGTGTGTGTTCGTATCAGGTGCGCCAACTGCAGCAAGGAGGCACAGTTCTATTGCTGCTGGAACACGTCGTACTGCGACTACCCGTGCCAGCGCGAGCACTGGGCGCAGCACTTCGCCGTGTGCGCCCAGCAGCGACAGGTCGCCTCACTGTTCCCATACTACGAGTATAATTTACAGCTTAGGCCTTAGAGCACATCCCCTTACCGCCAGACTCCAGAGTATATTCCCAGAGCACTTATATAGCCAAGTTGACAATCTTTAATCGTTATAACATTAGAAAACTAAGGAACTTATCGTCATCGTCAAGTGGTCACGAAAAACTAGTTTTATAAAATAACATGAAGAACTAGCAGCCTTAACCATATTGACAATCTTTAATCATTATAGCAGCTATAGAAAATTATTTATTTTATTGACCACGGTCGGGTCTATATCTGTTGGATTTGTTGGATATAAAAAAAATGCTTTCCTAATTTAATTGTACTAGCCCTTACAGATTCGTCCGCTTGGGTTTTGGGTTGTCCACGGACAACTATCAAAACGATTAAAGATAAAATTATTATTTTTATTGTAATGTTTGGTCATTTTCATACATAAATAAGGTTAAAAGTTGTTGCTTTTTGTAACGTGATTGTTTTTTACAATATGTGTAAATATTTTATTGTAGAATGATGGCAACGACGGCAGCAGAAATCCCTCCGAGAATAGACTACAACACCCACCTGAGAATTTGCAGGTGAGTGCGACTGCGACCATAGCCTTCTTGTGCTTTTCACAGATGTATTATCACTTATAGTGGTAGTGTATTTAGCCACCCGCCGCGTCAACTTAATAGGTTTCTATTATTATATGTAAAATTTTAAACTGCAGTTTATGGTGCAATAGATTTCACGAAAGAAGAAAGAAAGAAAGATTTATACAAGCAAGAGAAACAGAACACAAATGAACACATACAGAACAACACAAATGGCTTTCACAATCTTTGTCAAAGCTGTTGACGGACGCCGAAGAAATCAGCTCGAAACTTCATACTACTTCTGCAGGGATAAATCGCCACTGCTAAAGTTTCCCTACTAATATTATAAATGCGAAAGTAACTGTCTGTGTTACGCTTTCACGCCTTAACGGCTCAACCGATCATTATAAAATTTTGTACAGACGTTGTCAGAGGTACAGAGAAGGACGTACTTTTGTGCCGGAGTTCCCGCAGGAACTCCGAAATTTCCGCGGGGAACAGCTTGTATCCAATATGTACAGCGAAAACAACAAACACTATTAGATGAAATATTGTTTCTTTTTTATTCAACCAAATGATAGAAAGCGACAACGGCGCCCGCGCTGACGGTCGGCGGCAAAGTAGCAACGCAGCCGCGAGTCCTGGCCCAGGATCAATCGCCGCAGTCTAAGGCCTCCATTATAGGTATGTTTACTGTTCTTAGTAAAATTATCTCTTAAAAAAAAATAAAATACAATATTAAAAGTCCCAGCGTACACTGGTGGGGCGCAAGCAAAAGATTTTTAGGTGATGAAGTACAGTACGTTGGCAGACGACTTTGATTTTGTAATAAATGACACAAGTAAACAATATCTAAAGATAATATTGAGTTTACGCGATCATAACGCGACAATCCTTTGAATCAGTATGAGCTGCGTCGAATCTGTTATTACCTGTAGTTACATATCTTTATTCTGTGGTAATACACCTATATTAACATCTAAATTTTGACTATGTAATAACATACAATAGTTACCATGATAGTCCTCGTCGCTACAAAAACAAAACTGCAGCAAGACGATTATTTATCGTTAAAATTTAACAGCTCAGCAACTTTTCTCTCGGGAAGTTATCACATTCCCAAGCCCAACTCGAAAGATGCCAAGCGAGACTCATTCGCCCGAGTACTTGTACAGTAATAATACGTTGTACGTAGATCAAATATTTATGATTTTCTTTCAGTGAGTATGGTGGAGGACACCAGCGGCAACCAAACTATGAAGTGTGTCGGCACGTACAAGTCGCACGCGCCGCCGGCGGCTGCGTTCAATAAACAGGTGCGTGCTGGCTGCTCTCTCGCCCCCTCGCGCTGGGAGTTGCCGGAATAATAATCACGTTTCATAACACACACGTCTACTTGATCCCACACTAAGCTATGTGTTTGCACCGTGAAAACCAAGGAAACATTCGATTTTTAATAAAAACAAAATGAAATGTATGTACTACAACAAACCTTAAAAACCCAATATACATTCCTAGTTGCGAGTAATAGCTGACAGGGAATAGTGAAATTATAATAATCAGTCAAAAGAGGTATATCTTTATCTGTTTAATTATTTTGTATTTGTATTTTATTATTTGCTAGAATATGGTGATATCACACGCAGTTCCCGCGCACTGTATACCTACCATTTATGGTCTTGTACAATACAGGACAGTTGTCCAGCCTATACCTTTTCACCCGTTTGACATGGGAACTGTGATAACTTGTTGTCCCACGATAATTTCAGAGTTCCCATGGGAATTTTGGGATAAAAAGTACCCTATGGGACTCAGAAACCGTAGCTTCCTGCAAGTGAAAGATCGATTTTCAAAATCGGTTCAGTAGATCCAGAGACTACCCCCCTACAACGTCACAAACTTTATAGATCGTTTCACTCACGAAGACGCGCCCCACCTTTCATGCTAATCATCAATCATGCTTCCGCTAGTCTGTGAATGTTATCGGTACACACTTATTACCTATGAGAGCACTCGCATTAAAATAAATGAACCAATCAGGAGAAAACTTTACACAAGAGAAACTCCCCGCACCCCGCGCTTCCCTCAATCTGAAAATGGTGGGGCGCGTCTTCGTGAATGAAACAATCTATACCTCTTAATAATATTAGTACCTATGTCTTATAGAGTATAGATATTCGCTATCGTACATCCGCAGTTGGTGGGCACGGATGAAGGTGCCGGCAAGAAGGTGGTCACGTCGGGCGGGTACCTGATCGTCGGCTCCAGCTCGGCGAGCAGCCCCGCGGTCGTGACGCAGCCGCGCCGCGCGCCCGCCGCCGGCGTGCACTACTTCACCTGAATAGTGCCCGCTGCAGCTATTGGCGGCGGAACTTACTACTTATAAACGAAACGAAAAACACACGCGAAACAAAACGGGACTGAACTAGAACTTTCGAGTAAGTGAAAACGTATCGCAGGCGTTGCGCATTGTGTCGGGAAACATTTAAAGTGAATATAGTTTATGTTGTCTAAAATTAAGTGGCTTTACTTTGAATGATTGATGGATTGAATGTTACACTCACGGCCGCACTGCCGCTCTCAGAGGCGTTAATTGAATTAATGTTGATGGGCATTTAACTAAATTCAACTTATTAATTAGTTGAATGCCAATTGACATTATTTTATTGAACATATTTGAGTGCGGCAGTATTGTTTTTAAAATCTTTGCTTAAAATTAAGTAATAATTAAAACGACTCTTGAGTGCGGCCGCCAATCTCTAGAATTAATTTCTCTAGAAAGATTGAGTGTCAAATTTTATCGTCTCGCTTTCCGTGCCCGTCAAGCTTTTTAGTAAGTTTTTCTTAAAAAAAAAAAACTGAAAAATGTTTAAGAGATTAATTAATTATATTATTTTATTAATTTTGTTTTGATAGTGTTAGATTAAATAGCATTATATATTTTAATTAGAAAAGAAAAACAAATATCTCTGGGCATATATTCTCTTCTCTGTATGGCTCTTCTTCTTACTAAAACATTTGGCGCTCTCTAGTGTAACTAATTTTGCCTTTTATTGATCAACTGTCCCAATGAAGTCTACAGCGTATATTATTATATCATCTGATTCTTCTAAAGACTCACGTAATCAAGTCAATGCGAGTATTCATAAAATTGAAAACCCGCCAATATTCTTATAATTTCGTATAATACCTATTAGGGATTAGTTATTATTATATGTATACATAAACAAAACGCTATTTTAGTTTAAACGGTCTTAAAAATTCTTGACTGAGTGGTATTTCAAGATTTGTTTAATTACCTAGTGTTTTTTTATCTCATGTTTTTCAATAAAGTGGGGCGGGCCGCAGCGAATTGTAACTGTGGTAATAAAGAGTAAAAGTATCGCCTAAAACCATTATAAATGTGTTAGGCAGTTTGTAGATATTATTATACTACAAAATATTTTACAATAAGTTTGGTTATATAATACAAACTATGTAAATATGTAGCACTTAAATTTTAATGATAAGGTACACATAAAATTATAATATGCATGTCTCTCCTTGATAATATTATAGGTATGTAAGACTGTTTACTTTTAAGTTGGTGTAATACGATTTTTAGTTTTAAATAAATAAAATATAATTAATGTTAGTATAAAATTGGTGATTATGTAGCTATTGCATGTGGTCATTCTGAATATCAAGGAATGGTCAATGTTGGTTGTATTTTTTTTGGATTGGTGATAATAAATTTGTTCTCAACGATTTAGTTTTTAGGTAAATAATACTACTGTTACGTCTTAAGATTTTGTCACTCAACCTCACTAATGGCCAATTTACACTTCCATAAGTAGTAAGTAAAAAAACACGTAGACGGCGGCCGACAAGTATGTAAGCGATTAAGTAGTAAGTTGCCGCAAGATAGAAACCACTTCTATTTGGACAGGACAGTCTAAGTAGCGCGTACACCCCCCGCCCGCTTCGTCTCCCGCTCCCCGTCAACTTATTATTACTACTTGCCGCCGCCGTGTGGACAGTGCGCGGCCGGCGGCCGGCAAGTAAGTGAAGAAATGTATTGTTTAACTTATTTACGGACGCTCACCATTTGGACGTTGCTGTCTACTTTTCGATTAAGTAGGATGGACAGCTGAACTTACTACATAAAGAAGTGTAAACCGGCCACAAGGCGCGGGGGTGTCGCATGACGTTAAAATATATAATCGTAAACACCCTTTTAGACACGTTGAGTGGTATCGTCGACAAGACCCCATTATTGACTATTGTATGCTTTCTCAAAATTTTAATGTGGTTCATTAGATCCTGATCAATCTGTGTTTTAAAAAGTATAATATTTTATGAAATGAGAATATTTGAATTATTCTAATAATATAATGAAAATATAAAGAAATAGAATCACCGTCCCCATGTTTGTCTACAGTTTCAACATGGAAGTTTGTCGGTACAAAAAATCAACCTCTACCAAATTTGGCAGATTCCGTTTGTGATTGCGATTACAAGGCGCCATCGAATCACGTATTTACTTGATTAAATTACACAATCAAAATTCGAAAGCCTTTGCCATTTAATTAACTTTAATAAAGAAATGCACAATAACGTATTCATTTTAAAACTGATTCTCAATATTGTGAGGTAAGATCAATTGTGGACATCATCATTGAGGATTTTGTAAATATTACCCCTACTATTTATATTTTACTGGTTTTAGTTCTTATGGTACTTAGCAAATACGAAGTTAGTATTAAAGTAACATTTTTAAAACAACCCACAGTTTTTTTATTTTTAGTTGTAGGTGCATGGGTATAGCAATAAATAATTTCAATTAATCATCACTTATTTTTTAATAATAACTTTCCATAGAAGTACAAATTCAAGTGTTAACTTTTTAACAATTCACACAACAATGATAAAAATTTTTAATCAACACATTATTTACTCTGAGTAAATAAAAAAACTGTTTTAAGCATTAAAAAAAAAACAGTTTTTATAGATTATATAGTAATGAGAAAGGGACCATCCATTAAGTATGTCACATGTTAAGGGTGGCGGAAAGGGGTCCACAAAGTGTGATAAGGTGTGGGAGGAGCGTCTAATTGTTAGATATTTAAGACTTTAAAATGTGACATAATGAAACTGAGGTGTGAGAGGCCCATCTCTTGTCACACGTCAACCCCTTCCCCCTTTTTCGTTGATACTTTATAGATGACCCCAAGTTTGACACAACAATATTAGAAAAACCAAAGCCCTAACCTACATAATAAAGTTTTCCTTTTAGCTGTATAATACTGTATACAGAGTATACAAATAGAGAACAGCCTACAAATCAACAATAACTGTTGTTATGAAATCTGAAATAAAACCATATCACAAACATACAAAAAATGCAAAGAGTAAATGAATAAAGACCTTATTTCTAAAATAGTCACTGAACCAGTGAGCCTTCTAACAGAAAACAAAATACATGGAATACTGAAAACAAACTTAATAAAAAGAAATATTAATTATTTCTTTTGTACTTGGCTGCCCCCTGTCTGGCAAGTTGGTCAGCCCTCTCATTACCATAGTTACCACGATGAGCTCCCACATGGTTATACTTCACTTGAACTTGGTTTTGCAGTCTGTCTAGCTCTCTGAAGTCTCTCATGTTCTTGACTGGCTCCCCAGACTGCAGTTTCCATCCATTGTCCTTCCAACCTGAAAATAATCTGTACATTTCATCATCCCAATTCCATGGAATGTATGAGTATTTATGGTAAGAGAAGAGATTGTGTGTGTTATTGTGTTTACTAATAAGGCTTACACAATGTGAGGATATACTAAAAACTTATGTAAAAATGTACTTAGGCATTCTGAAAAAAAAAGTTACTTAATAAACTAGTAGATTCCAATAGTAGGTACAAGGTACTACAGTACATTGTGTTAAAATTATTATAAAAAATATTCAATCCTGGGCATCTATCTAGACACCAGATTCGCTAAATGAGAAGTATGAATTACCAGGCATCCATTTGGTAGCAGAGTCAATGAGAAATTTGGAATCAGTGTTGATGGTCAGTTTTTCAACACCATTCTGCGCAGCTTGTCTAATGGCATGGGACGCCGCTTGAATCTCGCCGCTGTTGTTAGTAGCTCGGCCAGATACTGGCTCACTAGCGTTCAGGGGGTGTCCGTCGCCCCAGTACACACCATAACCAGCCTTCGCTCCCTGCTGACCATTAGATGAACAAGCACCATCGGTATACACGTTTGTGAAGCCATCATTATCCGTATGAAACTCCATCTTCAATTTTGACGACTCAGAATGGAAGCTTAAAGAGATTTAGGGTTTATTTAAAGCTTAAAGAGATTTAGGGTTTATTTAAACTGGGACAGCAAAATCAGCAAATTATACGATCACTGGCTTTACGTTGGCAGCAATATAATGTTAAAGTTACTATATGGATGGCAGTTTTTTTCGAAACAAAACAGAAATTCAGATGGTAAGTTCACACGCGTGCGTTCAACTCTACATTCAACGTGCACATTCACATTCACGAGCGTGTAATGGTAAGTTCACACGCGTGCGTTCAACTCTACATTCAACGTGCACATTCACATTCACGAGCGTGTAAACGGTACGCCCGAGCCCGTGAACGCGCCTGTGAACGTGAATGCCGCGAATCGGGCAAGTGTCGGTTTTTTGGCAAAGTTCAAAGGATGAATGTGCGGGCGCCCGGTGACTGTTTACACGCGCGCGGGCAGTCAGTCTGTCCCGCGCTTTCGCGACGAGTGGATCTTCATTCAACGTTGCTAAGAAAGTCACTACGATCGGATATTACAATCGTTCATAATTTTGTTCCTTTTTCCAATAAAAATAAGTTAAGCCAAAGGATATGGCAGCAACAACACCGAGATCCTCGCTGCTCGCCATTCTGGCACTGACTGACACGACGGCGTGCGTGTAAACAGCTTGAATGTCCGCCGGCCCGGGACGGGCTGCATGCCGCGCAGCCCGCCAGGCAGCCCGCCGGGCTGCACGGCGAGCGTGTGAACGTAGCATAAACGGTACGCCCGAGCCCGTGAACGCGCCTGTGAACGTGAATGCCGCGAATCGGGCAAGTGTCGGTTTTTTGGCAAAGTTCAAAGGATGAATGTGCGGGCGCCCGGTGACTGTTTACACGCGCGCGGGCAGTCAGTCTGTCCCGCGCTTTCGCGACGAGTGGATCTTCATTCAACGTTGCTAAGAAAGTCGCTACGATCGGATATTACAATCGTTCATAATTTTGTTCCTTTTTCCAATAAAAATAAGTTAAGCCAAAGGATATGGCAGCAACAACACCGAGATCCTCGCTGCTCGCCATTCTGGCACTGACTGACACGACGGCGTGCGTGTAAACAGCTTGAATGTCCGCCGGCCCGGGACGGGCTGCATGCCGCGCAGCCCGCCAGGCAGCCCGCCGGGCTGCACGGCGCGCGTGTGAACGTAGCATTACACGCGCGCGGGCAGTCAGTCTGTCCCGCGCTTTCGCGACGAGTGGATCTTCATTCAACGTTGCTAAGAAAGTCGCTACGATCGGATATTACAATCGTTCATAATTTTGTTCCTTTTTCCAATAAAAATAAGTTAAGCCAAAGGATATGGCAGCAACAACACCGAGATCCTCGCTGCTCGCCATTCTGGCACTGACTGACACGACGGCGTGCGTGTAAACAGCTTGAATGTCCGCCGGCCCGGGACGGGCTGCATGCCGCGCAGCCCGCCAGGCAGCCCGCCGGGCTGCACGGCGCGCGTGTGAACGTAGCAAGAAAACTTATGTAGTATGTAGGTACCTACTCAGCGTTTATTGGTCAGCTCTGTGCAGTGCAGAGTGCGCATGCGCATTGCGCATTAAACTGCGACGCGCCGACGCTTGGAATTTAAAATTTCGAGTCAGCGGTCAGCGTTTTCCGTATCCTGTTAAATTTTTTTTTTCTTTGCTTTTTTTATTGCTCATTTGCTACCTACTTTCTAAGGTGGTTTACTTTTACTAGTCTGCAATATAATCACACCGATTTTTGAGAGTCGGAACTTTGAAGTGTAATAGGTAATTCTATTTTCGCTTTACCTCTTGACTGACGCGTGCAATGTGCATGCATATCTAAATGAAGTGATTTCACAATATTCATAGGTAGGCCGCAGGCATACCTACTGCCAAAGTACCGACCGCGACCCTAATGCGCTTATAACACTTTGCAATTTCAGAGCACCAATTTAGGGCTCTAAATCGGATACAATTTAGGGTCCGTGAGTGAAACAGAGAGAGCGAGTAATGTACCCTACAGCAGTCGATTTAGGTTACAATTTAGTGTAGTGTGATTACTCACTCTCTCTCTCTCTCACTCACCGACCCTAAATTGTATCCGATTTAGAGCCCTAAAATGGTGTCTTGAAATTGCAAGGTGTAATAAGCGCTTAATACTGAGATCGCGATCGTCCTCTCGGGACTCCACTCTAATTTGATCAAAGCCTTTAAGTAAAAGCTATTACAGCATATTTTATATTATTTGAGATCAGCCCCCTTAGCCAAGTTGACGATCTATACGTCGTATAGTCACGCGAAACTAGATTTTTGATTGATTTTATACGTTACGCTATGATATTTCTATAAGGTAATATATAATAATAATAATAATAAGCCTTTATTCATTTCTCAGTAATAAAGTTACAAGGTAACGATTATAGAATTTATAGATTGTCAACTTGGCTACTCAGACCAAATTACGCTAAGAGGGCAGTTAATAAGTCCACTTGGCATTTTACTTAGCTAGCTCATATTTGGCGAATAAGTCCCTACCAAGGCCCAAGTATGACAGGTTAATGTAAAATACAAAGTTGTGACTTGTAAATTCAAGTCGTTGGACGCGCTTACAAGAACTATCAATATTAGCATGCTATTGCTAGTTAAACCAAAGTTAAGCTATCACTTCACTAGTGTGAACTCTGAGAAGCACCGGTAAATTTCATAATTCAAAATTTACAGGAAAAAAAAACCATTGTTCTTTCTTCAGAAGAATCTTCTGAGGTTCTTTTATAACTTTTGTCAAAAACATGTCATGTAAATTTGAAAATAAGAACTTTATCTTTACGGTTTGATAGTAAAATAGTTACTAGTTAGTTTTATAGGTATTTGATAGGTTAAGTGCCAACCCACAGGATGCGGTGCGGCGCCGCAGCACAAGCCATTTCGCCGCATTGGCGACCACACGGGCAGCGAGGCGCCGCAGCGGCGACAAAAAGAGTAGGCATGCCCATCGCTACGTGACAGAACAGGACAAACAACAGCGAGCCGCTTACTCCCCTCCCCGCCTCGTCTCGACTCCGATGCGAGAGCGGCGCGGCGCCGGAGCGCGCTGCAAGGCCACAACGCATTTTTATGCTACTGCTCCACCTGCGTGTTAACGCGTAAATTAGTGCGCTAATTAAGGCATTACGTAGATGTGGCCAATATTCTAACGGGTTAACTTACTAACGGCATTACTAATGACGTTAAACGTTAAGCGATCGGTTTTTTGGACACATCACAGGGTTTTAGCGCGTTGTTTAGCGCACTAAGCGGTGTTGGCTACATTAACGCCTTCTCATTCTGCGTGGCGCACGCGCGGAGCAAGACCGTATTTACTTTGTTTTGGCGGGAACAATGAAAATACGACAATGGAATTATAGAGTAACTTATATACTACTGAGAAATGGAATGGTCTAAAATTACAGCTGCTTCTACCGCCATTGCCAGAAAATAGCTGTTTGAAGCTTCGACCTCCATTTTGTGTTAACGCGTTATTTCACTAGAAATTAACGCTTAACGGCCTCAGACGAAATAAAAAGTCGTCTGAGTTAACGGCACGTTGCAAACTAAATGTAGCCAACACGTATTTTAATGCCGGCTTAATTAACGCGTGGTTGGACATTAGCATCAATGTTAATGCAGGTGGAGCAGTAGCATTATATGTAATATACCGCAGCGGCGCCTGAACTGAGTCGCACCGCACCGTGTGGGTTGGCTCTTACGGCCGCACTGTCGTTTTAACAATTACTTAATTAGAAGTAACGATTTTAAAAACAAAACTGTCGCACTCAGAGACGTTCTTAATGTTAATTTACATTTAACTTAGTTTATACCTGAACAGCATCAAAGGTAGTTAATATGCAAAACTACCTTTGATGCTGTGAGCTGTCTCTACCTATGTAACTATCAGGTATTGATAAGGGTGACTTCAAGAAAACGATTGCTAAACAGATTTTTTAATTAAAGAATTACCACAGATTTATTTAAATTATTCTGATAGTAGTTTGAATTAATATTTGAGAGCTTGCAAACAGCTAGACGCCAGTCCTCCCATTAAATATAATATATTATGTAATAAACCTCACCGAATTAGGAAATAATAATAATCATCTAATTCGAAATGGATTTGCAAGTTTCCTTAGTTTTAAACATTTTATAAAAAACTTTGAAATGTTCCTAGATTGGAGAACATAAATTATCAAGTCAAAAGAAAGTTTTGAATCAGTGATGACTAAGATAAAAGAACTTTTTATTTTCAATCTACAAATTCTATACATAGTCTTTGATTTGAGCTATCTAACTGTATTACAATCATTAAAAAACTCTTAATACTTCTTTATAAGCCTACAAAAAATGCAAAGAGCCTATAATAATAATCAGACCTCTTTCAATTTCAATTTCCAATATGACCAAAATATAATAGAATCAGTTCATAGATAAAAAATCATCCATGATAAAGTTGCTATTCATTATTTATTTTTGTACATGGCTGCTCCCTCTCTGGCAAGTTGGTCAGCCATTTCATTACCGTGGATACCGCGATGAGCTTCAACATAGTTCCATTTAATTTGAACTTGGTTCTGTAATTCGTCTAGCTCCTTGAAATCAATCTCATTTTTCACTGGCCCACCAGACTTCAACTTCCACCCTTTGCGTTTCCAACCTGAAAATACATAACTTTGTATGTTTTTTTTTATTTTATTTTATAAGAAACATATATTAAAAATGCACAGAAATTATTCAATTATTGACATAAACTATTATATAATATATTATTTGGCACATAATTACCAGGCATCCATTTGGTAACAGAATTTATGAGAAACTGTGAATCAGTATTAATGGCCAGCTTTTTGATACTGTTCTGTATGGCTTGTTTGATGGCATGTGTTGCTGCCTGGATCTCACCACAGTTATTCGTCGCACGACCAGACACAGGTTTACAGGTGTTCAGGGGGTGTCCATCACCCCAGTACACACCATAACCAGCCCTGGCTCCCTGGTGACCATTTGATGAACAAGCACCATCGGTGTACACAATTGTAAAGCCGTCGTCATCCTTATCAAATTCTCGATTATATGTTCGATTTCTTTTTTGTGGTGGCTCAATTAGAATAGCTTGACCAGATAATTTTGATCTATTTTTATTGTAAATCTTTTTTATTCCTTTTTCAAAACTGCTAAGTCTTTTCTCTATGTCGTCCATCTGTTTAGTCAATATTGTACTCAAATCGTCACCATCGTCCGAGTTGTTTGAATCTCCTTCATCCGGATCGGAAGCTTTGTATTGAAAAGTAGATGATGTAGAATGTGGCCTTTTTAGGCTATAGTTTCTATTATTATTTTTGGTTGATGTTCTTAGTGGTCCATAACTACTACTACCGATGGTTTCAACAAATTTTTGAGCCTCATCAGCCGAATTGAATTTTTTGTACCTTGCCCCAGAAAAACCTTTCACCTGAGCTTCACAATCTGCCCAAGAGGTAAAAATGCCAGTAGTTCGACCTTTTGCTACTGCATAGTAAGACATTTTGAAAATCTTTAGTTTTTGTTCATTTACACTTAATTTTATGCTTGGGAAACATTTAAAAAAAACTAACATTTATTAAACTACAGTTTACACAAGCAAACACGCTGTCTGTACTGTCAAGTGTCAACGTGCTGTCAAGTGTCAAGTGTCAACCACAGACGAATAAGACCACAGCCTGACAGCCACTGAGCCAGTGTTGCTAGTGGCAGATAGTCTTTTCAATTTTCATTACTCGCCACATTTACACAACAATAACTCGCTAAACTAATTTGCAAAACAAAGAACATACCTATGGGTATAGTTAACACTTAGTTTTTGAAGTCGGTGCCAAAATAAAATAGGACAACAAAGGACAACGCATTATTGGTTAGCTTGTCAGATTAATCGTAATAATTTTCAGCGTTCTGAATTTACATTTTTTGTTTTGTTAGTTTGGCACCGACTTCAAAAGCTAAGTAAATATACCCATAGGTAGAACCTACCTACCATAGGTGGTACCTATACCCAAATAGAAGGGGTTGGGTTTACAAAAAATATTTTGGATTTTCAGTGGGCTCATTTTTTAAGTTAGTTCTCTTTTTTAAAAAAAAAGAAATGAAGTAGGTAAGCATTTTTGTTTTGGTTTTAATTTTTTATTTACTTAATACTTTTTAGTGATAAATAGGTAGGTAAGTAGATATTTAATTTTTTTTGGTTTTGAGTAATTTTTTTTACTAGCTTTGCCCCACGGTCTTACCGGCGTAAGTTTCGGACTTCTCGTAGAAACTCCACAGTAGCTTAATTTATCCTCATAACATCAGATAATTAGCCGTGAAAGTCCCGTCAAAATCGGTTCAAACATTTCGGAGATTCACCCGCGTGAGTTTTGGAATTCTCGCGGGAACTCCAAACTGCTTTTATTCTTCTTCTCCTTACAATACAAACACAACCTGAAAGAATTTTCAAAATCGGTTCAGTAAGATTACAACCTCACAAACTCACAAACTCCAGAGTTCCCGCAGGAATTTCGGAAAAAAAATACCCTAGGTCACTCAGGACACAGATAACATAATACTACGAATTTTAAAAATCCGTTCAGTAGATCCAGAGATTACCCCCTACAACCTCACAAACTCCGGAGTTCCCATGGAAATTAAAAAAAAAGTAAGTGAAAGAATTTTTAAAATCGGTTGCGTAGATCCAGAGATTACCCCTCTACAATTAAGTCTGTTAATCAGTATCGTGCCTGAGTTTTTTCAGGATTCTGAAAAACTACTTAACCGATTCATAAAAATTTTATACTTACTAAAACTTTCTCCAGAATATAACAAATACATACCTGTAAACCACATCAAAATCGCGTCGGCCAAACGCGAGATAATCGTGCACAAACATACAAACATACTTAGATAGAAGTTACAGGTCAAACTGAGAACCTCTTTTTTTTTTAAATCAAATCTTTTCTCTTTATAATATTAGTACCTACCTACCTACGTCTGTGATCTAGACTAAAAGATCTTGCTGTATAGGTACCTATCCATTTCATGGCGTCGCGTTGTGTAAAATGGTATTTAATAACAATAATTAAAATATAATTTGAATACATTATTAATGTACTTTATTACGATAGAATATCATTTTACAATGTGTGTGAATTATAATAATTATTATGCTACCAGTTTTTCTGATTCTCCCCTACCTAATGTCCGTAAAAAAACTTATATTTATATAGTATAGATATACTTTAATTGCATTCCTTGATATTATGTAGGTGTTAAACGTTCGCAGAGCGTTGCAAAAGGCGAAACATTAATAAAAGTAATTAATATGTTATCCCTACACAATATGACAAATACAATACCTATACACCAGAGGTTTTCTATACACAGTCGACATAACAACGTAGGTAGATATCTATTCGTTCTTTACCTACCTAGGTAGGTATTTAGTTAAAACTAAGGTAGACTTGACCGTCATTTTACCATACAGAAAAACAATCTAAAAGTAGATATGCTAAATTAATTTGGTAAAAATATTTCTATACATGGTGCTATACAAATACCTACAGTAGAATCTCCCTAATCTGGCACTTCAGGGTAGATCGACACATCCAATAATCCGGCACTCTACGCCCGTGCCTCCCTCGCCCTTCCGTACGCCACGCCACGCACCGTATAGGTATCTTGTGAAAATTCGCATGGATGTGAAAATCCGTTTAGTAGATTCGGAGGTATCGTGAACAGACAGACGAAAGAATTTTCTAAATGGATTAGTGAGATTCTACTGTAGTAATAGCAGCTAGGGCCATATGGGACGGACTTGGACCCCACTTGCCAACATGGAAGCATTTTGACCAATAACCTCATCGAGTCATCGCACTCTCCAACGAGTAGGTAGGTATAGGTACAAAGCAGATGGGATCCAATCCTAATTCCGTTTTAATAAGTGAAAGGCCAGAGTCTGCCGTTGCTAAATACTTATAATGTTTTGGTATAATTTCAATAAAAAAAAACTCTAATTAAGTAGTTAGTGTTAAAAAAATTACAGATAGAACTTTTGCTTTTTTTCACATTCTTCATACAATATTAAGAAATAAGTAGGTCCCGACCCTAAATGCAAATAATCACCTACTTATAGATATTTAGGTATTAACAGGATTAATACCTAAATATCGCTCGCGGCGATTTATAATCAACAGCTGTGCTTTAGTTATGATAATATCATGATTGAGGTATGATTTAAATATTATTTAAATCATACCTGCCCCCCAAGCTAAATTGACATTCTACAATCGTTAACGCATAGAAAACATAAGTAACGAATCGTCATGTCACTTGGTCAGCCAATCAAGACTAGTTTTCACGTGGTCACGTAAAGCTAGAGTTTTGATTGGCTGACCAAAGTTTTCTATTCTAGTTTTCTAGAGTTTTCTATGCATTGACGATTGTAGAATGTCAACTTGGCTAACCCCGCTGTTTACATTGGTAATATTCGGTAGAAAATTGTTTCGGCTGTTTTCGTGTTACTACAAATGTTTTAATGATGTGATGCAAAAGTTGACCGAAATTGCGGAATTTCATTGCTCGTGTAAGAGCACGATTTAGATGTCACGTTTTTTTTTGTACAACTATGACTGGCATGAGAGTTAGCTTTACTACTCCCGTGCATTTAATATGATTTTCATTAATTGCTGTGTACCTACCTATGTGTAGAATATTTTCACGAGAGGTAGGTACTTACAAAAAGAAAGTTAAAAATTACCTACAAAAGGAAAGTTAATAATTAGGTTTTTTTTTACATTTGCTATAGGCCTACAACTAAATAACCATTTGAAATAGATAGATATTATTTTAAAACCATATGTAAATAAATCCACATTTCATTTTATTGAAAAAACATTAAAAAAAATCAATTTTTATTGTTATATTATATCCATGGCACTATTTAAATTAATGGCTTGGGGTTATTACGAATTGGAAGTAGTTAAGTTAATGTCTAGTAATTTTATAAAACCTAATTACACGATACTAGATTAAAATATATATTAAATAAGATACCTAAATAATATTCTAAATACTAAACACAATGATAGTATATTTAATTATTAAAAAGATCTCTCAACCGTCATCACACGTCAAATAACAATAAAATATTCGTCTATAACGTATTATACATACCACAACAAAATGCTATAATTGCCATAAAACTCGGTAACATATTTTTTTCTTACTAAAAACCTATTACCTACTTATACTAATATCTATTAAAATAATAAATTACACTGACAATATTAATAATAAAACTGTGTAAATTCTAATACTTTAGTGTAATATATTGGTATTTAAACATACCAAATATTTAAACATAACCTATTAATTAGAAATAACAGCTCAAAACTTATTATACATACCTATTAAAATTCAAATAAAAATGTGAACAAAATATTTTGGTTAATAGATAGGTACTTGGTTAGTCAGTTCACTCATGGACCAAT
The DNA here is from genome assembly GCA_907165275.2 of Zygaena filipendulae. Taxonomy (NCBI): domain Eukaryota; kingdom Metazoa; phylum Arthropoda; class Insecta; order Lepidoptera; family Zygaenidae; genus Zygaena; species Zygaena filipendulae. Next base: position 10,839,081 of record OU015651.1, read on the forward strand.
TATAATTGGTTCATAGTTCAATGGAGGATAAAATATAATGACCTAATAAATAAAGATTTTATATGACTAGTTATTAAATTATTAAATTAGTTGGTGCTAAAAGTTACTTGAAAACAAATAAGACTGATTTATAAAAAAAAAAACATAAATTACTAAATACTAATTATAATTAGGTAGACTTCTAATTTCATATTTATTTACTTAGAAATATCGTCAGAGGGAGGCACACATTATTTACCTATGTTAGGTCAACTCATTATATATCTACTGGATGTTTCTAAGTAGGTAAAACCTAATTTAGGATTTCTTATTTTGAATCCTAAGTTCCTAAATTTAAATCATCCACCCGATTCGTGCAAGTTGTTAAGACTTCGGGAACTTAATGCTAACGGCCTCATATTATAGCAATACCTATGTACGTAATTTTAAACGTAGGACATGATCAAGATTGTGTATTGATGTTATTTTAGTTATTTGCGACGGGAATCGAATGCAGAGGACGACCGACCGACTAGGTATATTGCGACGCGATAAAGTTCCCATAACCGACATTTTGTTACATCGAAGGAATCAAAAAGTACCTACCTATATAAGATATATTGTTCTCGTATTAGACTAGATCAGCAGACGAAATTGTAAAATGAAGAGAAGAAACTTTAATTGATAAGCAAAGATCAATACGTTCTTTGGCGGTTTTGTTGTTTAAAATGCTTGGTACCTAATCTTTTTATTTTACAATAAGTTGGAGGTGAAAAAGGAACTGTCCCTCGCATTATATACATTTAAATTGCTGCGCGGTAAAGCCAGTAATCCCGGGCTTCTGGCGACTAGGAGCCTGTGCGTGCCGCAGCGATACGTGTGGCGGCGGCTCCGACCGCCGCTGCTGGCGCGAACCGCCCAGTGGACGCGGGCCCTGCGCACGCTCAACCAGGTTAACAATCGGATTGATATTGTCTATTGTTCTTATAATGAATTCACAAAAATTGCTTTATTTGAATTGTTTTATGGTACCTAAATTAGAAGTACAAATACATAAATACTTAATATATTTTGCTACACTATCGCATTGTTTCTAACTGTAAAGATAGCTAGCTGTAAAGTGGTTTTTAAATAAATAAAATAAAAATTTAGCTACCGAACAATAAGCAAATACGGACTAGAGTCTAGCTAGTCAGTAGGTACAAAGTGTAGACTAGACTCTTCAAAAATGAACTTTGCTAATTAGTGACACTTTGAAATTGAAATAGTTAAGTGCGTAATTTTAATAACAGCGTTATTTATCGGTAAGTATAAGACATATTAATGTCTGCTAAGATACTTTATTAGATTATAGCTGCTGACAAAATACATGTTTTTATATGAAATAACTTCGGAAAATATATTTGAAATATTTTAATGTTATTAATGTTAACCATGCTTTTATTGTTGTCTATAGAAATGACAAACCTATCAAAAATACCGTAGATACGTGTCTGTCTTCATTATATTCTAAAATAAATTCTTTGATTCAAATTTACTTACCTAATGTATACTTAGTTACGTACCTACACAATCTGTGCGTGTTTTTTTTTATACTGAACTGTTAACAGTTTGAGTAAAATATAATATATTTTTTTATGCCTATGTCGTTAATGGACGTAAAAGCTTATGAATGACTTCACTAAGCCTAGCAGAGGATGGATGATTGATATGGATGATATTTGTTGTAAAGATGATGGAACGAATGCAGAAGCTTGACGATAAACAAACTATAAATACCTATGATATACACATTACATTAAAAATTTGTTTAATTTTAGATAAGTACCTATTTTAAACGAAATAACGATACTTAAAAGTATGAATAAACTTAGTTTGAAAGAATAAACATATTTTGATATGCTTCGTGCTTACTTTGAGACAAGAAACACTACTATACCTAGTTATGTCAATAATTTTACTAGCTTAAAACAGGTAAACAGATGTTTACCTTATTTAATAACATCTATCTCATAAAATGCTATCACTTGAGGATAATCTATATTATGATGATTATAAATTTAAATGGTCCTATTTATTATGATTTATTGAATAATTCGTGCAAAACCGTACCTATCATTTGTTTTAGGGAAGGGTATGGTTTTTACAATGTTAAATTAGCATTGCGGTATGTATGTCACTAAATCCCAAAACTGGTATCACTTCTCGAAAATGTTGAATTGAATAAATTTTTGGACTCAAAACATAGGTAGGTATGTACCTATATTTGCCGTCTATAAATTTTGTATCATAACCATCGATAACCTATAATGATAAGTAGTACCGTTTACGTGAATTGCACATTAATTGTCAGATCTTTGGCTTTCACTATAATATAATCTACTCGAAGAATAATTAATTAGGTCGTGCAGATAATCACATTTAGCTGTCCAAACCTATATAGAGCACTCGTCGCTGTCTCGAGCGTAGTCTTCATCTTCCTCTTCATCTTGCCGAGGCCCCTTCACTTTGGCTGACACAACCCCGGTGTTGACTTTACTGAACACGTTGCTGCGATTCGCTCTAGCGTTTTCTGTTTGAGGACTTCGTCTCTCTGCGATTGCTCTCTCGTAGTTGTCTGAGATTTTGTTCACTCCATTCACTGGGCTAGTCACTGGAGATTTGATAGCGGCGCTTCTCTTCTCGCCCATTTTATCTAGCAGACCACTGGTTGCTGCTGTGTACGATGGAGGATCTTTAGCACGTGCACCGCCAGAACTTAGCAGTTGTGAGTAAAGAAAACTATTATTGCCACCAAAACCAGCGTATCTGTTATCCATTTTCCCATTGACCATCATTAGGCTAACCGGTTTCTCGGGAGGAACAGGTTTCTCTGGAAGCTTGTCTGATAAACCGTTTTTGATAGCGGCACTTTGGATCTGGGTCGCCCACCGTTCACTTTGGCCGATTGAATATATGGAACTAAGATTAACGTAACCTGCAGGAGTATTAGTGGCAGGATGAACGCGGGAGGTCGCTGCAGCAGCTCCTGGGGGTTCCCGCAACCGAGCAGCCCCAATATTTGGCGTTCCTTCACTAAGTGTTGAGTCTTCAATGCTAGAATCCTCTACAACATCCGTATTTGTTACTTCATCTAAATTTGGTGATAAGCAGTCTTCATCCGTCTCATCGTATGAGCTGTAATTACATAAAATAGAGAATGAGTGTCGAGTAAGTGTAAAACAGACTCGCAGTATCATTTTATAAATATTATATGTACTGAATGCAAGTATAAATCAAACGAACAATTTGATGTTAGTGTTGCTTCATGCTTGATAAAATGACATCGAGTTTTATAAATTAGAAATTTACAAACAAAAGCTATGATTTGTTTATTGTGTCTGAAGAAGATATAGAGAAACAAAATATTCACAAGAGTCGTGTCGTCATCAGCAAGGCAGACAAAGATCTTCAAGCAAAAATATTAGCAAAGTACTGAAGAACAATAACTCAAGAGCGTTTAATACATAGTCATGTGCAATCTTGCAAGGTTTATGCGTCCTTGGTAACATCTCGGTATTATGCCATCATGGAAGCGGACATTTTATTAAATTCGAAACATTTTTGCATATAGAACGTTTTTGCAAGTAAGCTCATAAAAAGCACAACAGTGATCACTGGGGACGTTTTGTAACATCATGGATCCGGTGCGGGAACACAAGCGCTGATGGAAAACAATCGTGGTTTGCGCATACACTGTAACTCATCAAAGTATTCTTACCCTATCATAGCCAGTTCTGTCTTCCTCCCTGATGAAGAAATTACAAAATACGTATATTAAACAAAAAAGAAACAACTAGATAATATAAAATAAATAAAAAGTATAAATACACATGAATATTATACAATAAAATATATATAAATGTAGATTAATTAATGAACTAAATGAAATAATACTGTTAAAAAGTAATGAGTAGAAAGAAATATATTATTAATTGTAAATGTAGAGTTTTATAGAAAATTCACTAAACTTCTAAATGTGTTTGCATTCAGAACATATTATTCATAGAAATCTTGAATCATTAGTCGACTAGGTACTTCCTGTATGGATAAAGAAAAAAAAGGGTTGTGCAGGTTTTAAATAATAGTGATCTCTAATTTTATGATATTTGACAAGAATATAAATGTGCGTTGGACAAAATGCTTCCAAAATGCATAATGTATGTAGGTATGTCATATTCTTTCTAATGTGCTGGGTTACATTCAATTTTGGGGCTCAATGCGTTTTCATTAATTTCATGTTTGAATGTTGTTTTTACTACTTTACCCTTTTTAAGCATTTTAAGTGCTTTTGTAATATTTCATCCCATTCAGTCCGTTAATTCTGCACAATTCAAAGAAACGTTTCATACATTTCTTTTTCTCTGATTCTCTCATTATCCTATACAGTTCCCTGTTTATATTAAGAACATAAATACAATTAAATATTTTGAGTGATGGCATCAATGCATGTAATACAATTTAGAGTGGAATCGTTGAAATAAAATATTATAGTAATAATTAGAGCTGCAAAACTTCAATGGCAGTAGGCACATTGCCCACCTGACAGCTGTTAGGGCAGAAAAGCTCTCGAGTGACTGTCGCGTACGCTCAGACGCGATATGGGCAGACCTCCCACAACGGACCAACGATCTGATAGAGATCGCGGGGTCCGGCTGGGTGCGGGTAGGGCTCCGTCGTGGAGATGGCCCGTGGTGGTCCTTGAGGGAGATCTTTATCTAACAATTGACGTATGCCGACGATGATAGTAAAAATAAATATAGTAACTCACATTTGATCTTGCGCGTCACTTCCTCCTTCTTCGGCAACTAGTAATTCGTATTCCTCAGCCGCGAACCTATCCCATTCTGACATCTGTAACATATTCGTTTCATACTTCAGTAAGTTTCCCTGTCTCGTTAGGTACCCTGTTTCATTTCCGGTCTCTGACCCCCCCCCCCCCCCCCCCCCCCGGCAAATTAATACTCCAAAAGCGCACGTATTGAACGCTAGAACTAGCAATTGCAGCCATTTTTAATTGTAATGACTTCAAAATTGCCCCCAATATGAGGAATTATTTCAAGAGCACACATAATGACAAGTGAATTTCCAAGATTATTTTATGAGACACAGTCACATTCGTATATCTTTAGATTTCACGTCCCGAGATGGAACTATTACCTACTACTTAAAATATACATATATACTTAATTAAATATAGGCTCTCGTTGCAATACGATTATGTCAGATTACAAAGTGGTTGACTACCTCTGAATCAGAGTCGCGTTGCGTTGCGAACGGATCTCTCTGTTCGTGGTCGAGGTACTTCTCCAAGTTGAAGAATGTGTCGAAGAATATCGGCGTCAGCTTGCACCTCTTTAGATCCGTGAGGGTGATTTTGCCTTCTTCAGCTGGGTGCACCATATCCAACATCTGTGAAATGTAACGCGTTCATAGTTGTTAAAACTATTTACCCCAAATGAGTAATTTGCTAAGTTTACTTTTCTTATTGGACTCTTCTTGTGCATACATTATTTTGAAATATGTACACTACACAAATACCTACTAACTTTGGCAAACCACTCGTTGTGTTTAAACTTTACTATATCTAATTATAAATTGAGTTTGATATTACGAGAATAAAAAACGTAGGGTTGGACTCCATTTGTCATGAATCAGCTTATGTGAACGAATTCGCCCATACTTTTGTGCAGTGGCCAGTGAGCCGTAAGTCCTTAGTGTTAGTACCTACTATTCGATTCCGTATTACTTACATCTATCTTATCTTATCGTTATCTAATCTAATCTAATATATATAAATCACGTGTCACGTTGTTTGTCCGCGATGAACTCCGAAACTACAGAACGGATTTTGATAAAATTTTGTAATCATTCATAAAATGGTCCAACTTAAAAGATAGGATATTTTTTATCCCGGAATTCCCTCGGGAACTGAAGGACATAGAGTACTTTTCTCCCGCAACTTCCGCGGGAACTCCGAAATTACCGCGGATGAAATCGCGGGGGACAGCTAGTCTAATATATATAAATCACGTATCACGTTGTTTGTCCGCGATGGACTCCGAAACTACTGAACGGATTTTGATAAAATTTTGTAACCATTCATAAAATGGTCCAACTTAAAAGATAGGATAGTTTTTATCCCGGAATTCCCGCGGGAACTCCGAAATTACCGCGGATGAAATCGCAGGGTACAGCTAGTCTTAATATATGTAAATCACGTGTCACGTTGTTTGCCCGCGATGGACTCCGAAACTACTGAACGGATTTTGATAATATTTTGTAACCATTTATAATATGATCCAACTTAAAAGATATGATAGTTTTTATCCCGGAATTCCTGCGCGAACTCCAGCACTAATGCGGGGAACAGCTAATCTCCGTAAACTACTGTCAGGGCCGTCAGGGGTACAAAGAAGGACATAGAGTACTTTTCCCCGGAATTCCCGCGGGAACTACGAAATTACCGCGGATGAAATCGCGGGGGACAACTAGTATAATTATAAAAAAAATAATCCCTATTTCCCTTGGTCGCAGCATCACGCGTGAACGGCTGGACCGATTTTGCAAATTCTTTTTTTGTTGTTTGTTATTGTAAGGAGAAGAAGAATATGGAAGAATTCTTGCGGGAATTTCGAAACTCACGCGAGTGAATCTCCGAAATGGCTGGACTGATTTTGACGGGACTTTCACTGCTATAATTAGCTAATGTTATATAGACTTAATTAGGCTACTTTGGACTACCTGCGGGAATTGCGAAACTCACGCGGGTAAACCGCGGGCTACAGTTAGTCTCTTATATTTCTTACAATAGAAAAAGATGAGATAGCAAGAGAGAATGGTAAATGATCGGTAGAGACTATAGAGTTACTTTCGCATTTACAATATCGATATGGATTATGGATGTATATTGTGTACAATACGTACTTGACAAAGGCAGTCGTTGAATGGCAACGTCTCTATTCCAATCGCCTCCATCCGTTGCATCTGCTCCTCATAAAAGTATTCCAACTCGTACATAGAGAGGTACCCATCGCCGTCTACGTCCATACATCTGGAATAGGGATGTTGACGACTTTTGCAAATCAAAATTCTAATTAGTCCGTCAGTTAGAAAATAAAAATAAACAATAGACACGTATTTTTTGCTTTTTCAAATAAATGAAAATATACAGAGTTTAGGATGGGGGCTGGTGACGTCACTAACCGCTATAAGCCGCCATACAAACTGCCACACATACTGTCCGGTTAGTGACGTCACACGAAATTTCCGTTATTTTTTGATTCCGTAAAAAAAGAAAAAATACGTGTCCAATATTTTTTATTAATCTACAAGACGGACTAAAAAAAAATTAGTTAACATGCCTATTAACATATTAGTCAACATGCCTATTAACATAGAGAAATAAACACGTTCTTATAATTCAAAGTAGGCAACATTCTCAATGGCTCTTTAAATACTTTCGCTACTAGGACTAGCTGCATGCAGAAAATATGGGAGCAGAAGTGAAGAATGTAGATAATATAAGTACGTACCTAAAGTTTGCTACACTAGTCTATAGTAAACATTTAAAAACTTTCAGATATTTTCATCTTCAAATACTAACAAAAAGCATTATTCCTATTAATAAAACCTTGTTTTCAGTCATATCGAAACAAATACTACTCGATTCAAATATAAAAATATTAACCTGAACCAGTATTCGATGGCGGTGGGATGCGTCTTGTCCTCTTCAGCCAGCAAAAACCACACGAACTCTGTGTAGGACATGCGCGGTTCTCCGTCAGGGGTCAGTCTGTTCTGGTTGCCCCTCGTCACGCAACCGGATAGTACCCTGTCTATCATCCTACTTGACAACGCTGAAAAATGCAGATTCATAAAAGTTAAGGTGCTTCTCCACTTGCTCGATCGGACATTGCCATTTGGAAATGGAAATCCGATCGATTTCCCTATAATTTTGATCTATTGACCGGTATATACCGGTATACATATACCGGTGGGATAGTCTACTAGGTACTCTACTATATCATAAAAAAATATTAATCGTGTCAATTTGATAAGCGTACTAGTGACGCTGTATATTAAGATATTGCATCGATTGGACAATGGACATGCCGATTCGAAGCTGATTGAGCACGTGGACAAACTTATTTAAATAAACAGTTTTTATCGTAATGCTACTGCTGTCCAACTACGCATTAATTAAGGCATTAAAATACGTGTTGACTACATTTGGTTTGCAACGTGCCGTTAAGCGTTAATTTCTAGTGAAATAACGCGTTAACACAAAATGGAGGTCGAAGCTTCAAACAGCTGTTTTTTTGCAATGGAGGTAGAAGCAGCTGTAATTTTAGACCATTCCATTGTCGTATTTTTATTGTTCCCGCCAAAACAAAGTAAATACGGTCTTGGTCCGCGCGTGCGCCACGCAGAACGAGAAGGCGTTGATGTAGCCAACACCGCTTAGTGCGCTAAATAACGCGCTAAAACCCTTTGATGTGTCCAAAAAACCGACACTCGAGCTATCACTAAACGTTTAACTTCATTGGTAATGCGTTAGTAAGTTAACCCGTTAAAGTGTTGGCCACGTAGTATATTTATTACTCTGAGGTAATGCCTTAATTAGCGCACTAATTTACGCGTTAACACGCAGGTGTAGCAGTAGCTAAGTAAAAAACATTGTTGTCTATACTTCGAAAAGGACTCTGCAATATTTTTTGAGCTGAATCACTTTTTTGGTTTGCAAATGTTAAAAAAGTAGTTAACGAATATAACGTGTGTGTTTGTTATTATAATAACTTGTTCGTATTGTATATTTTGTGTACAATAGTGAAATTGAATAAAATTACGTTGAGAACATTAATTTAAAAGCAGAGAAGTAAAAGATTTACCGTGGTCGTTGTGTCTTGCCAGATCGTTTTTGTCGATGAATAAATCATGATCTCTATCTAACTCCCAAAACTTGCAGTAGATGACGTAGAAATGTTCGTAACTGTAAGTCCAAATATAATATAAAACAACGCAAACTAATAAATAATGTAAATTATGAACACATTAGAATATGAAACCCACCTAAAGTATTGCGTAACTTGATTAATATCTTCTTCGTCTTCCAACAGCTGTATTACTTGTAGTAAATTCGATCTTTTCAATTCCGGTATGGATATACGTCCAGACCACGAACGGTTTACACAGTAGAATATCCTTGCGATCACCTGAAACACAGTTATTTTTTTCTTATTTTTTTTTTTACCATATTTGACACACCAACATGACGCTAACTTTAGTTATCGGTATTCTTCGTTTGACAGCATAACAATAGGTCGAAGCACTTTTTTAATCGAATAAAACGTAGATCCATTATTTAGGTATACACGGAACGCGCGAAATGCGAATGTTATACTAATTTTTTTTAATGACCATACGGAATATTATTACGGAATATTAAACGGAATATTACGGAATATATACGGAATATTCAAAATATATCACATCTTGTTTATACAAACAGAGACTGGTCAAACAAGCGCTACTCGCTATAAAAAAGTCATAATATCTTTTTAGATATTCCATTATAAAAATAGCTTCTATGATAACTCTGTATAGTTATGTATTGTATGAAATAAATTAAAAAAAAAAAATAGAGTAACTACCTAAGTACAGCTCTATTGCCGGCAAAAAAGGTCATTCTTGGCATTTTTTTAATTTTTTTGATTTTAAGTTTCAAAGCTGAAATTTGTCAAAATATCTATATATCTATATTTTATATTATGTATACAAAGGAGAAGAAGAATAAAAGATGTTTGGAGTTCCTGCGGGATTTCCGAAACTCACGCGGGTGAAACCGCGGGGGACAAATTGTAATTTGTAGGTAAGTTATAAAATGTAGGTATATTATTTAGTATAGCATAGCTGTGCAATAAAGTTCTTTAAATAAATAAATAAATATATAGTATATATATATACATTTTATAATGTACACCTGTGTATATGTATAATGTATACTTAATCCATTTTATCGATTTCTGTTTTATAGCGGGTGGCGGTGATTAATTAATAAGCTTTTTTAATATATCAATGTAAAGGGCCCTTTATTATAGCTTATTCGTCATGTTAAGCTCACGAGTATGAATACTTACAGTATGTACGTATCTAGAATGAAACTCAGTGGCTTCTTTTAAAAACGAGAGTCCGGGATGTGTGTCGACCACGTCTTGCACGAACGGCACGAAGTCCTCGGGTGCTAGAGTACTGTTCTTGCCCCTGGTGAGAATATAGACGAACCTCGATGCCTGGTCGTGACATTGCGACGTCATACTATAAATAAAGAAAAAGACAATTGTTTATTGCGATCAAAAGTTACGACGCCAAACCGAAATCTACTTACTAGCTGGTGGCCATGGCTAAGCTTACGTTAATGTAGATTTTGTCAAATAGAAAAGGACATAGGGTATTTTCATCCCAGAATTCCAGCAGGAACTCCGAAATTAACGAGTTTGAAACCGCGGGAAACACCAGTTGGATGAGAAATAGTAAAAATTACAAGATAGTTCAGTTCATTAAGGGTTACAAAATGATGTTCAAGATTATAAATCTTATTTAACAGATATTATAATGGATATTCCGATGTTCAGCGTCCCCTTTTTGGCTCTCGTAAAATTTAGTTTGGGGCTGTTGTGACAAAAATTTTCTACCACACATTGATTTATTGTTGAGAACATTCGGGAAGCATTACAAGTTTCTGCTCTACTAGTATTATGAAAGTTTCTTACTCTCTCCAGAAGTCAATGAACTTGTGGCCATCCACCGGCGCGTGCAGGTTCGGCTGCGTGGCTAGGAACAGAGGCATCTTCCAGTAAAGGGGACACTCGCACGCCTTCACTATGTGCTTGAAGCTCTCGCGTGGAACCTGAAAAGTGGACATTGCAGATAACATCAATGGACTAAATAGTTCCAAACTGCTTCAGTTCGGAAACAATTTTTTAAAACCCATTGATCAGACCAATCTCATCAATCCATCTAGTCTAGATGCCAGAAAACCCATTTTTTTTTTTTCCTAAATCAGAGAATCACACGAGTCTCCCGATCGAGTTTGCATCACTAGCACAACTTGCTCTGCATGTGTTAATCTATATATACTTAATCAAAATGAATCGCCAAATGTGTTGCTAAGCGCATAACTTCCAAACGACTACACCAAATCGGATAATTGTTTTTGTTTGTGTTCGTTATTTTCAAGACAAGGTTTATATAAAAGAAGTTTGGAGTTCCTGCGGGAATTCCGAAACTCACGCGGGTGAATCTCCAAAACGGTTGGACCGATGTTGACGGGACTTTCAGTGCTAATTAGCTGATGTTGTAATGAATACATTAGGCTACTTTGGAGATCCTGCGGGAATTCCGCAACTTGCGCGAGTGAAACCGCGGGGCACAGCTAGTAATAATAATAATAATATCTTTATTAGTCTCAACACAACACAGTCATTACTAAGTAGGTACAAACTTAATACATAATTATGTTTTACTTCACTAGCTCAAAAAACGCGTCAATTTAGCTTTTTTTTTTAATAATCCCTGTCTCTACTACTTGTATTATGTTTTAGGGAACTAATTAATGTAATATTAATAATAATAATAATTCTTTATTTGCTTGAAAAGTGGTATTATAAGTATTAAGTTATATTTCTATCTTAGGTTCAATTAGTTATCGTAATGCTTACACCAAAGAGTATAATATAACCACTACGCTTACACTTTGTACCTTTTTTTTTCGATAGACACGTGAAAATTTGTAACTGTCACACGTGGGCAAAGCGATTTGTTTTGTGCTTCATTACGCTCAAAATTTTCCCTAGCTTGCTCGGGATTCAAACTTATATTAGGAAAACTCGGGAAAATTAATCTGATTTCCTGTTGAACAAATAACGAATGATTAATAATAATAATAATAAGTTTATTTACTTTAACCATTATGTGATTGATGTTGTTGTTTATCTTTTACTATCATATTAGTTGAAATTTATGTTACATGAGATCAAGCAAAGTTATACTTATAGGAAACAAACTTATAGGGAAAGAATAAAACAAACGGAACGGCATTCACGGAATGGTCATTCGTTTGACGCTTTGACGATGCAGAAACCACAAAAAGACATGAATAGTATCCGTTTCCTTAAAGTCTTTGATGACCCATTTTTAAGGCGCGGCGTCATGCAAGCCATCGCCCTTCCGGCGATGCAGAACGGGTACAGTCAGTATCACAAACATGTGATCACTTTTGACAGTTGCTGAATCTTATTGCAATAGTGATAAAGTTCAATGACTGGTGACAAGTGTTTGTCATGTTTTCACATTCCCGGGCTCCCAGCATGCTCCCGGCGCTTAGTGGCACGTGACAACTGTGTACACAATGTGCACCTACTTTGCTTGTTGTATTGTAATTGCTCATGTTTATTGTTAGGCGGGATTTTCCCTAATAATTTTGCAATTTGATATGCGTACTTAATGAGTATTTTGTATCGGCACAGGAATTACGAAGTTATTTAGAGAATAGTAAGCTACAGTTTCACTGAATTAAATTGTACGTGACAATACAGAGGAGCTTGAATGCCATAAGGCGCCGTCTATGCACGCATAGGATTGATTTCAATACCTACCTACCTACGAAAAAACAGCCAAAAAAATATCTGCACCAAACTTGTGCGATCTCCTTCCCTCGTTCCCCTCGATACATAACGCCATATATTATATATCCTATGTAGGTATACAAAGTACAATTCGTATCCCATAAGTTTGCCCTGGCGCGGCGGGGTCATCGACCGGCGATAAGTAGGTCAGGTTGACTTGACGGGCCTATTTATAGTAGACGGCTAGCTTTGACAACACGACCGCTTAACGATTCCTTAGCCATTGTGCAATCGTTTGAACAGGGGCCACTTTCGTAATGGCAAAAGGATTTTGCATAAGGCATTAGGCATATATTCCCATTCTTGCAAAGAGAATTTATTCATTGCGTTTTATAAAACGCAATGACTGCAGGTAATGTTGTTGAATGCTGAAAAAAGAGGAGTGGCTTGAGTCATAGATGCTTACCATGTCTCAACTTCATATCTATGATTTATAGTCAATTTAGTCATATTAGAGAGATCTCATATTATGGCAGCTATGTTAGCATTATCCTAAAGCTTACATGTCTGGCGAATTTACAATATAGCGTCATTTGTGGTGTCGTTAGTTCGAAGAGTTGGTGGATTACAGAATGAATTGCAATGTTGTCTGAGAGATAGAGCTAATATTTCAGCAAGCTTTTACTGAAGACATGAAATGTTTAGTACATAATCTTCCATGTAAAAATTACAGCTGCAAAGTTTATATCGTATTCTAAACGACAACATGTTTAGCACGATAAAAAAGAGCAAAAATAAATGAATGACAATTCTTTATGGTGTAGTAAAAATTCACGACGCACTACATTTATACAGCTAAGTACAATTAATATTAGGTATATAGTACCTACAGCACCAATAGACTGCCTTGTAACTGCAAAACAGTCTCTTCCAGGCTACCAGGTGGCAGAGAAGAGTAATTAGACAGGTGAAGTAACACGTGTGTCTACAATATAATGGTAGCTAATTTGAAAATATGCTAATTCTGTAAAGAAATATGTAAGTTGCCGCAGGAGCTCCTAATTTACTACACCTACCTTCGCGCAACGGATAAACGGTAACGGCAGAGCATAAAATACGAACAAAAAGCAGTGATTTTTATATAATACCTATTAGTATAATGCTGATGTAACAGATGAGATAATTTGTATTTTACAAAATTTTAAAGAGGTTTATTGTTTTAATAACACACAGTATTATGTTATAATAATTATTTACGTTCGGTAGACTAAAATAATTGCATACATCCGTTATCACAACGCACGGATGGAATGCTCGCCGCTCAGATTTAAAGCTACCCATTTTGTTACCGCGACGCATCACCGGCAGTGCGCGACCGACAGTCTCTACTAGTGTAGTCTCTACCTACTCTGTATTCTCTCACTATTTGTCGACCAAGGTAACCAATACATAGTACACATGGGTCCTTACTATCCGTTATTCAAATACTCTCCGCTTCTTCTACACCAATATTCCAAAGTGGTACTAAGAGTTTGTGAGTTCGTAGATTTGGATGTATAGGAGATAATCTCTGGAATGACTCATGATTATCGAATCGTTTCAAAAATAATTTCACTGACAGCTGCAGTAGTCCTGATTGACTAGATACTTTCATTCCGAAAAAATTGACATAGGTGTAACAACTTGTAAACTTTAATTATAATATTTCTCCACCCATGGTAGTCTATTGGTGGAAATTTTACCTGTCGAAGACGGTATCAAGCCCAGGATTCATGGAGCGGTCACAATGATCAATTCGTTAACGCGGTCATTATGACTATATGTGCCCAATGTGTCTGTTCGCGGCAATCTCAAAATCTATACTGAACGAATTGTCATTGTCAATTGTCATTGTCATAACGTGAACTGAATGACAAACGATGCAACAGATTGGCTTTGGTAAGATATGTACGTAGTTATGATGAGATTTGCGACATTAATACTTAAAACTGAATTATAGTAAGTAGGGTTGCCAACCCTAATATATTAGAAGACTGAATTATGTAACAAAAAATAAAACGTTGTAAGCCTAAATTCCTTTATCTTACTCATTATCAAGTCTGGCTAAATCGCCATTTTGGTAAGTGCCTATTTACCTAGTCTCTAGTATATTTTTAGGTAGGTATACTTGATTTATAGAATAAAATAGGTCAAAGCAAACTTTCCATCAAATCACGGAGCTATCTGAAGTAGATATCAGCCAGTCAGTTTCATTATCTTTATAGCAGCAGGCAACACCAATATAGGAAAGACTGACCCGGGAAATCTAAATATAGCTCATATGTAGGAATAGTTCACTAAGTACATATTGTGGTTAGTTTAAGGTGAAGATTGATCAAGCTCCTAAATGTTATGGTCATTCGAATAGAATACGGAGAATTGCAATGTTTTTAGATTTCAACTTCTATAAAATCTCAATATAATTATGATAAAGGATACACAAGGCAAGCATTATTTTCCTTACTAAAAGGTATTTTAGTACTTTTATATATTTTCAATATCTAGCTGCAGTTTCACAAGGGTCAACTTGCGGAATTCCTCCGGGAATTTTTTGTATTGGGATGAAAACTATCCTGTCACTGTCCTGTGTCCTGAGTGTTCCCTGAGCTACAGCTTTCTATCATAGAAAGAATTCTTAGAATCTGTTCAGTAGTTCCAGAGATTATCCTCTACATCATAATTTACAAACTACGCCTCTTTATAATAGGTATCTATTAATGTAAATTTCAGCGCAGGTACCTGTAGTATGCGATTGTTTAAAAAATCATCTACCATAATATAAGCACCTCAAAGGTTCTAAATGGGGATGTGGACTACTTTTGAAAATCAAAATTCTAATTAGTCCGTCAGTTAGAAAATAAAAAAAACAATAGACACGTATTTTTTGCTTTTTCTAATAAATTAAAATATACAGAGATAAAGCGCATTAAAGTTGAGGGTGAGGGGGTCGTGACGTCACTAACCTCTAAAACCGCCATACAAACTGTCAGAATAGTGACGTCACGCGAAATTTCAACTCAATATATCGCCGTTATTTTTTGATTTCGTAAAAAAAGAAAAAATACGTGTCCAATATTTTTTAATAATCTACAAGACGGACTAAAAAATAAAAATTAGTCAACATGCCCATTGTACCTATCTAATCAAAATAAAATAGCGCTCGAGCCACAGTATTGCAAATATCTACTTTATGAGATTGAAAAAGGCCAATAAATACAACGTGTTAATGAATTAACTGAAAACCTGATACACCCCATTTAAAAAATAAACTATAATTTATGATTAAACTATATTTTATGTCGAAAAAAAATTATACTTTAAAAGTTATTCAACATTAGTTTGGAGGTGACCTATCTACGAAATTTCAAGCGTTACGCCCGCGCCTACGTGTTCGAATTTTTTGCTGCGGGCGGGCGTACACGCCAAATATTGTATTATAAATAATTTAGACATGGGCTAGTAAAAATAAAAAAATATAACCTAAATTAAAACATAGTGCGATCGATTCGCTAGTCGATTCTGAGCAAACTATTTTCTAGTTTTCAGTTAATTCATGGTATAATATGTGTATGTATGTATGTATGTGAGTATCTATATCTATGTGAGTTTTTATCTAAATATCTATCGTAAATGCACCGCCAAGTGAGCTCTCTGTACTACCTGAAGGTTGACTGGCAGAGAATGCCACTGTGGCATTAAGTCCGCCTTTTGTACCATGATGTGCATAAAGTTTAAATAAATAAATAAATAAATTAATTCATTAACACGTTGTATAAGAATGAACAAGTTATGGCGCAGTTCGGCTGCAGCGGGCGGGTTGCGATCGACCTAAATATGATGAATGGTGAAGGTCGCGAGGTTGGCGAAGTGGGCTTGGCGGATAAACGACTCTCTGATATACCTGCTGCCTGCTGGGTCGGTGGCATTTCGGATGGTAAAGTGCAGTTTACGTAACCGTCGTTAATCGTGTAATTGAGACTCACGATCGCTTGTTTCTGCCATTTTGTCTGTCCTTATTTACCGTTAAATATCTAGAATACTCATATAAGTACTCCATATGTTCCATATCGACCTTTTAAAATCTTATGTAGAGCGGGAGCGGTAGACCTTTATTATAAGCGTACTTATAGGCACTCTTGATTGTAATGATACAATAAGTAAAATAATAAAAAGTGGGTCTATTTTATGTATAAAGAAGTGCTCAGCAACCAACAAAAATAATAAAACAACGAGCCTAAGACATTTCTATATTCATTTTATTTTCTTTAGGTGGTACTTATAGTTAAATAAAAACAATCAGTGCGAGTACAGTTTGCATTAGAAAGTATCTACCACCTATCTTATGTGATTGCTTGATCGCTTGTGAAACTTATTATTTTTGCTAAAACGTGAAATCAGTGTCGTGGTTAGCCATATTTGGGCTCTTAGCTTCAAGTAAAGAAACACGTATTTCATAATTTTTTAGTAGCTCAAACTCACACCTGGCACGCGGACGAAACCACGGGCTGAAATAACTAGCGTAAACGCGACGTCGAGTCGTAGCCGTAGTCTGCACAGGTCACAGCTGGGCCCTTTTTCACTATGACCATAACACGGCGCGGTAAGATAACGTGCCACAAAAATGGTCTATTTCTCGTAATCAAAGAAGTTTCACTTTGAAAAAAATACATTTACAACGTCTGTTATGGTCTACCTACAAAATATTAATTTCTAGTATTTTGGCACCTGGAGCGGTCGGAATTATGTTTTTAAGACGCGCCTTATGGGCAAGGAATGTTGTTGGTCATAGAGAATAAGGGCCTTGATAATATATCCACGTCAATTTAAACGATAATTATATTGAGATGGAAAAAACACACGAATTATATTCACATCTCAATAAAGATAATGACGTCGTAGACGCACAATGACTTCCTAGTGAATCGGCAAAAACTATTGTATAGTCCGCACCGAGATTGGACCTGCGAGGACATGTTGATTTTCCTAGCTTGGGTGTGTGATGTCGTAATCTCCGTGTGAACAATCCCACGACCCACCATGCGACAATTTGACCTACAAGTATACAAGCTACATGCCATTTATCACACTTAAATATTACGTTTTATTGTTCCTTCCGTGCAAATAATATAGTTCCCAAATACCAACTTCCAAGTTGTTTTTATCACTCAATGCGGTATTGCGAGTTTCTCTGTTTTTAGATATTCTTAGCAATAGTTCTATTCTCAACATCTATAATGTTCTATATGTGTATATAAATATTCTATATTTTTAAAACAATACTGCCGCAATCAGACAAGTTTAATAAATTAATGTTAATTGGCATTTAACTAATTAAGTTACATCTCCTTAAATGCCAATTAACATTAATTTACTGAACGTCTCTGATTGCTTAAAGTCGACTCTGAGTGCGGCCGTTATAGTTGAAGTTTCTATAGATGTGTGATACCTATAGGTAGTGGACAGAAAAAATACGTTTGGAACGATCAATGCGAATTTGAATTTACTTTTTAATAATATTTTTAATATTTTGTTTACTTAGATAATATGGTTAAAATATAGATAGATAGGTATATAAATTGAATTATAATTACATTTTTGAGATACGACATCAAATCTTCCATTTATTTTAACACTCAGCCGCGTCGTGCCTCGGCCGGTAGTTCGGAACGATGCGTGACTATAGTCTTATATCTGTGCTTTTCTTGGACACCTTTGAAATATTTTTCCTCGTATTTGTTTTAATTGATTCTTTATTTTTTAATCAAGCGAGATGGGATTCCCTGACTCAAAATGTCTGAAAATCCCTTCTGAATGATCCCCCAACGTCCGTCTAAACCTTGGTCTAAACAAATCCGGGAAAACAGCCCTAAGTATGCTATAGAAAGAACCGAAAAAATTGTGAAATAATTATGATATAGGTATTATTTTTCTACGACGAGGAGGTGAAATGAGTAAGTTCGCACATCTCGAAGTGTGTGTATTCGGCACTATAATATAGTATTTTAGCACTAACAATAATCTTTTGTTTCATAATGGTAGTTTTCGATTCCGAAGTTGGTTCGAATAATAATAATAATAATAATCCACTTCACAACACACAGATCTACTTGATCCCACACTAAGCTATAAGCTTGTGTCGTGGATACCAAGCAAACGTGGTATATACTACACATATTATTACATATATATTATACTATAGATATATATATACACACCCAGACTGGAAAATGGAACCCTGTGTTCATCACACAAAGTCCACCCCCACCGGGAATCGAACCCGGAACCTCTTGATTAGCGGGCAGGCATGGTAACCATTGCGCCAATCGGGTCGTCAGATTGATTTATCCATTCCCAGTTCAGTGCTTGAATGACTTGTAAATGCCAATGTTGACGTCTAAGGGATTTTATGAAGTGCAAACTATACATTTAAACGGCGCCTAGCCCAATGCTATGTGTGTGGGAGTAGGTACCTTCTTACACTCGAAGGTAATGCATAATAAGTCATACCTACTCTATTTAACTGCTGCAAACAAAATCATCAATAAAAAAAATTACCTATTATTATTTTTTGTAAAGTTATTACTTTTAAAAGGAATAGGTATTACTTTACATAACGGCAAGCGACGCCTCAAGATAACCATCTAAATATCTAAACTTTCACATGTATAAGTAAGGATAGGAGAAACGGGATCTAAAGGTGAGCACAGTTTCGGTGCCGACTCTATACGCTACACCGTCCACCATACGAGAAGGAGAACAATAAAGCATGTTGCTATGCGCGTGTTGGCCCATTGCCAGCAGTCTGCATTGTATAGTCGGCAACTATGGTCAGCAAGTTAAGGCCACTGATCATAAAAAACTTCCAAAGTTTGCTCATCTTTGAAAGAAGTGACCCTAGGCCCTAGGAGCGGAAGACTAGTAGCCGCCGCTCCAAGCACCAAGTGGAAAATTGAGATATCTACAAGGTGCGAAAAAACAAACGTTTTATTACGCCTCTTTGCAACCACAGCATGATGTGCATCGGAGGCAGAGTGTTTGTAAGTTGAGTCAAATGTATAGTTTTAAATTTTTTGATCGAATTCATGTCCTCCTCTGCATGTCATTTTCACCACTGCTACGAGCTGTGAAAATGCTTTGTTATTTTAATAAAATCCTGCTTCTGCACGTGATTTTCCTAAGTTTTGAAATTTCTAGAATTCTACTCAAGCATTTGCTGCTAACGGTATTCGATCGACAACCACTTACTATTGGGACGGCTCGAGAACGATATCCACCAAGAGAAAATGTGGCTGTGACAGTACCTACTTGTAATTTATGAAGTTTATGTGACATTGGTCCTTCGAGCCGGATCAAGATAAAATAAGAAAGCCGACCGCCAAACTCAAGCCTAAAGATATTTAGCCTTCCGTTAAAATGTACACTTTGATAAAATTTCGCCGACAAATTACCACGGACGGTATAGGACTGACGTAAATTTGTTGACTTCTATTTCTATTAAAAATTTTAATTAAGAAAAAACGAATTATTTCTTGTTTTTTTTTTGCTGCACGAGACATATTCAAATATGAAATCTGGGCAGGCAGGCAGCACTAGGTAGTTTGGATGGCGCCCAAAAAGAATTATTTTTTCAGCGAGATTTATTGGAATACTCGGGGTAAAACATTCCAGTCGAGCCCTTAATAAATTAAGTAAATTTTTATACCACTGTAAATAAGCAAAATGGCCTTACAATAATAATACAATAGCAGATAGGTAGGTACACCGGTACATGTATGAAGTTAGGTAGTGATGTGACCAAAAAAAGGTTATTTACCTAATAAACAAACACAATTTCATAATCTCTCAAAACAAACACATAAATCTAAATTTTATGATCAGCTTGTGCATTAAAATGGACGATGTAACTGCCTTTTATACAAGTAATATGTAAAGTATTGATAAATATTACTTGTTTTCAGCGTTACAGGTTTAACACACAACTTAGACGTATATCGTATAACATGATATAAACGTGTTTGAGTTACTAAAGTTTAGGATTATGGTTATTTTTTTACACCAGCTATTCGATACATCGAAAATATAATGTAGATGTAGTTTATGTCTACCACTAGCAAAATATGTGTCCAATATTTTTATTTATCTACATCTATGGAGTTAAAACGAAGATTCGGTTTACTAGTCTATTGTTTTGTGTTACCAACCATCTCGAGTTCCTCGGGCGTGAACTGCGCGTTGGGGCGCGGGTCGCAGAACGTATTATTTAAGACAGCGAACTTTTAAAAATGTTTAACAAGTTAGACGTTTGACCATAGATCGCCTGATAGATGTCAAAGCCAAATGACAATGTGGTTGAAGATTGTACACACTTAACACCGGCTTTTAAGTATTAGGAGTTTGGGTCCGGAATTAGATTTTCAGCTTGAATGTAGCTAGCTATCCAGAACTAGAAAGTGCCTTGTGACCATGCACCAATGATGAAACAGTAAAAAAAAATCGACTCACCTGGCTATTGGGAAATGTGGCAAATGCGGATTGCACTTTGTGTAGCGCGTGGTCCTGCTGATGTGCAGGTGGGGGCCGACCGTTGGGGAAGTAGAACCGAGGTATGACCCGCGCGGGCGCTCCACTGTTGGCGGCGCCGCGCACGGTCCGCTGCAACGTCGTGTGCGCCGGCGCAGACGAAGGCTTCGGGGGGGTCGACGCCGCATAGCTCTGTAAAAACAAGAAAAACATTATTACCGACATAGCCCGAAGGATAGCAAACCTCAAGTGGCAGTGGGCGGGGCACATAGCTCGGAGAGCTGATGACCGATGGAGCAGTAAAGTTCTGGACTGGCGACCACGAACGGGAAGATGCAGCGTGCGTAGGCCCGCTACAAGGTGGACCTACGCGCTACGACTTAGTGAAGGTCGCGGGACGTCATTGGATGCGAGAAGCGCAGGACCGGTCGTTGTGACGATCCTTGGGGGAGGCCTATGTCCAGCAGAGGACGTCTTTCGACTGATATGGTGATGATGAATTATTATAGGGTAGCTTGGTAGATATCATTTTGTAGTCGCCCGTTGTAGCCTACTATAGTAGCAGTTTTTTATGTTTGTATGTTTTATGTTTGTGGATTAATTCGGAGCTTCCCTACGTCACAACGTCTTTAAAATAAAGTAGACGTCAGATTGAGTCTCAAGATCAAAGCTCGAGACTTTGTGAATAAGCATTTAATTAGCAGACGAGTAATCATAGTACACATAATCGTTGACAACATCTGACTAATACATTAGGTAGGTACCTACCTATACCAGTTCCAGGAATGCCAACATAAAGACTTCTTTGCCTATTAAAAGTCATCGAAATCGAATCTCCTATTAAAATGTCTATGCTAAATAAATAGAACAATTTATTGAGATGGATATCAAAGTGATCGTATTATCGGTACACCCGGCGCACGAGTCAATCAGCCAGTAACTGTTGGCACATACACGAATACTGAACTTTGTTTTAGAACTATCCTTGGCCCACAATTTCTTCGACGTCAACGGAAAGGCACGCATGCGGCGTTGTTTTTTTTATTTTAAATTCACATGTGCTCCTCATTAGTGTTCTAAAGATTATAATCACGGAGTAGGTATAATTATTTGTTTATCAACCTACCGCCAGCTGAGTTGTAACGAAAAGAGACTCTAACGAGCTATCGGGTGTGAAATTTGGCATTGTTCATCGGAAATATTGCCAAAACAGAACACTATTACTACAGTGGTGAGGTCAACAGACCTCACTTGAATAACAGATGGAAAACAAAGCCAAAATATAAATAAAGGAAAATAGGTTATTTCCTGGTTTATTTACAACTAGCTTTTTTCCGCGATTTCACCTGTGTTAATTTCGGAGTTCCCCCGAGAATTCTAGGACAAAAATTACCGTATGTCCTTCTCTGTACTTCCGATAACGTGTATGCAAAAAATATTGGACACGTATTTTTTTCTTATTCATTAATGAATAGGGTGAGGGCTCGTGACGTCATTCATACAAACTGCACCGAATAGTGACGTCACGCGAAAGGACAATGTGCAAAAATGTATGGAGCTCGGTCCAAATGTCCACCACTAACAAGACCTATGTTGACTTATAGTCCACTAAATACTCAGTCATTGTAACCAGACCGCAACCAAAAATATGCTGTCGTAAATAGTTATGACTGAATGGAAAGTCATGTTTTGGCCTCAGCGAATGCAAAAATGCATTACTTGCTAGGGAATATAGTTTGAAAAATCCAGACAGCATAATTATTTCTAAGAGCGAAAGGGATATAAACCTGTTATCTCCAACTGGCGTGGGGTTTTCGATGAATCTTGCGCACAATTAAAATGAATTTAAGTAAATAGTGAAGTAAAAAAAAATAAAATTATCAAATCTTTACTATAGTCACTACTATATTTTTCACACGGTCATAACTTTTTACTGACAGCATATTTTCTCATACTGAAAGTCTCCCTAGTCCCTACTCCCTATGTAGTGGACTATAAGTTAACATAGGTCTCGTTAGTGGTAGACATTTGGACCATTTTCAGTCATTGTCCTTTCAACTCAATGTATCGTCGTTATTTTTTGATTACGTAAAAAAAGAAAAAATACGCGTCCAATATTTTTTATTAATCTACAAACCGGACTAAAAAAAATTTTGTCAACTAGCCCACTAGTAACGATGTCACAATATTTTTTACTAATTCCCTGATAACCTAACCTATAGCTACCATCGAATAACTTCTTAATATTATGTCCTCGAGTGTGGAAACCTTCAATGCTTACTTCACTTTTAGACTTACGTATTCGAAATATAAATATTGTACCTCTGAAAAGTGAACCTCTGAAAAGTGAAGTACGTAAATATGTATCGTGGAAAGTATCATAAGAAAATATTAACGACCCGATTGGCGCAGAGGTCGCCATGCCTACCCGCTAATCAAAGGGTTCCGGGATCGATTCCCGGTGGGGGTGGACTTTGTGTGATGAACACAGGGTTCCATTTTCCAGTCTGGGTGTGTTTATATATCTATAGTATAATATATAAGTAATTCTATGTAGTATATACCACGTTTGCTTGGTTTCCACGACACAAGCTAATAATAGCTTACTGTGGGATCAAGTAGATCTGTGTGTTGTGAAGTGAAAAAAAAAAAAAAAATTTTAGGGATCGCAAATCAACCAGTACCTAATAAAAGACTGAAACTTAGTTGCTCTGTGTGTCACTTCGGCTATAGACCTCCCGAGGGAGTCTAGAAATAGGATAATCAAATTTATTTAACGTGGTAGCGAATAAAATTGTTTCTTGAATTACGAGTATCAGACGGCATCCGTTATATTATCCCCTGGGATCAAAGGCTGGCGGTGTTGGATATCGACGAACTTTTGTTTAATTATCCGACCTTTTGCCAGAATAAATTTTCCGCAACCTACTTGTGAATTGTGGTACCTACTTACCTCATATTCAATTTCATGCAAAAACTTGAGTTAAT
This sequence comes from Zygaena filipendulae, assembly GCA_907165275.2. Lineage (NCBI taxonomy): Eukaryota > Metazoa > Arthropoda > Insecta > Lepidoptera > Zygaenidae > Zygaena > Zygaena filipendulae. Next base: position 10,863,272 of record OU015651.1, read on the forward strand.
GATCAAACTTTATATGTATATAAGTGTGTCTATAAAATAAACACCAGTCCGAATTAAACATTTACTAAGGATATTAAAAATATTTTGTTCTTTCCTTGACAATTTACATAGTGAATCAATAAATTAAAAATAAAAATTCGTTTATTTTGGTTTTATTATTATTTCCTAGCTGTTCCTTTCCGTTTCACCCGCACCACCGTTATTTTGGGAAATCCTTTGGGAACTCTGTGAAATCCGCTCTTAGCTGACGTCTCGTACCTATCTATAAATTATCTACCTGCCACAGCTTCTCCTTCTTCTTCTTTAATAATGGCGTCTATTACATAATTCTGCTAATGACAATTAGTAATAAAACTATCTTCTTCTACTTCTTTAAATATGGCGAAACGCCAATGACAATGTTAGATTGATCCCCAAGTTAAAACATGGTACTCTCGAAATCCAGTTTCCTGCTCAGGGTTCAAAATGGATGCTGAAAGGTAACTGAATAATAACGAAGTCGAACGTGACACCGTGACACGCGTGTTTTCGGTACGACTTTCTGCACCCTTCAACCAAATTTCAGCTTCGTAGGTCAAGTAGTTTTCGAGATTTCATGTTAAATGACCTTTCGATTTTATGAACTTATATGTATATATAGAAGATAGGGAGTGTTTTTAACCTATGTCTACCTATATTACGCAATAAAATAATGGACATGATGACATGGCAGGGGTAGGATAGGAATGGGTTAGGTATTAGGGGTTCAAAACTATGGTAAGAAGCTACTACTAATGGCAACACCACAGTGTGATTGATCAGATGGGTCCGCTTCCCCTTTTTGCATAGAGGGTGGCTACCATAAGGTTTTAGTGGGTGTTTCCACGTAATATAATGATGAGGGGTTCTTGTGATAGCTTTTGAAATGAGATGTAGAAATACAAATTTGAATTTAGAAAACGGGAAACAAAAAAAAAGTTTTAAAAATTCAAGATCGGTAGATATTATAAAAAAGGGGTAACTAACAAGGTACTTTAATTAATTATTAATGTACATATATTATGTATTATCAAATATGCGCCTTAACTATTAGGTAGGTATAACGTGATGCATAATATGCTACCTCGTTATAAATTCCAAATATCCTGGGTATTTCTTTCCATGCTTTTAAAAATGATAGGGATAGTAGGTAAATAATAACAAAAAGTACCAAATGCCGACTACATAATCCTGTGTTACAAAGTTGAGCATAGTCATCTGGGACGTTCTGGTATTACCCAACCTACTCATGCAATGGGATCATCGTCATTGCTAGAGCAGTTAAACTAATCATACTGCAAACAGTGCGCTCCGCTGCGGATTCCCTCCGGCTATATTTATAATGGACGGGTTGAAGTCGGCGCGTGCGCCGGTCGACGTGCCGTGCGGGCATGGCGTCCCGGCAAGGCGGCGCGGGGGGCAAGGGGCGACAAGTGCGTTCAACAACACCACGTGGTATAAATATAGTAGCACGCGCATGCCCGCGCACTCACATCACACCATATTGGGAAACGTGATATCCAACAAAGGTAACAATCGGTGGAAAACTTAATTGAAATGAAAAGAAACTTTATTTGTTACGACCGACAGTGGCAAGAATAGTGATAGATAAATAATAATATGCAAAAATAAAAGTAGCAAAAAAAGCGTGTCGCAACAAAATGGCAACCAGCTCAGCATAAGCCGGGAACTGCTAGGGACCCGACGCTGGTCTTCCGCGCTGGTGCCGCGTATAGCTTCACGGGTGAGAGCGTACAGCGTCAATCTTAAATAAACCAACCATGATAGGCACATACCAAAAATAAAGATGAACACGTAGACTAAGGCCAAATATGTACATGAGTCTATATACATATCTAAAAATGAATCCCTATTTCCCTTGGTCACGTATCACGCATCAACGGCTGGACCAATTTTGCTAATTCTTTTTTTGTTGTTTTGTTATTATAAGGAGAAGAAGAATATGAAAAAATTTGAAGTTCCTGCGGGAATTCCAAAACACGCGGGTGAATTTCCGAAACGAATTACTTAGCTGATGTTATAAGGAGTAAATTAGGCTACTTTGGACTTCCTGCCGGATTTCCGAAACTCATGCGGGTGAAACCGCGGAGCACAGCTAGTTACATAATAATATTGAATAAACAAAATAACAAAGCTGATTTAATGTAAATAACTACTATAATTACGATAAACAAACTGTATGAAGTATAATATTAAGTGCCAATACAATAAATGCATGCAATGTATATAATCCTACTAATATTATAAATGCGAAAGTTTGTAAGTATGTATGTATGTATGGATGGATGGATGGATGGATGGATGGATGTTTGTTACTCTTTTACGCAAAAAATACTGAATGGATTTAAGTAAAACTTTACAATAATATAGCTTATACATCAGATTAACACATCAGATTATATCCCGTAATTCCCGCGGGAACTCTGAAATTAACCGCGGGGCACAACTAGTAAAACCATAAACAAACAGTAAAAAGGGTGAGGGTATACCAGATACCTAGATGGTAAAATTATGAAGAGAACGAAAGAAACGCCGCGCGCCGTGTTTACTTTCTTTAACCAGTAGGCCGATGCGACGGCTTTTGCGGCTTGAACATCCGCAACTTAATTGCCTCTTTTTAAATAAATAATCTGCTCGAATAATTTGTAAAACACTGACAACACTGATTTTTATCAGCCTCAACATTATTTTTATTCGGGATGCATAACCGATTTATTACTAGGTTTGTATTCCGATTAGTCTGGGTGCTCTATGTGTTACTCTAACCATTTCAATTTGCGTCTTTCTTGAATAATTTCAACCTCCCGTGTCTTTTTAGGCGTACCTTCTCCCTATTTCCTCTTCAATGTTATCAAAAGCTCCTAAAGCGGGCATCGGTTAGATTGAAAGATCGGCTTCTTGTTTTCGGTGTTTGGGTTTGGCGCTGCCAGCTGGATACGCGGATCAGTACAAACGTGTGTTCAATTAGTGAAACTCGAAATACGTAGTTTTACTTATGCTTAGGTATATATTTTGTCAGTTGACAAAATAAGATTTTTGCACGTAGTATCCTCGTATCATCACGTACCATCAGGTACCATCAGGTACCATCAGGTACGAATATTTAGAAGCACAGTAAGATTAACTGGTTTTAAAGGGTTCAGAATACCAAGGTATTAAAAAAATAGGAGCTTTAAGCCTGTTTTAATATTATATTATTATTTTATCCTACAGATTCAGAATAGTCTAACCTTTAAATGTCAGTACCTAGCTTATTGTTAGCAGAATTTAATCCGCGAATTAATTACCTATTATTCATATAGCTTATTCACCAAACCATTTATATAGGTCAGAAAATCGTGAGGTGTCGCCACCCTTAATACTTGAGTAAAGGTCGCTGTATACATAACGAGATAATACCTCGGACGGCACGCGAACGGGACGGAGACGTGACTGCCTCGTTCAAAACGGGAACGTGGTGTAAATGCATAGTACCAATAAATACGTCGTCCATTTTGACACTTGCATCATCAGAACGAACGCGCGCGCGCGGAGTGACTGTGCAATAATAGTATTACGTAGCGGAAACACGGACGGTAGGGGCACGCGCGGGGCGAGACGCGCTAATATAAACATCGTCGGCGACGATATTTTTCCCGCCCCGTGAATGCCACGTTCCCGTCCCGTACTTATCTATGGGGCATGATATTATGCTCTCACATATACATAGTGTATTTTTTTTATGTCATAGGGGGCAAACGGGCAAGTGGTATACCTAATGGTAAGTGATTACCGCCGCCCATGGACATCTGCAACACCAGAAGGCATGCAGGTGCGTTGCCGACCTGGAATGGGGTTGGGAACTGGCTTTCAAGTGGGGCTGCCGGAACACACCGTTAGGTGCTTGGCGACAGATTTGCAACTTGAAGGTGGTAGCTAGCCAGCCGGACACTAAAGAGCGCCCTACCACCATGCGATGGTTTCCTCACGATGTTTTCCTTCACCGACAGCTCAAGCTCATTGTTAGGGTTTGAACCTACGCCTTGCGGCGTTTGATCCGAACGCACCAACCACTGAGCTATCATCGCTGTAAATGTGTATGAAACGATATTTCCGAAACATCCCGCGTCCCGTCCGTCCGTCCCGACCCGTCACGACTCACGTATGAAGCGGCCTTAAAATATATATGTGGGTTATAAAACTACGACTTACACATAACACATTTTATGAGTCAACGAATATAGATGGGTAGCAACGTCAGTAGGTTTATCAAATCGGATCAAAATCTAATTAACGAAAGATAACCAAGCATTGCGCAAATAAGTAGGTATTGTCTTTATTGAAGTATCGAGGCTAACAAATATTTGGTTACATATTATGAATGTTTCATACATACATATGTAGGATATATTCAAACAATAAATGGACATAGATAAGCAAATAGTGTGTTAACCCACACTGGAGAAATTTTTAGTAAATTAAAGTTTTAAAATTATAGCGCCATTTTGTTTCAACATTTTTATGTTCAATATTTAGTTACATATTTAAACAATGTAATAAGGTAAATACATAATTAAAAAACGTTCTCTAACTCTCAACAAATCGTTCTGAATCAATAACTTTGTTTTGTGGGTTAACATGTTATTGCTTATCTGCGTCCAAATATGCGTTAATTTTTTTTAAGTCTCCGACAGTCACCACCTACATAATATGTATCAATCAGATTGCACTTTATTTTATGGAATTTAGTTTCGTAAATCGATTAGCCAAATGATTTCAGGGCCGGGTCTATCAGTTTGAAGTATTAAGCATTCCGGTAGATAGCCATAAAAGCAAAAGCTAAATAGCTCAGCAACCATTTATAGACAAGCCGAAAGAGTACCTAATTGAAGTTTAAGCACACCAAATTAATGGATACGAGTTTATAAAATAGGAGCCTGTATTAATAAGCTTGTACCTATTAATAACATCTCATTAAATATTAAGTAGGTTAACTACAAAAGCGCATAGGTCAGCATTGCAGGAATATGAATCTTATGAACCAATTCATAGAGTCATATTTCTCTGAATTCATAACTAATAGTAAGTATAGGTAAATTAAATCGAATCGTGCCATATAATGAAAAAAACATTCCAGCAGAACTGTATTATTTTTATTATATTTATTAGATCAGGTAAATTACATATCAAAAATGTCTCATTTTTGGTGTTCCACGTCATATAGGTATCAAATATCTAACGTGAATTGACTTAGAACCGTTAGGTATATGATATTTTGTCTAATTTATCTTATTATTAACTCTATTTTGACCGCGACAACTACAAAATACATTTGGATTATTTGGCAATTAATCTATTCTGCATCCTATGTTTGTTTTTTTTATGCCATGCGCTTCTGCAAAGGCCTTGAAGTTTTTGAAATTCTTCGACACCTTAAATCGCCAAAATGATTGCTGAATAGTTACAATATACGAAGATTCCGAAGAGTTAAGAATAAAGCCGATGATGATTTAATGCTGGACCAATGGTAGAGTTAATTGCTAATTGTCTGATTGCTAAACACTGTCCGCAACAACAGTCCAACAAAAATTGTATTAGATAAACAAATACCTACCGACTACCGTACCGTCACAATTAGGTGCTGTTTTCTCGCGTCGAAATAGAGCACGCATGTTTAAACTTTGTTCTTTACATTTTATAAATAGCTTTAAGAATTTATGGGGCAATGTTTATTTTATTTTCGTCTTGTCTTTCTGACGCTTTTGTCCTGACGTAAATAAATACATATATTCAGCGGCGCACCGGCGAGCGTTGGTCTTTGTTTGAATTGATCTCGTTTGGTTTGGGTAAATTTGCTATCGGTTCATTAAATTATCATGATTTTTCAGGTTTTAATGAAATATTTAAACCAATGCCTGAATGAAATACCTAGCATGATCTATTTAATTGAGGTTATTGTACTGCGATGCGAAAGAAGATAAAGAATAACTACTAAAGAGTATTGATTGGTCATCACTGCCGCTGCCGCAAGAATCTAGGGAATCTTAGAAAATATAATAAGCAAAATTTTAACCCCTTTCGAACAAAAAAAGAATTTTACAAATCCGTCTCTACATATGACAGAGTTATGCCCGAACATACATAAAAATATATAACTTCATAAATAAAAATTAATGTTTGTATGTGGGTCCTCTATGCGTTTCGAAACCATTGATTCGATTGTGATGAAACTTTAGCGGGTTGATCTGCCTGCGTCTGCAAAGGTTTCTGATCCCAAAACTCACGCGGGTGAAACCGCGGGGCACGGCTAGTAATTTATAAACATCCGAATTGATAACCTCTTCCTTTTTGAAGTCGGTTAAAACACAAATTATCACTGCTACGAGTAAAAACAAGAAACCAGGTAATCGACCTATATCTAATTGTATATTTTCACACCTATTATTTAACCTTGTACCGTATATACCTACTTTGACCGTGTACGCAGGTTGTTAATCTGTTTAATTTTTCTCTCTCTTTCATACATACTGAACGCCACATAAGTCAATCTCTGTCGTGTTATGGTTTTGCAGCGTACTTCAGGACAGCTGAGAGGTAGCGACGCGTTACCATGGCAACCATTGATCGGCCTCGCCATTTTGGATGCAGTCGTCTGGTCGTCTGTTAATACTTGTGTACTAGCATGACTATATGCTTGTCATCGGCAAAGTGATTATGAAACCGCGGGGAACAGCTAGTCCTTACTTATCTATACAGATAAATAAAATTTAAGTGTCTGTTTGTAATTCCAAATTAACAGCTTTTCACTAAATGCATATGAGATACGATAATTACATAAAAAAAAAACAATTTTATAAATTTTTTCTCTGTCTGTCTGTCTGTTTGTTACAGCGGCTAGATAGATTTTAACAGGACTTTCACTGGCAGATAGCTGGTGTTATAAGGAGTAACTTAGGCTACTTATTTTTGTAAAAAAATAGTTCCTGCGGGAATTCCGAAACTTATGCGGGTGAAACCGCGGGGCACAGCTAGTTATAAATGCAAATGTGAATTTGTTCATTAATACGCTTTCACGCCTTAACGGTTCGGTCGATAATCATGAAGGTATACCTACTTTTTATGCCGTGCTTTCCGTGGGACCTCCAAAAATAACGCATTTTTCGGAACGGACGGCGGGTTGAGAAAAAATAAAAAACTAGCACAATTTTTTTTTATCAGACATTTGTGGTTGAAATTCTGAAAAAGCTTGGTTTGAGAAAAAGCATTATAAATAAAACACACTTTCTACTTGCTTGTTACGTAGATTTTTATATATTATTGTTGATTAAGATATAGGTATAAAATTGTAAAAAAAATGAGCATTTATTAATAATTGTATAATTACGCAATATTTTCATCCAACTTTACAAAACCTAGGAAACTAAACGCTGAGAACTGGTACCTTTTTGCTTGGACGCCCAGATGTAATTATTATTATGGTAATCAACATCACCATATTGTGTTGAGATAGACTGTTACTTCTCTTTGAGTTAACCTTAAATTCCTACCGTCTAGAATCCAGATAGAGCTTCGTTAACAATCGACGAACGCATGTCATTTTCGTCTATCATCTCAAGTCCCAGGATCAAATCGTCTTCAAAGTTAATTTTGCAAAGAAACTAAGTATAGCATTTTTGATAGATTCGTTCCGGTTTTCGTCACCATTTCTTAATCGAAGAGGTCCCTTGGTGCCTATCTGTGCTTATCAATATTCTAACCTTTCTAACATAATGTTGGCGTTTTATGTGTATCGAGTAGTATCAACACAGTTAAGTGTCCACATAAAAACAGCTGTTTAAGACCGCGTAAGGGGAATGGAAGTCATAAATTTTAATGTTTAATTTCTAGGTTTGGAGCCGCGTGTGGTGCTTGGGGCACTCCACAGCGGTCAAGGGCGCTTCCCGATGCAGTGCTAGCGTATTTAACTAAAGTACAGCTTGAATACAATGTATCAGGGTAAATTTTAAACGAAAGATTACTCCTCTATTGCAAATAGGTAAGCTATAATACAATATAATATTTATAAACTAAATTCACACGAAATGTTTCGTCAGTGACGAAAACTCTATCAGATAATAAAAAAATAGCTTTATTCAATAGCATGGCAATAGTACATACATAATAATTATGTATATTACATCAAAGTGTTTAAGGAACTTGGGTGGTTGGGTGGTTATACTCGTAGTTAAAAGGCTAAGGTGTGCTTACAAAATTAACACAGTAAGCACCTTAATACCTACTGAGGATTTCTTTGGATCACCTTATATGATATATTATTTTCTTTCAAGTTGAAAAAAACATCCTCAGTCGATTAGCTGATATGAACAGAGATTATGAAGCTAACTGCTAATTATTTGGTTACCTACCGGCAAAGTTTTTGTCTCCTTCTTATGCACGTTTTGTAAGAGTTTTAAGGTTAAATGTTAAGTTTAAAGTAGTGATGGCTTTAACGTCATAGCGACATTAACCACTAAGCCAGTCTGGCAGGGAGCTGTCTAACAAGTAAATGCTCGGGAAAATCTCAAGCAAGTGGATTTCTCAGACGCATTATACATAATGTAATATTATTTTCCCTTTGCGTTGGATGCGGTAGCGGATTGTCGCAGACAGCGAGATTAAGAAGGTATACAAACCTAAAGAGAGATCTATAAAGTCGTGAGAACTCCATTGCTACCAGAAATTCTATCTACACTTAAAACAACATATTATTATATCTATATTATAAAGAATACACTAAAAACGAAGAGCGAAAGAAAAGGCATTTCTCTTTAGTTTCCAGCAAAAATGATATCTAACAAAAACTGTTTCAGTTACGACTTCCGAAAACTATACATTTCATTACACTTTAAGGGTTGCGTTTTAATTTTATTTCACTCGCAGCATAATTTTATTTTCAATGTTCAGTTTTTTCTTAGTTTTGCTATATTATTACTTACCTACGTAGCTATATACATATTTTTAGAATTTCACGAAGATTATGTTTTGCTTTTATAATACCTACAAGAAGATCCGTTGACTGTTAAATGTATCCATGAACCATGATAATGACATAGTATGTACCTGTGCTTAACGTTCGGTCATTTACAAATAAGCAATTACGCACTGCATTGCGTAAATCAGTTGTGTTAACGAAACAACGATGGGAAACGAGATAAGCCGCGTTCACACCACAGATAACGTTGCAACAGGCACGGCTGCAACGCCCCTGCATCGATAAGGGATGCATTGCACGCAAGGTAGGTATTTCCTCAGATACCTACCTTGCCTTATTATAAGGATGAAACTTTCGCCACCCGCTATAAAAAATCGTATCCTCTGAGATATATTATTATAAGAAATCGGTAGTATGTAACACAGGTAAATTTGCAAAGAATATAAAATAAAATTATTTACACCAATGATATTATAACATCACTAATTTACACAATATTACATATATTCTAATACCGATTTCTTTTTAAAGAAGATTAAACGCGTAGGTATGTACTTAGATAAATAACCTCAATAAAAACAAAATATTCTATCGCCCTCTTTTCTACTCTATATCTATCTAAATAATCTCATCACCAAGTGCAAAATATTTCAATTTGCTGACGACACGTGTCTCATTTCAGCTGACCGAAACATAGATACTGCCAGAGAAATCTTACAGGAGGAAATTGACTTACTAGCCAAATGGTCACATGATATGGGGCTTGTGCTTAACATAGACAAGACGAAACTAATGCACGTAAGATCAAGCCAAAATACATGCAAAGAAAATATTACCATTATACTACACTCTCATAACTGTATGCACGAAAAACATCTAGATCATTGTGACTGTAAGCAAATCGAACAAGTCGATCATCAAAGATACCTTGGGTTGACTATTGACAATAGGTTTACATGGAAGATACACATTGATCAGATCTGCAAAAAACTTAGAGTTCTCTTAGCAAAATTTTGTCAACTAAAAAATAAAGTACCTTATTCAACTCTGCTTACAATGTATTTTGCTTTGGTGGACTCTCTGATATCATATGGCATAACTAGTTATGGGCGTACGTTTAAAACGCACATAGATGAAATATACAATTTGCAGCTAAGAATTCTGAAAACAATTGTCAGTAAAAAAATCAAAGATAAATTCAAAGCCAATGATTACAGAGATTTATTTAAGTTCTGCAAAGTTATACCAGCCAATAAGAAAATGGAATATCACATCACAATAGAAGAATTTGAAAAAATTGATACCCTTAAAAAGGTCACTTATTGTAAACAAACGAGACAAGCAAATAAAATAAAAATAGATACAATAAAATATAATAACTGTTATGGAAAAAGAATTACCGAAAATGTGCTGGCTTCAATACTAAACGACATACCAGACCAGACAAAAAGTGAATTTACCATTAAAAATATAAAATATAAACTAAAATCATATATATTTAATAATTTATAAGGCTCAAAATGGTTTGTCAAGAATAGCTTGCCAACGTGTATGCATAATTTCATGATGATCGGTAAAGCTGTTAGGGCCTGTAAGCTTAATAGGCAGACAGACAGACAGACATAATTATTTTCGCATATTTAATATTAGTATGGATTGCTAATTTATAAAATTAAATTGCTAACAAAAAAATCAACCTGTATATGCGATGACTTCCTCATAAATGACTTAGCGGGTAGTAATAAAAATTAAAAATGAGGTACTTATAAATATCGTAACATTCCTTTATTATATAGAATCTTTGGTAATATTGTATTTTAAATAACACAGATGACTGCTATTGCGCAAATACAAACTCGAAAGAGCTTAAATGTGCGCTGTAATAATCAACGGTATATTGTAACTTTTATTGATTAATAAATAAAAAAAAAAAAAAAAAATAATAATGTAACTCGTAATTTTCAGTGAAATAAATAAATTTTTCACTTCAATATTAATGGTCAAAAAATACGTTGCTTTTCAGAGTTCCATGAAATCACAATCCACACTAAAAATGTCCCAGAGCTCTATATCAAAATACAAACTGACTATTCCGTGGTTTTTCTTCGGAAGATTTGGACCTAATCCTATACTAGCTAATCCTTTTTTTTGGTTATCTTCGGTTATCCATTCTGCTCTGCCGTAAATCGCTTTTTTTCAACAGTAAGGCGTAAGTACTAAATAAATCGTACAATAAATGAATTCGAGACGTGATCGTGTTATGAACGACCTTTGGTAGAATGGGCTGATAAATTTTTAAATACCATTTTTATTTTATCTAAAATTAAGATCACGGTTCGTAAGAGTTTTTCTCTATCTCTTATAGTTTAGAATTTCCCCATACTGACCCGAAAAAAAAACTCACCGATAAATTTTACACGTGACATGAATCATTGAGAACCAACGCAGATTTTTTTTACAATTTGAAAAATAAATTGAAACCAATGGTCGAGACAGTGTTAAAAAATCACAAGGGCGCGGCGGAGTTGCGGGCTAGATCTTCTTTACAATCTAATATTAATAATCTTAATATATATAAATCACGTGTCACGTTGTTTGTCCGCGATGGACTCCGAAACTACTGAACGGATTTTGATAAAATTTTGTAACCATTTATAATATGGTCCAACTTAAAAGATAGGATAGTTTTTATCCCGGAATTCCCGCGGAAACTCCGAAATCACCGCGGATGAAATCGCGCAGGACAGCTAGTTTTAATATATATAAATTACGTGTCACGTTGTTTGTCCGCGATGGACTCCTAAACTACTAAACGGATTTTGATAAAATTTTGTAACCTTTTATAATATGGTCCAACTTAATAGATAGTATAGTTTTAATCCCGGAATTCCCGCGGGAACTCCGGCACAAACTACTGTCGGGGTACAAAGAAGGACATAGAGTACTTTATTCCCGCAACCTCCGCGGGAACTCCGAAATTATCGCGGATGAAATCGCGGGGGACAGCTAGTACAGTATAAAATGAAGTCGCTTCCGCTGTCTGTTCGCGATAAACTCAAAAAGTACTAAACGGATTTTGATACAGTTTTCACCGATAGATGGAGTGATTCACGAGGAAGGTTTATCCTGGAATTCCCGCAGGAACTCCAAAATTACCACGGGTAAAACTTCAGGGGAAAGCTAGTAAAAGATAAAATAAAAATGTTCGAATGTATAAATGTAGAGCATTATACTGGTTTACATACCACCTCAACTCTGACTGAATTTCAGCATCAACTCACCTGAAACAAGCAAACGCATGTATTAATAATTATTTATAAGTACGTAAAATATCTAAAGCACAAAAAATATTTTAATGCTTAAAATTATGAAGTATCGAATCCAAGGTAAGTACCCATAGTGTAGGCATAATTGAATGAGATTTGATTGGATTAATATAAAGGTTACTCCAATGATGAATAGGTACTTATAATATCACTGGGTTAATCTCTAATAAAATTGTACATAGGTTTCATTAATTGAACATTACAAAATATCTATATATTTTTAATAGTACCTAGTATTATTATGACATAGTTCAAGTTCACTTGATTAAGTTTTATCACTACATTATATAAGACCTGTTACAATACTTATTCATATAAATATATTGATAAAATCCTTTGAAACATCCGATGATAACATAAAGTAGATATCATAATTCGGTAGTAAAATTTCGCAAGTTTTTAAAAATATAAGTAAAACTAATGACCTGCAATTTATTGAAATTATAATCAAGCATGGACTCTACACGTAGACGACTGTTGTTCCACCTTTTTCTGATATTTCTTAAAGAAGTAAGTTATAATCATTTATATGTTATTATGGATTATTTATGGCATATCCCATCTAGTTCTATCGATAGCTGTTCTACCCTAGAAATTGTAGCCGCTATCTGTGGTTTTGAATTAAATTGAATTTTGTTTCATTGAAAACGCTTTTATTTAAAATTGATGCTACCTATCTTATATCTGAACCCTGAACATTTATTACACTGTCTTTATGGCATATTAATATAGGTTTACGTATGTTTAATATAGATATAGACTATAATATAATAATTTATTTCAATAGGCTAGTTTCCTAAATTTTTTTTTTTAGTCCGTTTTGTAGATTATTAAAAAATATTGGACACGTATTTTTTTATTTTTTATGTAACCAAAAAATAACGGAGATATATCAAGTCGAAATTTCACATGACGTCACGCCTCGCTACAGTTTGTTCGCACGTTATAGCGAACTGTGACATCACGAGTCCCCCACCCTAAACTTTAATGCGCTTTATCTATGCATATTTCCATTATTTTAAAAAAGCAAAAAATACGTGTCTTTTATTTTTTTATTATCTAACTGACGGACTAAATAGAATTTCGATTTTTTTACCCAGGAAACTAGCCTATTAATATAAGAACACTTTTACCTGTCGTTGCCATAAAAAAATTGCTTCTAAGTTTTAAGGCCGTCCTTTGTTACTTTCTTTTAATTTGTAAATTTTATTTTATATCTTGTTGGTGACACTAAAGAATATTTGATTTGATTGGTATTGTACCATTAAAAGGTTTTTAATATGTTCTGTAGTTTTTGAGTGATGGTAGTTAAAACAGACAAACTTCGTTTAGAGTAGGTTCGATTTGAAGAAGCGATACGTATAAAATAAATACCTGTATGATTAACCTCTTTCGTTGACTTTAACTCACCTAGCCACTAATACATAGTAATTGTGTTTTTATGCAGGAGTTGCGTGTGTACAGTCAAAACGTGACTCCGAGAGGAAGTCCACAGTCATCAGCAACGGTTGTAAATAATAATTCTAATGGAGAATACGTTAACTACAATATAAACCAAGGAACGCCGACGCCAAAACTTATGAATACATTATTAACAGTTGCAGCAACCAAAGGTGTACTTCCCGAAATATTGCCAGCGTTGAAAGGAACAGTGATATCGGATAATACGCAACAATCTCCATATCTTCCTGAAGGAACAGAACTAAATTGGAATTTATTTCAAAATCAACCATCAAAAACATATATTACAACTAATATTCCTAATTATTCTTTTCTACCAGAGCCAATATCATCGAACACGTTTCCAACCTCGGTTTCACCCTCGGTGTCTTGGTTAGGACCGGATATGTTTACCGTATCAAATCCGACACTTAGTGGGCAATCAAGTTTATTTACTTCAGGTATACCGTCCTACGATATTTCTCCCTCATATCAGAATAATCAGCCTTCTTTCTCCAGCTTGCAATATCAACCAGTGGACACTCAAACTAATAACTATCCTTTCGCTTTGAGTACCTTAACAGAATTCAATCCTATGCAACAGAATATGCAGACAAAAGAAATACCTGCAGTAGTTCAGGCTGATCAATCCCTCCCGCCGGTACGCGAAGTAGTAACAGAAAACTCACAACTAGATAGCCTTCAAACTATTGTAACAACCGACGATAATGGCCAAAAACTGCCTGTACAAATCCACATCCACATGCCATCACCAAATATGTCTACTCCAAAAATAGCTTTTGTGTCCTTAACACCGGCTAATACTCCAAACTCTCGAGCGACAGACGATTTACCCGTATTTGAATGCCCCCCTCAGCCTATTATAATAGAGAGCTCTAAATCGAAATCGAAATTATGGCTTCCAATATTGCTGATGTCATTACTCTCTAACGATAATGGCCGCGGGTGCTGCGGTTGCGGGTGTTCTTGCTTTTGTAACAACTCAGCCAATGACGTTCCGTTCCGTTCCCTATAACAATCCCAATGAGTAACCCCGTTGTTGCTACGGGAAACTATCGCTCTTAAACAAAAAGCGATTCATGTGGATAAGTTATTGATAAAATTAAACACACATGTGTGTTGCGAAACATGTGTGTGGAAGTAAGTACTTAGTAATTTATTAAACAATACAATACAATAAAATAACGTACGAAAAGTTGTATGTAGGTACCTATAATAATAGTAGCTTCGGTGATAATAAAGTTATTTTATGAACTGTATAAATTTCTTTGTTTTTTAACTTTCACCTTGCTTAGATAAAATAAAATTGTTGCGAGAATAATATTGCCAATCACCTTTTGTTGTAACGACTCACGTGAGATAAGAAGCATGAACAGCTATACTTCTGAGAATGATTATATAACAGTACTTGTGATAATCTGATTACTAAATTTGTCTCGAGATATTGATTAAATGCCACGAGACTATAAAATCATGAATCTTTTTCTTATTACTTATTATCGCTATTGTATCGCTGTGGTGATTGCATATCTATGGAATAATAAAATAATTTCCATAGTCGATCAATCGATTATACCATCTCAATAATATTATAATAATAACGAGACAAAATATGAGATTATTGCCAATA
The DNA here is from genome assembly GCA_907165275.2 of Zygaena filipendulae. Taxonomy (NCBI): domain Eukaryota; kingdom Metazoa; phylum Arthropoda; class Insecta; order Lepidoptera; family Zygaenidae; genus Zygaena; species Zygaena filipendulae. The sequence goes on from OU015651.1 coordinate 10,878,678, forward strand.
CACCTCTTTACTTTTGTTATAGCAACACTTAATATTTTCAAGGTATGTAGCAAAATAAATTTTAAAAGATCAATATTATGTTACCAACAGTTATGTCATAATGTTTCAATAGTTTAAAAACTTTATAGGGCACAGAAGTATCATGTCAAGCCGCCCATCCAGCGTACTACGGCACAGGTGTGCCTGTGTTGTACGAAAATCAGGACGAAGATGACCTTGGAATACTATTAACACTTTTACTACTAGCTGGAAGAAATAGAAATGGCAATAACGGAAACTGCGGTTGTGGATACTGCAGTCGTGGGAATAGTGGTAAAACTATACCGATACCATTCCCCATCCCCATTCCGATGAACAACGTTGTTATGAGAAAACATGGTGACATTGACGATGAAGGGGACTATGATGATACTGACACAACGGTATCAAAAAAAGCATATAACCCTAATGCTGGCAATAATAACTCTAGAAATTCTAATACCACAACTACAGTTGAAACAGTCAGTGTTCACCACGAAGATTACGACTACAAATCTGAAAATTACTATGAGTGATTTTCTCAACATATTACTGACGAGTATTAATATAGTTAAAAGATTTTCGCTGTAAATTTATAGACAGTATTTATTTATTAAATTAAAATTTATTGTTACATAATAAACAGTATTGAAAACTACTCTACTCTTTGGATTCATTTAACTTGTCAGCTTGTTGTTAGCTACTCTAACTTTGTGGGATGGGTGAGTGATAATTCACAAAGGGCACAAAAGATATCTGGACACTGGCATCAAACCTCCGCTTTTTTGCATGACTGGCGAAAATTCTATCGCTAGGCTACCATGAACCTTATGCTGCAGTAAAATAAAACATATGTATAGAAAAATGTCAAAATAAAATAGTATCTAAAATATACAATTTTTTATTACTATTATAGTATTAAAATATATAGTTATTACAGTACAGCATTACAATAATGAGTAATAATGAGTAATAGATACGCTGTCTTCGTTACACAGCATCCAGTTAGTAAAAACCCTTGTTTTTTTTCTAGGTATAGGTAGGTATTATGTTATTATAATAAGCCTTAATAGAAATTATCACCATACAAAAATAGTATTTTATCGATACCCTTTACGATTTTTCACCTCTACTAATAGTCGCAAAAGTTAGTAGGTACTTTTAACGTTGATTCTGAATCTCTCTTCATTTTCCTCTTAATAACTTGAAAGATTTTGAGTTTGAGTTACTTGAGTAAAGTTTACGTGCTTTAGGTTTTTAAAATGCCAATGTGGGGTGTTCTTAATGGACTTTCAAAAGAAATTATAAATATCCTTTATTATTTTATACGCTAAAACCTAATAAATAAAAATCATATAGCTTACAAAACAATCATGGTCATGCGGTATCTGAAAAAAATGCGGATATACAACGTGTTAATGAATTAACTGAGAACCTGATACACCCCATTTAAAAAATAAACAATAATATGATTAAAATATATCTTATGCTGAAAAAATTTATACTTTAAAAGTTATTCAACCTTAGTTTGGAGGTGACCTATCTACGAAATTCCAAGCGCTACACCCGCGCCTACCGCTTAGAATTTTTTTGCTGCGGGCGGCGTTCGCGCCAAATATTGTATTATAAATAATTTAGATATGAACAAAATTTTAACAAAAAAATCAAAACCGACTTCCAAAAACACAAAACCAAAAAGCTAAAAATAAAAAACCGATTTAATCCAAAAGACAAAAACACACGTAATATTATTATTGGTTTGTGCTACCACTGATCGGTTCGAATTCGGTGACAAACCCGCTGGTGTCTGCCCACTTGGGTTGTTCTGCTTACGAAGAGCTGGTGGCGGGAGTCGACTGAGCCCATCTACCCCCTCCATATTTGACTTGTCACCGATTATCATATCTTATAACTTATCTTATCTTATCTTTACTTATCTTCTTCATATAACTTGCATATCTGTCTTTTATGGGTCGATCTGTTGGAATTTTTGTACACTTTAATTCACAAAACCTGCACCAATCAAAGGAAGGTGTAATGCATATAATATACATACGTATAGCAAAATCACAAATACATTGAGAGCAACCCCTGCGGCACAATAAAGCTAGTAGATATCAAGCTTGTTTCCGTTAACGATAAGTGCCGGATTATTAATGGACCAATTATTATTATTAAGCCTTTAAAAATAATTTATATTTGTGGTTTTTTTTTTCCGAACCTCTTTTTAACCAGTTAGGGTACCTACTGTTAAAGAAATTGGCAGGTCGAGAACAAAATAGAGAGTAGGAAGGGTCTGTTCTTACCGAGACCAAGAAAACTTAAGCAGATATATGGGGGTAGGTAATGTTTATTTTATGAGTATGACAATTAAAAGATACGATAGTAACTACTTTGAAAAGTTTCGGGCTTTACATATGCGGCGGAAATTGCAGTTTGCCTCTCGTTTGGGAATTAAAGTACCTATTTAATGAATATGTTTTCTCGTAAGTATGGTATATTAAAAAAAAAAAAAAAAACAATCCCTGATCAGCCGACGAGACGATAGGTCATGGTCCTGCAATGCCCTGTTATAAGATCAGCGCAGCTAAGATGCGCGCCACGATATGTTTATCGAACGAAAGATAAAACAATGAACAATGAATAAATAAAATTTAAAAACTGTTATTGAATTTAAAATATAAAAAGGTCATATCACTAGCTGCTCCCGGCGGTCTCCGCGGGTACTCTATGAACCCGACCTATAAACTATTAACCTGTCAAATTTTAACTTCATAGAAAGTAGTTTTTGAGAATTTCTTTAATTCGCGAGTGACCTTTCGATATAGGTAATATCAAAAGAAACAACTTTGTACAGTACCAATTTCATCCCAGTGTAGATTTTCACACAAGTAGAATGTTATTGTCGGCTAACATATTGCATAATTTTACAAGTAGGTACACTGCAGGCTGCAGCAGTAATATATTTACATATCTACCTATTCTATCAAACCAATCACGTAACTTAGCGATAAGATAAAACAAAGTATGTTGTAATTTGTTGAGAAATCTCTGTATTACATAACTTTCACTATAATCTTGATGACAGAAAAAAATATAATTGTATAAAATGGTTATAAAATTTACAGTCTTACACACAATCTTATTACAGCATGGTGTTAGCCAGACTTCCAGTGATCTTTGCATTCGCGATATATTTCACAAAGGTAAGAAGACTAATTAGGTTTCATGAGATTACACCATTCAAGAAATATTTTTTTTTATTTTTTTTTGTAACATAAATTCTGCTTTTTGTTTTTGCAGACTACAAATGGACAACAATGCAGCTGTGGGAATAATTTAAAACTTTTATTAAATAATGGCTTACAGTCCCAACAAATACAAAAGAATTCTGGCTCCATGTCGGTTTCAAGCGATTCGCTAAATCGAAATGTGATGCCGGAGTCAAACATAAAGCAGCAAATGAAATTTCAACCACAATTTAATACTAATCAGCAAAATCCACATGAGGCTTCTAACAACTTTCACTTGCTAATGGGCCCGCAAAGTACACCTCAGACGACAAAGATCCCGCTAAGTACTCTAAATATTGTGAACGGGAAATTAACTTTAGCTCCAACAGGATCAATTTCGGACCCTCAATTTATATCAGCTGTGCAATCTTTAAAAGCTAACTCTTGTCCTTGCGGAAATCAACGAAATAGTATTGTCACTGTCTCTAATACTCCTGATTCATCACAACTAACAAATTCTCAATCTAGTTCTCCTTCAATCGTTTTAACTGGCTCAACTGGAATAACAAATCAACCTTCTCCGATTACATTGAATTTGATACCAAATGTTTTATCCTTCCAAACTAATGAGGCATCTACAAAAAACATACCAAGACAAAATTCATTTCAAAATTCTGTGTTTACTTTCCAACATCAACAATCTAACAATCAGCAGCCACTGACATTTAATATTATCCCAAGTTCTCCATCCAGCCAAAGCAATACAGGAACGCCAAACAATTTGTCGAATATTATATCGAAGCAAACTAGCAGTGCAACTATTCCAAATCAGCCAACGAATAACCAACAGTCTTCACAAACTATACAAATTATTCCAAATTTTTCAACTCAAAACAGTTTTTCACCTCCAACGAATTCACAGAATACCATGACAACTGTACAAGAAAAGGGGCCGTTAAATACACCATGCCAAATATTTTTCAAACAAAATTCGGATGACGTAATTAATAATCAACAAATACCTCTTCAAATTCAAAGTCCACTTTCACCACAGAATTTCCCATTTTATACCCCCCTGTCTTCAACTTCTTCTAATACATGGAATTCAGGTCAGAAATCAAAGCAGAAGTCATCTTCATATCTCAAATCATTGCTACCACTCATCATAAACATATTGAAACAAAAAAGTAATGAGGAATGTTGTCACCATTGTAACTGTGCATGCGTTAACAATCAAAAGTCTAATAATAATCAGGACGCACCGACGATTTCCAGCGGCTACTCAAGTCAAATCAATTACGGCCAAAATCCCAAAGGTGATTCACCTGCATTTAACAAGAATTCTGAAGAAATGGAAAATGATATTCCTTCGGAAAATCGAAGGAGTGAGAAAATTCAGGATAAAAATATGAACGCTGATGGCTCAGGACGCACCGGCGCGGATAACTCAGATTACGAAAATTCTCGAGAAGATGACGGTTAGAAATTTAATCAAAGCTAGCTAGCGTTACTTTTCTTTCGTAATTTTATTTATTTATTGTAATATTGGATTAATTATCTAGTTTTTATTTTTGGTAAGACTGTAAAAATAAATTAAAAAACTTTGATATAATAATCAATTGTAATTTTTTATTGACATCCTTCGAATATAATACTGGTATGGTTCACCGTAATATAACTATAGAGTACCTACAGGTACCTAATTATAATTTTGATAAAGAAATCTTACAACGTGAAGCTCGGGATTCTGTTTTTAAATGTGATAACCACCCACGTGAGATCCGAATTCCCGCAGGAACTCCAAAATAGTCTAATTTACTCCTTATAACATCTTACATAATTAGCAATGAAAGTCCCATCAAAACTGGTCCAACCGTTTGGGAGAATCACCCGCATGAGTTTCGGAATTCCCGCAGGAACAATTTTTTTAAAATAAAAGTAGCCTAAGTTATTCCTTATAACATCAGCTATCTGCCAATGAAAGTCCCGTTTGAATCGATCGAGCCGTTTCAGAGATAAACCAAAAACAAACAGAGAGACAGAAAAAAATTGAAAAAATATTTTTTTATGTAAGTACCGTAGGTATATACTTTCATATGCATTAAATGAAAACCTGGAATTACAAACAGACACTTAAATTTTATATATCTAGGTATATTAGGTATGTATGTATAATTAGATGTATAGATGTAGGTATAGATAATAGTTAGGTACGTCAATTATTATTAACACCGGTGGTGTACCGGCTCTAAAAGATAAAAGAAAAGATAAGAGAAATTAGATATATTTTTACCGAGAAACGAGTGTACAAAGGATCAATCGTATTGCTTGATGACGAAGTAATACGATAATGATTGCATTGCACTGGATTAGTTTTCCAATCATCGCTGATGTAGAGTCAAAATTGATTTTAATGTAGAGTATTTGATGGTGCCTTATCCTTATTTTATCCTTTTATAAACTACTTAAATCAATTCATTACTAGCTCGCAGCTTCACCCGCGGTAATTTCGGAGTTCCCATGGGAATTTCGGGATAGTACGGGAAGTACCCTATGTCACTCAGGACTACCGTAGCTTCCTATAAGTGAAAGAATTTTCAAAATCGTTTCAGTAGATCCAGAGACCCCCCTAAAACGCAACGTCACAAATACACAATTCACAAACTTTTCCTCTTAATAATATTAGAGCCTAGCTGTCCCGCGCGGTTTCACCGGCGATAATTTCGAAGTTCCCCCATAATTGTTCCATACAAACTTTGCAACCCCTTTTCATCCCCTTAGGGGTTGCATTTTCAAAAATCCTTTCTTATCGGATGCCTACGTAATACCTAGTATAGTATTATTATCTGTGGTCATACTAAGAACACACCCTCCAAGTTCCAGGTCTCTACGATTAGCGGTTTAGGCTATGCATTGATCCGTCAGTCAGTCATTCAGGACAAAGCATTTTATATGTATTATATTACAGCACCATTGGTGTAGTGTTAAGGTAAGTGACTGATGAAATTTAGTATACACGTTGTCAGGTATACATAGAAGGACATAGGGTACTGTTATACCGGAATTCCCACGGGAACTCCGAAATTACGGCCGAAGAAATTACATTAAATTTCAATTTATTAACTACATTTTCATTTGATATCCGTGTCAGATAAAGGATTTTAGTCAGGGATTTTGAATATTATTTTTTTCGATTAAACTTACGTATACAGTAAAGAGCGTGTTTAAGTTTTAATAGCAGTAGATAGGTAGGTAGCAGTAGTAATTTTGTTTAGAACCTATTCTCGTCTTACCACAGTATTCAAAAAGCATTGATTTTCGATCATGACCTTAATCTTGATATAAAAATACATACCTATAGACGCCCGGACACATACAAAATAACTGATTCGAGTATACTTTCCCACAAGTAAAGAAGTTAGACGGCCGGCTTGTACGTACACGTGTTGTGCGTGTGTGTATCGTAACGAGAGCTGACAGTAACTGTCAGCTGTCAGTGAAAAATTGTCACATGCAGATTCTACATGTGACGATTGTTCACCGGAACTACCACCAAACTTTCGCGGGGTATGAGAAGGCATGAAATTCTTGGGGGCGGAGATTGTGGCCTCTTTACGTAGTAATATTTAATTTTTTTGTCTCAAAATCGTAATACTTGGTAAATACTTAACCAAGAAATATATATTATTTGTTCGCTCGTATAACTTGGGAAATGTAGGACTGTAGGTACCTAGGTACGGTACGGTAGGATATACGCAATGCGGTAATCACTGACTTGACTGAATTCGTTAGGTAAATTGAGTTAGCTAAAAGTTACAAGATGTTTACCTATGTATTTACGTTACTGAATTAAACAAATTTATTGAAATAAATAATAATCTTGCAACGACAAATTAAACTAACTCAGTTTTTTTTTATCGGACCTTAACCAGTTTAGGTAACAAGTATAAAAAGGACAAACCTATTGTGATGTCGGTAAAAAATCAGAAAAGGTGTGTATATATTTTATGAAAATATAAAGAATATATTTGTTAATTATTCGTGTTTTGTAAATCTTTTACAGATATTATTTAATTAAAAAAACGTGTAAGAGTATATTATAATGGCTTCATTACATGTCTCAATGTAACAATGTTACTACCAGTTTAATAAAACTTACCTACTAAAATATTATAATATAACATAATAAATATAAATTACCTTGACATTACATTATTTGCAATTACGAAAATAATTTCATTACAGATAATTACGGAATAATTAAAGAATTACTGCCGATATAATAATTCTGTAATATTCCTGATATGAATATAAAAGAATGTGATTTCTAAACCGTAACGCATATTTTCAGAAAATATGGCATTGGTATGCTGGTTTTGCTGTCTCATTTTAATAAGCAATTTTAATGTAAGTTAATGAAAAAAATATAGAACATTCTTTTGAGACAGCACTGTAAAAGCAACCGGAAAATATTATCTTTTTTTATATAAGGGATAATTATTTATTTGAATAATATATATGTATAAATAAAATTATACTGCACATACGTATACTTGACTGACTGACTTGAATTTCGGAGAAACATTGCGGGATCTTGTATATTTTGTATTTATAAAACAAAATTTTATTAACAGGTGAACATCGCGCAAGAGAGGTTTAAAAACTCCGGATATAACACATCGCCTAATCCACTTATAATATCCAAATCTAAATCAGATGATAGCCTAAGAACCATACTGCCTATATTAATGTTATTGCTTGCGGACAATGGAATCGGTGGCTCTGGAGGTGGGTGCGGATGCGGAGGCAGATGCGGAGGTTGTGGATGCGGAGGTTGCAGATGTGGCAGCTGTGGATGTGGCAGCTGTGGAAACGGAAATAATGGTGGAAATTTCATCCCTATTCCCTATCCTATTCCTATACCAATGAACAATCCTGTTTTTTATTAATCACATTAGTTATTAGTTTTTTGTTACTTGTGTTTTACAATTTATCGATAGATAAGATCGAAGAATAAAAGTTTAATTTGTTTTTAAAACTTGGTTGTGCATTTATTGAAGATTATAACCAATGAGAGACAAACAATCGACCATATTCGGTACATTTATCGCAAAAATTCTACTCGGGTCCAAGATCGCTTCATAGAATAAAATAGAAGAAGTATCCACTTGTTTCTCTGAGACAACCGCTAGGTACTTATTTTTCATTCCCGATGATTCTTTGGTGGCGTAGAATTCAACCGCAAACCGGAGTCCCCAAAAGATCCCTTCATTGCTAAATCGTACTCGTAATACTATCTTATTGAAGAACCAGAAATAAATTTGGCTGAAATTGGAACTGAGACATTTTATTTAAATCACTACATAGTTTATAACAAAGTCACTGCCCGCTGTCTGCCTGTCCTTATGTATGCTTAGAAATATTTAAAACTATGCAATGGATTTTCATGCGGTTTTCGCCAACGGATAAAGTGATTCATAAGGAAGGTTTATATCTATATTTTATCCTAGAATCCAAATCGTTAGAACCGGTTCCTAGTTAAAACTACATAGATATATATTTATATACAATATATATCGGGTGTGACAGTGAGGTAAGTAAAGTCATATCACTTTTTCGGTGTTAATCATACTTACTACAACTTGATACTGGTATTTAGTTCAAAAACTTCCTCTAAACTACCTAACCAATTTAACAAATATTATTAAAAACTACTTACCTATGTTCGCAATAAAAAACATATCATGACACTAATGAGCTCATGAATTGATTAAAAGTGATGAGTTCGAGATCGTTCGTTTCAATTTATCAGTATTGAGGTGCAGACTGCAGAGAAAAAATTATTACGATAAACTAAGCAAATTTTGGGACGTTTCATTGTATATTAGCGGTTTAGTCACTAGTGTCAAATGACTATAGATAATATTATAGATCAAAGAGATGATTTTCAAATATGTCTATTGTATATACCTAGGTACCTATCTGTAACATCCATCTTTCAAAATACAAACAAAAATATTATAATTTAGGATTTTTGAGAGTAGGTACTTATGTAATTATTTAGTTAGATTAATTTTATTAATTCTTGACAAACAAAATTATTTGGTTACCGTTACTAATCGTCTACAATTAATGGTAAAAATCAAACAAGCCCGTCCACGTCACGGTTGACCTAGGACTCTTGATTTGGGGACGGTAAATTTAATTCTGCAGCTTCAAAGTATATAAAGGCCAAGAAAGTTAACCCTCCTTGGAGATAGAAAATTGCAGCGCATCCGGATTACCATCGCTTTAAGCAAACCTACTGTATGTTTATATCTAAGGTTCTTTTCTTTTGAGAAATTCAAGTGAAATTTTTCGTTATATTGCGAATGTTCGTCTAGGCCAAGTCTAGGCCCTAGGGCATGGGGTCAGGCCGGCAGGCACTGAGTAAAAGAAGAGACATTTTGAGTAGGTGTATATCTTTTTATTTACTATCTCAAAATAAATCAGCCTCGAAAAATATGCTTACCCTAACACGAAAACACTTCGAATAAGCACAATAACTTAATTATATATACGAATACGTTTAAGAAGTTGAGAAAGTATTTTTTTTTTCAAGGTATCTATGTATTTGTAAACAAATACAATACATATGGATGGAAGAAGCATAAAGAGAGCCAAGACCATAATCATGATTAACTGGAGCTGATATTTATGAAATGCAAAAACAAAACATTATAAGCTATAGGGCTATAAAATTCTGAATTGTTTGTAATTATTTTATTCCGTCAGTTTCCAAAAGTGCATGATGTCATCACTTAATTACTAAATGATTCAAAGAACCACCTATACCTTGATAACAAAAATATTTAACCAAATCAACATGACGAAAAAGTTGTTACAACATTGTTATGACAGTCAATATTGAATTGAAACTGACATTATATAAAGAAAATTTACCGAAGAAGTCGGTCAGTAGAGAATTTAAAAAATGGGACGAGATATATTTTTATTTTGCACTGTGCTGCTTTTTTTAAAGGTATAAAAAACGAATATAATACGTTTAAAGATTTAATAAAATTAACCTATCGTTTGATTTACTATACTTTCAGGGACGCTGTGTACGTTGTCAATCTCAGTATGGATCCTCGGTTTCATCAGCGATTTCCTGCCCTTCTGCAACATCTAAGAATTCAGCAGGACCAGTTATTCCAGCGGGTCAATTCATTATACCAGCAATCATCAAGCCCTTGATCCAAATGCCTGAGTCGTGCTCACAGAACATTGCACCCACTGAAACTAACTACAAAAATAACCCGAACCATCCACCCATAGTTTTCGAGGATGATGACGACGACAACTTAACTCATCTTCTTTATTATCTTATATTTGCTTTGAACAAACGAGGATCTGGTGGAGATGGATGTCAATGTAAATGTGAAAGCGGATGTAAATGCCAAAGCAGATGCGGCTGTAACTGCGGAGGTGGAGGCAACAATGGCGGTGGAAACGGTAATACAGGGGGGCAAAGTTATGGTGGTGGACAAGGGCAAAGTGGTAGTGGCGAGCAATACAATGGTAGTGGATGTGGTAACTGTGGAGGATGCGGAGGAAACTACGGAGGTTCGAGTGGAAATGGAAATGGGGGATGCGGAGGTAGTAGCGGCGGCGGATGCGGAGGCAACGGATACAATGACAACAACAACAGCAACAACTTCAATAACAATGGTCAAAATGGAAACAGGGGCTCATTCCCCTCTTCTTTCCCCTATCCTTTCCCACCGCCATATTTTGCAGGTCCTAATGCCTATGGACCCAGCTATGACTACGGTCCGTATGACAACTCTGATAATATAAACATTCTGCAGGCACCTGGACAACCAATCACACTCAGCTTAAGACCGAATGATTACAATTAACAGAAAGCCTATGACGTCTTGTGTAATATTATGATAAAGTAGTCTATATTTATTATGCCTAGATTAAATATCGAGGTAATTATGCATTAATTTACTAACAAAGTTTTTTTACGATTTGTTAATAAAAAAATACAAATGTACTTTAGAATTCAGACAGAATACCTACATAATAATATCATACCCGGATCAGTGAAATTGTAAGACGAAACAATAAGTTACGAAATAAACAATATTTTTAATAGCGTACATAAATCTGTTTTTTCTTCTTTTTACAAATAAGTAGGTAAGTACGTAGATTTAATTATATTATTATTAGTTGTCTGATTCCAATAGTACAAGCTCTGCTTAGTTTGGGACCAGGCAAAATGGAACTGTATAATAATGACTTTTAATGGAATTATTATTTATTTAAATAAAAATTAATCCCTATTTCCCCTGGTCACGCTGGACCGATCACCATTAAATTTTGCATACTTACACGTTGCCAGGGGTACCGAGAAAAACATAGGGTACTTTTTATCCCGGAATTCCCGCGAAAACTCTACGGGTGAAACCTCAGGGAACAGCTAGTTATTAAATAAATCTTCATTCATGTAAGCATGACATGGGTTATATCATGAAGCTTGCAAATGTGAAATCGTCCAAAAAGTAAATAATGATACAAACGTTGATACGTTATGCATATCTTATGTACAAAAAGGTAGTTGTATACATAAATAGAGAAATTGTTTAACCAGAATCTTACGAAACCAATTTCACCGCAACCCATAAAGAACGTAACAGCTACACATTATTGGCTCCGCTGTTCATAAAATGGGCAAGAAATTTAAGCAACCCTCGTACGGGGTATAATGAAAAGTTTTTTATCAGTGGACAAAAGCCGTCTGAGTAATGAAAAGAACGGACTTAATTTTAGGATTGTATAAAATATTTTTTCTCTCTCTTTTTTTTTATCGGCGACGATTTATCTAATTCATACTTTTATTTGGTAGATTAAAAATTCAACTTTGGATGTATTTTTTAAATATAGCTATGTTACCTATTTTCTTAAGAAAAAAAAAATAATAAAATAGATGATAAAATTTAATTAGTTGGTATGCTACTTGTTGTTGCTTGCTGTTGAGATTCACTAAAACAAGTTTAAAATTAGGTAGGTTAAAAAATTCAAATCAAAAAAATATACTGCTTTAAATAAGAAGTCACAAGCCCAAAGTTGCGCGGTAAGTAAAAAAATAGTCTATAATTATTTGGTGATTATCTTGGGTTTGATTCCCCTATCATCAACTAGGTGCCAGTGTATAAATGTTAAAAATTAATTCAACTTAGGTACATAAAAACAAAATTTTATAGCTTTGCATAAAGCGATACGTAAATTTTAGTAGAAAAAGTAGATAATTATCAGAGATGCGTTACGGTATACCTACTGTAAAGGACTCGCAGATTTAAAAAATTTGGTTTGACCTTTCTGTAAACATGCGATGGCAAAATAAATAAAAATAACTTCTTTTTTTGAAGTCGGTTTAAAATTTAATTGATTTTGATAATTTATGTCTGTTTGTATAATTACCTACATATTATGTAATAACGAATGGCGTAAAAACTATACCAATAGAAATTAGAATTAACTTGGCATGTAAGTATGTAGTTAAGCTATAAATACGAGCCGTTTGTTTCAATTTTACAGTTAGGTACCTTCCGCCGCTTACCCACTAACAACCGCAGATATTATAGTTGAGACTGAGCGGGCAGCATCCTAGCGTATGTCATAATTTAAAATTTAAGATACTTACGTATATATAGAATAAAGAGTTCCCGAGATAATCCTGATTCGTTTACGTGAAACTGGAGGCAAATTTTGAAATCGTATCATAGGAGTTCACTTTTCAACGCTTACTAGTAGAAGTTCGGCTAGATCACAAGTCATTGTTTCAAAATTCAAAATTTCAAAAGCTATTTATTACTTAGGATTGGTTACAATCACTTGTAATCGTCAGCAGGTTCTTAGAACTATAAATTACCGTCAGTTCGGAATACGTCCTCTACTGAGAAGAACTGACAAGAAACTCAGAAATGTTAGAAAAATATCTGTAAGAAATGGATGTTTTTGGGTTTTCGCGCTATTACAAAGTAAGTAGGTATCTATAGCATTATCCTACTCACATCCTAATAATATTGTAAACGCGAAAGTTTGTAAGTATGGATGAATCATGAATGGATGTTTGTTACTCTTTCACGCAAAAACTACTGGATGGATTTTTAGTGAAACTTTACAATAATATAGCTTATACATCAGATTAACACATTAACACATTAACACATAGTCAGATTAACTTTTTATCCCGGAATTCCCGCAGGAACTCTGAAATTAACGCGGGTGAAACCGCGGGGCACAACTAGTATTTCATAAATGTACCTCTAATTTATTATATTAAATTATGACTGCAGGCTCTATGATTTATTTCTTAAATACGTGTCCTTACAATAAACAATGTGGTAAGTTTTAAGAAATAATTTGATATCGAGTGACCTAATAACACAACATTTCATATTTAACTCGCCGTTGAAACTATTTATACGGGACGTACAAAAACAATTGTTTGATTTCACAAAAGACATTTGCATAAACGACAAGATGACTCACAAATCTTTTGTTTTTATTGGAACAGTCGTATTATTACTCCAGGTAGGTAAACTTTATCAAAATAATAATATCAATAAAGAAATTATTATTAGTCACGAAGAACAAACAAATCTGGTTCTGTTGGTGAAGGAATTTTTCTAATATGATTTTTTTGCAGATACATTTGACTCTGTGTCAACCGTACGCAAGTTGTTACAGTTCGGAGCCCTACGAGCAGTACTCTCAACCGGAGTATTATAATTCTTATTATTATTCACAACCTGATTATAAATATTATAGTCAATACGTAAGTGGGTATAGCCAGCCATCATGTGATTGTGGCTACAGGCCTAAGTGTTCTTGCAGTGTTGAGTCAGGATATCAAACACTTCGTAACACTGAACCTATATTTTCTGAAAAGTCTTCAACAACGTGCAGCTGCGGATCAGACTATCCTAGTTCTCCTCAAATTGTTATATCACCACCTCCTGTGATTATAATTGAGGGGAATAGCGACAAAGGACTCGATATATCTGATATGGTATCTTTCATCTTTGCGAGTAACAATGGTGGAAGCAACAATGGAAGCCCTTGCGGTTGTAAAAAAATTTGCAGTTGCGCGAAATCCAAATACTAGATCCAGATACGAAACATTATTCTATATTCAATTTCTAATTATTCTTGTTTTACCTAATATGATATCAATATTAATTCTTGTCTTCATTGTAATTAAATAATTGCAATAACATATTTTTCTAAAGTACTAATGATTTTTTGTCATCATCTCACACACTTTGATGCAATCTGTAATGTCAAAAGCTGTACATTACATTACAGCTTTCCTTTTATTTTTGGAACCATAACCGTTGTTTGCGATGATTCGCAATAAAATCTCCTTGAACATTTTTATTCCATTTTTAAACTAAATGACATTCATACAATGATGTTCTTTTTATTAAGCTTTCAATATTTTTACGTTCAATACATATTTTTCTATTAAATTTATGAATCCTTTTCCTCAAGACTTTAAACCCAACAACCGTTTACTAAACACACAAAAATCATATTCAGTAGGTACACGGAGGTCAAGTTCCGGCAAACGCATGTAAAGTAAGTAAAATTATTACTCGATCCTATTCAACCTGTTATTGACCTTAATAACTTTGCTCTCGTTTATATTTTAAAATATGTTTAAAAGATGATACTATACATATACTTTATAAGTAAACAGTTACTTAGGTATAGTGGTTTAAGAAATGTAAGTAGATGAAGTTTGCTTCTCACTGTACACATCTGTCAATATTATAAAGCACTTCCCATGGGTTTAGAGACTTCATTAGTTTTACAAAGAGTTTAAAAAAAAATCATATCACATCTATAACAGGGTGATATTTATTTATTTATTTATTTATTTATAACACAAAAAATTTCACAGCATTACAGTAAAACTAAGGCACTGTGAAGTTAATAATACAAATACTCTAAGACTACTAATAAACTACAACAAGATAAAACCTAAAACGCTAAAATTTTTGATGCATTCATCCGCTCGCAATACCTCAAACATTCATCGCGCACACACATCCATCGACTGGCAAACAAATCACAGTCAGGAGCCGATGCGAGAAGTGCATTGAGGCAGTGTAAGGCACGGACATAGAAGAGGTTTATATAAAAAGACATAATTCACTTTTATTTTACGAGCCTTAAATTTTAGCAGAATCTTATACATAGATAGAGACTGCGGAGCGGTGTGGTATTGTGTTTTGCGTAAGCAAAATTGGTCCTATGATAGATGAGCAATGACAGTATAAGTATTAAAGGACATTGTAGATGAGTTATAAATGAGTTGCTAGATAATAACGCACTCAAATGCCAAATAGACTTCATATGATGACGGGTTTCGAACGGTTGCACCAATCTATCTTTGAAAGACGAGTACCTACCTATTGATGAGTATTTCATCAGTGTTCAGCAGTGACCGTAGTGATTTATAAATATGAAAAACTCACTACTTCGTTTATTCAAGGCATTATACATATTTGCCCATAGGAATGAGATATTTAGTTAAGTACTAAATTGTACATTATTGTCTATTTATGTAACTGATAGGTTATCAAGTCAAAGCAACATTGGTTAATTGCCATACTCGATAAAACTTGTTAATCAAGTAATAAAAGTGGCGTGACGCAAATCCACAATAGGATTTAAAAAAATTAGTTTAATGAAATGAAAAGTTGGCAAAAAAATTTTAATTGCATTTATATACGAAAAAATCTATCGTGAGTTTTAAACTAGATGGTAGAGGTGGTTAAAGGCTGCCATATACATTATTATAGCAGACTAGCTGTGCCCCGCGGTTTCATCTGGGTTAATTTGAAGAAAAAACGAACTAAAATAAATCATTGCCGGGTTCGTAGTAGTAATAGCCTTCGGCTAGCTCAAAATAAAAGATATTTTTTTGTAATTTTCAGTTGTATTTTTCACAAGCTAGGTAAGTCTAGTTCTATCTGTCAAAAAGTATTTTTAAATATCTAAAGAACAGATTATCTAAATCGTTGCAATACCCCGCTATATTTTTTACCATTTTAGCAAGCGTGATGATAATTATATAGCCTATAGCCTTCCTCGATAAATAGGCTTTCTAACACTGAAAGAATGTTTCAAATCTGACCAGTAGTTCCTTTCCGTTTGTCTTATATCTATATATAATCTTAGCGCGTTAAAGCAAACAAACAAACTTTTCAACTTTATAATATTAGTATAGATATTAGATAGTTCCAGACCCAGAGATTATGCCTACATTTTCCCTACATCCTTTACAAACTTTACCTCTTCCTCTCCATATTAGTAATTGTGGATACGTGAAACTTTTTAGGGACCACCGAAGAAATAAAGTCTATACTAATATTATAAAGAGCAAAAGTTTGTGAGTTTGTGACGTTTTAGGGGTAATCTCTGGATCTAATGAACCGATTTTGATTTTCTTTCACTTATAGGAAGTTACAGTGATCCTGAGTGTCATAGGGTACTTTTAATTCCGGAATTCCCGCGGGAACTCCGAAATTGCCGCGGGTGAAACCGCGGCGGTCAACTAGTCTGATATAAAAACAAATATCTTACTTGTACCTGCCGCAATTACAATTAGTTACCTAGTTTTTCTCGAACAAACGGTCCGTATACCTACCATAGGTACATCTCATCTGACGATGGATATAAACAGTATCGTCGGTATTCGAAGTCATAAAATTTTATTCTGTAATCGCGGCAACGCAAATATTATTAAACTAAACGTACCCCGCGGTTTTAGCCACGTGAATCATTTTTATATAACAACATTTTTCCCGACATCCGATTTAAATGAAACAAAGTCTATATGTAGCTCCAGGCTAAGCTTAATCTACCTGTGAAAACCGCATGACAATCCGTTCAGTAGATTCGGAGATTATCGCGAACAGACAAACAGACAGACAGATAGACAGACAGACAAACAGAAAAGCTTTTTTAAACTTTTTTTGTGGTTGGTTACTCTTCTTTTATCACCCCATGTCAATTTTTGTTAAAAATATTCAATGTACCTACAGAATGCGGATTCTACTCGTTTATTATAGTATAGCAGTATTCTAGATCTAGAAAACATGGCAATTCCTGAATAACCTAATTTTGAGAGACGAAGATCCTTTAAATACTTGTTTACAACCTTTTATTTGTAAATTATTTTTCAACCAGTTGCTGATCCGATCGCGATGAAAGGCGTACGAGTATGTGCCTAAGTTCGGTGATGATGCAATATGTATTATAGTACCATTAAGTTGAACCACAGATAATGTTGAACTAAATATGAAGCCGGGATGTAGGAACTGAAACTTTTTCATAGAAGAAGAAGAAGAAGAAGAAGAAAATCCACCCGGATCCGGACAGTCGAATTTGGCCTAGTTCGTTTTATTGACATGAGTAAGTACTTTCGTACAATGATAACGAGAGTTTGTAGATGTATCCAAGAAATTGCCACTGGGACTCCCTCATAACAACTGTAAAGATGGGCTCGTTTGTTTTGTTCTCACGAGTATCTTTCATTACACATGATAAAGTTTGTTAAAAAAATATTATTTACTCTTCGGTTCGGTTTGTTCACTTCGCTCGCCTTCGTATTTAAGAAACGTCACTTGTACGTGCTAGAATTGGCATATGATAGGTCTATAGTTTTGTAATTGGTTATACTAGTTAATTACAAAATTGAAATCAAATGTAAATGTTATTTCCAAACTATTAAATCATGAAACAGACTGACTAACAAATATATACATTTTTGTCTGTCGCGCGGTCTGTCTGTCGCCTTCGGGTGTATTCTCCGGAAAGCGCTGATCATGATAAAATCACTCTATTATCCGGGAATAGATCTTTATATGCCAGAACTCTCGTGGAAATCTCAAGATTTACGAAAGTGAAACCGAAGGGTCGAGCTAGTAGGATATAAGGTTTTTTGCAACCATAACGTACCTACACGTTTTTTTACTGTATTTAAATCAATGTTTGTAAGTATGATAATATTATGTTTGCATGTACTTCTAAGCTATAAAAGCAATTGAATAAAAACAAACTCAACATTGGTACATCAAAATGACTTCGATGAAATTCGTATTCTGTGTGTCCGTGCTATTACTTCTACAGGTAGGCTTTTGAATGTTCCAATTTGAGAGAAAAAATATAGTCGTTTGTTTCTTAAAATTAATTTATTTGTATTAAAATACTAAATAATAATTATTCTATATACCTAACTATTCGAATATAATGTTCTGTTAGTACATGGTGATTATGATTTTTTTAGCAGATATCCTTCAACTTTCGTAACGAATAATTATGCTTTAATCGATCGAGTACCTATTCGGGTTCATTGTCGACTGATTATATTTTATTACTTAATAGCTGTGCCCCGCGGTTTCACCCGCGGTAATTTCGGAGTTCCCGTGGGAATTCCAGGATAAAAAGTACCCTATATCCTTTTCTGTACCCCTGAAAACGTGCATGCCAAATTTTATTCAAATCCTTTCAGCCGTTTTTGCATGATTGAGTAACAAACATCCAAACATCCAAAAATTCACATTTTCACATTTATAAAATTAGTAGGATTCTAATATTGATTAATTTTGAAAAAATCTATATGTACCTACAGAATTTAACAAAATTATTTCTTTTTTCAGGTACATTGGTCCAACTGCAAAATCTATGGCAGTTGTAACGACTATCCAACAATAATAAGGCGCAAAGACAAAGAATTGGACACCATTTTGCCGATCTTACTGATGACTATCCTCAATAGAGATAACAACAGAGGTGGCTGTGGGTGCGGACAAGGAGGTTGTGATGTATGCAGATGCGGATGCGGTTGTAAATAGTTCATGACTAATCCAACTTTACGAAAAAAAATATAATATAACTTCCCAGCCGAAACTTTTTCTTTTTTAGGCGTTAAAAATTACGTTAATTTTATTCGTTTAATTTTTAAACGCAGCATCAAGTCCTAGAGTGTAGGATATCAGCAAGTGACTGCAGGAATGCTTACAGGAATTAATGGTCGATAAACGATACATTGTTTGTTTTCACCATTATGCACATTGAGAAATTACCATAGTCAAGTCCAACTCGGCGCCTAAAACTAGTTTAAAAAAACCCTTATTTTCACGGGTCTCTTGATCTCAGGTGATAACGTATGTAAATTATCTGATTTTCTAAGTTAAATATAAATATTATTTTTACAAAATATGTAGGGTGAAGACGTTCCACAGACTATAATTTAAGTAGATCCCTATTTCATTACTGTTTTCATTTATAGAAATCAGAATTAAATTATTAGTCAATATTTATAGTTTTTATTTTATTTGAATACATTGATGTAAATAAAATTAGTCAAATTACGTAGTTTAAATATTTCCTACCAACTTGAATTTGATAAGATAGAGAATTACAAAAGGCAAATTCATAATTGACATAACTGAAAATAAAAAAATAACAATAACACATCATAGTTGCATACTTACATGTTTCGAAAATACTAAAGGATATAAATGAAACATTTCTTCAAATTTATAATACTTGTACATAAACATAACGGATAGTAGATGCTGAAAAGTTGACTTTAATAATACAACAAAATTAAAATGAAATCTCCATATTTATTGTTTTTGGTTTGTTTAAAGGTAAGCAATTTATTGTTTTATTTATTAAATTAAAGAAATTATATCTTGTGAATATAATATTAAGAAAATATAGCTAAAATTAACAATGTTAAATCAACATTGTGTTTTATTATAGAGTGTGTACTGCGACGAAACAAACAACAAGTCACAAACGACAGAAAACGGGTCCAGTAAAACTCTACAAATTACGGGAACAAGCAAAGAAAACGAGACATTGTCATTTACTTGCGAAGCAAGGGAAAGCGAAGACTTGCTTGCTAGCTCATCTTATATCAATAAAGTAGAAATGCCATATTCTAGCATAGTACAAACACCGGATACTTATTTCCCTACTATAGAATACCCAACCAGTGTTATAGAAGCGGCACGACCATTTTATTACAATTCAGGACTTGATGATGCTCTGGGACCTTTTACAGATGATATTAAATCCAACTATAAATCTATCTCTACAGGAGCGAATATGGTCAAGTCAAAAATAAAACCAAAGAACACATTAAAAAATGTAAGTACAATAAGACCAAAAACTAGAATTACAAGTATGAGATTTGCAACAAATAAATCACAAGCGGGAGTCATCAAGAAGAATACTAAATTGAACAATGCAAGTGTAGCAAACCTTAACAATATTACAATCGGAAAGGAATTGCTTGATGATACTAGTCTAAATGAGTTTCCAGTGAACGATAAAGATGTATCGGTTGAAAATTGGCAAGACTCATCTTCACTCGAAAAGAAATTTAACAATACCGATTTCAAAAATAGTTTCGAATCATTTGAAGAGTCTAAAGAGCTATCTGGGTTTAATAAAACATTTTCAGAAGAGCAGCAAAATGACTGGCCTGAAGTATTTTACTCTAGCTCTATGCTGCCATCAAATGATGTAACCACAGATTTTTTTAGTATTAATGCGTCCAATTCCGAAAGTAATCCCGAATATTTATTAGAAAAACTTAGTAAAGAAACCCCATTAGTACACTTTGCTAATCAGGATAAATCTACAAAATCAGATGGTTTGGAGCAAAGTGAAATACTTGAAAACGGTACTTTATTGCCGAAAAATATAACAATAAATGAAATTGAAAACATTTTAATGAGACCACCACCATCATTAGAAACCTTAAGTGATTTTGGTGGTGACAGCTTGCTTACTAATACAGACACCCTAGCTAGATAAACGTTCTGTATTTAGAAAATTCTCTAGATTTACTTATTCTTGATATTAAATTTAACCCAAAAAGGTTGTAATGTAAAATATATGTATAATTTAAAAGAAAAATTACCAGATTTATTTAATATATATGTAAACCTTAACACAAAAGATGAGACAGTACCCTACACTTGCACAGACTTCTAATATTTCCAGAATTGAAAGGGGAAATTTTGATTCTATTGAAACAGATTGTTTTAGATACATATTATGTAGGTACATATAATATAAAGTATTTTACGTATTTATTTAAGGAATAAAATATCGCAACGGAATCAGCAATGTATCTGAGATTGAAATGATAAACATCAAATTATTGAGACTTATAATTTATTTATGATTATATTAATTTATTTATTTTATGAGCTTTGCCCCGCGGTTTCACCCACGTGTGTTTCGAAATTCCCGCAGCAACTCTAAAGTATCGTAATGTAACATCAGCTAATAAGCAGTGAAAGTCCCATTATAAATAATTAACCGTTTCGGAGATTCACTCGCGTAAATTTCGGAGTTCCCGCAGGAATTCCAAACTTCTTTTATTATTCTTCTCCTTGCAATAACAAACACAACAACCCTATGCGTCATATCTGAAAAAGCGGGGGCTCCATGCAAATCGAGATGTTCAGTTCCTTCCAGCATTTTGACATGTTTTTAACCGACTTCCAAAAAGGAGGAGGTTCTATGTTCAATTGTATGTTTTTTTTTTTTAATTATTATTATTTACTAATTACGAAGACAAGAAAACTAAGCAATTAGTTCACACAAAATTTATTACAATCATGAATTTCGTTATAAATTACATCAACAATGCTATCGAATAGATAAATGCCGTGAATAGGAAATAATCACGTATAATTTTATATCGTCGTAAATAACAAGTATAAATATTAAAACCCGTACATTTAGTGATTTTTAACCAAAATGAGACCTGGTGTAATGGTAGTTTTCATCGTATTGGGGAATTTGTTTTCTGAGGTGAGTTCTATTGTTTTTATCTAAGTAAATAATTAAACTACATACTTCATTTGTCTTTCATACGTACAATTTTGACACAACTTTATGATTTTAATTCTTTAACAATTCTAATGAACAATTAATATACATATATTAATAAAAAAACAAGAAGATACACTAACGAAACTGATTTTTTTTAGATAGTTTTTACCCACTGTATGCCGAAAACATTGGCAAAGAAGACATTAAAGCATTTATTAAATAACAAAGTGACAAATTATAACTCGAGACGCGCAGCTTCGCAAGGATCAAGGTTAATGAAAAGGCCAAATAGAAGAATAACATTATTTAACGAAAATGGAAAATATCCAATGAGAAGTTGTAACAACGAACAATTAGCGCAATATATTTTCAATCGATCACAAAAACCTAATCCTCCACATAGAAACGCTGAATTTAACGAAAGAACTAAAAAAACGGCTTTAACGAAAGATAAATCACTTTCACAACAATCTCCAGAATTATTAAACACTTTAAAAAAAGTCGCAAAGTTAAAACGCAAGTATGATACTATTATAAATTCCAAATCTCTAACACCGAGTTCATTTTCGATTAACAATTTCCCAGAGTTTGCGCCAGAACGAAAACCATTTTGTTTTACTGATAATAATATTGTGTTTCCCGAAGTAGAATATCCACTTAGCGTCAAAGATATCTGGGCTCCCAGTTATTGGAAACCCTTGACTGATGGAGAAACAGGCGTAATTTATCGAAAAGATGATATCTGGAACAGTAATCCTTTGAGCTGTCGTGCAAAAACACTGCCAACAAAATACAAAACAAAACATAACTTGAACAATATTATCAAAAATGTTCGTGATAAACAAAAAAATATTACGAAAGCTAAAGTAGATGCAAATACAGAAGAAGTGTTGATTTCACCACCATTGCCAGTAACATTCCAAATAGACGATATATTTAAAAATGAAAATAATATAATATCTGAATCGGCGCTAAGAACACCTGAAACATCAAATTTATTGAATATTTTACCAGACAAAAATAACACAACAGTCAATGCAAATACAGAAGAAGTGTTGATTTCACCACCACTGCCAGTAACATTCCAAACAGACGATATATTTAAAAAGGAAAATAATACCATATCTGAATCGGCGCTAAGAACACCTGAAACACCAAATTTATCGAATATTTTACGAGGCAAAAATAACAATACCCGTCAGACTCCAGAAGTTGTAAAATCAGCGTGTCGTGGAGCAGGGATAAATTTCACTAAAAACTCAACAAGGTCTACTGTAAGTACTACAAAAAATCCAACCAAATTACTGTTGCAAGACAGAGCACCTGCCCGAAGAGAATCGTTGGAAACTCAAAATTCGTCTTTGACAACTGTCGCTCCACAGAAATTTATTTTAACAACATCAACAAAATTGCCACCTTCGTCACTAGGTCTTACTTCATCGAAATATATGAGTCCGACGAAAACAAATGGGAACGATTCGCACTCATTACCTCCTCCATCTTTTAATTTATTCGATGATGATAATGTACTTCATATGAGTCCTAAGAGTTCATATGTCCGATCTGTAACTAATTTAACAGATGCTGAAAGATCTCGTTTCATTGATAACAAACCTGATATTTCCCTGAGAGAAAGTAACCAAATACACACAACTACCACTACAATTCCACCTTTGTTCGATACTGTACTACCTTTACTTACGTCACAAACTATGAAGACTACTTGTTCGCCTTTACAATATTTGTTAAACACAAGTAGTCCACTATCATTTGAATATTCTGTAGGATCACCAGGTTTGAATATCACACCTATGATGTCTTTAAAATCTACTACCAAAATGATATCAAATGAAGAATCTTATGATGTGTCAACTCTTGAATCTACTGGATGTACCAAACCTTCTTATACGACAAAATCTTACCTCACCGTCAGCACTACAGGAGCGAATCCCACCCTCAGTAATTCACATAGCTCTTCATATGATGATACGTTTAACTTTGGTTCTGTAATCACTTCACTCCCTACCCACTCAACTACTACTACTAGTTTAACGACTATTGAAGTTGTCACTAAAGGAGAAACATCGACAGAGGAAAGTGACATGACTACACCATTTTCTCCGGTGATGTCTGCGTTACCAGCGTATTATAACAACTCTAGTACAATTACAGAAGCACCATTTGCAGCAACATCATATTACACTATGTATCCTACAACACAAGATAACCCCGAATTTACTACAGTACACGAATATGATGTTTATCCTGAATGTACTCCTACGGAGATTACTTCACCTGCAGTTTATGATATTACCATTGCTGATGGTAAAACAAATAGCACATTAACAACAAACCAAGCTTACGTAGATGCGTTTTCTTATACACAAACACCATTTATAGTAACTACATCTGAACCCACGTCAGCTACATCTTCTGGAACAACGCAAGACTTTGCAAATTATGAATACACTGCTAGTCTTTTTCCAAACTACAGTCTGACTTCAACTACAATATCTCCTGTATGTGCATTATCAAATGACTTAAATACAATTTCCACTTCTATACCAAATTTAACAGAATCAGATTCTAGGAAAAAAAATCCGACAACAATATCTTCCACGTACGTAACATTAGACGAATCTAGATCATTAGTCAACAGTGATATATCAGCTCCGTTAAGTACGGTAACAACAGATAAACAAGCTGCAATATTCTCAACAACAATATCTCCCGCTTACACGATATTAGATCGCTCTAACTCTATGATTACTACATCAATGTCAACATTGTCAGCACATTCAACCGAAACAGACCCCGAAAAGGAAACTATTTTCACATCTACAATTTATCCCACTGATTCTAATTTATCGAGTACTTTATCTGTGCCAGACATTTCAAATTCTTCAGAAGTAAGTGAAATGATACAGAACCAGTTTTTACAACTACTGTACCATTTAGTATTAGAATAGGACCATCATTAGATTCGGAAGATCGGATTTATTCAGAAGATTAAGAAGACAGTCTTACGGCCGCACTCAGAGTCGACTTTAATGATTACTTAGTTTAATACATTACATTATATTTAGTTTACATGTTTTAAAAATTGATACTTAACTAAGTAATCATTAAAGTCGATTCTGAGTGCGGCGGTTAATGACCTTAAACAAATGAATCCTTAATATAATCCACGACAGTTAACAGTAAATATTCTATTAAAATGTCTATTATTACTACGAACTTTTGTTTGTCCAGAAATTCTTGTCTTCTTTTCTTTACCTTTGCACATTAGTATGCATGAAGTGCATTTGGTCAGCGTTTATTTACAACTAGCTGTGCCCCGCGGTTTCACCCGCGTGAGTTTTGGGATCAGGAACCTTTGCGGACGCAGGCAGAACAACCCACCAAAGTTTCATTATAACCGGACCAATGGTTTCGAAACGCATTGAGGACGGACATACAGACATTCATTTATTTATAAAGATAATTTGATTAGTAACGTAATAAATAGTTTGAGAACGCAATTTATGGTCCTATAGACCGCAATAGCTTTCTCGGAGTTTTTGGCGGATACCGAAAGAATCGGTTCGAGGCAACATATTTTATTGTTAAACAGCATCGTAATTCCACAACAATTTTATACCAACACAAAAATAAATAATGCCACCGACGAACTCGTTACTAGCAAAAACTCCTTATTTATCGGAGATAAATTTATTGTATTTTATAATTAATAAAGTAATATATCTACCTAAATTATTTGTGGTTGTTTAATTTTAGTATCCAAGCACGAAATTCAAATCACGATATTTGGTAAAAGTTGTCCTGGAACTCATAGATAACTGTTCGTCATTGTTTATATTAAGACTAGCTGTCCCCCGCGATTTCATCCGCAGTAATTTCGGAGTTCCCGCGGGAATTCCGGGAAAAAAACTATCCTATCTTTTAAGTTGGACCATATTATAAATGGTTACAAAATTTTATCAAAATCCGTTCAGTAGTTTCGGAGTCCATCGCAGACAAACAACGTGACACGTGATTTTTATATATTAAGACTAGCTGTCCCCGCGATTTCGTCCGCAGTAATTTCGGAGTTCCCGCGGAGGTTGCGGGAAAAAAGTACTCTATGTCCTTCAGTTCCCGAGGGAATTCCGGGATAAAAACTATCCTATCTTTTAAGTTGGACCATATTATAAACGATTGCAAAATTTTATCAAAATCCGTTCAGTAGTTTCGGAGTCCATCGCCGACAAACAACGTGACACGTGATTTATATATATTAGATTAAGATAGAAATGCAAAACTATTCCTGCAGTAAGAAGTATTAACTATTATGTTTCATTAGTTGTGTTTTATTTACGTATTATGTTAAGGAAGAAGAGTAAGAAATTAATATAAATGATTTTGTGCACTTAATAAAAAAAACAACCAACCATTCACCACCAATGGATATGAGAAGAATGATCGAGAACATTCTGGAATGTTTAAGAATCATTCGGAATATTCCGAAATTTTCCAGAACGTTCTTGAATTTTATTTATTTTTGGGGCCCCTGTTCACAGAATGAGAAGTTATAACAATTTGCAACTAATGTGTTTAAAGTAGGGGAAGTACGTACAAAATGACATATAGTTTTGTTTTTAGGTAATATCTCTTTATTGATAAATCACAGTGCATTCATATTGTACACCAGTAATCTTTGGTTTTATACCTTTCAATCCTAAAAGATGTTTAAAACATAAACAAACCAGAAAAAACCAATAATTTAAATTTTACTGAGATCAACAAAATCCGTTTGTTCCATAGCGTATGGACAAAATGGCATACCACATATGGACTAAATGACATACATGACAAAAGTATAAAAATCAAAGGCAAAGCTCGCAAATAAACCGCTTGGTTCGTTTAGAAACGTCCGCGCAAGAGGTGTGGGCCCAATGCGAACATTTTAAACACCGCAACTTTTATTTGGTCTGCAGAGACCGCAACCAGGCTTCTCCAGGTTTTGATAGGGAAAAAAGATCATTGCAATATATGCAAGCGCAATCCTTTTCGTCATCTTGAGCGTTGCTTGGCCAATTTTCTTCTTCACTGTCTTTTTCGATTACGGTTTTAGTACCTTAATGTTTCGTCTTCTCTTCTTTGAAGGAACTTTAGGCTCATTTTTATACATACATACCTATGTCATTTTGTCCTTTACCTATGTATGTCATTTTGGCCATATAGCGTTATAAAAATTAAAAATTCAACAATAAATGCAAAATGAATATTATTCACGGAAAAAACTATTCAAATACAACAATAAGTACTTAAGGGATGCAATAAATGTATACGCAAGGTAAAACCATGAGAAATATAATATTAATATAAAAAACACCCTGCAGTTGAAAAAAAAACTCGTAACTTACCAATCTTTGTCGTCGGCCATGAGACCCGAACGAAAGACTGGCGCAAGTTCACATTTTGACAGGTTGGTATGAGCCGGGAGTGTCACGTGATGTAGTTGTCTATAGCGGGCCAGAAGCGGCAGAATTGGAAATATGATGCCTGTGTCATTTTGTCCGTGTATGTCATTTTGTACGTACTTCCCTTATTTATGGGCTCGACAGTGACGCAGGCGCACTTCAAACACCACGTGTGTAGAGCCGTGGGCAAACAGCTAGTATTACGTATAAATCTGTGTCTACCTCAAACTTTTACACCCCCAGCATTCGTGGAATGGTGACATAGCTAGTGCTAGTGAAGTAGTGAATTGAATCTGTTAATAGGGAAAATATAAGTTTCAAACTCAAACTGCATACAATATATGGATATATTGTGCTGTATGCTAAGTAAAAACGTCACGTGTAATACAAAGCAAACAAACGTCGGTTATTCTTGGACAAAAACTCATTGGATTACAGGGATAAAACAACGATTTCACATTTCCAGCACAATAATTATTGTGTTAACTGTTAGGGGCCTAACTTCTAACGCTAATTATTATTTAATGGTAAAGATACCTAGGTACACTAGCAAAACCGGGAACGCAAATGTGATTAATCTAAATCTAGAGCTTTCCACCCTTAGAAAGTACCTACAATATCTTGTTGTTCTATCACTATTTAAGAAAAGAATCCAGCTCCATTTCAGTTCTCTTCTCCATGGGATTTTGTCTCCGCATTTTCTCAAGATATTATTTTTTATGCAAGCGGTGTCTTTTGACTGGTAGCTAAAAGTTGTTTGTATTTTCAGTAGTTTCGGGCTAGGTCAATAGGTCAATCAATCATTTCAATTGAAATATTAGGTGGCGCCTTTACTTATTTTATAGATGGAGATATTATGTTTAGTGGGTAAAAAATATACATAGTTGTTAGGTATGTCTAGCCACTATGGATCTGTGTAATTAATTCGATGATCCTCTTAACTGAATGCATTCAGTGTGCAGTCGTGTGTATTGTAAGGTTTCGTTAGACTTGTCTTGAACTCGATGCCCTATTAAATTTGCACTTTGTTGGTATCAACGTCTAACTGAGAACGCTATTATAGTATTAGAATGTTAGTACTCTGTTGTTTTATAAAACTAGGTAAGTATTATATTTTACGAAGACTTGTTTTCTCAAGTAGGTATGTTTTCACCGTACCCGTATACACTCCATAGTCCATACCTATGTACCTACATGCCTAATATTTATTTAGTTATATATTGTTATATTTAATTTAGTTATATATTGTTTTTATATTAACTAAGTATAATTATGACTATAATTGCTACACGATTTTATTTTCAATTTCTCCTCAAAATCAACTGTCCACAGTCCACACCCGCTTAGGTAGAGGTACCTATGTATACCAAATAGTGCAAATAATGAACACTTAGAAACGATATAAATTACATCTCCCTTTACATAATAATCAATTTAGGTAAGGTTATTAGTTATATAATAATAATATAGCATAGTTAATCACAATTAAGTTTATTTGCAGCGATTTAATTCTATATGAAAGTTTTATCTGTTAGTAGAGGAAAATAAATTCATAGATGTGTACAGAGAAAAATATTTTATGTTATTCTTTATAAAATCATTAATATTCTACCTCGACTACACAAACTCACTCGCACAATTAAACAAATTCCACGCGATCTCGACTGTCGAATGTGAATGGAAACTACGCACATAAAAAAAATGTCGTGTAGGCAGCAGTACCTACGACCTATGAGTATATAAGCACGTAACTTAAGGTAACCGGTTCTCGAGTGTCTGTATGCAATAAAGCGACGATCAAGCAACGACCTTGCCTCGCCGGAGACGAATTACATCATAAATTGACAAGCAAGAGCTGCGGAAGCTTCGCGGGTGCGCCGGCGCTATGGGTAGATATTTATGTTGACGAGTCGACTGAACACACACTGCGTACTTACGTAATTGAATAATTATTAATTAGCCATCGTTGCCATTTGAAACTATTATGTAGTCACGTAGATGTTATTGTTCTTACAGATGCTAGATGTTTAGGGACCGAAATATTAAGGTTGCAACCTATCCTTATTTTTCTATGTTTTTCGTGAGCGTTCAATATGCAATCCTATTTATGCAAAGACATTAATTTTATTGTTCGCTACACTTCAGGGAAGAAGCTGGTAACACCGAGACGACGCGCCGCGCGCGCTGTCACTTCAATAATAAAAAAAAACTACTGTCAAAACCTTCTTAGAATATTGTAGAATAAGTACTCGGCCTCCTTTAATACTTAAAATATCATTTCTCGGGCCAATAATGGGCATGTTGACTAATTTTTATTTTTTAGTCCGTCTTGTAGATTATTAAAAAATATTGGACACGTATTTTTTTTTTACGTAATCAAAAAATAACGGCGATATATTGAGTTGAAATTTCGCGTGACGTCACTATTCTGACAGTTTGTATGGCGGTTTTGCGGTTAGTGACGTCACGACGTCCTCATCCTAAACTTTAATGCGCTTTATCTCTGTATATTTCAATTTATTTAAAAAAGCAAAAAAATATGTGTCTATTGTTTTTTTATTTTCTAACTGACGGACTAATTAGAATTTTGATTTTCAATAGTAGTCAACATCCCTATTGATTCGTGGTCGTTGGTCCGAGGTGGAATAAAATCATAATGTTCGCCTATAGATACTCGGCCTTCTTAATTCTATCCTTTACAGTAATGCTGGGGCCACACCATGGCCACACTAACGGGAAATGCCATTAATTATCGGGTTGATGGACGTTCAACGTAGGTGCAGCCACGATTTAACGCGTTAATTTGACAACGCCATTCACAATGCCGTTTCACGTTAGGCGATAGCTCAAGTGGCGGTACAAAGAGACTAACGCGATAATTAATGCGTTGAACCGGTCACACTACTACACTAAAAATTAACGCAATAATCATCGCTACGACAGGCATTGACGTTCCCCGTTAGTGTGGCCCGAGGGTCATAGGTATTCAGTTTAAATAATACAAGCAGTTATAGTACAACTTAACTTTAGGGGAAGACGTGAACTTCTTATAACTATACCTATAATAATAATAATAAACTCCTATATGTATGTACCTATATAAAAAAACTGAATAGGACTAACATAGTATAAAAAGGTTCGATTATTTTTTTATGTTCGCATTTGTTATCTATACTATAATAAAAGAATAGGTAGAAATCGCGATTCTGTACATTGAATATTTTTTCCTAAAATTGAGAGGGGTGATAAAAGAAGAGTCACCAAGCACAAAAAAAAAGTTTTTAAAATTCTTTTCTGTCTGTCTAAGGCCGATAAACATAACATTGTTTAGAAAATTATTATATTAATAATATAAATTATTATATTAATATATATTAATAATTTTAAAAACTCGTTTTTTGTGGTTGGTTACTCTTCTTTTATCGCCCCCTGTCAATTTTTCTTAAAAATATTCGATGTACCAAATCGCGGATTCTACTCATTTATTATAGTATAGATTTAAAAAATTAGAAAAGCTACCAAACAATAGGTAAACATTCGTAAATTTACATCTTTTATTAAAAAACAAATTAAAATTTTAATAAACATATTTATATATAATCATAATCATAATAATCATAATCGTTTTAATATATTTTATTACACATAGCTAACAGAAAATAGGCAGGGTAGATACTTGGCAAAAATTATAATGATAAACGTTAAACTCCGACTTCAATAAATACACACATTTTTACCACATAAATATATTTTGTAACATGGTATTTTATATGGATACGTAGAGCCCAACATCTTTAGGAACTATTCAAAGAACGGGTGGGCTAAGGGCATCTGATCAGTCCAAATATGGTTTACCTAAAGTACCTAAACTTCGGGAGTGGCCATAACAACTTACCTATTTATCTCTTATGTAATTTATTAACGGAAGTCAACGCTTGGGACAAAGTAGTTAGACTCGCTTCAGCGGTTATCGTGGCCTCCTGTTCGCAAATAATGAGACGGTGATACGTAGGTGACATATAAATAACTATTGTCTGCAATGTTTAGTTAATTTTAAAACATTTCAAATTCGATATAGCTGTCTATACAGCTCATGGTCGGCTAATCACATTAATTATCTTTCAAAACAATACAATATAATAGAACGTACAGTTGATCAAACGACGAAATGCTGTAAACTAAAATACCTACATAGCATACTAACTGTCCCCCGCGGTTTCAACCGCGGTTTTTTGGAGTTCCCGTGCGAATTTCGGGATAAAAGTACCCTATGTCACTCAGGACTACCGTAGTTCCTATAACTGAAAGAATTTTCAAAATCAGTTCAGTAAATCCAGAGATTATCCCTACAACGTCACTAACTCACAATTAAGTATATTCACTAACTTTACCTATTTATAATATTAGTATAGATTATATCAATAAGGGGATTAGTACCTACCTATCGATAGATTAAGTAGCTAAATAAAGCAACGGCCTTCACCAAGCTTGTTATTGAAAGTCCACGTTGTACCTAGTAATAAATCTCCATTAAAGCCCCCTACCGATACGATAAGCAATTTAGCAGGCACTCATAGTCAGCTACGAACGGCACTGGCTGGACCCTAGTTCCATCTCGAGGAATTTATCGCTCGTTAACTTCATAGCCGATTACAACACGCGTTTTATTTCCCGTTTCAACGAGACCCGTCTAATGGACGCCTTACTTGCAATATTCCCATTTAGACCATTTTAACGCGCGCTCACCACTCACGCCGCACCGCAACGAAATGAATGTTAAACTTTTGCACGAATAAAAATCTCGATACATTATATCTATTTTTTTATTTGTATATACTACCTAGGTATAGTGTTTATAAATTATACATTAACAAAACAGCAAGTCAAAAATCACGAAGATTTGTTTCGTAATAATAAAGAGCTTGACATTTTTGGCGAACTTTTATCATGAACTGTATCGTCAGACACTTGACATGGTTCTTGTAAGATATGTAGGTACTACTTGTACCTATGTATATTTTGGACTTATAAAACGGAAAAGATATTTGTTAAATTCAAAAACAAATGCCGTTTGAAGATTTATTTTTATCTCTATACTCGAGCTTAAACCAGCCACAATCACAAAATAATCCTCAACTCAGAATTAATTCTTATCCTTAAACTCATAGAAATAAACTTATATGTACCGTTACCTATAGAAATTTAAAGTCATTCCCGAAACACAACGTAATGAGATAATTGCAACAGAGGCAAATGTCCAACTAACGCAGACTAAACAAGATGATCATCAAAAGTCATCAGTTGCGTTTACTTCCTGCGCAAAAGTTCATCAGCCCACGGAGCTGACCTTCAGTCAAGTGTCAGTCGGAGTTGAATTCTTACATTTGGTAATTGTTACACAGGGCAGTGATGCAAGGCACGGAGGCGACGGTGTGGGCGCGAGGTCGTTTGCCCAATGCAGTCGAACCTTACGTGTACTTTACTGCATTCTAGGCAACGTAACTCAATAAGAGACTCAATGTTAAATAAAGTATGAAGAGCTTTATGAAGAATGAGAAATATTTTGTAGAGTAGGTAAGTAATATTACGTGACGAATAAAAGACAACCTTGAAACGGAATAGATAAGCAATTTTTCCCGAGAGTTAACAATAGAAGTACCTATGTGGACAAGAAGATTAAAGAAAACCGAAGCTGTCGACTTTGTAAGAAAAACTCAACATTTATTCCGGCAGTTTACTCTGAAAATTTCAAACAAAAGCTGAAAACAAGGCTAAGTCTTGTGTAAGCGTCAATATTATACGCGAAGTCATTATAAACAATACGAGTAGTTTTCAGCTGGAATTCTGAAATACGTAGGTACTTCTTTGTTTTTTAAGGTCTCTTTCACCTTCAATCATGTAGAACAATCTAACTTTTTAGTTTATACGTACATTTAATTTAGCAGGTATGAAATCAAAATAAGTAATTTAAATATTATAAACATAAGATATATATAAATAGATTTAGGCAATATGGATGTTGTCGACTTTTAAATATCATAATTCTAATTAGTCCGTCAGAAAATAAACAAATAGTGAACACGTTTTTTTTTTCAAATTATGAAAATATACATAGATATAGCGCATAAAAGTTTAGGGTGGGGGCTCGTGACATCATTAACCGCTATAAGCCCCTTACAAACTGCACCGGATAGTGACGTCACGCGAAATTTCAACTCAATGTATCGCCGTTATTATTTGATTACTTACGTAAAAAAAGAAATAATACGCGTCTAATATTTTTTAATCTAGGTACAAACCAGACCAAAAAAATTTAGTCAACTAGCCCATTATGTAACATTTTCATACCTTCACAAATATATAGCGAAATAAAATAAAAGAGAAGCCACGCTCCACGCTTTTTTTTTTCAAATTAATTTACTTTATAGATCATATTTCAAGAAGCGTCAACACATCACAAACGAATACTTATCGTCTGAAGTTTTTTTTACGTAAAAGTGAATTAGAGAGAAGGAAGCCAAAAAAGTGAAGAAAATAAAAGCGAACACGGCAAGTCAGAAACCAGCTAAGTCTAAGCCGATAATTATAAATCTAGCTGATCATTCTTGTTAGCATTATTTTTAAACTTTTTGCTCTACTGCTTGTTTTTATACGACTACAAGAGAGGGTACTGTCATATTGTGTTTGGCGTATCCGTACTTACTTATTTGTAAATAAAAAAAAAACATATTTTGACAATGCATGAGTGGCCCAGTGTCGGGAAGTGTGGGCTTCACGGTCAATTGACACAGTCACTGAGCCGTTGCCTGACTGCCTCGTATAGATAGTGCGTTTCTGCGTTGCATACATAATGAGCGGCCCACTCTCTCTAGTACGTAGTATATTTACTCTGAGCTAGCTACTATTCGATGATTTCTGGACCTCTTTGTGAAAAATATTCAGTATTAGGTATTAAGTTAAATCCAACTCACAAAGTGTACTACTCTTTTTCAATTATGTCCATCTAAAAGTTTGTCTGGCAGGAATCGCGATTTTTGTTTAACTTCAAATACTCATTAGTTATGAGAATATTGATCAAATAAACTGTCTCGATATATAGTACATTAAAAAAATTTATATTATATAAATATTCTTTGCTTTTTTAAATCATGTGCATCTTGTCATACTTACTTTTTTTACATACATAAATAAAAAAATATAGAACACCTGCGGTAAAGAATGACATACATATACATATAATACATAATTATATTACATATATCCTCACATCGACCATTTGAAGATTTCTTAATACGAAAAGTTAATGATAAATAAAAAAAAAGTTATGTCTATGCCTAAAAAAGCTCCTTATAGGTACCAAAAAACACTATTAAGCGAAACAAATCTCATCGTGGCACTGCACAAGTGAAATCGACCCAAATCAAAATCTTTTTATTAAGTTTATCACGTAAAACTACTTGGATCGGCGATTTCTCTCCTTTTTTTAATTTCGAAGATAATCTGATCTGTGAGCCTTGACTTAGTTATCTTGGCCGTGGTTTTAAAGCGTGGGTTCACGAGCAAACCACGCAAATAATTAGCTTTCATAATACGACTCAGGCGTTACGTTATATCTTTACCCTCAATGCCTTACCCACTAATATTATAAACGCGAAAGTTTGTATGGAATAGGGATGTACTATGTTTGTTTACTCTTTCACGCAAAAACTACTGAATGGATTTTAATGAAACTTTACAATAATATAGCTTATACATCAGAATAACACATAGGGTAGGTACTTTTTATCCCGGAATTCCCGCGGGATCTCCGAAGACAACGCGGGTGAAACTGCGGGACCCCAAATAATGGGATCAGGGGCGGAAGAAGAAGTTCCAAGTACTTATACTATTCAGGCCAGCAGTAAGAAAGCCGTCTTTCTTAAGCATGATGGCGTGAAAGACAAACACAGAGCTTTAGCAAATATGCCCGATGCATTGCTATAGTATTATACTATTATCTGTGGAATTGCCGTGGCAGCCACAACAGCATCGTGAAGGCACGCGCAAGACTTTGTAGGTCTGCTTGTAGGTATAAGACACCTGTAGGTCGCTTGGTAGAAGAATCGACAGAACGCCTTGTCTGCCGAGCAGCGAGCAAACGTACGAACTAGCACATTGCTCCTCGCCGCCAACGCCGTGCGCTCGTGGTCTACGTCGCTGTCATCCCGGGGGTCAATGGTGACAAAATGACATGACCCATAATTCGTTCATTTGTAAACGGGCTAAATTTGGTTTAAAATGTCGCTATTTTAGTGTATTGCATTTGCAAGCACGCCGACGCGACGAGCTTGCGAATACATATATATTTTTTGGGTTTCTAACACTGAGCAGTGAGCGCCAACACGACTGACCGAGGTTCAATTAAAGTAGAAAGTTCTGTTTTTTCTTACTTCAAAGATCTTGTCTTCCCCATTGTGTTAGCGGTTTACGCAGTTTCACACGCCGTACATGGCAAGCGACTTGGCAAGCAAACTCAAAAGTAGTAACATCCATATAGTTCATAAGTAGTTTTAGAAGCATAAATGAATGAACGTATTTACCTAGTTGTGTACAGTTAAAAAGGAATGTGAACCACTCAGTATTCTGTTATGGTTCTAAACAATAAATACTCGTACACATTCACATCATTCAATTGTGGGCGACATACCACACTCACTGGGTGATACGCAAAACGTCACGTTTTTCCGAAAACGACATAGGGTACTTTTTGTCTCGAAATTTCCTCGGGAATCACATCTTAATAAATACAACACTAGAAAATTAAATAAGATATAAATACATATAATTATAGCTATAGTTTTTGATATTGATCCAAGAAAAATAATTAGAATTAGGCACGCTGAGAGTAAGACGTATAAAGAAATATAATAATAATATGATCACCTTGTTCGGAACTACAACCCGTTTAGGAAAATCTAAATTAATAATATGATCTGATTATACGGAGGTACGTAAAAACCTGCGCAAGGGGTCTACGACCCTTATCGAAATGCCTTCCATTGTAATTTTGACTCAACAAATAATGTATAGACGATGACGGGGACCTAGCGGCCGAGCCGTTTTTTAATTTTATTACGTCCGAACTTTTTAACAACGACATTGTATTTTCTTGGTATTTTCACTTCATATGGTTTACTTTTCCCTTGGTGCAAACACAAATTGAAGCCAGTTTGTAGCAAATATTAATGTTTACACAGATGTACAGAGGTACCTGCTAACCATCTTTGATACAGCTGACTAATGGCAAACAGAACATCATCACACGAGAGTAGTTTTGTATTGGATGGAAAATGAGGCGATAATAAAGCGTAGTAACTGTATGTGCTCTGAAAAGTAATATCTAAGGTAAGTAAAAATAAGTAAATCAGATACCGGAGGATGTTGTTCCAACAAAAAAAATAGTACTCAGTTCTCACGAACGTACAGATGCTAGTTTAATACGAATAAATGTAGGTACGTATCTAGAAATGATAGGAGAAGTACCATCTGCATATTGTGCGATGGAAGCTAACTCTTGCCATGAGACACACAATAACATAAATGATGTGCGTGCGAGTAGAGAATCGCGTGCTATAGACATGCGCAAAAATAATATTATAATCACTACGGACATGCGTAGTGGTAGGTACGCTTTCAATATGATTGGGTAAAATAAATGAAAGTCTCATTCGTAACACGAACTGATATTGAATATAAAAAGTTGAATATATGAGAAAATTAGTAATTTTTTCATTCATTCACCCTATACTCAAAGGTGTTTATTACAAAAAATTCCACGAAAATTAAAGGTTAGGTACATATTTTCGCTTTATCATGTGACCATGGAATAAAATATGCGATACTCATTGGTACTAGGTATAAATATTAAATAATATAATAACAACAACAGTGTAATATGAATAAATGAGATTTCAAGGGACATAGAATTATTTATCACTTAAAGAGACATTCCTTTTATCTAGTTTCCGAATGATACAGGGTATAAAGGATTGAACAACAAAGGTAAAAATGAAAAAAATGTAACTCAGTTGTAAAAATTTTATTATTCCAAAAAAGTGTCAGGACCTCATTGCAGCTATCATTAGCAGAGCTTTCTCACATATACGTAGGCTAGCCCACTTAACCAGCTTACACTGTATGTCTAAACATATTATCAATATAAACAGTAATCTGAATGAATTGATATCTAAAACTAAATAATTTTAAATTTTCTCATCCGTAAATAAACCTGTCATGCCGGATTTCGCTAATGTTTACCTAGTTAATGAATCGACCTTGCTAAAGATAACTTCGTCGCAGGCTGTCGCAGGTCTCACTCGGGGAGACGATGACTTGTTTATTACCTACAGCTAGACAGCTTCACGATTCAACTATTTTAGACCGTCATCGTTAGCAGAACTAACTATATCAAATCTGGTAGGCACACAAACTGACAATCTACCGGGAGTGCTAAGAGCTCTATAGATACAACTTTGGCTATTTTACAGTTCAAAGATTTTTTAAGTGCACAATATACATAGACCTCGTCTTTTTTGTACTAAGTAATGAAAAACTAATTACTTATTATCTATATATTATACTCATTTGGACATAGATAAGCAATAGTATGTTAACCCACACTGGAGAAATTTTGAGTAAATCGTGTTTTAAAAGTAGGAGCGCCATTTTGTGTCAACATTTTTTATGTTCAATATTTAGTTACATATTTAAGCAATGTAATAAGGTAAACACAATTAAAAAACGTTCCCTAACTCTCAATAAATCGTTCTGAATCAATAACTTAATTTTGTGGGTTAAATGTTATTGCTTATCTGCGTCCATTTATATAATCATAAAAAACTTCCTTAGTTAATAAAGAAAATCAACGCCCAGCCAAAACTACTGAACTACTAAAAACATTTCATTTGAAAAGTAGTTTCCTTTTGCGACAAAAAAACTCAAATACAAAAAAAAATCGAAATAGAAAGGGGTGAAAAGAAAGATAAATCTGTATGGAAGTACCTAGGTATATAGTTCGTTTTGTAGTTAGTAATGAAAATAATTGGCATTTGGTGTGTTTTAGCAAAAAAGAATCACATATTCCTGGATTTCCGAAATTTTACAACGGCCATAGGAGTATAATCGGAGGGATCAGCTATTTAGTAAAATTTTAGAATTGAATCCGTAGATTCAAGATTAACTGTGTTTAATAGCAACACTAAAAATATTAGTAAGGACTTTATAAAATTGTATGGTTTGCGATTTTCCAAAAAAAATGGGCAGATAATTTGAATTAGTTTTTTTACAATCTTCAATATATTTTTTTAACACGCTTTACTTACTACTACTACAGTGGTAGTTCAGAAAGTTAACAATCTTTTTCGTGATTTTCTTTTCGCATATTAAAATTTTAAAAGTTTAATTCCTATTATATTATATTATACATAATACAAGGATCCCTAAATATCGAAGGCTAAACTTCACCAAGTATATAATTATATAAATAAATATTATTACGAACGAAATTTATGTGTTTTGTTGTACATACAAAGTAGTTGACTCTTTCTATAATAATTTATTATAGTATCATCGTCTACTTTCCACGAAGCACATTTAAATTAAAATCGATATCATAATCGTCTTTACTACAGGTACGAACGAAACAAAATATAAATCATAAGAAATTAACAGTAAGGTAACAATTCGTCTGGCAAAGTTACGCGAAGCTTATAAAATCAAGCTTAAATCACATCATAATAATTTTAGGTGGAAGTCTACGACCGATAATGCTTTGAGAATGTGAGAAAGTGAAAGCACTTTCTACATAGAATCGAGGCGTCGCTATCAGACTGTTATCTTAACTCTGTAATGACTCGATTATCGGTCAACGACCCTGTGCAACTTATACATAATGTAGTGACGACATGCCTGTGGTATAGTTAAACTCGGTAAGTGGAACATAATATTATATTTTTAGTACATGACAAATGAAAAGACACGTAAACATTGATTGGCAAAAATTAACTTGTGCGTTTTTGTAAATTTGTATTTTGTAAGTATTTAATTATACACAGTAGAACAAACGAAGCACAATAAAGAAAATGCTAAAATTCGAAAATCACATTGGGACTACCTGAATGAGACACTGCCCAATTGATAGTAAGGGTTGAAGAAATATTCAAAAACTAGCACAGTTTTTTTTTATCAAACATTTGAAGTTGAAATTCTGAAAAAATTTATTTGAGAAAAAGCATTATAAAAGTTTTAGTAAAAAAAAAACACACTTCTACTTGCTTGTTACATAGATTATTTATATCATTGTAGATTAAGATTTATGAAATTGTAGATAATTGAGAATTCATTAGTAATAATCAAAAATCCTGGTCGAAATTTTTTCACCCAACTTTACAAAACTCAGAAACTATTTTTTCACTCAACTTTACAAAACTCTTATATCTCGGAAACTATGTATTAACTAAATGTTGTAGATCGGTCCTATTATATTATTACTACTAAAAAAAATCAAAAAGAAAAAGCTTTAGCAACTCGATTTTCGTAATTATAATTTTTAGTTTGTAGATATTATGTTGGTTTATATCTATTAGTTGCGTTACCAGCCTGCTGTAAGTGTCCAGTTGAAGAAAAGAGAATTTTCTATATAGGTATCGAGTAACTGGGTGTCCTAGAGACTGAGAGCCGTTAGCTTGGGCAATTGCAAATCTTATTAGATAGATAGATTACCTAATGTGTGACCTAAGTAATTCATCCGATTCCTTTTTAACCTCATTCATAGGAAAAATCCAATTTCTGAAAATTTGCTGTACATCCTATTATTATACTTTTAAAACTTCCGAAAAGAAATTCCGCAAATGATGCAGACAAACAAACAGAGAGACACAGATATCGAATTTGTTTTGTAGGTACTATTTAGCATGTGGGATAGGTCAATTCGTTTGTTATAGTCGTAGACATTACAAGATCATTACTTTCACACAACTCTACCGATACCAATTAATATCGATAATCTAAATCTCAGATTATTCAATAGTTATATTATAACGGTTTAATTATTTATTATTATTATTATTAAATAATTTATTACGGTACACAACTAAGCAATTCGGTAACATCCGCTATGTTGTGTTTGTGTTATGTAATAAAAACTATTTCATAGTTTCCGCTTAGGGTTGCCAACTTTATCAAATATGGTATTTTTAAGACTACCCGACCCGTACAAAATGAAGGCAATAAATAAAAAAAGTAAGTGTCAAATTAATGGATTTTAAATTTTTTTATAAAAGAAATATTTTTGCCAATGTAATCCTTTTTTACCTGTTTTTTTTTTCAATGGAATTCTTCATTCTACGTTGATTTAGGTACGATTCCAAAAAATTAAATGAAAAACACGATTAATTCGGCAAACAAATAAGTTGCTAATCTCTAAAATATAGTAGGTAAGTAGTTTCGTCTATTAATCTATTATATTTCTCTTTTTAGATAGATTATTATTATAGATATACAGATAGATAGTAGGACGTAGGACATAGTATTACGTAGGTAGTAGGGTTGACAACCCTTATTGTTTGACTTGGCGTGCTAGCGTGCTATTGAGCGTAGCCGATTCGACCTTGTTCCCGGTAAAGCCGGCAAAAGCCAACTCGCAATCAACTTTCATTACCAGCCCATTTCTTGGGACAACTTTCGGTTAATCGACTGCGCGATCCCTTCAACGCTCAAAAAGATTAATGTTTTGGATACGGTAAAATTATTTATATTCGGAAAACTGTGAAGTCGAAGTGTGCCTAATGAAAAATATTACCCAAGATGTGATTCGAAAATTAGGTGTGATAAATAAAGTTAGTATGAGGAAATGGATTCCTAATATCAAGCTTCGCCTGAGGCTTAGAAGAAATAGGCTAGAGTCTAGACAAATACAAAGGTACCTAATAACCGTTGTTATCTATAATAATTGTACCCTACCGCACCATGTACGTGACTCTAAAGATTTCCTCAGAAATTCTGGATAAAAAGCATTATAATAATGTGTGTATATTTAGAACTCACAATATTCTATCTGTGTGCCAAATTGTATCCAAATCTATTCAGCCGCACGCGACTAACAATATAATAAACATCCAAATATTTAACTACTTTTACATTTATAAAGCTTGCATAGAATAGCATTATCAATCCTTTTAAAATCCTCTCTGTTGGACAGGCCTATTCTAACACTGAAGGGATATGGGCGATTGATGGACATCATACCCTCCCCTGCCTTCTGGGGAGATTTTGCTAAATTTAACCACAGACTAGTAGGATTTAAACTTGTTTCTACTTCGAACAGATACTTTTAAGTCAAAGTACTAGCCCTTTAATTTGGCTCGTTAAATTTGAA
This sequence comes from Zygaena filipendulae, assembly GCA_907165275.2. Taxonomy (NCBI): domain Eukaryota; kingdom Metazoa; phylum Arthropoda; class Insecta; order Lepidoptera; family Zygaenidae; genus Zygaena; species Zygaena filipendulae. Next base: position 10,920,728 of record OU015651.1, read on the forward strand.
TGAAATTAAGCTAGGTTTAAAAATAAGTTTTATTAATCGGGGATTTTTGTGGTACAAGTCGCCCTGAGTCTCTTTGTCAATGGTTTGACATCCCAATTACGGATGATGAGTTTGCGTCTTGTTTCTCACCTTTCTGTTCCGCACACTACCGGTCGCAGTGAAGCCTTCGAGGCCCAAGTAGGTATGCAGGTTGGCTTATGTAATTCGCTTTTGGACTGTCACTTCCGGTCCATTTAGTACGTTATTACATGGATACCCGGGCATGACCGTTATGTAAATATAATATACATATAACCTGTATAATTAAAATAATACGTGAGTGTCGTGGAACACTGCTAGAACTTAGCCAAAGTCAAGCTAAGTCTTTGAATTTTGCTGTTTCTCGGGAGAAAACTGCAAACTTGCTACATCTCTGTTTTGGTAACAATGGTAATGCGCTGGTTTTGTACTTCAATTTCGAACAATATTTTGAATGAAACTCGCTAGTAATATCTCTATGGCTGCCGCTATATTATAATAAGTATTAAAGGATGGAATTAAGACTTATATTGCGTGGCGTAAAATATCACCAGCTCACAAAAAACGTAAACGGCAACCATCAGGCACCACCCGTATTTGAACATGAAGAAACGACACCGGATATAGAAGTGGTGAACTGTCCTGATTGCGTCGATGAAAAAGAAGACAAGAGAAAATTTTTTAAACCAAATAAAAGTATTTACCAATTTACCAAATTTCAGCGTTCTAAGACATTCGGAAATACCCTAAGAATTTTGATGATCATCAGTGAGTCAGTGACGAAATCAGGGTTTTTTAGATATCAGTAAAATGCAAAATATAAGAGCTATGCAATTAAAACTTTATATGTTTAATAAGTCTGCTATCGACAACATATCCCGAAAAATTTTGTTTGTCTGGTATAATCCCAACCCAAGTTATAAGGGTTCAAAAAAACGACGAAGCACTTCGATAAAAGGTTGGGTAGTGCCCTTGCGCTTCGCTGGGCTCGTCTTGGCGGGGGCACTACCCTGCCCCCAGATTATGTTTGATCTACCTACTTGTACATTGTGTTAAAGAAAAGTTGTTCGATCTTCCAGTGTATATAATACTTACCTACTGTACGTATAAACAGTACTGAAGTTTCGTGATTTCCATGAGGTCATATTATTGTGTATTCGGAATCAGTCGTTTATATTCGTCTGCAGTCGGATGTCGCTGGGCGCTAGCCAAGCCATTCCCGCTGTTCCGTCGAGTTTAAATTTGGAACACAGTTTCTTTTTTCTCTTCTCGTACTAGGTTGGCGAGGTGAATAATCTCTATTTCGTTCAGATATTTCGTATTTAGGCAGAGAAAGTTTGACAACTTTTGGATAGTCAAGTAATTCTTTAAAAAACTATTTTTTTTACTTGTACTGATTCAAACCTAGACGATTTGATATACCTACCTATAATAACAATATGAAGGCGTGACTGAATAGTTGAATACGCTGTTTAATTCACTGATAGTCGATAAAGTATGACAGAAATCTGTGTGCTAAAAAGAAAAACTCCACTAGTTCACTCGCGACCGGAATAAGTATTAGATGAACCACAATACTCCGAAATCGTCACCACAGCTGGTTTGTTATTCTGTATGCGCGCGAATTACTGTTATGTATAATGTATATATAGGTAGGTAGTAGTTGCCGTGAAGCTAGGTCGTTTCGAGAAGTGTTCATTGGCTTATAACCTGGGCGATATGTGAAAGTTAATTAATAAAAAAATATTGTTACATAAGGTTTTTAAGGTTCCGTAGCCAAATTACAAAACCCTTATAAGTAAATTTCGTTATGTCCATCTATCTGTTCGTATGTCGATTTTCAAATGGGTGAGTAGAAAATTCTGAATAAAAAATAGTATAGTAGGCAAGTATATGGATTTTGACAAAACAGTGAACGTCCTACCACTACGGAACCACTGTGCGTGGTTCGACATGCACTTAGCCGGTTATTTTAATCTTCTTTGCTTACGCTATTCTCAAACAATATGTATGCATATTGGAGAGAGAAGGTTACAAAGTGCGAGCCGTGCTACAGTTTTCCTCGATCTATAGGTTCATACATTTATGTAGGTACTAGTTAAAGTACGTGTAGCTTAGGGAAACTGATAATTAAATTCATTAAATAGGTAGCTGTTCTTTGTTTTGTTCAAAGTAGGTAAACTTGTTACAATCAGATATCGGTTCTAATGGTCAGATCGAGTCAATACGTTGGTATGTGGAGCGATATGTTGCACCTACTTGTGATCGCTATCTATCTGTTTCGTTCACGATTACGCCGCTGCTGGTGAGCCGGGAATCGACCTATATTAGATAAACGATGACGATATTCGAAAATATTTCCTACGTACACAGGATCGTAGAGTTAGAGACGTGTCTATATTTATTCCATATAAATACTATGTATAATGTACAGCATTTACGATTTACGAATGAATCGAATAGTTTATGTTTTTATTACCTTAACTAGTGTTACGTCGGCTCCTCGTGTGAAAACGAAGTTCATCGCTTTTTGTCGTTTTTAGAAAACTAACTTTCTAATAAAATATTTATGTTTATATTTTTAGAAACGCACTAGACAGAATGGTTTTCTGACGTCTTCTGACAATATTGCTTTGGTTAAGTAGGTAGGTACTTATTGTTTAACAGCACACTCAGATTGGAAGTTGGAACCACCTATACCAAGACCTATACCTACCTATATGAATGGAGATTGGAGATTCACAGTGGTTAGGTATGTATGAATACCAGTACATATTGAATTTAGGTACTTATTAATTTTTAACATAAATCAACACCTTATTAACACATACAAAATATAGGTAATATATATTATAGGTAATTATTTTTAAGGGTTGTTGGCTGCTGTAATCTGAGTTGCCAATAAGCTACATTCCCAATGAGTTCATCGGCGCTAAATCGCTATACCACAGAATATTCAATTGCCTGCCACTTGCCAGACCACAACCGCTTGACGCCCACACCGGACACAAGTCATCGCTAAACAACACGTTACCTACACGATACCTAAAAACTAAACTTATAGGACAAAATCATACCTATACTAAACCGACAACATGTATTATTAATTTATTATAACAAGAACAAGCAAAAAACACAAGATAATTAATGATGTAATACCTACGTACATAATTATTATGTACATACATACGTAAAAAATGATTACACGGAAATAGAATACTCGTTTAAAAAAAGTTTTGACGGAAAAATACTATATTAAAATTATATTTAAAAACTAGCTGTGCTCCGCGGATTCACCCGCGGTAATTTCGGAGTTCCCGCGGGAATTCCGGGATAAAAAGTACCCTATGTCCTTCTCTGTACCCCTGAAAATGTGCATGCCAAATTTCATTCAAATCCGTTCAGCCGTTTTTGCGTGATTGAGTAAACGTATGCGAGGATAAGAGCTCGAAAGCGCATTTTCATCTGACTTTCTTCAACTTTATCGTCACTGCTCAGCTCCTATGTGTCTTAGCGTTATGTTATATAGCCTATAACCTGCCCAGGAGTATGGACTACAATCGTACCAAGTTTGGTTAAAATCCCTTCAGTAGTTTTTGACCCATGCGTGCACATACAGACAAACAGACAGACAAAAAATTTACTGATTGCATTTTTGGCATCAGTATCGATCACCATTCATCCTCCAATATTAATTTTGAATATATTCAATGTACAGAAATGACCTCTCTACAGTTTTATTATAAGTATAGAAGATAATTATGAAATTCATAGAAATCAATGTTTCATTTTCATAATATTATGGTAAATATAGCAAATTTTTTCAAAAGTTATCTTCGATGAAGCAAAAGATTTGAGACTAAAATCAGACGAATAGCATTCCATGACTTCAATATTTTCATTATAAAATTCAAGCACGTAATCAAATACTTAGCCAAATGAGGCAGGAAAGGTTATCGAATGACCTTACTAGTTAATGGCTTATGTTTAACTAATCACCTGATTTAGTGAAATATCACAGGCAAAAATAGTAAATGATCACCAGAATTAAAACCGCATTTTAATTTAAAACTATAACCAAATTTTGTACATTTTGCTGTCCTATGACTCCAAATAAATCATAGTTGACCCAAAAATAGTAAATGATCACCAAAATTGAAACCACAGTTTAATATGAAATTTTAACCAAAGTTTGAACATCTTGCTATCCTATTAAAGCAAATGACTCCAAACAAATGATTGTTGACCCAAAAATAGCTAATGAATACCAAACTATTAACCATATTTTAATTTAAAATGACATGCAAAATATTTAACATCATTTTCCTATTAAAGTGAATGACGCTTTTTAAATATTTTTTTTACTCAAAAAGAAAATAAAGTCCTAGTTTGAACCTTACTAAGCTCTGATCTTATTATGTATCTAAATTCTAAATTAAAACAAATAAAAGTCATACAATTTTAATAAGCCTTTTATTAAAATTAAAAGAAACATAAAAGTCAGTATCCTTCTTAAACTGGTGCGGGGTTACGGGAGGGGCTTGTAAGCCGAAGACATAACCTAATATGGTATCATTTTACATTATTTGGTAATGCGAAAACATTTTATTGCAATCATAGTGATTTAATTGGGCAAAAATAACGCATTAATATTCTCGTTGAAATTTGGTGGTAATTTACTATATTTGGTCTTTGAATACAATTTAAAGTGCAGTCGTGACGAAAACAGCTGGAGCTATTGTTATTTTAGACTTTATTTTTTGGTTTTAAGTATATGTTTTTGGTAAAACAACTTAGGGTATCAAAGTATTTTCTGGTGGTCATAATATTTAATCCCCTAGTTAATGAGCTTTCATGATAAGTACATATATGAAATTTTTGGAGCACCAAAACGAAAATTTTATTAAATTTAACAATTCCTGAAGACCTACACATATTGTTGATATGAATGCATTAGTTTATTATGTATAGGTAGCTAAATTAGACGTTTACTATAACTACTTCCACCCAATTTGGTAGTTACTAACTAACTGGACATACCTCTGTAGGTATAGACCTTGATGTCATCGCAAGCCATCAGTTTATCTACCTATTTGCGAAGTCACACAACCGCGTGACCATTACCTAGTTCCAGTTGTCCTCTAGTCTACCTTTATGAGAAATATAAACTCCATAGATGCTTGTAAGTTACAGTGAATACCTAAGTACTTTTACGTGTAAGTACCTACTAGTGTGTGACCATTACAGTCTGTGCCGATACAGCGAGCCGTATACCGCCAAATGTCATGGTAGGTAAGTACCTACCTATCGTGTGTCGTATTGTGTTTACCAACATTCAGAATTCAGATAGGTACTATTTTTGTTTGAAGAGCTCGAACCGTAGCGCACTGTGCACTTGTCTTGTATCTACAAACCGCAAGCACACATCTGTCATGAGTAAGTATGCTAAAAAGAATTGTCTTGTGATAATAAACATTATTTACCTACATAAACAATGTCAATTTGCGTCAGTTCATTGTGCTCACCTGTGCTCTGTTTATGACGTCATGTGGTCCTCGCCATGTTGTAGCGGCAGGTGATTTGCGTTTAGCCAGTTCCAGAGTAGCTTCACTCGGGCAGCGCTCAAACATGAGCACCCTCTCAGCTACGGAGCCACGAGTTAGGAACGGTCTTACGGGCGTCACTCCAGCGACCCCTGAGGCCCCAGTAACTGGCGTCGTTTCACCCGCTCCGGCGCTAGAGGATCGCCGAGCACGTGCCTCAAACTTGGAACGGGCTTCGGTGACATGAGAACCTAAGGAGGCTCGTCTTTCGCTGCTAGCGCCAGCGGCCGGCTTCCTCGCTCCTGTCTCTAGTCGATCTTGATATCGACTTTTGGCATAGTCAACGAGTGAAACAGGCGGCACAACATCGGGCCGTTCAGCGGAGCGTTCGGCCACGACACCACCCGTTCGCAACGCTCGCAATAGTCTCTCTTCTTCGCGAGCCACCTCGAGTCTCATCGCAGCTGGGTCGGCTCTTCTAGTCCCTTCACCGGTACCACCCGTGCCGTTACGTTCTGGAACAAGGTCAGGGGGCAAGTTCACCTCGATTGTATCAATCTCGTGTTCCAGCTCTCGACAATTGTCGGGCTTCTGATCCCTTCGAATATTCAAACGGTTAAAATCGGAACGCCTGAGCTCCGGTCGTTGCTTTATTTCTGGTTTCGGTTCTGGCCTCGGTTTAGTGCGCAAGCTCTCTGTTAGCTTAATGCCAGCACTGGGTTTACAAGACAGAATTTCAGTAGGTGCCAGTCCACGTGCTTTCCACGTCTGGTAAATTGCTTCAGCGTGATCGGAAATCTGTTTGGCGATGGCGGCAATATCCTCCTCGCCCGTGTCTATCTCCCGGCGGGCCGTGGCCGCCATGGCCAAGCCGGGCGACACACGTCCTCAGCGGAGGCGCTCGCACCGCACCCGCTGTAGATATCAAGGTAGTATCACAAGAACAACCATTTACACTCACAGCTGACTACACTAACTTACGATTCCTGCGTTTTCACTAACAAAAAAACTGCACAAAACGATCCAAATTGTTGATGCTTTAATATGAAATAGTTTCATGAAGTTTGAACGGCTGAAGCGCGAGTGACGTTAAAATGGCAACAGCCAAAACAATTGCTACGATCGTGTATCGTTCACGACGCGGCTTTGACGTACAACGAGCCACCGGCGGCGCCTCTCGCGGACTGCGGCGCGGCGGCGGATCCGCGGCCGGCTAGAGAGCCCCGCCCGGCGCCCGCACGCGCCGCCGCCCTCCGTCTCCTGGCCCTCCATTTACGGCCTATTTATATATATATATATATATATATATATATATATATATATTTTATGCACTCCTGTACTATAATCTACAAATGGGTTTCGAGAGTAATTAGGGATTACAATTAGACAACACGACAAAATCCGTTTTATTGCGGAAATGTGACTTCTTCCTATCTACCGCAGCCAGTGAGTAGTAAAAGATGTACCTACCTATGTGAATGAAATACAAAAACATGCCGTGTCTGTGTGGCCGGCGGAAAATCAAGCTACAAATAGATTTTGGGCGGCAAGATGCAGGAAGTTGACAAAGACGGTCATTAGCAACTGGTAACTACTTACTGGTTAGTATAGATAAATAAATCATAGGACCTATCCATGTTATCGCTCATCGGATCTACGTGAATCGTATCAGAGGAAATACCTCTGAATTGATTATTTTTATATCTTTACATAGGCTACATAATTGGTACTAGTTGCAGACGCTGATTTTACGCAGTTTTTCGTGCATCACTAGACCCCATAGAGACCTTCATTGTTGAGACACGCGATGGCTCAACTGCTGCTCTGTCTCGTGTGTGTATAAGTATTTGTGTAATTGTATTTATTTGTTCTGTCACTCGACAAGACAAGTAGGTAACCGTGCACGCGACGCGTCGTCGGGCCGACCGCCGCGCCGCCGCCGCCGCGCCGACCGTAGCGTCGCGTCGCGCACGCGCCTCGCCTCGCCGGGCCGCAAATAGCATCCGACTTTATTTCGGTTTATTTAGTCCTGACTCCTATCTGACTTGATAATCACTTTGACTCCGCCATCTTTTGTCTCCTTTTAAACTAACGATAAGTTCAAAAACGAAGAGATTCTCAATTCGGTGTATTGCCCGCGGTTTCACCCGCGTTAATTACGGAGTTATCCCGCGGGAATTCCCGGGTAAAATTACCCTATGTCTTTTTCTGTACCCTTGACAACGTGTATGCAAAAGTTCATGATGATCGGGTTAGTCACTATGACAATGACGTAAAAGGCAGATAGACTATAAAGTTACTTTCGCATTTATAATATTGGTTGAATACGCTCACCTGACATGTAAGAAGTGTTCACTATCGCAATGTGTCGTAATTATTAATACAGTCTTATTAATATAGATACAATGGGCATGATGACAAGCAGACAAAATAATTTATCTATCTATCATAATTATTTTGCTATGGACAAAAACCTAAAACTTACTTACCTTTGATTACGTAAGTAAAATATCTATTTAAAATGAAGTGTCAAATATATTGGTTGGTAGTTGTTACAATGTTTGTAAATTAGTAAATAAATAAATAAATATTGGTCAGAATGTGTTTCACTCTCATTTGAACATTTTCTTGGATTGTACCTGAAATGAATAAACTAGATAAATCTTCTGGTTATTCTTATATAACTACTGGTCACGGCCCACGGGTGGCCACGATGCGGCATGACAGATCGAAGATCATGCATGGTCGGATGGAGTCTACACTCTACACCGTGTTAATGAATTGACTGAAAACTATCGATTCCCGAATCGATCGCACCATGTTTTGATATAGGTTATATTTTTTCATTTTTATTTGCCCTTGTCTAAACTATTTATACTTAAGTAATACAATATTTGGCGCGTACGCCGCCGCCCGTAGCAAAAAAATCGATCGGTCATTGGCACGCAGGCGCGGGCGTAGCGCTTGAAATTTCGTAGATAGGTCACCTCCGAACTAATGTTGAGAACTTTACGACTATAAATTTTTTCGACATAGTTTATATTTTAATCATATTATTGTTTTGTTTATTTTTTAAATAGGGTTTATCAGGTTTTTGGTCAATTCATTAACACGTTGTACTTATATAAAATGGAAAATGAGATGTCAGTTGTGTTTGTGTTAGGTTTGATATAGTTATTTTTTTTTTCAAAATAACTTGTCTCATTTTGTAGATAAGTAGCAATTCTGAACGTAGATAGATAGGTATATTATGTTGCTTCAAATGTGTAGCCTGTACAATAACATTTTTTTTGTAAGTAACTAGTTGTCCCGCGCGGTTTCACTAGCGATAATTTCGAAGTTCCTGCGGAATTATTCCATACAAACTTTGCAACCCCTTTTCATCCCCTTCGGGGTTGAATTTTCAAAAATCCTTTCTTATTGGATGGCTTCGTCATACAAAGAACACACCCTCCAAGTTTCAGGTCTCTACGATCAGCGGTATAGGCTATGCGTTGATCCGTCAGTCATTCAGGACATTTATGTACAGATAATAATAATTTTCAAGTTATCTAAAAACTAATATTTCAAAATAAGATACTTAAATCTATTTCGTATTGTCCGAAACATGTTCAAAAATCAACTTATGAGTTATACCTACTTATTGTTAGGTATGAAATAGGTAGAAATCGAAAGTTAGACGAACGACTACGACAAAAATGGTGAGAGAAGTGAAAACGCGAATGTAAATGAACTTACTTGAGTATGGCAACAACTTTATTCTTGTTCAAAACCTTTCGAAATGCCATGTCTAAAATAACAAAGAAAATAGCGTTGACTATCCCTTTGCGGTTGAACCTACATTTGGACGCAACTTACTGGTTAGTTTATTAGGATACCTACTTAGCCTGTAAAAACTTAAGAGTAAAGACTAAGGAGTCTTTAATAGTATGTATATCTATATTATAACTATTAATCACATTAATTTTGTTTTAGGTAATATATATCTAATATTTATATAGGTAATCACTACGTTTAAAAATCACTGACACACAGGTACCCACTGTGCACATACTATCTGATAGAGCAATGCTTTGTATAAAGTTTAAAAAATATGCTGATTAGACTCTTGGTACTACGCACGTACCTACTACGTCCGTCTCTACATAATTATTGTACCTATTTATATAGTATATTTCATTATAAGTGCGGAAAGCCTGTCATTGCAAAGAGTTCCGACATATGTCTACCCGAGCCGAGGCGCAGCCGAAGGTGAGGGTTGACAGTCGGAACTAGTTGCAATGACGGTTCCGCACGTGTACTGAACAACTATTTTTAATACAGTTGCGAAAAAAATGAAGAAATTTAATAAAATATCAAAAACACAACAAACTCAACTAAGTTCCAACTGTGATCAAGAGATGGCGCTAGTCGTATTAGTAATGCGAAACGTACGTTTCGCAATGCAAAAAAGTGTGTCAAAGTCGTGTCGCCATTTGACAGTTGGCAAAGAGAACGCACGAGTTCGGGAAAGGTAAACAAAAAGCTCGAGTATGTAATAGCCCACATCCCGAACGCTAAACGTCCCTGCAATACGCCACTTTTTGAGCAACTGTATTAAAAAACTCTTTACATATAATAAAGCAATAGAATCCGCGTACATCTGTACATTGAATATGATAAAAGGAGAGCAATTACCTACAGTCAACAGAACACCAAAATACGATTATTTAAAAAAAAATATCTGATTGTTTATTGTCTATTGGACAATCTATACTTCTTTAGACATATGTCTAGTTAATTTGTGTCTATACTTATCTCCAAAATAATGAAACTTAGCTTAGAGAAACATTTTTGTTAAAAATTTAAAACTGATGTCGAAAAAGCAATTGTCATCTAAATCGTCATCATGCGGGTGAAACCTCGGGCACTAAATATGTATAGTATTTAATTTAATGTAAGACTAACATTATACGGAGTAACAATCCTATCTATAACTGGACATAGATAAGCAATAGTTTGTAATTTCATACTGGAGAAATTTTGAGTAGGTAAATTGTGTTTTAAAATTATAGCGCCATTTTGTGTCTAATTTTTTTTTGTTCATCATTTTGTTGGTATTTAAATAATGTAATAAGGTAGGTATACACATAATTAAAAAACGTTCTATAACTCTCAATAAAGCGTTCTGTATCAATAACATCATTTGTGGGTTAACATGTTATTGCTTATAGACGTCCCTATGCGTGATACTGAGTGTTAGTACACGTTTTTAGGGTTCCGTAACCAAATGGCAAAAAACGGAACCCTTATGGATTCGTCATGTCTGCCTGTCTGTCTGTCTATCCGTCCGTATGTCACAACTCACAGTCACTTTTTTCCGAAACTGTAAGAACTATACTGTTGAAACTTGGTAAGTAGGTAGATGTATTCTAGATTTGTAGGTATATAAATTTTGGGGGTTCCCCATACTTAGAATTGAAACTCACAAACTTTTATATCAAACCCATACGACGTGTGGGCTATCTATGGATAGGTCATCAAAAATGATATTGAGGTTTCTAAAAGGTATGATTTGGGCGAGAGACACTTCCAAAGAGGTAAAATGTGTCCCGTCCCCCCCCCCCCCCCTGTAACTTATAAAATGAGAGGATCATAAAACAAAAAAAAAAATATGATGTACATTACCATGCAAACTTTCACTGAAAATTGGTTTGGACGAGATGTAGTAAGTAGTTTTTTTTAATACTAAAATATATACTAAAATAATATTATATACTAATATAATACATAATATACTAAAATCGAAAACCGCAAAAAATACACTATTATTAAAACATCGATCAAAGTTACAACGAACTACAAGAAATTTTATATTATGTTACTTGCTGCTATACGGAACCCTTCATGGGCGAGTCCGACTCGCACTTGGCCGCTTTTTTTTACACCGCTGCTGCAGTGGTTGCACCCTACCGCCTACGGTAGTCACCGGTCCCCCTACGAAACGAAACTATTCAAGGTGCGGCGTGCGACGACCTCTCCTGAAAAGCATTAAATTACAGGAAAAAAACACTTCCATAACAGAACTTTAAGTACCTATCTACTTCCTAGTCACTTACTTAATGAATAAAATTCCTAATTTAAAAGTAAAAACTTTATAAAATAGCTACTAGCTTATCCCCTCGCGGTTTCATCTTTGCCGGTGCCATCGCGCGCGCGGCGCGGTATGCCATCTTTGAAAGTTTCTGGGGAACTCTTCGTATCGAGACAAAAGGTACATAGTTATCCTTTGACACTCAGGGATATGGTAGCTTCTATCATTGGAAGAATTTTTACAATGGTTCCGGTAGTTCCAGAGAATATCTTATACATCCAAACTTACAAACCCTTTATATTATTTACTATCCGTTTCCTGCGGTTTCGATCGCATTTATTTTGAACTTTCGTAGTTCCGGGTGGTATGTAAAATTTCGTGACGATCGGTTTAGTTGAGGCATGATAGCGTAACACCCAAACAAACTCACATTCGCATATAAAATATCAGTTAGGAATATTAGTGTAGAACTGTTGATAGATCCACTTGACAAATACCTAGTATTGTCACCTGCTGTGAACAGGTTACGACTTCTGTGATATCCAAAACGTGTTGGAAATATGAATCGGAAGAAAGGAGCGTTGAGGCATGTATGCGCGTCGGCAACTTTCGTGATTCGTGAATCTGGGGGCACGCCAAAACATGCTAAGCGAAGCGGGAGCACTAGAGTGCGCGCAAGATAAGTCTGCGCGCTACTGATGGCGCTACTGGTAGTGAAAAGTAACCAACTATGGCACACTGCAGACGGCCAACGATTAGTTCCGATTTTGGCCGCGCGCAGACTTATTTTGCGCGCACTCTACCTATCTTTTCCCGAAGCGCTTCGTCGTTTTACATATTTATTTAGTTAGAATATGTGACTTGGCCGTTTCGTTACTGCAAGAACCTTTGTATAACAGAAAAGTAATTAACAGTGGATAAATTTTTCACCTTACGCTCATGCGAATGGAGCGAAATGCTCAAGCTACATCTTCTGACTAAGGTGTTGAGTTTGAGAAGTTAGGCTTTGAAGTTAGGCCTTGTAGAGTTAGGGTGTGTAGAGTTATAAGCAGTTATAAGCTTGGCTCTACATGAGATCTGATAACTTTTTGACAATGCCCGTCATATGGACTCGACTTGGCCACAGATAATATAATACTACCTTCTCTCTGATAATACTATACTTCTTGACATCACTTTACATGAATATGTTTTTGGTGGGATAGTTTTATTCTAAATAAAAAGTGTTTTTTGTTTATACATTAGCGAGTGCTTAGTGCTTACCTACCCTATACAGTATAGTATTATATTATCTGTGCCTATACAGAGTCCATTGTTCCCAAAAACTATTGTGAACAACAGCTAGAACAGTTCATATGCATAAGAGTTTATATTCATTTACGTTCCCTAAAATATTATGTTTAATAAAATTTATGGAATAAAGAAAGAGAATAAAAGATATGACAGTATAAAGTAGTGAGTTGATATTTGTATACCGGTCTTCCCAAGAAGTACCTACATTACATAATTATACCTTACTACAGTACATTTTGAAGTAACTTGTAGGAGGCGCTGTTTATCTAACACGAATCACGATTACACTACAGCTGGGTTTGATCATAATACGTTGCGAAATATTCGCACGATTCAGCTAATTAGTATCTCATATTTTCTAAAGCTTCAGAACATAGGTATCGCTTAATTCTCATTCATACAAATTCTTCTTCTTGGCGTCTTGCCAGTGACAACGTTTCTTAGTGATAAAAATTTCTTCATCTACTTCTGCTATTATGGCGAAACGCCAATGACAATGTAAGATTGTTCCCCAAGTTAAAACAAATTAATTATTGATAGCGGTTTTCATATTCTGTCAATTGATGTAAAATTGACGATTAATTTACAGTAGAATCTCGAAAAATAAAGTGGTCACTCTTCTTCTTCGTCTTTTTCAATTATGGCAATTTATCGCGATTTATCCAGATTTATCGCATTTTAATTATGCCAATGTAGTTATGTATTTTTAGCAATTACCTAAAGTAGGTAATTAAGGCGAAACTCCAATGATAGTGTTAGATTGTTCCCCAAGATATAACACGATTCTCTCTCGAAAACCAGCTTCTATCCTTAGCTTCTTTCTTGGAAAACAAAGTGGCTGCTGAACGGTGGTGAAAATAATGAAAATATCGAACAAATAACGCGACCGGCAACAGGTGCTACGATCTCCACCGGTCAACAGACAACAACTGTGGTCACCCTGTTCAGAGTACTCCAAGCACGAATTTTTTCTGTATGGAAAATGAACCACGGTATCTTACAAATTAGTTTATCGTGGCTAATATTGTGTAAACGTAGTAAAATTTGCATAATAATGAGCTATTAGTGTTGAACAGTGTGTCGAAACAGGGAAATAAGATGAAATGGGGTGTTCGGTGGGAGGTTATCGTTTTACTATAACTTCCTACAGAGCATCCCATTAAGATCCAATTGTGAATAATTGCTTCCAGATGTCCGAGAAAAGCAACGCAATGCATCTTAACGATGTATTTCCATGAAAATAACTTCTGAAAAGAAAAACAAATGAACGCAGATAAGCAATAACATGTTAACCCACAAAACGAACTTATTGGTTCAGAACGATTTATTGAGATTTAGAGAACGTTTTTAATTATGTGTTTACCTCATTACATTGTTTAAATATGTAACTAAATATTGAACATAAAAATTGTCGACACAAAATGGCGCTATAATTTTAAAACTTTAATTTACTCAAAATTTCTCCAGTGTGGGTTAACACACTATTGCTTATCGATGTCCAAATGAACTGGCTGTATGGACTTAGCTTCTTTTGCCTTTCCCATTAGGGGTTTAATAAAAAAAAATATATGTCAATTGTCATTACAATTTGTCATTCAAATTTCAAAATTGTAATGGCGGTTTCGTAAACAAAGTTGATTTTTTATACTACCTATCTTTATTTTTATTTTAAAACATTTTCGTGACACAATTACTTATTAAATATTTGTGATATCAGCTAAGTCTTAATTGGTTGTATTTGGTGTTCCATTCACCGTTCAGATGTTCAATTGTTTATTTCTTTTGCAAGAAACGAGCTGTAACGTTTTACAGCGGACTGCTATGAATGTGGATCCAGCAAAACCACCAGATACGGCACGGAACTGGGAAGGTGTTGATATATTTCTGTTCTCGAACGGCCAACAATATTCACCACCGAGAAAATACCATCTCCGCGCCGAAGAATTGAGCTGGTGGGATTCCACATTAAATTATTTGGCTCGGGCACAATATGGATCTCTGTGAGTGTTTACTTTACTTACGAACTAGGTAGGTACCTATAATATCATTTTAACAAGATTGCATGTCCGAGGTTTCTCCCACATAAATTTACGAGTCCCTCAAGAACCCTTTGGTTTAGCAAGAAAAAATAGATAAAAAGTAGTTAACTCAAAAGTATTTACCTATACATATACTTAAAATAGTTGGATTAAGAAAAAATGCTAGGTAATATGCTATTCTCCATATCTTCTGTTTGAATAAATATAAAATATTTTATCATCTATGCCCAATTGGCAATTGCCAATGAAAGAAGATATATTTCTTTGCCCCTAAGACAATATTTATACTGAATATAAATAATAAAGTAGGATCTAATCACCATTATATTGGTCACACTCAAGTGTTTGCCAACCAAATGTCAAGTGTGTGTACATTTAATATTTATGTTGTTGTATTCCTAACAACAACAATAAACCTTATGTCCACCAAAATTCATTCCTACTCATAAAATCTCAGACATACAATATTTATTAAACTACACTCTTCATTTACCTCCCAAATAAGTAATAAGTAATAACCATGTAACAATTTCCCCGCCTACTTTATTTCAGTTTATAGAAGACTAGCTGGCCCTTGTGGTTTCACCTGCGGTAATTTCAGAGTTCCTGCGGGAATTCTGGGATAAAGAGTACC
This sequence comes from Zygaena filipendulae, assembly GCA_907165275.2. Lineage (NCBI taxonomy): Eukaryota > Metazoa > Arthropoda > Insecta > Lepidoptera > Zygaenidae > Zygaena > Zygaena filipendulae. Next base: position 10,936,328 of record OU015651.1, read on the forward strand.
CTATGTCACTCAGGATCACTGTAGCTTTCTATAAGTGAAAGAATTTTCAAAATCGGTTCTGTAGATCCAGCAATTACCCCCTACAACCTCACAAACTTTACCTCTATCTATAATATTAGTATAGATAATAATTATGTATACAATTGTCATAAACCTGTTTTATTCTAAGTTTTAATTTAACTACTTCATTTTAAAATACTTTTTCTGTATATTTTAAGACATTCTTCAATAGATTTATATACCACCAATGGTAGACAAATAAGTGGACCAATGGAGCTAAGTGATGGTGGGGCATATGTTGCTGTTGAGCCTCCAGACACTTTTATTGATGCAGGCTATGAGAAATACCTACTGAAAGCTACCAGGTGGGTGTTAAATAATTTTAACTAAGAGCTTACCAAGAATATTGAAGAAATAAGTATAGGCCATTATGTATTACATTGAAAATTAGTAATTACTTAGTTAATTTGATTATGGACTATGGAGTCTAGTTCTACCAGTATCATAGAAAAGTTAATGAGAAAGACTATTCACTTTTACTGAATTCATTGGTGATTTTATTATTATTGGTGTTTATTAATCCCCAAAATTTATCACATTAACTTACACTTATATTACAGTATATTAATAGTCAATTATTTTATTATAAATATTTTAGATCATGGGAAAAACGACATTCTAAACAATCTAGTAACATTGAAGTATCAAAACCAGGTTAGCCCTATAACAAAATATAATTCATATTTAAATTGAATTTCCTTTCTAGATGTAGCATTTTGATAAACTTTAAATGAATTCGTTTGCCTTTTATTTTTAAAGTATGTACTTTAATTTTCCTAGATGACATTAATATTACGACAGAGAACACCACTATTGATAAAAATATAGACATTGCTAGTATCAAGACACCCAATCAAACTATCAGAAGACAAACGGTTCGAATAATAAATATTTTGTTATTGTGAATTGTGATCATATCAGAAATACATGTACTTTCCTTATTTATTTGTATATTTTATTTTTCGACTAAGTATGCCAAATAATGAATCTTTCTGCTTTCTTTTTTTTTGGTGACCAATTTGAAATTAATGCTTTCAGCTGACGACAAATGTTGCTGGAAAGGATACTACTATCAGTATTAAGTCTCAATCACCATCAATTAAGCAACAATCTCCTAACGTAATGGTGCACATGAAAAAACTAGATCAAGTCAAAGAACCACAAAGACAATCAATACTTAGACGTAATATGGGAAACTGTGTTGTTAAAAACTCAACTGTGTTGGTTAAAAAACCACTTGATAAAAGAAGAGACAGTCTTATTAAAGCTCGAAATTTGAAAATAGCAAAAAATGTTGTTGAAAAGACTGTTGAACAAACACCTGTAGTTGCAGTAAACTCAAACGGTGATACCTCAAAATTCAACGAAATTATTAAACAACAAAAAGACACATTATTATTGAGTTCTCAAAACACTTCTAATGGTAAAGTTGAAGATATAGTTATTGAAGAAGAAGTTTGTTTAATCAGAAGATTGTCTAGCGATACAATCCCACTATTGGCAGATAAGGAAGAAACTGCAACAAATGCTGCAGTAGTTGCAGCCAGAAAAAATAATTTGGGTGAAATCCAGGATAAAACACTAATTAAACAAGAAAATCAACCTAAACCTGTAAAAGAAGTTCCAAATGAGACCGTTTTAAAAGGATTGAGTGCCACAGAGACGTCAACTATCAAATCTAATAATGAATCTAGTAAAATTAGTGAAAAAGTAAAAATAGCGCCATACACCCAAACTTCCTTACTATCTATCCAAAAAGAGCATAATGAAGAAAATGTGCCTTCTAAACAAACCCCTACTATAAATAAAAGTAATATTCCAGAAGAACCTATGCCTGATCATTTAACGATTGTGAGTAAAGGGGACTTCATAAATTTGAAATTATGCATAGAGGTACGTAATAATGATCCCGTATCCGATGGTAAAAATAGTGCAAGACAATCAACGTATGTTGAAGCGACTAGAAAAAAATCAGTGTATGATATTTTCAAAGCTGATAAGATATCTCAGGTTGATTATGATGATGATGTTGCTTCACTTTGTAAACGTAATCAAGATATTTATTTTAAAAGTAAATCATTGCAATCGACACTTCAATGTGACACTAGCAACAATATGCCAAGAATTATAGTTATTGAATGTGCCTGCAACAATTCGAGTGCTGACACTACACTGCCCCATGAGAAAGTTACCATTTTTGAGGACAACAATAAGAAGTTTATCGTTATTACGCCTTTCAACCGGCTCGTTGATGAAAAAGTGAAAAACTCGGAAAGGTAAAATTTATAATCCGCTTTACTGCAACTTTAAACCGTAAGTAATTCATTAAAATATGTTTATATTTCGTAGATGTACGTGCAATCTCGATAAAGCAACTGAAAACAACGAAAACCTTGGCTATTTATCTACACAGACCTTTGCTGAAGCATCATTAACGAGACTTGGTAAGATGATAAATGTAATAAAAAAAGAGGACATCAGTGCCGCCGCTTCCAAAAGGAACTCTATTGTATCACAAGATTATCGTAAATACGATAACAAGAATCAAGATGATCCGCCAAAATTCAACATCTCGATCAACAGAAATCAATCTTCAATGTCTTATGAATCTCAGAAATCAAATCAAGTGAAAAAAAATATTTTGAAAGCAGTTCAAAAAGTTTTCGTGGACAAATCAACACAAACCGAATGGTGTAATATTATGGTAAGTTTAAGTATCTTTGTTTTAATTAATTTACTTAGTGATATTTAATTTTACAGCAGAAGAATTTGTTTTTCATAAATTTTCAAAAAATAAGTGAATCCTTATTACTTTTCAGTTGGAGGCCAGACTTCATGAGGACGGTCACTATACACTACATTTACCACCACTCCAAGTGTTGCGGTTTTATAAGTTGTGAATAAACGAGACATTAAAAAGTTTTTAATATAAGTTTTACTATTTTACACATTCGCTAAAGAATAAGGAAATGAAAGAATAACAAGCAATCTTGTCTTCATAAACTTACTTTAATAGTTTGAATAAAAATGAGGGCAAAACCTAAGATAGATTTATTCACAACAGTATTGCTATGATTAAACATCCGATGCTCGTCTTGATATATTTTAAGTTTCCTAGCGAGTATGTTGAGGGGCTTCTGAGCTACGTAGCGCAGCTGGACCTCGGTAATGTGACGCAAAGTGCGAGCCGGCATCACCATCATTACCTAAAAGCACCTAATGATATTCATATTGGAAGCAACGTAAGACGATTTGAGACAGACTCGTAAGACTATGTATTTTCTTACACGTTGAGACTCTGCCGTCATATCTATGAGATAAAGTAACCGTCGTAGAAATGATCATTCTTACCTCAACATTGACTGAATTAATTCCTTACTAACCATTCTCATCTCTGTAGACTAAATATCTAGTCATCTTCCATTAATTTTTAGATATAATTCTAATCATAAAGAAACAAGTTTAGAACGGTAGAAGTGATTGACTTAATTTATATTGTACTAGCTGTCCGGCGCGGTTTCACCCGCGATAATTTCGAAGTTTCCGCGGAATTGTTCCATACAAACTTTGAAACCCCTTTTCATCCCCTTAGAGGTTGAATTTTCAAAAATCCTTTCTTATGATAATGCCTACGTCCGTTTCTTATGATAAAGAACACACCCTCCGAGTTTCAGGTCTCTACGATCAGCGGTTTAGGCTGTGCGTTGATCCATCAATCATTCAGGACAAAGCATTTTATATGTATAGATGTACTCACTTGCGCAGTAATACCGGACATGGCTTCAGGGTTAATGGTGCTCAATTGCGAGCCTTCTACTTCCGCCAGCAACAGACCTAGTCGGGACACGTCTCGTGCGCTCCAGCTATAAGACTTGCCTAACGCCTAACAATTAATTATAGCAATACTTATCTTAAATATTTTTTTAGAAAACGAAGGCAAAAACATGTAATGTACTTAGTTTCATTTACCTACCTGAGTTTTTGTCATCATATTAAGGTAGAAACGACGCTGCAAGGGATCACATGCCCTTATGTGATAGAAAACCTGTAATATTGTTAAAACTTAAAAGCAAAACAAATTTATGAGCACCCGTCGTAATCCAATTAATGTAGGTAAGTGCCTAGTATACGATACAATAATGACTTGTAGATTTGATAAAATAAAAACCTGGTCTGATAGTTGCAAGTAAGTATTCTCAGGGATTCGTCTCATAAACGTCATTGGTACTCCACATAGTAGATTGTTCATGAGATTAAGATACTTTGGCTCTGCCCAGAGACGATTCGTCTTTATATATCTGCTGGCAACTACGCCTACCTGAAATAAAATGTATATATTAACAAAGATGCTATATCCTCGTCAGACGTAGACACGAATTGAGGGTCAGGGGGTCAATTTTTGAATCGCTCGAATTATTTCACGCACACGGAATTGCAAGATTCACGCGTGAATGCTTAAAAAATGTATGAGGATTCGCACGTGAATTCGCGATTCCGTGCGTGAAAGTAATTCGAGCGATTCAAAAATAGGGCCCCAGTTCCGATCACGTAAAACACAAAACCACACCACTCGCCTCGATAACGGTTTTCATTTAGTATTATATTCTGTGATATGTATAGGTAACTTCAGTGTTTTACGTGAGCAGAGTAGGTACGTACCATATTGGCCCTCTACACAAACGTAGGTATAGTGTCTGCTTGGTTCTAAACTACTCAACGGATTTTAATGCGGTTTATAACATTTACAGAATTTCGTAGGGAAAGTTTGCCTATAAGTATAATGAGTGAATAGGAAATCCCAGTAATGTCGAAGTTCGCTTTTGAAACCACGGGGTACAGCTAGTAATAAAATGCCTGATGTAGAGAGAGTTCGGTAAGTATAGGAGTATAGTATTTTATTATATCTGTGGTATAGGTATATATTATGTAGTTGTAGGTTTGACTATACCTAGCGTATTAATTCTTTTTTAACAAATTGCTAAATCAACATCTTTAGGCGCTAACATGTTGCATCATAATTATTATGATAATTTGGACCTATTAAATGTATATACGTAGGTAACTAAATAACGTCGGCATAATATGTACTTACATTTTTCTGTTTACAAGCTTTTTGTTTGCCGTCGAGGAAAGAAAACGCTTTGTGGTAGGTGCTAGAGCATAGGAAATCGGTATTAGGTTAGGTATTGTTATTACCGCGGTAATTTCGGAGTTCCTGCGGGAATTTCAGGATAAACTATTACGTATAAACCTTCCTCTTGAATCCCTCTATTAAAAAAACCGCATCAAAATCCGTTGCGTAGTTTTAAAGATCTGAGTATACATATAGGCATAGGCGTACCGAGGGGGGGGGGGGGGTGGGGGGAGGCAGGGCAACTGCTTTTGACTCTTGTTAACGTCCCTCCTATCATCTCCTTTTGTCGATAAAAGTTAAGAAAAAGAACTTTTTGCCATTTGCAATACAACACAGGTATAAATTTAACTTTCAAAATAGTTATTGTACATATAATTAAAGAATTTAAATAAAATAAATAACTCTTTTATTTATTTTATTTGACTATAGGTGCTTATAAAAAATTTGATCTACCCTGACCAATCTGATTTGCCCCCAGAACCTGGGTACGTCCATTTACATAGGGACAGACAGACAGCGGGAAGCGACTTTGTTTTATACTATGTAGTGATTATTTAAGTGTGTACCCTAGCAGTAAGGTAAGGTGCTCGCAAATACGAATCGACACAACGACACAAATATATTGGCTATCAGCGAAAGTGGTACCACATATTATGGTTATGTAGATTATTATTATCAAGTTGTATAGACCTATGTACCTACCAACCTGGTGTCTGTTAAGATCAGCATGTGTCCCGATATACGTGAGTATTTTAGGATCGCTAAGGTTCAGCCTAGCGATCTCTTTTCCACTTAAGTATTTAAACAGAGGTCGGTAGAGCTCCAATGTTTCAAATGGCACCTGGTCTGGTTGCCGGTTGCCCTTTACAACTGCCCACGTGGCGACATACTTCTCGCGGGTTATTTTCATCATCGCGATGGTGCGAGCCTAAATTTAGACAATGTTTATGATTTTAAGATTCTCCAATAAAACCTAAAATTCTATTACAATCGTTAAGTTCAGCTTGTACCAGAATTTGTTTGGTAAATCTTAGGTTATTTTTAGGTCTTCCCATTCCCAACTTACAGATCTCAGAACATACATCGGTGGCAGGTTAAATATATCTTCGAGGCTGCCTTTCAGAAAGATTGCAAACGCGTTGACGGCGGTCTGCATGTAGTCCCTGGTGACCCTCAGCCGGCAGTGGCTGCGGTGAAGGTACTCGCTTATTGGCAGGTGCACGGCCGTGCGGTTGAGGAACAGCTCGGCTCTGGTCGTGATCGAAAACAAGTCCAAGTCTCACTAAACTTATTTATGCCACTGGACGAAGAGAACGTGAACATTGGGAACCAATTTTCGAAAACTAGCTGTTCCGATTTCACCCGTGGTAATTGCGGAGTTTCTGCGGGAATTCCAGGATAAAAAGTACCCTATGTCTTTCTCTGTACCCCTGACAACGTACCTGATGATGATTTAGATTAAATTTTATCCCAATAAAAATATTTTTATGTAAAATGTTGCCAAGACGACCTACCAGCACTTTCAAAAAGTTATCAGATCCTAAGTAGAGCCAAGCTTCTAACTCTACTCGCCCTAGCTCTACAAGGCCTAACTTCACAAACTCTACATCTTAGTCAAAATATGTGGCTACATAAAATCTAAAGTATGAGAGCTATGCAATTAAAACTTTATATATTTAAAAAGTCTGCTATTGATAACATATCCCGATTATTTTGTTTATAATCCAGACCCAAGTTACAAGGGTTCAAAAAAACGACGAAGCGCTTCGAGAAAAGATGGTAGTGCCCTTGCGCTTCGCTGGCTCGTCTTGGTGGGGGCACTACGGTGCCCCCAGATACCTGAACCTTCCTCATGAATCACTATGTACCTATATCTATTAGTGAAATCTGCATAAAAATCTGTTTTAGGTAGTTTTTGAGGTTTTCGCAAACAGACAGACCGACAGACGCGGCGGAGGACTTTGTTTTACTAAGCCGCGACCTTTTGTCTCAAACTCGAACTCACTTCAGGCACCGACGTATGCGGGATTTCGAGATCACATTATCATTTATGTTTTATATTAGCTGTTCCCCGCCGTTTCATCCTCTTTAATCTTGGAGTTCCCCCGGGAATTCTGGAATAAAATGTACCCTTTGGCCTTTTCAAAATGTGTATGCAAAATTTCATGATGATCCGTTGAGTAGTTAAGGCTTGAAAGGTAACAGTTACTTTCCCATTGATAATAATATTAGTACGGATGTAAGTATAGATTAAGTATATTACAATAATTATAAATGTCAATAAAATAGTTACTACCGACCGCATCACGTTCCCAGATGGATACTGCGCCAGTCTATCACTTTTCTTATCAGTCATAGTTTTAATTTTATTTATGGGGTCAGTATCATCATCTGAAACCACACCGGGTACCTAATTAAATGAAATGATATCTATTACAACAACGGTCACGGCAGAAGTGAGAATTTTGGCAGCCAATTTTATTGGTTACCTACTAGGGTACCTACTTGCTACTATATCGAGACCCCCACTTTTTTGAAATTATTCATATAAATAAAGTTTTATGCAATTACATAATAACAGCTATATAACTTCATAAATATTTAAACCCCTCCCCCCCCCCCTTTTTTTTCTTAGATACAAGAAGTAAAGTATTCTACATTTGGACAAGAAACGTAGCAGTATTATAAAACTATAACTACAGATAATATACTGCTATACTAGTCTTTATCTATATTTTCGACTTTACAGCGACCTCCTCCACATTCCATATATTCTACACCCATTCGTGATGCTCAACAATATTGTTGGTCGAGTAGGCCCGACGCGACGTAGCCCGTGGGCCCAACCCACCGTCGAGTATATAGGTGCCCTAAGCGCGTCATGCCTCACGCTCCATCACAACAACTCGAAAGTTTTTCGCCATAAGTACAAAAGTTACAGTTACTTGGAAAATTGTTATTTTTAAAGCACACAATAAGTACCGAGGCTAACACATAATTATATACAATATTATATATTACTATGGTAGGTAGATTACAAAACTTGAAACAAATAAATTTCCGAATCTCCGAATTTGAAATGTTTTGTGCTGTGCCCTATAAACAGGGTCCATTAAGAACTGTGTACTAACTACCTCAACACCTTATGTTACTTAATAGATGTGCAATAAATAAATAAATAAATAAATACCTCGATGTGAAAAATTCCGTTGAATCCGATCAATATAGTTTGGAAATTACATTGGCTTTAGTGACGCTATTCCTGTAGTCTAGCCTCGGCAAGCCGGCAGTCATTAAGTGAACGATTAAAAATGTTTTCAGCAATTGCCTACCTTCACTGTTCCCGCCAAACACGATATTATGAATAATATCTTGATAAACCAGCATAGGATCTGGAATAACGACTTAATTTAAAATAGAACTTACAAGGACATCCTATACGCGGCGCCCTTCGGGTTACCGATTCGGCTGTAACTCTATGTATTGAAAGAGAGTTGCTAGTGTAGTATATCCCGAGAGCAATAAGGTGCACAACGCAGAAATAAGGGAGAATTTTTTTAGAAAATTTCAGTCTCACCTTTTGGCCAAGTTTCTTGTACATATATATACAAGTAGGTACACTAGCAAGTCACATTCAAATGTACCTAATTGCCTACCTACAGAGTTGCAGCTAAATCGGTGACCCAAAGGGCGAATAAGGTCTCCTTATTAGCGTTTCGTTCGGGACCTTTAAGCCATCCTATAGCACTCAGGGATACTGAAGCTTCGGTGAAAGATTTTTTTGAATCAGTTCAGTAGTTCCAGAGACACTAGGTACATCTTAAACTTACAAACTTTGTCTCATTATAATATTAGTACTACATTTAGACATTTAGCGTAACGCGTAACGAAATATTTGCCTTCCGTATCCAAAAAATCAAAAGTTTTACTTCCATGAAGAAAAAATATTCGCTAAGTACCTTTGCCATCTCGAACTGTAGCATGGATATTCTTAAGTTTACTGATGGGATCATATTGGGAATTGCTCAGTCGTGTGATAGAGCCTATGTCAAACGCCGCACAGTGTTGGTCTGAAAGAGCAGAAACTTGAATCAAATGTAGGTATACTACACTACTATCTACATGTATACTAAATAATAGATCTCTTAAAATCGAACTCACAGCCACCAGCTTATAATATCAAAGAGGTGCTTCTCGTTGACACATCGCTATGCGGTACCTACATACCCAATAATCATAAAGTTGTTTTTCGGCCCTTCCAAAGCTACGAGCAAACTAATGGACACATTAAGAAGCAACTAACATATTTTACAATTCTTTAATTGAATGTGGATGATAATTTTGTTTATTTGCCTAATGAAGTCTCGTGATTGGTTATCGAACCAATTATAATACTTCTCCATTTGAATATGTAGTCAATGGTCATTAGAATATAATTAATGACCGAACGACCATACCGTCGCGTAGCTCGTAGCTCGTAGGCCGCGCGACATTGATCGTAAGATTTCAACGCGCTTTGTAAACGAGTCGACTGCATTACGTAAAGGCGACGGCCGACACACGGGGTCGCGCCGATGTAGGCATATGTCGCAGGCAATTTGAGTATTTCTTCAGTTTATAAAATAGCGTCGTTAGTCAGGCAATTAATATAGTAATTCCTTTATTTCAAATGCTCGCTGTTTTTGTATTTACAGGCAGCCTGAACCCTGATTCACTATAACCAACAACATCTTATAACGCGTGTATCTGGAAATTGTAACACAAAAAGCTTTAGGAAGAAAAAACACTAATTAGTACCTATTCTGTAGACAGGTTAGACAGTAGACAAGTTTATGTTTTTCGTTTTTTTTTGTCTTTTTAAGTGATAGGTAGTACTTTTTTGGAATAAAGATAGAAGATTTTGGTGATGTGTTAAGGTAACGCGGCGTGTTATTTTCATATTGAGTCAGAGCTCTGACATGTGACAGGCTTGAACAGTGAGTTGCGAAAATATTATCGTCCAAAAAAAAGGGCAGAGAGTAAACAGGACCGAGAGCCTCTCCGTTCGTTGCCAACGAGAGAGTCCTCTCCACATGCTCCTCAGTTTGGGGCGTAATGGACGCGGTCATGAATACTTCACAAGCATGTCGTGATAAGTTGGGTAACATCAACAAGATCATATAGGAATTAAAAGCTCTTCACACGTACAATTCCCTTAATATCATGGTAGGTACTTTCGCTGGTGAGGTTACGGACGAATGACTTGTTACCTTGAACCCTGAAGGTTGACTGGCAGAGAATGCCACTGTGGCATTAAGTCCGCCTTTTGTACCATGATGTGCATAAAGTTTAAATAAATAACCCTCCATTTGGTTTTAGAGGTTTAAATCCCACATACCCACCGTCTTTCTCTGAGTGATGGCAGCGAGTAGGTTTCCCCCCGTAAAAAAAACGTGATGCTGCAGAGTCAAATAGAACCTACCAAATTTAGATACGTGAACACCTAACAGTACGTCATTTTTCTGTCCAATGACCTCGGCCCATTGATGACATGGTGAGTAGGTATTATTATTTATTATTATTATTCTCTTTGGATGACGCGGCTTTTTTCAAACGGACGAACCATTTAAAATTGCCTGCGACATAATATATTGTACATTTTTGTCGTCTGGGGCACGGGCGTGCCTTTGAAACCGCAATATTATGACAGAAGCAGACGACATGCGCCGGATGCAATCCTACTGTTAGCTATGATGAAATGACTAACAATTCGGGTAGCCGATAAGCGTATTCAGTTGGATTGCCTATACTTTCGATTTTAAGGTACATTCTGCGTAAGCCACTAAGTTTTCGGAAGTCGTAGAATCATAAGAAGGCATAGTTATCTTACGTATTTTGCGTAGGTAAATATAGACCAGTGACTATCAATAAAAGACGATCGATCGAATCGATCTATCCACGACTTTTAAGATCTATAACTACACACATCAAAAGTGTCTAGGGATCAAGTACATTTTTTCAAGATTTTTAGCATACCAAATCGCTGCGAATCTGTGATTCGTATCAATGGAAGGAACACAGAGTATTAATTTGTTTAGTCATTACAATATAAGTTTCAAAATCCCCTGTTTTTGCCTTTTTTTGCTATTTTATTGTTGACTTGGAATTGGTTCAATTTCTCACAACTTACAAAAAAATAAATTTTTCTTAATTTATTTAAAATGTGGGGATGAGTTGTTATTTTAGATATGGGAAATAAGGTAGGCGGCCAGTCCAGAAGATTAAATTAGATTTAAATTAATTGAGTTTCGTTTTATAGCAAAAAATGTTCTTGATCCCTAGACACTTTTGATGTGTGTACTTACCTAATACAATTTTTGGTGTTATATTAAATATTTTAATGAAAAACCCCGAAAAGTGAGCGTTTTTAACACTTTTCAATATCAACTTTAAATGCTGCATAATTATCATAAATAATATAGGTATTTACGCTATTCTTATCCTCCCTTTGATTTTCTTACGGTTTAAGAAATTTAAAATGATTGAGTTTCTTAGAAGATAAAATACAATTCAATAGGTATTTCATACAAAATCGATATATAAAATCATATTATTATCACCAGCAGGGCTATTATATGTAACTTTTGTTGCTATGATATTTCAGTTTCAATCAGAAAAATTGCGATTTTGTGATTAATTAATCATGTTTAGATAGCTTCAACTTTTGAAGTATGTTTATTTTGGTTGATTGCTAGATATTGAACGTACATTTTTTAATCGCAAAACCGCCATGTTTTTGATTGCAACCGAAAAATGATAGAAACAAAAGTTACGTAATAGCCCCTCAGTTTTTCTCCAAAAATTAGGAATCTATTGCATACCGTTAGGATCGGGTGGATTTAAATTGGCGATCGTCACTAGACTAGAATATGCAACCACCCATGACAAACTGCAGCATCCTATCACAGCGTTATAGATCAGCGTTTTGCACATTTCAATATATGACACTATTTAGCTTTCTTATTGACCTAATTAACTAATATCTAACGCTATAAATTATATTAATAGCGGTAGGTAAATTAATAAAACCGTGTCAAAATAAATAATTGCTTATATGGAATATATTAAATCAATATGGTTATGAAATGTGCGCATAGGTACCAGATTTATTCCGCTTGTTTTGTTTACATTACTAACGTTCATCGTTTATCCATACTTCTTGGGTTTTATATTTATTAACGTCATTTAGGCAATTAAAAATTGATCTCTAAAATGACAGTAAATGGTAGTGTTTAAATTTTTATTAGAAAAATCCACAAGTTATAGAAGTAGAAGAAGTTATTTTAATTACTAAAACATTGTAATCGGTAAAATTAAATATCATAAATCGCGATAGATGCCATAATTGAAGAGGATATTAGATAAAATTACCAAATGTCGTTTTCGTCTAGCACCAGCAACTGCAATTGTGAACGGACATGCCCGTTTGGAAAATACCCCCGGGATACAGACCGCACACCCTTCTACCCGGTTATGGGACGGCCACTGGTTTATTACACGCAAGTAAAGGTAAGTCTTGCTCTCTTCTTTCATCGGTGATTGGTGAAGGAGGAAATACAGAACTCGCATCTCGCGCTAGAAAATGATCCAACCTAAATTGTACGCGTGTACCTGTATACTCGAAACGGTTTGAAAAAAAATTAATCGAACTAAAAATTCAGAGTAACAAGACTCAATTAATTGTGCGTATATCTTACAATTACAACCAAAACTAGACCTGGTTTTCGTTTATTTGAACTCCTTTAATTTTTGGGGTCATAACAACAAGGATATTAAGAACGGGAGCTCTTTCCGGGAGTTCGGATATGATATACGATATTTAAAAATAATTCCCGAACCGGGACATGGTCGATCTGTGTGCCTACTTTTAATTCAAATCCATTCAGTCAAATCTATTCGCAAAATTTAGTAACTAATTTCTAGACATCCTCAAAACTGTCACTTTTATTAGTAGGTATATACCTAGGGTTACGGAGGCTATATTATGTAATAATGTACCTAAGGTAATATTATGTATATCTACGGAACCCTCAATACGAATGTACGGAACTCAACGCGTAAGTCCACACAGCGACGGTTGGTTTTAATCATACATTAATTTATTGGTATAAAATTTTATATTACCTAATTATCAACCATTCGGGTCCTTGATAGAGTCAGATGACTGTCCTCCTTCCCACAGACCACACCTAACTGGTAAATATTAAGATGTAAAACGCTATATTTGCTTAACTTTTAAATTTTTTATTACTATTCACAGTATTAAGTATTCACCTTTAATATTCACCTTCATAGTGTCGTGGCAGTCGAACGAGATTTTAATTTAGGTAGGTGGTTATCACAGAGGTAAGATATAGCAATTCCGTGGAGGTAACCACGTCTGGTGCGGTCGCTTGCCAACCAAATTAGATCACTTATTGGTAAGGTATATATATGAAAAAAGGCTATGTAGAAAATCGCATTCCTACTTGACTGATATAATGGGGTTAGAGCTCGTTGCATGCAATATCAGGCTTTTTCCATAGCGACCATATTATTATTTGAAGATCCTTCTAGTAGAAAATACTTTAAATTTGCTATAATAGGACTGTAATATATCTGCTGTGTATCTTGTAGCAACAAACAGGATTCAAAAGCCAAAGGAGCAGAGAGGATAAAAAACGCAGTCCTAATTGCTTTGTGAAAGCTTTCCGTTGGTACACTCAGGTGAGACCTTGGACTCCATGCTACTACTATATCTACTAGTCGTAGTAAAACGTGATCTCATGAAATATCAATGAGCCCCACACACAGTTTTATTTACGACCGATTGGATTATTGCACTAAACTATACCAATAAGACGATTATATATGCATGTTATAATATTTGTAGAAGGCTGGGGAATTCTGTTACAACTTTCATAGGTTCACGAGAGCATTTGTTAATCGATTCTGCATGCTGCATAATAATTGAGATTTATGAATCAAAGATTGATAAATGTGACATAAAATTTGACCGTACCTCTATGTCACAACTCATCTCGAAATTAGAGTGGACAAATTGAATACAAGATAGGCTCTCGCTCTTTAATTGGGAACATTTTAAGTTATTGCGAATATAGATTGAAAATTTATAACGGAATTTTAATAAATATCTAATTAATTAGTCAGAGTACTTTAATTTTATTGTATTTAGGTACCCCTCAGCGCAGCGTGCGGGCTGTGGACATCATCTGAATATTTAGTTGGGCATGTGATATGTTTGTTGCATAAGCTTTACAATCGTTAGGCTTTGCTTAGTTGCTTCAATTTTAAAATCCTGTCGAAATTAACACGCTCTGTAGGTATATTTCTAATCCGAAATGACAAAATCATATTGGGATATAGGCGTTTATATAGTGTTAACCAATACAGGAATATATTAATTAATTTACTGTTAGAATAAAAACTTGAATACATAGGTGTAGGTAAGGTACCTATAATAAATGGTGTTCAAAGTACAAATAATCGCAAAAGTAATTTGGTGCTTCTGATGGATATTGGACGACTTTTATTTATAAAAAAACTAAGTCTATTCGACTGAAAAAAACCTACATTTTATAGGATCATCACCCAAAAAGTGATTGTCCCAACACTAATGCGGACAAGGGTGGTTTCCCGGTCTGGCTGGACAGGAAATATCAGGAATTCCTGCGCGATGGCGTTGGAGACAACTCTGTCGACTACATAAAAATGAAGCACACATCTACTATCGAGGCAACCGCGGTGCCTAATAAGTATGTATGATTTAAAATATATCGTGATTTTTCTACTTCACAACCGATGACTGCGTGAATTTTTATAACTAAATGTCGTTACGAGACGAAAAGACGGATAGACCTACGCAGTAGACCTAGTTTAATTCCTATAGGTCCTTATTTTGAAGCTAGGTAGACAAGTGCGTCCGTTGTGGCATTATTATTATTTTACCTTTATTGTCAAATAATATCTAATATATAAAATTCTCGTGTCACAATGTTCGTTCCCATACTCCTCCGAAACGGCTTGACCGATTCTCATGAAATTTTATTGTATTCAGTAGGTCTGAGAATCGGCTACTATCTATTTTTCATCCCAGAATTCCGAACAACCAACAACCTTCCTTCCGACAACTCCGAAATTCACGCGGGTGATACCGCGGGGCACAGCTAGTATCAATGTATAGTATATAATATGTATAGTTTTATAAAAGAAGGTTTAGCACTTATACCTGTACCTTCTTTTCAGTAGCGTTTGCGTTACCTGTACAGCCAAAAAATTTTCCAGGTTGCGAAGGTATGATACCTTCTCCATAATATCTATATACTATGTATCTCTCTATGTATGTATTATGTATCTATATACTATGATCATTATTCGTGCAGACATAACAAAAACAGCAATACATAAATTATATTCTGATTCACAGTCCATGGAGAAAGCGGTTACGAACTGCAAACAACAAACGAGGAGGGGATTTACGGGAAACGTATGTTCGTTATTGTACCTATCAATAAAACAAACATTTCATCCTCAATTTTAACCGACTTCAAAAAGGAGGAGGTTCTGTGTTCGGCTGTACCTATGTACCTATGTTTATTTTTTATGTAGATACTTATGTTCATTGTTCACTGATTACTTGAAGACGGTTGGTACGATTTGGAAAACCGACTTCAAAACACAATAATGCACTACACAGCGATAAGTGGTAGCACAGACCAATAATAAAATTAGATACATGTGTTTTTTGTATTTCGGATTAATTCAGTATTTTGTTATTTTTTGCTTTTTAGTATAAGTAGTGCATTTTTGTGGTTCTGGAAGTCGGTTTTTATTGTTAACGTTTTGTTTTCTTTTAAGCGAAAATGGAAGCTTCGAATTCATTTTGCAGCCGAAAGAATTGTCTTGTACCGCCTCTGAATGTTGCCACCCGTGAGTAATAATAACCTTGTCTTCTTGTAAGGTTGGTTCATAGTAATTACATAATAAATTAAATGAAATGAAAATGAAAGTTTTTACCTACGTAATCACTTATAAGTATTGCAACATTTTTAATTTAATTTTTCTCACCGGTAACAGGATAGGTTCTGTGGCCTGCTGTAATGAATCAAAAGCAATAGTTGTATCTTCTGCTGTACATAAAAATATGAAGTGCCAAAGTAACTGTCGCAACAAGAAAGAAATTCAGGAAAAAGTTAGCGACACTGTGAGTCAATGTGAGAACGCAGTTGGTTTAAGAAAAAAAGAAGAATCTGAGAGGGAACAGGAAGAAACAAAAGACGCGAAAGAGAACAAAGAAGAAAAACCTTTTAATAAGGACATCATTCAATCTTCAATGTCATGTCAATGTCCCGAAGAAAAGATTGTAAAAATAGACATACAAACACAATATGATGTTCCAAAGAACAACAATGAATGTACAGAAAATATTTCAAGCACGTCACAGGTTAGATGACTTGTATGATAAAAGTTATTGGTTTAACAAGAGTGCAAAGTTCATTTTTGTTGCAAGTCAGAATTGAAGCTCGAGTATAGAGCATTCATTACGCTATATTTGAATCACTGTAGCGTAAGTAGCAAGTGATTCTTCCTGAGCCTATCTACAAGACACGAAAAAACAAAAATGCTTTGCTCTCGTGTGAAACACAACTTTTTTACCTCACTAGGTAGCGAGAAAATGCAATAGTTATTTGTGCAACAAGAGAGCAAAGTCATTTTTTGCTGCGAGTGCTGATTATGAATCCTGAGTGTGGCGAGGGATTCAAAGACACGAGATGCAAAAAACTTTGCTCTCGTGTAACACACATAACTTTTCACTTCAGCAGCGAGAACACTTTAGGAGATATAATATATTACGTAACATTATTGAAACTAGAAATAAATATTTACAGGTTAAATATCAGTTTTATTTGCAGTAAATACTTATTTTCTTTTAAATACAACAATAAGTTGAAAATTCAATAAATTACATTAAAAGACATAATTATCTTTTTGCAAAATTTCTTTAGTAGGTACAAATTTCCGAACGTGTTTGTCTTCGAGGTCGAATTTATAATTGGAACTTCGAAAGGGCTGGTCTTTGTCTCTCTCTCTCTCTTTCTAATGGCGGGAAAGAGATAGAGTGTAAACTGAATAAGATATTCGCGGCTTTCTGAAAACAAAAATTAAAAAGTTACTTTGTCTCACTCAGTGAGCAAAATCGCATTTTGCTCACTGATTTCAGGCAGCAAAACCTACATGTTTGAGCTAATGAAGTGAAAAATGTAGATAATAACGTTGCAAATTCGTAACTGCACTATTTACGTGGCGTAAGCAAAATTGACTTTTGCTCACTGCTTTTAATAGATAATGCAAATTTGTAACACTTTACTGGGCGTAAGCAAAATTGACTTTTGCTCACTGCTTTTAATAGATAATAAAAGCGTGCACTCTTTGAGCTATTGAGCGAATTTATTTTATTTTGATTTTTAATACATAACATTTATTGAAAGTTATAAAACATTTTTTAATTATGTGTTTACCTTATTACATTATTGAAATACCAATAAAATGTTGAACATAAAAAAATGTAGACACAAAACGGCGCTATGATTTACTCAAAATGTCTCCAGTGTGGGGTAACAAACTATTGCTTATCTATGCCCATACGTTTTAATGACGCCTATGCTAACCTGATGAAATTAATCGGTTAAAAGGTAGCCTAGTTATGAATCCACACTACGCCACTTAACTAAGATAGTATGGTAAAGTTCGTGTTTTATTAGAATTGCTTTTTACGCAGGTCCGCAATATAGAGAAAAAAACTATGAGTTATGAAAATACTACGCCTGAAAAATGTACCTCTAGAAAGATATGCGATAGAGACGAAAAAATACCGGTTTGCGTTTCTTATACCTTGTGTCGATGTATCAAAGAAAACTTCGCCAAAGTAGACGCATGCTGCCAGTACCAACCAGATTTAATGACTTTGACTCAGTGTCCACATAAAAATATTAATTGCTGTGACCACAAAGAAACAATAATATGTCCTCAACAAGTAAGTATGAAAATGAAATGAAATAACTCGTACACCATAAAAACAGAGTGATACAGTTGTCCTACTTGTAAATAAGAAATGTGATGATGATGGACTCCTTTATTATTAATAAACGATCTCTATCCGGCTACTCTCGGTTAGTAGAGACAACATTAAACTAAGTAAAGCGAGTACCTAAATATGAATATCAATTAAATGAATAATCAATTAAATCACGTTCTTAGTTCTTATGTTCCCTTCCATATTATATATTTAATTTCAGAGCATAAAATCAACATCGCGACAAACGTATAATACTATCTCGATGGAAGAAAAACAAAAGGAAATGATTACGTTTACTAATAATCTTATGCAAACATCCGATCATTCCATACGGCTTGTAAGTTGTACTTATCACTGTTTTTGCAACTTTCTTATTAATAAATATTAGTTCTTCTAACTCATTAATTATTCGGTCGGACTTTTACTAACGATAAGTTCATTATTTGACCATTGCGTTGAGCGTCTAAAGTTGTAGAGTGGCCATGTATGAGCAATGTCTCGCACGACGAAAAAATTGTGATGAAACGTTTTAATGCAAAATTGTTACCGTCTGATTTTCTTGTGTAGTCACCATTACCTTCCCAGTCTTGGACTGGATAGTGGATACATATCAATTCGTTATTCAAAATTAATGACAATTTAAATTTAATCTTTTCTCTTTTAAGGATTACGAGTATCCACTCTTCATGAAAATAATGTGTGCGGATAAATTAAACGATCTTAATTGGGTATTCTCCAAGGTTTGAATATCAAAATTCTAATTAGTCCGTCAGTTAGACAATAAAAAAATAATAGACACGTATTTTTTGCTTTTTCAATTTAATGAAAATGAACATAGATAAAGCGGATTAAAGTTTAGGGTGGGGGGCTCGTGACGTCAATATTCATTATAAGCGCCATACAAACCGCATTGAATTGTGACGTCACGCGAAATTTCAACTCAATGTATCTGTGTTATTTTTTGAGTACGTAAAAAAAGAAAAAATACGTGTCCAATATTTTTTACTAATCTACACGACGGACAAAAAAAAAATTTTTTGTCAAGTAGCCAATTATTATTAAGCTCTTTACATTATGTGTGTGGTAAGTGGTATCCGCTGTTCGTTTATACAACCTAGTTTGTTTAGAATATGTTTTGTAAACGTTATTGACTCTAATAATAAAAAATATTGTAAAATAATGAAAAAGTTAAATGTAAAATTATTGTGTACCTAGGTACAATTTATACTTTATTTCAAATTACTAACGTATCCTATCTACCTATGTCATAAGAAGATGAAATAAAATACCTAATAAAAATATATAATACATTTATTTACAACACAACATGCTTATTTTCTTATCTAAAACTATTACAACTAACTCGAGTTCCGTAATTTTATTTACATTAATTTTAAGTGGTTTAATAATTAAATTCTTAGGCATTTACATAATTAAATTATTTTCTCTGTGGCAAGCCATACGATGACGCCGGACTGGCGCTAGGTAAGAATCCGAAACCTCCATTTTGTTGACTAGGCTGGCTACTGGAGCTGACACTGATTGAAGGTTGTCCAAACTCAACAGTAGGACTGGAGAATTCAGATAAAGCTAGCGCGGTGGAGCTTGAGCCACTGTTTTGCCTGTTGCCTGGCAAATTTTGAATAAATGATGTTACTTCTATGCTCGGTTTCGCGGCTTCTAATGACACTCCAGAAACTAGGGATAAAAATCCAGCATCTCTTGCTTTTTCATGTTCGTCATCTCTGATTATGTTTTGCACACGATCCACGGTGGTTGGATCTAGAACACTGCTGTCGGCTTGCGGTTGGTTGTACTGGTTGGAGTCTGCTTGGTAACTTGACAGAGGTGATTGTCCGAAGTTGTTGCTCTGCGGTTGCGATTGAAGTGGTTGGGCGTTGTAGTTATATCCTTGTTGAGGTCCAGATTGACTAGGTTGATAGTAAGAGGCGGGTGGAGATCCCCCGTTAGGAGACTGCGGCTGAGCCTCAAGTTGTGGTAGCTGCGGTTGAGGTTGAGGCTGAGATTGCGGAAAAGCTTGTGGTTGCGACTGAAATTGGGGGCGTGGAGCTAATCCAAATTGAGGAGTGCCATACACTGGTCTAGTTGAAGAAGGTTGTTGAGGATAGTTAGACGGGAAGTATAAAGACTGCGGTGCAGGTTGGAGTTGCTGCTGAGGTTGTGGCTGGAATTGTGGCTGAGGTTGTGGCTGGGGTTGTGGCTGGAACTGTGACTGGGGTTGTGGCTGGAACTGTGCCTGAGGTTGTGACTGGAATTGAGGCTGAGGTTGTAATTGCGATTGTGGCTGCGGCTGGAACTGTGGTTGGGGTTGGGGTTGTGGCTGGAGTGGGGCTTGGTATTGTGGTATATACTGAGGTTGAGGTTGAGGCTGAGGCTGGTACTGTGGCTGAGGTTGAGATGGTGGTGGGTATTGAGGCTGCGGTTGAGTCTGGAATTGAGACTGTGGCTGGAATTGAAGTTGAGGTTGCGTTTGTTGCTGGTACTGAGGCTGTGACTGGGGTTGAGGTTGATACTGTGGCTCAGGTTGCGGTGGGGCTTGGTATTGGGGCTGTGATGGAGGTTGATATTGGGGTTGAGTCGAAGGTTGGTATTGAGGTTGGGGTGCGGGTTGGTACTGTAGTTGAGCTTGCGGCTGAGGTGGTGACTGGGATTGATACTGAGAAAAGGGTTGAGGTTGAGATTGAGGCTCGGGCTGGTATTGATATTGAGGCTGGGGCAGGGATTGTTGAGGTTGTTGTTGGGGTTGAGGTTGTGGTTGTGGTTGGGGACGATACTGAGGGAGCGGTTGGGGTTGGTATTGCAGTTGTGGCCGCGGCTGTGATTGTGTCTGAGGCTGTGGTTGGAACTGGGGCTGTGGCCTGATCTGAGGAGATGGGGGAGGAGGGTAGTTATACCCAGAACTAGGCCCCGATGGGTACTGTTGCGTTTGCGCCGGAGATGATGGTCCTGATGGTCCAGATGGACCGCTTCCTGGACCCGATGGGTAGTTAAATTGAGGTCGGTTCGAGCTCGGTCGTGGCAGGCGGTATGGTGCCTCCGCTGCAATAGCAGCTACCATCCATAAAATGGCCACCTGAAAAATTAAAAGTTCAATTAATTTTTATCCCGCACATTGTGATTGACACGAGCTAAAGTAATCCTGATTCACTGCGTTAGAATTCTGATTCGTCCACTCGACGTCATTGACACAACACTGGAAACATGTCTTGTTTCGTCACTGGGCTTAACTAAACACTTTTTATTAGCATATTCGCATGTCGACCTCTAAAGATAAACTGTGACTCGTGCCTAAGCGGAGTTGACACTGGCGCTAAATACATAAATTTCACTTTAGTGCGCGCGTGCTAGATGCGCACGAGTTTAGACGGCGCGGCGCGTGGCGGGTGGTGATTGTGACAACTTACCGCGCTCTTCGTGTTTGTCATCGTGTGGTGTGGTGTCAGTGTGTGGAGATGGAGGAGTGCTGTGAGACTTTATAGTCACCACCACTACAAACGGCGACGAAAACGCATCGGGGAGCGTCTCCGGTGATGCTATTGATAACCGCCTATTTGATAATGCTATATTGCATAAATGCGTTGATTTTTTCTGCCTTCGCTGTTCATTAGAACGATTTCAGGAAGGTGACGCTGCAATGTGCGCCGTAAATTAATCAAAATGTATGAGATTTGTTTTATCTCTAGGTAAATCAACGAACAGACACGCGCGAAGCTTAACATTGTGTTTACAAATTGATATTAATTAGTCACGGTTTTTATATCAACAACTCGTCCATTATAGATAGATAGGTAGATATTTTCCTCAATTAATAGTAATACATATTCTATATTGATTTAAAGTATTCTAATAATTTAAAATGTGTAATGCAAGATACGATATTAATCTAGCGACTGGATTTATCAATAGTCTATAGGTAGGTAGGTACTATAATCTAATCTTAATTATATATAAATCATGTGTCACGTTGTTTGTCCGCGATGGACTCCGAAACTACTGAAATTTGGTCACTACTCACTATGTTGTATTTGGTCCAACTTAAGAGATAGGATAGTTTTTATCCCGGAATTTCCGCGGGAACTCCGAAATTAACGCGGATGAAATCGCGGGAGACAGCTAGTCTAATCTAATATATATAAATCACGTGTCACGTTGTTTGTCCGCGATGGACTCCGAAACTACTGAACGGATTTTGATAGAATTTTGCAACCATTTATAACATGGTCCAACTTAAAAGATAGGATAGTTTTTATCCCGGAATTCCCTCGGGAACTGAAGGACATAGAGTACTTTTTTCCGCAACCTCCGCGGGAACTCCGAAATTACCGCGGATGAAATCGCGGGGGACAGCTAGTATTATTATAAAAAGGTAAAGTTTGTGAGTTGTGAGGTTGTAGAGGGTACTTAATCTCTGGATCTACAGAACCGATCTTGGAAATTGTTTCACCATTAGAATGCTACATTACCCCTGAATGACATAGGCTATATTGTAACCCGGAATTACCGCGGGAATTCCAAAATTACCTAGTTTGACCACTAAACTTTTATTTCGTCTCTCTAATGGTAGGAATCTAATTTCTTACGTAGCTACCAACACACTTGGAACTCTCTAATTAGGTACTGGTATTATTTAGCTCATCTCGTTAAGTAATAACTGCGTTTTTTGTCGACTTAGAAAATATTATATACATTGTATAGATACAATACAATGTGCGTCCACTTTGTTACCTTGGAATGAATATAAGTATGTAGGTATTATGTGCCTAAATACTTATTAAAAATTATCTTTGGTATTATAATATTTGCGTATACCTGTGATGCCACTATTGTCATGTGCTGTGGAATTCTGTTGTATAAATAAATAAAATAAAAAAATAAAATTTCATTGACAGCTATTTTTAGACAAGAAGTACCTACGGTGGTTCTATTGGAAATTTGAGAGTTGGAATTCACAACTTCATCGCTTTGACCTAGCAATAAGATTAGACACGCCATTTTTAATTTTTTTTTTAATTTTTTTTTTATTGACGTACATAGACGCCAATTACGTCCAATTACGTAAATAATATAGCTAATGTCTGCAGTTTTACTCGCCTGAATTTTGAGTTTCAGGAGGTTGCAATAAAATAAATTGTCAGAAAATACGACAATTGTCTTGTGAAATAAAAATTATACATTTAAAAAAAGATCAATTAATATTTACATTGTCATTTTATGCCATTTATTCATTATGATCAGATTCTATCAGATTCGTCGCTGCTGTCAATTTCATCCCAGCTGTCACTTTCATTCTGCCATGTTGGAAATCTTTGAAGCAATAATTGTTGCGGACAATGTTGCACAGTGTTTGATCAAAGGGTATCTTGGTGGGTACAGCAATCTTACGGCCGGATCTTAGCCTACTACATAAAGACCATTATCCAAAATGTCTGTTTACAATATGCCCACAAAAATCAGCGCTGTTTGGGTAGATCACGAATAGCTTTAGCTGAATCACTTCCTTTTGTTTCCTACTTAGTTCTTATGTTATTCTTTCTTTACGCCCATGAAAATAATTTCACAGTAAGCAATTTAATTTTATTACCTACTAGCTGTGCCCCGCGGTTTCACTCGCGTGAGTTTCGGAATCCTCGCAGAAACTCCAAAGTAGCCTAAATGACTCCTTATAACATCAGCTAAGCAGTGAAAGTCCCGTAAAAATTGGTCAAACCGTTTCGGAGATTCACCCGCGTGAGTTTTGGAATTCCCGCAGGATCTCATTGTATCAAGATTAAGAACATTTGCGGACGCAGGCAGAACAACCGGCCAAAGTTTCATCACAATCGGACCAATTGTTTAGTAACGCTTAGAGGACAAACATACAAACATTGATTTTTATTTATAAAGATTTACTCACATAAATAAACTGTTACTTGAAAGGTACTAAAACAAACATGAATATTGGCTTAAAGCTTTTTAACTGGCACTCGTTTACACGTTTCAATTAGTCAATTAGATGTAGATGTGGCGGGCAGGATGTAATAATAATAAAAAGTGTGAATATTTTTTCACAAATTTATCACGATTAACGTGAAAAACGACCATAAGTGTCGCAACACTTACCCAAGACGACCACCCGTCGCATTGATTGATCATCGATCAAGTTTTCTAAACATGCTTATACATATAAAATATATAAATCTTCAAATAATTTAATCGAGCAAACCCAAATTGATTCAGAAACGTGATTATTTGTCAATCGCCCAACAAGCAGTCCGGGTCGAAACGGCCGTCATTGGAAATCCTATCTCAAAATGTAATCAGTGAATGAAGCAGAACTCGCAGGTTTTATAACTCTGTGTTGTGGTAGTGCAAACATAGTCCTCGTAACTAGGTGGGTGAGTATATCCAATACCTACCTACTTCTGTGACTGCAACACTATTAGTAGCCCAAGCCCCGAATAGAGGTCGAAGGCACACACAATGTGGTAATAGTGAAATTCATGAGCGGATACAAATTTACACCTTTGCTTGTCTGGCCGTAGGCACCGAGCGGTAGGTAACTGTAGGTACACCGGGTACACATAGGTACATAATACTTTTTTCATATTTAAGGAAAATAAAGATGATTAAAGCCATTCATAAAAAGAGTAAGCAAAACAAAAAATTGTAAAACCCGATTCTATGCTATTACGATTATTAGGTATAGTTTGTCTAATTATTACAAACATTTATTTTTTTACTGAACGTATATTTTTTTCATTTATCTACTTACGAATACTTGCCCAAAGTTAGTTTTATTACGGAACGTAAAAGAAATGAAGTAGATAGTAACTGCTTACCTAAGGCGTTATGAAGAAAAGAAGTCAAATTTCAGCAGATTTTTATTTAGTGATTTAATTTAATAACTATGAAGGCAGAAGTACAATAACAAATGATTACAGTTTGAAATTGCAGCTAAATATTATAATTTGCTAAAGCTTGATGTACAAGAAAAAAAACATATCTACGCGTCGAATTGAGAACCTCCTCCATTTTGGGAAGTCGGCTAAAAAGTAATTACAATAATGACATTTAATTCAGAACACAGATTTTGTCGTAAAAACCAAGCAATCGTGGTATATTCTAAGTATATTGCAGTATAGATATATAAACACGCCCAGACTGGATAGTGGAACTCTGTGTCCATCACACTAAGTCCACCCCCAAGGAGAATCGAATTCAAAACCTCTTGATCAGCGAGTATGACATGGTGACCTACTACGCCGATCTGGTCGACGGTGTAGGTAATTTCTCTTAGATCTAGTAAATTTTTGATGATTCTAAACTAGTAGGGTTATTTCCTGATGGGGTAGTCGCGACTGGGCCTCGCGGGCGAAGGCTGCGGCCCCCCAGCTGCGCCCGCGGCAGCCGTGCGCTGCGCCGCCTCGCGCTGCAAGCGCTTCGTCACAATACGCTCGTGTGTTCGCTTCATCTCCAGTATCTCTTTCATTTCCTCCTTGTCCTCATTCTAAACATATAAACGGTTAGCTCTCAGTGTCCGCTGCGCTTCACTGAAAAGCAATGGCAACCCCAAGACAATGCGCGGGCTGGCACTTCGTTTTTTTTTACTTTTACTTCATTACTTTTAATCCAACTCTAATTGACTTATTTGTTAATTGATGGTAACTTATATATTACTTCATTGCAATGGACAAGGCTACACAAATACGAAACCGTCATACTTGAACTCGATCGGAACTAGAAACCAACTTTATGGGTACATTGTACAAATACCAAAAAAGTGTACTAAGAGTAAATAAACAAAATTTTAACAAAAAAATTAAAACCGACTTCCAAAAACACAAACCTAAAAACCTAAAAATAAAAAGCTAAAAATAACAAAAAATCGATTTAATCCAAAAGACAAAAACACACGTAATATTATTGGTTTGTGCTACCACTGATCGGTTTGAATTCGGTGACAAGCCCGCTGGTGTCTGCCCACTTGGGTTGTTCTGCTCACGAAGAGCTGGTGGCGGGAGTCGACTTAGCCCATCTTCCCCCTCCATATTTGCTTGTCACCGACTTCATACCGATCAGTGGTAGCACAAACCAATAATATTACGTGTGTTTTTGTCTTTTGGATTAAATCGATTTTTTGTTATTTTTAGCTTTTTATTTTTAGGTTTGTGTTTTTGGAAGTCGGTTTTAATTTTTTTGTAAAAATTTTGTTTATTTTTCACTTTTAAGTGACTTAGCTCATAATTTCTCTAAGTTACAATAGCCTAATGTCAACTGCTCATCACCTTTTACAAAATATTGCATTTCCCGACGCAGGGACGTTAATTGTTGAGGAGTTCTCCTAGTACATCACCATCAGTTCCACTTCACCATATACATTGTGATGGGCATAAATTGTTTAGAAACCATATTAAAGTTAACGATTCGGAACCCGTGAAATACCCATTATTGAGTAGTTCTGATGACCATTTGTGGTCTTCATCATCAGTTCCACTTCTTCAAATTTTGCTTTCCGAAAGCAAGGAAACGATTTACTATAAAAAATACAAAAATCGCTATAGGTGCACCTATAATTTTTGAAGAGTTCCCTCGATTACTCCAAGATCCCATCATCAGATCTCGACTTGGTGACAATGGAATCATTTTGAGAGTATCCCCTTTCAAACAAAAAAACAATTTTCGAAATCGCTCTAATCGGAACCCGTGAAATACGTATTATTGTTGAGTAGTTCCGATGACCATCTGTGGCCTTCATCATCAGTTCCACTTCTTCAAATTTTGCTTTCCGAAAGCAAATGAACAATTTACTATCAAAAATACCCAAATCGCTATAGGTGTGCCTATAATTTTTGAAGAGTTCCCTCGATTTCTCCAAGATCCCACCATCAAATCCCGACTTGGTGGCAATGGGACCTAATTGAGAGTATACCCTTTCAAACAAAAAAAGAATTTTTCAAATCGGTCCAGCCGTCTTCGAGTAATCGGTGAACATACATAAAAAAAAAAAAAAAAAAAAAAAAAAAAAAACATACATACAATCGAACATAGAACCTCCTCCTTTTTGGAAGTCGGTTAAAAAAGAGTGGATACGAACGAGAAATTACAATGCCACTGAACATTAAATAAAAAATTCTACAACAATTAAAGAACGGAAGTTATTGAATGCAATGATAGATTAAATGCGTCTCTTGATAATAAGCCGCTAATGAGAAAAACTAACAGACATCAAAGTCGGCCACTTTAGCAACCTTCGAATACCTACTTCAACCTTTAATAGTGCCACCTATAAGTTACATAAGCTACCAATATTCATAAAAAGGAAAGGGCATGATGATAATTTCATTGATCTTGTAATTTGCGGAATATCACGCTTTAATTGGCTAGATAAATAGCCATTGATTTCATTTGGAAGTTTATTTATCTAATTTCTGAGTTCTGAGACCTCCAGCTATACATAACCGTCATGTCACGTGGTCACGAAAAATTGGACTTGATTGGACGACTTTAAGAGACCACGATACGTTCCTTAGTTTTCTATAGCATCGAACATAGATTGTTAACTTGACTAATCAAGTTAACGATCTATGATCGATGCTGGTGTGGGGCTGTTTTTTTTTTAAATTGTGAACAAGCTAGGCGTTTCACCACAGCTCACTTGATGTTATGTGACGGTGCGGCCAAAGACAGTTAACGCACTTTGCCTGGAATGGGAACTCTATGGCTTTCAGGTGATACTGCCGGAACACACCGTTAGATGCTCGTTGACAGATTTTCTACTTGAAGGTCCTATCACCATGCTATGATTTCCTCACAATGTTTTCCTCAAGGTCATTGTTAGGGCTTGAATCTACGCCTTACGGCGTGTAATATGCACGCATCAACCACTGAGCTTCTCCTGGTACCTTCTGATTGATCCGCAACACGAGCGCCCTCTTCCCGCTGGCCATGGGCTGGCTGTACGCGAGCAGCTGCTTCAAGCGCTGCGCGGGCGGCACGCCCCGCTCCACCACCAGCACTATCCTCGCCCACTGGCGCTGCCACTCGTTCCTCGTTTCGGCTATCTTCTGGTAAGTGTTCCCCATCATGGCTATCAGCATGTTCACCAGCAGAATTGCCACTATTATCATGTATATTACGAACAGCAACTGCAATGCAGATAACTTACATTGGTCTATCGAAATCAGTTTCATACAAGTAATAAAAATACGCCTTCGAAACTATTATAGTTACGAAAATCTGGTTTCGATGGTAGATGAAGCGATATATAGATTAGACAGATAAAGATAACCCGTTAATAATAGGCAATACATTCTAGTAGCAATTGCGAACTTTTCATATACCTAGATGAGTAATGATTAGGTACCTACCTACTTATTTTATTACAAAAATTGACTGTGTATCTATTTATTCCTATTATATCAGGAGTAAATTCATATGAAATTCCATGTGTCTATAAGAAAAAAATATTTTACTTAAAAGCATAAATTTGACGACATATCGTGGTTACATAGAGTATTTCCTTATCTCTTACTATACCATTGATATAGTAGTAAATCAACGCACGCTCGGGCGTCAAACCCCGTCTCGGGACTAAATAAGTCTTTCTCCCGAGGATAACACTGTGCTTTTCATTACGAATGCAAGGAAAGTCAAAATAAAAATAGGAATTAGCTAAAGAAAAAAATGAGTGAATTTTATTTTACATAAATCAACCATTAGGTGTGCTACTGGCCAGTAAGTATGCCCCTTATGACATTAAAAAAAAACTTGAGTTTCTGCAGTATCCAGCTGTCAGTTGAAAGCGATTCTCTCTAGGGCTGAAAAGGGTTACTTTCAACCCGCTTCTCAGGCAACTTCAGACCTACTTTCCGAGTATGAGTAATGAAAAGATAGTTTCAGAGCGTCCCATACTGCAGCCCTCTCTCTATTTTACAAAACTAGATTTCAAAACTGAAAAGATTGTTCGCGAGAAAGTCTTGTCTCAGCTGTCACATGGGCAGCAAGTGTTTAAATCATTTTATAATTGCCTATTAACGTCCATTATTGAATTTAATAAATGACGACCACTAACTTACATAAGGTATTTCGCGAGCCTAATGATTGCCAACTGATGGGCTCGTATCGCTGCAACATAAAAAATCTTCAAACACATAAACGCGCGGGACGATAAGGACTTAATTTATGCATCTGATGCTATCCTAATACATAAACATATTGATATCTACTTATCTAGCTGATCAGCTATTTCTCCGACAATGATGTTCGTATTTGGTCTAAGATCGTTAATATCGGTATCTGAAGCAAAATAATAACACTTCAAAATTGAAGTGACCTAAGTCAACTCAAATAGAGTTAAAAATAATCTAAAACCATGTGCTGAAAAAGAACCTAGAATATTACATTAAATGATATGCATCGGTCAATTTCGTTGACCGCTGAAGACATATTTTCTGCTCGTTTCCCAAAAATTGCAATTTTTGAGTTAGGTCACTTTAATTTTTAAGGTGCATTGTATATATAGAACGATTGACGATGCACCGATAAACGACAGTACGGTATTTCCTCGGGAACACCTTTATGTATACCGATATAAAATATAATCACTACCTACCTAGTATAATATCTTACTTTCATCATTCATTCAAATCCGTCTAGACCTTGTTGCTATGAGTAATGAGTGTTTAAAGTAATTTCTATAACATCAATATTTTTATGCGTTTATTATTATTATACTAAGTAAATAATACAATATACCTGGTACCTATAGATAGTATTTACAAACTCGACTTAGTTGGGGACGAGGGTGGCGCTGTCTGATACTAATCTGCGAGCAAAAGGCGGACTATGAAAATCTAAATTCTGTTTAGTCTGACAGTTAGATGATAAAAAAAAAACATACGCGTCGCATTGAGAACCTCCTCCATTCATTTGCCCGTTTCGTCGCTTAATAACAGACAAGTATTTTTGGCTTTTTAAAATTCAATAAAACTAATCGATCTCCTACGGTTTCACTAGCGTCTAGCGTTAATTTCGGAGTTCCCATGGGAAGTCCGGGATAAAAGTTCCCTATCGCACTCGCGAACAAAAGTACCTAGTTGAGTTCATCCAATACAAGCATACGTACACAAAATCAAATCTTTTATCTTTATAGTATTATTATAGATTACTAGTTGTGCCCCTCGGTTTCACCCGCGTTAATTTCAGAGTTCCCGCGGGAATTCCGAGATAAAAGTACAAAGTACCCTATGTGTTAATCTGATGTATAACCATGATGCATAACCATTTATGGACTGTTAGGTCAGACTGTAGGTAGGAAAAATATTATTATTTGTTATTATGTATAACACTGTTCCTCGCAGTTTCACCCGCGTTATTTTCGGAGATTCCGCGAGAATTCCGGGATAAAAAGTACCTACCCTATGTGTTATTCTGATGTATAAGCTATATTATTGTAAAGTTTCATGTAGATCCATTCAGTAGTTTTTGCGTGAAAGAGTAACAAACATCAATCCATCCATCCATCCATACCTACATACTTACAAACTTTCGCGTTTATAATATTAGTAGGATGTAGATAAAAATACTTCGATAAAACGCATTAAAATTTAGGAGTGGCGGTCGTGACGTCATAAACCACTATAAACTGTATCGGCTCCTGACATCACGCAAAGTTTCGCCTCAGTGTATCGCCGTTATTTTTGGTATGAAAAAAAGAAAAAAAATGCGTATTTAATATTTTTTTGTTTTCTATAATATGATAGACTATAGAATCTGTTTTCTGTTATCTTTTATTAAACACAAATAATTAACAATTACCTTAGCTTCGGTCTCGTGGTCGGTGCGTTCAAATGCGGTGTAATAGTCGGAGAAGGAGGTGAGCGACATGAGAAACATCGCCATGACGCTCTCCATGGGCGAGGACATCGGGTTGGAGACGGTGTCGTCGACGCCCTCCGGCGTGTTGGGATTGTCGAACGACAGAAATATTATGTAGTACGCTGCAAGTTGGGTCACACACAGAGGATATTATAATATTATATACTAGCTGTGCCCCGCAGTTTCACTCGCGGTAATTTCGGAATTCCCGCGGGAACTTCCCCCCCCCCCTAGAACGTCACAAATTCACAAACTTTAGGAACCTCTTCATAAGTCTATTCACTACAGTATTATGATTTGATTTTTTACAGCGGGTGGCGCTAGAGGTCTTCTTATTCGATATACGAGGCTCTACAACTGTAACTATTTGTAACCATTAAAACTATGTATTATAAGCCGTAACTGTAGACCTTCGTTGAGAATTATAATGTGACTAGAGAAATCACAGAACTATCGACTTTGATGATAATTAACTCAGGCGTCGCGTCGTTAATGAACTGATCGAAATATTACATTATTTATTAAAATAAATTAAAGTCTATAAAAAGTCATAAAATATGAACTATTTTACGGACCTATATATTATTCATATTCGTAGTTTTGTGAATATTTCATAAATATTAAATGAGTTACGAGTATAACTTGTAATCGCATGGTTCACTTAATTAACTTTATTGATAGAAATACATATAGGTAGGTAGTGTTGCAATGGTCTCGTTTCGTCACATGTCGGGTGTCGACCAATGGCGAGCTTTAATTACCTTGTGAGAATCCCATCACGAAAACTAAATAAATGCAGACGAACCGAAGAAGGTCGCCCATTACCATTCGGTAGATCATCACGACGAAAGGTCCCACCGTTTTGAAACCCCTGCCAAGTGACAAACTTCGATTAGGTTCCGTCTCTGTCGTAAAGACGCAGGAGAGATTTTTTGAGGAATTTGCTTCCATTATCCCATAAAATCCATGCACATATAATTTATCATATCTTCTAAGATATTTTGTTTAAAAATTAGTCGATTGGAAAATATGTTAAATAAAGAAAGAAAACAAAAACATTTTTGATGATAAATTCATTACACCAAAGGCGTTTTTGCTAAATGCTTTTGCTTAAACTTTTTCATGACTTGTTTAAATGTTGCAGAATTATTATCAAAAAAATTTTATTTACCCTATTTTTATTATTCTCCTATTGAATTTATTTTAAATGGAATATCTTAGAATATCTCTATATTCTAAGACCCAGGTATATCATTTGTTGCGTGACGCGACTCCTCTATCAATAGTAAATGCGTAAAATATAACCAGGGACACACAGAAAATTTATGTATTAGGCTTACTATTCGTAGTGCATTTTAATAATTTGCAAATAATTTAATTCTTATTACAGCCCACATTTTATATTTTAAATATTTTTGTCTGTAAATAGGTAAATATTTGAAATAAATACTCTCTCTGACACATTTAATTTGTTATGTTTTTCTTCATTCTGTACATCTTGTGAATGTAATGGCTTAATGTAGGTATTCATGTTATAAATATGATATAATAATAAGTAATTATGGTCAGACAGATAGACCATAAAAAACAAGCTTCCGAGCCATTGAGCGATCGGACCCACCTCGTCGTTTTACAAAATCAACATAATCATTCAATTAAATATAAAGAATTTGCCATTATCTTCAACTTCTCTTGGGAAAAAAGTATTTAATTAAAATTAAAAGTGACATCCCGCATGCTTATGATTTTCTTGTAAACATTACTTCTTATTGCTCATCAATGCTTTAATTTATGCTAAAATAAAATTAAAAATTACCTGAATGTTCTTAGTTCTTACAAATTTTAATATTCATGATTTGAAACTGCATCTAAACTATACTTATTAAAGCTGTGATCATACCTATACCACAGATAGTGTAATACTATATATTAGATACGTACAAAGAATATCGGACTTTCGAACGAATTTAGGTTTAGTTTCTTAGTCGTAGTTCAGTTTAGTTAAATTTAATAATAGTTATACATACTGATATTAAGTCGTCATTTGATTTCAAATTCTAGTTAGTGCTTTGTAAATTAAAACCTTTATTTGATGAGATTTGCATGTGATTAGAATAATTAGATATGCTGACCGCGCTGTCTTTGCCCCTATACTTATTTATCCACACTATTGGATGGTGCCTGATGCAACAGATCATTGATGACACCATAAATAATTATCATCTCAACAGTAGACAGACGATGGCGTATAAACACAAAGATAAAACGAAATTAAAATATTCAGTGTATAGACATAAAACGGAAAAAATTTAGCTATGTTTAAGTACCTATTACATTTTGCATAAGAATTTGAATAAAGTTTATTAATGAGTTCATATTATACCTACTATAAAGGTTTCGTGAGTCTATAATAAGTTGACCATTTTTATTGTAATTTTTTTAATTAAATAGGATAGATACATATTAATATAATGATGCAAGATTTCAAATCTTTAAGTCCTCCCATCCAACTGTTGTAGGAATTTCTTAATATAATAGGTATCCTACTTATTATAAATGTGAAAGTGTGGATGTTTGGATGTTTAGATGTTTGTTACTCAATCACGTAAAAACGACTGAACAGATTTGGATGAAATTTGACATGCACGTTGTCAGGGGTACAGAGAAGGACATAGGGTACTTTTTATCCCGGAATTCCTGCGGAAACTCCGAAATTACCGCAGGTGAACGCGGGGCACAGCTAGTATGTCTATATGAGTAGTGTAGTGTACACGGCGAATTAGATATCTATATTACGTCTTTTATATACAGGGGGTCCCGTAAATCGACGTCAAGCCAGAAACGGGTGATAGGCTAAGTCATAACTTAATAGAAAAACGTTATTTACACCCTGCGACAGTTGGACACCTGTTGCTACAAACCTTTTTTCAATTTTCTTCTTATTGTGTACTTCTGAATAGTGTTTCTGAAAACTACTGTTTCAAATTTAAGTTTTTGCAAATGAAGTTTCAAAATTATTGCATTCGTCAGTTTTTAATGACTGTCCTTTTTTTAAATAGGCATAGCAAAGATTTTTATATTTTTCTCTTAACCGCTTTTATGACTTAGCCTATCACCTGGTTCTGGATTGACGTAGATTTACGGGACATACTATATATTTTACAACAAAACTATAGAATACGCATGCATTTGAAATACTAAAAAAAAACGACCGGACA
Organism: Zygaena filipendulae; assembly: GCA_907165275.2. NCBI lineage: Eukaryota > Metazoa > Arthropoda > Insecta > Lepidoptera > Zygaenidae > Zygaena > Zygaena filipendulae. The sequence continues at coordinate 10,970,730 of OU015651.1, forward strand.
TAGGGTAACCAATAATATAATTTCTCTATCATTATTTGAAAATTGAACTGTTCTCTGTCTGGTTGCTTTTTAGTTTATTTGTTTATGACATGCTTCTTTGAAAGCACTACAAATAAAAACTACTGACCAAATTTAAATGAAAGGTAACTTATGTCTTAACATCTTACATATTTTTTTTTTATTTTGGCACAGATTTCTCGAGGATCTTTGTGGAGTTTGTGGAGTTCATAGATATATTAAGACTTCCTGAGGGAAAATCAAGATTCACGAGGGTGAAACCGCAAGGCAGGGTGAATTTTAAATATAATTATTATAGTGTCAGTTAAGTGTCATATTGATTCATTTATCAAATATCCATAAGCTCTCAGATCTATAATTAATGTTTATTACTTAGATAAGTATTTATTACATAATGTGTTTACTGGTAACTTACTTTATAAACACTTGGAATAAAAATCCTCCAAGCCTCTGAGATTTATTAAGCTTTCAGAATATCGTTTTTTTTGCAGCTTGAAGCGGATATATTAAAAAAAAATATAGATTAAAAATTGCCGTCTCGACGACACTAATTTATCTTGTTTTTTTAAGGTATATCTCGATACTAAGTGGCATTAAGTGGGTATTATCTATAAAATTTTACTCAGTTTCCGGAAATGGTTTTTTCACTAAGACCTGCGATGTTGGTGAAATCACTTTCACTATTACATTAGATAATATAAAAAATGTGAATTAGGGAATAATACGTTATACAATATATCGATTATTGATACATTCATTTGGCTATAAAATCTATTAAGTTAAAAATCAGCGTGGTTTATTTCTGCGTTGCGTGCCGTTGAAACTCCGCAATCTAATGGCGCTTATATATTATGGCATGGTAGCTACCATACGACTACCTACCCCCAAGCATTGAGAATTTTTTAGTTTACGACTACGTGGGTCGGTTTGGATTAGGGTTTCTTCTCGATGTCTTTAGTAGAAACAAAAACTCAACGCTTCGAGAACTCGAGAAATCAATTCCGTGCGCTGCTAGGAATAGGTAACTAAAATCGTTTTTAGCATAGCATGATACTTTGCGCAATTACTTATGATTTCTTTAATCGAAAAACTGATGTTATTAATAATAGTAAATATATAAATATATTTAAAAGGCATTTTTGTTTTAAGTTTGTAGCAAAATGTTCGTTCTGTTAAACAGATTTTTATAGTTATCTAAATACTAGCTGTTCCCCGCGATTTCACTCGCGTTATTTCGGAATACCAGTGGGAATGCCGGGGCAAAAAATACTCTATATGACTTAACTACTCAATCGATCGTCATAAGTTGTACATGTAGGTACCTATACACTGTCAGAGGTACCTATGTATGTATCTACAGAAAAAGACATAGGAGACTAAGTACATCGACTAAGTAAATCTATTTGACTAAATTCTTGTTTAATAGTCCGTCCGTCGTTGTGAGTAGTAATCTACTGATTCATAAAAAATATTAGACACGTATTTTCTTTTTTTTTACGTATCTAAATCAAAAATAACGGAGATACGTTGAGTCGAAATATCGCGTGACGTCACAAGCAGGTACAGTTTTAACCTGCATATTATGACCTTACGAGCCCCACTCCTAAATTTTTTTATCATCTAACTGATAAAGTAGGATTTAGAAAAAAAAAATTGTCAAATAGCCTATTCAAGCGGGAACTGTAAAATTAATGCGAGTGAAACCGTGGGGGGGACCACCTAGTTTGAATTGTAATACAGAACATTATTAGCATTATTAACTTTATTACTACTAGCTGTGCCCCGCGGTTTCACCCGCGGTAATTACAGAGTTCCCGCGGGAATTCTGGGATATAAAGTACCCTATGTCCTTCTCTGTACCCCTGACAACGTGCATGCCAAATTTCATCCAAATCCGTTTAGCCGTTTTTGCGTGATTGAGTAACAAACATCTAAACACCAACACTTCCACATTTATAATATTAGTAGGATAAACTACTAGCTGTGCCCCGCGGTTTCACCCGCGGGAATTCTGGGATAAAAAGTACCCTATGTCCTTCTCTGTACCCCTGACGACGTGCATGCCAAATTTCATCCACATCCGTTCAAACTATTAGAATTTTTAGTAGGTATATGCCTATCATTTTATTATTAATTTACATGTTAATTATATTGATCTTTGTGGGGCACGCCTAATGCCTATTCTCTCGTCCTGTTAAATAAACTACTGAACTACATCTTATACATATAAAACTCTTTGTCCAATGACTGACTGACGTATCAACGCACAGCCTTAGCCGCTGATCGTAGAAACAATTCCGCGGGAACTCCGAAATTATCGCGGTTGAAACCGCGTGGGACAGCTAGTAATATTATATCTGTAAAACGCGTAAAACTCATGCCAACTTTCTCGAATGACATAAAATAAGATGATGGTAATATGATACGATGAGATACGCTCTTTGGAGAGATGGTTTTACAACACATAATATCACATCATATAACATTAATTACAACGACAAGTCGCCCAATCGACATCAATCGCTATTCACTATTCAGAGGTACTTAATCATATCCACATGTAGGTAAGAACTTAACAATCCATCCCTACATCTATACATATAAATAAAATTGAGGTGTCTGTTTGTAATTCCAATTTAACTGCTTTTCACTATGGATATGGATATGGATGGCATTTTTATGGAAGTATATACAGTACTTTCATAACAAAATCAATTTTTAAATTTTTTTCTGTCTGTCTGTGATGTGGTGTGTGGTGAAGTTATAATGAGAAACTTAGGCTACTTTCCAGTTAGTTAGTATGTATACCCAACTCTTGGTGATATAAATAAAGCACATAAGATGAATAATGTTTAACCGAGCCAAATTGGTACTCTACTATTAGGTACTTTTTTCGTGAACGCGGTACAATCAAAGGACAACTAATTTATAGTAGGTAGGTATATACAATATTCCGTAGCTAGTTTAGAAATGAAAAACAAGCATTGTGCCTTATATATTATTACTAGCTATTCCCCGCGGTTTTATCGGCGTTAATTTCGGAGTTCTCGTTGGAATTTCGGGATAAAAGTACCTTATGTCCCTCTCTGTACCCCTGGCAATGGGTATGCAAAATTTCATGTTGATCGGTGGAGCCGTTAAGGCGTGAAAACGTAACAAACAAACTAATAACTTCACCTTTGCTTTAAATAATAATGATCAAAGACGATGATAAAATATTGTCTTTGTTTTATTCAAATCTTCAATAGTACATCAAATATGCAGTGCAGACAAACCGGCAGAAGAAGAGGAAGTAGGGTGCGGTGGTGAGCATGATGATGACGGCGAGGTGGTCTTCTTCCTCCTCCGCGCACCACAGCCGAAGAGTGGGCAGAGCGACCATCAGCAAGCACGAGAAGAGAAACATCACTCTATAGAAAAATCACACACATCACATCACAAAATTAAATCACAGTGGGAAACTTGGGTCACTCACTTTTTAAAAATATCATAATACCAATGGTTACACGGAGTTTTATATACTTAAGTAGTCTTTTTTCGTGTTATTGTTGCAATGTGTACCTAGAAATATGTTATATATACGTACGTATATTATGTTTACTATATTCTTAGTATGTTGAGAATCAAACCTGGAGGGCACAGTGCTCAAATTTTCAATAAACATTTTCAAGCCGAGAAACCTTGCTTCCCTTAGGGCAGCGCCTATGTAGGCGAGTGCTCCCAACCATAACAGCAGTTCTGCAGATATCCTCAACTATAACAACATGCAAACTCAAATTAATCTATACTTTTTATATAGGTATTAGGTATTCGTTTCTTTTCTATGTCGTTAAATAAAATAAATTCATACTTTGGCCTGCCATGTTTCCAAGTTCATCAATCTACAATCCTCAGTTAGGTCTTCCCACCAACCTTCCATAGCCGTTTCCCTTTTACGAGCTGCAAAAACAATTAAAATAAATTAGCAGAAGAATCACGAACTTGTAGATAATTCGAATTATTTATATCTTTATTACATTTGTCCTTATCTTTTGAGTGGCTTTTGAAGCTTGAACATTGAGAGCCACTCGTTTTAGTAGTCACATTAATAATTTCAACAGCTCCTGGATCAATTTCGGTCACATTCAAGGATGTCGTACAATTTTCTGGAAGAAGTAAATATTTACACTGAGCTATATACATATTATTAGTAAAATCAGCTACTACAAAATCCAACAAATATTTAACTACCTACTCAAAACACCTCTTGTTGTAGGTAAAATTTTTCTTCTTCTATCTTTCTATGAACCATTCGCCAACTCACCTACGTCGTTTGTGATATCAGTATCGTTCGTATTAGATCCAACAGTGGTGTTCAAAGACGTAGCATTAACGGCCCGCTCCGGCGGTCCGGGCCGTAAAGTGAAACACACTAAAGAAACCAGGAAGTAACAAAAGAACAGAAAGAACTGACGGTAGAAACGGAACTTGACGAATGTGTTCCATTTCGTCTTCAACAAGTCGATAAGCATTCCCTCTAAGAGCTCTAAATGCTCGTCTTTTTCCTGAAATAATAATAGCAGATCACAACATGTCATCTAAAGCATCGTGCCCCTAAAATTGCTGTTATCTACTTGTAAACTAACTATCGGATTGTCATGAAATTTCGACACATATTTGTTTCATATATATCATTGTGATATTTTCTAAAAATATTTAGTAAGGCTCTAAGCTTTTTGTCTCTAACATGATTGGAATGATTTCCTTGTGTGAACTAGTGTTTGATGTTGTTCGTGACTGCTGTGTCTTTATTTCGTACCAAATCAAGCAGATATTATAAATGCGAAAATGAGTTTGTTTGTTTGTTTCGCTTTCACGGCTTAACGGCTCAACCGGCATACACGTTGTCAGGGGTAGGTACAGTGAAGGACATAGGGTACTTTCATCCCGGAATTCCTGCAGGAACTGCGAAATTACCGCGGGGGAAACCGCGGGGAACAAGTAGTATAGTATAAACAAAAATAGAAATTGAGACATTTGACCTAAGGTCAGACATATTGTTGGTATATAATCTTGTAGGTATTAGCTTTTTAGAATTTATGGATGCACTTAATTTGGATACAAAGTTATTTTAGAAATTATAAGAATTAAGTAGTACAATCTCCAAAATATACATTACGTAATAGCAAATTAATTGTTTTTCTTAAATCTTACACCGAACACGACGAGATTCAATGCTGAATCTTTGCTGATCTGTCCAGTCTCTGTGTCGATGGTGTCCACTTGGCCCAGAGGATAAGCAGCGCATGTAGTGGCTCCGATCTGCCAGTAGATTTCTCTCTCTATGTTTAAGATATGAAAGAAGAGCTCAGTACGCGCTAATTTCGCGGCCAGCGTCAGGGGTGTCAGGTTTTGCACGTTGCGGATGTTCAGGGAAGCGCCAACTTCGTAAGCCATGTCGAAAGTACTCTGGATTTATATTGAAAAAAAAAAATTTCTTCATCACTATCATTATCATATTTTCTGAAGTAATCCTTACAATTCTGAGTTTGTTCGTTTATTTTTTAGGATTTCACGCAATAACGCCACAACCGATCATCATGAAATTTGGTATGTACACGTTGTCAGGTGTACTAAGAAGGACATCTAGGGTACTTTTTATCCTGAAATTCTCGCAGTGACTCTGAAGTTAGGTAACCAGTAAAATACATTAGGTATTCATTAGCACAAGAAACCGACACGACGCGACGTGTTCATAACGGTCATGTCGCGAATGGCGCGAATTTTTATAATGTTTATCTTCAAAATCGTTTAAACGCTGCGCCCGAGTGTTCGGCATCTTTCGCGCGACTTCGGCGGCGTTTCGGGACAAGGAGGGCGAGCGGCGACGAGACGGACGGCACTGTCAATCTGTGCGAGGCACAGAGTACTTTTAGATACTGTGAACTGTGAAGGGTGAATGTGTCTGTTTTCCTGAATATTTTGGTGAGCGTTGATTTACATTAGCTACACTCTATTGAATTTCATGTCGTTGATGTAATTTGTGTTTTTAACTAGCGGTATAAAAACTATAAGAAAGAACACGGCCGTTGGGCCAGCTCAGACGTTTTGTACTCAGCACCGTATACAGTTTTAGCTCAGTGGTCACAGTTTAGTTGTGTGGTAAGGGGTCGCAGTAAGGGGTGGTTGGAGGCGACTATCAGAACCTCAGATGAGACGAGTTGGTGCAGTAAACCTCGTCTCACAATCTCAGTTTAGTGTATGTGACCAGCCGCCCGAGCACCTGAGGGGTGCTCGTATTTAGACCGCCCGAGAACCTGAGGGGTGCTCGTATTTAGACCGCCCGAGCACCTGAGGGGTGCTCGTATTTAGACCCGCCCGAGCATCTGAGGGGTGCTCGTATTTAGACTCGCCCGAGCACCTGAGGGGTGTTCGTCTTTAGACTTTAGCCATGTTCGCCCGAGCACCTGAGGGGTGCTCGTAGTCAGACTTTCCTCATGCTTTATAGTTTAATAGTTCAGCAGTGAACTCAGGCTAACCCACAATGAGGTACCTATAGAATCGCTCTTCGCGACATGGTGGAGGTGCTGGGATATACAGGTGATTTCACTTTTATATACCTACGCACCCGTTAGTTGCAAACTGAATTAATTAATTATTTGAACAAATTTGGTGCCTATACTTTTAGTTGTTCTTTACTCGATATTATTACTTATTGCGGAGTATGATGTTAGCGTACAGAGACCGGCGCACCAGGTTGCTCCATTTTCATTGCAAAACCGCTCTTATCACAACAGCGCAGAGTGCACGCTTGTGGATTGACTTGTGTAGCACTGTTTATGTTCTTCTTGAAAGTTTGTTTTGTTTTAAAGTTGTATGGGTACCTACTTTGTTGTATACAATTAGTACATTTAGATGTTTCTCAGAACTAAACTACGTTTCTAAAACTTATCAACACACGCGGTAGCGTGTCAAGCCAAGTTCAAGTAAAGGAACTGGCTAGCCAGCGCCGAGTGTAACATCAATCACACAACACACAAGTAGAGTTTTAAAATCCAAAATTAACTGTATTGCGTTCACTGTCACAGTATTTTTTTTTGTGTCTTCGAAATAAAATCATTTTAGAATCTGGGTGATCAGCTTTAGCACACTCGACATAGTTGAATATCGAGTGTTATTTTAAAGTGATGCAAGTTTTTTTGAACGTATAGTGAGTTAGATATGGGTGCTAAGATGTTAAGTACCTACGTAGCGTTGTAAACATACAGTCGATTCTCTCTATGCTTCTTGTCCGTTGGTGATAAGGTACAAATTGGAACAGTTTTATATCATACATTGTAGCACCGTACAATTTAATTGAAATATGTATAGTGTCCATCAAATACGATGCTATCAAAGTAGGAAACTTATGAGTTTCATCGTTTAGATGCATTCAGATATTTAGATTTTTGTTTGTTCCTTGCTACAGAGGGAACCGTAAAACTTTAGCAGTCCACGTTCCGTCTCAAGTATAGTAGCTTGTGCTAATAATTGAGGATTATTAGTAGATTAAAGTTAGTAAACGGGTACTCATTTTAGTTGATTATACCTACCCATATTTTCCGCATCCTTACGCCATGGAGGAGGTAGTCCGAACCCGATTAAAACTACTTGTAGACCACGTCAAGCTCCTCGACGCTTCCGCGAAGGATGCGTTGACACGAATCAATGAAGATAAAATTTCTATAAATTAGGCACAAATTATTGTGGTAAAACTAAAGAAGTCTATTGATCGTTTTATTTCCGAAATGTACAATTATTACAAGTTGATTGAGAAACCTCCCGTTGATGAATTAGCTCAATACACACAAATTCAAATTAATGGTGAGGAACTAGCCGCTCAATTAGAGGTCACGATTCAGTCTAAAGCAAAGTCTATGAGTTCAGCGCCGAGAAATATTAACGTGACGAATAAACTGCCTAAAGTGGAGTTGGCAAAATTTGACGGTGAAGTGCTGAAATGGCACCAATTTTGGGATCAATTTTCCTCAAATGTTCATAACTGCAATATCAACGACGTTGACAAGCTTTTGTATCTTCAGTCCGTTTTAGAAGGTGATGCAAACGTGCAATTGAAGGCTTAGAGACGACGAATAAGACGGGTATACAATGAGATCGAAAGGCATCTAAGGATCCTAAGCTCGTTAGGCGAAGATGTTAACCATAACCACCTAAGAGTCATGATTATGCAGAAATTTTCAGAAGACCTGATTTATGAATTACGAATGAAAATGGAAACAGAAACTGACAGCATAGAAAATATTAGAAAATACCTTGAACAGATCATTTCGGCAAGGGAGGCATCAAACAGAATAAAGGAAGAAGTATCAAGTTTAAACATGCCCAGTACAAGTAAGGATAGCAGTGAAAAGTTTACTTTAGAGACGATGCATGCTAAAGTAGCGAACGAAGACAGTTCGAAGTTCGTGAATGCTAACCGCTCGCAAGCGCGCGAGCCTCGTTCGCGACGTAACTATGACCGCCGTCACAATTACACATCAATAAATAACACTCGTAAAAGATAAGTTACTGGAAGCAAAGAGAAAGAGAAGGAACCTGAAGCGAAGAAAAGAAATTTAAGCTGCATATTTTGTATTTTGTGGGAAAACTCATTCTAATGATGAGTGTGATTTAGTAATGACCATTCAGGAGAGGAAGAAGAAATTGGATGGTCGATGCTTTAATTGTCTAGCTAAAGGACATAGATTGTCAGAGCGTAAATCACAAATGAAATGTAGACATTTCAGGCTAACACAATCGGGCTTTGTGTCCAACTAAAATATCTAACAAAACTGAAGTGTTACATGTTAATACTAATAAGAGTCTTACCGTTTTGCCAACTGCTGTGGTCAGAACAAACAAATGTGGAGGCAGTACTCAATCAGTCAACTGCCGAATCTTATTGGATTGTGGTAGTCAGAGGCCATAGTCGAAAGTTTAGCAAAGAAATCAGACTGGCGCGACTGCTGTAGGCAGCCGCGGCTGGAGTAGTCCCTAGAGTCGTGCCTGTAACCCCGCGTGTAGCGCGATGGTAGGTGCCTGGAATAGGTACCTAGGTGCCTGGAACCTGAAGTGAGAGTTTCGGTTACCATATAGCAAGTCCACAGCGGGCTACGTTTCCACCCCTTGAGAACCAGTGATGGTGACAATTAAGAAGGATAGCACTTTTATAGGAAACGCAGCCAGCCAGACTAGATTAAAGCGAGAAGCAGCTTAGTAATGTGAATGTAAATGAGAACTCACCATAGAGGGTTATCCAGGCAGCACGTTTAGTAGGTAGATGCGCAGTACCTTACATCGCACAATTAGTAGGTGCGGTAGTCGCACATTTACAAATGCGCGGTAGAATGACATTTGTAAAACCAGGTTCCCGAATATTTAAAGAAACGGTGGGACCTTGACTCGTTAGGGATCACAGATTCTCTAGAATCTTCTAGAGATGATGAAGTTATTAGAAAATTCAATGAGACAACCACATACACTAACAATAGGTATCAGGTAAAGTGGCCATAGATAGATTATCCTCCCTTACTTCCCTCAGAATTCGGTTTAGCCATGGGTATCCGTCTATTAAAGAGGATGGAAGCTGATGACTTGCACAAGTATGATTCAGTTATTAAAGACCAGTTAAGTAAAGGCATCATAGAGATTATACTGGATTCATCTATGTCGTCAAATTCAGAACACCCGGTGCACTATCTTCCTCACCACTGCGTCTCCCCAGGTGACAAATTGCGAGTGGTGCACGACGCCTCGGCCAAGGTTAAAGAAAATAAAAGCTTAAATGAGTGTTTATACCGAGGTCCACTGATGCTTGAAGAGTTTACTGGACTTTTAATACGATTTAGTGAGCACCTTATAGGTATAATCGCAGACGTTGAGAAAGCGTTTCTCCAAGTGGGCCTCCAGAGCGAAGACCGCGACGTAACCCGGTTTTTGTAGTTAAAAAATGTTCATCAGGGATTATCACCCAATAACTTGCTATACTTACGATTTTGTCGAGCTCCTTTTGGAGTTATTTCAAGCCATTGTTTGCTTAATGCAACAATTCGTCATCACTTGATGAAACGGAATACGGCCACATTGCGCCAGGTGGCAGAAGATTTGTACGTAGATAATTTAGTAACGGGATCAAATTCTTCGACGGAAGCTATAGCTTTATTTAAGGCAGCTAAGAGGGCGTTGATGACTTGTAGATGAATTTGCGTGAGTGGAACACAAACTCAAAGGAACTCAGAGAATACATACCAGATCAGTTTAAAAACAAAGAAACAGAAATGGTGAAAGTACTAGGTTTAGAATGGAATCTACAGAAAGACGAGTTGAAATTAAGATTAAGTTTACAAGGGAAGAATACTTGCGCGTTTAACAAAAAAGGGGAAGTGCTCAGGGTTATAGCCTCAGTTTTTGATCCGTGTGGTTACGTAGTACCCATTTTACTGCCAGCAAAGCTATTCCTCCAAAGGTTATGGTCTCAAAAAAATCCCGTGGGATAATCCCTTGACAGGAGGCCACATGGACGAATGGCTTAATAATATATTACGGAGTTTAGAAAATGTTCAAGAGTACAGCGTTCCCAGATATTTCGCACATGGATTGGCTACCGGCAGAGGTGATGTAGTACATGAACTGCACTGTTTTACGGACGCCTCTATGAAGGCCTACGCAGCGGTTGTGTATATGCGTAGTACTAGCCAAAATAAAACCGTTGTGACCTTTGTTGCCGGAAAATCTCGTTTAGTAAGCCATTCAGATCAAAACGACCTCAAAATACCCAAGTTGGAGTTACTCGGTGTTGTGATCGGAAGTCGACTTATAATGTATGTACAAAAATTTCTCAGAAAGAAAATCAATAAGCAATTCTTATGGATGGACAGTCAAATTGTGTTAAGTTGGTGTGAAACCAAAAAACTTCATCCGCCATTTATAGCTCGACGTATCGACAGGATCAAGAAAAATCCGGATCTAAATATTCGCCATGTGACCTCACAATTTAAAACAGCAGATGTAGCCATAAGACCAAATAACTCTACTACTGAAATGACGCAATGGCTGAGTGGTCCTGAATTTTTAAGGCGAGATATAACTCAATGGCCTAAACTTCGACAAGTGTATTCTGCATGCAAGAAGACTTGGCGGGGCAGGGTCCTTCGGATATCATTATGCGTGAGACAAATGACACAGACTCACAGACTCAAAACCATCACGATCAAACAAAAGATGCAAGCCATAATAAAATAATCCAATTCAGAAGTCATATTTCCAGGAGATATAGACAATACAAAAAGAATAACTTATAGTGCTCCCTTTACATTCTTGGGTCTTGACTACTTTGGACCTCTCGTAGTGGATAATAACGGGTGTCGTAAAAAATGTTGGGTCTGCCTTCTGACATGCTTAGCAGTTCGAGCCATTCATATGGAAACTGTAATTGGACTGACAGCAGAGGAGCGTCTGCTTACCCTCAGACGTTTTATTGCAGCTAGAGGTTTACCTAAATTGTTAATATCAGAATTGTCTGATATTAACAATTGCATTAGGCAATTGCAATAGGCATTGGCCTCACATTTAAACTCACCTCAGAAGTACTGACCAATGGATATTGTATTGAACGAGGCATAAAGTGGAAATTTATCCCGGAACTTGCCCCCTGGTTCGGCGGGTTCTATGAGTCGTTGATAGGTTTAGTAAAGCACTGCCTCAAACGAACCTTAGACGAACATTTATGGAATCATATCCAGTTGTGCACAGTTATTAAGGAAGCTGAAGCTGTTGTCAATTCCCGGCCGTTGACGTTTGTAGGCGGAGAAGTGGAACAAGTGTTGAGGCCAACAGATTTTTTGTGCCTAGGTAAAACACTTCTAACAGAGACAGTAGACAGAGATTTTTTACAACCTGCAACGATAACAAAAACTAATCCTATCGAAGGGTGGAAACGTGGACAACAATTCTGCAGGAGTTTTTAAAAATGTTTGCAAATCAATATGTCCTTAGTTTGAGAGATCGTAGGAGTTATCATCATAATTTCAGAGTGGCAGTTCAATCTACTCCACGAATAGGAGATATTGTACAGATAAAAGGAGCTGATAACAGGGCCTTATGGAAGGTTGGGCGGATCTCCGCTGTTGTTAAGGCTTCGGACAGACAAGGGTTGCGAAAGTAACAGTTTCACCAAACGAGACACTAACTAGATCGATCAATCACTTGAATCCGCTAGAAATGGAGGATGGACTTCACAATGATTTAGGAACAGCTTTGAAAGAGAATGAACCAACAAAACTTGTTGAGACACAGACTGATGAGATATATACAATATCCATAAGCTACTCCCGCTGACTCTCATTATGAGACGAAAGAATCTACCGGGGACAACACCTGCAGCGACCGTGCGGGACATCCTCCAGAATCTTCACAAAGACCAAAACGATTATCTGCACAAAGGGCTTGGTATAACGTCAAGGAATGGACTACTCGACTTCTCGCCAACGTTCCTATTAATGAAGAACCTGAATAATTAGTAGTTCTTCCGAAATGTTTAATCTAACTTCAGAGATCAAAAGTTGACTTATGTAACAAACAGTTTTTCATTTCATCATTAGATATAGTATTTTCCGGGGCGGGAGTGTCGCGAATGGCGCGAATTTTTATAATGTTTATCTTCAAAATCGTTTAAACGCTGCGCCCGAGTGTTCGGCATCTTTCGCGCGACTTCGGCGGCGTTTCGGGACAAGGAGGGCGAGCGGCGACGAGACGGACGGCACTGTCAATCTGTGCGAGGCACAGAGTACTTTTAGATACTGTGAACTGTGAAGGGTGAATGTGTCTGTTTTCCTGAATATTTTGGTGAGCGTTGATTTACATTAGCTACACTCTATTGAATTTCATGTCGTTGATGTAATTTGTGTTTTTAACTAGCGGTATAAAAACTATAAGAAAGAACACGGCCGTTGGGCCAGCTCAGACGTTTTGTACTCAGCACCGTATACAGTTTTAGCTCAGTGGTCACAGTTTAGTTGTGTGGTAAGGGGTCGCAGTAAGGGGTGGTTGGAGGCGACTATCAGAACCTCAGATGAGACGAGTTGGTGCAGTAAACCTCGTCTCACAATCTCAGTTTAGTGTATGTGACCAGCCGCCCGAGCACCTGAGGGGTGCTCGTATTTAGACCGCCCGAGAACCTGAGGGGTGCTCGTATTTAGACCGCCCGAGCACCTGAGGGGTGCTCGTATTTAGACCCGCCCGAGCATCTGAGGGGTGCTCGTATTTAGACTCGCCCGAGCACCTGAGGGGTGTTCGTCTTTAGACTTTAGCCATGTTCGCCCGAGCACCTGAGGGGTGCTCGTAGTCAGACTTTCCTCATGCTTTATAGTTTAATAGTTCAGCAGTGAACTCAGGCTAACCCACAATGAGGTACCTATAGAATCGCTCTTCGCGACAGGTCATTCACCGCACCTTAATATTGCCGTAGATTCACCAGCGCAAACCCGCGTTTTTTGGTAAGGTTTTTTCTCTGTGATTTTTAAAGAGTATTTTTTTACATTTTACTGTGAAAAAATGAAGACATTGTGACTTGCTGACGGGTCATAACTAAATGCAATTATCTTCTGGCTATAATTATGTTTTGATCATTAATCCTCATATTGCCAGTTTCTCTACATGCTCTAAAATTGACTTACTTATGGCATACGTTCGTCTTCGCTAGATTTTGCTTGCAAAAGTTTTAATTAAAAACCAGTGTTGTCACAAATTCATTCATATTAACGGAAACTGTCTTCTCGTAGAAATCCGTGCTTAATATTTATTCTTTACTAATCATTGTGCAACAGCAGCAGGCATACCTACCTAACACATTCATATAAATGAAATCAGCCCATCCATATTGACCTTTTCAAAGACCTTTCAAGTTCAATTGATTGAGAATTGAGTAAGTATTTTGGGTAAACAATAACCGCGCATCTCAATAGAAATATGTAAGTATGAATGACAAATCATTTAACGTTATATCTATGGGCGTTGCTCAATTTGTGTGCTTTTAAAGCTTTAATTTATACCGAGTATATACGCCTACATTTATTACTGAACACATAATAAAATTATTACCTATAAGCCTTCGAAAAACGCTAAGTGTCAAAAGATTTGCGAAATATATATCTACTAGCACCATACCGATAAATTTATAGGTAAATCGTCAATTTACTCTCGTTTAGCCATATCAAATTAGTCAACGATCACGAAACCGGTTTGTGTACTGAACCACCAGTTCACACGTGATACTTCTAGTTTGACAACCGATTTTGTAGTCTTCGTTTGCATAAAACAAATTCTATACAGATACATTATTTATTCATTTATTTATTTGCAAGAATATGATAGGTTCATAAGTTGGTGTTACTTTTAAGATTTGATCATTATTACTATTCGATAGCTTTTTATAAAAAAAAAAACTTTTAATAAATTATGACATAAAATGTATGACAAATTATTATCGACTAAACTTTTATAAATACTTCTAAGTAGGTAGGTAGTAGGGTTTCAATAATAAACTATAATAATATATACCGCCTTTCTATACTTGATTGCAATTTTCCTATGGACTATGGTTGTCTGGAAGAGATCGCTCTGAGCGATAACACTTTGTAGTTAATCTTTTTTGTTTCTTTTTATGGTGTTATCGATCTATCTATCTATATAGATAGTTGACACCGGCGGTTCAACTCATGTAAACTTTGGGATTCTCTCTGGAACTACTAAAATAATTAAAAACCTTGGAAATTCTATAAGCGATAGTGAAAACTGCATCAAAATCCGGACACACAGGCGGCCCGAAGCGAATAGGGACTTAGTTGTCAGGTTTTTTTTTAACTTTACCGTCTTTTCGTATATAACCAGCATGTGTAGTACGGTGTTGCCGTTCGTGTCCTGTTTGTCGGGATCCGCTCCTCGGGCCAGTATGAGTCGGTAACACTCCTCTTGTCCCAGACAAGCCGCAAAGCTCAATGGGTATTCACCCCAATACACGTAACTGTAAACAAATATTGGAAACTAGCAGAGAGCCAATTCTGTCCCTATATACTTTGAGTACATAAGCAATCAAGCAGGTAGGCTTTTGGGCTTTATATTTCGTAACACGCGTCCTTTCAAGAATCCAAAAGCATTGCTCTACTGTTTGTTTTATAGTCTTGTAAGAAGCGTACTTGAATATGGGAGTCCAGTGTGGTCCCCGTACTACAAGATACACACTGAAAATCTAGATCGACTTCAAAACAGATGTTCCAGGTGTCTCTCGTATAGAATCGGGGAGGGAAGAACCTTGGCCAGCTATGAACAGAGGCTCAGGAGGTTCCACATACCTAGGTTAGAGACTCGTCGTCAATTAAGTGATTTAGTTTATTTACACAAGATTCTGCATGGCTATATTGAGTCCCCTACACTTTTAAATACTCTCTGAATTAACACGCAAACGAGATTCAGAAGCTACTAATATTATAAATGTGAAAGTGTGGATGTTTCGATGTTTGTTACTCAATCACCTAAAAACGGCTAAACGGATTTGGATAAAAGGCATGCACATTGTCAGTGGTACAGAGAAGGACATAGGGTACTCGTTATCCCGTAATTCCCGCGGGAACTCCGAAATTACCGCGGGTGAAACCGCGGGGCACAGCTAGTTATGCAATAATTAATTCTATTTCACCTGCGTTAATTTCGGAGATCCTGCGGGAATTCCGGAATAAAAGGTAGCCTATGTTCTTTTCCATGTCAAAGGGCTACATGCATGCCAAATTTAATCCAAATCCGTGCAGCCGTTTTTGCGTGATTGAATAACAAACATCCATACTTTCTCATTTATAGGTAAAATGATCAGCATTTTTTTTAATATCTCGAGTTCCAGATAGATACTCATGTTTCGATTTTTTCGAAAATCCAAGTTAGACCCTTAGCAATACAACAAAAAAAACCGCATTAAATTTGGTGCAGCAGTTTTTCCGTAGCACGAATAGAAACATACATACAGACAGACAGACAAAAATTCTAAAACGGTATTTTTGGCTTCTATATCACTCATAGAGTCGCCTAAATTTATTTTTTCTTATTTATCTCCCATGTACAAACATCGACCTGTTACAATTTTATTATATGTATAGATTTACGGCCGCACTCAGAGTCCTTGGATGATTAGGTACTTAATTTAAAGTAAAGATTTTTAAAACAAAATTACCGCATTCAAAGACGTTCATTAAATTAATGTTAGTTGGCATTCAACTAAATTTAACCTAATTAAATAGTCAAATGAATTATTGTTAATTGTTAACGTAACGTAACGCAATGTAACCAAATGGCTTTTAATACATTTTCGGCTGGACCAATTTCGCTAATTCTTTTTTGTTGTGTTTGTTATTGTAAAGAGAAGAAGAATAAAAGAAGTTTGTAGTTCCTGCGGGAATTCCGAAACACACGCACG
Source organism: Zygaena filipendulae (assembly GCA_907165275.2). Taxonomy (NCBI): domain Eukaryota; kingdom Metazoa; phylum Arthropoda; class Insecta; order Lepidoptera; family Zygaenidae; genus Zygaena; species Zygaena filipendulae. The sequence goes on from OU015651.1 coordinate 10,987,225, forward strand.
TGAAACTACAGGGTACAGCTAGGTAACATAATAATTTTCATTTGTTTCCATGTTTTGTGAGTTTCAGTAACACGGGCGACAAACGATGTAGGATAGATGATCTGTATGGTTCCTTATGTAAGTGTGCAGTGTGCACCCGCACATGAGTCAGTAATAAACTAGCTACGGAGTGAGTCGGTCGTTTCATTATACCTCTTATTATTGCTATTTAAATACACACCAATAGAGCTGGTAAGTGTTAACTGACCCCTTGTAATCCGTATGCGGCTGCACGTTGACCCACTCGTGGTCGACGCAGTCGGTGCGTGACGCCTTCTGGTCCTCGGGGCACATGAAGCTGCCGACGCACCGCTCGTGGTAGTCCGCGTGCGCGTCCAGCAGGAACTTCACCGTGGTCGGGTCCTCGTTCACTATCGCCATGTGGAGGACCGATTCACCTGCTCATACATATTCCGGATTGCAATCTATATCTATCTATATATATAAAAGAAAGTCGTGTTAGTTACTCCACTTATAACTCAAGAACGGCCGAACCGATTTGGCTGAAAATTGGTGGGGAGGTAGCTTAGAACCAGGAAACGGACATAGGATAGTTTTTATCCCGGAATTCCAGCAGAAACTCCGAAATTAACGTCGGTGAAATCTCATGAAATTTTGCATACTTAGGTACACATCAGGGGTACAGAGAAGGTCATAGGGTAGGTACTTTGTATTCTGCGGGATCTCCGAAATTTCCGCGCGTGAAACCAGCTAGTATGGAATAATTCTCTAATTATACATGGTGAAAGGTTAAACGTGGGCCATATTGAAGCTTGAAGGAGAGTTTTCAGTATTCGATTCTCGTCGCGAATATGTAAAAAACATAAGGGTAGGTACTTGTTGACGTATACCTAATTATTCATAAAAAAATTCATTCATGATATTTGAACGCGCAAGCCGGTGGACGCAGCATGAGGGTTTAATAACACACTGGTACTATCTACACCTAATAATATTTTATAGAGGTAAAGTTTGTGAGTTTGTAAATTGTTAGTTTATGAGTTTGTGACGTTGTAGAGGGTAATCTCTGGATCTACTATCTACTTAACTGATTTAAAAAAAAAACTTTTACCAATAGAATGCTAAAGTATTCCTGAGTGTCATAGGGTACTTTTTATTGCGGAATTCCCGCGGGAACTCCGAAATTACCGCGCGTGAAACCGCGAGGGAACAGCTATAATAGATAAAAATAGTTATAAAAACATTGCAAAAATGTACGGGTGTATATTATGAAATTTTAAAAGTTTTGAGAGTATTAAAGAACATTCTGTATCCCCTATCAACATGTTTGTGAGATTTCATGATAATCGGTTGAGTTATGGGTAGTTAAGTCTTGAAGTCTAACAAACCAACTCACATTCGCATTTACAATTTACAGTTAGGATTGACGGTAGGTACGAGTACTTATCCTACTAATATTATAAATGTGAAAGTGTGGAAGTGTGGATGTTTGGATGTTTGTTACTCAATCACGCAAAAACGGTTGAACGGATTTGGATGAAATTTGGCATGCACGTGGTCAGGGGTACAGAGAAGGACATAGGGAGGGTATTTTTTATCCCGGAATTCCCGCGGGAATTCCGAAATTACCGCGGGTGAAACCGCGGGGCACAGCTAGTACTTAATAATTATAATACTAAAATAAGTAAATCGTGGAAAATGATTGGCAGAATTTTTCAATAAATCACCGTCCACTTAATATGTACCTAATTTACAGCAGCGTGCACTTATCAAGCGCTCTATCAAATTGATTTGTTCCACCTCCTGTGTTAAATAGAGCGTTTAACATGGAAATACGAAGATTTTATCTACGAAATAATAAATTATTAAAGTTATCGACCGTTCCAAAATGAGAATTAGGTAGAGCTAGTTTTATAGTATCTAACTATCTATTTCTTCTCCTTTAGGCTTCATGATATTGTAACTTATATAATGTGTACATTCCCCTACCATAGTATTCATCGCTAATGTAGATGTCATTGATCAGCTTTGGGTAGAACCGTAGTAGCCTCTTCGCCAAGTCAGCTAGGAGAGAAGTGGCGTTCAACAGACATAGATGTAGAGCTGTTTCCCCGACTGCACCGCGCTCCTAAAGTATAATAATTGGTACAATATTTATAATAGTACAGTTATGCCGTATTGTAGATATAATGTGCCTGTTTAAAACAGCCGGAATATGTATATTAGGTACCAAAGACAGGAAATTCGTTGTGGTGTTTTCTAGCGCCTCGCGCTTCCGAAATTGATACCATTTGAATCTGCTGTGATCACAGTTCAAACCTAACCTAATGACTAATATAATATTACTAGCCGTCCCCTGCGATTTCATCCGCGGTAATTTCGGAGTTCCCGCGGGAATCCCGCGAAAAAGTACTCTACGTCCTTCTTGGTACCCCAGAGTTCTGGAGTTCCCACGGGAATTCCGGGATAAAACCATCCTATCTTTTAAGTTGGACCATTTTATGAATGGTTACAAAATTTTATCAAAATCCGTTCAGTAGTTTCGGAGTCCATGGCGGACAAACAACGTGACACGTGATTTATATATATTAGATTGTAATATCCATACTATAATATATATTATAAAGAGCTAAAGTTTGTGAATTGTGAGTTTGAGACGTTGTAGGGGGTAATTTATGGATCTACTGAACTGATTTTGAAAATTCTTTCACTTATAAGAAGCTACGGTAGTCCTGAGTGACATACCTAGGGTACTTTTTATCCCGGAATTCATATGGGAACTCCGAAATCACTTCGAGTGAAACCGCGGGGGACAGCTAGTGAGTAATATAGCACGTTGCGTCACGTTAGGATGCATGTAAAACATTGATTAGTGTGTACTGTGTTCGGATCACACGCCGCAAGGCGTAGGTTCAAATCCCAATGCTAAGCTTGAGTTTTCGGTGAAAGAAAACATCGCGATTAAACCATAGCATCGTGGTGCAGCACTATCTAGAACCCGACTAGCTAGTTGAAAATTAGTATTCCAACAGTCTTACTAGGCACATCAAGTAAACTGTTTTCAAACGTCTATATTGTTAACCATTAAAATAAAACATAAAGTAGATCAAAACCTTGAGATCCCAACAAAGTTCTCTGTATGCCGAAGGGTTAGCGTCATATTCCTGTTGAGTCACTGCAGGCCAGTCTTTTTCTACATCGAACTCATCATCCGGGTTTTCCATACCTCTCAAAGGAGGCAGCTAAAATTCAAAATTTACATTGGATATGCACAAATTACATTTCTGCCTTTCTTATTTTTACTATAAACTATATGGTTTAATTGGTCCATGCTATAAGCTATGGTCATGGAATAAGATTACTAGACTTTAACGGTTGACTTAACCTTAGCGGATTGGAAGCACTAGACACAAGAGAAGCTATCTATAAAGCTATCTGTATGTTTCTCTTTTTATTCAATCAATCAAGAAACTAAGTGACCTTTTACAATCCAGCTTGGTATAGAACTATAGATGGTTGTCTAAACATATTAGGCACTTTTCACGGCTGAACTAAAGAACCTATTTTTAAGATATTATTTAACTTAAACCTTGGGAAAGGACGAAGGCTACTTTACAGTGTAAACGGACGTGATAACGCTAATAAAAAAGTAAAAAGAATTTGCTTTACCAACTTATGCCTCGGTCTTTCCTTGTTCCTCAATAGAACTATGTGCGATATTGGTATGTACCGTCCTCTGCCCTTGTTATAGAGAAAGGGTTCCACTTTTGTCTTAATGGCATGATCTATCTCAGCGTATTGCTTGTTTTGAATTGCTCGCTTCATTATGTCTACTAGAAGACCACCGCCTGGCGACATTGGAAGTGGGTTACTTAGAACGGGTGGAGACGACAGTATGACAATAAATGAAAACACTGGCAGTATTAATATACATATAAGAGTATAATGAAACTATCAAATAATCCCAAATATCGAAATCATACGCGAAATCAAAATTTCTCGTTTATAAAATTGTTTTTCTTTCTGTATTTTTTTTTCTAGGTAATCAAATTATCACGGATAAGTAAACAATCTCCGTATTGTAAAAAAATACGCTAATACGCCACGTTGCCAACTCGCAGCGACTTTAAGCGCGCACGGCACCAATCAGATTGCGCGCATGCACGCTGTTGCCACTCTTATCACGGGTTAGTGAACCAATACTATCAAATGGTGTTCAAATTTTTTGTCAATTTTTGTCCTATTTAGTTTGTTCGAAAAAAATCTTTTTCTATTTAAATATGAGTTAAGACTTATTTGATAGGTAATTTTATTACACTCTATAATATTGCTGGTGTTTTCATTTATTTTCGTATTATCGTCTTCACTTTGTGTAAGACTGAAGTAAACACATTGGTTCATCTTAAGGGAAGTCTTTTTTCATAACATGATGTATTTTGTACACTAAGTCGACGGAAAATATAATATAATTGAAAAATTGCTCTTAGCCTAGCTTATGGCCTACCATATACCATTCGGACAACGATCACTTATATAATTAAATTTTAATGAAAATATTTTTCTAAAATATGTAGTTTCGAGTACCTAGCTAGTTGTGAAATAGATTGCACTAAGTACCTAACTATTTAGCCTGAAATTTTTATTTGGGACAGACCTACCTTTTAAATCGATAAGTTTGTAAAGCTTCTGCTCTGAAGTCCCCGCTTGCTTTTTAACGCCGCTAGTCACATTGCTCTCAGTATTACCCATGATGGGATCACTTTACACGAACTTAATAACGTTTAAGCAGATCTCCTCAAGTCTTAACAATGCAGATATTTAAGAGATGTTATTATTTGAGCTGACATAAACTGAAATGTGCTGCGTGGATATTTGTGTGATCGATATATTCTCTATTGAGAAAACAAGGTTTGTTGCTATAACAATATTGCGATTTTATTACCAACTTAAGTGTCCAACTTTGCAGGGGCAAACGAGGTAAAAATAAAACATTAAAGAGTAGGTATGTAAGTATTTAATGTTTATTATTATAGCACATATAAATAAAAATGCATCTTTTAAAATTTTTTCAGTGTGCAAGTAGACTAGAGAACTATGAAAGAACAATTTTAAATATCACGTTTCCTAAATATGAGATAAAAAGCTTCCAAAAAACTTAAAACAGATGCGCTGAAGAAAAGACCAACCAATCCTCCAATGGATACTACAAAAATACGAAAAACGTTTTTATAAGATTACCTATTCAAGTCAATAGTCAATAGTCTTTTTGCTTCATACCTATCTCAATTTTCATACCTACTATATCCAACCGCGTTCTCAGCAGATGTCTTTGATATCGCAGCGTAGGCAACCCCGCCATACGGACCTTTACTAATATACCTTTGCCAAGTTCTTCATCGATCCATCTCCTGAAAGAAAACATTTGTTTTTGTTTTGCTAGATTATGCATTTTTGTGACTAACTAGCTATTGTTATGAACAATAAAAATTATAAATTCATTGACTTTTTACAAATTTGTTTTACCTACTGTTTAGAACTCTTATAAACTTTCTTTACTTAGAACTCTTATAAACTTACTTTACTTTGCTCATATTCCGACTGGTGATACAGGGAATGCTATAGCTGTATGGCTAGTGCTCCATCATTGTACAACTTTTTTTTTATAGTCAATAAACGCAAAAAAAAAATACAAGACCTAAGATAACTACAATTTTTACCTCGAAACATCAATAGCAGTTAGTTCACTTTCAGCACAAGATGGTAGACAATCAGCAAAGTTATCTTGGTTCAAATTCAATTTAATACGAAACGCTGAAAAAAAAGTTGCAAATTGTATGATAACAGCTAGCTAGCATCTTTAATCTTTATCGGAAGAATTACCTTCATAGTTAACTAAACAGTTAAGGCCCGTGTAGTTGCAATAAAAACTTTTATCTGAAACCGACACACAGGAAATTATAATATAATATGTATTTAAGTTAATACATGTATTGGGATAGCTACACGACAATTTTCCTGCCAATGGTTGATAATTTATACACTCACAAGATGATTCCCTCGCTGGATGCACGCAAGCGCATTGTTCGAATGATTTTTCAGTAATTTTGGCAAGATTACAAGCGCCGTACGAATATACCTAAAAACACAACAGTACATAATCAAAATAACACAAAGCAACGCATAGGTATTAAATATCATTATATTTCTTTGATAAAGAACAAACTTAATGGACGTAAATATCTAGTTTAACTATTATGACAGACAGACAGTTTACAGCAGATCTAAGGTGCTACCCTGAGAGAGAAAAAAATAGGGGCGACCGAAAAGTTCCCCACCAAAGATCAACAGTATTTCTGCTACTATTCGGTTGGGCACCATATTTGGTCACTATACTCTCCCGCAGTTTGCACATGACTGACACCGTGCGGGGTCGGTCACTGTGGCTGCTAGTCACTGACATTGTATCGCCAACATTATATCCTTCGGGCAACGAAGGGCGACCGAAACTTCTTTGGTCTGATTGATTTCTCTCCGTGTAAGGATGTCGGCCCTCTTTCCATGCACGGAAATTCCATGCATGGGATAGGATCCATAAGAGGCTCTATCGGTGGGTCTATACATATTTTTCTCCTCCTTTATTTGCCAGGTAAACGTTGCGTTGTGTTGTTTATCCATTATTGTATTAATATTTACCGGATATTTATGAAACGGCTCATCAGGGACGTCGGTTAGATACCGACATCCCCTGACTTTCACGCTCTCCGATTGTAGCATAGGATCATCTTTAATTTCGACCAGAGTGAAAAGAAACTCAATGAGGTTCGCATCGTTCATCATCACATCGAACTTGAACTTTGGATCCAATATGTCGGTAGATAGCTCTTCGGGGCTATGCACAGAGATCTACGGGAAGTTCAGAAGTTAGGTCAGGTAAAAAGTATTTAATTTGAATAAACAAAATAAGTAAAAAAAAATTACGAACAAAATAAACAAAACCTACCCATAAATTACTATTAAATAGGTTTCAATAGGTTACGTTACGAAGTAAGTGGATCACTGGGACCTTATTTAATTTTTTTACAATTCTGATTTCTTGATTCCCAATAGGTATAACAGAAATCATTTGGCCAGTTTGCTGCATTCTCTCCAAATATAGGTAGTCAAATGAAAGTTTTTTTATTATTTATTTACTACAAACTACACTAGATATAGACATTAAACGGTTTGTTTTTAAAACAATATTACAGAAAAATAATTACCTATAAAGGAACTAATTAAGTAGGTATAAGAATATACAAACCTGTGCATCATGTAAAAGTCGAAATGAAAATACTCCTGGTCCAGTTGATCTATTTACTGCGTACAAATCATCTTGATTTGAATTTCTGCGAAAAATTAATTTTAATTAATTAGATACTTAGATGGCCTACTACAAATTAATAGCAATATTTTCATACAACACAACCGCGCCGGCGGAATCTACCCATATCGACGCAATTTCAATTCATATCGTCTACATTTTTTTTTATCTTTTATCTGAGATAGTATGTTTGCTTGCAGTTCTATTGAAACTGGTTAAATAACTTGTAATATTTAAACGTACAGATGTCTAAGTACCTAGTAGGTTCTATTTTAGTTAAGTGATCTTTGACTTAAAACTTAAAGTGCAAACAGGGCAAATTCAATTAGTTTTCAATTAAAAAATGACATACACAGTTTGCAATGTGTTGAAAGAATAGCAGGGTCCATACTCGGAGTCGACGCTAGACAGCACTTGACAGCAAGCAACTGGTTTACCGTTGAAATTGCATTCGGTAATCAATTCGTTGCAAGTTTTGTGGATCTAAACAAAATATCTACATGAATTGTGATGTAAAGGAACGATGGTCTGGGTAAGTTTAATAACTTAAGTAGGTACCAATTATCAAACCTAAGTGATAGGATACGCTAAAGTCATTTGTTTTGACCTACTTTTATAACCAAGGTATTATAATATTTAAGACAAGATACTGTAGATACTAGATAGTATTTAGAAAAGCAGTCAAAAAGGCTAGAACATTTTTACCTGAGCGATGGCTACTGACTCTGTCATATTATGACGAATCTAGAACTTATTAAATCATAAAGTTTGATTTGGTTACGTAAGTATGTATAAGTTTCCACGTTCTCATAGACCACAGGCCACGGACCTATACGTATAAGATTCGTATTAAAATGTGAGGTTTGTATGATGCTGCCACAAGGAAAGAGTATACAGCGTGAAAAGAAAGTACCGAATACGTATGTCGTATAGGTGCTGACTTCTATCAAAAAATATGGTTTGTGAGTGCTATTTATATCGATAATGCACACTAAAAACACCGAGCTGGTAGAGTCGAGTTCTTTAGCTGAGAAGTATCAAAAAATACAGTATAACCACTGTAGTATTCTTACGTCTAAAACGATATCCCTCCAAGGCACGTCACACGCGACCCCGCCGCCGCACGGCACGCACAGCGCTCTGCTGCAGCTACCCCGCGCGTACAACAGTTCCGCTATGTACCTCTTGTTATCATAGCTAAGTGACTGCATCAGTGCCGCTGCTCCAACCGTTGTGATCAAATCAATATCGAGTGAGTGTGTATTTTGTCGATTGTATCTTGCTCATACAACTTAACACGGAAGGTGACAGAATATATTCAAAGGTGAAGATATACGGTCTCGAGAAATTCGTGGACTTTATGTACAACTATTAGGCTCCACGCGGTACCTCGAGAACTGTTTAGTTCGAGATAAAAAATATACCACGTTATACTCAGTGATAATGTGTGTTAAAATTACACATCTGTAATATCTGTCAGGTTAACCAACTTTGTAAAAGTTCATTGGTATTTTTGGCTGATTTCTTTGGAATCCTAAATGTATTTAAAGATCTATTTAATATTCACTATAATGGTTTATAGAAACATCCGTTTCGCTTATAAGTTATTCTCAACAGTATAGTATTATATTATCTGTGTCTTAACAAAACATAAATCCACTTGAAAAATACAGAGATCTACTTGACCCCACATTAAGCTATAAACTTGTGTCGTGGATAAATAATTAATGTAGATATAGGTGACGTACAGTACTTTCTAGCTAGCTGCTTTAGAACCATCTTAGGGTTGAAGGTTTCGCAGACGGTCACTGCCGGGAAAGTGGTAGTCCAGTGTATATAGCGCGTGTCCGGAGTAAAGTTCACTTCCGCCTTGTGTACAACTACAGGCATCAGAATTAGATACAAGCACCCACTGCACATCACCAGTACAAGCACCCAAAATATCCTGAAAGTAGGCTTGCCAATAAATGGACTCAATCCTGTCTTCTCTATGACCACTCTAAACGACATGCCCAATTTGTAAACTAGGTCGGAATGTGTTGGTCCTCCAGACCTAACCATGTCAACACCGGTCAACAAAAAAAATTTTTTTTTTGGTGCATGGGTGAATATATAAGCACATATATAAAAAGAAAAATGTGATTACAAATCAAAAATATTTGCTTTGAACTTTGAGCGATTTGACCATTGTCAATTTTTTATGTATTTTAATTGATTTTAATTTTCCCATTTTTTTTTAAAAGCAAATTCAGAACTATTTTTGGTTCCTCTTCTTATTTCTAGATATAAAAGCAATAAAAATAAACTATCTATAACCCGTGCGCAAAAATGCTGGTAGACCAGTGTAATCAGAGCGAAGCCGTTCCCCGTATTCGAACAATTCCAAATTCAATTATTTAAAATAATGTAAAATTTTTGGCGCTTTATTTTTGTTTACGTTTTTTCAATGTTAACTTAATGGTACAGTTTTTTTGGTTCGGTGATTATTCCTCAATGGCACACGTACATGATATAAAAAAAAATTCTTTCACGTCGACACTGACATGACCACTCTTGGTCAGCCTGCAAGGTAAGTTTGGTTTCAATCGGTCAAACGGTGTAGGAGAAGTATTGGCACTTGGCGGTGGACTATATTCCATTTTTTGATCGCGTATGTACCTACCTATCTAATATTTATTAATATATTTGAGCAGTATAGTAGGTAACCAACCTAATCGTAAATAAAAATCCTACTCAACCTTAATATTAGGTATGTTATCAAATAATTTTCACGCTTATTGCGCTGGGAAGTGAAAAAGACAAAGACTTGAGAGAGCATAATAAATTAAGTTTGAGTAGATAAATAGAACCTAGAGCAAGGGCCTTCAAAAAATTTTTAGCGTAGCATGACATGACCTAATCATGAAATAATCCGTATTGTTGGAAGCGATGCGTGAAGAAGCATCGAATCATGTCAAGGTCGATGCCGAAATTCAAATAACGTCAGTCACGAAATAGAATACATATGTCGGATATTGTGAAAATTTAAAAGTTATCTAATAATCGTAAGTGATTCGCGACTAAATATTTATATCACGAAACTAAATTAATGAAAAAACACAAAACTAATAAAAAGCTAAAAATAACAAAATATCGAATTAATCCAAATGACAAAAACACGCGTAATATTATTATTGGTTTGTGCTACCACTGATCGGTTTGAATTCGGTGACAAGCCCGCTGGTGTCTGCCCACTTGGGTTGTGCTCACGAAGAGCTGGTGGCGGGAGTCGACTTAGCCCATCTACCCTCCATATTTGGCTTGTCACCGACTTCATACCGATCAGTGGTAGCACAAACCAATAATAATATTACGCGTGTTTTTGTCATTTGGATTAATTCGATATTTTGTTATTTTTAGCTTTTTATTAGTTTTGTGTTTTTGGAAGTCGGTTTTAATTTTTTTGTTAAAAATTTGTTTATTTCTTGCTTTTTAGTGAGTCTGTTTGTAATTTATCTAAGTTACAATAGCCTAATGTCAACTGCTCATAACCTTATACAAAATATTGCTTTTCCCGATGCAGGGACGTTAATTTTTGAGGAGTTCTGCTGGTACACCACCATTAGTTCCACTTCACCATATACATTGTGACGAACATAATTGTTTAGAAACCACATTAAAGTTAACGAATCGAAATCTGTGAAATACCTATTATTTAGTAGTTCCGATGACCATCTGTGGTCTTCATCATCAGTTCCACTTCTTCAAATTTTGCTTTCCGAAAGCAAATAAACGATTTACTATAAAAAATACAGAAATCGCTATAGGTGTACCTATAATTTTTGAAGAGTTCCCTCGATTACACCAAGATCCCATCATCAGATCTCGACTTGGTGATAATGGAATCAATTTGGGAGTATCCCCTTCCAAACAAAAAAGCTATTTTCGAAATCGCTCCAATCGGAACCCATGAAATACGTATTATTGTTGAGTAGTTCCGATGACCATCTGGGGTCTTCATCATCAGTTCCACTTCTTCAAATTTTGCTTTCCGGTAGCAAATGAACGATTTACTTTAAAAAATACCGAAATCGCTATAGGTGTGCCTATAATTTTTGAAGAGTTCCCTCGATTTCTCCAAGATCCCATCATCAGATCCCGACTTGGTTGCAATGGGACCTAATTGGGAGTATACCCTTTCAAACAAAAAAAGAATTTTCGAAATCGGTCCAACCGTCTTCGAGTAATCGGTGAACATACATAAAAAAAAAAAAAAAAAAAAAAAAAAAAAAACATACATACAATCGAACATAGAACCTCCTCCTTTTTGGAAGTCGGTTAAAAAATAATGCACCATGATCAACATAGTACTTATCTACCTGCATGCGATATTTACTTCTTCTTTAAAAACATGTTTTAAACCATGAATGCTGCTGTTGTGTGTGAAAAATAAAAAATTTTGACCAAACGAAACAAGCATTTTTATAGAGAACGAGCGATTAACTAATAATAACGAATACGAATCTTTTATAAATATATAACTGCACTATTTTTTTGTACCTATGTTTCGAGTTTCCATTTTCAATCATTTTAAAAGCTTGCTGGATGTTTCAGCATTTGATTGTTATTATCTACACCTATCCGCTTTCGTGTAGGTAATATTTAGAAGAACAAAAACATAATTACATACCGTACATATTTAACCACTTATATTTATTGACACGCGAAATCATAGGATATGTACGTAATTAACATAGAATATGTTACATGTGAAATAAGTATAGGTATATTACACAAAATGATTCATTTACTTAAATAATAATATTATTCCGTATTTTGATACATTATTTTCGCTAGATAACTACTTGCATTTTACTTCATTTGCATTTTCTCACTAGCTATCTGCAGTAGCAGTAATTTCGGGATTCCCTCAAAAAATCCATATTATACCTAATACCTAAGTATTGTTTATTTTATAAACCTTCAGGAAGTTCTCTAAAAGACAGTAAAAACCGCATCAAAATCTGTTAATTCGTAAACAAAACCGTGAAATGTCACATGTTTATTTTAATGTTCTTTAAATTCTGAAGCTCGTTAAGTTCGGTTAAAGGTAACTCAACGTTATCTTCTAAATAAAAGTTGAATCAAAATAATCAGCGTGATCATTGATATTTTTAATATATCAATGAGATTGAATTCGAAATCGCTTAAAATATTATTTTAATATTGGTTGATTTGCTTTGTTTTGAAATAGCGCGATGTGGCGCTCGCTGGTGATAAGGTCCAGCCATTATTACAACTCAGAAGAGCAACAACTTTGATCTATACAATATGGTAAACGCTGCAACCGATCCAAAAATCCTTAAGCACACTTTCATGAACACGCATTAATTTCAATTCCTATCATCGTCCAAAATATTTGTAGAACCAGCTCTGTCCTGGAACAGGTGCGTCGTTGACGAACTGTTCGCTTCTGTCGTCGTCGGCGTCGAATGCCGGCGGCGGCGTTGCAGTTGTACTCGGCCTCAGCCAGCGGTCTATGCGGAAACCCTCGCGCAAGTCCCGCAACAAATCGGGTCGCGGGTGGCGGCGCTCCCACTCCGTCGCTACGGGTTTGCGAAACAAAAGAAACCATAGAGAAAGGAATATTGCCACAACGAGGCCATGCATAAAGTACGCCACACGTTACGGGGGCGAAGGGATCGATGAAGCGTGACATTGTGTGACAAGAGGTCTAACTTCTAAGTTACGTGACGTCACATTTCAAAATCTTATTAGTATATCAGACAATTAGATTCCTCCTCCCACCCCTTATCACGCGATCACGATATCACTCTTCGTCGACCCCTTACCCCCTTAACGTGTGACGTACTTTATGGATATATACTATATTTTTACTATATTTTTCATGAACGATTAAGATTATGTTGGTCAATACATGTGGAAAAAAAGAATATATATTGCCAGTAGAGCAGAAGTTTTAAAAGCCCTTCATATAATTTAACGTACCTACCTATAACTACTTTTATGGGTCGAAACTCGGAACTTATTGGGATGGAACTTGACCTTAGCTTATATGTTGGGAGTTGTGACATAAATCTAATCAATTTCTGGACTGACTTAAAACATTAATTTCTAAATCATAAAATTCATTAGGTAAACAGAGAGGCACCTTTTGCACCCAGGTGCACAAAGTCTACCGTGCGTAGCACATAATGCACCCAGGTGATTTATTCCTGGTAAATTAATTCTACCGAGGGAGAAAAAATTACTTCAGAATCAGACCGCTAGTAAAGTTCTTAAAAAATGAAGGTTGGAGTTTCAATCAGAGCGATAAGTTATGAAGATTTAAATAGTAGTAGTAGTAGTATAATCTCAGACAATAATAATATGATCTTTTACAAACAATACTTACCTTGTGATATAACATAATTAGAGGTAGAGTTGACTTTGAAATTCTACTGATGGGGAGAAAACTAATTTGTATAAATAAAACAGATAACAATGTAAATTAATAAAATCCTTGTAAACAAAGCCAATGGCTATAACCGCTAATTACGACTTTCAAGGAACGCCTGTAAGCAAACAATGTGGCGTGTCTTTATTATCAGATAGAAGGCCTAGACCCAATTAAATATACTCAATATTTCATTGCTTCTTTAATGAAGGTTCTTCATAGTGGAAGCAATTATAAGTTTTTCAAGATCAAAGACATTTTTTTTTTCTAAATTATGGGCAGCTCTATCATAACAGTAGGTACCCCTAAATCTCCTGTGGCGCTAGGATGCGTACCACGATATATTTATCACACGAAAGATAAAATTGTCGATACGACAAATATTTGTGGGTGTCCAAGCAAAAAGGATCAATAGTGGGGTATTGAGTTAAGACTAGATTCGGTATCTAGAATAATCAATTGATAGTAAAGATATTGATAGTTGAAAAAATATTCAAAAACTGGCACATATTTATTATTAGGCATGTGATTCTGGAATAAGCTTTATTTTTATATATTATTGTAGATTAAGGTATTTTATGAAATTGTAAATAAGTGAGCATTTATTAATATAATCAATTAAAATCGCGGAAGTAATTTTTTCACTCAACTTTACAAAAGTATTATATCTCGGAAGAAGGAGCCTTTTTGCTTGTACGCCCACGTTTATCACCGTGACAAGAAATGACAAAAAAAATAGTTTTTGGCAGGAACCATAGATGGCGATTTCATCATTTATTTTCTTGGCGATTAAAACAATTTTAAAAGTAGATTCTGTTGTGCTTATGAACAATAATTTTCGCAGTGCGGGTTATTTCTTAAAAGTTAATAGTTCCCAACCAATTTTAGAAAAGTTCTAAAATCCTTTTCTAACCGCGATAGACGCCATATGGCAGTCACAAGTAGATACATAAATAAAAAATACCTATACATACATATACAAAAAATTTACACTAAAGTTTGATTGCTTTAGCAGATAAGATAAGTGGGAAGAAGAATATATATATAACTACCTACTTTGATGGTCCCCCTGTTATATTACACGAATCAATTTCGGGGTTCCCGCAGGAACTCTTCGTGTCAGGAGGAAAATCCTATTTCCTATTCTAACGGCCGTACTCAGAGTCGTTTCAATGATTACTTGATTTTAAGTAAAGATTTTAAAAACAAATCTGCCGCACTCCTTCAGAGACGTTCATTAAATAAATGTTAATTGGAATTCAAATAATTAAATTTAATATAATATATTAGTATATAGTATATAGTATATCAGTTTAATATTACTTAGGGATAATTAGAAATTTACAGATTTTAAGAATATCAATTTAAAGATTTTACTTTTTGAATTTAATTTATTTAATATAATTTATTTATTTAATTTAATTAATTTGATGCAATTTATTTATTTTATTTTATTTATTTAATCTAATTTAATTTATTTATTTAATAAATAAATAAATTAAATTTATTTATTTAATAAATACATATTTTTATTTAATTAATTTTAAATTTAATTTATTGTATTTAATTTATTTATTTATTGGGGAAAACAAATAAATAAATAAATTAAATTCAAAAAATTAAATTAGATAAAATAAATTCAAAATTAATTTTGTTGAATCTAATTCAATTTATTCAATCTAATTTAATTTATTGGGTTCAATTTATTTGATCTAATTTAATTTGTTTAATCTAATTTAATTTATTGAATTTAATTTATTTCATTTACTTTTTGTTGAATTTTATGGGTTATTTTCCTGATATAAATGAATTTTAATTTAATTTAATACTATACTACTTTGCATTTTTTTCGCCTCCCATTAATATTGAATTCTGATTGAATTATAATAAAGTATTACCATGTTATTCGCAATTAAGAACGAATTTTCATTTTATCGCGCTCACCAATCGTCGACGATAAAAATGTGAGAAAACAACGACAAAGTAGACAAAAATACATTCAAAAATGCCGCATGTTAGGGATTGTCGACAATTTTATCATATATCGTTTTCTGCCATACAAACATTTTTTGCTGCCATGTTACCACTGGTAGACAAAACGATATAAGTACGAGTTTGTCGACGAGAATCGATAAAAGGGCTCGATAAAATTTTGTCGTGTGCCGCATCTTAGCTCCGCTGACCTTTACAGCTTCCTAGTGCTATTCCTATAGAGACCGCAAACGTTTTTAAAACGTTCTGTCACTATTTTCGAGTCGCATTATGGTTTACTGAGCCCGCATTTGTTGAGGAAGTAGGATTGAGGATGTAGGAGAAATCCGTGAAGCTTACGGCAATAGGGCTCCTTTTCTGTAGTGATAGCGAAGTAGGGGCCCCGCGCACGCGGCAGCCCGCGGCCCCCCGCCGCTTCGATGCCCATCGCCGCGCACGACGCGCCCCTGTCGCACGCCGCCAGGAGGCTGGAGTTCACTCTGACCAAGAACCATAGTCACTATCTAAACATACATGGTGACAGACAGCGGGAAGCAATAGCTTTGGCCCCGCCCCGCAGTTTCACCCTCGTTAATTTCAGAGATCCCGCGGGAATTTCGGAATAAAAAGTAGCCTAAGTTACTCCTTATAAAATCAGCTATCTGCCAGTGAAATTCCCGTTACAATCGGTCCAGTCGTTTCAGAACTTGGAACTAGTATAGTATATTATCTGTGTCTAAGATAAGATCTGTGCCTGGAACAAACAGACAGACAGACAACTTTAAAAAATTGATTTTTTGATGTTAGTAGGAATTTTAAATTAACTAATAGGTTTTAAATTAACTAATAACACATTAACTAACCAAATTAACTTCAATTTTATTTGTATGAATAAAATTGAAATGTTTGTTTGTAATTAAAAATTAACAGCTTTTCACTAAATGCATACGAAATTATATAAGTACCTACGGAGCTAACATAAAAAAAAATATTTTTAAAATTTTTCTCTGTCTGTCTGTTTGTTCCGGGTAATCTCTGAAACGACCGGACAGATTTTAACTTTCACTGGCACATAGCTGATGTAATAAGGAGTAATTTAGGCTACTTTTTATCCTACTTATATATTTATTACGTATTTTCATGCGGTTTTCACCAATAGATAGTGATTTTGGTTTAGGTAGGTATACCTATATTTTATCCTGGAATTCCCGCTGGAACTCTGAATTTACCGCGGGTGAAACCGGGACAACTAGTTCAATATAAACCAAATAGGCAAGTACTGTTTCCAGTAAGCGGTTTCGCCCGCCCGGCATTCTGGGATAAAAGTACCATATTATGTCCTTTTCTGTACCCTTGACAACGTGTACTTATGCAAAATTGCATAGGTACCTATTTGAGATGAGAATCAAATATTAAACACCCTCATTCAATGTGACGTATCTCGTTTAAAACACTCCACCCTGTATTACATACCCTTCGTAAGTCAAGTTCCAACTGTGCGCTCTGAAAGTGCAGTTATTGTTGATCAAGGACTCGGTGAATAAGAGATACGCGCGTCCGTGACTGCAGATAGCTTGTTGTAATTCTGTAAACAGCATGAATGATAAGACAATAACAATAAAATAAAAAAATTATAAACATAATGAACTACTGTAATATATAAAATACTTACTGGAGGGTGATATCGGAAATAACCGAGACCATATAGAGTTTGAACGATTGAAACAACCTGGCTGTTTCATACCGCCATTGGGGTAGAAATCAGCGTGTCCTTGAAAAAAAATCATAATGTCCCTCAAATGGATGGACAGACGCTCCTCTAAGGTTCTTATTTGCCCTACTTATCTACATTTAATTATTACCTAAATAATAGGGATGTTGACTACTATTGAAAATCAAAATTCTAATTAGTCCGTCAGTTAGAAAATAAAAAAAACAATAGACACGTATTTTTTGCTTTTTTAAATAAATTAAAATATACAGAGATAAAGCGCATTAAAGTTTAGGATGAGGAGGTCGTGACGTCACTAACCGCAAAACCGCCATACAAACTGTCAGAATAGTGACGTCACGCGAAATTTCAACTCAATATATCGCCGTTATTTTTTGATAACGTAAAAAAAGAAAAAATACGTGTCCAATATTTTTGAATAATCTACAAGACGGACTAAAAAATAAAAATTAGTCAACATGCCCATTATGAAGAACCCAGCTGTTCATGCTCCTCCGCGAGCTATTTCACAAGCATTTTACCCTTTTCACTTTTTTAGGCGTGAATCATTAACAATACCTACTATTACCCATCCTGTATTCTGATTCCTGTATTATGACAGTTCCTTCAGTTGAAAAGAAGAGCCCAACTATTATTTTCTATGACTATTAAAACTTAACTTCTTCGGAAGGTGATTTTCATTTTTATTTATTTTTTTATGTCATAGGGGGCAAGTAATACACCTGATGGTAAGTGATTACCGCGGCCCATGGACATCTGCAACACCAGAAGGCATGCAGGTGCGTTGCCGACCTGGAATGGGGATGGGAACTGCAGGCTTTCAAGTGGGGCTGCCGGAACACACCGTTAGGTGCTTGGCGATATTGAAATTGTCAACATACAAGGAAGTCTTGGTCATAATTATAATTTTATACAGCCAGCCATAGCCTGGGGGCTAGTGAATCAGTAATTACTTCATATCTAAATATATAGTCGATTCTCCACGATTCCACTCGCGTTAATTTAAGAATTAAGAGTTTCCGGAGATAAAAGTACCCTGTATCACTCAGAAAGATTGGAGCGTCTTATGAGAGGAAGAATTTTAAAATCGGTTTTAAGTAGTCTTTGAGTTTATCCATAGCAAATAAACAAACAAATGTACAAAAAATCATATCCTACTCTCTTTATAACATCTAATATATAAAATTCTCGTGTCACAATGTTCGTTCCCATACTCCTCCGAAACGGCTTGACCGATGCTCATGAAATTTTATACGCATATTCAGTAGGTCTGAGAATCGGCTACTATCTATTTTTCATCCCGGAATTCCCGCGGGAACTCCGGAATTAATGCGGGGAACAGCTAATCACCGTAAACTACTGTAAGGGGTACAAAGAAGGACGTAGAGTACCTATCCGAGACTCCGAAATTACCGCGGCTGAAATCGCGGGGGACAGCTAGTTATTATATAAAAGTATATTATCTAATAAGACTCGGACGCACAATTCGAAACTAATTTTAATTATAATAAAGGTAGCACTAACCAATTGGATCCGGCAACCCAAATCCTATTCTGCTTAAAAGACGAGCATTTGTATGGATGATATCAACGAAATCAGCGTCTGTCTTATCCAAACGCTCAGTGCCTTCTGAAGTGCGGAAACAAGGTTGAGCTGGATCCAGACCTAATAAACACAAGGTTCTTTTTTAAATCATAAAGTTTCGAATAAAATACTGAAATATCTTCTCAAAAACTAACCAGTGATTCTGGAGACACCGCCTATGTGATATGACACGTAAGAACAAATGTGCGCACCCAAACTGTGACCAACAAAATGGAGGTCCTTGACGCTTGCTCCAGTTATATTCAAAAGTTGGCGTATGAACCTGTAACACGTAACAATTCATTGCATAAACCTAGCTATTTTCGGATACCTAAGGTACAAAAAATTAAAGGTTTATTACTGTGTGACGTCAGCGCCCACTCGACGAGTGTTGGCCACAGCCCGCCAATATTTCCAAGTATTACCTCCTCCACTCCAATCCACTGCTATTACATTGACGTCAGCCTTAAAGCATAAAATTCAAAATTATAATAACAACATAAAGAGAAAACCCGAGAGTTACATTTTATTTTTCGTACGGACCCAATCCAAAAATGCTCTAGTCATGTCCCGAACCCACGAAGCATTGCTGTGACTCATGAATCCGTGGACGATCATTACTGTTTTTCTGTACGGTTTAAAGTCTACCCATTCTAAACCAAATTGCACCCCGGGGAACACCTGGAAAAATAAGTGACAGATTACTACCATATTTGAAGTAGGTAATGCTCCTATAAGTTCGCTATTATTTGAACACGTTAAACGTGACTGAGGTTTTCTCATTCATAACGATATTAAGACGCCATGCGTTACTTTGCTTCTTGCCAATGTGGATTCTAGTCCTTGATCCTCTCCATTTATGTAACTTCTGGCTCTTTCCAAAAATGAAACCATGTTATAAGGAATACGTTTTCATACAGTAGTGATGAGCATAATTGGTCTTGGTCTTGCAATCTTGGTCTTTGTCTTGTGAAAAAGCAAGACCAAGACCAAGATTGCAAAACTACGACGTAGCAGCTGAATGCCCTTCCGAAATAACCTTTTAGAAAACCTTCCGACCATGGAATCCACGTTGCCGTAATTGCAGGAATTCAATTTTTATGTGGGCTTATTACTTTGTTCATAAAAAAACCAGTCACCATATTCTTTTTTTCACCACCGTATTTTATACAGGTAATGATCATCAACATCATAGTCACAATTTTAGAGTCCATGCGTATAATTTTAGTTTTTGTAACGTCATAATATTTTTCAAGGGCAACTGAGGGCCAATTCTACTTACACAAAAGCTAAAATGCCAGTATAATTATAACTATCATAATTCATACATTCATACCTCAGAAGAATAACTGTTCATACCTACGCCACAAGTAATATAATACTATACTCCTACGCGTAGCTACGCGCTACGCTAGAATCCGATAGAAGTGGGGAGACCCTTATCGAGGCGGAAGTGCCGTTTTGTCTTGCGTGAGCAGAATTGGCCCTCAGTTGCCTAGCTTATGGTAAACAATATAAGGTACTATAACTTGCTCACCTGCACCCTAACTGGTTGTGTTCTGGAGGAGAAATAAAAATGCGTGTTGACTTTTTCGGCAGTATCAGGCTGTAAGTTGAACAGCCAGGGTAGCTGTCGTGACAGAGAGCCCAATCCGAAACAATCCACATTGCTTAATGGTTCCCGAGTGCCTGGGCCCTGTGTCCATCAATTTAGATTTAATGTCGCGTCCTTCATTTCCACAACTAATATAGTTATGACTTATGAGTTATGGCATACTTATGTTTATGGCAATGAACCACAAAAAGCATTAATAGATATTGTAATATATAAAAATCTCGTGCCACAGTGTTTGCGAACTCCTCCGAAA
Source organism: Zygaena filipendulae (assembly GCA_907165275.2). Classification (NCBI taxonomy): domain Eukaryota; kingdom Metazoa; phylum Arthropoda; class Insecta; order Lepidoptera; family Zygaenidae; genus Zygaena; species Zygaena filipendulae. The sequence continues at coordinate 11,008,176 of OU015651.1, forward strand.
CGCCTTGACCGGTTTTTATGATTTTTTTTTTTTATATTTGGTAGGTCTGAGAATACCTAGGTCGTAGGCTATTTTTTATACCCTTGAGTGTTAGGGGTAGCCCTCCCCGGAATTTTTTATTTTTATTTTTTGGTCAAAACTTTACTTTGGAGTTCCTGCGAGAATTCCGAAACTCACGCCTACCTAATATACATAAGTGAGTACTATGCACATAAGTGTTATATATTACATGCTACCTTTAAAGCCAGTGCGGTTTCTTCAGTTATAGTAGTAATATCTTGAACTTTCAGAAACTCTCGCAAATCATCAGGATTGATATGGTTCTCCACTGAAAATTTAAAATATACCTACAGCTAATATAATTTGGTAGAAATTCTGATAAAAGTTGTTAGGGGTACAGTAAAGGACAAAAAATACTTGTAATCCCGGAATTTCCGCGGGAACTCCGAAATTAACGCGAGGATAACTTCATTAAAATTATTAATATTTTGCATAGTAGGTACACGTTGTTATGGGTGCAGAAAAGGATAAAGGGTACTTGAATCCCGGAATTCCCGCGGGGTCTCCTAAATTTACGAGGGCAAAACCGCGGGGAACAGCTAGTATTATTATAAATGCGAATGTGTGTTTGTTTGTTACGCTTCGCGCTTTCACGGCTTAACAACTCAACCGATCATCATGAAATTGTCTGTCACACAGTCTGGGTTAGATACCTACAAAAAAGGACGTAGGATAGGTACATTTCACCCCAGAATTCCCGCAGGATCTTTGAAACTCCGACGGGTGAAACCGTAGAAAACAACTAGTCATAGATATATTTTACAGTAAGAAAACGATATCATAAACTTTATCAAAAACGATATCATAAAATTCTTACATTCGTCAGTGGTTACCCAAAACCGCTCCGCATCTCCATTGTAAATACCGTACAATAACACAATCACAATATAAACAAAACAATTTTGGGCTGACATTTCTAGAAAAGAGAAACAGATACTTCTCGAGTACAAATAAAACAATACCCCATCGCAACGTTGACTTTATGGGAACTGATAATAATGACTTATTAAATGTTTCACTACTTAATTATTAATCTAATAATTACTGTTACTCTTGTGATTTGTGACTGCCTACTGAAGTAGACCTCAAAATGCGAATGCTTATACAATGCGGGATCGTCAACCGTGATTGAACAAATCCGAGGGCGGCAGGAATAAGATAAACTCTTATCACTTTGTTTACTGATTGCGCACTAATAGAATCTGCGGTGAGCGGTCTTGATAAGATCGTAAACAAAATGCTAGATGAAATAATCACTTTTGTAACCAAAAGTAAAACTTCTTTTTATTCAAGTTTTTATTAGATCTTAGTAGATATCTATATCTATACCATGGACCAAGTTTTAATTGGTCCATGATCTATACATATAATATGTAAAACGTTTATGCAGTGACAACCAGCTAGACTTAAACCCTTTTATAATGTAGGTAAGGTTTTCGGGTTTTTAACGCTTTAAGAATAATCCCTACCAATATTATATTGTAGTATATTCAATGAAAGTCGAGTCACTTTGATTTAATCTTTAATTGAGCCGTTGTAAGTACTAAACAATAGAACATGGAGTCGTCCCAAGTCCCAACACGGAACACAGACTCAATCGACAGAAAGTCCTTTCATAGATAAAGCAAACATTGCTTTACACTACAATTATAAATGCGAAAGTAACTCTGTCTGTCTGTCTGTCACGTACGCTTTCATGCCTTAACGGCTCAACCGATCATCATGAAATTTTGCATACACACGTTGTTAGGAGGGGGTACAGAGAAAGACACAGAGTGTCTACTGTTTATCCTGGAATTCCCGCAGAAACTCCGAAATTAACAAGGGGAATAGCTAATCATCATCAATGATTGGAACCATTTTGACGGGACTTTTACTAGCAATTAGCTGATGAAGTAACTCAAGTTGCTTTTATCATTATCAGAGTTCCTGCGGAAATTTAGAAACTCACGAGGGTGAAACCCCGGGCACAGCTAGTATTATATAATTATTGCTCACAATCGCCGAAGTTCCCGCGGGAATTCCGGGATAAAAAGTACCTTACGTCACTCAGGATCACTGTAATGCGCTTATTACACTTTGCAATTTCAGAGCACCAATTTAGAGCTCTAAATCGTATATCGTATCGTATCGTATTTAATCGTATCGTATTAGTATAGTGTGATTACTCGCTCTCTCTCTCTCACTCACGGACCCTAAATTGTATCCGATTTAGGGCCCTAGATTGGTGCCTTGAAATTGGGAAATGTAATAAGCGCTTAACTTTCGATAAGTGTAAGAATTTTTTAAATCGGTTCAGTTTGTTTGTTTGTTTTAAAAATTCTTTATTGAACATAATTTTACAATTTTAATACAGCCCAGTGACTAAATCAGTTCAGTACATCCAGAGATCACCCCCTACAATCTCACAAACTCATGAAATTAAACTCCAGAGTTCCCGTGGGAATTCCGGGATAAAAATTACCTACCCTATGTCACTCAGGATCACTGTAGCTTCCTGTAGGTGAAAGAATTTTCAAAATTGGTTCAGTAGATCCAGAGATAGCTGTTACCCCGTGGTTTTACCCGCGGGAAATTCGGAGTTCCCGCAGGGATTCCGGAATAAAAAGTACCCTATGACACTCAGGACCACTGTAGCTTCCTATAAGTGAAAGAATTTTCAAAATCGGTTCTGTAGATCCAGAGATCACCCCCTACAACGTCACAAACTCACAAACTTTTGCTCTTTATAATAATAATATAGAATATAGATAGACTATCAACCCGGTGCTTATGATTATCCTTAGTATCCCTACTATTATTATAAATGCGAAAGTGAGTTTGTCTGTTTATTTGCTTTTTGTGACGCTTACACGCTTTACCGCTCAACATGCTGGCATGCATGTTGTCAGGGGTACCTACAGAGACGGACATAGGGTAGGTACCTTTTATCCCGGAATTCCCGCGGAACCTCCGAAATTACCGCGGGTGAAACCGCGGGAAACAGCTAGTGATATTATAAAAGCGAAAGTGAGTTTGTTTCTTTGTTTGTTGATAGAGAACCACAAATTAACTAGACTTAAGCGTGTACCAGACTGTTGTAAACAAGCCTCTCCGCAAAGTCACCTTGGCGGGAGGTCGGTTTTAACCGCCGTTGGTGTTTCCGTCCACACTTGTTGTAAACAAGGCTCCAACTTCAGTGTGCTTTTGTCCCTCGCGTCGGAAACATCTTTGCAATGGCTCCTTGCCTTTCAAAAATTCAAACGGTTGGTGTGGCTTTTGCTCTTTTGAGTGCAATTGCGGAAAAAAAAGAGAAAATATAAAATAAAATATTTCCACATAATTTTTTTTTGGCATTGAGAGGTCCCAGAGATAGGCAGATCCCTATAGAGGTCGGTAAACTCGACAAGAATTTTTTTTTCTTGCGTCATTTTCATACGTACGCGCGCGAATAAATAAATTACTCTACGCGCGAGCGCTCCCCGTGACTGCCGCCACTCAACTGCGCTTGCGTGGATTACAACAAACGTCCACACAGCGGGCCGCCGGTGAGATCGCAGCAAGTTTCCAACGCGCGCCCACAAACCAAGGTCGTGGAAAAGAAACAGAAATTTCGTTGCAAACGACAGTTGTTTGCAACGAACTGTTTTAAACAACTGTTGGAAACTTCCGTTTTGGGCTTGTTTACAACAGTCTGGTACACGCTTTAGAACTGCTGTCTACGGTTCATGCTTTTTTCTTTTTCAAATTAACTCCTTTTGGAGAAAGCAAAGAAATCTTACATTAAGTCTATGTCATTATACAAAAGAATTACACAATTAGGTATACACTCAGAAGAATAACTTCTTCTGAGGGTATATGTAGGGAATAAGGATAGAAACATGGAACTATAATAAGCAATTACACCAACATAGTTATAGATAATACAGCATACCAGATATCCGTAGGGAACACGGAGCAGTGCCTGGGACTTGCGACCCAGGTGTAGGTTTAATGGGGCCCCTTTACAATGCATGAACGCTCACCTCCACTGCCCGTGCTCCCGATTTAAGCAAACCTCTGGAAAGTATTAGATGACACAGCACACGTAATCACTATAGCCACTCTAGATTGATACAACACTGATACGACACTATAACTGCACTGAACCGAACACAAAGTAACAATGACACGTGGCTAACGCATACCCGCGTTTTATATCAAGTTCTAACAAAGACGAGTCGGGCAATGGAGTGGAGCGGGGGAACGGACGACTACTATACGTCGGCGGGAAACGTTATTGATAACGAAACTACCCTCTCGCCGACATATACATAATGTTATAAATATCAAACAATGTCAATTAAAACAAAAAAATAAAATAATGTCAAATGGAATATAAAAAAGAAAAGAAATAAAGCTACATAATGTAGGACTCACAATGTCGGAAAATTAATAATAAATTAATGCATAGTGCCCACAACTTAATTCTAGGATCCAATGACGAACCTGTGTTTACTATAGTGACCACATAAAAAAGTTGTCTAATGATTAATAGATAACAAATATTTAACTTATCAAAATATATTATACATAGATGCTCATTATTTAGCTTTGATTGTAAAGGCTGCTAATGCTAATATATATTATTGTACTACGAGTGACGTGCTGTGATTGGTCGAAACGGTTGATAGGTAAACCATTCAAATTTCTTCATACAACCAACAGCCTTCAAAGTTCAAACGTTAGCCGTTTGAATGTTAGAAATCGTCTTTGTGAAATTGTTAACACTCATCTGCTTTTGCTGATAATTATTATAAATTTGTTATATTTTAGTGTTTATTGTTAAGATAGTTTACAATGACGTCGATCAAAGAAGACGAAAAGAAAGAAATCCCTGAAATAATACATGATCCTCAAACTAATCGCACATACCAAAGATTGCGGTTCTTTGGAAAGGTAAGTGGCTAATTATTACTATTCGATGTCTTCTGAAATGGTATTGGTTAATAATAAAAGTAGTTATAGAACAAGAGTTCAGAAAGTTTAATCTGCAGAGACCGCAACCAGTGAAACCGCCATGCCACCTGTCACACCTGTTAATTGTATAAAAAAATGGTTTAACCGTACTCACTACTCACGCATCTATACCTTTCATCTCTTTTCCTATTACCTTATCGGCCAACATTATTTAAAACAACAACAATAATTCTCTACCATTTCTGTTTTAGGGTGGCTTTGCAAAATGCTACGAAATACAGGACATAGCTACCCAGGAAGTTTACGCCGGCAAAATAGTGTCAAAAAAGTTGGTAGTGAAAAAGAGTCAAAAAGAGAAGATGGCTCAAGAGATCTCCATTCATTGTTCGCTGGAACACAAACACGTTGTGGGTTTCCATGGCTATTTCGAGGATTCACTCAATATTTACATCGTACTTGAACTATGCAAACGTCGGGTTCGTAACAAAATAACTTTTTATTTAAAATTTGAATATGGATAACTTAGCCTCACATTCACAATGTGCTGTTATAGTCTAAGTTGTCTTGTTTCAATAAATTAGTATTGTATTATTAGTTGTGACTGTTGATCTTGAAATTAAATAAAACGAACATGAAGTAGAAAAAGAAGCCGATACTTCTGCAACAAGACCAAGAGAACCCGAAGGCTTCCCTCTCACCTTAAAGATTTCATTGTGGGTGAAAGAAAAACATAGAGGGGTGAATGTTATGAATAATTAATATTGGCCCTTTGATATTATTCCTCTATGTTCTAGTTACGCATGATGTTGTCATTACTATTTAATCATGTCAAAGTTTTTAGTTGCTTAAAACCAAGCTGCCTTCTGGTGAATCATTTATTTCATATCAATCGGTTACTTGAAATAATACTTATGATATAATATTGTTATTCATTTTGATAGATTTTGCCACTGAAATTTAAGCCTTTTTGTATTTAAAATATAAAAGAATTCCCTTCATAAAAACATCCAATAAAGAAAGACAAATGGAACTTCTACTTAACTTTTTTATTAAAAAGAATAATAAACATTCTTTTGTATGTATAACAAACAGTCAATGATGGAACTACATAAGCGCAGAAAAGCTATCACGGAACCAGAGACCAGGTTCTACATGCATCAGATCCTGCTTGGAGTGCAGTATCTTCACAGCCATCAAATCATACACAGGGACTTGAAGCTTGGCAACTTGTTCCTTGATGACGACCTTCATGTTAAAATCGGAGACTTTGGATTAGCAGCAACCATTGTATTTGAAGGTAATGAGATGAAGGATTACCTGAGAAAAAAAAAAATTTAAGGCTACTCTTTGACTATACTGCCAAAAGATGAAGAGATCTGTGCCTAAAGTCTGGTGCGAGTGCGACTGTTTTAATGTTTGTAGGAGCTTGCTTCAGCATATGTTATTATTTTAAGTTTGGGGTACATTGACACTGCTAAGTTGTAACAGCTAGCATGAATATAATCATTTTGTCATTCCAGGAGAGAGAAAGAAGACTTTGTGTGGCACACCAAACTACATAGCGCCTGAGATACTGACGAAGAAGGGGCACTCCTTCGAAGTGGACATTTGGAGTCTGGGCTGCATCATGTACACGCTGCTTGTTGGCAAGCCGCCATTTGAGACCTCTACACTCAAGGACACCTACAAAAGGATCAAACAGTGTGAATACAGGTTAGGTTAATCCTATTTATAAACTAATTTATTCAATTCAAAATAATCAAAACATGCTTTTTTGAGTGATCAAAAACATGAGGTTCCTTTTTTTTATACGGTGAATGGGTGCCCATCCTGCACCTCGCCGTATCATTTAAATTTTATAAATTCTAAATGCTCATTCAAAAAGAGTTTAGTGTCGTCTGTGATATGCCTTTCATAAACTATTTCCAAATTGAGTCTTTTCAAAATTAGACCATACCAAGATGTCTGGGATATTGTTAACAATTATTATATTTCAAATGGAGGCATTGAAATCAAAACTCTGTAGCTCCTTAGGTATTTTTTGCAACTAATGGTAAGATTTTTCTGTGAATAAGTTTTTGTTTTGTTTTTTTTTTAATTAGCGAGGGAGTTTTGCTAGCTCTGAGCGCTTGTTTCACCGGACCGTGGCAAACGTGGGGTAAACGATACGCCCAGGCGTTAGTCGACGATAATACGCGCAAACATAGATACAGGTGGTTACTTGTGAGTCGTGTGGCTTGGCCAACAGCAACACATGTTCTGGTGTCATCTCCATAGAACGCGATCATCGTTAGTTCATGCGAAATTCGACAGTTCGTTTGCCTGATTTTCGTACAACCGTTGCGCGTTGATCGATCGCATAAAATCAAATGATGTTGACCACAGTACGCGATGAAAATAATCTACTGAAAGGCAGACATTACACTAGAAATTTATTTGTCACTTCCATATCTAATATATATAAATCACGTGTCACGTTGTTTGTCCGCGATGGACTCCTAAACTACTGAACGGATTTGGATAAAATTTAGTAATCACTTATAATATGGTCCAACTTAAAAGATAGTTTTTATCCCGGAATTCCCGCGGGAACTCCGGAATTAATGCGGGGAACTGCTTATCACCGTAAACTATAGCACTTTTTTCACGGAATTACCGCGGGAACTCCGAAATTACCGCGGATGAAATCGCGGGGGACAGCTAGTAATAATATATAATAACATTCTAACGCATGTACCTACGCACAAATCTCCAGTATGGTATGTGGAAATATACACCAAAAAGACAAAACCCTTTTTAAAAAATGAACGCCGATAAGCAATGACATGTTAACCCACAAAATTAAGTTATTGATACCGATAACAGAACGGTTTATTGCGAGTATTAGAATGTTTTTTTTTTTATTTTATTACTTTTATTACGTGTTTACCTTATTACATTGATACATGACTAACAAAATGTTGAACATAAAAAATGGCGCTACAATTTTAAAACACGATTTACTCAAAATTCCCCCAGTTAACACACTATTGCTGATCTATGTCCAAATGTAACTATGCTGAGAATGCTGAGCGTATATTAGGTATGTATGTGTTGTAAAAGTTATGAACATCGCGCGACGATCGCGTTCTTTGGGGTCGATGCCTTCTACTATTTGGTAATAATTTGTATTTGGTAGCTAAATTTTGTGGAGAACTGATATGCAATTAAAGCGCAAATGAAATTTGGCCAAATAGTATAAAATATTTCGTTGCTGGTCCGGATTGTTGTGCATTCATATCTTACGAGTGGTGACGGTGCACGGTGGGAACACACGCACGCGCACGGTACAAGACTAGCTAAATGTGTTGTATCACATTGACTGTACGCCGAAGAACCATCCTCATGTCATTGTGATTGTAAGCAATATCATCTGCACCAATTAATTTGTTCAAATCAGATCTTACATTTACCATTACATATTAAAGCAAATGCCACGTTAACCATGGATATTGTGCAAAAAATTATGGTCCTCAATATGGTCCACTCTTGCGAAAGAACTGGAGAGCATCAAATGTATCTTGATAAAAAATTAAATTTAGGCACCAAGTTTCTCACCCGCGTGAGTTTTGGAACAGGAACCTTTGCGCACGCAGGCAGAACAACCCGCCAAAGTTTCATCACAATCGGACCAATGGTTTCGAAACGCATAGAGGACAGACATACAAACATTCATTTTTATTTAAAATAAGAATAAGATATACCTACCTTTTGTACTAGACCTTTAGGATAAAATACAGACATAGACAAGGTACGTGTATAGTCCTGTGACAGGACTATACACGTATCTTGTCTGGTATATGTAGATTTCCTTGCATAACACTTGTATTGTTCCGAGGACGCGTATTTTTCCTTTTTTTTACGTAATCAAGAAATAACGGCGATACATCGAGTTGAAATTCCGTGTGACGTAACGCCTAAGTACACTTTAGTTATGACATCACGACCTCCCACTCCTAAACTTTAATACGTATATCTAGGTAATTTACTAATAATTTTTAAAAGAAAAAAATACGTGTCTATAATTTTTTTTACTAACTGACCAACTAAATAGAATTTTTATTTTTATACCCTATCATCATGCCGTTTCTGGCCTTTGTATAAAGAGTAAAGCCGCATCTGTCTCCCCCCTACCCCCTCCCCCCGCCAATTTCGAACCTCCCCATGCTCGGCTACAAAGTAACGGTAAGCCGGTGGTAGCGGAGTATGCTGTTAATGTTGTAAGGGTTCCAAGACATTAACTTAAATTTCGAACTCAAACATCGCCGCTTGCGGCGCCCCGGCGCGGGCGAGGCCCGCTACAAACGCACACACGTCGATCCGATATTGGTGTAGGACCCGACTAGCCGGTATCCGACTAGCAGGTACCATGTGCTGTTTTCACATATTTCCGACAAAATCGTTCCTGTATGACCATTTGCTCGATAGCTTTAGTGCGGGCAGGTTTGCGCACACAGAGACAATTTAGATACACGCATCACACGTATAGCACACATACAAACTTTATCGTCCGACAGTCAACGGGCGTCCGATAGTGCCGTACACGTACCTATTGGAGTCGGATCCGATATCCGCAATCGGAGCGGATAATTTGAAAACAGTCTAAGGGCGGCGCCACAGTCTCGGCGGCGGCGGCGGCAAAAACAAATGGAAGACAACATAAGAAGTAGGCCACAGCTTGCGCCGCTTATAGCTGTGGCCCACTTCGTATGTTTTTGCTACCATTTGTTTTTGCCACCGCCGCCGCCGAGACTGTGGCCAAGGGGTAACGTGTGCGGACTAGTCGCGCGCATATAGTACCTGTGGTATAGTGGAGAGGGTAGAGTACATGGAGTGTCACGTGGGTGTGCCGGGCGGTGTGCGTAGGATCCCGTCGCCGCTGGGCAAGGCGGCGTCGTCGATGATCGTGATGCAGCTGCAGGCGGACCCGGCGCGCCGGCCGCCCGTCGACAAGCTGCTGCGACACGAGTTCTTCACGGCGGGCATCATGCCGGCCGCGCTGCCCGTCTCGTGCCTCACCACCGCGCCGCGCACCGACCAGCTGGAGAGCGTCGCCGTGCACCGCCGCCCGCTCAACGAGGTCAACGGTACGTACACGTATACTATTACGAATGTTATTTATTTATTCGCGTTTATACTTCACATGTTCTATGCCTGGGCTTAAATTACTCGTACTGTTTTTTATTTTTTTTTATTTTATTTAACTGTTAAAATATCACAATAGATGAATGCTCATATTATTAAACTTTTTCGAGGTAGTTGCGCAGTAGTAGTTATCTGGTATTTATTAATATTTAAAGTTTTAAGCTTAATGTACATCATGGTACAAAGGCGGACTTAATGCCACAGTAGCATTCTCTGCCAGTCTGGTAAAATGTTACAATACAATACAATGTTAATAGTACATTGTTATCCAAGGGGTGAAAGTAACTCATTTAGTGCCGAGACGGGGTTTGGCGCCCGAGCGTAGCGAGGGCGCCTATAGTTCGAGGCACTAAATAAGTTACTTTCTCCCGAGGGTAACACTGTGCTTTTCATTACGAATGCAAGGAAAGTCAAAATAAAAATAGGAATTAGCTAAAGAAAAAATGAGTGAAGATTGGATAGTCGCTTGACGCTTTCCCACCTATTTCTTTTTCTTTGGCCGGCTAGCTATTCAGCCAGTATTTTTTATTTACATTGTGGCGACCTAAATTATAATAAAGTTATCTAAAAAAATATTTTCTTTAATTATTAAGTATTAATTAAAGAAAATAAAATAATATTATTTATATTTTAATTAATTAATTAGCTTAAGAAAAAATGAGTGAATTTTATTTTAATTAATACCTACCTAAACTTTACGTTATTTCAATTTTACATGGCGCTGGCTGTATAGAAAGTTGGAACATGGTTCAATAGAAATGTGAAAATAGACCTAGTTTTTTTTTAATAATTTGACAGTTGTCAGTTGAAAGCGATTCTCCCTAGGGCTGAAAAGAGCTACTTTCAACCCGCTTCTCAGGCAACTTCAGACCTACTTTCCGAGCATGAGTAATGAAAAATGATTTTTTTTTCTAATTTCATGTCATTAGTGAATGTCACCTTTTTTTGAAGGTGTAGTATTTTATTTAAAACATTGCAAAAAATATAGTGTCTTTAGGGATATTCGGGAAAAATATAGTGCATGATGCAAATTTATTTTTAATCATATAGTATTTTTCGTACTATGTATATTATTTTACAATAGATTAAAATATAGTACGGAACCCATCATTATTTTATGAAAGTGTGCGCGGCGCGATGTTCAGATAACGCGATGGCGGTGGACTCGCCGGTGCGGCGGCCGCCGGGCGCGGGCGAGCCGCGCGCCGTGGAGCCCGCCTCGCACCGCCAGAACCTCGTCGCGCTGCGCGACCAGCTCGTCAGGCTGCTCGGCAACAAAGTGAGTGCTACATAACTAACCATAACGCTCTTGCAGGAATTTAGAGGAGTTCTTTAGCACCGCGCTACCCGGTAGGAAAATTCATATCTTCTAAAGTATTTCCTTTAAAAAAAATCTGTAAAGGTGGGTACTGACCAACGTTACGAGATGTAATGTAACATTCGCATCGAGCGTGTTCGCATCGAGCATGTACGCTGTGTTTTAAGGCGCATGGAGTCGTGAAACGATCATTTTTGAGGCCCTAAAGCTCATAAATTAGCCTACTGACGATTCCAGAATTAACATATATTAAAGATTGATATATGAACTTCAATCTGAGCATTTAAATAAATTGTAGTCTACAAAATACTATTCAAAAAAAAACATTGAAATGAAGCTGTTTTCAACTTGAAATACGCTACTACTTCTAAACTACAAGTGATAATTTCACGATTCTTTCAGGAAAAGATTGCTAACTTGTTTAACTTAAAACTGAGCATTTATCGTTCCAAAATAATACATAGTTTTGACGAAATGTTTTTTATACCACATTCACTACAAATGGTCACGAGCGGGTCCGTGCGCGGGCGACGGGAGTCAGTCTGGCGCTGGCATTCAAACGGGTAGGCTGTGCGTCGCGCTGTCGCAATCCGCTTGGTTACGCCAAATTAATTTTGTGAGCAAAATAAGGTAGCGACATCAAAAATGCCACGAAAAAAAAAGCTGCAAAAAGTTGGGCAACTGGACTTCACTGAATTTTAATTATTGGTTCATTGTATTTTTTTGTAACAAAAGGCAATTTTATAAACACATTTTTGTTTTATTACTTTCTTTTACTAAATTAATCAATAAATTAATAAAAATAAAAATATACAGCTACAGCATTTTAGATATCGGAAAATATACAGCAATTTTCTATCTGCATACAAATCGAAGAATGCTGTAAGTAGTAAAACCTGTTTCCTTGTAACTTTAGTGAAAATATTTTAATTGCAACTAACATTAAGGTGGGTCTAAAGGTCTAGTTTTCATACAAACTGCCGTAGCTATATTAAAGGCATTCCGCCTGTTTTTATTTATTAGACTTCATTTAATAAAATACTACTACTTGTTACGATAACGCACAGCCCAAAATCTTTGCATATTATAGTGAAGAAATAACATAATTACAATCATTTCAAAATGAATTAAATTTCGGTCGAACCTTTGCTTGTGTGAGAGAACGAATACACTTATAAGTGTACGAAAATGGCGGCCCGGTCTATAAACAGCTGTAGTTAGGCTGTAGACTGACAAGTCCCCCGAATGCAGTAGTTTGTAGTGAATTCCAAAAGGATCACAAGGTGGCGCGGCGTTGTGCCGTGAGTTTTGACAATTTTGCCTACCAAGATAATTTAGAATTGTATTTGAAAATATATCTATTACTGATGTAGTAGGTACCTATTAGTAGCCGAAGCGAATACAAATAACTTGTGGAAAGTTGGAAAAGACGTTTTGGTTCTGCGTCACGTACGATGAGGTATAACGTAACTTACGGGTAAAAGTATTTTATATTTTTGTGTTGAATAAATTCTTGCTATCTCTTTCTTGTTTTCACGATGAGTAAAAGAGAGAGACCATATTTTCGAAAGGTTGTATCTCGGCCTGGGGTGATAAAATTCAGCGTTTATCTCCAAATTCTCCGATGCAATGAAAATAATATTTTTATTGTGTCTTATGTGACCACGTGATGCAACGTGTGTTCCGAGATATAGTCTCGGAACTACAAGTTACAGACCCATCGTGTTGGTACTCAAACGTCATGTTTTCGTGATATCTATGTGATCACGTGGTCAAATTTTCAACAAGCTATATCTCGGAAACTACAAGTTACAGACCCATCGTGTTGGTACTCAAACTTCATGTTTTCGTGATATCTATGTGATCACGTGATCAAATCTTCGATAGCCTGTATCTCGGAAACTACAAGTTACAGACCCATCGTGTTGGTACTCAAACTTCATGTTTTCGTCATATCTATGTGATCACGTGGTCAAATTTTCGATAGCCTATATCTCGGAAACTACAAGTTACAAACCCATCGTGTTGGTACTCAAACTTCATGTTTTCGTCATATCTATGTGATCACGTGGTCAAATTTTCGATAGCCTGTATCTCGGAATCTACAAGTTACAGACCCATCGTGTTGGTACTCAAACTTCATGTTTTCGTCATATCTATGTGATCACGTGGTCAAATTTTCGATAGCCTATATCTCGGAAACTACAAGTTACAGACCCATCGTGTTGGTACTCAAACTTCATGTTTTCGTCATATCTATGTGATCACGTGATCTAATGTTAGATAGCCTATATCTCGGAAAATACAAGTTACAGACCCGTCGTGTTGGTACTCGAACTTCATGTTTTCGTCATATCTATGTGATCACGTGGTCAAATATTCGATAGGCTATATCTCGGAAACTACAAGTTACAGACCCATCGTGTTGGTACTCAAACTTCATGTTTTCGTGATATCTATGTGATCACGAGATCAAATCTTCGATAGCCTGTATCTCGGAAACTACAAGTTACAGACCCATCGTGTTGGTACTCAAACTTCATGTTTTCGTCATATCTATGTGATCACGTGGTCAAAAAGTGGAATCGAAATCTAAGGTTTGAACACAAGATTTTCACGATTCATAGTTTACAAAAAAAGACGCACACCACCGAGACTCTTGTTGAGGTAGCCAAATTACGAATCCTAATCGTCTAGTATTAATCGATTTGCATGTGTGTGTGACTACGTTTCGGCCAGTTATTCGATATTTTCGTGTAGTTAAAGGATAATAATGCGCGTAAAGCCATATAAAAATTTTAAATTAAAGATGTATTAAACACTCATTCTCTCGCAGCCATCATCAAAATCTATTTTTTAACCTTGTGATTCTCTGTAAATTGAGAAAACTCTTTTATGGCGCCGTCCGCGGCCTCTATCGGATAAGAGCTGCATAATCTGGCGGAGCGCACCCTTAACTTAACAAAACTATGTACAAAAAAAATCACAATTCTGTCAGTTCTTGTTAAAAAGTTGCTTTATTTTCAATTTTATAAAAAAAATGTTTCTGGTGAAAAGTTGGTGTTTTGTTACTTACAGCAAATATGTTTTCTTACGGCGAAAATTTTGATTAGTCTACTACTTTTTTCTGGGACGATATAAATTAAAAATAAATTCGGTACCTAAAGGTACCAAATAGGTACACTAAATATGTGAAAAGAAAAAAATCAATTTGTGTATAGGTATTAAATTGTACTAAATAAGTACTAAATTGTAAAATAATAAATTAATTTAACTACCTATTTAACTACGAATTTGATATCATTAATCCTTTATAGTAAAATTACAATATAATAAAAATAAACATCAATAATTATTTACCTTCATTATTAAAGTATTAAAATAAAACATAAAAAATACGATATAAAAATATTTGCATGACTCAATGTAATATCAATTAAAATAATGATAGATTTGATGGAGTGCCGATAACTGTTCCACTGACCCTACGTACATTATCGCGCGATGTTTGGGTGCGGGTAGCGGGGGCGAGAAAATTAGGCCACGCCTCAACGCCCAAGGTCGTTGGCGACACCACGAGCCTTAAAATCGGCGTAACATGCTCGTCAAAACTCTGTGCTCCGCTTTCGCCGTTTAGTTCACTCAAGATGGCCGACAGCGAGGACGCGTTGGCATCATTCTACTTAATTATTGTTTCAACCAAATTAAGAAGAAGAAAAAACGTTACTGGACATCAAACTTATTTAAAAACAGAGGCGTATGTGGTGGTTTGTCCTTGATAGTAATTTTAAAAAACCAAATGATTACTGGACAGTATAAAAACTTTGTACGCATGTCTCCGATCGATTGCAAGAGCGTACTGACCGAACCGCGTAACACTCAAAGGATTCGCTAAAAAACCGACAGCCGGGTGGAGCACTCAAAGCGAGCAACGAGCGGCTCGTTGCTCGCTGGTTTCCCCGTAACACGACGTACTGACTGCACGAATGCTCGCGGTGTAACGCGTTACATTACACCTCGTAACGTTGGTCAGTACCCACCTTAAGTAGAAGAATTATATAACACATAAGTACTAAACTGACATAAGTACTAAAGCACATAAGACCTTGGGCTTCATATTTCGTACATGCCACGACTTTCATAACGTCAATGTTGCCATCACGTTGTTTAACGCGTACGTACGTAGTAAATTGGAATACGACGCAGTAATTTGGGATCCGTACGAGGCTAAATACATTATAATGTTAGAGAAAGTAGGTACAGCGCAAATTCGCCAGATATCTGTACAAAAAACTGTATCGGTATTACCCCTATTTATACCCATCATCTTTTGTAGCGGGAATGGTCGGTCTCAATACTTTAGAATTTAGACGCAAGATTCTTCTGGTTATCCATTTTTATAAGTAATTGATAACTCCCCTGCTTTGGAGCGGATTGCACTGTACGTCCCCAACAACTACACTCGCGGCTGCGTGTATCGGTATTACCCCTATTTATACCCATCATCTTTTGTAGCGGGAATGGTCGGTCTCAATACTTTAGAATTTAGACGCAAGATTCTTCTGGTTATCCATTTTTATAAGTAATTGATAACTCCCCTGCTTTGGAGCGGATTGCACTGTACGTCCCCAACAACTACACTCGCGGCTGCGTGTATCGGTATTACCCCTATTTATACCCATCATCTTTTGTAGCGGGAATGGTCGGTCTCAATACTTTAGAATTTAGACGCAAGATTCTTCTGGTTATCCATTTTTATAAGTAATTGATAACTCCCCTGCTTTGGAGCGGATTGCACTGTACGTCCCCAACAACTACACTCGCGGCTGCGTGTATCGGTATTACCCCTATTTATACCCATCATCTTTTGTAGCGGGAATGGTCGGTCTCAATACTTTAGAATTTAGACGCAAGATTCTTCTGGTTATCCATTTTTATAAGTAATTGATAACTCCCCTGCTTTGGAGCGGATTGCACTGTACGTCCCCAACAACTACACTCGCGGCTGCGTGTATCGGTATTACCCCTATTTATACCCATCATCTTTTGTAGCGGGAATGGTCGGTCTCAATACTTTAGAATTTAGACGCAAGATTCTTCTGGTTATCCATTTTTATAAGTAATTGATAACTCCCCTGCTTTGGAGCGGATTGCACTGTACGTCCCCAACAACTACACTCGCGGCGGGGGCGGCGGGGGTGGCGGGGGCGCGCGCCGTGTGCGCCCGCTGCTCGCGCCGGCCGCGTCGCACACGCTGCGCGCCGGCCACGCGCCGCACGCTCGGGCCGCGGACTTACTGAACGCACTGCTCGCCTACTCACCAGGCACTGATATATTTGCCGACAGTTTATCAACAGTGGTTGCAAATGCCATTATGTTTCTAAGTCAATCGGACTATCTAACGCTGTAATCCATTGGGCAGTTACCTGTATTTACAGTGTAATTTCAAAAATAAATAAATAAATAAATATATAAAATATGGATAAAGAGATCACTTTGAGCGATAAGACCTCCTATTGTTACACTTTATGGTAAAATTGTTTTTTTTTTTTTGTGTTTCAGTGTTAGTTTTAGTGTTTCAATAGTTATATTATTATTATGGTATATACGTAAGTAGGCTACTCATTTTTATGATAACTCGATATTAAAAACTGCCAAATGAAGGCCGTTTTGGCGATTTTGAATTTATATATTTTTTAATTATGTACTACAGAACTATCAGCAAAAAAATAGTACCCTGCTTTACATAATTATTCTCTTGCGGTGGAGATAGTTGACACTCAATTATGAATAGCTCTTTTTAAAGATAGACGTCCACATAATATACGTATCGACGCATCGGACGCATCGCATTAAACGGATCGTAGTATTCTTTGTATATACTCCGCGGTTTCACCCGCAGTAATTTTGGAGATCCCGCAGGAATTCCAGGATAAAAAGTACCCTATGTCCTTCTTTGTACTGCTGACAAGTGACAACGTGTATGCAAAGTCTCACGATGATCGGTTGATGCGTGAAAGCGTAACAGCCAGACAGAGTCACTTTCGCATTTATAATAGTAGGGAAAAAACAGACACTTCAGTTTTATTTGTATGTATAGATAATTAGATGTTTTATAATAATGTTCGGTGTATTGTGTTGCGTGCGCCAGTTGATGTGCCGGCCGGAGTGCCTGACGGACGAGCTGAGCGACCCGGCCGCGCAGCCGCTCGTGTGGGTCGGCAAGTGGGTGGACTACAGCGACAAGTACGGCTTCGGCTACCAGCTCTGCGACGAGAGCGTCGGCGTCATGTTCAACGACACCACCAAGCTCATCATGCTCGCCAACGGCCTGTCAGTATTGGCCGGATGACTAGATACAAATTTTTACTGCGTCTTGTAGATTAATAAAAAATATTGGACGCGTAATTTTTCCATTTTTAACGTAATCAAAATAAAACGGCGATACGTTACGCCTTTTGCACATTATAAAAAAAATTCTTGAGTCTTAGAAATGTCATATAAGACGTCCAGTCGCGGAGACCATTCAAATTACAAGAATTTTTTTCTTATGGATAAGACACGCGCATGCTATAAATTTTCTTGACTGATAATGTGCAAAGGGCCTTAAGCTGAAATTCCGTGTAAAATCACGCCTAGACCTAGTCATGACATCACGACCTCCCACTCCTAAAAGGCCTATTACACTATGCAGTATGAAGACAGCTTAGTAAGATTTAGCTAAGTGTAATCGCATTTAGCAAGTTAGCATCCTAAATTCAGAAGGATGGTTTGTGACTGACTGAATAATTTAGAAGCTTCTGAATTTAGATGTATCGTTGCTTTTAGCTAAATCTTAGTAAGACTGTCTTGATACTGAATAGTGTAATAGGCCTTTAAACTTAAATCCGTTTTATCTTAGTATTTTTGAATAATTTGAAAAAGCACAAAATACGTGTCTTATTTTTTTTACTGACAGACGGAGTTTTTCTAGCAATTATTATTCACGGGTCGATCTTGGTCTTGGTTGCTGGTCTAATTATAGTCTTGGTCTTTTGTCTTGCGCAAGACTAAGACCAAGACCAATTTTACTCAGGAGTTACCGAGAGAATCCTAAAGCATCTGGTTGAATAATTACTTATTATGATTAAGTATTTTTATCGAGTAAATAATATAATACGAATATAAACAATATAAAGTTTTTATACTAGCTGTTCCCCTCGATTTCGCGCCGCGTAAATTTAATAATGTGTGTTTATAGGAACGTGCATTACATCAACCGGCAAGGCCAGGAGCAGTACGTGACGATGCGCGAGTATCCGCAAGAATTGGACAAGAAGATGAAACTGCTCACTTACTTCCGAAGATACATGACTGAACACCTCATGAAAGCTGGTAATTACGATGAGAAGAAAGTGTTAAGTTTTTACAATGGTCCGCATGCCTATTTTGGTGATTGAGGCAAATATCAATTTTCAAAAATTAAAAAATTAGGTATCTACTATCGGTCTTCTTGCGGGGACTAGAAAGAATAAGCGAAATCTAACCTTGTTTTAGTATATGTTAGGCAAATACTACGCTTTACAATGCTATGGAAGTTTGAATTTATCTGTGGAACTATGGGACCGATTTTAGAAATCCTTTCGCTGAGTTTTTTTTGTTTAGTTTAGCATTGTTTCCTTGTTGATGTTGTATTTTACATCTACTTTATACTAATCGTGCGCAGGCGCATCGGTCCCTGTGCGTGAGAGTGACGGCCTGTCGCGGCTGCCGCATCTCCACCAGTGGTTCAGAACAACGCTGGCGGTCATTATGTATTTGACCAACGGAACATTACAAGTGAGTCAATCCTAAAGAACCAGAGGTTTCCAAAGTATGGGTCCGAACCCACCGGTGGGTCGCGAGCGAATATTAGGTGGCCCCTGAAAACTGAAAATACCATAAATGGATTTATCAAACTCATTGAGATTAAAATTAAGTAAAATTGAAGTTAATGATAGCATGATAAAAAAATAGTGGTGAGTCCAGACTCCCGAGTTTACAAGTTTTCGTTAGGTAAGTCGCGATCCAGTCAACTTTGGAAAACCTGAAGTGGCAGTGGATGGGGCAAATGAAAAATTATATTTTCATTCATTTTATGTACGAAACCGCTTTAGCTGTTTGCATGGTAAAATAATTTATGTTGTGAATAAAAAGACTGTTTTATTACATACTTTAAACAAAAATAATTTTCACCATTTGTTCGGGTGATTTATACACTGATTTGTGCCACATCAGCGGAGTTTGCACTAAAATAAGTTTTGTGTCTTATGTTCGTTGATAATTGGTGGTAACTGGTCCAGATTAAAAAGTTTATCCGAAAATTTACGATGTTGACTTTCAGAAAAAGATTCACAACCTATTTCTCTTGTCTGTAGATAAACTTCCAAGATCACACCAAGATAATACTGTGCCCGCTGATGCAAGCGGTCACATACATCGATATGGACAAGAACTTCAGGACATTCCGCTTCTCCACGATAGAGGAGCACGGGTGTGACAAGAAACTATACACAAATCTCACTTACGCATTGGAGAAACTGAACAGTGTATTAGCGAATAGCCTGTGCTAGTATATAATAGTTTTGTGTGTATGCGTGCTGCTGGGTGCGTTAGACGATAATGGTCTTTATGAACTGCATTTTTTTTTAATAAATAATATAGGACAAAATTACTTAGAAACAGTCCAACTAGGTAAATATAATAATAGTACGGCAGCCCACGCCTTGTTTTTTCAGTGACTAAGAACAGGCTGAATCTTCCTGAGTAGGTTGGTTCAGTTCGACGAGACACCCAAGGATTTTTTCCTTTGTGAAAATTCTCGAAACGTATATTTAGCTAAAAGTATGTGTATAATTATACAATATTATGTAGTATCCAACTAACTTGACATTTCAATAAAAATCTTACTGTTACTCAGACAAATCGAAATGTTTCTCACCTGTTTACTGCATTAGTTACCTGTTTCGAGAATTTTCATAGAGGAAAAACACTCACGAAAATTTAGCCTGTTTTTAGTCACTGAAAAAGCGTGGGCTGCTGGACTATAAGGTGCCTTTCATGTTAGCCGTTGTTTATTTATTCGATATAACATTTGATTAGCCGCAAACTAAGTATCGTGGTAATCAATTTGATTTCGGCAACTCTAATGCCGGCTGTACACACTTGCCGAGATAGTGCGAGAGCGAGTGTGTACACAGTGCTCTCGTGTCGTCTCGCTCTGCCTCACATCGCTTATAATAATAGCTCACAGCACAAAGACAAACTGCAGCAGCAATTTGTACGTCCATTATCGCGGGAGACTTCAGTACAACTAACAAATCGGGTGTGTACACAGATATGCACTCGTGAGAGCCTTCTCAGTGCGTATAGCCGGCATAAGACGGACGTTCATGCTGCGTACACACCGGCCCAACGAATGGCCGTGGCCAACGATCGTTCGTTGGCGGATGCCGGTGACCGAAGCGTAGCGGTAACATCAAAGGAACCGAACCATTTGTTCGAACTCAGTGTGGACGGCCGCCGAAGGCCAACGAACAAATGCTCAGTTGAACCGAAAGAGCGTAGCGTCCAGACGTCTAACCTTACCTATAAATATTTCCTGCTACTTCTACTCAAGTATGTGGTTGTCCACCTTCTCTGCTTTCATTTCATTTTTCTTGTCCTTGCTAACTTCCATGGTCAAATTGCAAATGCGAGACTGAATCCGGTGCTAACGAGCGTTTGTTAGACCACTAAACTTATTTGGACGTACCTTCGAAGGCCAACGAGCGTGCGATAGCCAACGCTGAATATCCTTCGTTGGGCCGACGTGTGTACACAGCCTCAGATGAATTTAGAAGACATTTTGTTGTAAAACTTACATAGACGTGACTCCCCTAGCTTTAAAGCTTAGCTTTACCAATGCTTTAAAATGATTTATAAGCTTGACGGAAACGTATAATTTCCCCTCAGAGTAGATTTTTTTTCTGACCATTTTGTTAATGGGGTTTTTAGATTTCCTCTTCATATTGTCGCATATTTTTGGCGTCTTATTTCTTGAAAGCACTCTTTATGGACTTCATTTTTCGATAAAGGAAAACTAATCCGCCAGGGAATTGTGTGCACGTCTGAAAAACACATAAAAGTGGAGGAAAATTTCTTTTGCTCTCATGTCTAGAGCGCGCGATTATAAAACGGACATTTCGTCTTTCATCTGGACGTAGCCGCAGAGTGTAGGTACCACAATTATTTTAGTATAAAAAACCCACCTTTTTAATTTTAGTAGTCGATAATACAGGTATCTTTCACTAGGTTCGGTCGCACTTCTTAAAAGCTGGCTATTTTAAATATACCTACTTACATATTTATAACTCGTACACATCTGATTCCAAGAGATTTGTAAGCACTTATTAAAAACTTTTATTTTCAAATTTTCTGGTACGGCAGCGGAAGCATATTATATATCTGAGCGGCTGGATGCTGGTCATTGTAGAGTATTATAAAAGCGTATTATAAAAAAAACTTGTGCCTTTCGACATAATTTTTTTGGGAATTATAAATTTATTATAATTTATCTAGTTGAACTCTGTGCATTGTCCTCGTCAGCATAGTTTCAGTGGCGATGGAGAACATTGAGCGAAGCACCAGGAACTGAGGGGACGTGGTGCAACAGCTGAATTATCATTTGGAATGATTTTTATTTAGTTTTATAATTGTATTTTTTAATCATTACTTTGTGCTTCAATAACATCGTACTGCATTTGACTCGTTACAATCTTGAGGTTTCATAGTTGCTTAATTTGACATTTCTTAATTTTTTTTTTATTTAGAAAACCCAATTATCCGCAAGTAAACATCAACATTGTAGATATAATACAGACAGACTTGTCCGCTTGTTTTTAATAAAGTCAGTATTATTTATTTATATAATAATAAAATTCGATGATGTTGAAGCACTGCCACTTTGTAACTTGAAAGTTTCTCAAAAACTCTTAACTTTTGTATAATATAAATAAACAAATATTTGACAGTAAAAATGATAATAAAATAACTGTTGTATTTTATTCCTGAAGCTAGTTTCAATTCAGCTATAATGTTGTACACGAATTTTTATATTATATTAAATACCTAGCATATTATATCATAGACATTGTAGTCAGTATATTGCATTTATTATTCACACATAATCCTAACTAATATTAATATTATTACAAATGCGAATGTGTTGGTTACCCTATCACGTGAGCCTTACGATAATCATGAAACTTTGCATACAAGTCATAAGGGGTGAAATAATTACTTAGGGCACTGTTTATCTCGGAATTTCCGTACGAAATTAACGCGAGTGAAAACAAAGAACGGCTAGTATTAAAATAAGTGAATGTCTTCATAGAAACTAAAGCGATATTGTTGTGCTGTATACCATAACGTAACGTTTAAACAGGGGAATTATTCAAGGAACCTTTTGTTCAGTATCCGATTCTCGTCGCAAGTATCGGATCGTTCAAACGCCCCTTTTGTGATACAGCTGGCGTGTAATGGTCATTTGCCCGCGTTAATCCACATTCTATTTATAAGTACGTAGTCTTTTTTATGAATTTTTTTTTAGTTACCTACATAGTTCAAACTTACACCTAGTATAATTATGCTGAAGTAGATTAGTGTCTCCATTCCATTACTCCACTACAGTCTACACCTAAAAGTTTAAACCACAGAAATCTGCAATTTAATCAGTATATATTCACCTATTTTACATATGAATTCATATGTAAAAAGCATTTAATAATTATTAAATGCTTTTTAAATAAAAGATATTATGATTTTTTATGATGGGCGCTATTTTGACCCCTTTTAAATAAGCACACATCAGTCACCAGTGTATTTTCTTCTAGGCAAAGTTTATCGTGTAATTTTTCAAGTTAATTTAAACGAAATTACATATCACATTTCACTAATATTAACAACTTACAGTGAACAACACAATCACACTACAAAATCACATGATAATAATTTAATTATGTATAGGTAGGTACACATTGATTGTGACAATATTGTCTCATCCCTTATAACAACAATTTTTCTATGATCAAGAGTTCACAAACTAGTATCAATCGACCCGGTATAAATCCGGTGCTTGGATAAACGTCTGGGCGTAAACCGAATTTAAGCCCAAGCACCAAGTTTATTGTCCATCTATACAAACTAGCCCTGTCAGAAGTGGTGACACTATTTTACAACATAGGGTTAAGTTCATCACATAATTAACTTACGAAAAATTTAAACTAGACTATTATTTCACTTCAAAGTTCTGTGTGTATTGCATGTTGGTGTGGTAACAAGTCGCCGGGATGTATGAAGAGCCCCTCCTTCGCTTTCCAGTCGGTGTAGGCGCCATATTGCGAGGTGACGCCCACTACTTCGCCCTGTCCATTGATGGGCCTGCCGAAAGTACGTCCCGAACCGGCTAAGTATCTGTGGTAACAAAAATCTCTGTGAACGGGAAACGCGACAACGGGCAGACACGAAAGTTTGAAGATGGTAAATTTATACCACAATGAACATTTTATCATCCTCCATACCAGTGGTTCCCAAAGTTGACAGGATCGCGAGTCGCGACCCACCTAATAAAAACTTGTAATCTCGGTACTCATCACTGTTTTTTCATGCTATCATTAACTTCAATTTTGTTTAATACATCCATTTATTTTGGTATTTTTGGTTTAAGGGCCTACCTAATGTTGGCTCGCGACCTACCGGTGAGTCGCGACCCATAATTTGGAAACCACTGCTCTATACTAATTATTAGAAAGAGAGAAGATTTGATTTTTTGTTTGTTTTTTAAGATTTAACTCAAAAACTACTGGACTGATTTAAAAAATTATTTCACTATTAGAATGTCACATTATCCCTGAGTAACAAAGGCTATATCGTAACCCGAAATTACCGCGTTAATAAAATTGATCACTATAAAAAGTGAAATACCAATTTTTTTTTAAGATGACTTTTGTGTCATTTAACTTTTGAATATTTTTTGGTTTGGGTTGTTGCCATTACATATAATATATTTTGTTTCAAGTTATCAAGCCAATGAAGGTATCTTATGAATGATACTCACGCTGCAGTATCAACATGTTTTAGTTTGACAGGAGTGTCTCTCCTCCAATAATCATTGTTGCATACAACGGTCCAGTGGTCACCACTGTCTCCCTCTCCGCCTTCATCACCGTAACAAGACACCTCTTGATTACCCGACAGTGGGGATGAAAAATAATGAGAGTGTAAGTTTCTCTTAGTCACAACATGTTGTAAACGAATATTTGTATTGCATTTTATAGGTGCTCTGTGAAGAAAGAGAATGTATTTACTTTAAATTCGAAAATTGGTTTACAGTTCATCACTTATACAACAATACCGCGTAAGTAAAAAACTGACAATGTTTATATACCATTTTGTAGATTATTTTTCTGTACATTCAATGGGCTCACACTCACACTGAAGGCAATATCATCCAATTCAAGTGTGGTTCTGGTTATTCAATTATTTACCAATATTTTTTCCATGCATGTATTGTATAAAATCAATAATATAATGTAGTTTGTTTGTCTCTCCTGAAAATGGACTTAGACGGTATTGTTGTATAAGCAAGGATTTATTATCCTCTCGTGTGTGGGGAGTCCTATTATAGGACACAGCAATACCACATTACACACATTAAAATACCACATTTTTCATCTTTTGTCTAAATATAATCTAACTAGCTAGGCACCAAACCAATTAATGATATGGATTATTATAAATAAATTACAATGATCAAATCTCTCTATCTTTTAGTTAAGTCATGTTTGATTTACTGAAGTTCCCATAATGACTGATATAGAGCAAAAAAAATTATATATTAGATTAATCCCTACTAATATGAATGTAAAAGTAATTTTGTCTCTGTCTGTTATTTTACAGCTCAATCAGTCATCATGAAATTTTGCATACACATTGCCAGGAGTACAGAGAAGGACATAGGGTACTTTTTGTTCTGGATTTTCAGCGGGAACTACAAAATCAACGTGGGTGAAACTATGGGGGACAGCTAGTACATGATATAAGAGCTAAATAGTGTAAGTTCACTTTACCTAAACAAGGAACCCTGACACATCAAATACACCTTTAAAGTACTGGACACTCAGCAAGTGCAGCCTAAAATGGTAGGTTTGTACAAAAATTAAAATAAACCTAGCAATTTAAACTGTGCATGTCACATTTATAACTAGCCACTCAGTCATTCAGTTCCTTTTTTTATGTATGCACAGCATGGGATATATAAAGATGAGATACATAAAGATAGAGCTTACCCACGCTTACAAGATTCACCCGTGGCTGCTCGTACCAGCCAGTGACTATTGTTATCATCAGCAAGATCTACAGCTGTGACTGACTGCTGTCCAGAGCCAGAACCGTATTTCACATCGTGGGAGTGTAGACGTAATTTCAAATCTGTGTTGATTAACTTTAAAATAGTTCCACATGTGACGAACTCTGCTTTCGCTCCTGAAAAAATAAGGTTACCTCTTACCAATTACGAACTAATCACTAAATGTGACGTTCTAAACAGGTGTAAGTATTGAATTTAACTCCCTATAAGATAAGGCCACGTAATATTTCAACCCGGTGCAAATATTTTCTTGTCGAAAATTAAAACTGGGTGAACTAAAGGCAAGCTTCACCTTCTGTCCCTCGAACCGCTATCAATGATAAACATAAGACGAAAAAGATCGTCGAATCATCTAAAACACACATTTTCAATTTCCTAATAACACGTCTGTCTTCAAACGTATCGTAAAATTTAACTGCGTGACTGCGAACAGCGAAATGTGAACTGTGTGAAGCACAAATTAACTAGACATAGGTGTGAAGTGTGAACTGTGAATCACATAAGTCTAGTTAATTTGTGGTCGTAGACGGAGAATAGAATGGACAGGCTATTCGCGTATAGGGTAAGAGAAAGTGATATTCTTCCTATGCACACATGTAAACTACCAGTATTACCACTAAATAAATTATTTCCAGTTTCCAGGGAGTTCTAGCTTGTTTGGTGATGAAAAAGCTATGGGAAGTAAAATGTAGTTTTATAGAGTAGATAGGTTATCATCGATTCGTGAAGGTGTCAAGGGGATTTATAATTTAAGCGGAGCAAGTGAAATGAAAACTATGTAGGTGCAAATAACGTTTTATTGGAACTTAAGTTCCTTAGCGCACGGTACGGATGAGGCAAACCAGCTTATTTCTCGTCATGGCATCATAAAAGTTGCGCACTTGGTTTATGGTTTTTGAAACGATTATTATTGCTTGCTTATTGGTTCGCGCCAGCTGCTCTCATTGTCAGTAAGGTTAGTTTTTCAACAGAAACTGCTTGGGAAATAGTTGAAACGAATCCTTGAATCCTATTTGGTTTCCAATTTACACGACCAGTGCTTGCTATCCAGTTCATAAGATTAACCGATTTAAAAGGACATCTGAAAAAGAAAAATAAATATAGAATACAAACTGTATTAACATGAAAAATTAAAAAATAATACGACGTGGACAATGTAGTCATCAGGCCGAATATTCTAAAATTTCCAAATCAAATTGAATATAAAATTGTTTATTTCATTCACTACTCATACAGTCAAGAGCATGCAAGCTTTTCAGCTCAGACTCACTTTGCACCAGTCTTACACACGAAGGGTACAGTACACGTTATTCTCTTGACGGTCAAATTGAACTTATTCAATTCGACACCGAAGTTTTAAAATACAGCGCCTGAGAGATAGTTGACTAGAATCTTTCAGTATTTTGTCCCAGGTTGATAAGAAAAACAAATGATGGAAACGATTGGCACTTGGCACGATACATGGTCGAAATAATTTTGTTACACCTCATAGGTACCTACTAATATTATGAAAAATTGGGAAATTAATCTGGGTAAACTAGCAACCTTTGTTGTTGTATAACCCGACTTAGTACGGAAAGCATGATAACAACTCTAGTTACTTTGTGGTAACGACATAGTCGCCATTATGGAATAAGGACTACGTAATTTGGCAAGATTATACATTAAAATAAGAAAGCAAATTAATGTTGATTTTTTTGTTATATTTATACGATTTATACCACAAAGCTGTTATTATGAACATATTTGCTATTTCGCACAAACAATACACATTTACATGAAAGTAAATCATTACATACCGATGAAATGTTACATTCTCCGTTTTCCTAGCGTTACGGCTCTTACAGCCTAAAATACAACATAACACTATGTCCACAACAAAAATAAACACTTTAAACACGATATGAAAGTCTATTTAGCTTTCAATAATTGAAAAAAACAACGTTTTTTATCCAAATAAACAAAGAGCAATGTAGATGTCTGCCTACAATATAATTGTAGGCAGACAAAAATAAACGATACGCAAGAAAGAGACCAAAAACAATTGTTTCGTCCAGCTCGCACCTACGTATTTAACATTCGCACTTTCTCACTCTTGTAATTATTATTATTTTAGCAGCTCGTCCATTCTATTCTCCGTCCACGTTTGTGGTGAATCACATAAGTCTTGTTAATTTGTGGTGTGAATAGGGTACTTGTATGAAATTTATAATAAGAAATTGAGTCAATATTTCAAAAATAGAGCCTTAGAAAAGCGTTATCGTGAAAAATTTACTAAATAAATTTCAATAGTTTCCAAAATATTCTACTTTTAATTTTGTGAAACGGAACGTTGCAACCAACGAAACACCAATCACAGCCAAGCTTGACACATGACGTCACTTTTATTTTTTTAGGAAACATTTAGCTCTTTCAGAGAAGGCAAAAGAAACTAAGTGCATACAGTCAACGCATATTTTCCATTTTCTGAAGTTTTTTACTTTAAAATGCATCGGTAAGATGCATTTCGATTCTTTACTGAAACTTTTGGAAGTAAATCGACACAGTAGCCTGATTCTCGTAAATTGAAACGATCGAAAAATCGTTGCAGTTCTGAAATCGTCCTATCGAAAAACGTTTCAAATTTCCTATTCCCGTACCATTTCGATAGGATAGATACACTATAGGATTGGAGCTCGGCGAGTTCTAAACGTTTTCGTAACTATTGACTTTGTTAAAAGTTTATTGCGGCTCTGTGAGTACCTCAGATTAACTAGACATATGCTCCCCAGTCGCAAATTTCGACGTCTAATCGTTCCGAATCTATCGAGCAAATACGTCAAAAATTTGCAGAATATCGAAAGCGAAAAGTTCAAATTCGATTTACGTTCGACTTTCATACGAGAATACGAATTTACGCTAAAACGATTCGTCAATCGGACTTCGATAGGATCGTTTCTACTTTAAGAAAATTTTTGTTACGAGAATAGCAAAACCCGTTTTGAGAGCTGAATCGCAGCGATATCGCTCAGATTTTATTACGAAAATTAGGCCACTGTTCAACCTTTAATTTCGCTTTTGGATATTAAAGTTATCTGTGTGTCAGTGTCACATGACCCTGTCAATACGACAGTGACATTTCTATCACAGATTAATAAGGCATAATTTTGAACAAGTGACGTCATTCCGCGTTTCGGCGGTAAGGTCTAAAGTAGGAACTTTGAAACGCTCTATTTAATTATTTTATGCATATATTTTTTTCTTTTTCTTGCTTTGTAGTAGGCCATATATCTTTAAATGGACTGGAAAAAAAAATTCATACATAGGTAGTTGCTAGGTTGGTTCACAACTCAGAAATTCTTCTAACTAGCATATTGTTCTGAGGTTCACAAGTACCTATGTGAATTGACAGACGACAGTTGACACTTGACATAAATTCTTATTGTCACTGTGTGTGTCACTGTCACTGTCAATTGACTTCTATTCTATGGAGGTATTCTACTTTCTACCGTCTATCCATTGATTTGATTGTTATTAATTTCCTATTGTTGTACAAGATTGAATTAAAAGAAAGTGATTAATATATTTTGAAGATGGAAAATGTCAGCGCCACAAAAAATGGTAGTCCTACAGCCTACTGCACTACCTCTTGTGATAAATTGACATTCCCATGGAAAGTTGGTTTAAACTGTTATTTGATATTCTATCCTGTTTTAGATAGCTTTGATCCTGGTTGGAACGATCCGCCAAACCTATCGTACAACGCTCACACTGCAACTCCTAATAGACCTCGTCTAAACAAGAGGGTGGCTTTCCCTCTATCGGGCTCAAATAGTTCCGCAGCATTACCTCCTGCGAACGTACCTCCACTGCCAGTGTTATCAGGCCATACACCATTACCACCTCTTCATAGTAATCCTAAATTCATAACTCAAGAAGATAAAATCATCATTGACAGTGAATCAACTTTAAAAGAGGTCAAAGAAATTCTCTTAAAGGTCTTAGAAGAGAGTACAGAATTAGGCCCAAAAAGTAATGATATTAAAAGAAGAATAACCACTATGGAAGAAATGTGGATAAGTGGAAAGCTTAATACAAAAATTCAAGCACAAATGAAAGAATTAGCTTATGGTAATAATATAATATCCAATATTTCTCTTTAGTTTTCTGTTCCTATTTTAATTTGTTTTGCTGATGAAGTAATTTTATTTGTCAGCTCTTCGAGATAACTTGCCCAAGGAAGCTGATAATGTGCACCGAGCTCTTATGGTTGACCATGTGAGTGCTGTTGGCACTTGGATGACTGGTGTCAAACAGCTCATTCATCATTGCACTGCACGTGCAGAGCTATTGGCCATTGATGACGAATGAGACTATTATTTTAAGGCCAAATTTAGTTAAATAGGTTTTACATATTATGTAAGAAATAAGAATACAGTGTATATTTTATATCTAAGAAATGTTTGAACAGAATAGTTTTATTTTCTAGTTTTATTTTCTCTTAGAAATGTCAACTTTCCAAACTACAGAAATTACTAAAGGAGTTGACATAAGAGTTTACAACTGTGCCATCTAGATACCGCCCCGACGGGTGGCGTCGGCTCCGTCCCGACGATCCACACGGTCCAGAGACCACCCCCCAGTTTTTGTTCGTATTGGCGGAATAGCACAGGATTGCCCACTGCAGGGGGCCTTGCCCGAAGCAGTTACCTCTGCTGCCTCTCCTTCGGGAGACAGCAAGAGAAGGCTTCACCTTCTGCCATTCAGCTCTTGTAGATATATACTATTCAATATTTTTCTATGATTTGAGTGATGTATTTTTTAAATTAAAAAAGTAAGCTGACTCACTGTCTACAGCTGTGGTGTCATAGATATAAGAGCAATAAAACGTGCAGACAACAGTAGCAAATGATTCCTCTTATCTAATTTTAATCTTGTAAATAAGAACAGTTTTTTTGGATTCACCTTGTATTACTAGATTGAAACCTTGTTCCATAACATTACAATTCTATTTACACATTAACATCTCACTGAATTTCCACACATTGGATTAAGTATTGTTGCAACATAATTTATACTTTATAGCAATAGAATGAATTTAATATACATACTACCTATTTTTAAAATACTTGTAGGGTCACAATGCCTCATCATTCACAATGCCATTCAGATTTGTTATCATATAAAACTCATCCCATAATATTACTTCTGTTGCATTTAAAATAGCACAGTATGGACATTTCGACTTTATCAGGAAAAAATAAACAGCACACGAAGCCTTGACCACAATGGGTCACTAGTCACCAGAAATGGTACTAGAGACATCTCTTAACACAACATGTGTTTACCCTGAGTCCGTGTGATTAGTATATCATATACATATAAATGAAAATACCGGCAATACTAATCCTACTAATATTATAAAGTATGGATGTTAGGATATTATTTGGATGTTGGTTACTCAATCACGCAAAAACGGCTGAACAGATTTGGATGAAATTCAGCATGCTAACGTGCATGCATCAGGGGTACAGAGAAGGTCATAGGGTACTTTTTATCCCGGAATTCCCGCGAGAACTTCGAAATTACCGCGGGTGAAACCGCGGGGCACAGCTAGTATAATATAAGAGTATAATAAAACTATCAATAGGCCCTAATATCGAAATCCCGCGCTAAATCGAAATTTCTCATTTAATTTTATAAAAATTTTCGTCAGCCTGTATTTTTTTCCTAGGTAAGTAACTACGTTATCACGGTAGGTAAACAACCTCCGTAGGTATCCGTACAAATACGCCGCGTTGCCAACTCGCAGCAACTTCCAGCGCGCACGCCGCCAATCAGATGGCACCGCGCGCGCGCGATGTTGCCGCTCTTATCACGGTTTAGTGAACCAATATTAACAAATGGTGTTCCATTGTTTTTAAATTTTTGTTTGGTTTGTTCGAAAAAATTTACTTTTCTATTTCAATATTAAGATTTATTTTATAGTTTATCTTACATACAAAATGCTGTGTCCTGAATGACTGACTGACGGATAAATACAAAGCCTAAACCGCTGATCGTAGAGACCTGAAACTTGGATTATGTTCTGTATGACGTGCCTAGGCATCCGATAATAAAAGATTTTTGTAAATTCAACCCCTAAGGGGATGAAAAGGGGTTGCAAAGCTTGTATGGAACAATTCCGCGTTAACTTCGAAATTATCGCGGGTGAAACCGCGCGGAACATCTAGCACTCTTATATTTAGTATTGCCGAGGTTTTCATTTATTGTTGTATTGTAGTTCCCAACCTGTATAAGTATTATATCAGCTGTTGTATCCATAGTACAAAGCTCTGCTTAGTTTGGGACCAGGTGGCGATGCATGATAAGCCTAACGATGCCGAATATTCGCGTTACCGCGATGCATATCGCCCAGCCTAAATAAAGATAGTTGGTCAGTTGTTCAATTCAATTTCTTCTGTAATGGATATTCCGTATTCGTATTTGAAATTTTACCAGGTTCTAGTGTTTCATGAGTTAGTTTGTTTTTGAGTTGTCGTGGTTTTATGCTGTATATCGATTCGATTTTATGACACATGATAAATCATGTCAAGTAGCATTAGCATTATACAGTGTGAGTCTGGATAAAGTGTACAAATGAAAATGACGGACACTATGTTCAATTTTATCGACGAAAAAAATACTAAAAAAATTTAAAAAAAATTTTTGAATTTTTGACGATTTTTTTAAAATTTTGGTTCGCGTTAGGGTTCCCCTCGTAAACAAAACACTATAACTTTTAAAATAAACGGTAGATTGTCAAGATAAAAACTGAATTATGATCAGAGCTTATGGGGCGTCTTAATAAAATCAAAAATTTTAATCAAAATTATTTACAATTCAAAATAATGGCGTTTATTTAACAAACAAAAGTATTTTTTTGCACAGTTTTTTCAGTAATTTTAAAATTGCTTAATAAAATGTGGTATTAACATACATTTTTTAAGGCTTACAATTATTCTACATCATACTAGCTTTCAAATGGTAAAAATTTTACGTTTATAACTTAATCACAACATTTTTTATGAAGTGTCAAAGAAGGCCTTCAAAGTATGGTATTTAATGAACAAAGGCGCGGTGAATGTTTAGGGTACATTTTATTGCATTTCAGGTAAAAAAGTTTTGTAACTGCACGTGGGCTTAAGTTTAGGGGTACGGGAAGAGACCAGTGTTGCCGTTTTAGCTACTTTGTAGCTAGATCTAGCGGATTTTGAACGTATTTAGCTACTTGAATTGATCATGGTGTCGTGCCGTCTGCACTATCCCGAGTTATGTTTGCCTGAATTCTATTTAGTGCAGGTTTACACGGACGACAAATATCTATATAATATATAATCTTACACAATCCATGGAATGGATAACAGAACAGTATAATGTTGTGTAATGTAACGAACTAGGAACTATTACAAGTATGTGCACCAACATAGTTATAAGTTATACAGCATTACAGATATCTGTAGGGAACACGGAGCAGTGCCTGGGACTTGCGACCCAGGTGTAGGTTTGATGGGGCCCCTTTACAATGCATAAACGCTCACCTCCACTGCCCGTGTTCCTAAACTTAAGCATGGTAATATAATGATGAGACGGCCAACCAGTCACTAAGAAATCATGTATCATCTCTTCAACGTGAGCTTTACGTTATGATCTCTAATCTTCGCATTGTTCTGTCATGAGGGTCTGGTCTACCCAGAGTGAGTAGTGACCCTCCCTGGTCGTCTACAGCTCCGATATGAACACGTCTGACCGTGTCCTGGTGTCTTATGCTATTCCGATTTACCCTGCAAGCTTGCGTGCATGCAACTTCATGTAGACGACCTTGCAATGATTCGCCTGTGTGCTTCCGGTACACACTCATTTGAGTCTCGGGCTCCCTGTTCAATGTCCTTGACTACCAAATGTACATTGTACTGCAAGATTGAACTTATAGATTATGGAGTTTCCCAGTGACTAGTCAGTCGCTTCACCATTCTCTGAATATATTGTATTAGAATGTCGACTACACTATAATATTAGTGACGACTCACCCAGTGCCTTTGTAACTTACTCCGGGCCGGACGACCTCACCTTACGCTACCTTTTCCGGCATTGCCTCTTATCCGCGCGGTCCCGATCGTCCTGCCCTTTATTCGTCAATCCAGTGCTTTCCTTTTACACTCCGAGCTGGATGTCTTCACCTTACGCTGCTTGTTTAGATATTGTCTATTCCACGCGCGGTCGCGGTCATCCCCCGCTTGTATGTCCCTCTACCCACACTTTTGTTCAAGCATAAGCAAAGTGTTGCCACACCACAAAATATAGATTGACAGTACAATAATTAGTGTTGATACAAACCAATTGTTACATGGCAAATCGCGCTGTGCGCGACACTCCCAAAAGCAGAAAGAGGTTTAATGCAAAAGTGTGAGCAGGTGACTTGTCCACTCCAGGATTTTCTCTCTGGTTCGAATTGCAGTCAGAGGTGTATCTACTATGATGTAGGGTGCGCATTTCTTACAGGCGCAGGAGGGCGCCGAGCGCCTCTCGCTATGGAGACCCACTCGGCGCGCGCGTTTTTCGGTCGCGACACTTTTAATGACCAACGTAAAAAGAACCTCGCCTTGAATACGTCCTGCACAGCATTCGGAGCTCTGTATACTACCACTCATCAATAATTACAATTATAGTTTATATGTAGTATATTAGTTTATATGTATTGATATATTACTGTATATGCAGATATGTATTTTATTTATATTGTTATATATTATGCCTTCCTTATTTTTTTTTATCTATTTATTTTACAACTTTTCTTTTATTTCCTTTCCTTTTTTATCCCGTCTTGATTCTATCGAACCATTATTTTTATGTTTGTCAACCTCCTTTCTATTTATCTCTTCTCCCGCCAATGTTTTCTTCAATTACATTCGATTTTTTCAAAGGTTGACTGGAAGAAATCCCCTCGCGGGATAAGTCCGCCTTTGAGCATAAATTACCTATTTGTTTTGATTTTATCAACTTGTAAAAACTTTGTTTATGCTCAATAAAGTATACAAACAAACAAACAATCGCACATATATACCATATATACAATAGAAATAGAACACTTCTTACGATCACTCAAGTCGAGCAGAGTGACTAGCTACCAAGAAGCGCTCGCCTGGCATGACACTGACACACCAACGATTGCGAGGGATTTTAATTTATTACATGGCTATGTGGGTACAAACTAAATAACAGTGTTGCTATAACATAATGCTAGAATTCTCAGTTGTTCCGCATGACATCTCGCGCTTTGCGCGACACTCCCAGAGCAGAAAGAGGTTTATTGCAATAGTGTGAGATATACTCAACTCTGAGTTCTTATTAATGTGAAGATATATGAGGATATAATATGATACACTTTTAGCATGACAGTGGAAGGATGAGTCGACCAGATTTATTCCACTCTTATTAGAATTATTCATAGGTATATTTTAACGGAGAGGTCTTGCCTCTTGCTTGTGGCTGTGCCACATACATTCATATACTTTAACGGTGAGGTCTTGCCTCTTGCTTGTGGCTATGCCACATACATTCAGGGTGAGGTCTTGCCTCTTGCTTGTGGCTATGCCACATACATTCACGGTGAGGTCTTGCCTCTTGCTTGTGGCTGTGCCACATACATTCATGATTCGGTTTTACCCGGTGCCTTTCCATCTCTAGTTATTCCCCGCATGGTTGCAAATCCATGTCAACTAAGGGTCTGATGTTTGCATTATACTGACTTCCAATGGCTATGCACCTTCATTACCTTTGGGAATCGGTCGACCGTGCCCGTGTGTTTCCTGATCACACTTCAAATACATGGGTGCTCCGGGCTCCCCAGTCCAATGTCTATTGAACTATACGCAAAGGAAAATAATATTAAGTTTCAACAGTTTCCTCATCTTTCCACATATCATACACTTATGGTCAACATACAGATAATAATAATATGTAATAATAAACCACTTCACAACACACAGATCTACTCGATCCCACAGTAAGCCATTATTAGCTTGTATCGTGGAAACCAAGCAAACGTGGCATATACTACATAGAATTACATATATATTATACTATAGATGTATAAACACACCCAGACTGGAAAGTGGAACCCCGCGTTCATCACACATAGTGCATCCTCACCGGGAATCGAACCCGGAACCTCTAGATTAGCGGGCCATTATATACCATTATAAGTTAACACTTACGTAATACGTTACATTATTACCAGATAGATAAAGCGAAGTTACTTGTATCGTATAAACTGCGTTAGAGTGGAAACAGTGTTAGATTACCAGAAGATATGTCCTGTATGTCATTGTCCAGAGCCTCCATCTCGTCTATACTCATATCCTGGCTTTCCTCATTCAGGACTTCTCTTTCACGAGCAGTAATATCCTGGCCGCATTCCTGCGGCCCTCCCGAACAGAAAAAAAAGGTCCATTTTGTCGCAACATAGTACTGTTTAATAGTCCAGTATTCTTCGTCTTCTTTTAGGAACTCAGGGCCATTGTATCAAAATTATTTCTCTCTCTCTCTTGTCGCGATGTCGACAGGGTTAGATTTAGTGTAAATACAGGAATATTCCCTAAGCATTGCGCAAAAAATTTGTAGTTCAGTAGGTATCAGCAATAGAACGTCATTGCAATTTTTTTATTTTTTTTTTTTTTTTTTTTTTTTTTTTTTTTTTTTTTTTTTTCGTCCTTTAATCACCAAAATATCTATGTATATACTGTCTATTTGTAATAATATTATCAAGGGTCGCGTACATCGAGCGGCGTACGCGATGATGTTGCAGCGGGGTGAAAGACCTCGATCAGCTGTAGGTACATTGTAACCTTCGTAAATACCTACGTGCACGAAAAATGAATGAGCGCTTCGCGCTGCGGCGCCGGTGACGGCGGCTAATAGAGTAGCCGTAAAGTCAATTTCAAAGTATACATCTTGTTGCTTTTATTTAATTTATTCCAAATTTTATTACGAAAAATTGGATCGATTCGATAAGAGTAAGTACTAACTACTAAGTACCGATACTTTTCTATCGGTATCGAACAAGCATCGATATTCGATACCCCACGACCGACTACATTAGAAATTCGCAAAAAATCACCTCGTAGAATGATATACTCTCGCTACTATCCTTACTAATATTATAATGCGTGAGTGAACTCGTTTGTTCGTTTGTCACGCCTTCACGGCTAAACGACCAAACCGATCACCTAGGTATAGTATTTTAAACACTTCACGTTAAAACTAACTGCGCAATTATTACAAAAGCACGAACTTTGCCGAAATCTGCATAGTGCATACAACATAGTACTTATATTGTGTTTTATCTTTGCTGTATACCCTTAAAACCGTTATGTACCGTTACCGTTATGTTAAACTGTTGTTTTACTTATTCATTACTATGTAGTAGACAAAGGTATAATAAAGCAGTAACAGTAATCTATGATTCGCAAAACAAACAACAAAACTTAGCACAATAGCCATAATAAAATAATTTATCAAGAGACATAATAAGTCTTCTTTATGAAAATAAAAATTCGATAAATTCATATGATTTACCGGTATGATACATTTAGATAAATTGCTCGATACATCTCTTAGAAAAAATAGTCAAAT
Source organism: Zygaena filipendulae (assembly GCA_907165275.2). Taxonomy (NCBI): domain Eukaryota; kingdom Metazoa; phylum Arthropoda; class Insecta; order Lepidoptera; family Zygaenidae; genus Zygaena; species Zygaena filipendulae. Next base: position 11,045,753 of record OU015651.1, read on the forward strand.
AGAGAACAGTATACCTTTTGTTCCTATTGTTTCATTAGGCCTGGTGCATACATACCATATACATACAATTTTTATTTGAACAACTATTTGTTGTGTTTCATAAGTTTATAGGAATATACTGTGATCATAAAACTTGCGCATACTGTCAACACAATAGTTGTTTGACAAAAAAACCCATAGTTGTGTGGAAATTACAAGAAGTTTAGTCAATGTAGAAGTTGTAAGTATGGTTACTTACAAGTATGCGGCTAGCCTTAATTTGTTAATCATATGCAAGGAGAAATATATCATCTTCTGCCAATAAAAATATACAAGCACAACCTCTGTACACAGAACATATTAAAAACATAAAAGAGGAAGGTACTTAGTATAATAAGTAAATGGTTTTATGAGTAGGTACTTATATTTGACTGAGACAAAGAAAGGTCAAATAAAAACTCAAACAAAGCACCAATACAAACAAAGATTAAAATAGAGGGAAATTTAACAAGGAAGAGCCAGAACGAATCTGGCTTCCCATGTTATATCCCAGTACCTCCACCATTTTGTCGTGCCGTCTGCACTATCCCGAGTTATGTTTGCCTGAATTCTATTTAGTGCAGGTTTACACGGACGACAAATATCTATATAATATATAATCTTACACAATCCATGGAATGGATAACAGAACAGTATAATGTTGTGTAATGTAACGAACTAGGAACTATTACAAGTATGTGCACCAACATAGTTATAAGTTATACAGCATTACAGATATCTGTAGGGAACACGGAGCAGTGCCTGGGACTTGCGACCCAGGTGTAGGTTTGATGGGGCCCCTTTACAATGCATAAACGCTCACCTCCACTGCCCGTGTTCCTAAACTTAAGCATGGTAATATAATGATGAGACGGCCAACCAGTCACTAAGAAATCATGTATCATCTCTTCAACGTGAGCTTTACGTTATGATCTCTAATCTTCGCATTGTTCTGTCATGAGGGTCTGGTCTACCCAGAGTGAGTAGTGACCCTCCCTGGTCGTCTACAGCTCCGATATGAACACGTCTGACCGTGTCCTGGTGTCTTATGCTATTCCGATTTACCCTGCAAGCTTGCGTGCATGCAACTTCATGTAGACGACCTTGCAATGATTCGCCTGTGTGCTTCCGGTACACACTCATTTGAGTCTCGGGCTCCCTGTTCAATGTCCTTGACTACCAAATGTACATTGTACTGCAAGATTGAACTTATAGATTATGGAGTTTCCCAGTGACTAGTCAGTCGCTTCACCATTCTCTGAATATATTGTATTAGAATGTCGACTACACTATAATATTAGTGACGACTCACCCAGTGCCTTTGTAACTTACTCCGGGCCGGACGACCTCACCTTACGCTACCTTTTCCGGCATTGCCTCTTATCCGCGCGGTCCCGATCGTCCTGCCCTTTATTCGTCAATCCAGTGCTTTCCTTTTACACTCCGAGCTGGATGTCTTCACCTTACGCTGCTTGTTTAGATATTGTCTATTCCACGCGCGGTCGCGGTCATCCCCCGCTTGTATGTCCCTCTACCCACACTTTTGTTCAAGCATAAGCAAAGTGTTGCCACACCACAAAATATAGATTGACAGTACAATAATTAGTGTTGATACAAACCAATTGTTACATGGCAAATCGCGCTGTGCGCGACACATGGTGTCATACATTTTAGCTACTTATTATTACTTAATGCTCCATACATTTAGCTACATTTCAGCACAAAATTACATAAACTGGCAACTTTTACGACAGATTTAGCTACTTTAATACCAACTGAGACGGCAACACTGGAAGAGACAAACAAAGACAGTCGCTCCGAATTACTCGCCGCTGCTACACGTTTCGTCATTACTCTCGTTAACCAACTTCTCTAGTTCATTCTCTAGTGTTTTGGAGATAATGCCGTGTTTAACTGAATTCCCGCCGGCACACATCGCTGATATTGAGTTTTATTATGGAATGGCACGAGGTAGAGCCAGAGCCGCTCACACTGCTTACGTAGCTGCGTTTCCTAACAGGCGACCGGTGCCATCTGCTCGGAACTTCCAAGAAGTCCACCGAAGATTATGTATTGTTGGACTTGGATCAAATGCCAGAGACCGCCGCGAGTCTGAAGTGATTATTGATGTGTCTGTCGAACAAGCAGTACTGAGGGATTTGTTTGCTGATCCAACCATTAGCACCAGACGTCTAGCTTTGAGACATGGAATATCGCAAAAATCAGCGTGGCGTATTTTAAAAAAAGAAGGTCTGCATCCTTATCATTATCAGAGGGTGCAGCACTTACATGAAGAGGTAGACTGCCGTCCAAGATGCGTCATGTCAACATGGATTCTGTCAAAAACTAGACAAAACCCAAACTTTCCAAAAAAAAATTTATGGATGGACGAGTCAACATTTACAAGGGATGGTATAACCAACTGCAGAAATTTGCATAAGTGGTGCCCTAAAGGTGAAAACCCAAAGTTGAAAAGATCTTCAACGTTCCAAGTGAGATATTCAGTAAATGTTTGGGCTGGTCTCATTGACGACATTTTGCTTGGACCAATAATACTGCCGGGAACATTAACTGGTGAAAGGTTTTTAACGCTTTTACGCGAAGAACTACCTGAATTGCTGGCAGATGTCCCACTGGCTTTGCGCCGAAGAATGTACCTACAAATGGATGGATGTCCTGCTCATTATGCAAGTAATGTAAGATCATTTTTAAATGAAATTTATCCGAACCATTGGATTGGCCGGCAAGGACCTGTGGGGTGGCCTGCGCGTTCACCTGATATGACGCCCCTCGACTACTTTTTATGGGGTACAATGAAACAACGCGTCTACAATTCCCCAATCAACAGTGAAGCCGATTTACAAGATCGCATAATTAATTGTGCACATGATTTAAAAAATGATCGCGAGATGATAAGAAGAGCGACACAACAAATCGTTCTTCGCGCTACTATGTGTCTGCAAACAAGAGGTGGACATTTTGAGCATTTAATGCAATAACTAACCAATAAGTAACCAATTGATTATTAAAAATAAATAATAAAAGTATTTTGTTTCGCCTCCAAAAAAATATCCACAATAAATGATAAATACCACTTTTGGAGATCCTTTTTTGACAGCTGATAAAAAATGTTGTGATTAAGTTATAAACGTAAAATTTTTACCATTTGAAAGCTAGTATGATGTAGAATAATTGTAAGCCTTAAAAAATGTATGTTAATACCACATTTTATTAAGCAATTTTAAAATTACTGAAAAAACTGTGCAAAAAAATACTTTTGTTTGTTAAATAAACGCCATTATTTTGAATTGTAAATAATTTTGATTAAAATTTTTGATTTTATTAAGACGCCCCATAAGCTCTGATCATAATTCAGTTTTTATCTTGACAATCTACCGTTTATTTTAAAAGTTATAGTGTTTTGTTTACGAGGGGAACCCTAACGCGAACCAAAATTTTAAAAAAATCGTCAAAAATTCAAAAAATTTTTTTTAATTTTTTTATTATTTTTTTCGTCGATAAAATTGAACATAGTATCCCTCATTTTCATTTGTACACTTTATCCAGACTCACACTGTATTATAACAATTTAATGTAATTTTGAATTTGATAATCTATACTATAATAAAAGAGTAGAATCCGCGATTCTGTACATTGAATATTTTTACATTGAGAGGGGTGATAAAAGAAGAGTAACCAAGCAAAAAAAAAAGTTTTTAAAATTTCTGTCTGTCTGTCTGTTCGCGATAATCTCCGCATCTACTGATGCTACATGCAAACAAAGCCTATGCTTTGTTTCATTGAAATCGGATGTCGGCAAAAAAAGTTGTTGTATAAAAACTTTGACGCGGGTGAAACCGCGGGGCACAACTAGTGTGAAATAAATGAACCTAATTCAATCTATACAGAGAAAATAAACATTCATACTTTCGAACTTCTGATTGACTCGTGAAATAAACAGCAAGATCCAGTGTTTAGATGTTTAGATCCCCCGTTTGATGGCTTTGGGCGCGACGAGGACGCGCACGGGGCGGCACAGCTCGACGAGCGGCGCGGGCTCGCGGCCGCCGCCCTCGTCCACCGCGAGGCACACCGTGATGTCGACGCCGCACGGCTCCGTCCACACGCCGTGCGATATCAACACCTTGGTCAGCAGGCGCACGTTCTTAGTGCCGTCCTCGTCTGTGGGCCGTTACAATACTTACTAATCTATATAATATATAAAATCCTTTGTCCTGAATGACTGATGGATCAACGCACAGCCTAAACCGCTGATCGTAGAGACCTGAAACTTGGAGGGTGTGTTCTTTGTATGACGTAGGCATCCGATAAGAAAGGATTTTTGAAAATACAACCCCTAAGGGGATGAAAAGGGGTTGAAAAGTTTGTATGGAACAATTCCGCGGGAACTTCGAAATTATCGCGGGTGAAACCGCGCGGGACACCTAGTAATATTATAAAAGTGAAAGTGACTTTGTTTGTTTGTTACGCTTTCACAGCTAAACGACTCAACCGATCACCACGAAATTTTGCATTGTCAGGGGTACAGAGGACATAGGCTACTTTTGATCCCGGAATTCCCATGGGAACTCCGACGTTAACGCGGAAGAAACTACATTAAACTTTGCGTACTATCTACACTTTGTCAAGGTTAGACACAGAAATAAAAGGGCAGTAAGTACTTTTATCTCGGAATACCCGCGGGATCTCCGAAACTAACGCGGGCGAAACCGCGGGGAACAGCTAGTTTAGATATAACATGATGTAAAATTAGCTGCAAATATTTACAGGGTTGAAAGTATATACCGGTATAAACATGTTCATAAAACAAAAAATAAAACATTTTTTTTTTACACAAAATAAATCAATCAATACAAAACAACCTATGAAGGCGCACGCCGCTCAATCGCTTTACACACACATCGATCGAGTTGGGGCCGTATTTTTGAATCGCTCGAATTACTTTTCACACATGGGAATGCAAGATTCACGCGTGAATGCTTTAAAAATGTATGAGGTCATTCGCGATTCCGTGCGTGAAAGTAATTCGAGCGATTCAAAAATCGATCTGCTGATCGCTTGCTGTGTGCGGGGCGCGTGCCTTGTATACGTATACCTACGTATAAGTGAGCTAGGTATGTTGTGTACCTTGTGAATGCACTTGTGATGATTTTTCAAATGAATTTATTTTCCTCATACTCTGCAAAACTACCGAATTTATAATATAATTTTTTTCGCTTATCCTGTTTGTTATAACGTATAGGTATTTTCAGCCCTGTAAATATTTGCAGTTAATTTTACCACATGTTATATAAGAGCCGGTTTAATTTGGTGAGATAAAGTTTGTGACGTGCGCTATATAGTAACTCGGAATTATCTTGGGTAACGGCTGGTAGTGATTAAGGGCGCAGTAGGTACTCACTGTCGTCGTGGTGGTCGAGCGGGCGCAGGTGGTCGCGCGGCGGCACGAGCGCGTGGTGCCGCCGGTCGGGGTACGCGACGCGCACGCGCAGCGCGCCCGGCGAGCGCACGCGCAGCACCTCCGCCTCGAGCGCGACGCTCGTCACCAGCCCCGCGCAGAAGCGCAGCGTCGTGTCGTTGTCGCTCGCCGGCTCGATTATCGTGGCCGTGCACATGCGAATCTGGTAGGTGTCCGATTTAAATGTTAATAACCGGTTAGTTGAACGGTTTTATGTATAATTTTGTATTTGTTCCCCGCGGTTTCACCCGCCTAAATCAATTTCGGAGTTGCCATGTGGAGATCCCGAGACCTCTAACAAAGTGTACTTCATTACGATCAGTCGAGTAGAACCTAAAGGTGTGAAAGCGTAACTAATAGTACGGGAGATACCGATGCTAATTCGGGATTAACTCGAGCGTCGTTGGGACCTATTGGGTTTTGAAGATTAGGAGGTATAAACAAAATAAGGTTATATGATGTTTTTTCATTCACCGGTGGGTTTAGCTTCTACAGGCTTTCAAAAATGTAAAAAAAATAGTAACATGGAAATACTCGGGCGCGTCAGATATTGTAGTTTAGACACTCCAAGGTGTCTCTGATATCGAAAATATATTCATCTGCCGATTTGCGTGGTGGGGGTTGGCCATCCGGAAGGGGAGAAAATGAAAAAAAAAATTAATCCAGCGCATCAGATATTCAAAGGGGATGTTAAGTGAACCTTAAAAATGCTCCCCTTCGAAAATCTGACGATTTGGAGGTGACGCAAGGTAGTAGCGAATTTATGGAAATTCAAAAAAAAAAAATTAATTTTGAAATACTCGAGCGTGTCAGATTATTTTACAGACGGTTCAGCTTGCAGTCCAAATTATCCTTTTGGCTTAAAATCTGACAATAATTTTGAGGGATATTATTAATCTGACTGCTAGATTTTTTTTAAGATTGTTTTTATTTCTGACGTAAGTTCGATAACTTTTTGAGCTATTAATTGTTAAAAAAAACACACTTCATATTTCTATGAAATATGTAAAAGCTCACTAAATATTATTCACAAACTAACTTTAAAGCACAAACAAGCCAGAGCGCTGAGCGTCTTACATATAATAACATGATCTTGTTGTTTTGTGATGAGCTGTGAAGTAAAATGGCGATGGACAGCAGCGTAGGAATAGTGCGAGAGAGTCAGAGATAGACAAAAAGTGAAAGGGAGAGAGTGGCGCGGAGCGGAGTAATACACCTAACTACCTTAACAGCTACTTTTTAGAAGTCGGTTAAAAATTACATTAAAGTGTAAGGTTAGAGGTTAACCTATATTTTGATATAGGTTAACCTCTAACCTTATATTTTGATGATTTTAACCGACCAAAAAAAAAAGTAATAATTCGACACGTTTAGCGCCGTGATGCTGTGATGACGTTATGGCGACGGAAAGTAGTGTGAGGACGGTGCGAGATAGAGAAAAAGTAAAAGGGAAAGAAAGACCGAGATATGAATAGGTACATGATTCACTGCAGCTGTTCGTTCTAAACTTTAAAGACGATTTTTGTTTCTTCGGCTTATGAAAATCGGTAGATTATATTTTTCCCGCTATCCTTGAGTTATTTACTTCAAAGTAAAAAATAAATCAACCGCGCTCGAGAATGTCGAGGTTGCGCGTTTCTTTTTTGCAAGTTTGTGATCCTCTAACTCCCTTACGTCACGTTCAAATCGTCAGATTAATTATTCATATACACTTCCCAGCATGTAATTAACCCACCATATCTTAATCTGACGCGCTCGAGTATTTCGAGTTATCAATATTTTTTTACTAATCTGATCGGTTATTCTAGACGCACCCACCAGTGTAGAGGGCCTATATTTGGTGGAGGTACTCAACATGGTGCAAGGTCCCCCCTTATGTTCATCTGACGCGCTTTAGCAAATACACAAATCCCCTCATTGTTGTACTATAACAAGTTCGAATTTATAATAAAGATTATTTTAATTTGTATCTTTTTTCATAGATGCCTCTTGAGCGTACCTGCAGGTTGGGCTTGGGCACGGCGGGCAGCGGCGCGGCCTGCAGCAGCGGCATCACGGCGCGCGCCAGCGCCGCCGGCTTGCTGTCCGCGCTCAGCGACAGCTGCTGGAACACCGCGATCGTGAACGGGTCGGGCTCCACGCCTGTTGTAATAAAACGTCACAAATTCAGTATGAATATAAAATATACACACACACACACATAAAATTCAGTTTTATGAGCGATCTGGTATTTTCTCATCAGAGAATTGTCATAATTTACTACCTGTTCGCGCCATTTGCGCTGTTTTCTTTCTCTTTAAATATTCATTCGTTTATCTTCGACACTTTCCGCTGCAGTTCGCATTAATTCTTTTCTATCCCTTCCTGACGCGTACAAGACACCGCGCACGTCATAAATTCCCTTCCGCAGTCGATCGTTAGATTCGCTAATTGAAGGTGGCTTATCGCTACGCGATCACCGCTACGCTCTGTGCCGTAAGTGTGAGTGTACTGTGTGGTGATAAGGTGTAGCTCCAAGAAGAGGAGGCGAAGCCCGAGAAGAAGCGCTGCAAGGGTAAGACACGTCGAGCTTTCACCGCGTAGCTGCGCCCACGCAATAAGGCACAGGGTTGAAGGATTTCACTAGCCCTATATCAATGTCAGTGTTATATTAATTAAATAAATTCCGCTAAATACAGTCCACTCCGCTCCTATGTGAGGGGCATTAACAGCCGAAAATTCGAGCCGTAGGCCACCACACTACCCATTAGTGAATCAAAGTCACCTATCGGAAGTTATAATTTATACATACTTACTAGCAAGTCAGAGAATAATGATTATTATTTATCATTGTACCTAACTGTATTATTATAAATTCTAGTTAGATCAAGGCAATAGGTACATAAAAATTGTGTACAGTTGCAAAAAGCAAAAAAGAAAGATGAAAAAAAAAAGCTAAGATTTTAGATGCTGCACACAGATCGGAATGAAAGCCCTGGCGTTTCTTTTTTGAATATATTTTTTACGTCGCTATCGTGTAGCTCAAGTTTTTATTTATCACAGGCCACTGTGGGTTCAAGTGTCCACGATATATCGTAGTACTCAACGAGCAACCCACCCGCGGAAGCCAGCAGCCTGTCGAGCACCTCCGCGTGGTGCGTGAGAGCGGCGGCGGCCGACAGCGCGGCAGCGCCGCCCCCACCACCCCCCGCCCCCGCCCCCGGCGCGCCGCCCGCCCCCGCCCCCGCCCCGCCCGCCGCGCTGGCGCACAGCCGAGCGGCGCACACGCGCAGCGCCAGCTGCCACACGTACGCGTTCTCTTGTTCAGTCACGCCGCTGAACTGGTGCTGCAATCTAAGCACAAACATTGACATTCTGGGGAAAGAATTAAAAAAAAGAAATCTGTAGCGGGAACGAGATAAATGATATGGCTCGACCGCCACCAAAGGGGAAGCTTCCCGCCGGGCGAGGTGGTATGCCCGGGGAACCGCGGCTCCGACTGTAGATCGTCGGAGGTCGTATGTATGCAGCGCAGTGTGAAAACATTGTTAGCGCGATTCACGATTTTCATAATATAGCCGGTACTCGTCGTTTCGTTGTAGTTCGTAACTTGTGGTGTAGGGGTCGCCACAACACCGCCTATACGTTTTTTGTAGATAACGCAAAGCGGTTTAATGTCTGTCACACATAACATGTAACGTATAAGTGCGAAGTCCATGTAAATTGTTACATAATATTTTCCGGAGTTAGGAATTATTATGAACTAGCTGTTACCCGCGGTTTCACCCGCGTTAATTTCGGACTTCCTGCGGGAGTTACGGAATAAAAAGTACCCTATGTCCTTCTCTGTACCCCTGACAACGTGTATGCAAAATTTCGTGATAATCGATTGAGCCGTCACTTTCGCATTTATAATGTCAAGTAGGGATTATGAATGTGTGGACTGTAGTGGCAACTCCGGGTGCCGGGGGCCGGGGGCCGGGGGCCGGGGGCGTCGCTTGTACCTGAGGCAGTCGGTGTGCAGCTGCAGCAGCGCGTGCGCGGGCGGCGGGCCGGCGCCGGCGCGCAGCCCCTCGTGCAGCGCGGCCGCGCAGCGCGCGAACAGCGCCGTGAACTGCGCGCCGCCCGACACCAGCGGCTCCACCTCCGACAGTCTGGCCGCAGTAACCACAGAACAGGTAATAACAGATAGAAGCGACATCCACTTAGTTTAGTATGAAAACCAGTGTCGCCGGGTGATTTTCGCACACAAAACTATTGATCACGCACTAAAACATTCATTGACGTAAACAAGTGTGTTAAACGCTTTATGGTTATGTTTTTATTTATTAAATTCACAGTTTTGGGAATATTGTGGTAAAAGAAGTTGTAGGCAAGTTAGGGCTTGCTCTTACTTCCTTTGCAACGGTAACGCGCCTGCCTCGCCGCGCCTTCATATCCTCTCTAGTTAATTTATTTGCTCTGTGGTAGTTAACCAACCAATACAAATAACTGATTCAAGTATACTTTCCCACAAGTAAAGACCGCCGGCTTTTAGCGTACACGTGTTGTGCGCGTGCGTATGGTAAGGTTGACAGCGAGCTGACAGTAACTGTCAGCTGTCAGTGAATAATAATTGTCACATCTAGATTCTACACGTGTCAAAGTTTCCTCTTTGCCAAGGTGATGGAAGCATATTAAGATTGTATATGCCATAGTGTATAGATTTTTGTTCTCAACAACTCTGTAACAAGAGAGGCGATTTGGCGAACACTATAAATAAATAAACAAATGAAATTAGTGAAAAGCGGAGTGTCGCTTCTTTATACAAAGTTGAGACGACAATACGACAATAAATGAAAACACCGGCAATAATATTATATTAGAGTTAAATGAAATTACCAAATATGTAATAGAAAAATATTTTTTTCGAACAAACTAAATAGGACAAAAATTGAAAAACCTAGGAAAGTTACCTAATAACTACCTAAATTAAGAATAGTTACCTAGGAAAAAAAACAGGATGAAGAAAATTTTTATAAATGAGAAATTTTCACTACACATTTCACTATATATTAGTACTACCAGTGTTTTCATTTACTGTCGTTTGTTTAGTAATAGTGCGTACTTGTCGAGTTGTTCCTCGGCGGTGCGCAGCATGTGGAGGCGCACGTCGGCGGAGAGCGTCGCGTTGTCGATGTGCTGCAGCACCGTGTCGAAGAAGCGGCGCACCGCGCCGTCATCCGGCGCCGGCGCCGGCTCGCCGCGCGCGCCGCCGCGCCGCCGCGCCTGCTGCGCCTCGCCTGCGCACCAACACACGACCATTCGTGTACACGCGGTACGGCAGTAGCAATATACAGTCAACACTTTTGTCCACAGAACAGGAAATAACAAATGGACATAGATAAGCAATAGTGTGTTAACCCACACTGGAGAAATTTTGAGTAAATCGTGTTTTAAAAGTAGGAGCGCAATTTTGTGTCTACATTTTTATGTTCAATATTTAGTTACATATTTAAACAATGTAATAAGGTAAACGCATAATTAAAAAACGTTCTCTATCTCTCAATAAATCGTTTTGAATCAATAACTTAATTTTGTGGGTTAACGTGTTATTGCTTATCTGCGTCCAAATAGAAGGGACATCAACTTAGATCAGTATGAAAACAGGTGAAAACCAGTGTCGCCGGGTGATTTTCGCACACAAAACTATTCATCGCGCACTAAAACAATTGTTAACGTAAAGAAATGTATTAAAGGCTTTATGGTTATGTTTTTACTTAGTCACTGTTTCCAAAATTTACATTTTTGGGAATATTTTGGTAAACATGCTTGGAACGGCAGCAAAAGAAGTATTGGGTAAGTTAGAGCATTAGGGTACTTGCATGAAATTTATAATAAGAAATTGTCAATATTTTAAAAATAGAGCCGAAGAAAAGCATTATCGTGAAAGATTTACTAAAATATTATCAATAGTTTCCAAAATATTCCAATAGTTGCAACGAAACACCAATCACAGCCACGCTTAACATAATATTATTTTAATTTTTTTTAGGAAATATTTACCTCTTTCAGGGAAGGCAAAAGAAACTAAGTGCATACAATCAACACATATTTTATTTTGTCTGAAGTTTTTTTCTTTAAAATACATCGGTAAGATGCATTTCGATTCTTTTCTGGAACTTTTGGAAGTAACTCGACACAGTTCAACCTTAATTTTTCGCTTTTGGATATTGAAGTTATCTGTCTGTCACTGTCACAAGACCCTGTCAATACGAGTGACATCTGTATCACAGATTAATAAGGCGTAGTTTTTAACTAGTGACGTCATTCCGCGTTTCGGCGGTAAAGTCAAAAATAGGAACTTTGAAACGCTTTATTTAATTAATTTATGCATACCTATATTTTTTTCTTTTTCTTACTTTATTTAAGTAGGTAACATTACGTTGTAGTTCCATCACACGCCGTCAACATGCAGTAGCGCTAACGGATAATCATCCGTAGTAAACACCAAACAGAGAATTTAATTACGGCAATGTATGTAAATAAAGTACCTATGAACCTGAACCCTGAAAGAGTGTCTTTTCATACTACTGCTAGCATGTGTGCGTGTGCGTGTGCGTGTGCGCCTCACCGATGGGCAGGTGCGGCACCAGGTGCGGCATGGTGTCGCGCAGGTACGTGTAGTGCTTGACGGTGTGCTCCTCGAACAGCGGCAGCATCGTGGTGCAGCGCTGCGCCGCGTTCAGCACCAGGATCAACACGCACACGTCTGCGCACGCCGACCGTCAAGGAGCTCATTGGGTACACACATTTGGATATAGATAAGCAATTCTGATAACATTTTCTGTATTCCCAAAGGCCCGGTGCTTTTAAAATTTCGTTTATTTTATTTTGTTTTTTATTGCGGCAATGTGCAGATTGCGTTCACCTCGAGAAGGTCATACACTGGTTAAAAAAATTGTGAAATAAGTTTTTTAGGTGTTTTATATGTGTATTGTAATTTGTGTGTTTGTGTGTGTGTGTGTGTGTGTGTGTGTGTGTGTGTGTGTGTGTGTGTGTGTGTGTGTGTGTGTGTGTGTGTGTGTGTGTGTGTGTGTTTTCACAGTTTCGAACAAACTTCTTCGTTCGCTGCGTCCCAGCGCCAGACCTACGACAAAAGCGTACCCAAAAAACATATGCAAATTAGTCTGATAACTGTATTAGTCTTAAATCGGTACGCTTGTAATAGAGGCATCATGTGTGGTGATGTGTTTGCGTGCGTGTGTGTACGTGCGTGGATGTGTATGTGTGTGCGCGCGTGTCTTTGTACAAGGATACAGGCCGGGTCCTCGACGTCCGGCTCGGGCATGTCGAAGAAGGGGTGCACGGCGAGCAGCCGCGTCGCCAGCGGCAGCACCAGCGCGGCGTGCGCGCGCCCCATGCGCTGCACGCAGCGGAACATCGAGCGCTTGTCCTGCGCACACGTACGCACACACCGCGCACTGTCAGCGTACACTCGAAGAAGAGTAATAATCTCCTCACAGAACAACAGAATGGGCATGCCGCATGATGATAAAATTTTAATTTTTAATCAGTCTTGTAGATTAATAAAAAATAGTTGACATTCCTTAACCTCTCGTGTGATAGCTGCTAAATGAAAACATCTGCGCATCTGTGGATCCCGTTAGGGGACTTTCGACAGATATGGATTTAATCTAAAACTTCACCAGGAGGGTTGGGGGGTTGAAAGTTGCTAAAAACATTAAACCTTTTTTTATTTCAGTATTTAACATTATTACGACACAATATAACTTTACCTAACTGAACTCATTGATGAGCGGTTAGCACATCGACATGCTTACGTCAGAACGATATTCACGGCCAGTACAGATATATATAAAATCAGTTAATGATATTACTAAGAAAAATTGTTATTTGTTTGATGTATCCGATGCAAAATATAGTTATAAAGTTGTAAAGAAAACGCAAAATAATATTTATCGTATCGGGAGAAACTTAGTAAATTGGCAAACCTGGGGATATCTCTTCAAATTCTCCAACATCTTGTCAATACACATTTCGAGGCACGTCTTGGACGCGACAGTGCACGACCCGAGCATCCTGTGCAGTCCTTCTCTCACATCCATTGAATAGTCCTGTTGCCAAATAAAAAAATAAATCTGTTTGGTATTTACTATGGGTTCTCCGCTAGTGCTACTGCATCGCATAGAAAATTGCAGAGCCGATAAATTAACTAGAGAGGACATATAGGCGGGGCAGGCGCGCTACCGTTACAAAGGAAGTTAGAGCAAATGCTCTAACTTGCCCAAAACTTCTTTAGCTACCATCCCAAGTACAATATTCCCATTTTTTTTCTCCATATAAATAAATAAATAAAACTCTGAATTTTGAAAACAGTGACTAAGTAAAAACAAAACCATAAAGCGTTTAATACATTTCTTTACGTACTCAAGTAAATGTTTTGGTGCGTGATGAATATAGTTTTGTGTGCGATAATCACCCGGCGACATTGACTTTCATCTGTTTTCATACTAAACTAAGTTGATGTCCCTTCTATTTATTACTTTCTGTTCTGTGGAAAATTGCACGGTCGAAACAGTAGCTATGCTCTAATCTGGCACTAATGCTAAATGGGTAGGAATGAGTAGGTAGTAGAATGTATGATAAGGTACCTCCAAGGCCCCCAGTATGGTCTCCAGCTGGTCCTCCCTGAGCACGATGTGGTGCGCGATGCGCGTGAGGCTGTCGATGGCGCGCAGGCGCACGTCCTCGATCTCGTCGTTGAACATATCCACGAGGAAGTCGAGCGAGGTGGTCGCGAACACCGTGTTCTCCATCGACAGCCGGCACACCGCGTCCACCGCCGCCGTGCGCACCTCTGTCACCACACAAGGCATTACGTCACCACACTAGCGACTTTTTTTTTGTTGAAATTTACCCCTTTCGGGGAAGGCAAAGGAAACTTAGTCCATACAGGCAATTCAATTGTTTCATTCTTCTTCTGAAGTTATTTACATCGAAATGCATTGGTAAGATGCATTTCGGTGATATGCGGGGACTTCCGGAAGCAATTCCTCAAAATTGGACCTTAATGGGATGCTCTGTAGGAAGTTATATAGTAAAACGATAATTTCCCAGCGAACACCTCAATTCATCTTATTTCACTGTTTCCACACACTATTCATCACTAATGGATCACTATTAGGTATGCAGATTTCACCACGTTTACACAGTATTGACCACGATAAACTAGTTTGTAATACAAAGAAATAAAACTGACGTCCATTTTGCTCAAATGTCCCCAAAAATCTCACACCAACGACACCAAACGAAACGGTCTGCCGGTGAATCGTCCATGGGTGAAAGGTATTGTCGGCGAACAGTCCAATGACGAAACGGTTTTCGGCGAACCGTTGCGAAATCCCGTATAAGCGAACCGATTTAACTCGCTACTACTACTACCTACAGGTTTATACAGGTTTAAATTTAACTAATTAAGTAAAACTAAGTTGAGTGCGGCGGTTTTGTTTTTAAAATCTTTACTTAAAATTAAGTAATCATTAAAACGACTCTGAGTGCAGCCGTTAGACGTTAGCGAGTGACCCACGAGTAGCAGCGTAATCACTGCTAATCTCGCTCTCTATTATGTAATCAATATGTAGGGAGATTATTTCGTCCGTTTTCGGCGGTTAATTCACATAGGTAACGATATTTGAATAAAATGACGGCGGACGGAACAGGAGCCCGGATGGTGAGCGGCACGCACCCATGAGCTCGTCCTCGAGGCCGTGCACGAAGGCGCCGGCCGCGCCGCCGGGCAGCAGCTGCACGGCGCTGCGCTCCACCAGCGCGCCGGGCGCGTCGTCCGCCCAGCGCCGGCCGCTCGCCCACGCGCCGGACCGCACCAACTCCGCGCCGCGCTCGTGGGCCGTGCGCTTTTTCTACACACCACGGACCACCACAATAGTATATTTCATTACGAGTGCGGAAAGCCTGTCATTGCAGAGTTCCGACAAATTGACAGTCGGAACTCTTTGCAATGACGGTTCCGCACGTGTACTGAACAACTATTTTTAATACAGTTGCGAAAAAATGAAACAATTTAATAAAATAATAAAAAAAACAATAAACTCGGCTAACTAAGAACATTTTTGGAAAATGGCACCAACCGTAAAAGAGCAGAGATTTTTTTTTTGTTTTCTTCACCCATTCTGGGTAGGCAAAGGGAACTATGCCCATACAGCCAAGTCTGAATTTTTTTTATTGATATGAAATGAAAATGAAATTTAATGAGATGAAATGAAATGAAACCTAACTCATTGAATCAAATCATTAAATCTAATATTGAAACAAATTAGTAACTTCTTTTTAGAAATATTTGCATGAATCATAAAAACTTCTATGAATTTTTTTTAGTAAAAACTTCGTGATTGGTATTTTTCTTTTTAATAAATATTATTTTGACAGTTGGCTACTTGACAAAAAAAATTTTTTTTGTCCGTCGTGTAGATTAGTAAAAAATATTGGACACGTATTTTTTCTTTTTTTACGTACTCAAAAAATAACAGAGATACATTGAGTTGAAATTTCGCGTGACGTCACAATTCAATGCGGTTTGTATTGCGCTTATAATGAATATTGACGTCACGAGCCCCCCACCCTAAACTTTAATGCGCTTTATCTATGTTCATTTTCATTAAATTGAAAAAGCAAAAAATACGTGTCTATTATTTTTTTATTTTCTAACTGACGGACTAATTAGAATTTTGATATTCAAACCTTGGAGAATACCCAGTTGGGAAAGAGAACGCACGAGTGCGGAAAAAGTGAAGAAAACCCACGAGTATGTAATAGCCCACATCCCGAACGCTATACGTCCCTGCAATACGCCACTTTTTGAGCAAATGTATTAAAAATTGTTTTCATAACGAAGCTCATTATCGCATAATATGGATGGAGGCTAGGATTTCTATCGTGAAAGAAATTTTCCGTCACGGCGTCCTTAGTGGTTATTGGAACGATAAGCTTATATCTCGTAAAACTACGAGGCGCAGAAACTTCGTTCTAACAGTGTTCCCAGACACTTACGTATTTTTTTTTTTCAAATAGACTTCGCACGTAGTGTGCCAGTGTCGTGTTTCAAATTCGTTTTGATACAAATTGAAAAATAATGGTAGAGCATAGAACGAAACCTCAATATACATTAAATAATATCACAAAATGCGAATTTGTATTTTTTGTTTGCTACGCTTTAACGCCTTAACTACTCAACCGATCATGATGAAATTTCGCATACACATTATCAGGGACGCAGGGTACCTTTCGTCCAAAAAAAAAATTCCCGAAGGATAGAAAGTGATTGATAAAATCATCTGTACCTATACACGGTGGACGGTCACCGATATTGGATTTTGGCAGTGAAATCGCGAAAATGCTTACTAACTACTTGATCTATGAGCCTGAAATTCAGCAGGTCGATAGTTTATACCAACACGTCAACTAAGAATGGGACGGAACGGTAAATTAACGCGGGTGAAACTGCAGGGCACAACCAGTATACTGTAAGAACAATTTGACGGTACTTTTGGCGAGAATGTGTGCACACCTTCATGTTGCTCATGAGCTGCTTGTCAAGCGTCTGCAGCAGGAAGCGGTCGGAGACGCCGCGCGTGGTCCCGAGCAGCGTGCACGCGAGCGCGCGCACCTGCATGCACAGGTCGTTCACCGCCGAACAGATGCGTACGAACGCCTCGTCCACTAGCCGCATCGTCGTCTCGCCGTCCTGCAGGGTTATTGTGCTGGAAACGTACAGATCATCTGAAGGTTGGTATATCGGAAACGAAGTCGGAGACGGAGTTTTTCAATTTGTTTTATCGTTTACCCGAAGTCGGAGTCGGAGGTGATGGCAGAAAAGAGATGTGTTATTCAT
Source organism: Zygaena filipendulae (assembly GCA_907165275.2). Taxonomy (NCBI): domain Eukaryota; kingdom Metazoa; phylum Arthropoda; class Insecta; order Lepidoptera; family Zygaenidae; genus Zygaena; species Zygaena filipendulae. The sequence continues at coordinate 11,063,140 of OU015651.1, forward strand.
CACGTATTACGTAACAACAAGTGAAAGAGTAATCAACGACAGAAAGCACGTGGGAAGGGAGGTTCCCCGAGCGACATGCATATTTGCATAAACCTATTCGTACACGTTGACCGCAGTCGCCGTGTGCCGTAATAATATCCAAGTGTTATTATAATAATAATAAAAGTAATACAAAAAAAACTTTTGCTATTTATGTAGCCAATTAGGTTATTGTCCCAGGACAGATTGCTAAGTTGCAGGATTTATAAAAAAAAAAATTAAGTAGGCATTCAATTCTCATTATAATATACTATCAAGCAAAAAAAGTTACTACCTATATTGTGTGCAAACTCACACAGACTGCAATGATTTAAACCAATAAAACACCTTCATTTTTAAGTAAGTATTGTAGTATTATTATACAACAACACTTTCTGGCTGCTGTAGGCAATTTTGTCACTTAGAATAACAAATTACATATCCTCAACAAATTAGTAACTATAATAGTATAATCTCAATTCTAACTATTAAAAACCGGAGGGTGCCGGATTATTGGAATGTTCAGATTACTGGATTATAGTGAAAAAGTAATAGGTAATGAATAAAATAAAGCATTTCATAGAGGGAATAAATGTGTGACCGGAGCGCACAGGTGTAGAGGGGTGAGGGGGCCCTGGGCGAAGGGTGCCGGTTTACTGGACGTGCCGATCTATCGAATTACCGGATTAGTGAGATTATACTGTATTACCAAATGCATTACTGGTTGGCAGCGTAACCTAAACTTACTTTTCAGGGTATTTATTTCCCAAAACCCAAACCAGTTTGAGGGCTACTTCACGTACTATTTCATAATCATCCGATAGAGCTGGACAGACCCTCTCATAGAGGGCAGAACTCAAAGTTTGACCACGGTTGTGAAGAGTCAGTAGTGCTTGGAAGGCTTCAGATCGCACTCTGGCATCCTGAGAAATAATATAAATCATTTTTAACTTACTTTTTCTCAAATTTCACACAAGTGGAATTTTGTTTGTAGTTTATTATTTTAAGTCAGGGGTTAACCATCTATACATATACTTGTACATAGAAATTAACATTGGAGTATCAGTTTTATATAATTTTTTGTAAATGTTTTACCTCAGAATATGAGTAGTCTGCCAGTAGCTTGACCAGTGCATCAGCTTCAGCCATAATCTCCAGAGTTTTGTCAGCCTCGGGACACACTGGGCAAAGCTCACTGATTAATTGCAAACACCGACATTTTACTTGATGGCTAGTGTCTTTTAAATTCTCTTTCGCCACTCCCACAAGTCGATTCATGAGAATTTTGTCATCATTTAGCTTACTTCCAAGTTTAAGTAATGTTGCTAAGCCCTGTGCTAATACCTAAAAAAAAAATAAACAACAAATAAAGGACCATGCATCATTATAGGCCCACTTTTACCTACATTGTCCAATGTTTTTTACCAATATTATTTATTTTTTATTTTTTTCTTTTAATTTTTAATGTTTTTTTATGTGCATTAGGTGTTCTCTGCTACTTTGCCCTGTAAATTTTGCAATTCCCTTAGGGACTTCTCTTTTCAGGATTGTAAGTATTCAATGTCTTCATATAAAAAATATTTGAAATCCTCTAAGCTGGGGTTATGTTTTTTCAATAAATGAACTTTTTTCCTCCTATATCATAAATCTGACACATATGTTTATTCATCCAGGGGTAGTTTTTGCATACATTATTCAATTAATATATTAGTGATAGTTGGAGGTCCAGGCAGTGACACAAAGTCACAGGAAACAGCTGCCTACATTAATATTAAAGACTAGTTGTGCCCCGCGGTTTCACCCGCGTTAATTCCAGAGTTCCTGCGGGAATTCCGGGATAAAAAGTACCCTATGTGTTAATCTGAGGTATAAGCTAGATTATTGTAAAGTTTCATTTAAATCAATCCAGTAGTTTTTGGGTGAACAGTAACAATACATCCATCCAGCCATACATACTTAAAACTTTTACACAATTATATACTCAACGAGTCTCTATGTAATGACCATCAAGGTATATAACAAACTACCGCAAATATTAAAAGATGAAAAAAATGATAAAACTTTCCTGAAAAAATTAAAAGACTTGTTACTAAGTCATACTATGACATAAAAGAATATTTTGGAGATACTTTGAATACTATAGATATAAATAATACATAATGATCTCACATCATAAATATATTGAACAAATTATTTATAAGTAATATCTACGGAGGAACAAGAAATAAATAGAATATTATTATAAAAAGATACAGTATAAACTTTATACTTCAATTCTATCTTAAAATTGATAAATGTTACTCATAAAAATAAATAGCTACTCAAACTACCAACTACTTAAACAAGTACTTAATTAAAGTACCTAACCGCCGCACTCAGAGTCGACTTTAATGATTACTTAGTTAAGTATAGATTTTTAAAACAAAACTGCCGCAATCAGACAAGTTTAATAAATTTATGTTAATTGGCATTAAACTAATTAAGTTACATCTCATTAAATGCCAATTAACATTAATTTACTGATCGTCTCTGATTGCGGCAGTTTTGTTTTAAAAATCTATACTTAACTAAGTAATCATTAAAGTCGACTCTGAGTGCGGCGGTATGTGATACATCTTGCTCTCTCTGAATTTGAATTGTTTTGTGCTGTGCCCTATAAACAGGGTCCATAAAGGACTATTTACTAACTATCTCAACATTTTATGTTACTTAATGGATGTGCAATAAATATATAAACTTCCGCGTTTATAATATTAGTGGGATAAATGAAAAAGTTTTTTTTTTTTATTTACTGTTCCTTTTGCGTCCTCCTCCTCCTCCTTGCCTACTTCTTTTAAAGCAAATAAATATTTAGTTTTTCTCGAAGGTAATAATTTCTTTATGAAATCTTGAAGAAGTGGTGACATTGTATTTTTTATCTTATTTATACTTATAATAAAACTGTAGAGAGGTCAATTCTGTACATTGACTATATATTTAAAATTAATATTGGAGGATGAATGGTGATCGATACTGATGCCAAAAATGCAATTAGTAAAATTTTTGTCTGTCTTTATGTGCACTCATGCGTCAAAAACTACTGAAGGGATTTTAAGCAAACTTTGTACGATTGTAGTCCATACTCCTGGGCAGGTTATAGGCTATATAAAATAACGCTAAGACACATAGGAGCTGAGCAGTGACGATAAGTTTGAAGCAAGTCGGATGAAAATGCGCTTTCGAGCTCTTATCATCACATACGTTTACTCAATCACACAAAAACGGCTAAACAGATTTGGATGAAATTTAGCATGCACGTTGTCAGGGTTATAGAGAAAGACATAGGGTACGTTTTATCCCGAAATTGCCGCGGGAACCCCGAAATTACCGCAGGTGAAACCGCAGGGCAGAGCTAGTATTATAAATAAAGTTATTCAATTACTGTACTTTGTGTATATATTTAAAAAAATCTAATAAAAGTATATTTTAAATACATCTGGAATACTAGCTGTGTCCCATGGTTTCACCCCTGATTTACCACTAGTGTGGTGATGATGTCACCACAGTATTAGATAGATATATATATTTTTTTACTACTAAACAAATTATAAAAATATTTTTGTTAGAAAGCTAAAGTATCCCTAAGAAATAAAGGATAATTTTTATCTCTCTAATACATCACCAAGAGGTGTACTGGTCTGCTTGATTTTATATATCAAGAACCACAAAACAATTTAAAAAACTGAACAGTTTAATATATCTATATAATACTCTTATTTATTTATTGGCACACCAACAGCATAGCATATACAGTATTAAATTATAGAAATTACATTATATATTTATTATCTTATTAGGAGCATTCTTGAATATAACTCAGTAATCTGGTCTCCCAACTATAATGTCCACATAGCTAGTATTGACAGGGTTCAGAAATGCTTTTTGCATATATATATTTTGTTTTAAATTTAACTTCAATCGTACATTAACTCATATGGATCTAGACTGTCAAAGTTTCATATTAACACACTTGAGCATTGTCACAAAAAATCTCTTCCCTATTCCTATGTTACCTATGAAAACTATTGTGTTCATTAATATACCTTGTGAGATGTCTCGTTTTTAATCAACTGTATAGTCTCATCTATGAGATTATTAAGATTAGCTCCGGGACATTCCAAACCTATGTCACAGAACAGCCAAAGTATTTTTACTCTAACAACGGCTTCCTCCTCAGACTGGAAGTGCTCTGAAAGTTTCTTGATAGCTTCCTCTACATCAGACTCCTGGAACTGCAGGCAATCGGATATTCGAAGCAACAGTTGCAGTGCCTCATCACTAGACTTGCACTTCTCCAAAAGGCCCACAAATGCTGCCGCTGAACTACCTATTAGAGGCTTTTTCGTCAAGAGTAATTTTTTCGGCTGTGGACCATCCTGAAATATTTTACTGAGTTAGGTTTGTTTCGAGAAAGACAGGAAGCTGTTGTTGTATCTATTTGTTTTTTGAAAGGCTAAGAATAAGTTTTCACCTGAAAAGATTTATTATATTCGGCTAAAGCTCTTTTTTTTAAGACAGCAGCCATCAAGTAAGGAATAAGGATTTAAAAAATTAAAGTCCGATTTCCGAATTATTTCGTAAAATAACCTAAACCATGCCTAACCACACAAAATACAAACTACACTCACAGACGTAGATGGCTCACAGACGAATAAGAGAACATACTTATCAACGTAGTGATTACCTTCTCTCTGATCTAAACCACAAATTAACTAAGTGCTCTCCACATTCGCGCGCGGTTCGCGCTATAAGTGTGGTATCATGATGCGGGTGTTTCGCGGCTTCGCGCGCGTGAATGTGGAGCGCGCTTAAAGATCTAAACTGAGATCTAAATAGGGATGGAAAAAAGAATCGATTAAAAATAGTTTTTTTAAATCGATTAATAAATGATTTTTTTTATGAATAATCGTTTAATAATCGATCTTTTTTATAATCGTTCAATCGATTTTTATCCTGGAATTCCCATGGGAAGTCCGAAATTAACGCGGGAGAATTTGCATTAAATTTGCATAGATAATTTTTCTTTATTAGGGTCTCAGAAAACAATTTTGGGTGTTTTTATCCCAGAATTCCTGTGGGGTCTCCGAAATTAACGCGGGTGAAACCACAGGGAACAGCTAGTACCTATAATAATAAATTATTTTAGTTACAAACTGTCTTCTTCTACTACAGCTTGAACTTTTCGGAATATTCCAGATAATTTTCAAACATTTCAGAATATTTTTGATTAGCGGTATAGACGAACAAAACACTGCACTGAATTTTAAAACTAAGATTATTAATAATATTCCCGACACTTGGAAAAATCATGCCTAAAGCGTGTGGCGCTAGGGGTAAATTTAGGCAACAAAAACGTGGAGGTTGAACGGTTAAAATTCGATTTTTATGTACAATGTCCATCACTCAGTGTTTTTTTTACTTTAAAACCCCGTTATTTGTAAACCGATTTGGAAATTCTTTTTTTATTGGAAAGGGTATACTTCGCAAGAACCCTGAAAACGACCTATTTATAATCAGGTTAGGATTTAATGATCAGGATAATTTTATATTTTAGTCGATTGAAGCTTTTAAAAAGTTTGTATTCATATTTAAAATTTTATTTGATTTCTATTTTCATAAATTGTTAAAATTATTCTCAGAGTTTTATTACTAAATGCATGCTGATTTTCATTATAAAAAAATATATTTTTTATTAAAAATCGATTTTTTTCCTCATTTAAATAGATTATTCAAAAATCAATTATTTTTCTCTCAATGTAACATCCCTAATCTAAACCACAACCTTTTGAAGTTTACCCGGCCCCACAAATTAACTAGACATGGTTGGGGAAAGCAGAGGAAACTTAGGTATATTTCTTTTTCTGAAGTTATTTACACTGAGCAAATAATCACTATGGTTATTTACATCGAAATGCATTGTTGAGATGCATTTCGATGCTTTACCGGAACTTTTGGCAGCAAATCTTCGCAGTTGAACCCAGAGAGAAGGTAATGTTGAACCTTAATAGGACGCTCTGTGGGAAGTTGTATAGAAAAACGAAAATTTGGTGAAGTTTACCATTTCGAGGAAGGCAAAAGAAACTTTGTTCATAAAGCCAAATTAATAGTTTCTTTCTTTTTCTGTTATTACATCAAAATGCATTGGTAAGATACATTTCGATGCTTTTCCTCTTTTGAAGTTATCTCAAAAAACTTAAATAAACGCTAAGTATAATTAATTTACTATTAGCATTATTTTAAAGTATTGAATTCGAATCATAGTACAAGCTCTGCTTCGTTTAGCACCAGGTAGTTTGATAATATTTGCATTATTATTATTATCATTCTATGTTAAATTAATTGAACTTTGAACAGTTACTTTTACAAACCGTATAAACACAAAATGTAGTGATTTAATTTGGCCAATGTATGTTTTAGCAATTAAAATTATTATAGCGAAACAAGATGAGTAGGTAACAGTAAAACGTAATGGTTGTGAATACTCTTTGGGTAACAGCTGATAAGCCAACATTTGCCAAAAAGTGTCAATCCCAAACGTAAACAGCTGAAGGACTTTTGGCGGGATTTGAGCAGAAGTTGACGTTAGTTCTATTTCTGTGTTTTACAAATTAGTTTATCGTGATTAATATTGTGTGATTGTAGATGTTGCATAGTAGTGATCTATTAGTGATTAAGAGTGTGCGGAGACTATTGTCGCACAATTAATATAGAATAGGGCAATCGTCGGGATCCTTGTCGTTTTATTATATAACTTCCCACAGAGCGTCCCATCAAGGTTCAACTGTGAGGAGTTGCTTCAAAAGGTTACGGCAAAGCATAGAAATGCATCTCGCCAATGCATTTTCGATGTACATAAATTAAATAAATTCAGATAAAGAAAAAATCATCTTAAGTATGGACTAAGTTTCCTTTGGTTTCCTTGAAGGAGGGTAAAACTTTATCAAAAAAAAAGGACTTTTAGCGGCATTTGAGCAAAATGGATGTCTACTGTCAGCTATTTGTATGTATTACTTATGAAGAGAAAAACGAAAATTAAAGAAGTGAAAGAAGAAAATAAAAGAAGATAAAACGAAAAAAGAAAGGCTTAGGCCTTATTGTATTTTATTTATTGTCAAATAATACACATCAGAATTGGCAGTATAGGCCCTGTACTCTTAGCCTTTCCTATATAGGATAATTATTAACCTACTACTATAGTATTATATTATCTGTGCTACTAATATTATAAAATGTGAAAGTGTGGATGTTTGGATGTCTAGATGTTTGGATGTTTGTTACTCAATCACGCAAAAACGGCTGAACGGATTTGGATGAAATTTGGCATGCACGTTGTCGGGGGTACAGAGAAGGATATAGGGTACTTTTTATCTCGGAAGTCCCACGGGAACTTCGAAATTACCGCGGGTGAAACCGTGGGGCACAGCTAGTTATTAATAAATGAAAAAAAAAAAACTGTGGTGTGTTTATTTATTTATTTATTTTTCGGGAAACAAACGGTACAACATAAAATACAAATTAAAAATAACATACAACATATTCTACTGAGGGTGTGTTGTGTCAAATACGTGCACAGACGATTATGAGAACATACTGAATACGTGTCAAATCCAAATGTCAATCATCACAAGTGACAAGTCAATGCGGATAGTCTTTAGACCTCTTCTGAGCTTTACGTAGATGGAGAATGAATAGATGAGGCGATTTCCTTCTCTTTCTAATAGTAAGCGAGACAGTGTTATGGCTAAGTTCTTAAGAGTGAAAGAGATTTCCAATTATCTTTTGTCCTTATCTAGCGTATAGGTTTTTTTTGTTGGGCAAAGTCGTAGACGGAGAATGAACTAGACGAGGCATTCGCGTATAGCGTAAGAGAAAGTGATATTCTTCCTATGCACACATGTAAACTACCAGTATTGCCACTAAATAACTTATTCCCAATTTCCAAGGAGTTTTAGCTTGTTTGGTGATGAAAAAGCTATAGGAAGTAAAATGTAGTTTTATAGGATAGGTTGTTTTGTTTATAAACTATAAATTATCGATCCCTGATGGTGTCGAGGGGATTTATAATATACTAGCTGACCCGCGCGGTTTCACCCGTGGTAATTTAGGAGTTCCCGCGGGAATTCCAGGATAAAATATAGTTACAAACCTTCCTCATGAATCTATCTATTGGTGAAAACCGTATCAAAATCCGTTGGGTAGTTTTAAGATTTAAGCATACATAGGGATATAGGGACAGAGAAAGCGACTTTATTTTATACTATGTAGTAAAGCGGGGCAAGTGAAATGAATACTATGTAGGTGCAAATAACGTTTTATTGAAACTTAAGTTCCTTAGCGCACAGTACGGATGAGCAAACCAGCTTATTTCTCGTCAGGGCATCATAAAAGTTGCGCGCTTGGCTTATGGTTTTTGAAACGATTATTATTATTGCTTGCTTATTGGTTCGCGCCAGCTGAACTCATTGTAATTAAGTTTAGTTTTTCGAAAGAAACTGCTTGGGAAATGCTTGAAACGAATCCTTGAATAGCTATTTGGTTTCCAATTTACACGACCAGTGCTTGCTATCCAGTTAATAAGAGTAACCAATTTAAAAGGAAATCTGAAAAAGAAAAAAAAATATAGAATACACACTGTATTAACATGAAAAATTAAAAAAATATAATATGACGTGGACAATGTATTTATCAGGCCCAATATTCTAAAATTTCCAAATCGAATCTAAAATTGTTTATTTCATACACTAATACAGTCAAGAGCATGCAAGATTTTCAGCCAGTCTTACACGCGAAGGGTACAGTACACGTGATTCTGTTGACGGTAAAATTGAACTTATTCGATTCGATACCGAAGTTTTAAAATACAGCGTCTGAGACATAGTTGACTAGAATCTTTCAGTATTTTATCCCACGTTAAAAAAAAAAACAAATGATGGAAACGATTGGCACTTGGCATGAAACTTGGTCGAGATAAAAAAAAAATCCAGTCTATTTTAAAGATATATGTATGGCCTACTTAAATAAAGCAAGAAAAAGAAAAAAATATATGCATAAATTAATTAAATAGAGCGTTTCAAAGTTCCTACTTTTGACTTTACCACAGAAACGCGGAATGACGTCAGTAGTTCAAAATTACGCCTTATTAACCTGTGGTAGAAATGTCACTGTCGGGTCATGTGACACTGACAGACAGATAACTTCAATATCCAAAAGCGAAATTAAGGTTGAACTGGGTCGAGTTCAGAAAATGAAAAATATGCGTTGACTGTGTGCACTTAGTTTCTTTTGCCTTCTCTGAAAGAGGTAAATGTTTCCTAAAAAAATTAAAAGTGACGTAATCTGTTAAGCGTGGCTGTGATTGGTGTTTCGTTGCAACGTTCCGTTTCACAAAATTAAAAGTTGAATATTTTGGAAACTATTAAAATTTTTTTAGTAAATCTTTCACGATAACGCTTTTCTAAGGCTCTATTTTTGACATATTGACACAATTTCTTATAATAAATTTCATGCAAGTACCCTATTTTGTTACACCTCATAGGTACCTACTAATATTATAAAAAATTGGGAAACTAATCTGGGTAAGCTAGCAACCTTTGTCGTAGTATAACCCGACATATTACGGAAGGCATAGTAACGACGTGGTAAGGACATAGTCGCCATTATGGAATAAGGACTACGTAATTTGGCAAGATTATAAATTAAAATAAGAAGGCAAATTAATGTTGATTTTATTGTTATATTTCTACGATTTATACTACAAAGCTGTTATTATGAATATATTTGCTATTATGCACAAACAAAACACATTTACATGAAAGTAAATCATTACATACCGATGAAATGTTACATTCTCCGTTTTCCTTTCATTACGGCTCTTACAGCCTAAAATACAACATATCACTATGTCCACAACAAAAACAAACACTTTAAACACGATATGAAAGTCTATTTAGCTTTCAATAATTGAAAAAAACAACGTTTTTTATCAAAATAAACAAAGAGCACTTTGCTTTGTTGGGCAAACTATAACTTTGCCCAACAAAAAAAACCTATACGCTAGATAAGGACAAAAGATAATTGGAAATCTCTTTCACTCTTAAGAACTTAGCCATAACACTGTCTCGCTTACTATTAGAAAGAGAAGGAAATCGCCTCATCTATTCATTCTCCATCTACGGGCAAAGTTATAGTTTGCCCAACAAAGCAAAGTGCTCTTTGTTTATTTTGATAAAAAACGTTGTTTTTTTCAATTATTGAAAGCTAAATAGACTTTCATATCGTGTTTAAAGTGTTTGTTTTTGTTGTGGACATAGTGATATGTTGTATTTTAGGCTGTAAGAGCCGTAATGAAAGGAAAACGGAGAATGTAACATTTCATCGGTATGTAATGATTTACTTTCATGTAAATGTGTTTTGTTTGTGCATAATAGCAAATATATTCATAATAACAGCTTTGTAGTATAAATCGTAGAAATATAACAATAAAATCAACATTAATTTGCCTTCTTATTTTAATTTATAATCTTGCCAAATTACGTAGTCCTTATTCCATAATGGCGACTATGTCCTTACCACGTCGTTACTATGCCTTCCGTAATATGTCGGGTTATACTACGACAAAGGTTGCTAGCTTACCCAGATTAGTTTCCCAATTTTTTATAATATTAGTAGGTACCTATGAGGTGTAACAAAATAGGGTACTTGCATGAAATTTATTATAAGAAATTGTGTCAATATGTCAAAAATAGAGCCTTAGAAAAGCGTTATCGTGAAAGATTTACTAAAAAAATTTTAATAGTTTCCAAAATATTCAACTTTTAATTTTGTGAAACGGAACGTTGCAACGAAACACCAATCACAGCCACGCTTAACAGATTACGTCACTTTTAATTTTTTTAGGAAACATTTACCTCTTTCAGAGAAGGCAAAAGAAACTAAGTGCACACAGTCAACGCATATTTTTCATTTTCTGAACTCGACCCAGTTCAACCTTAATTTCGCTTTTGGATATTGAAGTTATCTGTCTGTCAGTGTCACATGACCCGACAGTGACATTTCTACCACAGGTTAATAAGGCGTAATTTTGAACTACTGACGTCATTCCGCGTTTCTGTGGTAAAGTCAAAAGTAGGAACTTTGAAACGCTCTATTTAATTAATTTATGCATATATTTTTTTCTTTTTCTTGCTTTATTTAAGTAGGCCATACATATATCTTTAAAATAGACTGGATTTTTTTTTTATCTCGACCAAGTTTCATGCCAAGTGCCAATCGTTTCCATCATTTGTTTTTTTTTTTAACGTGGGATAAAATACTGAAAGATTCTAGTCAACTATGTCTCAGACGCTGTATTTTAAAACTTCGGTATCGAATCGAATAAGTTCAATTTTACCGTCAACAGAATCACGTGTACTGTACCCTTCGCGTGTAAGACTGGCTGAAAATCTTGCATGCTCTTGACTGTATTAGTGTATGAAATAAACAATTTTAGATTCGATTTGGAAATTTTAGAATATTGGGCCTGATAAATACATTGTCCACGTCATATTATATTTTTTTAATTTTTCATGTTAATACAGTGTGTATTCTATATTTTTTTTTCTTTTTCAGATTTCCTTTTAAATTGGTTACTCTTATTAACTGGATAGCAAGCACTGGTCGTGTAAATTGGAAACCAAATAGCTATTCAAGGATTCGTTTCAAGCATTTCCCAAGCAGTTTCTTTCGAAAAACTAAACTTAATTACAATGAGTTCAGCTGGCGCGAACCAATAAGCAAGCAATAATAATAATCGTTTCAAAAACCATAAGCCAAGCGCGCAACTTTTATGATGCCCTGACGAGAAATAAGCTGGTTTGCTCATCCGTACTGTGCGCTAAGGAACTTAAGTTTCAATAAAACGTTATTTGCACCTACATAGTATTCATTTCACTTGCCCCGCTTTACTACATAGTATAAAATAAAGTCGCTTTCTCTGTCCCTATATCCCTATGTATGCTTAAATCTTAAAACTACCCAACGGATTTTGATACGGTTTTCACCAATAGATAGATTCATGAGGAAGGTTTGTAACTATATTTTATCCTGGAATTCCCGCGGGAACTCCTAAATTACCACGGGTGAAACCGCGCGGGTCAGCTAGTATATTATAAATCCCCTCGACACCATCAGGGATCGATAATTTATAGTTTATAAACAAAACAACCTATCCTATAAAACTACATTTTACTTCCTATAGCTTTTTCATCACCAAACAAGCTAAAACTCCTTGGAAATTGGGAATAAGTTATTTAGTGGCAATACTGGTAGTTTACATGTGTGCATAGGAAGAATATCACTTTCTCTTACGCTATACGCGAATGCCTCGTCTAGTTCATTCTCCGTCTACGGAGCTTTAGACATATGTCTAGATATGATATTTTGTGAAACTCACTAGCTCAAAGAGTTAGTTAAAATTGCTTTCATTTGTCATGTATTTGATGATAGAAATGAATAAAAGCTAGAATTAGTGCATAAACTGTTCATAACAAAAGTAAATAAAGAATATTGGTGGAAAGATAAGGAAACTACTAGTTTGTCAGTGTCCAAAATCACGTAAGCATTTTAGCACATGTAATGCCTGTGGTAAATGGGTAACATTTACGTTGCGGTGGTTAATATTTTGAAATTTTCAATGAGAATCAAGGCCAAATAATATGCTCACTCGATTGTACTAGAATGAGTGGTTTCGGTATACGAAAAAATGCACTTCATGTGGGCATCGTGTAAATCTATTAACTAGAATTATAATAATATAATGGTGATGTTATTATGATCCAACAGGACATGGAGGTGTATAGATAATGTCATGTGACCATAAGTCTGAAGGCCTAACACAGGGTCAATTGTTAGAAAAGAGCTGCTTTGATGAGGGTGGCATGGCGGTGCAGGTGCCAGCCTCTGAGCTGCGTCACTGGAGGGAGTTTGTGTGTGGCGGTGGAGCAGCGTTCTGCAATATACTGATATCTTATCCTCTCAATAAGCTCATATTTAGACAGGTACACTATTTTTACTTCTTAGTTTTATGTATTCCTAAAGATTGGAATCAAATTTGGAACTAAACTAGAGTAACTAGGCTTTAAACCTATAACATGAAACATTCATCATTAGTCATCATTTATTATGATATTAAATTTATTATCAACTAGCTGTGCCCTGTGGTTCACCTGCGGTAATTTCGGAGTTCCCGTGGGAATTCCGGGATAAAAATTACCCTATGTGTTAATTTGATGTATAAGCTATATTATTGTAAAGTTTCATTTGAGTCCATTCAGTAGTTTTTGTGTGAAAGAGTAACAATCATCCATCCATCCATCCATACATACTTACAAACTTTCACGTTTATAATATTAGTAGGACTATCAGGAGTGATATTGCAGTATCTATTTTGTAAGTTTGGATGTAGAGAATAATCTCTGGAAGTACTGTACCAGTTCTTAAAATTCATTTACTGGTAGGAATCGTGAGACAAATAGAGTTGAAATGACTGCAACTACCACAACTATTAAAATATAAAATGGGTGTTCATTCAAAAGAAGAAAAAACATACAAATTTACACTAAATATCTTTATTTCTTCATTTCTAGTGCTTACTGTAAAGGCATTAGGAAACTTAAGATCTAAGATTCTGGATGTTGCTTTAAATCCAACTACACATTCAATCTGTGGTAAAAAATTTGCATTAAAAGTATTCACATACTATAATTTTTACATAGTATAAAATGAAGTTGCTTCTGCTATCTGTTTGCGATAAACTCAAAAACTACTGAATAGATTTTCACCAATGGATAGAGATGGATAGAGGTTTATATCTACCATTTATCCTATAATTCCCCTGGGAACTCCAAGATAGCCACGATTAAAACTGTGGGGAACAGCTGGTTAATTATAAAATGATAATTAATAGTTTATGTAATGACATTGTTGTATTAGGATATAACATAAACAATGATGGAACAAAACTTAATGTAACAGTGACATTTTCTGGTAGTCAACCTGTAATAGTTAAATGCAAACATTAGGTGACTAAGCAATTTTTAGTAGTATTATTAGTAGTATAGCAATTATTATATTGTAATTTCAGATGATGCATGGTGTAGAGGCTACATTTGCATTTAATCAATTACAAAAAGAAGGATTAGGATATTTGTACAGAGGCATGCTCCCACCATTAATGCAGAGATCATTTTCCATGTCTCTAATGTTCGGTGTGTATGATGAATGTTTGCAGCCACTTCTTAGGCAAAAGGTCAATCCATATGTTGCTAAGACTACAGCTGGGATAGTTGCGGGGTGCTTTGAAGCCACCCTAATGCCATTTGAGAGAATTCAAACACTGTTGATCCATCCTAAGTATCACAATGAATTCAGAAACACTGCCCATGCTGCCAGCCATATATTAGGACATTGTGGCATCAAAGAGTTTTATAGAGGACTGTTCCCAATATTACTGAGAAATGGTCCATCCAATGCTATGTTTTTCATTATGCGTGATGAAATACAAGCAGCACTACCAAAACAACAGAAATGGGTTTACCAAACCTTACAGAACTTCTTGGCTGGAGCATCTATAGGTGCTTTCCTTAGCACTTTGTTCTATCCATTGAATGTGATTAAAATTGCAATGCAGTGTGAACTAGGAGGTCCCCACAGAACAATTTCATATGAGTTTCGATACATTTTACTAAAACGTGGTTCAAAATTTAGTAATTTCTATCATGGTGCATTGTTGAATATATCTCGTGCATTTCTTAGTTGGGGCATAATCAATGCTTCTTATGAAATATTAAGAAAAGTTCTCTATCCCTAGTCAAAATAATGGTGAATAAAGTTTATCGACTTTTGTGCAAGATATTTATTGTTGGTGAATCTGGATGTGTCAACAAGTTTTTTATTATAATTATTGTTAGTATTATGCTGCTGTTTATTTTAAGTAGGCAATCGTTTTTGTATAAATAAAAGCATTTGTATTAGGTATTACATACAAATATCAATATTTTATGCATTATTTAATTCAATGGAATATTTATATTGTTTCTAATTGTTTTAAAATATTAACTATTATTTTTTTATTATGCTGCTAAGCTAGATAAACCCAACACATTTTTCTTTTGCGTCCAATCTGTGTACCTGACTTATATCAACATAATCTTATTGTATAACATGCACCAGAAACGTTGATGGAAATCTATATTCAAGGATATCACATCATTCCCGACCAAACTCCGCAACTCGCTCGCTTAGTACCTACCACATTCCGTGGCATGCGGACGGATGGGATAAATGTGTACCTAGGGTACCTACTTGAATAAATTCATAAATATTAAATTGTATATAGCAAATATACTTCGTATGAATTGTGATATTGCAGTGAAAGTGATTATTTTTTCACATTACCTTTGCAGGTTGCTATGATACTGGTTGACTCTATACTCAGTGGTGTAGCGTCGCGTGGGTAAAACATTTTCATACCTATAGGCTCAAACGAAATAATGAGCCTATAGGTAATAACTTTCTTCCACACATCCGATTTAAATGAAACAAACTACAAAGCCTTAAGTTGCTCCAGGCTAAGCTTAATCTACCTGTGAAAACCGCATGACAATCCGTTCAGCAGGTTCCGAGTGAACGGACAGACATAGAAAAAAGGATTTTAAAAACTTTGAGATTGGTTGCTCTTTTATCCCCTCTCTCAATTTTTGGTAAAAATATTCAGTGTACAGAATCGTGGATTCTACTCTTTTTAACCGACTCCAAAAAGGAGGAGGTTCTGTGTTCGGCTGTATGATTATGCTGACCAGCCGGGCTAAGATGCGCAACACGATAAAATTTTATCGAGCCATTTTATCGATTCTCGTCGACATATTGTATGGCTTTGTCGACGAGAAACGATAAAATGGCTCGATAAAATTTTATCGTGTTGCGCATCTTAGCCCGGCTGGGCCGGCAGTCTCGACAATGTTTTGAGAACGTTATCTTATCGATCGTTAGCTAGGGGGACCCAAAAATCATGACGATCAACATCACAGTAACCAACATTACGTGAATAGCAAGTTTCGAGTCGAGGCTTGCATTTAATGTAATATTGGTTACTGTAATGATCATTGATCATTATAATTTTTGGGTCCCTAGTTAACGATCGATACGATAACGTTGTCAAAACGTCGAGACTGCCGGCCCTGGGACAAAGCGTTCCATACAAATATTCAAATACTTTTCAAGTAGTTTCCACTTTTCACATCGTGCGTGTGTATGTAGACTGTAGATATACACAGATATACACAGATAATATAATACTCAGTACTATTTGAAGTGCTCGATTGTGCGAAACATTCAACGAATGCCGCTTAGTGCTGTAATTGGACAACGGGGTTTGTGCGCGCCCAACGGGTCGCAGGCGATCCGCGATCATAAACGATGATCGGCGAGTACAGCCGAGTATGCCCTCTACACTATCGTGCTCGCGTATTACCTACTCTGCGTTTTCACACTATCCGATCCGATATCGGTCTCGGACGCCGACACGATATCGGGGCAAGCAAAATGTATGAAATATGTACCTGTCTTACATATTGTCCGGCCCGATATCGGATATCGGAGCCGACACCGATACGCTGGCGGCACCATCGGACGCCCGTGAGCCGTCGGACGATAATGTTTGTATGTGTGTGTGTGCTATTTTCACATATTTCCGACAAAATCGTTCCGATACGGCCATTTGCTCCATAGCTTAGTGCGGGCAGGTCATCATGGCAGACTATAATAGAAAACTTTATTTGCTGTATCTGACAACCAAACTAGTAAAGAAGCTCAAAATGGCCGCCGCGCATCAGGCTCTACGCACACAGAGACAATTTAGATACACGTACAGCACACATACAAACATTATCGTCCGACGGCTCACGGGCGTCCGATGGTGCCGCCAGCGTATCGGTGTCGGCTCCGATATCCGATATCGGGCCGGACAATATGAAAGACAGGTACATATTTCATACATTTTGCTTGCCCCGATATCGTGTACGACACCGATATCGGATCGGATAGTGTGAAAACGCTCTTAAGGTAGTGGGGCCATAAGAGCGTTTTCACACTATCCGATCCGATATCGGTGTCGGACGCCGACACGATGTCGGGGCAAGCAAAATGTATGAAATATGTACCTGTCTTTCATATTGTCCGGCCCGATATCGGATATCGGAGCCGACACCGATACGCTGGCGGCACCATCGGACGCCCGTGAGCCGTCGGACGATAATGTTTGTATGTGTGCTGTACGTGTATCTAAATTGTCTCTGTGTGCGTAGAGCCTGATGCGCGGCGGCCATTTTGAGCTTCTTTACTAGTTTGGTTGTCAGATACAGCAAATAAAGTTTTCTATTATAGTCTGCCATGATGACCTGCCCGCACTAAGCTATGGAGCAAATGGCCGTATCGGAACGATATTGTCGGAAATATGTGAAAATAGCACATGGTGTCGGCTATCGGATGTCGGCTATCGTCGTCCGACACCGATATCGGATCGGATGATGTGAAAACGCTCTAACGCTACGAAAAGTAATTATTCGTCTGAGAGCCGAGAACACTGATAAGTTGATAACCGTGCAATTGCAAATGTAATTTAAAAGAATTATAATTTAATTGGAAAATCATAAGTGCGTTTGATTGGTAAATTGCATGTAAATTCCAATTTGATGTCATGAGTAGGTGGACACAGTACTATAGGTACCAACTTTTTTTTTCTAAATAAACGTTTGTAACAAAGCAATCTTACGCTCAATAAATAAATAATAAATCAATATAAATTTAATCAATGCCGTTATCATTATTGCTTTGTACGAGTGCCTAATTTGTAGTTCAACAAAGGCGAAAATTACCTAAGTTGGATCAACCCAGCGAATAAGTATAACATTTTTAGATTGACGTCCTAGTTGCTCATTATTGATTTACTGATGATGTAATAAATGATATGCTATCGCCGGCGAAATACGCTCAATGAAATTTTTCAGTTTCTTACTTTTAATAATACTGAATTTATTAATTAATACTGGTGAGTCATAATGTTTTTATAATGTCATAAAAAATAGGTAGGTATAGAAAAAAATGGGTAAGTAGGTAGGTAGGCTGAGGCTCTTAGCTGTTGTTAAAAAAATTATAACCGACTTTCAAAAACACAAAACTAAAAAGCTAAAAATAACAAAATACCGATTTAATTCAAAAGACAAAAATACACGTAATACTATTAATGGTTTGTGCTACCACTGATCGTTTGAACTCGGTGCCAAGCCCGATTTTGTCTGCCCACTTGGGTTGTTCTGCTCACGACGAGCTCGTGGCGGAAGTCGACTTATCTCATATACCCACTCCATATTTGGCTTGTCACCGACTTCAAACCGATCAGTGGTAGCACAAATCAATAATAGTATTACGTGTATTTTTTTCTGTTGAATTAAATCGGTATTTTGTTATTTTTAGCTTTTTAGTTTTGTGTTTTTGGAAGTCGGTTTTAATTTTTTTGTTAAAAATTTGTTTATTTCTTGCTTTTTAACCGACTTCCAAAAAGGAGGAGGTTCTATGTTCGATTGTATGTAGGTATGTTTTTTTTTTAGTGAGTCGGTTTGTAATTTATCTAAGTTACAACAGCTAAGTGTCAACTGCTCATGACCTTTTACAAAATATTGCTTTTCCCGATGCAGGGACGTAAATTGAGTTCTCCTGGTACATCACCATCAGTTCCACTTCGCCATATACATTGTGACGAGCATAAATTGTTTAGGAACCATATTAAAGTTAACGAATAGGAACCTAAAATACCTATTATTGTGTAGTTCCGATAACCATCTGTGGTCTTCATCGTCAGTTTCACTTCTTCAAATTTGGCTTTCCAAAAGAAAATACACGACTTACTATAGAAAATACAAAACTCGTTATAGGTGTGCCCATAATTTTTGAAGAGTTCCCTCGATTTCTCCAAGATCCCATCATCAGATCTCGACTTGGTGACAATGAAACTAACTTGGGAGTATACCGTTTCAAACAAAAAATCAATTTTCCAAATCGGTCCAATCGAAACCCGTGAAATACGTATTATTGATGAGTAGTTCCGGTGACCATCTGTGGTCTTCATCATCAGTTCCACTTCTTCAAATTTTGCTTTCCTAAAGCAAATGAACGATTAACTACCCAAATCGCTATAGGTGTGCTTATAATTTTTGAAGAGTTCCCTCGATTTCTCCAAGATCCCATCATCCGATTCCGATTTTATGGCAATGGGACATAATTGGGAGTATACCCTTTCAAACAAAAAAAGAACTTTTCAAATCGGTCCAGCTGTCTTCGAGTAATCGGTGAACATACATAAAAAAAAACATACATACAATCGAACATAGAACCTCCTCCTTTTTGGAAGTCGGTTAAAAAAGGCCAAACCACTGAGCAAATAATCACTACGGAGTACGGGTCAAAAAAACAGTCAAACAACAAATTCTTAATAATTACCTACCTATTCTGTATTATACCTACCAGTACATAATATAATACTTCAATGATACCTACGATGTTCCCCGCGGTTTCACCCGCGTTAGTTTCTGAGATCCCGCGGGTATTCCGAGATAAAAGTATTTACTAGTTACTAACCTGTATTTTTTTCTGTACCTACTACCTACCCTTGACAACGTGTAGTTAGGTAGGTAGTATGCAAAATTTAATGTAGTTTCTTTCTTCCGAGTTAATTTAGAAGTTGCCGTAAGAATTCCGGGATTAAAAGTAGCCTGTGTTCTTCTTTGTACCCCTGACAACGTGCATGCATAATGTCGTGGTGATCGGTTGTTGAACGGTTTAGCCGTGAAAGCGTAACAAACAAACAAACTCACTTTCGTATTTATAATATTAGTAAGCTTATAGGTATTTAATATATCGATTGTCGTGTATGAATGTCCATGTCTGACACTTGATAATAATATTTGTCTCGGTTTTTGCTTGCTTGTAGTATAGCCTGTATTAAGACTGTATTTAGTTCCTCTAGTTTAAATTTACGACAGTTTTACAACTTTAAGGCTGAGGTTAGATAGTCACGACGACTTCATGAGGAATGTTACTAGGAAGCTTGAACCCAATATTGCCGAATAGTCCATACATAGGTATATCTACCTAACCCTAAATATAAACCCTTATCCATCTATACTTATTAAATGCTTTGTCCTGAATGACTGAATGATGGATCAACGCACAGCTTAAACAGCTGATCGCTACAGAGAAATTTTGCTTATTCGTTTTTTTTTTTAATTTTAATCTCTTACTATACTTGTTAGTTCGTTGCTAATATCCAGACAATATGGCATACTTTTGCGGGCCGGATTTGGCCCGCGGGCCGTACTTTGCCCACCACTGATCTAAACGGGTGAATAGTTAAAACACGCAGGTACTCATTCCAGTGTCGGAGCGTCCCAAGTTCCGTAACGACTACAGATACGAGAAGGCGTTCAACGCGTTCTATAAACTCCACTCGGGGGGCAGCTCGTGGGCGGTGGCGCGCGTGCGCTGCGAGGCCGAGGGCGCCGAGCTGATGGTGCCGGCCAGCCTCGACGAAGCGGATTCCATGACCCTGCTTATCGCGACGCACGTGCTGCCCAAGTACCAGGGGGTCTATATTGGCATACACGACTTATATTCTGAGAGGGCGTTTGTTACTATCAACGGTAAAAAAATTTAGTGACGTTTTTTTCAAATAGACCTAATAGACCTAAGTATAAGGTTTATTCCTATGGATATGGAGAAACAATTTATATGTGAGAAACAGCGCGTTGAATGTACCTACACATCGAAATAACTATTTTGGTAACAAAAACCATGTCCTTGTTGCTATCCCACAACCTACCTATGAAAAATTTAATAAGATCGTCTGAGTTAAACACGTGACAGCGTAACAAACAAACAAACTCCCTTTCGCATTTATAATATTAGTTAGGATTAGCTGTTTCTCACGGTTTCCCCTGCGTTCATTTCGGAGTTCCTGCAGGAATTCCGGGACATAAATCCTATGTCCTTTTAAGTAGTTACCCTTGACAATATTATAATACAAGTATATAAGTACTTATGCATTTTATGATGGTCGGTTGAATTAAGGCGTAAAAGCGTATAACAATCAAACACTGGCATCAAACTATAATATTAGGTAGTTACGAATAATTAAATAATGTATAAGGTGTGCCCCTCTGCCCAATTATCTACTTACTCGACCACCTAAATATTCAATTATCAAATTCTCATGCTACACAGGCAGTGCATTGCAAAACACGATATTGGAGTTGCTGTGGCAATACGAAGAGCCGCGGCACAGCGGCGGCCGCTGCGTGGCGATGCTGCGCAACGGCCGACTCTTCGTCAGCCCCTGTTCCAATCCATTGCCATTTATATGCAGAATCCAAGCCGACCGCATCAGCTATAACCAGCAATGTGACACGTACGATTCAGGCATGCAATTGTATCTATTATTTAATAATATCTAGCTCTATAAGGAGTCGGTAGGTATTTAATTACATCTAAACTAATATTATAAAGAAGTAGTTTATAAGTTTGTATGTAAACCTCTAGGGATACGTAGGTACCTATAATCATTTCTGGAACTACCTACCTAATCTAGGAAAGTTACTATGATTTCGGCATTGTCATATCGTTCTGGGTCACGGCGCACGGCGGCCACACTCCATACAAGCTGACTGATTTATCTTACTACCTACTACTATTACAGGCGCAAGGCTTATTCGTATACGTTTTGTCTGTGTGCGCATGACATACGTTCTATAGTAATTCGTAAGGCTCGCGCCGGGGCAAGGTGAGCGATGAAATTAAAGTCCGAAAATCAAGTTGATATTATCCAACACACACAGCTGACCATTATCACCTCTATAGGCTTAACAATATCGGGACGTGGAAAGGCACGATATTGGTAGGGGGGGAGGCAGAGTGTAGCTGCTTACTTAAATCTAGGTGTAGGTAGGTAGGTAGTTCTTTGGTATCAGTTTATAACAGCAAGCACCATAATAATTATGCTATCGTTATTTATGTTAGAGTGGACCCCAGGTCCGGATGGGCATTGTTACATAACGCACGCCGAGCCGCAAACGTGGCAAGACGCGTACTCCACGTGCCTGGCAGCCGGCGGCCACCTCGCCATCCTGAATAACCGCACAGAGGCCGATTACGTCCGCGACTTGTTCCGCAACGTGACGGAACACCGAACACCGGATAATAACTTCGCTTTCCTCGGTTTCAGCGATCTTTTTGAGAAACATCATTTTAGAACTGTCCACGGTGAGTTAACGAGTTTAACGACTAATGACCATAAAATAGACTGTTTGACTGACTACATATCTAATAGGATTGACGAATGGAAGCTGTGATGAACTCACGTTTGTGGCTATAGTAACCGCCCAAATGCAATTTTGTGTACCTACCCTTACCAAGCAACAGCTGATTCTCGTATGAGAAACATGCTTTAGTTCAGGGAGCAAACATCACCGTTGAAAACTGGTGTAATCTTATAATAGGTAGGTAGGTACCCACCGATACTATCTACACTCCAGTAGAAAAAAATTACTACCTACCTACCTAAGGTAATCGTCTTAGGGTTACATTCACAGAAAACGAGTGCAGCGTAGGTACTAGTCTAGTATATTTTTCTAGGTGAACGTTTAGAAGATGTCGGTTTTGCGGACTGGGATCGCAAATGCCCTGACTCAAACAGCACTGCACTTCATGATCAGCGATGCGGTGGCATACGACGCAGCGGCCTGCTCAGCACAGGCGACTGTGACGCACCGGCCCTATTCTTTTGCGAAAAATCCTTGAAACAAACCCTCAGGAGTACACTCTACATAGAACCAGAGATATATTTACATAAAAACAAAAGGAAATTAAAAATGAACTTATGATTTGAAAATGATAATTATTATTATTAACATTAAAATTACGTATTTATTGCGTCTAATATGTAGTAAATCAAATGTCACAAATTTAGGGTTGCCATGCCAGCAGAGGCGTCTTTACCTATGGTGCAGGCAGGGCGTCGTTGCACACGGGCGCACGCCGAGCGCCGCTCGCTACGGAGCCCCACTCGGCGGGCGCGTTGGCCGGCCGCGACATTTTCTATGACCAACGTATTAAGAGCTTTAATTTGCATACATTTTGTATGGCATCTGGAGCTTTTCTTATATTTGACGCATTACTGCAAAGCAAGACGTGCCACGGGCGGGTTTTACATTAATACTTTTTTTTTCAACATGAAATAAACTTTATTGACCTTATTAAAAGATTATATTTGGTGTAGTAGCGTGTTGCATCGCTCGTGCCGGCACCGGCGGCACCTGTTTCAATGATTCATTTGGAAACACGCCGGCAATCATAATGCAAATTCAACTGTTTAGAATAGAATACCTATTACCTATATAAAGTTCAAATCAAATTGCGCTTATTAGGGAGCGTTAGGGTAATGTATGCACACGGGCGCTACATTTACGGACGTGTCCGGTCAAATATTTTTGTCCGGTCCGTCCGGCTTTTGTTAGGCTTCTTCGAATCTTCGAGCGCAAGTCAAGCTGCGACTGTCCCGAGCGCTGTTCGCAATAGAAAAATTAAATAATTTTTTTTTTTTTCAGTACTCATTTTGAAATATTGCCCGGTTTTTACGGCCGGTAGAACATAATATGTCTTGTCTTAAAAGCTATGATTAGCTATTAACATAAGGTATGTCCGGCTTTTAGGTTTAAATGTAGTATCTCTAAGTAGTTTGTGGTTCAAATTTATCTACAGCATACGGTAATATCTCTATGTAGTTTGTGTCTACAGCCAAATTATGCGCCGAGTAGATACGGCTTTTATGTTCTTGGACCTGGCAACCCTTGTCACAATAGTAAATTTTTTTTCGATGTAAAGGGATTGTAACCTTCTAATCCTAATTCACTTATAGTAAATTCCCAAAACTTTTCAATAACGGCCTCTCTGCGACAATACTTCCAAGTTTTTTTCACAGCACAATCACTGAAACATACAAATTTTTATACCTCAGATTATACTTATAAAGTTATTGAGAAAGGGGTCCTAAATCGCAAGCACTTTCGCGCTTAATCTGATAATATTACCTATGCCTGCACTACATAATCGCCGATGATCGTTGATCGTGTGATCGGCGATAATAATAATAATAATAGTTTTATTTCAGGCAATAAACCCATAAAATACCGATACAATTTTAAAACATAAAAACGAAAAATAATTAAAATTTAGACGTTAAATAATGATTTACAAGATTGCCGAACTGTCTACTTTTTATTTGCTTCTAAATGGACACACATCCAATGCCTGTATAATGTATATGGGCTCATCACTATATGTTCCGCGACAGCCACCAGGATACTATTGGTAGATCTTTGCAGACGACTCCAGAAAGACGCCACTCGAGCCCTAATTAAAGCGAAGAAGTCCGGAACCCTGGCCTCAGCAAACATGCTCGACGCACTGCAATGCCTTGGTAACCCCATAAGAGCTCGATATGAGTCATTATATTGGACTCTTATGGAGTTTACTGCCTTCCGCGTGTATTTACACCACATCTGGCAGGTATACATAGACAAGCAATACGCCCTGAATAATGTCTTCTTTACCTCAGCACTGCACTTAGCAAATCAACGTGCGAGCATGTTGCTCCGGACAGCCAGGGCCCTTCGCTCACGCTCGATGTCGAGGTCGTCCCCCAGGTCCTCGCTTAACAAATGACCCAAATACTTAAATTGCTTTACTATCCCGATCTGTGAACCATCCAACCAAACTCCAGGAACTCTGTCGGGACCTCTTCCTGACCTGAACACCATCATTTCGGTTTTACTGACATTATATTTCAATCCGTGAGCAATAGCATATTGTTCACAGACTGAAACAAGCTTCCTCATTCCTTTGATTGAAGGGCTGAGAAGTACCATGTCGTCGGCGTAGCTCAAATTAACACACGTATTACCCAGGTGACAACCGACTCCAGCACTCCTCAGCTCCTCAATCAAACCATTAACATAGATGTTAAACAGGTCAGGAGAGGTCAATCCTCCTTGGCGAACACCGCATTCTAACCTGTATTCGCTAGTTGTCGCGTCACCCCATCTCACGACGTTAGTTTGGTTCATGGCCCAATTTAATTGGTCCATGGTTTGGTTTAAGTACCAGCATTTCAACAGATTTATCACGTGTTCCGGGACCCGCGCTTCACTTAATTTGGCCCGGAGAATGTCGTAATTCACCAAGTCAAAAGCTCGCGATAGGTCCAGAAAACATGCATACACACTTGTGTTTTGTCTGGTACAATATTCCACAGTGCTTTTAAAACTTATTATTGCCTAGTCCGTTGAGAGGCCGGGACGGAAACCAAACTGCGCATCTTCAAATTTAACATTCTTCACCAAATCGGGATAGATAAGCCGCTCCAAATTTTTTTCCATAATTGTACCCAAAGAAATACGTCTATAATTTGTAGAAACACTTAAGTTGCCAGTTTTATTGGAACACTTTTGGAACAGTTTTATTGGAACAATTGGAACCACTACCGTCTTCATTAAATTCATGGGCAGATAACTATACCTCATACATAAATTAAATAGTTCACATAAGTGTTGATATATTATGTTGTCGCCAGCCTACTGTATGTGTTCAATACTTAAACCATCATAGCCTGGCGACTTACCTCGTTTTATTTTAAAAACAGCTTTTTTAACATCTTCTACCGTAAATTGGGCAGTGGTTATAATCTGGGCACCTCAACGCAACTCTCAGTAGTTTATAAGTTACTCTATGAACGCAACCACACAGGCGATTCCCTTTTGGGGAATTCCCTTTTGGGGTTTGATGCGTGGCCAAAAACCAACAATTCATAGGTCGCAGGCGATCATAGACGATGATCGGCGAGTACAGCCGTCTATAGTATCGTGCTCGTGCATAATCGTCTGTACTGGGCGATAATGTAGTGGAGCCATTACACCACAGATAATAATAATCAAAAACTTTAGAAACACCCAAAAAAGCAACAGCTTGTAAGTTGTTAGATAACACCTAATCACTTCAAACTTTGACATTGGCAGAATCACCGTCAAATCGGTGGAGACATAAAACCACAAATTGGATTGGATTGATAACACCTAATCATTAGAAGGTGTTAGGTGTTAGTATTTTCATCTAGATATAATTATGTCTCATCATAATACTAGCTGTTCCCCGCGGTTTCGTCCGCGGTAATTTCGCAGGTCCCGCGGGAATTCCGGGATAAAAGTAGCTTACATCCTTTTCTGTACCCCTGACAACGTGTGATAGGTTTCATGATGATCGGTTGATCAGCCGTTAAGGCGTTGAAGCGCAACAAACAAACTCACTTTCGCATTTATAAGGATTAGGTATTAATTTTTACCTGTAATAAAGTCCACTTTCGTTTGCACAAGTTTCCTCAACCGCACAGTATATTGTGGTTTGCGCTCCACATTTTGGACTTTTAAGGAAAAATAATAAAGCCTTATTAGTTAACCAACTCTTAAATATCCCTGAAGATCGATCCACATGATTGCGCGCGATATTTGTTGAAACCGTTCCCGGATGAAGGCTATAAGTCGTCACGTCGTGTATGCCGTAATCCTGCAACATTATAAAATTTTATCAAAGTTTTAAATGAATAAATAAAATTTCTATACATATTTTTTATCACCCTTCATGAATAGGTTACGTTAGGCAATAAACTTGTTTTTTAATTCTGAATACCATTATGTTCAGATTCAAGCGTTTCTCACTTAGGTATGAATTTTCCTGAAAATCGAATTCACATATTCATAAAAATTTCTTAGCCTCATTTGAATTGTGATCGTTTAGCTGCACTCATTTTGATTGTCTACTAAGTGGCGTAAAAAAAAATTAAACAAAACAAAAAATATGACTACTTAATTACTGAAAATCACAAAATATTTTTTATAAATCCCACCCCAGTTATCTGGGTAGTATAGTATTATATTATCTGTGGCTGGGTCTAAAACGAAATAAAAAAGTCTGAGTATTTACTTGTCTTTGAAATCGGTTCCAAACTACTTCAAAGAACGCATTACTGGTTAGCTTGGTGGATTCGTCGTAGTAATTTTCAGCGTTCTGAATTTATAGGTATTTTTTGTTTTGTTTGGCACCGACTTCAAAAACTAAATAAATACCCACTTAACAGGGATAGGGTTGGTTATGGGTTACAAAAATTATTTTGTGATTTTCAGTGGGTTTACGCGGTTCTCTTTTTTTAAAAAAGACAGAAATTAAGTTTGGATTTTTGTTTTGGTTTAAATTTCTTTATTGTTTTATTTTATTATTTTTAACCGACTTCCAAAAAGGAGGAGGTTCTATGTTCGATTGTATGTATGTTTTTTTTTTTTTTTTTTTTTTTTTTTTTTTTTTTTATGTATGTTCACCGATTACTCGAAGACGGTTGGACCAATTTGAAAAATTCTTTTTTTGTTTGAAAGGGTTTACTCCCAATTAGGTCCCATTGCCACCAAGTCGGGATCTGATGATGGGATCTTGGCGAAATCGAGGGAACTCTTCAAAAATTATAGGCACACCTATAGCGATTTGGGTATTTTTGATAGTAAATCGTTCATTTACTTTCGGAAAGCAAAATTTGAAGAAGTGGAACTGATGATGAAGACCACAGGTGGTCATCGGAACAACTCAAAATAATACGTATTTCACGGGTTCCGATTGAAGCGATTTCAAAAATTGTTTTTTTGTTTGAAAGGGGATACTCCCAAATTGATTCCATTGTCACCAAGTCGAGATCTGATGATGGGATCTTGGAGTAATCGAGGGAACTCTTCAAAAATTATGAGAACACTTATAGCGATTTTTGTATTTTTTATAGTAAAATGTTTCTTTGCTTTCGGAAAGCAAAATTTGAAGAAGAGGAACTGATGATGAAGACCACAGATGGTCATCGGAACTACTCAATAATGGGTATTTCAGGAGTTCCGAATCGATAACTTTAATATGGTTTCTAAACAATTTATGCCCGTCACAATGTATATGGTGAAGTGGAACTGATGGTGATGTACTAGGAGAACTCCTCAACAATTAACGTCCCTGCATCGGGAAAAGCAATATTTTGTAAAAGGTTATGAGTAGTTGACATTAGGCTATTGTAACTTAGATAAATTACAAACCGACTCACTAAAAAGCAAGAAAGAAACAAATTTTTAACAAAAAAATTAAAACCGACTTCCAAAAACACAAAACTAAAAAACTAAAAATAAAAAGCTAAAAATAACAAAATACCGATTTAATCCAAAAGACAAAAACACACGTAATATTATTATTGGTTTGTGCTACCACTGATCGGTATGAAGTCGGTGACAAGCCAAATATGGAGGGGGAAGATGGGCTAAATCGACTCCCGCCACCAGCTCTTCGTCAGCAGAACAACCCAAGTGGGCAGACACCAGCGGGCTTGTCACCGAATTCAAACCGATCAGTGGTAGCACAAACCAATAATAATATTACGTGTGTTTTTGTCTTTTGGATTAAATCGGTATTTTGTTATTTTTAGCTTTTTATTTTTAGTTTTTTAGTTTTGTGTTTTTTAGTTTGTATGTTTGTGCACGATTAGATATCTCGCGTTTGGCTGAACCAATTTTGATGCGGTTTTCAGCTAAGTATTTCTTATTGTGTTTACCTATTTACATATTTTTGTATCAGTAATATTGGAACTCTAGAATAAAATATTTTGCAATCATTCTTACTTTTAGTTTCATAGCCAGCGCTTTTGCGAACAGCACGTTTGCAGTTTTACTCCTGGCATAATCCATAAAACTGTTGCGTGGATTTCGATGTTTCTCTGGTTTGTCCAGATTAAGCTTCGTCACTGAAATCACATTTAATTTGATCGTACATATTACTAGCTGATACCGCTCGCGCTATTTCACCCGAGTGAATTTCAGGATTACATTTTCGGGACGTTAAAGGCTGGGTCCCACGGCCCGTGTTGTCACAGGCCAGATCGCACTAGGCCAGACCGACAGGCCATGGGAACGATCGCACCCGATGAAGCCTGTTGTCGCCCGTCCATGCCCGTCCGATCCGTCGGGAGTCGGTAAGTTCAAAGGCGCGGCTTTATGAAACTGAGCCGGCGATATGGAATAGCTCGTCGCCACAGCATAAAAACAAAAACGATGTGCATGATGCATGGTTAAGAATAAAAAATAACTTAAAAGATGGAACCATACCTATTAAGGAATTAAAAAAGAAAAAAGAAAATTTGATGTCTACCTATAGAAAGCTGAAAGGTAAAGTCAAGGAATCTACAACAACGGGTAGTGGCATCGATGATATTTACAAACCAGAATGGTCATTCTACGAGACGATGGCAAAATTCGGCAAAATGCGTTCCGTATCACTTAACATGTTGAACTGGCAGTAACGACAGGCCGCTACAGGCCGACACAGGCCTTGGGAACGGCACTGCGCGAGACGCAATCAGACGCACAGGCATCCACAGGCGTGGCACGATCCGGCCTGGCCTGTGATAACACGGGCCGTGGGACCCAGGCTTAAGACAGCGGTGGCTCGCGAGACTCATGCGGTACCTTAACTCCTTGGCTGAGACTCTTCCAGCGTAAAAAAAATTGACGAATACAAATTTTGAAATGCAAAATCTCCTACTAAATCAATTCATAAGTTATAAAAAACGATTCATGAATTTTAAATTGTGTATATTTGGCTTTTCTGCTTGACAAGGTTGCCGATCACTGCTATAAGAAATTCGGGATGAAAACCCTTTAGCTGACGTTTAGATACTCCCCATAATATAAACTTGTTTGAATTTTGGAAAACCCTTTCTCAGTGCATTCCAAAGACTTAATTATGTCCTAAGAGTAAACCATTGTTCCAAATTCGAGGTTTTGGGCTAAGCGTTAGTATTATGTTGTTTCAGCCTATGGTAATATTTCGTATTACACTATCTTAATACCTATCTACTTATAATCAGATTCTGAAATATACAAATTAAAACACAAAGATTAAAGTTGATGGGTAAAGTTGCCAAATACCTAACTATAGTAGGTACCTACTGACGATTAGCAAAGAAAATAAACGTTTTTCTTTTAAAGCAACTGAAGAACGCGTTATCTTCTATCTTCTTTATGTAGGTATATAAAAATGAATCCCAATTTGACTTGGTCTCGGCATCACACGTGAACGACTGGACCTGAGGGCTGGACCATAGTAAAGTCAAAATTAGCCATAGTAAAGTGAAAATCAAAATTGTAATTAGTCCGTCAGTTAGAAACAAAGACATTCTATAATATTAAAGTTTTTAGATTTTCGCGTTTTGAGCACATTATATTATGTAAATTACGCGGGACTTGAACGCGATGTTTTTTATTAATCGTCGGCTCGCTATCGACGCCGCAATGCTTTAGTCAGCCTGTGACCACGGCGTGATGCAAGTGCAACTCAGCCGAAACGTCAGGCAAAAAAGGTAATAAAAAACATCGCGTTCAAGTCCCGCGTAATTTACATAATATAATTCTATAATATGTACTTAAAATATAATTGGTTAGAAAATAAAAAAACAATAGTCACTTATTTTTTGCTTTTTCAAATAAATTAAAATATACAGAGATAAAGCGCAATAAAGTTTAGGGTGAGGGGGTCGTGACTCGTGACGACACTAAACACTAAAACCGCCATACAAACTGTCCGAATAGTGACGTCACGCGAAATTTCAACTCAATGTATCGCCGTTATTTTTTGATTACGTAAAAAAAGAAAAAATACGTGTCCAATATTTTTTATTAATCTACAAGACGGGCTAAAAAAAAATTGTCAACATGCCCATTTCGCTAAATTCTTTTTTGTTTTATTTATTTATTTATTTAAACTTTATGCACATCATGGTACAAAGGCGGACTTAATGCCACAGTGGCATTCTCTGCCAGTCAACCTTCAGGTAGTTGTTTGTTGTGTTTGTTATTTTATGGAAAAGAAGAATATGAAAAAAAAACTGAAAATTGCGCGGAACATTACAAAATTTAAGAAAACTTGACGACAATATCTACATATTTTCCAACATTGATAAACCTTTTTTTAACCTTTTCTCTTTTTATAACTTAATAGACATGCTTTAGATATAGGTAACTGCCAGAATGCGTGCTGCAGTCGTTTCGTTTAAAATAGATGCCTCGGGCGGTATTATATTGATATAGGTAATAAATCTATAAAAGTAGGTAAGTACCTACTTATATAAAAATGAATCGGTCACCCACGCGCACGCGCACGGTATCACGCGTGAACCAGTGGCGTGAACGGCTAGACTAATTTCGCTAATTATTTTTTGTTGTGTTTGTTGTAAGGGGCTGATGTAGGTAGCTGTTGTTATAAGAAGTGAATTAGGATAGGTACTTTGGAGTTCTTGCGGGAATTCCGAAACTCACGCGGGTGAAACCGTGAGGCACAGCTAGTACAATATACATGGTAGGGCTATGATTTTTCTATGATATTCGGAACTCCGAAAGAACTTAATTTAATACTTATAAATGTCTTTGTATTTAATAGCATCCAATATCCATAGTTAGGTCTGATTTTGTTTTTTTACTCTCTTTCTCCATCGGAATTCCGAACATAACCTCTAAGAACATAAGGTTGAATATTCAATAGACGAAAGCTCAGGAAATAAATTGTGATGTAAATAAGATATTATGGGTTCAATATTTACGTCTATAGATCGTGGAAGACACGAAAACGATTCGAGAGGGGGCGCTTTTAATGATGCGCGGCAGCAGCAACAGAGTAAGTAGCGCGTGCCCAAAGTGGTTAGTCCCCATGTGCGCTTCGAAACCATCCTCCGTCTTCTTCTGCCGGGGTATAAACACCCCTGCGTTGTTAATCAACAGGTGCACGCGAGTCTCGCGAGCAAGCAACCGCTCCGCGAACTCTCGCACAGACGTCAGACTCGATAGGTCCAGCTTCTCTACTATCAATGTTCCGTCAGTGTTTCCCACTTCTTTTTCTATTTCTTGTTTCACTATCTCCGCTTTGTTGACGTCACGGCATGCCATTATTACACGTGCTCCTGTAGGGAAACATTTGCAGCTGCACATGTACCTAGTACCTACCATATAAGTCAATATCATTTCTGAATAATAAATCAGATCATGGGTCTTTGGTCTTGAGCTTGACTTTACAAACTTTATTTTTTGTTGTTATTGTATGGAAAAGAAGAATAAAAGAAGTTTGGAGTTCCTGCGGGAATTTCGAAACTCACGCGGGTGAATATCTATCCGAAACGGTTGGACCGATTTTGACGGGACTTTCACTGCTAATTAGCTGATTTAGGCTACTTTGGAGTTCCTGCGGCAATTCCGAAACTCACGCGAGTGAAACCGCGGGGTACAGCTAGTAAATAAAAACTTGAAAGTCACAACCACTAGAGAGACCAAATCTTCAAGGTCATTGGGCACCGCGGGAC
Source organism: Zygaena filipendulae (assembly GCA_907165275.2). Taxonomy (NCBI): domain Eukaryota; kingdom Metazoa; phylum Arthropoda; class Insecta; order Lepidoptera; family Zygaenidae; genus Zygaena; species Zygaena filipendulae. Next base: position 11,095,751 of record OU015651.1, read on the forward strand.
GTCAAGCTTCGCTTAATTTGCAACTTCCTGACCACTGTTGAATATTCTTACATATTAAAAAAACGGCCAAATGCGTGTCGGACTTCGCACATTTAGGGTTCCGTACCAAATGTAGAATATAAGAGCCGTCTGTGCGTGCAGTAGCTGGGCAGGGGCTGAATAATGAGGAGTCTCTTGAGCTAGATGTTACAGATTTCTTCGTGAACAGATATTACTCGGCATAGGCAGCATGTTGGTATTTGTTGATTGTATGGGAGCCCCACTTAAAAATCCTTAAAAATATTTGTTGATAATAATTTCTATAGACCCAAAGGTCATCAATAGGTATGCGTAATTACGTATACTGTACAAATAATACATACCTACAATATACGTAGACTGTAGCTTCTACGGCTTGGCTGCAAAACCCGTGTGACAGACGACGGACAGACGGACACGCAAGTGACAGCAATAGGGCTTTGAACCATTCGAGTGCGGAACCGGGCGTGTATAAAGTAATGTGTAGTTTACCGCGACAAGCGCCCACTAGTTGTTACGACCTCCACCGGTCCACAAAACATTAAAATTCGTTTTGGCGTTAAACAACGTTTGACACACTGTTCTTCTCGCTCGGTTTTTTTCTTATCAATTTTTGAGCTTATATTATATTTGATAAACTACACACTACTTTATACTACGCAGTTATATTCGTGAACCCAAACAGAAATAGATAATTCCAATAGGTACCTACCTCTACTGTACAAATCCAGTGCAGTTTCCTTGCCGATGCCAGAGTTGCTCCCCGTGACGATGACGGTGTGGCCCTTCAACTTACGCTTACTCTTGCACCAACCACTCAGCCGATCCATTTTGAGGTAGACAGGTGGGTGGGTAGGCAGGTGATACGACGTGTCTGTGGTTTTCTCCTAAGTCCCAGGTCTGAATGTTTTTTTCTAGAGTGAAATAATCTATTTTATCGAAATAGAAATAGGTACCTACTGGGTAGGTACTTTTTACAGAAACATTATTTTTGCCTTTTTGTCAGAGGATCAACTTAGTTTCTATTTGAATTCTTATTTGAGAGTAACCTACAGACATCTGATTTTGAGCATTTTGAGCATTTTTATGATTATATTTATTAACTTTTAGTCATTAATTTACCATTTTAGTGCAGATTTCATTAGGTATAGATAATATAATGATAAAATTGATTTGAAAACTTTTAAAACAATAATCATAGGTACAATAACGTATAAATAATTCAAAATATGTAATTTTGTATATTTTAATAATTATATTAAAACATACGTATCTATTTAAATTGATTTAAATAAAAATGAAACCCTATTTAGGTACCTTGGTCACGGCATCACGTTGGACCAATTTCGCTAAGTCTTTTTTTTTTTGTTGTATTTGTTATTTTAGGTAAGGAGAAGTTTAGAGTAGGTACCTGCGGGGATTCCGAAACTCACGCGGGTGAATCTACTTTCTTCACCTAATTGGGACTTTCAGTGCTAATTTTATTAGCTGACGTTACAAGAAGTAGATCAGCTAATTAGCAGCGAAAGTCCCGTCCAAATCGGTTCAACCGTTCTGTAGATTCAGAATTTACGCAGGAACTCCAAACTTCTTTTATGGTCCCTGATCCTGACAATAACGAACCCAAAAAAAAGAATTTTGGTCCAATTTGGTGCAATCGTTTGGAACTTATGCGCTTTACGCTTAGCAACACATAAGGCGATTCATTTTTATTTATATAGAAATTATTTCAGAGTTCACGCGGGAATTCCAGGTTACAATATAGCATTATCTGTGATATAGCCTATGTCACTGAGGGATAATGTAACATAGGGCAGTTTCCGGGGTATGAAAATCAAAATTCTATTTAGTCCGTCAGTTAGATAATAAAAAAATAATACACACGTGTTTTTTGTTTTTTTCAAATTATCGAAAAAATACTAAGATAAAACGCATTAAAGTTTAGATTGGGGGCTCTTGACGTCATAAACATTCAGTACATAAGTCGACGCGCCAAGCCGGAATCGGGTAATTGGACAAATCATAATATTAAATACTCAATATACTCAATACATTTACTAAATATACTAGATTCTCAATACTCAAATCATAATTCTCAGTAGAAAAAAGAAATTTTTTCTTCAAGAATTTCAGTTTCGAAAAAAATATTTCTTTTTATCTACTAAAAAGGATTTTAGTGTAACCAAAGCTTGCCTTGAACGTTACTAAGATACATACAGATATAGTTTAAGTGAGAGAAAGAATCATTCAATGAAGTGTGTGACGCTTTCGAGTCACACTTTTTTTTTAAATTTAGGATAAATTAAAAAAAAAATACACAACTGGGATTTTTTTTTATATTTTCTGGTAAGTACCTAACTATTATGATTTGTCATGTTCAATATTTTTTACTAATCTACAAGAATAGATGGACCAAAAACTAAAATTTGGTTGACAAGCCCATACCATATAATGATGAAAGAATTTCTGAAATCAGTCTAGTAGTTTTTGAGTTAAATCGTAACAAACAAACAAACAAAACATCAAATTTTTCCTCTTTATAATGTTAGTATAGATAATTATAACGTATACCTACCTAAGTATCCTATCTCTTAAACTAACAATAGATAGGTAACTAAATAAATAATCTAAACAGTTAATATTAAAAAGGGGAATGATTTGATTTCTTGTTTGTTTGTTACGATTTAACGTTTTTTTAGTAAAATACTGGCTGTTCCCCGCGGTTTCACCCGCGGTAATTTCGGAGTTCCCGCGGGATTTCTGGTTTACAATATGGCCTATGTTACTCAGAGATAATGTAGGATTCTAATAGTGAAAGAATTTTTGAAATTGGTCCGGTAGTTTTTGAGTTCAATCGTAGCAAATTAACAAACAAAATAGCAAATCTTTCCTCTTTATAATATAAGTATCTATTAATACCCAATATAAAAACAAAAAGACATTTTAATTATGTATTTCAAGTGACCGTTCAAATACCAAAATTTTTATATACTAGCTAACTGAAAATTTACTAGCAAATAGCAATTACCGACCTTACCTTATATATAAATCTATGAAATACACAGTGTTTCACACGTAAGTATAAGAATTAAAAATTCGATTCTTTGATAGCCGCGTTATCTCCGCGCTTGTCGTCACACAAATAACAACAAGTAAGTTGTAATCGCTCGAACGTTATCTTTTTTTATCACCAAAAAAAATAATATCTGTTTTGCTTACTGGATACACATTAAGTACGGCCACATATTCAAACGCACGAGGTTCCCGCCAATGTAGGTACATGACCCAATTTAAGCTTTTTTTATCAATTTCATTATCGTCTCTAGACTCGTCTATTTTATGTTTAGTATAGGAAAATAACACGTTTAAGGACGATCATAATTTTATTATGAATTACTAGCTGTTCCCCGCGGTTTCATCCGCGTTAATTTCAAAGATCCTGTGGGAATTCCGGGATAAAATTACCCTATGTCCTTCTCTGTACACGGCCTCGTGTATGCACATAGGTAGTGTAAAACCGTGACAAAGAATAGACAAAGTAGCTTGTTCGGACACTTTTAACTTCCAAATATTTATTTATCGTTATAACTTAAACTAGCTGTTCAGTGGAGCTAGGATGCGCAACATGATAAAATTTTATCGAGCCATTTTATCGATTCTCGTCGACATAATATATAGTTTTGTCTACCAGTGGTAAAAAATGTTTAACCGAATCTAGTCTTAACTCAATACCCCACTACTGCACTTTTTGCTTGGACGCCCACAAATATTTGTGGTGTCGACAATTTTATTTTTCGTTCGATAAACATATCATGTTGCGCATCCTAGCTCCGCTGGTGTGCGTTCCGTGGATTCGCACGAATGCACTCGAACGCGCTCGAGCGCGCTCTTTAATTTGTGGGTCAAAGGACTTTTGGCGGGGTTTTTAGCAGAAGAACGTCAGTTTTATTTCTTTGTTTTGCAAATTAGTTTATCGTGATTAATATTGTGTGAATGTGGTGGATTTTGCATAATAGTGATCCATTAGTGATGAACAGTGTGCGGAAACAGTGAAATAAGATGAAATAGGGTGTCCATCGGGAGGTTTTCATTTTACTATACATACAACTTCCCACGGAGCGTCCTATTATAGTTCAACTGCGAAGATTTGCTGCCAAAAGTTCCCGTAAAACATTTCGATGTAATTAACTTCAGAAGAAGAAATAATATACCACTAAATTGGCTATATGGACTAAGTTTCCTTCTGCCTTCCCCGAATGGGGTAAACTTCAGCAAAAAAAAAAGTTGTGGGTCAAACCGGCCAAACTTTTAGCTTTTTTGTTTCAAATTCATTCACAGCAAATTAACAATTTATAAGCTTTGAAGAGATTTTTATTTCTGAGAAACATTATTACTGACTGAATTATAATTATTAACGCTATTATTAAAGAGAAAGAAGAAACTATTACCACTATTAGTGATTACCTTCTGTCTGACCAATATTACGATCAAATCAACACAGCAGCTTTGCAGCTAAAATGCCGTTATTCAGTGGCCGGTGCTTAAGCAGCGCATTATTAGTTGGAAAAACTGCTCTAGTCACAGGATGCAATACTGGTATCGGCAAAGAAACTGTATTAGATTTGTACAGAAGAGGTTAGTAGATATTAAGACCGACGTCTGACGACGAGAGACGAGATACCTACTTAATTAACTATCAACTTAGGTTAATGCCATATAGAAACTTCACCTGAAATCCAAGGTGGCACATTAATAGTAGATTGTTGCACCGAGCGCAAAGTGAGTTATTAATGCACAAGTGTTAGGTTGGTGCCCGAGCGCATGAAAAGAAGAAGCCAAATGGCAAATAAATACCATACAGATTTCTGTGATTCTGCAGTCAATGAACTGTATTGTATAAATACTCCTCAAACTTGATAGACTCACAAATCTTATTGTCTTCTCCTTTTTCTAAAATAATAAACGTTTTATTTTTAAAAGATATGTTTTTGATATTCTAATGTTATTCTTTTTTTAAATTTCAAATTTTATATTCTGATTTTTGTATTTGATATTTTTGACGACTCCAATTTTAGATCTCAAACAATAAACACCTAAATTATCATTGTATCAAATAAATTATTTTACCATTTTATTATTTTTATTGAGCTAGCCGAAGACCTTACTACTTCCGAACCTCACAGCTGTTCTACTCTAAACATGTAATTTTATATATCAGTACAAATAATAATTATTTCAGGTGCTCATGTAATAATGGCATGTAGGAGTCTGGATAAAGCAAATATCGCAAAAGCTGAAATTGAAAAGAAATGTGAAGGTCTACCTAATAATGGTAACTTAGTCCTGTTGAAATGTGACCTTACATCCTTAGATTCTGTCAGAGAGTGTGCTAAAATTGTGTTGGATAGTGAACCACATTTGGATATATTGATCAACAATGCTGGTGTAATGATGTGCCCTAAAGGTGAAACTGTGGATGGCTTTGAAACACAGTTTGGTACCAATCATTTGGCACATTTTTTGTTGACTATGTTGTTATTGCCTAGAATCTGTAACAGCAAACCTGCTAGAATTGTAACTGTCTCTTCAAGGGCACACACAAGTAAGCATGAAGCTAACATAATGTGATTAGGTATTTCAAATGTGCACCACCATAGTACCTACACTATCAGCCACATTCAGAGTTGTTTTAATAATTACTTAATTTTAAGTAAAGATTTTTAAAACAATTGTTGCAATCAGACATTCATTAATGTTAATTGGCACTTAAATAAATTTTATTTAATTAGTCAAATGCCAATTAACATTAATTTAATAAACATCTCTGATTGTGGCAATATTGTATTAATTTTTTTACTTAAAATTAAATAATCATTCAAATGACAGTGTGACTCTGTGTCTGTATGTATTATATCTATTGTTGGTAGTTAATGAATTGCATTTGGATCACCAAACCACCAACACCATCAGATCACTAACTATCATCAGATAGTTTTGATGTTATAATAACTCGGCTAGGATTGTCTGTGTACCTAATGATCTTATAATTTCCAATTTAACTGTAAAAATACTGAATTAAAATCGTATCTTTTTCAGGATCTAACATCAACCTTGATGATCCTAATTTTAAAAACAGACCTTACAATGCTGGTGAGGCATATGCACAGAGTAAACTGGCCAATGTACTGTTCTCTAGAGAACTTGCATCTAAGCTGAAGGTAAAACATTTTACACATTATACTTTCAATAAATTGTGAGTGTCTATTCAAAAGGCAACCAATGTAACAGCCACTGTAACATTAAAAAAATTTGTTTCAGGAATATAATATAAGTGAAGTCAACACTTATTGTCTGCATCCAGGCTTGATTAAAACTGAATTGGGTCGTCATCTGAACAACACATTATTCCGGGGTGCGAGGAGTATATTGGGCATTTTATTAGGGGCGTTCATGAAGTCGCCAGAGCTTGGTGCACAGACCACCATTTTTTGTGCAGTTGACGAAAAATGTGCTAGTGAAACTGGATTATATTACAGGTACATATTTTTTATTATAGAGCAACCTAAACTTATACAGGTAATTTTAAGCGAGGAACATATCCAAGCCCTTGATAATTCAACTACCACTTGTTTGGTCAGGGAAGGTAAACACAAAAGAATATGGACATCAACTTTTAAGGTGCTGCCATAATGCTGTTAGAAAATGTTAGTAAACATTTGTTTACTATCATTTGTAAACATTTTTAAACAATGTTAGAGTTAGATAATGTTTTCAATGTTAGTAAACATTTCTAAAGGAATTGTAACAAAATAAAACATTTGCTATCATTTTGAATACCAGGCCACAGAATTGGCGCATCCAGATATTGCGCTTTTTCTTCTTTTTTAAACAAAAGATAAAAGCTAATCCAATGAGCAAATCTTCCATTTTCGTGTAGACGCCTCAGAACGTAAATCCAAACTGCAAGTGAGCCAATAAATTTTTGTAAGCTAACAAATTCTAACATTTGTTAGTAAATGTTTGGTGTTAGAAAATGTTTGTAAACATTTATGTAACAATTTCTAACATTTGTTAGTAAATGTTTAATTCTAACAGCAGTGTGGCAGCACCTAACATTTTTTCCTCTCATTTTCAATTATTTCATGCACCCACTCATGCACCATCTTGTGGACACCATCCTACTTTGTTGATGATTTCCAGCCTGTGTTATCTTAGGTCCGTATTCCAAAAGGTTACTCAAGTCATGAATCTAGTTTTAAAACTAATTTCAAGTAAAGCTTTAATTTTAGAACCTTACTTGAAACGACATTCATCAATCAACAATTAGCTGAGTTATTTCCTTATTCTAGAACGACGCTTGAGTACTAATCTATACTCAAGCAAAGATTTGATCTTTGTTTACGTCTGTCATGTCAAGACCACTCAACCAATCAGAGCTCAAAATCTCTACTCTAGACTAGTTTCAACTGATTAGAACCAATCAGAGTTCAGAATCCCTACTCAAGACTAGTTTCAAGTAATTAGAACTTAAAACGCATTCTATAATAAGATGTACGCTTGAGTTAAGATTTGAGCTTAAAACTAATCTCAAGTAAAACGAGATCTGAGTCACCTTCTGGAATACGGGCCTTAAACTTTTATATGAACAGATTCTCTGTACCACACTTTACAACTCAAGTTACTCATTCTTTCATCAAAGTTGGTTATAAAAAGCCAGGAACAAAATTAATTATTTTTTTCATTAAGCCCTAAATCAACAGGTACTATTTGTGTTTCTGTCAATTGCCCATGCCCAATAAGCCATTTATTGCTATAGCAAGTTATAGCAGCTATAGTAGCTTTAATGTACTATTGATATTTTTTTCCAGTGACTGTGCTATAACTAATCCCTCCAGAGCAGCTTTATGTGATGAAAATGCAAAGAAACTGTGGGATTTATCTGTGAAGCTTGTTGGTCTTGAAGGTTACAATCCTTTTACAGCAAATGATACAGGTGTTAAAAAAATAAGTAAAACAGTTTAAAATTCCTACATAGGCATTCCTACATAGTTAATAAACTATGTTCCCTGCCTAGGGTGCCTGGTAGGCTGGTACTAAATCTGTACCTGCATAAAGTAGTAATTAAGTAAATATCGTAGACGGAGAATTAAATAGACGAGGCATTCGCGTATAGCGTAAAGGCCTCTCCACATTCGCGCGCGAAGCCGCGAAACACCCGCCAACCATGATACCTTACTTAGGTCCGTATACCAGACGGTGACTCAGATCACGTTTCACTTGAGATTAGATTTAAGCTCAGATCATAATCAGATACTCTAGCGTACATCTTATTATAGAATGCGTTTTAAGTTCTAATCACTTGAAACTAGTCTTTAGTTGAAATTGAACGCGATCTATCCAAGCTAACCCAGTTTACGTGCTGTAACCGAGTTCAAAGTCAACATTTGGATTTCACCAACAAAAACTGAACGCGTTCAAGGCTTTTTATACTCTGAACGGCCGATTTTGGCCGGTTAGCGTCTGTGAAGTGTGAACGCGGTTAGAGAGAACTGTCAAAAAATCGTTGTCGTGTCGCCTTGTTTTCATTAGCTTTATATTGCGGAATATTTTGTTATAATGAAAAGAGAATTAGCACTGGGCTTTGAGGACAGTGATAATGAGGATGTGATATTTGTTTGTAGTCCAAGAGGTAAAATGCAACTTACCGGTGAAAAGTTATATTCTCAGACTTTTTATTTCGTCTGAGGTTATATTTGCTTCTTTTCGCTCACTACGGCTTTTAAAGCCCACTACACTACAATTCACCATAATTGCATACTTATTATTGCTTCGATTAAATTAATAACGATCGCGATTTTAGAACAGACAAAACTGGACACAAAATTATTTTGACACGAACAATGTCTGCCGCCCCTCACGAATCTGTTGGCAAACAAAAATAAACGATACGCAAAAAAGGGACAAAAATAATTGTTTAATCCTGCTCGCACCTACATATTTCACATTCGCACTTTCTCACTCTTGCAATTATTATTATTTTAGCAGCTCTTCTAATTCATTCTCCGTCTACGGTAAATATAGTTAAAATTTATGTATATTAAAATAAGAATGTGGTTACTGGTTAAGGTTAAACCTTCGAGGCTAGTTTCCTGGGTAAAAAAATCAAAATTCTATTTAGTCCGTCAGTTAGATAATAAAAAAATAAAAGACACTTATTTTTTGCTTTTTTAAAATAATGGAAATATGCATAGATAAAGCGCATTAAAGTTTAGGGTGGGGGACTCGTGATGTCACAGCTCGCTATAACGTGCGAACAAACTGTAGCGAGGCGTGACGTCATGTGAAATTTCGACATGATATATCTCCGTTATTTTTTGGTAACATAAAAAATAAAAAGTTACGTGTCCAATATTTTTTAATAATTTACAAAACGGACTAAAAAAGAAAATTTAGGAAACTAGCCTATTGTAGCAAGTGTAGGCCCTAAACTATTACAATATGAGCTTATTCAGAAAATTTTACATACTTACTAAAATGGTGGTATTAGATTTTGGCTGAGGGTGTGCTAATTTAGCACAGCATTATGTATTGTATTTTTTGTTAAATATTTAAATAAAATGTCTATACAGTAATTATTTAAATAAAATGTGTATTTTTAGATATCGAAGCTCTTTTAATCATAGCATAAAATGTACCGCTTACCTTCCAAAGAGTATAATTATAATCACTACGTTTTACCTTCGTCGTTGCCGTTGTAGGCTTATGTATAACAGCTGAAACCAGCAGAAATTAAATGCTACCTACACAACAAAATAAAACGTAGTAGTTTCACTTATATAGGTACCTACTCTTTTTAATATAAATACAGTTGAACATAGCACTCAGAAGAATATGCTACAGACACTGTTATTGTTCTGAGACATAGCACCTTCTTGCTTTTTGGTTTGACGTTTAAACGTGTGACGTTTGGTTTTGTTTTGGTAATGTCGTTATTCAATAGCGCGATCGGCCTCTTCTAACTTCGATTTATGGAGGGTAGAAGTACGGAGAACCATCTCGTATGGGGGGTTTGTTGAAAAAGTGTCCAGCGGTAAACAGCAAATTATAGTTCGAACACTCACCGAAATGGCGCTAGTGTAGGATGTGGATATAATATGAACTTAGCAGTTATAAACAGAGTGAAGTGTTCTGAGTGGAAAAATTTAATAAAAAAGGCGCTGTAGCAAACCGGAAACTCTTCTTTCCTTTTAGTTTGTGGCGCTCTTTTTAAAATTCTTCCACATGCTACTATGGCGTCACCTTAATTTGCTCCCTTTCAACGGACACTTTAATACACTGAGATGGTCCTCCTTCAATCTACCCTCCATACTTCGATTACACCGTCCGATTTCCTAGATTGGTGTCTAATAAACGCTTTAGGATTAGTGAGTGAGAGAGAAAGCGAGTCGAATGATCACACTACGTTAAAATGTACATATTGTATTATCTATGAATGTACCCTAGCTACAGGACGAGGAGTCGATTTAGGGTGCGTTCCAAAACTAAATTCGTTCGATTAAATTTACCGTATAAATTTTAGTTTTGGAACGAGGTTAAAGCGAGCGATTTTCACGCTCCTTTCATATATTCGCTCAAGTTTTGGAACGAGACATTTCACTGTTGTCAAGACAAAAACCTAACCTCAAATCAGTTCTAAATGGCACATTTAAACATTTTTAAGGTAGTTAAACTATTTAAATAATCATCATTGCCATCATCATCATCATTGGTTTCGTTTGCAACATCGGTTCGTTACGAGGTAGATTTGGATTTCTAAAAATGGATTTTCTAATTTGGATATCGATACGAACCGATTTGTGAATGAAATCGGATTTCAGATACGTTCTGATATATCTGACCAATGCCTAATTTCTTCGGTTTCCTTCATCCTTGAGGGTTTCCTTCAAGCACAGATAATATTATGCGAAAGTCCCTAAAAAAGAAGAAAGAAAGGTAACGGACGATATTTAAAAGTCCTCTGTATAATAAAAGTACTCTGTGGTTGATGGCAGATATTATAAGAGTACTCTGTGGTTGATGGAAGCAATACAAAAAATCGATTGTTCGATTATTTAATTCGTACATATTCGTACATTCCTTCCCGTACATATTCTCCAGTAATGTTCTCTTAATCGTCTGTGCATATTCTTTTGATATTTTGTGTGTCAAAGTTTATTTTTATTGCGGATTTTTCAATTTTGCAATAGCAGCCAGCCAATACTATGTAGAATAGACCTACCAACGTAGTGATTACATTCTCTCTGGACCTACCTAGATAGCTTGTGATAGAACTAATACTAAAGTGCTTTAATGGATTAAAACCTAATCAACATTGCGCTGCCGTAGGTAATTAAAAACTGCAACTAAATTAATAATGAAGCTATCTTTTACTGCATAGATACTTTGCACATTATACTCCGTGTAACAGTGCTAATGGAATATGATAATGATGAAAATACCTGGCGAAGACCCTCTTCGCCTAAAGAGAATCATTCGAAATGTCGGCAGATTCCTAAACGATCCACCACGACTGCCGTTGTAGTTTTGGGTCTAGCCATACTAAGCTGTCTCCTTGGTTATTGTGTACTGAGTGAAACTCTACCTTACGAATCTAAGTCTCTACGCCTCGTTATCATTGTAAGTGTTCTTCTGATTTGTTCATTAAAAATTTTTTTTATGTCTTCTAAACTTTTATAATTTCTAAATAGCTTTTTCGCCATGGAGCGAGGACACCCACAAAAACGTATAACAGCGATCCTTTCAAAAAATATCAATGGGCTGATGGATTTGGCAGTCTCACTAATGTAAGTAAATGCTTATATCTTTCAGCTAGGTATAATAATATACTTAGGTACTGATTAAAAAAGAAAATTTTTAGCTTTTACATTGTAGAAAGAGTATGTTTATAGTAATTACTATAAACATACATTGGAGAATGAAAATATAACTTAAAAAAAATCATGTTAAGTAAATGGGTTTGTTATAAAGAAGTGTTGGTATGAAACAATAGAGCAATAAGTTTATTTTAAATCATTTTCAGGTAGGAAAGTTGCAGCTTTATGAGTTAGGCAAAAAATATCGCTCATACTATGCAAATTTTATACCAGAAAATTATTATGAGAAAAACATGTATGTACGTAGCAGTGATCACTCACGATGCATGATGAGTGCATACACTTTTCTTGCTGGGTTATTTCCGCCATCAGAGCAACAAATGTGGCATCCTGAGATATTGTGGCAGCCAATACCTGTTCACTCTTTACCTAATCATTTGGACAATGTAAGTTCTCAAAACTTAATAATTTTAGTATTAATATGTATTATGCTCAGAGTCTTGTTGCGGGACTGAATCAGAAATGAGAAAATTCATATACAAACCAAGGTTACCAACATAGCCTGAAAAATAACCAACTTCAAGTGGCAGTGGGTGAGGCACATTTCAGAAAAGTGTGGGTAGGCCAGGTGGACTGACGACTCGATGAAAGTCGCTGGTCGCCATTGAATGCAGGAAGAGAAGGACCGGTTGTTGTGGTGATCCTTGGGAAGGCTTATGTCCAACTGTGGATGTCTTTCAGCTGCAGGAATTCCGAGATGAAAAGCATATCACTCAGGAACACTGTTGTTTCTTATGAGTAAAATAATAATCGAAATCAGTTTAGTATTATAGTTTCAGAGATTACTTCCCACAAACAAACTTACAATAATATTAGTGTAGATGAAATAACATTTTTTCCTTCCTTCCTTCCTTTCCCCTTACTGGAATCTTCCACTAATGTATTGTTTTTTAGACAGTGGCTGCAACAAAGGCATGCAAACGTTGGAAAGAGATGTATGACGAATTGTTGTTGGAAGCAAATGCTGATCCAAAATTCAGTGAACTATTTGATTATTTGAGTAAACACACCAACCAAAGTATGCGCAATATTCTTGATATTGATTACTTGTACAGTACATTGCGATCTGAGCAAGAGGCTGGTCTTAAATTACCAGAATGGACTAAAAACGTGTTTCCTCACAAAATGCAAATGCCCTACATGCTGAGTTTAGCTCTGCTATCATACAATCAGACAATACAAAGATACAAAGTAGGTAAGATAAACTGTTTATTACTCCAACATAACTTAATTTTATTGCATTTGTTTTTAATGTGTTAAAAAATAAACTAAATTAAATATTCCTTCAAGGTCCATTCCTTGGTGAAATCCGACACTATTTCAATGATACCATGAAAAATCACACTTATGTGGGACGAACACTTTATGTGTACTCAGCGCATGATGTTAATATAGTGGCATTGTGGCGAGTTCTAGGCTTTCAGGAGCTTATAGAGCCTGACTATGGGGCTAGTGTTGTGCTGGAATTACATGAAGATCTTGAGCAGGAGAATCACTTCGTGAAGGTACACATAATTTATGATTGATATGAACTAGAGCAGTTATAGTCCGGGATTTAAATATTTTCCTAAACATTTTTTTTTTTTATTTCAGGTATTTTATCGTAATAACACCAAAATCGAAGTTCCCATGGAGTTGAAGCTGCCATTTTGCGACGATCCCTGTCCGTCCAAGCAATTTATGGACTACATTGACAATTACATTCCAGACGATTGGGAAGCAGAATGCACGAATTGAAAGTGAATATTGATATGATTTTTTTTTGCTATATTCTCGAAAACAATATGTCAATCTTCTAAAAGAATTTTTGAGCGTCAATACCACAGACATACAGGTCCGTGGTCAATACTCCTTTAAGTATTAAGAGCCCAGCTAATTAAAAATAAAGTTCATGGTGAAGAAGGAATTATCGTCCTTGATAGTTAACATACAATGATAAGCCTTAATAATAAAGGCTGCTCAAAATTGATACACTGGCAAGCTTTTGTTTGTCTTCTTCAGTTTCCAGTGCAATGAATGAAACAGACAATATTTTGAGGAGGCTCTTGAGTAGTGTTTATTAAAACTGACCTTATTTGTGTTGGACATTCCATTGAAACATAATTACGTTTATTAATAAAATTAACATTGGACTTCTAGTTTTATACAATATGTTATTATATTATCAATTGACATTTGACATTAAATAGTATCAGGTGTGTTAGTAATGTAATCACAATAGGACATAATACTTATTTCTTATTTTATGATAGTTGTTATGATACTAAGTACGGGTAGATAGAATATAAGCAACTAGAGTCCATTTACATCTTCAGACATTAAGCGTGTCCGACACGTTCGAATAATATTCTCCAATTATTGTGCGCACTAACGTATTCACATCTATCGTAACACGGCCGCGCAGACGCCGACAGACACGGGGCCGCACCCGGCCGGTATTCGCGGAAAAAATATTTTGTCTGCGCACTTCATGTCTGTACCGTGTCTGTGGCTACGTGCCGAGCGGCGAGCACAGAGCAGTGTGAACTGTGAATAGAGCATCGGAACTGTGCAGACGTTTTTTTTAAATAAACGGCGTTGGTCGGTGTCTGCCACAGAACGTGTCCGGCACGCTCAATGTCTGTCTGTAGATATAAACGGACCCTCAACTGTAACTCGATATATACCTATACAATACACATAAATACATAGGTACATTATAATACTTATTTATAATATGTACGTAATCGTTGTGCGTCTGTCGGTGATCGTGGTATTTTCCATATGATTTGAATTATATTTTTGTCAAGAGTATGATTCAGAGCTGTTTAGGAGTTCCCGAGGGACTCCCAAAATACACGCGGCTGAAACGTGATCATATTATAAGGTTTCTCCCGTAAGAGTCAATCCACATTGAAAGAGCAGCGACACGCGGCTTAACGAGCATTTTCAGCTTTTTGTTATAATCATACTAGCTGTTCCCGCGGTTTCACCCGCGTTAATTTTGGAGTTCCCGCGGGAATTCCGGGATAAAAAGTGCCCATGTGTTATTCTGATGTATCTAGGCTATATTATCATTCCGTGGTTTTTACGTGAAAGAGTAACAAACATCCTTACATCTATATTCTATACATACAAACTTTCGCGTTTATAATGTAGTAAGGATCTGTACATAAGGACATGAGTCTACAGTTTGTTAAATAAATAATTATATATACATATACTAGTGCAAATAGGCGCGTGGCGTGACTACAGTCCGCATGCGAACACGCGACAGCGCAGCGGATAGCAGCGCGCTGCTTGCTTCACTGGTCGTTCGTTTTGGCGGCGACTAGTTCTCCGCGCTTCCCCCCCCCCCCCCCCCCAGCTAAGTTGACAATCTACAATCGTTAACGCATAGAAAATTAAGGAACCTTGTCGTTATGACACCTGGTCACTCTAAACTGGACTTTTGATTGGACAAATTTACCTGACCACGTGACATTACGATTTGTCTCTCAGTTCATAAGCGTTACGACGATTAATGTTAATCTGTCGATTGTAGATTGTCAACTTGACTACGGGGGCAGTTGTAACTTCCTAATACAAGCATTTTCCTTATCTATTTTAGTTTCAGAGTTATTCATCAACAACGTTACTAAAAATTGTGAGTAAATCGACCCGCAGGCCGCAATGCTTCTCAATATGTAATTTTATTAGCGTATTTTGTTAGCCTATTGCATATCAGTAATAACAAAACAAAAATTTATAACCTCATTGGGCGTCACACTGTCAATTTAAACTTCTGCACATAGTTAGTCATTGATATATTAAAAACCACTAGTAAATAAAATTGAAAATGCTAAATTAAATTCTTTTACACCGAAAATATCTATCGGCTCCCAGCGCATTATTTGTTCGTTCAATATAAATTGACCCTTATAGCCTGTAGGCGGGCTGTAAGTAGTAGATATCCATACTTGCATCACATTTACAGGGGATCTAGTTATATTCAAAAATGTTAAGCTAGAACACACCGTAATAACCAAGTAATAACTTATTTCTGTTGTACCTATTCTAAAGTTTTTCAATCACCGGAGTACAAAAAAAAATTGTCGTAGATTTTTTTTCCAGAAGTAATGTTTAATATAAAGTTTTCCTTTTAATTCTAGATTGTTTATTCACGAACCACGTGTACTTCTAGTTCTACACTTGTTAATCAATGTTTACATAGTTAGCTACTATAGCTATAATGATAGGTAATATTTAAAATGTTTTACACATTTTAAATAATATAGGTTAATTTTATTATACGATCCATCATTTATACACATAATATGTATTTTGTTAAATAATTTTTGAGGTATTTACAGCAGCATTTTGTGAAAGGTTCTTTACGGTTGGTAAGATATTAGGTATACATACTTATGACTTAATATATATATTTATTATACTAGCTGTTCCTCGCGGTGTGACCCGCATTGATCTCGATGTTCCCACGAGGAACATAATAATATAGAGTAAGGACCTACCTAATTGTTGCCTAGCGAATGCATCTCAACCTAAAATTCTCAACAAATTAGTATCGACAATGGGCATGATAACTAAATATAACTAGTTTTTAGTCCGTCTTGTAGATTAATAAAAAATATTGGATACATATTTTTCCTTTTTTTACGTAATCAAAAAATAACTTTCACACACACACACATACTGTACACTTTAATACTTCTGTCTTAGTTATGACGTCGCGACTCGCGACCCCCCACTCCATAACTTTATGAGTTTTATCTAAGTATTTTTTCGATAATTCGAAAAAGCAAAAAATACGGGTCTGTTTTTTTATACCGTGTCATCATGCCCATTGTTTTCTAGAAATGTTGAAGATTTGTTTTTTTTTTCATGTTATTGTGGAATCGCATTTTTATTCATGTGTCATTCACATAAGGTTACTGTTTAATACGATGGAGATTATCACTCGTTACCTAGTAATGTATAAACTGTTGTTGTGATTAATGTTTAGTTTTATTAAAATATATTTTGTGTCGTAACTCTCGTTTATTATTAGTTAGTACAGTAAGCATCAAAAATAGCTAAACAAGCTAAGTGTCAAACAATTCGGTGCCTAGTCAAATAGGTACCTAGTAAGTAGATGGTCCACTATACATTGGAAAGGTCGTGTCGTGACTCGTTTAAAAATTACATTTACATTTTATGTCAAAATTAAAAAAAATCACTAAACTGTTACATAGAGGCCATGGAGGCGGAAGATGGTCATGTGACCTAAACGACACTTCCCCATCGAATTGGGTCGTTTTATTGATCTTATTGACTATGGTCGTAGATTAAAAAGTAAGTTCAAAAGTAGGTTTTTTTAACTATAAATTATGCACGATTATCTCGTGTTTGACTGAACCGATTTTGATTCGTTTTAAAGATAAGTATTTGATACATTCTGGAGAAGGTTCTAGTGTAAAACTCTCATGAATCAGTCCAGGGGCCGTATTTACGCCCCCAGGAGTTTTTTAGAATCCTTAATTATTTTATCTAGTTTTCTTAACTATTTACTTAAACGTAGATTAGAAATTAACTAACCCAAAACCTAAAATCAAAACCTATCACTAAAAAGTATAAAATAAAAAAATTAAAACCAAAACAAAAATTATTACTCATTTTTTTTAAAGAGAACCGCCTCAAAAAGTAAACACACTGAAAATCACAAAATAAGTTTTTTAAACCCCATCCCTATTATCTAGGTATTTACTTAGTTTTTGAAGTCAGTACCAAACTAACAAAACAAATTCAGAACGCAGAAAACTACTACGACGAATCTACCAATAATGCGTTCTTAGTTTCCTAAAATTTTAGTTTAGCACCAACTTGAAAAACTAAGTAAATACCCAGATAATAGGGGTGGAGTTTATAAAACTTATTTTGTAATTTTCATTGTGTTTACTTTTTAAGGCGGTTCTCTTTTTTAAAAAAAGAAAGAAATTAAGAAAGTAAGTAATCATTTTTGTTTTGGTTGTAAGTTTTTTTTATTTTTAAACATGATTATTCATAGAAGAATACTAAACACGAACCTACCTGCCTACTTTGTGTATTTATAACAAGTATAATTTATAATATAACAATATTTTATGTACCTAGTACTTATTTCAAAATATTTTAACAATCGGTGGATAAAATTTGCTACAACAAAATAAGACGATGTAAAAAAAACGAAGATGTAACGTATAAAAAAAGAATAATATCTAATAACAAAACATTGAATAGTAATGAACTTATTTGTCAAAAGCTGCTCTAAAGCTACGGATTTTAAAATTTAGTAAGTGACGTGGGGTCTTTATGGTTAACAATACAAAATCTAAGCTTGCTTATCCCGCTCACACTAACGTCTTGGCGCCCATAGTATTAGTCATGTGACATGGGGAGATGGGGATTCCCCCCCCCCCCCCCCTTAACGCTTCACGTAATTAATAGACGCCCCCTTGGTTCGCCGTGGTAAATACTAAATACGACAGTTGTCGGTTGAATATATTGGCAAATGCACGCGCTGCTCTAGCTACAAAATCGATTATCACCGAGCAAACAAGTTCTTGTAAGTGAACTACATTTTTTTACTTGGGCAGCAAATCGCACCAATAAGGTAAACTAGCTGTCCCCCGCGGTTTCACCCGAGGTAATTTCGGAGTTCCCGCAGGAATTGCAGGATAAACTATACGTATAAACCTTTCTCTTGAATCACTCTATCTATTTAAAAAAACCGCATCAAAATCTGTTGTGTAGGTTAGGAACAGACAGGCAGCGGGAAGCGACTTTGTTTTATACTATGTAGTGATTTCGTTTTAAAAACTATAGACGCCACAAGGAGTCTAATTATTGACCACACGTTATTATTTTAGGGAAGCACTAAATACTAAATAATATTAAATGTTAAATAAAATGCAATATTTGTGTACTTCCAAGGACATAATTTTCTTACAATGATTGTACTTTGATTGTTAGTGGTTGTCAGTCTTATTACAGCAGCCATATCGTGAACATTTTAACCAGGCAAATATTTTTTGTGCCTCAGCTATAGTTTAAAATTATATAAAATGGGTAAGTATAGATTACACTTAATAAAGTATATAATTATATAAAACCTAATTAGGTTTTAAGTTTTCTATTCTATAACATGTCACATCAATGAACACATAGTTCCATTAAAATTTAAGTAAAGTTAGATAAGGGCTTAATTACCACAACATGTCAAGACATCCCTCTCGCGGTAAGCTCTGCGGGCGGTGAGGACAACAGTTACTATCCACAACACCACCGCTAGCCATGATGCAAGGAGGGCTATATGTAATGCGATACCTGTGTTGATAAAATTTCCTCGACGACTGTTTGGCGCGTCTTTCTGAATATAATCCATAAAGTCAAAAATTGCCTGGCAGCTCAGCCGATAATGTATGGCAGTAGCTTGATCACCTGTTGCTTGAAACTCCTGGAACATTTTTTTAAAATCAAAATCTAAAAATTTTGAAGAATTCACACATTTTATTAACTTGAAGGGTGTTCAGCGTGTCCCGCTATAAGTTTAAAAAACATATGAAAAAAAAACACATTTCGCTATATTATGCAAAAATAATTAATTAATATTCGAGCAAAGGAGTAAATAATACGTAGGTACAGTGTAGTCGGTTTAGTGCGACTTCGCATTTAATTACCGACCGTTTTTAGCGACGAAAGTAATGACATGTTTGGTTTTAATATAAGCCACCATGAAAATACACTCCGTACATTTATTACGACTACGCTTACAACGACCGACCGCTTTTAACGACTGAATTTCAAACATAATAATTGCCCGGTTACAACGACGAGCGTTGACGTATTTACAAATAAATAGTAGGTAAGAAGCTATCTTTGCCCCGCGCACCCCCCTTGTCTGAAATTTAAAGGCTAGGAAGGTACATATATTATATAAGTAGATTATTTATTGATTATAAAGACCGGTACATTATGGACGTAGTATGTTGATTATTGAAACTAAAATTACATTTCTTTCCATTCTTAATTACGTATGTCAAATAAATAAATATTTTAACTAAGTAAATATTTTTTTTATTTGCTAGTCACCTAAATATTAATAAAATACATTAATATGTAATTCATAAAAAATAAAATAAAAATAGGTATCTGTTCGTTTAGTACGGCGTCCGGTTAGTACGACCATGTACGACGTAATATCACCGGTCCCTTGGCCGTCGTTATAACCGGATTCTACTGTAGGTATATGGTGTGATGGTTCCTGGCCGGACCACGGTACGGAACAAAATTTTTACGCTGGCACAAATTCATTATTTTAATTGTGCCTATTTGTGCCACTAATGCCAGGAATTTGTGCCTTCTGGTTTTGGAGTTATGAGAGTACGATTGTGGTCGGGCTGGGAATCCTGGTTCCTGGCCCGACCACGGTACAGATGTTACGGAACCGAGTTTTTTCTTTTGCACAAATTCACTATTTTAATTGTGCCAATTAGTGCCACCAATCCCAGGAATGTGTGCCTTACCCCTTGGCCACAGTCTCGGCGGCGGCGGTAGCGGCGGCGGCAGCGGCAAAAACAAATGGTAGACAACATACAAAGTTGGCCACAGCTATCAGTAACTACCCAACTAGAGCACGACTGCGGGGGGGCGGGGGGGGCGGGGGGGGCGGGGGGCAGTAGGTGCATGCACATATTTTGTACGTCAGGGTTGCTTATTCTTTTTTTGAATTAAGTTACCTATTATTAAATAAAAACTTAACTCTTACATAGTATTTATACTATGTATAAATTTAAACCTTAATAAAACTGTATCTATAAGTACCATAAGTTATATTTAAAAGTAACAAGCTGTTCCTCGCGGTTTCACTCGCGTGATTTTAAGAACTCCCCGGGTAGGTACTATGCACATATTGAGATAAAAACTATCCTATCTCGCAAGTTTGACCAAATTACATACAGTGTAAAAAAAAACATTTAAGATCGATTTAGTAGTAGTATAATATAGGGGATTAGCTGTGCCCTGCGGTTTCACCCGCGGTAATTTAGGAGTTCCCGCGGCCATTACGGGATAAA
Source organism: Zygaena filipendulae (assembly GCA_907165275.2). Taxonomy (NCBI): domain Eukaryota; kingdom Metazoa; phylum Arthropoda; class Insecta; order Lepidoptera; family Zygaenidae; genus Zygaena; species Zygaena filipendulae. The sequence goes on from OU015651.1 coordinate 11,116,770, forward strand.
AAGTACCACCAATTGGCACATTGGCAATTAGTGCCACCAATCCCAGGAATGTGTGCTTTACCCCTTGACCACGAAGTTATCAGCGGCGCGAGCTGTGGCCAACTTCTTATATTGTCTACCATTTGTTTTTGCTGCTGCCGTATTAAGATTATGTCGATAGGAAATAAATGTCAAGTCTCTGCTTCCCTGCTAATATTATAAATGCGAAAGTAGCTGTCTGTCTGTCTGTTACGCTTTCACGCCTAGACGGTTCAACCGATCATCATGAATTTTTGCATACACGTTGTCAGGGGTACAGAAGACATAGGGTACTTTTTATCCCGTAATGGCCGCGGGAACTCCTAAATTACCGCGGGTGAAACCGCAGGGCACAGCTAATCCCCTATATTATACTACTACTAAATCGATCTTAAATGTTTTTTTTTTACACTGTATGTAATTTGGTCAAACTTGCGAGATAGGATAGTTTTTATCTCAATATGTGCATAGTACCTACCCGGGGAGTTCTTAAAATCACGCGAGTGAAACCGCGAGGAACAGCTTGTTACTTTTAAATATAACTTATGGTACTTATAGATACAGTTTTATTAAGGTTTAAATTTATACATAGTATAAATACTATGTAAGAGTTAAGTTTTTATTTAATAATAGGTAACTTAATTCAAAAAAAGAATAAGCAACCCTGACGTACAAAATATGTGCATGCACCTACTGCCCCCCGCCCCCCCGCCCCCCCGCAGTCGTGCTCTAGTTGGGTAGTTACTGATAGCTGTGGCCAACTTCGTATGTTGTCTACCATTTGTTTTTGCCGCTGCCGCCGCCGCTACCGCCGCCGCCGAGACTGTGGCCAAGGGGTAAGGCACACATTCCTGGGATTGGTGGCACTAATTGGCACAATTAAAATAGTGAATTTGTGCAAAAGAAAAAACTCGGTTCCGTAACATCTGTACCGTGGTCGGGCCAGGAACCAGGATTCCCAGCCCGACCACAATCGTACTCTCATAACTCCAAAACCAGAAGGCACAAATTCCTGGCATTAGTGGCACAAATAGGCACAATTAAAATAATGAATTTGTGCCAGCGTAAAAATTTTGTTCCGTACCGTGGTCCGGCCAGGAACCATCACACGGTATATGTAGGTATTATGTATAAAAAACTTTTTTGGATTTGGCACTATTTGTTTTTTTAATATTTTCTTAACAAGTCTTTAATCTATACTAATATTATAAAGACAGAGTCGACTTTAATGATTACTTAGTTAAGTATAGATTTTTAAAACAAAACCGCCGCAATCAGAGACGTTCAGTAAATTATTTGTTAATTGGCATTTAATGAGATGTAACTTAATTATTTAAATGCCAATTAACATTAATTTATTAAACGTCTCTGATTGCGGCAGTTTTGTTTTAAAAACCTATACTGAACTAAGTAATCATTAAAGTCGACTCTGAGTGCGGCGGTAAAGAGGTAAAATTTGTAAGTCTGTGGCCTCACAAACTTACAAACCGCTGGATTTACTGAATGGATTTTGAAAATCCTTTTTTCAATAGAATGCTACAGTAATCATACGATATTCTTTTCTGGAACCCGTGGTAACTCCGAAATTACTGTGGGTGAAAGTGCGGGGGAACAGCTAGTTAAATTGACTTTAAAAAGAAATCATAAAATGAAATTAGTATTATTAAATTATGCTTCTGTACATGATACACTTGTTCCTTGGACAGTAGACTTTCTTGACTAGTGTAGCTGTCTGTACACAATTTTCACTGAAATTGGGTCACACTTGGAAAGACAACTTACATATTACTTTGTGGATAAAAACAAGTGAAAAAGAAGCCTTACATTGCCAACTAAATTAGATCGATATTGTGTACATGTCTTGAGGAAGCCATCAGTTATCAAAGCAGAGTGAACCAAATTGTAAATGCAGAAAATAGCTGCAATACACGATGACGGTATCCAGCAATATATTACAGAGTCTGTGCTTTGTGATACTCTTGTCCGTGAAGACACCACTATGGATTGTCCTTCACTGAAAAAAAAATGCAATATATTACAGTTACAACAATTTTATCAAATAAAATTATTTAACCAACCAAAAAGGGGGTTCCTTTAGAAATTTGCATGTCGAATTTAGGGTTGAATGGGGGAGGGGGTGGAGCGACAACCCCCCGGCAACACTCCTCCCCGCGGAGATGGGTACTTTCCGAGATATAAAAGGTAGAAGTTTGAGGTTATGTCATGTTATTCGTATTTACTGGGAGGAAAGTCGGAAAATGGTAGGAAAGTAGGAGGAGAATACTCTGTTGAAGCTAAATGAAGCTCGTTGCTTCGCTCCTCGTATTATTATCTTACATGTTCTAACCTAACCCACCATGTCAAATGTGGTTCCATAGACCATATCAGACCCAAAAGTAGGGGGAGAATACTCTGTCGAAGCTAAGTGACGCTCGTCGCTTCGCTCCTCGCTTTATTATTTTACATGTTCTAGCCTAACCTAACCTACCATGTCAATAATGTGGTTCCATATCGTACCCAAAAGTAGGGGGAGAATACTCTGTCGAAGCTAAGTGACCCTCGTCGCTTCGCTCCTCGCTTTATTATCTTACATGTTCTAACCTAACCTACCATGTCAATAATGTGGTTCCATATCGGACCCAAAAGTAGGGGGAGAATACTCTGTCGAAGCTAAGTGACCCTCGTCGCTTCGCTCCTCGCTTTATTATCTTACATGTTCTAACCTAACCTACCATGTCAATAATGTGGTTCCATATCGGACCCAAAAGTAGGGGGAGAATACTCTGTCGAAGCCAAGTGACCCTCGTCGCTTCGCTCCTCGCTTTATTATCTTACATGTTCTAACCTAACCTACCATGTCAATAATGTGGTTCCATATCGGACCCAAAAGTAGGGGGAGAATAATCTGTCGAAGCTAAGTGACGCTCGTCACATTAACACACAATAGCTAGCGTCGCCCCCCGCGCACCTGCTTAACAAGACGGTCAACGAAATACTTTCCGTTTCTCTATATTAAATTCTCGTAATGAAAAGTTTTTGTTTTGTTTTACCTAAAAATAAATATATAATTATAAAATAATTATAAATATCATTGAATAATGATAAATTATTAAAAACAACAAAATCATGGCAATTTAAACCCTTAATATCCGCAAAAAAACGCTTCGTTGTACGCAACTTCAAACGTTTTTAAAAAATAAACTACGCATCTCCGCGGGGTGAGATTAGTGTTGTTTGAAAGGGTAAACCCATCTCTATAAAACACAAAATTTCTATAAAAATCCCAAATTCGACATGCAAATTTCTAAAGTCGACCCAGTAAATGAAATAGAAACGTCTGTTTGTAATTACAATAATTTGTAATAAGTTGTTAATACAACTTTCGTTTTTATATGATACACACAAAAAAAAACATATTTTTTTTATTTTTGTCTGCCTTCCTGTTTGTCTGCTTGTTCCAGCTAATCTCTGAAACAGCTGGACTGATTTTAACAGGACTTTTACTGGCAGATAGCTGATGTTATAAGGAGGAGTAACTTAGGCTAAGTACTTTTATTTTAGAAAAAATGGACTGCAGGAATTCTGGAACTCATGCGAGCAAAACTGTAGGGCACAGCTAGTCATCAATATAAATTTGAAAGTTAACATATATATTTTATGTGTATCAGTATCACATCACATAAATACTACTCCGTTGATTGGAATGAAATCTGGCACATAATATCTCCTACATAGGATAATATTATGTTCTACTTAACCCGGTGAGGTAAAAAAAAGTTACATCAAGCATGAGGCAGTCTATGACTTACCTGAAATGTAATGTACTATAATAGAGTTCCTATTACTTTTAATTTAATTTTGTTGATTGTATTTTGTAATATGATAATAGGAATTGTTAATGGAATGCAACAAAAGAAATAAATAATTATGGAAATAAACTCACACACGCACACACACCCTCACACACACACACACACCCTCACACATGCACACACACCCTCACTCACACATGTCTTCATGTACACAACCCTCACTCACACTAACACAAGGTTCTTTTCAAATCTTAACTTTTAACAAATTTTAACTTTTTCTAACTCAATCAAATTATAGGAACAGAAGTTTAGTGGTAACAAAAATTAGCAATAACCAAAAATATTGTTATTCGGCACAAAATAATGAATGAAGCTTAAAATAATGAAATCCTCTTTTCAAAAAAATACTTAATAATTTTTTTTCTCTATGCCAGGGGTCGGCAACCTTGTCATCCAAAAGAGTAAAATATAGACAATACACAGTTGAAATTTGTTAAAATTTTGCTTTGATAGAAAGTCTGTGTTACAAAAAATTTTACTCGTCTGTTATAAAGCAATATAATAATATATAGTATATAATAGTAATATCCCGTGCTTGTTTAAATATTTCATATTAGGAGTCAAAGGATCCTCGAGTTGGCCACCACTGTTCTATGCACTAATATATGAAGTAAAAAGATCAATAAATACTCTACTGAACAACACATACATAAGAAACAATTAAGAATAATAATTAATAAATAACTGAAAAAAAAAAGATTTTTAATACTTAAAAAAATACGTCAAACATGAGGCAGGGTATAACATACCCGAAACAACTTTGCGCACGAATATCCTGGCTGGTGACCCACATAATACTGTGATCACACCACTATCCCCTCCCGAACTCCGCTGCCTCCAGCTACTGAGCGAATTAGTAGGTATTACCAGATGAATATTTAGAAAAATACACGACTTTTAAATTATACCAGGGTGTGAGATACCCTGGTTCATGCTCGCCGGGTTAAACATAAGTTGAGTCTACATGTGAAAAAATATCATTAGCAATTAGTTTTATTTAGATTATTTAAACCTACACGAATTTAATTATGCCTTCCTAGTAAATAAACACATAAGAAAAGGTTTACAGTACAGGCAGTTTCAAAGGGTATGAAACCCTGGGGAATAGATAGTAACAAATAATTAATCTTACATTTCTTCCATAACTGTGGAATTCTTATCCTCGTACTTGCCGATATTGTTAATGCACACTCTGTACATATGAAACAATGCCATCACTACAGCATAGATAAGAATCGGAATAGGTGCCAGTATAGCATACAAACAGTATGAGTTATGACCACCATTAAAGTTCCGGTAAGTGCTCACTCCATAGAATATGCAGCCACAATTACTATTCTCAAGCCAACTGCTAGGGCACTTGTCCAGTGTCTCGCGCCAGTGGGTGTAAGGTACTGCAATACATATAATTGTGACACCAAGAGATAAAGCCAAAACACTGTACAAAAAACAAAGCCATTTCTCTGTACGGTATTGATTCATAGTTTATAATATTACTACACAACTACACTTTTTGTGGTGTTCACTGTTCTAGATAATTTGTGTTCTACACCACTAACAGTAGTTCCAATTCCAATTTGTGGATTTATGGCTCCACCGTTTTGACGGTGATTCTGCCAATGTAAAGTTAAAACAGTAGTTAAATAAAGTTAAACTTATCAGCGAGATAGGTATCATCAGTGATATTTGTTTCTTTTTTTTTTTTTTTTAATGGCATGTTTTAGGGTAGGTGTGTTCTGTGGTCATTATGTTTTTAACCTATCAAACGTGCTGTCAAAGATCATATAATCACTACGTTTTAAGATATGGGACTCCCATATACTGTGAAATGGAATGACGCGAATTGTCAAAATTTTCGCCCAATCAATCATGGCGGATTCCCACAAGAATAGTGCTGTTCTGCTTATATAATATAGCGAATGGTCGATTTATCGATATCGATAAAAAATCAGGAATACTACGTTCTATTGTTTTTTTATTTTATAGCTACGGAAAAAAGCACCTGTGATGGCTTAATTGCTGTCGGTTAAGTACTTAATGTATCTAAGCCATCATTGGTGCCTTTTTCAGCTGCCTCAAATAAGGAGAGTAGCTGGTTGGGAGTGAGATACAACATTTATTTGAAAAAGGTATTTTTTTGTATTTATTGAAACACCTTCTTGTGAAACGTGGTCAAATAGACCACTGGACTAATACGGGTCACGGTTTTTTTTTCTGTGCGTAGGTGCGCAGCAGTTGTTTTCCAAAGGTTTGTTTTTGTCAACCGGTCACTCGATTACTAGAATAAATTAAAGAAAATGTAGGGAATAATGATAGGAACATGAAACTATAATAAGCAATTGCACCAACATAGTTATAGATAATACAGCATACCAGATATCCGTCGGGAACACACACAACACGTAAATTCAAGAAAATAAAAATTCAAGAAAATAAAATCGAATGACAATGTAGCATAAACAAATCGTTAGATTTATAATTATTATTGGCAAGCTGCAATTTTATGCACCCTGACTCCTGGGTAAGCAACTGATTCTTGCAGTAAATCAAGGGTCCAGCTCAGGGAGAACACTTAAACATACAACTTTGCCCATAGTTTAAAACTATTTCTATTATTATCAGAATTATCACATGGTCGCCCGGTAAAAACAGCACGAATAAAATATACTTACTTATTGACTTTGACTTATTTTTTCTAACTCAATTGCACTATTTTATTTTCATCTGCATTCAACTGCTCTATTATAATTGATGGAGTTGTTCGATTGATAAATAGGCCAAATCTTTTGTACCGGTAGCCTTTACCCAACTTTTGCACCTAAAACAAATAAATGGATTTATCGGTATCTGTAAAAAAAGTTTGTATAGGTATTTTCCGCACTATTCACATATTCTTTTAAATCACATAATAAATTTTCAAAACAGTATTTTTGTTATTTCAAGCACTGAATAAGAATAAAAACAACTATAAATTGAATAAAATTTACGTACCAGAATGGATCAAGAGGAAATCTTGAAATAAAAGTCCTTTTTACACCATTTTCATTCTACGATTTTCATTCTTCGAAATGAGAAATCAAGCTTATAGAATTTTGTTTGGAAGTTTTAAGAGCAGGCGGCATGACGTCCGTACACTTCTTCAGTGCATAGGCAAATGACGGTTGGATGCCCAACCGTCGGTACGTATGTAGCAATGTCGGAACGGTTGGCACGACGGCGGTAATTTGGTTGGATCCAACCAAATTGGTACGTCTGTTACTAGTATTAGTGTAGTGTGATGTGATTACTCGCTCTCTCTCTCACCCACCGACCCTAAATTGGTGTTCTGAAATTGCAAAGTGTAAAGGCCGCTCCACATTCACGCATTTCGCCAACCGCGCGCGAAGCCGCGAAACACCCGCGAATCATGATACCACACTTATAGTTCGCGGGTGTTTCGCGGCTTCGCGCGCGAATCACGCGCGAATGTGGAGAGCGCTTTATAAGCACAAATTAACTAGACATATGGTTTATGAGCGCATAACTGTGAAAATTATTGTCCAATCCAATACAGCACGCAGGCTGTCGCAACTTTCATACTTCAGAAAAAATGTATGGATTGTGTCCTAGTTGAAATGGTGGCATTCGGTCTTCTCGCCCTATAGTCTCTGGCAATGTCAGTCAGTTAGCGGTAAAAATTTTGGCGCCTGGTTCAATAATTCAATTGAAAGAAAAATTAATTGTTGTTGTGTTATTATTTGTTAATTTAATAGTATTTAAGTGTTTTTTTCTAGTTCAGTACGTTTGTTTTGTCTTGTAAGTGAACCGTCGAATAAGATGTCTTATAAAACGTGTGAATTTGCGGAGTAAAATCGAAGAATGAAAATGGTGTAAAAAGGACTTTTATTTCAAGATTTCCTCTTGATCCATTCCGGTACGTAAATTTTATTCAATTTATAGTTGTTTTTATTCTTATTCAGTGCTTGAAATAACAAAAATAATGTTTTGAAGATTTATTATGTGATTTGAAAGAATATGTGAATAGTGCGGAAAATACCTATACCAACTTTTTTTACAGATATCGATAAATCCATTTTTTTGTTTTAGGTGCAAAAGTTGGGTAAAGGCTACCGGTAAAAAAGATTTGGCCTATTTACCAATCGAACAACTTCATCAATTATAATAGAGCAGTTGAATGCAGATAAAAATAAAATAGTGCAATTGAGTTAGAAAAAATAAGTCAAAGTCAATAAGTAAGTATATTTTATTCGTGCTGTTTTTACCGGGCGACCATGTGATAATTCTGATAATAATAGAAATAGTTTTAAACTATGGGCAAAGTTGTATGTTCAAGTGTTCTCCCTGAGCTGGACCCTTGATTTAATGCAAGAATCAGTTGCTTACCCAGGAGTCAGTGTGCATAAAATTGCAGCTTGCCAATAATAATTATAAATCTAACGATTTGTTTATGCTACATTGTCATTCGATTTTATTTTCTTGAATTTAGTGTTCTTTAATTTATTCCAGTAATCGAGTGACCGGTTGACAAAAACAAACCTTTGGAAAACAACTGCTGCGCACCTACGCAGAGAAAGAAAAACTCAGTGGAACTCAGTGGGTAGATGTGAAACTGCATACACCTAAAAATCTTACTGATCAAATTAAAATTAAAATTAATTATTTAAAGTCTAAATCTGATTAATGTTTGTTATGTTTATGTGATCAAAGATACCTGTCAGTCGGGAAGTTCATAAATTTCCATTATTTAGTGCATCATAACAGTTTTACTCATCAGTCATTTACAACCTCAAGCACTGTTCAGAAAGCTAATAAATGGAGTCACTTAAAGAATCTATGGATCACCTGACAACACTCTTCAGCGGAAAGATGGCAAAGTTCCAAGCAGAATTGGACAAGACTACATCCAGTACAGGGAAGCCCCCAGCTGTGGCCACCGAATTTGACAGCTTCAAAGCATTTGTGCTTGAGGCTCTAAGTGCACTACAACATCAAGTAGCCCTGCTTGCCCAAATATGTGATCGTCAGGAGTTAAGAAGCCGTCGTAAAATTCTTCTCTTCCATGGTCTTGAGGAAAGGAAAGACGAGCATCTTCGTGATGTTGTGGCAGCTGTTGGTCGCAAGCACCTTGCTCTGCCTGACCTTTCAGCAGACATAAGCAGATGCCATCGTATGGGTCATGTAAGCAAGGACACGCCTAGGCCAATTTTGGTTAAGTTCCGGGATGTTGGTGTTCGTAACACAGTCTGGTTTACGAAAACCAGTCTAAAAGGCCCTGGCGTCACGGTGTCTGAATTTCTGACAAAAGACCGGCATACTGTCTTCATGGCTGCCCGTAAGAAGTTGAGAGTTGACAAGTGCTGGACGAGAGACGGGCACGTGCTTGTCGCTGATGGTAACGGGAAACGGCGCCGGATTAGCACCCTCACCGAGCTCGATGATGTTCCTTGTCAGCAGCCTGGGTCCGACAAGGACCCCTTAAACAAAGCTTCTAACAATTGCGAGCGTAGTAAGCGCGGTGCTCAACTGTTAACTAAATCTAGACTCAAGAAGTAGGTACTGGGTAATAGTTGTTTACATTCGTTTTCCAAATTGTTTCACATAACTTATCCGTATATTATTCTTTTTCACTTCTCACTTCTTTTCATGGCAGTATTATTTTTGCGTTTATTAGGTACCCTAATAATTAAAATTTGTAAAACACTATTAGCAAAGTCCTACCTGATTTTTAATAGTTTACTTTTTAATAAAATGTACCTTCCTTTTTTACCTCTTTGTTTATTAGCGATATTTTATGGTTGACAGTTGTCAGTAACGTCGCTCGCTACTGCTTTCTGTTTTTTTTTTTTTTTTTTTTGTTTGCTTATAACGGTTGGCTTTTTAGAAAAGACAATAGAACTTAAGTCCATACAGTCGAGTCGGGTACCCAATTGTTTTTATTTTTTTTTTCTTGTAGTAGGTAAATGTCTTTTCGTATACACTGCCTACTTTCAATTTATAACGTCGCAGTGTCTTAATGTTGTTCATTATTATCCCTGTGGTCAGTGGCTTTTATCTCATTGACACACTAGAATCTATTTTTTATGTTAAAGTTATATAAAAGATTGTTTTTGTTTTTGCGCCGCGTTTTTAAGTGACTCAACTAAATAAGTGCTATTAGTATATTATTTTGTTATTTTTGTTTTTTTCAGACAGTGTCCTCTTTTTCTTTTAATGTAACATGATGTTATTTATTATGACCAAGCTTCCCTCTGGTAGGTAGACGATAGTATTCTTGCCTATTTTAAATATTTATTTGTTTTATTTTTTCTTTAGTGTATTTCTATAGCTTATCTAAGCTTTTTCTATCTTATTATGTCAGATTCAGATAGCGTTTCTAGCAGTGAATACCTTTCTTGCACCTTGTCTTCCGGCGATTCGAGGGGTACTGATAGTTTCCACAGTGTGCACAGCTCTTTGTACGATTCCCTGATTTCTGAATTCTCCAGCGTTCCCAACAACTTTAATGTAGTTCATATAAATGCACAGAGTATACCTGCTCATTATTCAGACTTACTTTTGAACTTCGACAATAAAAATATTCATGCAATTTTGGTGTCTGAATCCTTTCTGCATCCTTCTCTCCCTTCGTCTTCATACTCCATTCCGGGCTTCCATTTGATTCGCAACGACCGTACCAGTTCATCCCATGGTGGTGTCGCCATTTACTTACGTTGTCATATTCCCTTTTCTATAATTAGCAGTTCTCCGCAACCCCCACCTCCAGGCACGGCTGAGCATTTGTTTCTTGAAATCACCCTCTCTCACACAAAAGTTCTTCTAGGAGTGTACTATAGTCCAAGTCTTACCATCAACTACTTTCCTTCGCTTGAGTTGCTCCTGGAAAACCTGAGTCCATTGTATAGGCATGCCATTATCATGGGTGATTTCAACACATGTCTTCTTAAAAATGACTCACGTACCCGCCGTTTGCAAACACTAATCAGTGCCTCCAACATGCATATTCTCCCGCTCAATGCCACACATAATTTCCCAAACTGCGTTCCTTCGCTTCTGGACCTTATTATGGTCTCTTCTCTTACGCATGTTGCGAAGCATGGACAGTACGGTGCGGATGCATTTTCCTATCACGACCTCGTGTATCTATCCTACAAAATTCGTCCTCCTAAAGCCAAACCCAGGATCCTTATGCAACGCAGTTTTGGTGGGATGGATGTTGACCGCCTCAGAGAGGATGCTTCAGGGATTGATTGGTCCGTTGTCGATAACGTTGACAGTATAGATGCCAAAGTGGAAGTCTTTAATTCCCTGTTGATTCAGCTTTATGATGTCCATGCGCCTATACGTCGGATCAAAATCAAACACCTACCTGCTCCGTGGCTCTCGGATGATATCAAGCTGCTTAAGGAAAAGAAAAATCGTGCAAAAGCTAAGTACAAATCAAATCCATCGGATGCAAACCGTGATAAATATCATCGCGCAAGAAATTACTGCAATAGAATGTGTAGGGATGCACAGCGACAACACATTCATAAAGCTGTAGAAAACGGTGATCCAGCTAAAGTCTGGAAATTTCTAAACACATTGGGAGTGGGCAAATCACGCAACAACACGTTACCTAAGGATCTCGATGTCAATTCTTTAAATAATCATTTCTCTTCATCACCATCCCTCGACGTTCATATTAAGTCCGATACGTTGAACCAACTTTCATCTAAGTCTACTTCTCTTACTACTCCGTCTTTCTCTTTTGAACAATTTTCCGCTCGTGATGTTGAGAGAGCTATTGGTTCCATTTCTTCGAATGCCATCGGGGGTGACTGCATTAGCCGTAAAATGATTGTCCCTTTAACAGACCTGCTCGCTCCTGTCATAGCCAATATCCTTAATTTTTCCATTACCTCGCGTTCTTTCCCTTCATCTTGGAAGGCAGCACTTATTATCCCTCTACCCAAAAAATCCAATCCCTCATCTTTCAGCGACTACCGCCCTATTTCCATATTGCCTTTCCTGTCCAAAGTTTTGGAACGGTTAGTCCACTGGCAGTTGAACAGTTTCCTATCCTCAAATGACCTTCACAACCCTTTCCAATCCGGTTTCCGTTCCGGTCATAGTACGGCTACTGCTCTAGTCAAGATTTCCGATGACATTCGTTATGGAATGGAAAATCGGCAGTTGACTATCCTGACTCTGCTTGATTTTAGCAATGCGTTCAATACCGTAGATTTTGACATTCTACTTGGAGTGCTTGGCTCCCTCAACATTACTCAGGCGGCAATTGATTGGTTCCGTGGTTACTTGTGTGAGCGTCGACAGTGTGTCAAAGTAGATGATAATGTTTCTTCCTGGTGTGTTACAACTGCTGGTGTTCCGCAGGGTGGTGTGCTATCTCCTCTTCTTTTTTCTATCTTTATTAACTCCATAACTCATCATCTATCTTGTTCTTACCATTTGTACGCGGATGACTTGCAAATTTACACACAGGCATCCTTTAACGACCTTTCCCGGGCTGTCAACGCCATCAACTCGGATTTGGAACTCATCCTAAACTGGAGCACACGGTACGGCTTAAAAGTCAATCCCCACAAAACCCAGGCGATAATTATCGGCAGTCCATCGTATATTTCTAGAATTGACTTTAATCGAATCCCTTCGGTCGTGTTTGATGGCACTTGCATCCCTTACAGCAGATCGGTCAGAAATCTTGGAGTGCATTTTGATTCAACACTTTCTTGGAGTCGTCAGATAGCTGAGATTAGTAGGAAAATATTTGCAGCGTCTGGATCATTACGACGTCTGCGAAATTTTCTGCCGACGGCCACCAGAACTGCGCTAGCACAGTCCCTCCTTCTTCCTATTCTAGATTATGCGGATACCTCTTATCCCGACTTAAGCAGTGTTTTACTTAACAAGCTAGAACGTCTCCAGAATTTTTGTATAAGGTTCATCTTTGGGCTGCGGAAATTCGACCACGTATCAGAATACCGCACCAAATTGAAATGGCTTCCTATTCGCCGTCGTCGGGACTTACATATCCTCTCTCTCTTGTACTCTGTGTTATTTATCCCTAAAACTCCTTTCTACCTCAAAGAACGTTTCCAATTCCTCTCTTCCTCCCATAGCCTCTCCCTTCGTTCATCCGATAACTTATGTCTTTCCTTACCTATCCATTCCTCTAAATTCTATGACTTTTCCTTCACTGTTCGAGCCGCACGGCTTTGGAATTCCCTACCTGTGCCTATCAGGGCTGCTCGTTCGCTGGAAATATTCAGGGAGCTATTGAAGGAACACTATCTGACTTCTAGTTAGCACATAAAATTCGTATTCTATTATAGTAGAATTATGTATTGTTTATTGATTTAGTATACAATTATTTTACGTATAAGTATCTGTATGTTGTAAGTTTACGTAGTTTCTATTATTTCTCGTATCTATATATCAGTATTTATATATTTTATTATTATTGAAATTTATTATGCAGATATTAATGCCGCACTATCTACCTTTCTTTTTACATCTCTCTCTACCAGAGGAGGCTGCCTATGAAAAAATTGCTTTCAGCAATATAGGTCGCCTCGTTGTACGTATCCATATGTTTCTGTGTTTTGTAAATTTTGTGTCTTCTACTGTGTGTGCAATAAAGTATATTTGATTTGATTTGATTTGATTTGAAAAACCGTGACCCGTATTAGTCCAGTGGTCTACTTGACCACGTTTCACAAGACGGTGTTTCAATAAATACAAAAAAATACCTTTTTCAAATAAATGTTGTATCTCACTCCCAACCAGCTACTTTCCTTATTTGAGGCAGCTGAAAAAGGCACCAATGATGGCTTAGATACATTAAGTACTTAACCGACAGCAATTAAGCCATCACAGGTGCTTTTTTCCGTAGCTATAAAATAAAAAAACAATAGAACCGTAGTATTCCTGATTTTTTATCGATATCGATAAATCGACCATTCGCTATATTATATAAGCAGAACAGCACTATTCTTGTGGGAATCCGCCATGATTGATTGGGCGAAAATTTTGACAATTCGCGTCATTCCATTTCACAGTATATGGGAGTCCCATATCTTAAAACGTAGTGATTATAATATGATCTTTGGTACTTACCGTTGAGTGTTGACGTCGCCAGCGTCGCGTCGCTTGCAATTTCAAACCGTACAACGAAAAAATTATTTTTACTTGAAACTGTCTAGCAATAAATGCGAAAGTCCATATAAAAGAAGAAAGAAAAAAAAATTGAAATTTAAATGGAAATTGCGTTTCGGAAATTGTACACAAGACGTACATAAGTCACAAGAGGTTGAATACATAAGTCTAGTTAATTTGTAGTGGTTATATACTCTTTGATTTGTGGGTTGACTCTCCAACACTAAAATTACATGCTGAATAGTGGGTAGTGGGCACATGGTGGGCATAGACATATATCTAGACATATGTCTAGTTAATTTGTGGTGGGCACTGATGATAGCTTCAGTTCAAAGAGTGGTAGCCTGGTAGCTATGCCTAGCTTGTTAGGTAGAGCTCAGACGAGAGGTAGAGGCTGAGTACCTACCTATCTATACAAAAAAATCAAAGAATACAAAATATTGCTAGAACCAAGGAAGTTATAAGTACTACGTACAACGTAGTACTTATAACTTCCTTGGCTAGAACAAAGAATTGTGCATTGTGCCAGGCTGTGTCATCATAGGTACATAATGAAACTTAATCATAATACTAAGATAGTTGGGAAAAACGTAATTTTAGTTCCATATAGAAACAATCACGTGTTAAAGTAAGTAAAAAACATTGTATTTAAGTAATTCTAGAAAATTTAGTGTTTAATATATACCTACTTTTTCTTTTAAAATAAAAGATATCATAATTGGATGAAGTCTCAAGAACTGCAGAAACTAACAGCCTCTGAACCTTTAACATTAGAAGAAGAATATAAAATGCAGAAATCTTGGCAGGAAGATGATGACAGTGAGTGCATTATATATTTCATATTCCTTCTTTTTCTTCTTTTTTTTTTAAAAAACGGCTTCCACTGTGTTGCCATTTCACATTCCACTATCTTCAATTTGACGATTTTTTAAACAAATGCTACGACCTGTCAGATTAAAATGATTGAATATTGTTAGTTTTTATTCCAGAGTGTACATTTATTATATTAGACAAGTCCAGTTATGAACAAAATACCAATGAAATAGGTATGTATAGGTGCTTTATTTAAATTGTAGATATAAATCCACAGTGGTACCTGCCTAATTGTAAAATTAAAATTTGTTGCAGACTCTATGATTGGAGACACAAATATTTTTATAATTGATAGAGAAACTATGACAGGGGAAATAGAAATTATGATAGCAGAAACTTCAGCTAGGGGCAAGAAGTTTGGTTGGGAGGCAGTTGTACTAATGTTGGTGTATGGAATCTTACATATTAAGATTCAGAAATTTGAAGCAAAAATAGCTACATACAATGTTGTTAGCATTAAGTTATTTGAGAAATTAGGTTTTGAGGAGATACATAGGAGCACAATTTTCGATGAAATCACACTGAAGAAGTATGTGACAGATGAGTGGTTACAGTTTTTAAAACTCCAATGTGAACATAATTTACAAGTGTATTCATAAACTGCAATAGAGATTCATGTGTTTCTCATAATATGAAAATCATGAAACAATAAAATTGGGAAGACTAAGGTGCCAGCCGCCAGGTTCACTATGACCATAGTCGATACGGCATACGCGTCGCGTTAAGTAAGGACATAAGACATAAGTCTAGTTAATTTGTGAAGTAAGGCGCCAATTCGAATTGCTTTTCCCTTGTGATCAAAATAATGTTCAAAGTTTCACTTCGGAGTTTTTGGCGGGTATCGATGATGGTGGTTCAGTCATTTATTATCATGTCAATAAAAAATTGTTAAAAATGGATTTTGTTTTACGGTGCTGTATTGGACAATAATTTTCACAGTGACAGTTTTGTGTGCTCGAGAAGATATATCAGATATATGGCTGATTTCTTCGGTATCCTTCAAGAGCTCTGAGAAAGTTCTTGTAGTCTATTCAGTACTATGGCCTACAAGTTCAAGTCGTACAACGATGCCAAATGCTAATTTGTGCATTTAACTTAGTTATTTTACTTGAAACTGGCTAAATGCATTATATGCGAAAGCCAATAAGAAGAAAGAAAAAGTTTCACTTTAAAAAAATACATTTACAATGTTTCTCTTGTCATAAAGAATATAAACTTCATAAATTAATATATTCTTTAATAATGTTTAATGTCTTTATAGCTTTTAGCGGGATTTTAGCAGTGACGGACGTCAGTTTTATTTCTTTGTTTTGCAAATTAGTTTATCGTAATATTTTGCTTATTAGTGATCCATTAGTGATGAACAATGTGTGGAAACAGTGAAATAAGCTGAAATGGGGCGTTCATCGGGAGGATGTCGTTTTACTATACAACTTCCTATTAAGGTTTAACTGTGATACGGGATTTACACTCGCGCCTCGTTCCTCGCCTCGTGGTTCGTCTTGTGGCCAGGTACGAGGCGCGAGTGTAAACGCTGTTTTATCGGCGTTTACACTCGCACCTCGTTCCTCGTCTTGTGCTTCGTTTCGTGGTGGGGTACGAGGTGCGAGTGTAAACGCTGCCTCGTCCCGTCGCTCGTGCGTGCGACCGCGACCGCACGATCGATGGAAAAGAGACAAAAGAGCTGCGGCCTGCAGTGCGTTCAGTTCAGTTGTCTTTGAGCTAGCAACAAGGGAGGATGTCGAAGTGTTAGCGGCAACAAGACGACTTTGCTTACTGAGCTTTTACTACTACTCGATTAATTTTAATAAATAAAATCCTTACTTATTATTCTAAAAATCTTTAAAAGTTTGTATGGATGTTTGTTACGTTTTCACGCATACTGAATGGATTTCAACTTTACAATATTTGAAACAATATTTGAAACTTTACAATAAAACAGCTATAAAAATATCAAAAAATAATAATAATAGCTATAGATTCCTATTATCATATTATATATCTACTGTCTGCTATCTGCTCTATAGGATTTTTTACCAAGCTTGGCTAATAATTATTGTATTAATATTGCGCCATCTATGTATTGCTAACAAAAGTTTTTTGAAATTTGAACTGTCCTGTGCCTGTATGTGCGTGATACAGGTTCTCGACGGTTAAAATTTCATTTATTCCTGAAATAATCAAGAGATGTCGTTAACAATTATTTTGTAAACGTCGAAAATTAAATGCATGTATAGGCTAATATTTTGATCTTGCTTCAAGTAGAAGCAATTCAGAATAACAGATAGGCTACTTTTTATCCCAGAATTCCCGCAGGATCTTTGAAATTAACGCGGATGACACCGCGGGGAAACGCTAGAATATAATAGTTAGTAAAATAAATAAATTAAATAAATAATCAAACTTTAAATAAATAATTTAAAAAAATAAAATAAATAAAATTGTCAATATCATCTTCTTCTGCGCCGGGTGTCTTCGACTGTTTTTTGCGCAGGAGATGCTGTCGAAAGGTTTATTGTTTAGTGCGGTTGGAGGTCTACATATCTATCTATAAAAGATAGAAAGAATCCGCGATTCTGCACATTGAATATTTTTAACAAAAACTGACAGGGGACGGAACGGAGCGGACGGACGGGGGGGGGAAGAGTAACCAAGCACAAAAAAAGGGTTTATAAAATCTTTTCTGTCTTTCTGTCTGTTCACGATAATCTCCTAATCTACTGAACGGATTGTCATGCGGTTTAGGATTAAGCTTAACCTGGAGTTACATAGGCTTTGTTTCATTGAAATCGGATGTCGGGAAAAGAAGTTGTTGTATAAAAAGAAGTTGTTGTATAGAAACTTTTCGCGCGGGTGAAACCGCGGGGCACAGCTAGTACTAATATAATAAAAGAGTAGAATCCGCGATTCTGTACATTGAATATTTTTAACAAAAATTGACAGGGGACGATAAACGAAGAGTAACCAACTATAAAAAAGGGGTTTTAAAAAATCTTTTCTGTCTGTCTGTCTCTCAGTTCGCGATAATCTCTGAATCTACTGAACGGATTGTCATGCGGTTTTCGCAGGTAGATTAAGCTTAGCCTGGATCTACATATAGGCTTTGTTTAATTCAAATCGGATGTCAAGAAAAAAAAGTTGTTACATAAAAACTTTTCACGCGGGTGAAACCGCGGGGCACAGCTAGTTTCTTAATAAAATCTAGTCCATATAACGTTTACTTTTTGGTTATTTTTGTGGAATCTATGTTTGGGATCCCAAATTATCGGTTTCTTTTAAAATAATTCTAGAAACCAAAACGTTTCTTGTTGCAAGTTACAACCAATCGAATTATGCAGTTTAAAAGCACACAACCGTCGCGGCCCAAAGTTGAAACCCGACTGAAGCGAGAACGCGAGTGTAAACACCACGCTCGCTTTGACGCGAGGTCCTTTGACTCGTGACCAAAAAACCGCTCCGGAAGCGAGCGGTGCGAGTGACGAGGCGAACCACGCGGCGAGCCCCTAGCGTCTGTTCACACTCGCGCCTCGTCCCTCGCCCCGCGCCTCTTGCTCCTTTTTCGTCCCTTTGACTCGAGACAAAAAAGCCGCTCCGGGGGACGCGAGCGGCACGAGCGACGAGGCGAACCACGCGGCGAGCGACGAAGCGCGAATGTAAACAGTCGCTCGGGGCTCGCTCTTTAGACATATGTCTAGTTAATCTGAGGGGCTCGCCGCGTGGTTCGCCTCGTTGCTCGTACGCGAGTGTAAATGACGTATGAAGAGTTGTTACCAAAAGTTCCGGTAAAGCATCGAAATGCATCTCACCAATGCATTTCGATGTAAATAACAAAAAAAATGTCTTATACTCATAAACAGTTGTATAGTAAAACGATATCCTCCCGATGAACGACCCATTTTATCTTATTTTACTGTTTCCACACACTGTTCACCACGAGTGGATCACTATTAAGCAAAATCCACCACATTCACACGATAAACTAATTTGCAAAACAAAGAAATAAAACTGACGTCCCATCACGGCTAAAATCCCGCCAAGAGATTTTTTTTTTGTTAGATTTACCCCATTGGAGAAGGCAAAGAAAGCTAAGTGCATACAGCCAATTCGGTGGTATTTTTCTTCTGAAGTTATTTAAGTACATCGAAATGCATTGGTGAGATGCATTTCGATGCCTTACTGGAACTTTTGGCCACAACTCTTCACAGTTGAACCTTAATAGGACGCTCTGTGGGAAGTTGTATAGTAAAACGACAACCTCCCGATGAACGTCCCATTTCATCTTATTTCACTGTTTTCACACACTGTTCATCTCCAACGTTGCAACGAAACACCAATCACAGCCAAGCTTAACACATGACGTCACTTATTTTTTTTAGGAAATTTCAGAGAAGGCAAAAGAAACTAAGTGCATACAGTCGACGCATATTTTCCATTTTCTGAAGATTTTTACTTTAAAATGCATCAGTAAGATGTATCCCATCAAAAACAAACTTGTAAAAAAGTCCCAAGTCTCGCAACTCAGTTCTTCTACAGTAAAAAGTTGTGAGATCAATGTAATACCAAGTCGGTTAATTTATTCAGTGCCTACTTGAGGGTCCTTCTGTCTAAGGTTATCATGTTATAAGCTAATCTAATAACATTTTATAGTGACCATATCAAATTTAAAAATCTTTTATGTTTTAAATAGATTGATTGGCTTGGCGATCACGTGAAAACACAATGTATCTCACAAGTAATACATATTACAATTAAATTAGATTGTTTAGAACCATAATTATAATATTTAGCAAATTTAATTTAAATTTAGCAAATTATAATTTTAGCAATATTTAGTGGAGGACTTTTGGCGGGATTAACAGAAATGGGTCTCAATTTTATTTCTTTGTTTTACAAATTAGTTTATGGCAACTAATATTGTGTGAATGTGGTGGATTTTGTATAATAGTCATCCATTAGTGATAAACAGTGTGCGGAAACAGTAAGATAACATAAAATGTTGCGTTCATCGGGAGGTTGTCGTTTTACTAATACAACTTCCCACAGAGCGTCCTAAGTTGCTATTAAGGCTCAACTGTGAAGAGTTGCTACCAAAAGTTCCGGTAAAGCATCAAAATGCATCCCACCAATAACTTCAGAAGAAGAAAAGTACAACTGAATTGGCTGTATGGACTCAGATTCCTGTGCCTTCTCCAAAGGAGTAAATTTAAACAAATAAAAATTTAGGGGAAAATTTGTTAATCGTACTATAATATATTAATGCCGCAATTTTTAAGTATAAATTATTAATTGTATAGAAATTTTGATATTAAATGTTTCTTAAAAAAAATCTAGACATTTTTGCTTTTGATCAATTTTTTTTTTATGAAAACCAATATTTTCGCCCTAATAATTTCGAAACTCAGGCAAAAACTTGACGCTATGTATTTTTTATAAACTTAATAATATGATTTTATTTTGGGAGATTAAGGGAAATTTGACTTAACCTTTAGGGCTAAATGTTATCTTTAGGGGTAAATGTTTTCGAGAGTTGGTAACACTGAAAAAAAAATCATGAAAAGATTTAATTTTGGATTTAAAATTTATCACAAGTTTTCACAAGAAAAAGACGTTTTTAATTTACGAAAAGGACTATCTAGTGTTAAGTGACGATCTAACGAACATCAGAGAAATGTGGCTCAAACGTTTAAGGGGAAAAGGATTTTAACCGTTGACAAGTTTTGCTTAACTAAATCTGGCGAACTGCCTATCCAACCCTCTTTTCTGCAAAGGAAATTGAAGATGGCATTCACCGTCAAATAGGTGGAGCCATAAAACCACAAATTGGAATTGGAAGATGGCATTTCATTCAGTTCATTGGACGACAAAGGTTAGGTTAGGTTAGTTCTTAGTTTGTATAAAAATAGTTGCTATCTGCATCTCTTTGTACCTGCATAGTTCTTCTGAACAAAAAATAGAACAGATTTGAATGCAGTTTTCACTATCTTGTACCTACTTACTGTCAAGTTTTTGGAAAAGTTTATACACATACCTAAACGGAATCTGGATGAAACCGTGGGGAACAGCTATTGTACAGTAATTTACTTAAATCTGGGTAGATCCTGTTCAGTCTAGTTAGTACAGTACCTAGTATTTCAGGGTCCAATTTTTGTCTCAGATTGTGGAGTAGATGATATTATGCTTTAAGGTACAAAAATATGATTTTATTAGTACCTACTTACATATTTATAGCATATTTATAGCTTATATTTTTCTATTACATTTCAGATAAGCTTGATGATCACACCTGTAATACCTGTCATGACCATACCTAGCAAGCCATCAAAGCCACTGCTGGTAATTAGTTGCTAAATTATATTTTAAATTACTGTTTAGTTCAATGTACTATTAAGAAAGTATTTAGACTTTTATTAATCAATAAAAAATGTATTGTTACATAAGTTTTGTAATTTACAGATCAGCTGGATAAATTAAGTTCATATTTATAGCAATACCCATTATCCATTCATAAACGGTAGGTATGCCCATTGATTTTTTTTTACAATTTTCTGTTTACAGATTGGATCAAGATGGGTTTAACATCCACAAGTGAAATTCCATATGACCCACCTGGTAATTTGTTTTTAGTATTCCGTTTATATCTCTTCTCTCGTTCTGAGAACGTTTTAGTGTTGTAACAGCTATATAAATAACTAGTTGTGCCTCATGATTTCACTCGCGTTAATTTCAGAGTCCCCACGGTCTAATGTATAAACTATATATTGTAAAGTTTCATTTAAATGGATCCAGTAGTTTTTGCGTGAAAGAGTAACAAACATCCATCCATACAAACTCTCGTATGTATAATATTAGTAAGGATATCCTAAATAAAGTCCTCCACCGTGTCTGTCTGTCTGTTCGCGATAAATTCAAAAACTACCGAACAGACTTTATACGGCTGTCACCAATAGATAGAGTGATGAGAAAGATTAGGCATATAATTTGTCAGTGTTTTGTGTATATTGGTTGAAATATAACAATATTTTTGAAAGTGTCGTAAAAAATACTTTGTTATGCTTTCACACGTTAACGACTCTACCAATCACCACGAAATTTTGCATACACGTCAAGGCTAAAGAGATCTTCGAAATTACCGCCGGTGCAACCGGGGAAACAGGTAGTAAATCCTTCCTATTATAAATGCAAAAGTGAGTTTGATTGTTTGTTTGTAACGCTTTCACGCCTTAACGGCTGAACCGATCATCACGAAATGTATGAAACATGTTGTCAGGTGTAGAGAAGGACATAGGGTACTTTTCATCCCGGAATTCCCACGGGTACTCTAAAATTTCCGTGGGTAAAACTGCGAGGAACAGCTAGTTATATAATGACTACCTATATGTCTTAAATATGCATAGACAGCTAACTTATTAATAAGAAATCAGTTTTTTCATGTATGTATTTTTAGACATAATTGTTTCTTCACCAACTTGAGTGCACTTGAGTGCAACTAATAAAGATGCATTTGCTATTAGTATTTTGTTTAAAGCACGATAGCAAGAATTAAATTTTAATAAAAATTATAATGAGCTTTTTTTGTTTAGGTAAAGTGACCCGAACACCTAAAAGAACTGCACAGGAGGAGGCTCATTGAAAAATTGGGAAGGCTTTTGGCCAAATCCAAGCTACTGTTTACAGAATATAAAAATCTACTGAATACAGAAATTAAAAAATAAATGTTTCAATAAATAAAAATATATGTATTTTATTTCTTAGACAAAAACCAATAATTTTATAATCTAGAAAAGGGCTAGGTCCAGGAATTTGTATGGGCTGTGTGACTATGTTTCCTTCGCCTACTATTTTTCTAGTTTTATAATTAAAAAAAAGGTCCGGGAATTTGTTTTGGCTGTGTGACTATGTTTCCTCCGTTTACTATTTTTCTAGTTTTATAATTTAAAAAAAAACGAACTGTCGTGTTCTAAATTGCTACTGTCAGTTGTATAAGGACCAAAACGAATGTAGGGGAGATGTCCGTCTGATACGGTAGTATCTCTAAATAGTTTGTGCTTTACGGTAGTATCTCTAAGTAGTTTGTGCCTATCGTATTTGATAATTATTCACGTCATGAGTATCTTCTGTTATTCATTGATTTGCGCATCATTCGTCATTAAAGTAATATGTTCTCCCGACACAGAAATAACTACAGAAGAAGACGTAGGTGTGAAATATGCAAATAGGTGCGAAGTTTGTAAGATACTTGCTGTGGAGTTGCAGAGTAGACTAGAGGAGACCGGCAAAGTTCATGATGTGATTGAAATAGGGTACTCGCTCGACGATGTTCAGCCTAAAAAGAAGACGAAGTATGAGAAGTCTGAATTAAGATTGATAGAATCATTGGAAGGTGTCTGTGATAGAATTTTGGAATATAACATTCATAAAGAGCGGCAGGACAGTACGAGGTTTGCTAAAGGCATGAGTCAGACATTTAAAACGCTGCATGGACTTGTTGATAAGGGAGTTAAAGTTGATCTTGGTATTCCTTACGAGTTGTGGGATAAACCATCAGCCGAAATAACTCATATGAAATCACAGTGTGAGAGCTTATTGGAAGAGAATGAAGGAGCTGTTGAAGATTGGTACTGGAACCAACAGGGCAAGATAGAATTGAAAGATCATCTGTGCACTAAACATGCACTGCACGGTACAGATAGTAGTTGCTTGCGTGAGGTTTTATCTGATACTGAAAAAAAAAGCAAGGGTGACAGGACAGAACTTTGATCATTATTGTAATTATTGTCTTTTTTAAGAATTTTACAGGTACCTCTTCCTCTTGAGATTATGTGACTTAGGAATAAATGTAAAACAAAAATCTCATTTCACTGTGTTTATTGTTGCACTTCTCCACAACGGCGCAGCCGATTTTAATGATTTTTTTGTTGTATATTTTGTTTTTCTCATACATTTTTCTCCCTCTTACCCCGCCCCATTTATTGATTTTAGTATTTTTGTATTTATAAACAAATATCCAAATAATTTAACTGTTATTCTAATTTTATAGTCATGCATATTTTCCCTAAAGCAGCCTCACACAAAAGAACCATGTTTTTTTTGTTTCCCATCAACTTTTACTGGGTAACATTGTCTTGCATACATTGATATATTAAAAAACCCTAGATGCACAGTCTCAAACAAAACTAACACTCAGAATCGTCCCCAAACACTTGACAATTCTACATAAGTACCTAGTTATAAACAATATTTTTCCAAAATCAACCTTAGGCAAATAAAGTTGTTTTTACAGTAGTCTAGTCAAGGCTGAAGTCGTGCTTTATTCTACGATAAAAATGTCTAAGTCCACCAAATAGTCGGCGCTTACGACATTCTGGTCGCGAGGTTTTTATCACTGCCCAACACCTCGTTGACACTGTGCACCTAACTGAAGTATCACTCGCTATAAGCTGAATTTTAGCTGGAAATTGGAATACATCGTGTTGCATATAGCTATAATTTCCTACCTAAGTTTATATATATATGTATACTTCGGACGATCTTTTCCTAGGAAGTTTATATTGAATGCGATATCCATGGTGTGGTATATCAATAATTAAGACTTAAAAACAACAAAAACAAATCAATAAACACTTCTACTTACCGAAAATACGATATCCCATCCTTTTTATTCATTCTTGACGAAATATTTTCACAATTTCTCTTCTTCTTCTTTAATAATGGTGTCTATAATTATAATTTGCCAATGACAATGTTTCTTAATAATCTCTTCATCTACTTCCTCAATTATTGCAAATCGCCAATGACAATGTTAGATTGTTCCCCAAGTTAAAACATGGCTCTTTTGAAAGTCAGTTTCCTGCTCAGGGTCCAAAATAGATGCTGAAAAGTGACTGAAATAACGAAAAACGTGACACGCGTGTTTTCGATACGGCTTTCACTCGTCAACAACCCATAATTTCTCAATGAATACTTCGGCATTTCTGACAAGCGTGCAGTGACGCGGTCGACGCTAGACTATTTGAAATGAGTGCTCAATTTGGAATTGTGCACTCATTTTAGGGGGACGTTTTTGAGACACTCAGTGTGTATCTTGGGTTTTTAATATATCAATGCTATTTATTACATCGACTTTAGATTTTTAAACTTGTATGATCACATAATTTCCAAAGTGGATCAAATCAAAGTTTAGGGGGTTCATGATAAAGTTATCAACATAAAACAATAGTTAATAAGCACCATTTTAATCAACTATCAAAAATTATCATACAAACATTATGTACGTAATAATTTTTGCATCTAGAATTGCTGAGTAGCATTTTTTCAGTGCCAACAAGTGCATGTATCCAGCATATCTCTATTAAAACAATAAATCGCTTATTAAAAAACTAAAGTATACAGTTAAAACTAAAATAATTAAATATATTTCCATATTTCAAACACTCTTTTATATTTTAAACATCCATACAAAATTTTTAAAAGTTATATTTCTTCACAACAATAATTTAATGCATTACAAACTAAAATAGTTCAAAATACACTCCAGTTGCAAGGCAACACTCCACAACCACGCACACGCACTCTCATTTCATGTATCAACATAATAAACACTGATGTTAATAGTAATGGACAAACAGGCGTCGTACAAATACTGTATGTATGTATATCCATTAATAGTATCATCATGTTTGAGGTGCGAAGGGCCTATAGGTAGGGGCTGGTGTCCTGGTAGTCGTCGTCGCTGTCCGAGCCGTCGTCGTCTGTCAGCTGGCGCTGCGCGGGCCCACCCGAGCGCGCCTCGCCCGCTCCCTCCGAGCAAGATGAATCTGGAACACACAACACATTATTATTTTTAACTCAACTGCAAAAAAGGTAGAAATTATCAAACGTAACTGTATTTTTAATCAACTTCTAACAAAAGGACGAGGTCAATTCATCTGTATTTTTTTCTTTGTTACGCGATTATTGAAGACTGCTGGACCGATTTGGAAAATTCTTTTGTTTTGATTTTTTGTTCAAATTTCATTTATTTGTACCTGTGTTACGAAATATTTTCGCCAAATGGGATTTTAATGGATATCTTTATTGAATAGACTATGCATCTAGGTTAGGTAACAGGATACCATAGAGAGAGGTGTGTTTTAGGGCCTAAATTTTTTATGATTTGGGGGCTCCACTTGAGCGGCCATTAGTCAGTACCATTTTATCTCAGCACGAAAACGACTCTTGTACTGAGCATATCAAAAATACGTCGTTCCGTCTGCCGTTGATGGCCGACACGTCTGTACATCACTTTGTGTAATATTTTATCATTATAATTTAGAGAAATTTGAAAAGAACAGACGTGATATTTATAATTACCCAATTACCTGCTTGTGGCTCCCATAGTGTTTCATATCGTCTCGACTTGGGCGGCGGCGGCGATGCTGACCCTCTGTTGACAAGCAAAATGTGCGTTTTATAAATAAAGTCGTTTGAAAATACAATACACCCTTGATTTACATTCCTGGAAACGAGTCGTCCGTATCGCATAAAGAAAATCATGACAAAGTGGCATTTTTTACATTACCTACCTCATAAACATAAATCAAGAGGCAAACGAGCTTGGATTCAGTCTGCTCTGTAACAGGATGAGTGATAAGTGATAACTCACCGGACCTGTCGGTTCACCCAAGGCCAGTATTACATAATATGATAACACACGATAAAAACGGGAAGCATGACGCTTAGGAGGCATCCGTCAGCGCGTCGCGCGTCGGCAACTCGCGTGCTCTATTTTCATGCATTTTTTTGGTAAAAAAGTTCTATCTTATACATTTGAGACGAGTTTTGAATACTGAACAATTGAATGTGTCCCTCGTTTAAGCTAAGGTAACATATTATATTGTATAGTATTTATGTAATAAGTAGGTGTCTCCCGCAGTTTCACCCTCAGTAGCTTTTTTTAATTGTGAACAGACTAGTCCGTTTCACCACAGCTGACTTATTATGAGACGGTGTGGCCGAAAATTGTAGACTCACCTAGCCTGGAATGGGTACTGGCTTTCTTGGGAACTTCGGAGTTCCCGCGGTAATTCCGGAATACAAAGTACCCTATGTTTTTTACTGTACCCTTGACAACAATTATACAAAATTTCATGATGATCGGTTAAGTAATTAAGGCGTGAAAGCGCAACAAACCATATCACACTCGCTTTTGTAATATTAGAATAGGTGTGGGCAGTGGGACCGAGCAAATCTTTTTTTTTACCGGGCGATGTTGGTTGTCAAGCCTTTTGAATTAATAAAAAAAAAACTGATGTAAAGTGTGATCAGTACGTGCCTGTGTTCCGGGTCGTAGAGGTGGTGGTAGAGTGGGTCCCCGTTCTCGCTGGGCGGCGGCGAGGCGCGCGGCGAGGGCGGCTGGCTGAGCGCCTGCATGAGCCGCCCCTTCGACTCGTTCCAGATGTTCGACAGCCGCCCGTCCGGCCCGAACAGCAGCAGGAACGCGTCGATCAGCTCGCGACTCTTCTCCTCCCACTTGGTCAGTATGTCCACTCGCTTCTCGCCTATGTTCGTCATCACCTGCGTGCCGAACGTTTGTTTTAGGTACTGGATGACAGCACTCACAAGTCACAGCACCAAAGAATTGTAACTACGGGTCGTCCCTGGTATACAAAGGGCATCTGTGGCGATTCAACGCCGGGGTGGGCTATTGATTGAGGTGAATGACGTTGCCAACTGGATATATTATTATGTAATTTCTTAAGACATATCTCAACCAATATTGTCATTTTGTGTTCTGCTACTGCATAGAGAAGCAACTCTCTCTGCCCCCCGCTAACTTCGTGCCCCTCACGCTTCTTCATAAGCTAGTGGTAAGCCTTAGAGGTGATAGCGGTGTCGGGTGTAGACTGTAGGTACCTACTGTTGGTGCTGTAGGCTATGTTAGACGATATTAACTTGAATTTTGAACTCGAATTATTGTGCAAGTCGACCTTACACCAATCGGTTCGCATCTGCGTGGACTTGACGGAGAATTTAAAGTAGAAATTCAATATATAGGTATAAAAATGTGCCATGTGTAACCTTTTTGCCTTTGTCCTTGAGCTCGTCCATTTTGTTCTGTAAGCGGAACTTCTTTTCGTTGAGGAAGGACACGTTGAGCTCCTTGGCGGAGTAGCCGCGCGCCAGGTTGCGCCGTACGTAGATGTCGTAGTCGCGCACTATCCGCGCCACTATGTCCGACGTCGATACACCTGCACAATGCACATACACAAACAATTAATATTAAAATCACAGAGAAACAAACGCTGAGTCACTTCCTTTTCATTATAGATATTGAGTTCCTTTTCCTTTATTTAAATCCTACTAATATTATAAATGTGAAAGTGTGGATGTTTGGATGTTTAGATGTTTAGATGTTTGTTACTTAATCACGCAAAAACGGCTGAACGGATTTGGATAAAATTTGGCATGCTCGTTGTCAGAAGTGCAGAAAAGGACATAGGGTACTTTTTATCCCGGAATTCTCACGGGAACTCCGAAATTACCGCGGGTGAAACCGCGGGGCACAGCTAGTATAAAATAAAAGCAATAATTTAAGCTTTATTATTATTAATAATAAATCCTTCATACGAGTGTGACTTTGTTTCCTACGCTTTCACTCCTTAACGACGCAACCGAACGTCATGAAAGGCATACACGTTGTCTGAGGTACAACATTGTCTGAGGCATACACGTTGTCTTAACTCCGGGGTCTCCGCGGGAACTCGCACGGGAATTTAACAGATGAATTTTTAAAACTATGCTTTAAGTTCGTCTATAATGTTACCTGAATTATTTAATTAAAAATGCGCGAAAAACTAGTCAGGTATAATATTGTAAGTATCTAAGAAAAAAACTTGGCAACTCTGTTTTGAATACACGTGTAAATTTTAATGGACTAATTTTTATCATCGCCAAGATAATGAATAACATTGTCAAAATCAATGTCATTTCCACTATCATATCTTATGTATGTAATTGATTGTAATTATTTAGATTTCAGATCCAACAGGTGTACATAAAGATACGAAACTAAGCGCGTCTGTAAGTGGCGTGGCGCTGCGTACATTTTGAACGCTCTAACAATCGTTCTAACGGCTCGCTTACACCTAAACCTTTAAGGGTCCATTTATATCTACAGACATTGAGCGTGCCAGACACGTTCCGTCACAGACACCGACAGAGCCAGACACGTTCCGTCACAGACACCGACAGACGCCGTTTATTTACACCTGAGCGTGCCACACACGTTCCGTGGCGGACGCTTACAAAAGACGTCTGCACGGTTCCGATGTTCTATTCACAATGCTCGGCGCCTCGGCATATAGCCACAGACACGTACAGACATGAACCGCGCAGACAAAATATTCTTTTCGTGAATACTGGCCGGGCACAGACAGCCCGTGTCACGTGTGTGTCGGTGTCTGCGCGGCCGTGTTACGATACATATGAATAATATACGCACTGTATAGGAAAATATTATTTTATCAGTGACGGAACATGTCTGGCACAGTGCACACTCAAGGTCTGTAGATATAAACGGACCTTCGGCTGTGTAAGTTCTGTCCGTCAATGGCCGACAAAATCGGTTTTGGTATAAGCGTAGCGTAGCGTAACTAATTTGTGTAGAAACCTACCTATTGAACTTTATGAATATATTTTTTGAGCGTCACTGACACATGCCTATTGTGTAGAGGTATGTGTCGAGGCATGAAAATAAAAATTCTGTGACTAGGGTTGGCAGGTGTCCGGCTTTAGCCAACATTAAACATGTTTGGCGTTTTACGGACACGCGAAATTTCGTAAAAAAAGAAAAAATACGTGTCCAATATTTTGTAAAAATCTGCACGTCGCGCGACGGTTAAAAACTAAGATATAGTAGGTACACTGGCCTATTCTATCATAACACCATTGTTTTAGTGGCGCGAGGTGGCGACGATGGTGGTGACGTGGCCCATAACGCGCGTCCAAAAAACGCATTCCCAAACGATCTAAATGCCAAAATATTAGAAATTATTCTATATACCCTAAGAAACGTTGTATATGTATTTTTTTAAGTGAAACTTCTTTGATTACGAGAAAGACATGTGGCGCGTTACTCTCTCCACCTCCCACCAATTTCATGCCTTCTCATGCCCGCCAAAATTACCTTGGTAAAGGCTGCGGAAATGTCACATTTAGAATTTACATGTGAAAATTATTCACTGACAGCTGTCAGTTAGGTATTTTCAGCAGGCTGTTGACCTTACGATACGCACACACGCACAACACGTGTATTGTGTACGTACAAGTCGACTGTCTTTAGAATAGAATAGAATACACTTTATTGTACACCAAAATAATGTTACAGTGTGTTAACAAAAACTTATAACTAAAGGCATACAAAAGGCGGTCTTATCGCTTTACTTTCTTTAGTTTAGCTGTCGGAAAGTACTTGAATGAGTTAATCTGTATGGAGTGTCACCGAGCTGCATGTAGGTAGGTAGGTACCTATAAGTACATATAATACGCACCCTCGGTCCGCTCGGTGGCGACGAACATATCCTTGGCCTTGATCATGGCGTACGTGTCCTCGCAGTCCTCGGTGGTGTAGGGGATGTCGTCGTGTGCCACGAAGTCGATCTTGTGCTTTTCGAGGAACTCCTCGTCGTACTCCCACGGGGCGTCGCGCACCACCTGACGACGAACACACACATTTAAGTTTTTTTTTTTTTTTAAAGCATTGACAATATCATGTCCGCCATCAGCTATCATCCTTACAGCGATGAAACTAGCGTCGTCCACTATAAAAAAGCATGTCTTCTATTCTTCGAACATATTTCATTTAAAAAAATATCTTACCGATTATCACATAAAATAGAGTGAATAATCATTTTCAATGAAACCAATAATCCCGTAAACATTTTTTTAAACAATAAAACACATACGAGTTGCATTGCATTTTAAAAGCTTAATTGGAACTTTTGGAAGTAAGTCCGTTGTTTGATTATTGCGTAGATCTCCCTCCCGGTGAACGCCAAATTTGAGTTTATTTCAATGTTTCGACCACGGGTTTCGACACACTAATAGATCAATGTTATACAAATTCCACCTAATTTACACCTCAATAACCACAACAAACTAATCTGCAAAACAAAGAATCATTCATTTCTGCTCAAGTTGCCTATAAATCTAACAATGAGACCGAAACAAGGGTTGCCACCTTTTTTTAAAATAGTATTTTTCCGAAAAAAAGATGCAAAAATATATGTAGTATCAACTTTTGAGAAATGCAGGAAAAAGTAACTATACATTTATTTTTAATCATTATGTATCGAGCAGCATTTAACGACAAATTATTGGTAGTTTGAAAGATGAAGGTTTAATGCGTTTCGTTCTGAAACCTCGTGCTGCGCTGCGGGTGTGTTCCACATGCACCAGTCACAGTTCATGTTCATCTCCCGGAGTGGTAAACGAAGCCTGTGGACCTCTGTGTACTTAATATATACGCATTTACCTATTCTCGAAAATATAATATTATATGCAAGCAAATAATCTTGGGAATAGTCTTATATATTTTTTCTCTGTGATGATGATAACTGACGTCAAGTAATCAAGGTATTCACGCGTAATTTGAGTTATTACCCATTATTAAGGACAATTTCATCTGGTCTATTTTAAACGATAGGAAAGTTCGAGTTGAACCAAATGATAGAAAACCTACCATTTTTTAACCATTTTAAACTGAAGGCACATACATACATATTACATAATATATTGTACCTATTATAGGTAGCTACTGTAACTAAAATTAGATTAGCTCGGAAAAGCAATAAATATGATGGCGCAATCATCGATTGCTCTATCACACGCAAATGTGTAACACCTATGTAAATAATAAAAACTGATCTATATCGCTAGAGGTATATATTTTGTTATTTATTATTTTTGTATTGACGTCGTTTCTAGTTTTATTTCTCAAATTATTTCTATACGCATGCGATATACTCGTATACGCACTCATTTCTGTATTTAAATTTATTAAGACATTATTAGTTAGAAACGAATCTTTTCTAACTAACGTTACCCAATAAGTAAGTAACATGTTCGGTCAAATTGAGCGTAGAGTCCGGCTTTTATGTTTTGGACCTGGCAACCAGAGCCTTAAAGGAGTTAAAGGTCACACTAGCCCCACTCGCTTCAAAAACATTAATATCTTCTAGATATTGCATTTAAAAAAGTTTCTTTTTGGCGAGTGGCGTTATGTGACTGGATGGAGGCTCTTAATTGCATGAGTAACAGGGCAAAATATTACCTCATCAACATATCTGCAATGGCGAACCGCTTCGTACCTCTCGTCCTCTGTCATCACGGTGCGCCCCTTGCGGCTGTGAGTCAGCTTGTCGCTACATACTGCAATCAATAAAACATAAATTGTGAATTGACATTCAATCCAAGGTCCAAGCAAACTTGCATCTCGTTTAAAATATAGTTCATTTGTTAAAAAGACATTTTGCGATCCACACATTTCCGCTTCAATCACAGAAATATTCAGGACTGACGTCACTCGCTCGAGTTCGAGATGATCTCGATATTTATATAGAATTGTTATCTGCAAGTAAATATGCAAATAATTTGGGAATATATATTCGGTGTTTACAATTTCGTATGACCTTAATTGGCGCGATCATTATCAAATTCCAAGCAAGGTAAACAATATAAACATTGTAAACGACACAACACTGTCGAGCGTCGATTTTTACCGATAAAGTACCGCAAATAAATAGGTATCATATAATAACAATCAAGTGAATCAAGCATGCATGCAGGACCACGCGTCGAACTGATTGACATAAATAATAATATTTTATAATGCACGAGATAACGCATCGTACGAGCCCGTTGGACCAATGGTGTCATTATTGCTAAATAGAATGCCGGATACGCTGATAAGCACAGCAGTGTGGGTGTGTGCGTTAGCTGTAATTAGCCCGTAGGCCGTAACACAACCCTACAGAATTGTTCGAAACCAGATTGATTAGAAGTGTACTCTAAATGCCTACAGCCTACTACTACTAGGTAATACTTATACAATAAACAAAATAGATTATATATAGTATACTTAACGATCAATTACTTAATGATTAATTGAAAACCG
Organism: Zygaena filipendulae; assembly: GCA_907165275.2. Taxonomy (NCBI): domain Eukaryota; kingdom Metazoa; phylum Arthropoda; class Insecta; order Lepidoptera; family Zygaenidae; genus Zygaena; species Zygaena filipendulae. Next base: position 11,149,839 of record OU015651.1, read on the forward strand.
CCAAACGTGTCACTTTGAGTTTAAACTTTTTTGACATCAAATAGCTGAACGTTTATCATGCTACAAGATATTTTTTTATAACAATTTTTTTTTAAGCAGGTGCACCATGATTTTGACAAAGGGCCTCAAATCAAAGAGCATGTCCTACTAGTTACCTATAAAAAATTGGCAATGATCACCCGCCATTACAAAAATATATAATTTTACGTGAAACCATTTTACTCTTTTATAAGTGCATAGTTGCATACTTATGTAAGATAATATGTATGTGTGAATGTAACCACACTTCGTCTCTGCCTCGAAACCGACAGAAAAAACCTTCATTATTGTGATAAAAATTCTTCAATTTACTAGTATTGTATGAATTATTTCAGAGTTTTTATAATATAATAAATATGTATAAGCTTTTTAATACGATCTCCACATGGTTCCCTCGGAAGCTCTTTGAATATGTACCTACCGAGATGAATGTATCGTAAACTTGCATATCTTATAAAGTTTTAAGTTAGCCACATGCCAAAGTTGCATTCAAATCCGTGCGGTAGACTTAATAAAAAATAATAATACAACCATTTATTGGCATGTTTAAACATACAATAAAACAATGAAAAAACAAAATTATAAAAAAAACTCGTGCATTTTTGTCAACTAATTTTTTTTTTTCAGCGTGTGTTGCCTGTTGGATTGTTTCCCGTTTATGAGTAGATATGATTTAATGTGTACGTGTTCAAACAAACGGACAAAGAACATATTTATCTCATTTAGTATAGATAAAATAGAATATATCAGGCGGAGCTATTATTAAAATGCAAGATATTGTAAAACAAACGAATAAATATTCTAAACATGTCACGTATACGCTGTGATGTTTTAGATCTCTTACGCACGTAATAATAAATGTCTATGTTCGCAAACTACGAGCATGTCTATATATTATTTATGTCAACATTCATTTTATACAGAGATTTTAGATTAAACTACTAAACGAAATTGGTCATAGTATTATCTCACAATCTTATCTATCTTCTAATATATGTAAATCACGTGTCACGTTGTTTGTCCGCGATGGACTCCGAAACTACTGAACGGATTTTAATAAAATTTTGCCACCATTTATAATATGGTCCAACTTAACAGATAGGATAGTTTTTATCCCGGAATTCCCACGGGAACTGAAGGACATACAGTACTATTTTCCCGCAACCTCCACGGGAACTCCGAAATTACCGCGGATGAAATCGCGGGGGACAGCTAGTATGTATATAAATCACGTGTCACGTTGTTTGTCCGCGATGGTCTCCGAAACTACTGAACGGATTTTGATAAAATTTGGTGACCATTCATAATATGATCCAACTTAAAAGATAGGATAGTTTTTATCCCGGAATTCCCGCGGGAACTCCGGAATTAATGTAGGGAACAGCTAATCATCGTCAGGGGTACAAAGAAGGACGTACAGTACGTTTTCTCGGAATTCCCGGGGAAACTCCAAAATTACCGCGGATGAAATCGCGGGGAACAGCTACTTAATTTATAAATGCGAATGTCTGTTATTCCTTAACGCTGAAATGGCTGGATGGAATACGATACTTCATCCCGAAATTAACGCGGGCGACAAACATTGCATGTATTTTCGTTATCTCTATAGAAAACTAAGGATCGTATCGTCACGTCAATCACGCCACGAAAAACCTTCCAATCAAGCGTGACCAGTGACCACGTGACGATGTATTCCTGAGTTTTATATAGCGATAACGATTTATGATTTTCAACTTGGCGAAGGGGGCTGGCGTGGGCGTGGCAGTCAGGTGCTTCAACAACTTGACCGACCCGCGAAGGATGCTGTCTGGTGATATGGTTGTTATAGGTATTCTAGCTGTCCTTTGCGGTAATTTAGGGATATCCTGCTGGAATTCCAGTATAAACTATATATATATAAACCTGCCTCTTGCATCACTCTGGCGACCCGATTGGCGCAATGGTCACCATGCCTGCCCGCTAATCAGGAGGTTCCGGGTTCGATTCCCGGTGGGGGTGGACTTTGTGTGATGAAAACAGGGTTCCATTTTCCAGTCTGGGTGTGTGTATATATATTTATAGTATAATATATATGTAATATGTATAGTATATACCACGTTTGGTTTCCACGACACAAGCTTATAGCTTAGTGTGGGATCAAGTAGATCTGTGTGTTGTGAAGTGGATTATTATTATTATTATTACTCTATCTGTCGATGAACACCGCATTTAAAGCCGTTCCATGGTTTAAAAGATCTAAGCGTGCAGACGGCGGGACGCAAACAAAGATGATGGCACAGTACTCACCGCCAACTATGAGGTATACGTTAGGGAAGACAGTCTTGGCCTGCTGGAGCTGCCTGGCGTGCCCCTGGTGGAACATGTCGTAGATGCCGTCCGAGTAGACGCGCACCCGGCGCGGCGAGGTGCCGGCGACAGCGACGGCGCGCGGGATGCGCCCGTATGCGACCCGCTCGCGCTCCGCTATCGCCGCCGGCTCCGTGCTGAAGGGCGCCGCCAGCCGCAGCGACTGCAACAACAGGCGACATCGGTTTCAACGTCAACCATGGAGATAGTAGCGATGGGTGCAAAGTTATGAATTAGGGAAGGTTGCGATTAGCAGTTGCCATGTTGCTAGTCTTTTTTAGAAAATATACCTATTTTTTTATGTCAATTCGATTGCGAAGAAAACAAAACAGTGTGAGCCGGTTATTAAATAATATTTTACATTTAAACTTAATTACGTATAGGCACTGTACATATTTGCATGCAATTATCGATCTCGTTCTATAGAAGAAATATTCGACAGTTTCACTACTTAATTCAATCTTTTCCCTGAGACATTGAGGATGGATTAAAATTTGATAGTAGCTAGGTACCACAATCAGTTTCTTCCGCCTTACATTTGTACACATTGCATATTTGTATACATACTCAATGAGTCCCGAGGATCATACAAAGGAAGGGTCATTGTAAACTAATGGTTGGATTGTCATGAAAAAACAAATTTACATCCAAATTTATTGGTAGGTGGTACTTTCTCAAAATCATAGCCTGTAGTAAATCCTTATAAATGTTTAAATATTGGGATGTTTGTTAGTCAATCACACAAAACGGAAGAACAGCTGATATGGATGAAGTTTGGCACACACATAACTTTATCTGTGTACCAAATCTCTAATAAAAATCAACTTTCATTCACTTTTATAATATTAGATAATGTAAGTAAAATATTTATACCAATATTTATAACATATAAAACGATTCCAGTAGACAGTATCCAACTTCCAAAAATCAATCCATATCTCCTTGGTCACGGCATCACGCGTGAACGGCTGGACCGATTTCGTTAATTTTTTTGTTGTTGTGTTTGTTATTGTAAAGGGGAACAAGAATAAGTTTGGAGTTCCCGCGGGGATTCCCAAAGCTTACGCGGGTTACCGCTAGTTACCATATAATTTTAATTAAAACCGTTAGTCTCTTGCACGGATTCTAAAGCCGGAATCGCAGATACGCTAATGAGTAGGTAATATCAATAAAATAATGTCGACGTCTCCGATCTGTTTATATAACTAGTCATAGATATTGTAAATATCTACTGTACCTACTGTATTGTAACATCGCTAAAACATAAGACGAGCGTGAAAGAATTGAGACCACCGCAATGATGACTAGACAATATGCTCGAGAGTCGAGATGCATGACCTGAATAATGCACTTCAATCTTCATAGATGACAACGTCGTCGTCTCAAACAAAAGCGAGTTTTGGAAGACCTAGAGACAGTATATTTCGGATCAGGGAGCTTCTTTCTATAAGTACCTATAGGTATGTCTAATAATGTCTTATTACGAAGCGAGATCCCAAAGCGGCAACGAACGGCACGAATTCAATCATAATTATGTTACGTTACAGCCTACAGGGTCCACTGGAATATACTATAGGTACACCGATGTGGTGCCTTGATTTGCTCTATCCAATTTCTATCCCTCAAAAACAGTACATACTTTTTTCTGGGTGAAACCATGATGTTTTATAAGTATTAAAATGTCATTGATAATTGTGATCATGATTAGGAGAATCACGAACGGTAGGTACTATACGGCAGCGCATAAAATACGAATAAACATTGCTTTAGATTATATTGAAAAAAGTTGGAAAGTGATTACCTACTCAATTCAATTAATTGCACACTTTTAACTTTTAAGCAGCCAAAGCTTTTTCATCTGATCAGATCATAATAAAAATAGGTAGGGGTAGGTGGGGGTAGTAATGGGACCACCACCCATTTTAAGCCATATTATAATAATTTATCGCATTGCAAATTTGCAACTGACAGAGCACCTATGGCAAACAAAATTAAATACCATTTACAAAGAACCTCCTCCTTTTTGGAAGTCGTTTAAAAATATAGATGAATTCACAAGTTTGCATTCTAGACACTTAATACACACACTTGTACACTTAGTAAGCAATGAATAAATAAATAAATAAATATTAGAAATCAAGTTTTTAATATTGATCGCTGCAACTTGCAAGATTTCTCTGCAAATCCAGAGGTCTGGGGTTTGATTCCCAGTAGAGGTACCTACACTTTTTTGCGATGAACTCTCCAGTCAGACTGTCAGGGCGTACACATACCTACCTATACAATATCTAACAATAAGTACCTATGGTAAGTTTAACCACTGATAATATAATACTATATCTATAACCATGGAGGATGACTGGAGAGCGCATGCGGGGGCAACCGCACTCAATAAACATGTTTTTTGAAGCAGATGCGGTGGATTTTTCGTCATTTGAGTTGTTTCGATGGTTACCTACGTTACGCATGTCACGCGCTCTCGTTTTAAATACTAAAAAAACTAAAAACAATGCTTAGTTGTGCAATTAAATAGCATGGGAAGTGCACTGCTACTTCTAGTTACTCAAACGATGGCATAACATTTCACAGGGATGCGATTTTCCACCCCATTTTTACAATTTGAATAAACACAAAAATAAATTTAAAATTCCCAATTTCTGAGACGCACCCGTTGATGTCTTTCATGTTGTCTCTTTCTGATACGGGGATATGAACGTTAGCAGTCTCTTTCCTTCTCCGTTAATGCTGTCCGCATCGGAACAATTTATCTATATCGACCCTATCGACAAACAAAAATTAAAGTTATAATCTTAATATATACTTTCGTATGCATTTAGTGAAAAGCTGTTAATTTGAATTTACAAACATACTTCAATTTTATTTATTTGTAATTTTATCACCTGTATATATTTCACAATAGAACCCGTAATATGCATCGCAGACCAATCCCTAAACTGAAAGTACTATCACACCCGGAACAGTATGGCCTTATTTTTACCAACAACAAGTAAAAAGATTGTCGATACTCGATATCGATACTTTTTTAAGTTACTGTTTTTTCAGCCCTAAAACCTAAAAAATGGTTTACGCGCGTCCCAAAAACGCATTACCAAACGTTCTAAATCATTGATATAGTCTAGTAGTAAATCAATGTTCTAAATGCCAAAATATCAGAACCATTATTCTGTATGCCAGAAGAAACGTTGTAAATGTATTTTTTTGGAGTGAAACTTCTTTGACTACTAGGGAAAAAACAATTTTTGTGGCGCGGTATCTTAACGCGCCGTGTTATGGTCATAGTGAATAAGGGCCCTGTGGAGTTTTTCTTTCTTAAAGTTGTCATATTGTTTGTTCGTGTCGTCTGACGTCTCGTCTGTTTTTTCTTTCCTTTCTTGCCGTTGGCGCCTTTGCACTTTTTCAGATTTAAATGTTAGTATTAGTTTTATGATGTTTTATGAAATTATGAAGAAAAATGGATTTACAAAATGGATATGTATAATGCGGCCAAATTTCGTATAATTGCAGATAAGAAACCGTATAGCCGCGTTTTATTTGCTGGCAGCCCTGCGCTCTCCAGTCATCCTCCATGCGTACTGAAGAGGGGTGGGTATAAAGTTCTTTGTTATCGAAAATTGGGCTTAATCCGATTTGCTAAGACCTATTACGTATCTTTCAAGTAATCTTGTACTCAGACAAAACAAGTCAAAAACTTTATATTTATTCTGAGAATTCGCGTATCTGGTGCGTCCTAGTCCGTATGTCTACCTAGTCTTACGTCTTCAGTCATGTATCATCTATTAATTGTTTTATATGTAGATATAGACGACACCACATAAAAGTTACACAATAACGTCGAGTGCAGTCAAGGTTCACGCGTCAAATAGCCGGCGGCGGCTGCCGGCTGGCGCGGCACTCGTGATAGCGGAGTGGCGTGATGTGACGTCACACACCGGCTATCTGGCCCGCCTTCAGGCTCGGCCGACTCATCTTAATTACAATAGGTATGTGCCTATAGCCCTACACTTCATGTCAATCAATAAATCTATACTATAATAAAAGAGTAGAATCCGCGATTCTATCTAATCTCAAAAATCTCAAAAATCTAATCCGCGAAAAGAAGAGTAACCAACCACAAAAAAAGGGTTTTTAAAATTATTTTCTGTCTGTCTCTGAAACGCAACAAACGTCACAAACTCAAACTTTACCTCTTTACAATATTAATATAAATACATATAGTCAATAGATAATACAGACGATACCCGAAAATGATTCTAACTCTAAGGGCTACTGCATAATATGTTAAATATGTTTGTACACGTATTTTATTTTTATTATATTATTAGTCTCGCAAAAACTCGACAATAGTTCGACCGATCGATGCGAATAATTCTTTTTTGTTGTGTGTTCGTGTTGTATTGAAGAAAATCGGAAGTTCCTGCGGGAATTCTGAAACTCACGCGGGTGAAACCGAATAAAAGAACTTCGTAAATAATACAATTTTCATAGATAGAGGTAAGTACACACTTGGTATACGTATCTACTACCTAGTTATACACACATATTAGCAATCATCATAAAATTGTTTTCTGTTTTTCGAATAAATTCTGGTTCTCTCGCGTTATCATGTTTACGAGTAGGTAATATATGAGCGTAAAGTTACAGGCGATTTAGTTCCCCGATTACTTTTATCGTTTATGCCAATGCAATGGTGGACCGCGTCTCGTCGGAAAATTCCAATTGTTTAATTAAACATGTCCCTGCTATTTATTTACCTACTGTACAAACATACATGGATAAGTATGATGGAATTACCACGATATTTATCACAACCTGGAGCCAACAGTTCCACCCGCGTGAGTTTCGGGATTCCGTTGGGAGTAGGTACTTACAGTTGTTCTGAATCGCAATTTAAACTACGGAACCGAGACGCCTTCAGTTCCTGCCAAAAATCTGATTGCGACTTCTTAGTACCTTGTTTGTTGACTATTACACTCCAGTTTAAAGTTTGTGATACGAATCAATACTTTTTGGAGAACTTCCATTAATTTCATCAACAAAAAATCAAATAGATGAAAAGAAAAGAAAATTCCATGGTAATTCCTAATAAAATAATTAAGTGCCGTTTTTGCACGAATCGGACACAGGAGTTAATTTTTTAATTTTATCCTACTAATATTATAAATGTGAAAGTGTCGATGTTTGGATGTTTGTTACTCAATCACGCAAAAACGGCTGAACGGATTTGGATGAATTTTGGCATGCACGTTGTCAGGGGTACAGAAAAGGACATAGGGTACTTTTTATACCGGAATTCCCGCGGGAACTTCGAAATTACCGCGAGTGAAACCGCGGGGCACAGCTAGTATTTTATAATCCAAGTGCCAGATCGGTTACTCCACGACAAACCTTTAGGTAAATACTTAAAAATAAAGGAAAATCACCTTCTCCAACACCGCTAGAAAACTTCAATGCCTAACACTATTAATTACAATATAACTATGACGTCTGTTGTTGACTTCCCTATAGATAACCACAAATATATACTTATTGCAGAGCGCGATTCAAGGAAAATTTAAGACAAAATTATCATAAACTGAAAAAACGTTAAATTTATGAAGCTTGGCGAAAACTAGTTCATAAATTGAAAATATTTTAAATGGCTGCTAAAATGGTCACTCATTGAACAAAACCATATACCTAATCTATAATTAAAATCGATTTGAATTGAATCGAAAATTCGAATCGATTTTGCATTTAATTAAAATCGACTTCCAAAACACAAAACTAAAAATAACAAAATACCGATTTAATCCATAAGACAAAAATACACGTAATATTATTATTGGTTTGTGCTACCACAAGCCCGCTTGTGTCTGCCCACTTGGGTTACTCGGCTCACGACAACGACGGGAGTGGACTTAACCCATCTACCCATTCCATATTTAGCTTGTCACCGACTTCAAATCGATCGTATGGCGCCCGCACTATTAGTACGGGCGCCCAAGAGATCGGTAAAAGATCGGTATTTTGTTGTTTTTAGCTTTTTAGTTTTTAGCATAGTGCATTTTTTATGTTTCTGGAAGTCGGTTTTATTTTTTTTGTTAAAATTTTGATTATTTCTCGCTTTTAAGTAAGTCGGTTTACAATTTATCTACGCTACGTTACAATAGCCTAATGTCAACTGCTCGTCAGCTTTTTAACCGACTTCCAAAAAGGAGGAGGTTCTATGTTAGATTGTATGTATGTATGATCACCGATTACTCGAAGACGGTTGGACCGATTTGAAAAATTTTTTTTTTTTTTTTGAAAGGGTATACTCCCAATTAGGTCCCATTGCCACCAAGTCGGGATCTGATGATGGGATCTTGGAGAAATCGAGGGAACTCTTCAAAAATTATAGGCACACCTATAGCGAATTGGGTATTTTTGATAGTAAATCGTTCATTTGCTTTCGGAAAGCAAAATTTGAAGAAGTGGAACTGATGATGAAGACCACAGGTGGTCATCAGAACAACTCAAAAATAATACGTATTTCTTGGGTTCCGATTGAAGCGATTTCGAAAATTGTTATTTTGTTTGAAAGGGGATACTCCTAAATTGATTCCAGTGTCACCGAGTAGAGATCTGATGATGGGATCTTGGAGTAATCGAGGGAACTCTTCAAAAATTATGGGTACACCTATAGCGATTTTTGTATTTTTTTATAGTAAATCGTTTCTTTGCTTTCGTGCCAAGTTCTGTAGATAATCCTAATATATTCAAAGGAGCATACAACTTAGCTAGTTTTCACACACCAGTTATCTTATATTTGACTAAACTATAGTATAAATATTTTTGATATTGGCTTGTTTTTACCAGCAAACTAAATATTGAAGGGGTGAGTACTATTGACCTCACATTAAAAATCAGTAACTGGCTTATAATAATATAAAGAAGGTACATAATTTGACTAGCTAAAGATAACTTGAATGTGAAAACTTTTATATATAACCAAGTTGTATGCTCCTTTGAATATATTTCAGGATTATCTACAGAACTTGGCACCTATTTAGATATCAATTCTTTTATAGGCGAAGTCGACAACTAAGCATAAGCTTAATACTGACTTTGACTGCCACTTTCACATTTATGTTTTTGATGGGATATCACTACTTTTTGTACAGAAAGTATTAGTAGGTATTAGGTACTTGTTCATAATGAAATTAATACCAAATGGTTTCTGTTAATCTATTGTATTTCAATCCGTTTATATTGATTGGTCCGTTTATAAGGTTGGTATTCCACTCGTTTTATAATTATGTAACTCAGGACTACCGTAGCTTCTTACCTATATGTGAAAGAATTTTTGAAATCGGTCCAGTAGTTTTTGAGTTTACTCGTTACAAAGAGACAAAAATATTAATCTTTCCTCTTTAGGTATTATCATCCGGTGACACTTCTTACAAATGAACTGATTCAAGTACTTCCCAACAAGAGAGCCGGCTTGTACGTACACGTGTTGTACGTGTGTGCGTATCGTAAGGTTGACAGGTTGGTATAATATTAGTATAGACATGTATGATTGGGGGGGGGGGGGGGGGGGGTTCGTCTCCGGTGAGTTTTTTCAGTTTTCAGATTTTTCCCTCTGTTTACGCCTAAAAGCCTACCTTGATGCCAAATATCAAGTTCCTAGGTCATCTGGAAGTGCGTTATAATTTTGGTCTATAGGTCAGTCAGTGATAAAAATCACGATTTTTGGACGTTAATATCTAAATAACCGTTTGAGGTGTGCTCATGAAATTTGGAGCACATATTTATCTCGCGAGTCTTAATACATGAGCCAAATTTGACATCTTTATGTTAAATAATTTTTTAATTATGGGGGGGTGAAAAGTGGCTCCAAATGGTTCGTGTAATATTACACACGGTGCTGCTCGCCAATTCAGTCAGCTTGAACTTTGGCTTGACACGCTACCGGCGTGTCTAGATAGTACGCACTATTTCACATATCCAAAGATCGATTTATTTTAATGAAAAATCTTTTAAGGTAGGTATGCTATGTCTAGCGAATGGTATCACTTTGACGGCTACAAAAGTCTCAAAGCGTAAAGTGCCTACTTCGGGCATGTAAAACCCCAGGATCAATACCAAATACGACCCGAACGGAGCTGCGGGCAACGGCTAGTATCCTATAAAAATGTTTGATTAATTTAGAGAAGAATTGACAAACATGTTTGATAACACGGAATAGTCTGATAATCATGTAGGTTCAACCGTTATCAAGCAAAGGTGTCACAGTGGCGAGCCTGTGTCGAAACAAAAATAGTCGGCAACCGGATACATAGGCTGCACTAAAAGTATCGGGAATGGAATATTTCCACTGTTCCTGTCATATTAAAATCTTTTTAATTGAAAACTCCTTGGTTTTAAAAATCGAATACCATTTATTTATTTAAAAAAAAAGCGGCTCGCGTTACTTGGTGCGTCAGAACTCTCGAAAGATTCCACGCAGGATCCTCAAATGCTGTATACAACATCGTATCAGATGAAGAATCCTGGATATACGCGTACGAACCCGAAACAAAAAACCAGTCACGAATTTAGGTGTTCGAGAATGAGTTAAAGCCAACAAAAATTGTTTGTTGACGGAGTGTTGCAAAAAAAATTTTGGCCACGTTTGTCTCCAAAACCGGCCATGTTGCGACTATTCCTCTTGAGGGACAAAGAACGGTTAATGCAGAAGGGTATGCTAGCATTTGTAACTCCGTAAAGAGAACTGCAACCGCCGCATCATCCTCCATCACGACAATGCGAGTTCTCACACCGCGCACAGAACAAAAGAGTTTTTAGAGCAAGAAAACATAGAATTATTAGACCATCCACCGTACAGCCCCGACCTAAGCCCTAATGATTTCTATACTTTCCCTAAAATAAAGAATAAATTGCGTGGTCAGAGATTTTCATCACCTGAAGAAGCTGTGAACGCCTACAAAACGGCCATTTTGGAGACCCCAACTTCCGAATGGAATGTTTGCTTCAATGATTGGTTCCATCGTATGCAAAAATGTGTCAAATTTCGCGGAGAATACTTCGAAAAGCAATAAATACATTTTTAAATAGTAATGTTGTGTCACTTCCTTGATTCCCGAAATTTTCAGTGCCGCCCTCGTACAGCTCAATAGGTACCATTACCATGTCAATGTCATTATGAAAACAATTACATACTTTTAGAAAAGCTACCTGTATCACCCGCGTGACTTCGAGATTCCCTCAGGGCTCAGGGACTGCAGAGTAGTTAGTATTCCTGTTTGTACTATTGACCGTGGACATTATAGACCAATAATATACATTAAAAAAGCCAATTAAAGCACTTACTTAATTAGTTAGTGTGGTTGTTTGGTTGCTGTTAATTTTCCGCTAAAATTGCTTTGAACTACCTCGATCCATAGAACCCAAGTGTTGTATGAAGTCGTGAGTAATTTATTTTGATTACATGCAACGATCTTTCATTTGTACGAATATTGTTTCCCGGTAAAAAAAATTATAACCGTTTTTTTTTCAAACCTGTCGCAGGCGAATTGTGTAATTCGTCCGTTTACAACGACGGTCGGCTTTTTACAAGGCCAAAAAAATGCCGCTGCTGTACAAGACATATCTTGATATATTTGTATACCTACTGGCATTCATATTTCGGACATGCAGACCGTCTTTGGACAAAAAATAAGAAAAGCGTACCTATACAGTAAAAAAATATGTTAAGGAGCACAAATTGGAGCTATTTGAATTCTTGAGCAATTAATGCGATTTGAAAGTGTTTGAGCGATGGTAACATCACCGGAGTCTACACCCGCGACGAATTCTCTCGAAACAATGAATGCTTTCAGAAGGTTAGTCCGCTAACCACCTGACGTAATAGGCAACAAGGACACACTGACTGAATGTTGAACGCATGCTTAATTATTCAGACTTTAGACGCTCAGCCTTCTCATTTCTCGTGTAGAAAAGTATACCAATTTTAACATTATTTTAAATGGGTATACCCAGTACCCATTAATGAACAGTTATATTTTATTCGTGCAACAACATTCGTTACTACGAAGAATTTTATTAACAGATGAGTAAAAGATCTCTTATGAGTCTTATGACACTTCTAAAACAGTAACTTAAGCTAGCGCGTATTTCTAAACAAGCTGTTCCCTGCTCTGTACCCCTGAAAAAGTGCACATGCGAAATTGCATTATGTCGGTTGAGCAGTTAAGGCGTGAAACCGTAACAAACTCACAATTGCATTTACTTTAGGAAACAAAATATGTAAAAATTACCTAAACCAATATCAAATATTTGTGACACTTGTTACAATCAATTAACCAAAACACGAGTTATTTTATATTTCATTTTAATATTTGTAATGATCATCAAAAATTTAAGTGTTTATTTGTGATTTCAAATTACCAGCTTTTCACTAAATGCATATGAAAGTATATACGGTACTTAGTTACATAAAAAAATCAATTTTTAAAAATTTTATAGATCTAATTTTTTTTATATTTTAAAAGTCTGTATGTTTGTTCCGGCTAATCTCTGATACGGTTGGACCGATTTTAACGGGACTTTCAATGGTAGATAGCCGATGTTATAAGGAATATCTTGGGCTACTTTTATTTTAGGAAAAAAATAGTTCCTGTGAGAATTCTGAAACTCACGCGAGTGAAAACGCAGGGCACAGCTAGTATTTTAATATAATATTATGGTAGGTAGGCACTCGGTATCATCGTCATCATCATTGTCATTATGCAGCAACTTGTTCAATGTTTGTTTGTTTTTGCTTGTGTGTTGTGCTGGATTAAATGTAGTTTTCTTTCTTTCTTTCTAGGTATACTAAACAGGAATACCTACTATAATCAGACGCGCTGAGGCAAGTTTATTAACGATTTCATGTTACACGTTTTATAGACAAATAAAAAATACCGTAAAATATTCAAAAGACCAATTAGCCTTAGATTTCAAAAGTTTCAAACTTTCAACACTAACAAAACGACGCACGACCCGTGGACCCCCCGACTAGATCGCCTCGACAGAAATGCGCTGACAGTGGGTCCACGGGGAATAAAATATTGTATATCAACTCGCGACCCGTGGTCCTTACTGGCATAGACTATCTTCAACGTCAACACTCGCCGCTTTTTCTGGTCTGATCTAACCTAGTTGTTCTGATTCAAATTCTTATGAGGGTTTTCTTACAAATTAAACAATTTATGTGATCAGAGGCGGCCAGTTTCAGAGGTTTGCAAAAAGTACCAGGATCGCAGAACAACGTAAGATGTAGTAGGTTACTAGGTACGGCCTAACAACGCTAAAAATAAATTTTAAATATCACTGTAAAATTGTTTATCTACACTAATGTTGTAACATTCTACTTATGTTTCCAATACTTGACTTATAATTACTACTGTTATAGCGCAGACAACAAAACACTCAATTTAAGCAATTTCACATAATGGTATAATATCCACATCGATATCGTAAAATCTCATTATAACATCAATAAAACGCGACCAACTTGATTGCAGGGCCAATCAGGTTGGTCGCGTTTTCTTGATGCGCGCAGCTGCGCTCTCATTGGTTAGATTTTAATGGTGGCAAAATCACTGTGACAATACACGTACGCATGAATTTAATTTAATGCTTTTACTCTTGTTGTTTGATTAATTGCATTAGTGAAGATAAAGTAGTGTATGCAACTGCATATAACACGGGTATTATATGCATTTATTATATGACAGTTGCATAAACTATTATAATACCGTTAGATTACAATCTATCTCGCGAGATCAAAAGATTGTGAATCGCATAACATGCTGATTACAATTTAATGCATTATTCCAGGGGATCTAGCGTGCGTCCACGGGCCGTGCGTCAACAAAACCTTCATTTTATAGAACTTGACAGATTGTAGTGAGCAAACTTTATTGCGCCTTTGAACTTGTAAGTTAAAAAACTTTCTCGGCAATAGTTCTCCGAATCCAAGTACTCCCGATAAATCAATGTCGGTAGACCAGCTGTAAACGCACACTTTCACCTACCACGAGTGCCATATTCGCTATTCGCTTCGCTCACAGGTGGTGTTTGTTTTGCTTATAGCTGCAGAAATTCTCCATAACAGAGCATCAAATTCATTTTTCTTATACGTGTTGATTATAAATCTTAGCTCCGTACATCAGTCAGAACCATGGACCAATTTCCATGGTCAGAACTCAGAACATATAGGTATAATATTTTATATTTGTAACAAAACCTTTTATACAATACGAACGAAATAGTTCAAGCTTCAACCTACGTTACGTTATGCCGTCACTCACCAGCGATTCTGTTACTTCCGGCTTCGCATATCCGTTCCTTCTGTAACCGTTCAGGCCAGGCTTCTCCAGCTTGCCAATAACGGCATCGTTTGTGAGTGTCGTGGTGATAGTTAACGCTGACATCGCGCACTGATTGTCCCGATCACTATGTTAATGAATATATTATTCTAATACACAATTTTTGCTTTCAAAATTTTATCACAGTGCGTTTGATGTGTTAACATAACTTTAATAAAATACATAAACAAATACCGCTTGTTAAATACTTAAATACCGAAATTTTTTATGAATACGCTTGACTAAAAATGTGAATAGTTTGATTTTAATTTGACGTTTAAATTTATTTTAAATGCGTTAAATGTAACTTTGTCGTCAGTCAATATTATCGTTGTTTTGTACTATATTTTGAATAACAAACCGACCGTAAGACCTCTGCGGACCGCCAGTTGAGACTGATCACGAAATGAAGCGGGCGTGGAATCCGCGTGTATAATCAGTGTAGGTTGTAGGTGTCTGAGGGTGTCGCAGAGACGAGGCGGGAAGCGCGGCGCGGCGGGGCGCCGCGCTGGTCGGTGGCGCGACGCCGCGCGCCGCGCTGACGTGGAGGCGAAGCGGACACGCGACCAGCCACGAGCAGCGCCGATCTCCACCCGACGCGGCTAGGGAGCACCCCACCATCACACCACTCGTGTGCGACTGCCGATGCCGGGAGATAGCGTGTGACAGGCTGTGACCCAACTAAAATCGTTGGTCAATAAAAGCCACAACTAGAAAGAAGATCACACTTCTTTCTAGTTGTGGCTTCATAAGACGTCAAGCATTTGCAATACTATGCATTATTTAAAAAAGAATGGGATAATTATGATGATAAATTGGGTAATATTGAATATATTTTTACTACTAATTACACCTTATTTCTGTATTTGAACCGTGTCTACTCAGAGACATAGGTTACCTACTAGTAGTAGGTAATGTTATTTTTAAAATATAAATTATTAAATATATTGTATGCCCCACATAGGCAGAACATAGTGGTCCAACTACATATTAAGATATTTTAGAACTCTGTATTACCTATGCTCACAATAAAACAATTTCATTTCATTTCATTTCATTTCGATTTTCAAATTTTATATCGAAAAACACAAAACTAAAAAGCTAAAAATAACAAAATACCGATAGACAAAAAAACACGTAATATTATTTTTGGTTTGTGCCACCACTGATCGGTTTGAAGTCGGTGACAAGTCAAAAAAGAATCATCAAAATCGGTTCACGCAATCGAAAGTTATGAGCTGACAAACATAAAAAAGAAAAAAAAAACATACGCGTCGAATTGAGAATCTCCTCCTTTTTGGGAAGTCGGTTAAAAGCTGCCGCACTTCGAGACATTTATTAATGTTGGCAATTAACAAAATTTAACTTAATCAGTTTTAACTAAGTATGCCAATTAACATTATATTTAATAAACTTTTCTGAGTGCGGCAGTTTTTTTTAATCTTTACTTGAAATTAAGTAATCATTAAAATGAGTCTGAGTACAGCCGTAACTCTCTTCAGTATAATTATTATTATTCTGGTTCAGTTACCTACATCTATAAAATACTTGAAAAACTGATAAGGCTTTACTGGTGCGATGCTGACGACTGAGTCACTATTGTTTAGACAGAATCACTGCATTCCACTGAGTTATTGGGTTGCTTGTATTCATTCATTCCACGTCCTTTCATAGGTTAGGAAATGTATTTTTTTCTTTTTTACGTAATGAGCGTTATGACGTCACAAGCGTCCGTCCTAAACTTTAATGCGTGTTATATATTTTTTTATTATCTGACGGACTAAATAGAATTTTAATTTTCATACCCCGGCCGCGCATTCCACGCATATTCCACATAAAACGCATACCTACCTACAGGAGTGAAACTAACGCCACTCGCTAAAAATTATTCTGAAGTATTAGTTACATTGTTTTTTTTTTATCGAAAACTTCTAAAAGTTTTTAGTAATTTTTGATAAAATTTTAAAAGCTGCCAATTGCCAAACTACATAATTTTCTAAAAAGCTATTATTTTAGTATCCCTTATACGTATTCTAGTAGTGATATCTTAGATAGGTACGAATTTTATAGCCGGTAAGGTATTGTTGATCGAAGCCGGTAAGGGTAGTTTCGCTACCGTATTCCCCTCAAAGGTTTAAATAGGGAATGTAATTTTAGAAGCATTTTGACTATTATAGAAAATTTATTAAGTTAATATGAGGAAATTAAGTGATTCTCATAGTATTTTATCAGTAATCCTATTCTCATAGTATTTTATCAGTAATCCTAACTAAAATTATAAATGAAAATTTGAGTTTGTTTAATACTCTTTTACGCGTTAACTACTTAATCGATCATCATGAAATTTTGCACAAGTACACGTTGTCAAGAGTACAAGAAAGGACATAATATGGTACTTTTTATTCCCAAATTCCCGAGGAAACTACGAAATGAACGCGGGTGAAACCGCAGGGATGAGGAAACAGCTAAGCTAGTTGTAGGTATTATATGTATAATGCAAAGGCAAAGGCAATGACCGACCGACTAACCGATATAGCTGAGGAAGTCAAAAGAATAACGAAGTGGAAGTGATGATTGAGTTGCCAACAGGGTAAGCTAACAGCAGTCCGCTGTCCGCAACTACTAGATACCCAACCAAATGACTTAATTAGTTTAATATTCTTCGAAACAAATTAAGAGTAAGAACAAACAAGTTTAAAAATAATTGAAACTTTAGTTGTTACTTGTTAGTTTAGTAGGCGCGCTCAACTATCTAGCTATCGTAATTTTTTACATTCCAGACTGCCCATAAATAACATGTAAATGAATTAGCCTAAATAAAAATTGAGCACAACCGATAACTCCAAATCCATGAAAACCTCTCCAAACATTTTAGACTAATGGCCAGACTGTCTCCTCCACGAAGTCCCAAGGGCCAGGACCTAGCTAGCTCATTGTACCAACATAATATAATTATATTGTAATTTTAAATTAAGTACTTACGTACGCGTAAATTTTCGTTTCGACTAGTTGTAGAGATTTTCGGCAATAAGCTTGTTGTAATTGATTTTACAAGATTATTTTTTTTATTTAACTTTGTATAGTGCAATAAAGTACAAATAAAAAATATAATTAAACAGTACATTAATACATTAGTACATTGGTACTACTCTTGACTTATTTACCTACTTACATTTTAAATTTTACAATAATATATTCAAAACAGTTTATGGCGAGCCAGATATCAAGTGACCCCGGCCCAGATTGTTGGGCCCGATCTGGGGACGTATTTTTGAATCTCTCGAATAACATTTCGCACACGGAATAGCAAGATTCACGTGGGAATGCTTAAAAAATGTATGAGCATTCAAAATGAAGACACGGAGGCAGAGCTGATCACTAAAGCCTTTGGCATAAAATGCTAGATAATTCAAAACTAACCAGGATGAGAGGACAGATTAATGACTACTCAGTTGGTGACTGAAGATTGAGACAGCTAGAATTTTCCAAGGTGTACTTGAAATCATATGCCTAAATACAATCGATATGCACGTCCTTGTTTATTTTTTTATTTTTTATCGTTTGATTCACACACAGGCTAGGTACTAGGTAGGTAAGCTCTTTTACGAACTCAGTAGCAAGACCTATGGCAATATTTTACCTACTACTGTGCCCCACAGTTTCACCACTGAAACACGTTTAAATAACAACTTTTTTTCCAACATCCGATTTCAATGAACAAAGCCTATATGTTGCTCTAAGATAAACTTAATCTACCAGTGAAAACCGCATAATAATCCGTTCAGTATTTCCGAAGATTAGCATGAATAGACATTGCATATTCTACTTTTTACTAAATATGGATATTATGTAGATAGCATTTATTTGAGTTATAGAGCCTTCACTTGTCAGGGTTCCGGTTCCCTGATGGTCAGCAAATTTCGAATTCCATAATCTATTTGCTATATTCTATAGTACTACATAGGTAATAGTTTTAATATTAATATGTAATATTAAGTATATTTTTGTCTTTTGGATTAAATCAGTATTTTGTTATTTTTAGCTTTTTAGTTTTGTGTTTTTGGAATTCGGTTTTTTATACATTCACATGCGAATTTTGCGATTCCGTGTGCGAAAAGTAATTCAAACGATTCAAAAATAACATCAGTAGGTAAAAATATTAATTCGGCACATAGTTGGTGATCATGCCACATCATTGACTTCACGTCAAAAGCCACCACTTATTGAGTAAACTTTTAGTTTTATATCACAAATTCACTACTTGCCAATTTGACAAAATGTTTTGACTTTTCATCACCATCACAACTATCAACTATCCATTCTGTAACTATAGTCATGAAGTTTAGGACAAAAAGGTAGGTTTAATAACATAAGCGGAAGCAGTGGAGTGCCTAGGGTTTCAGAGTAACGCAAGCCCGCTCTGTCTACTTATTGTAGATTTATGAGTACCTACCTACTTATTAATGTCAGAACTCTATAGCGCAAATAAGTTACTAAAAAAATATTCACCAGCAATTTTATTTGCTACTAGAATAAGAGGTGTACAATAATAATCTTTTCAAACATTTTGCATGTCGATCAATGACTAGACATTAGAACTTGAATCAATATTAACAATGCACCCATCTTTTAGAACAACGTCTTATGCAAATAAATTTTTAATACAGTTGCTCAAAAAGTGGCGTATTGCAGGGACGTTTAGCGTTCGGGATGTGGGCTATTACATACTCGAGCTTTTTGTTTACCTTTCCCGAACTCGTGCGTTCTCTTTGCCAACTGTCAAATGGCGACACGACTTTGACACACTTTTTTGCATTGCGAAACGTACGTTTCGCATTACTAATACGACTAGCGCCATCTCTTGATCACAGTTGGAACTTAGTTGAGTTTGTTGTGTTTTTGATATTTTATTAAATTTCTTCATTTTTTTCGCAACTGTATTAAAAATAGTTGTTCAGTACACGTGCGGAACCGTCATTGCAACTAGTTCCGACTGTCAACCCTCACCTTCGGCTGCGCCTCGGCTCGGGTAGACATATGTCGGAACTCTTTGCAATGACAGGCTTTCCGCACTTATAATGAAATATACTATTTTAATACAGTTGCTCAAAAAGTGGCGTATTGCAGGGACGTTTAGCGTTCGGGATGTGGGCTATTACATACTCGAGCTTTTTGTTTACCTTTCCCGAACTCGTGCGTTCTCTTTGCCAACTGTCAAATGGCGACACGACTTTGACACACTTTTTTGCATTGCGAAACGTACGTTTCGCATTACTAATACGACTAGCGCCATCTCTTGATCACAGTTGGAACTTAGTTGAGTTTGTTGTGTTTTTGATATTTTATTAAATTTCTTCATTTTTTTCGCAACTGTATTAAAAATAGTTGTTCAGTACACGTGCGGAACCGTCATTGCAACTAGTTCCGACTGTCAACCCTCACCTTCGGCTGCGCCTCGGCTCGGGAAGACATATGTCGGAACTCTTTGCAATGACAGGCTTTCCGCACTTATAATGAAATATACTATATTATTATTATTAAAACATTTTCACAACTAGGAATGAGAACAGTCAATGTTCCCTTGGGTTTTTTGTGCAGGGATCTATTTATTTATATTTATATATTTGGAAGACCAGCAGCACAATTATAATTTTTATATATAAAATGTAAATATAACAAAAATGCTAATGATAGGTCTTACATTAAATTGTCATTTAAGTGATTTGTACTTTCTTATCTAATAAATACACTTTGCTGTCTGAAAAAGAAACCAACGAAAGAAACACTGGAGCCTGGCGAAATGTCAAATATGCATCGCCATAAACACAAGAAATTGAATTGAATTGAAATACACAAATACGTTTTGACAATGAAATTAACCGTTCTCCAAGCAAAAATACAAGATTTTACCTTTTCTTCACTGATAATCACTTGAACACACTTCAAATCCTCACAAGGAACAAATATTTTCACTAATGCAAAGTATTACAAATGTTGGGTAGTAAACTTAATAGTTAAAACAAATAAAATAAAAAACTTAAAAAGAATATTCACTGTTTGTTTACTTACAAACTCAAACAAATTAACTGAACTCCAAAGTTAGATATCAGTAGCAGTCAACTGACATATTTCATTCAATTGTGTATAACTTCATGTTGCAAGCATGGCTTCTGGTTTCATAGTAATTATTGACATTAGGGACAAAGTATCTACTTAGCGATGTACAGTTTCCCTTAGGTCAGAAAGAGAAGATAAAAGTTAGGTTGCAAGCCAATGTGTGCAAGTGATTAGTGACGTAACTAGCTTTTGCGAAATTAGGTGCCTTCTACACATAGCTAGTTGAGTGATGCACCCATGTTTTGAGTTCAGAAAATGCAATTTTATTATGAAGAAATAAATGCTTGCATTTTTTTAAGTTATCAAGTTTTTTTTATATCTATTAAAGGTTATTTAATATGATAGTGAGTATTTTAGCAAGCCAGGCTTTTAGGCTTGTATGGAAGTACCATCACTGTTCCGCTCAGTGGTGGTACTTAAGGCATGTAATATTAAAATCTTGTACATAGATCCATTCATCCAGCAAAGCAATGGCTGAGTAAATAAAAATATAATATACTTATTTAAAAAAATTAATTAGGGTTTGAGTAAAAGTACCATAACACCTTACACACTACATTTCGTATGGCTAAGCGCTGAGCACTTTGTGCAGTTGAAAATGTAGTTTTTATTAACAATTTGTAAAAAAAAATTATGCTCTACAAATAAGTTCAAATATAATACAGAGAAAGCAGGCTTTTTTAACAAAAAAAACGTTTTATCATAATGGAGGCTGGAGATAAAATTAAGAATGCAAAATAAATTATTATGAAGTTCAGTCATAAAAAGGAAAGAAGATTAATACTGCAGAAAAAGATGTGTGGGTGTGAACTTACCAATGCAGATTCAGTTGCCACCTGGCTGGATGAGCTGGTGATGCTCGTGTCGCTCCCGTTACGTCCCTCGCCACCTCCAGTCTCCACTACCTTGAGACTCATTTCCTCTACGTCGCCAAGCCTAGTTCTTTTACGAGACATTATCACATCACACTTTTCAACTAATAACCATAGAAATTAACCTAAGCAATTAACGTCTCGCCAAAAATAATCAGAACGAAACTTTTAGAATTTGGAAAACTGTTTTTTTTTGTTGGTTTTACACTCAGAAGAATATACTGATTTACACAATATAAAAAAGAATTTCTGTCAGCTATAGTTTCTCCGAAATCTAAAAAAAGACAGAAGTCACAACTGACGACCCTGACGACAGCGACACCACTGACCACTCTAAAGCGCTTATTACATTAACCCAATTTCAAGGCACCAATCTAGGGCCCTAAATCGGAAGCGAGTGATTACACTACACTAAATTGGACTGCCAATTCGGCAGTGTTGTCACTTTTCACCAGATCTGGCGAAATTTAATGTCGTTGGTGATTTGGTGGAAGACTTTTAGAATGTTTCAAGTACTTTACAATTTGTCCTACACAAATTTAGGAAATCGGAAGGTTTAATCGAAGTTTAGAACAGTT
This sequence comes from Zygaena filipendulae, assembly GCA_907165275.2. NCBI lineage: Eukaryota > Metazoa > Arthropoda > Insecta > Lepidoptera > Zygaenidae > Zygaena > Zygaena filipendulae. The sequence goes on from OU015651.1 coordinate 11,172,186, forward strand.
AGAATCCAATTTAGTGAAATCAATCGACTTCTCCCTAAATTGGTTACGATCTAGGGCAGTGTAATCGTGTCAGCACCAATCTAGGGTCGGTGTGTGAGAGAGAGAGCGAGTGATCACACTACATTAAAATGTACCCTAGAGTGGTCGAATTAGGACTCTAAATTGTATCCAATTTAGGGAACTTCGTACTAATATTATAAAGAGGAAAGATTAGATTTTTTTTTTTTGTTTGTTACGATTTTACTAAGAAAATACGGGACTGATTTGAAAAATTCTTTCTTCTGATTCTATAATGAGTAAATTAGGCTACTTTGGACTTTGGAGTTCCTGCGGGAATTCCGAAACTCAGACGCAGAAACGGTTGCACAAATTATGACGGGACTTTCATTGCTAATTAGCTGATGCTATAAGAAGCAAATTAGGCTACTTTGGAGTTCCTGCGGGAATTCCGGAACTCACACGCCAAAACGGTTGTACAAATTATGATGGGACTTTTATTGCTAATTAGCTGATGCTATAAGTTGTAAATTAGGCTACTTAGGAGCTCCTGCGGGAAATCCGAAACTCAGACGCAGAAACCGTTGCACAAATTATGACGGGACTTTCATTGCTTATTAGCTGATGCTATAAGGAGCAAATTAGGCTACTTTGGAGTTGCTGCGGGAATTCCGAAACTCACTCGCCGAGGCGGTTGCACAAATTATGACGGGACTTTTATTGCTAATTAGCTGATGCTATACGGAGTAAATTAGAGAAGTCGATTGATTTCACTAAATTGGATTCTAACTGTTCTAAACTTCGATTTCCTAAATTGGTGTAGGACAAATTGTAAAGTACTTGAAACATTCTAAAAGTCTTCCACCAAATCACCAACGACATTAAATTTCGCCAGATCTGGTGAAAAGTGACAACACTGCCGAATTGGCAGTCCAATTTAGTGTAGTGTAATCACTCGCTTCCGATTTAAGGGCCCTAGATTGGTGCCTTGAAATTGGGAAATGTAATAAGCGCTTTACTGGTTATCCGAGAGTATTTTTTCTTCTTCTTCTTCTTTAATAATGGCGTCTATAATAATAATTTGCCAATGACAATGTTTCTTATTAAAAAAATCTCTTCATCACAGATAATATAATACCATACTATCTTCATCTACTTCTTCAATTATGGCGAAACGCCAATGACGATGTTAGAATGTTCCCCAAGTTAAAACATGGCTCTCTTGAAAACCAGTTTCCTGCTCAGGGTCCAAAATAGATGCTGAAAAGTGACTCGAGAGTATTATTTTCTTTGCTGGTTGGTTATTGCCGTAGACGTTCATTCTCCGTCTATTATGAAACATTGTCATTGGCAAACTCAGACGAAATAATAACTCTTATTTTGTCTGAGTTGGCAAATTATAATTATAGACGCCATTAAGAAGAAGAAGATGAAGGTTGAACTGTGTCGAGTTACTTCCAAAAGTTCCAGTAAAGAATCGAAATGCATCTTAATTCTTACCGATGCATTTTACAGTAAGTAAAAATCTTCAGAAAATGGAAAATATGCGTTGACTGTATGCGATTAGTTTATTTTGCCTTCTCTTAAAGAGGTAAATGTTTCCTAAAAAAATAAAAAGGACGTAATGTGTTAGGCGTGGCTGTGATTGGTGTTTCGTTGCAACGTTCCGTTTCACAAAATTAAAAGGTGAATATTTTGGAAACTATTGAAAAATTTTTAGTAAATCTTTCACAATAAAGCTTTTCTTAGGCTCTATTTTTGAAATATTCTTATAATAAATTTCATGCAAGTACCTTTTAATTTGTGCCATCTGTGCATTTAACTAACTCATTTTACTTGAAACTGGCTAAATGCATTATATACGAAAGCCATTAGAGAAGAAAAAAAGTTAATTTGTGTTATAACCCCCAAAAGCTTGCCCAAAAAAGGCCAAAACTCAAAAGCCTAGTTCTAATATCGCTTTCGTTTCAGCGTTTTCGTTACAGTTTTAATTCGTTAGCAAAGGAAATAATAGATTAGTCTAGGTAATTTGTGAATAATAGCCAATAGTCTTTCTGAGGAGACTCGTTAGTAATAAAAAAATAAATTGGTAAAACATGCCTAAAATAAAAGCAGAAAAAAAGTCGAGAGTACACAATGCAATTGCTAAGCAAGGTAAGATATAATTGGTAAGGTATGGCACGGGGTTATGGTAATTTCAGTTTTCATTACAATCTATACGTTTTTCGACATGTCTTTTCGTTTTAGGTATTCAGTTCAACAAAGACTTTGGTCAGCACATTTTAAAGAACCCACTTATTATAACTTCAATGTTGGATAAAGCTGGTCTGAGGCCGACTGATGTAGCACTGGAGGTTGGTCCAGGTACTGGTAACATGACAGTGAAGCTTCTAGAAAGGGTCAAGAAGGTTGTGGCTTGTGAAATCGATACTCGGTAAGGACAATGTTATTTTGTTTAATCTACTTTTATATTTTTTGATAACAAGAGTTTTTTATACCTCCAATAATTGAGAGGTCAGGATAGACGTGAATTTTATGTGTTGAACACAGGTTTTAACAATACTTAGAATACATTCTGCAGATCAACTATTGTATGGTACAATAATATGGGAAGACCCTGATGAAGAAGTGGTACAAATTTGTGCGAGCAGAAACTAACCATCTGGTATACTTCTTATGCCTTTCACTGCTCACAAAATTGTTTATCTTAATATATATAAATCACGTGTAACGTTGTTTGTCCGCGATGGACTCTGAAACTACTGAACGGATTTTGATAAAATTTTGTAACCATTTATAATATGGTCCAACTTAAAAGATAGGATAGTTTTTCAAAATTCAAAAGCTATTTATTACTTAGGATTGGTTACAATCACTTGTAATCGTCAGCAGGTTCTTAGAACTATAAATAACTGTCAGTTTTATCCCGGAATTCCCGCGGAAACTCCGAAATCACCGCAAGTGAAACCGCGGGGGACAGCTAGTAAGTTTATAAAACACTTCTTGGATGTCAAGTGCAGATCTAGGATTTGGTTGAGGGGAGGACAGTTTTGGTTGCACCATGAAGTTTTTAGAATATACAGAGTTACAGATTTTTATGAGGTCTGATGTACCTACTTTAGTCATTTGCACCCACTGCACTCATCTCCGCGCACCTTTTTGAAGTTGACATAAAATTTGACATGATGGTATAGACTATAGGTCTTTGTGTTCAAGGGGAAAATCGGAAAACTGCTGAACAGGCTGAAACTGGAGCAATTTCATTTCATCATTATTGTTTATTGAAACTTTTTGGTATATTTAGGATCTAGGTAACTTGTCCTAAGTTTTACATGTTTTATGTGAGTTCATAACATGACTGTTTCTTAAGGTGCCAATAGTTTAAATTTTTTTTATTTTACAGATTGGTGGCTGAACTCCAGAAGCGTGTACAAGGTACCCCTTACCAAGCCAAACTACGAATACTTGTGGGTGATGTCTTAAAAACAGAATTACCATTTTTTGACATCTGTGTAGCTAACATACCTTATCAAATAAGTTCACCTCTTGTATTTAAACTTTTATTGCATAGACCATTTTATAGATGTGCAGTGCTTATGTTCCAAAAAGAGTTTGCCCAAAGGCTTGTGGCTAAGCCAGGTGACAAATTATATTGCAGGTTATCTGTGAATACCCAGCTTTTAGCCAGGGTTGATATGCTAATGAAGGTAATTAACTAATCATTAGATTCATCTATTTTAAACAATCATTGATTTTGTCATAATATTAAAATAAATTAATTTTCTATACAGGTTGGAAAAAACAATTTCAAACCACCACCAAAAGTGGATTCCAGTGTAGTCAGGATAGAACCTAGAAACCCACCACCACCAATTAATTTCGTAGAGTGGGATGGTTTGACAAGAATAGCATTTGTAAGGAAAAACAAAACACTTGCAGCTGCTTTCAAACATGGCTCCACAATGATTGCATTAGAGAAAAACTATAAAGTTAATTGTTCTTTACATGAAAAGGTAATTTAAATTTTAACAGATATGGGTAGTATGTTTTTTTCTTTAGATTTCTTCATGTCTCGTCCATGACACCATTAGGTTGTCATTTACAAATTTGTTTGGAACAACACCACTGACTAGTGAGATTTTAAGTGATATCCTTCAAAAATCAAATAATTAATTACTCCAAAAATAAGATCATCTCAAATCATAATCTGTAATTTGAGGTCATGTCCACTGGCGGAAGGGGGGGGGGGGGCTCTCCAGGCCGGGGGCCTCCAAACACCTCCATCGTCTAGACTTAGTTGATTACTTGGACACACCTCAAAGGTCGCAAGGTCATCCTCTGTTAATTCAGTTTATTAACGAATTAGCCACTTTTCTGATAGTAGGTATTTTGGAACAATTTATGGAGCTAATTTGGCGGTAATTCGGTTCAGTAAAAAATAATTTAATTACCTATTTTATTCAATTTTAATTAAATGTGAACAAACAAAGCTTGTTGAATTATATCAACTTCTTAAACTGGGGGCCTCCAATGAAGTATATTATCATTGGAGGCCTCATTTAGCTTATCATTGGGGGCCTCATTTAGGTTTACCGCCCCAGGCTTCTGACGGGCTTAGTTCACTACTGGTCATGTCTCATCAATACAAATGATTAACGTTGATAATAACGATGTGGTGGTATCGTTAACAAAAAACAGTTGTATACAATTCCCTTATAGTGTTGTCCAGTGGTGTAATGGATGAGACATAGATGAATTTGTTAATAACTAAGCACATTCCAATTTTGCCTTTTTTATTTTGTAGCAAATACCTGAGGACTTTGATATTAAACAAAAAGTCGAAGAAATATTAAGGAATGCTGAAGCTCACGAAATGAGGGCAAGAACCATGGATACAGATGATTTTTTGAAAGTGTTGAATGCATTTAATTCAGAGGGAATACATTTCGCATAATATCTTTTTTCACTTACCCAAAAAAGAGAATTTAATATCTACAATGTATAATAAAATAATTTTTATATTATAAACAGATCTATTCCTACTTACCAAGTGAGATCCTCGCTTCCCAGCAATCTTTGATGCCTAGTTTTTAGGGCCAAGTGCAGTGAACAAAGACATAATATTGGAAACCACCCTTGATGCACACTATCCGTGTCTTTGAGACTCAAAAAATTACAATAATTAACACTCAAACACATTAATTATTAAGCATATAAACTACGTATAAATAATCGAAACGGCACACTTACAAGTCACACCACACCCCAAAGTGGACGTCGTAGGGCTGTCTGTAGTAGCGGGTGCCGTGTCTGGACGAGTGGTTACGTAACACATTATATCTCTTACCTCTCAAATTTTTTTTAATGTTAATGGTTTTAAATTAATTACAGCGATGATAGCTCAGTAGTTAGTGCGTTCCTTCAAATGCCGCAAGGAGTAGGTTCGAACTCTCAATGAGTTAGAGCTGTCGGTGAAGGAAAATGTCGTGAGGAAACCATAGTATGATGGTATAAGCATAAGGCACTTTCTAGTGCCCGGCTGGCTAGCTACCACTTTCAAGTTGAAGATCTGTCGCCAGGCACCTAACGGTGTGTTGCGGCAGCATCACTTGGAAGCCAGTTCCCATGAACGGCACGGACAAGGGGAATCCGACTGTCTAATTAAAACAAAGCATTGCGATGGCCCTCGCGGGTGTTGACGCAAACACAATACAGCTACAATATTATACGGGTATCTATCTTTTGTAACTTTGTATCAGTGATAGAACTTTAAGAATTTAGAATTAGTGGCGTGATTAGTGGGTCTAGCTAGTAGGTAGTTCCAGTTTACACTCATACTTGCAAACATGCCAACTTTGCTTACCTATCTATAATTAAATACCTACTATTGTCTCCTACTACTATATACTAACAACTACTATCTATCTAATATATATAAATCACGTGTCACGTTGTTTGTCCGCGATGGACTCCGAAACTACTGAACGGATTTTGATAAAATTTTGCAACCATTTATAATATGGTCCAACTTAAAAGATAGGATAGTTTTTATCCCGGAATTCCCGCGGGAACTGAAGGGCATAGAGTACTTTTTCCCCGCAACCTCCGCGGGAACTCCGAAATTACCGCGGATGAAATCGCGGGGGACAGCTAATATATATAAATCACGTGTCACGTTGTTTGTCCGCGATGGACTCCGAAACTATTGAACTGATTTTGATAAAATTTTGCAACCATTTATAATATGGTCCAACTTAAAAGATAGGATAATTTTTATACCGGAATTCCCTCGGGAACTGAAGGACATAGAGTACTTTTTTCCCGCCACCTCCGCGGGAACTCCGAAATTACCGCGGATGAAATCGCAGGGGACAGCTAGTTATTATTATAAAAAGAAAAGAAAAAATGTTTTTCTGTGTTTGTATTTCTGTAATAGATCAAAATCATAAACTAGACTGATCACAAAGTGAGTGAGTGATCTACACTCTACAGGGAGTGATAGGGTACTTTTTTCTCTAAATTCCCCAGGAACTCCGTAATTAGCGCGAGTCAAAACGTAGGGATCGACTAGTTTTAAAAAAATATGACATTTTGAAGTACCGTCAATACCTATGTGGTCTAATGATAAGTCGTTAGTTTTGTAAGTTAGCAGCCATAGAAATCAAATTTAAAAAGAATAAAGTTGAGTCACAGTACAAGTTTTTTCAGTAGGTATGAAAATTCTTGTTATTTATGTAAAATCATTAAAGATTTTGGATAGTTTCTCAGCTAGCACAGTAGTAGCTAGAGGACAATTTCTTTTTTATTAGTGTTTTATTATTTACTAGCTGTTCTCCGCAGTTTATCCGCGGTAATTTTGGAGATCTCGCGGGAATTCCAGGATAATCAAATAAATCAAACATACAAACCATCTCCTTGAATCACTCTATCTATTGGTGAAAACCAAATGAAAATCCGTTCAGTAGTTTTGGAGTTTATCGCGAACAGAAAAACAGTCACGGCGGAAGACTTCATTTCTTTACTTGGGTTCTCTAAAGGGACAAAACATATTAGAGAGAAGAGTTAATAAATAAATTCAAAATTTTTAAAACAAGTAAGCATGTAGTACAATTTTAGAATTAGGAAAATTTAGATTATTGATTACCACGAGAACGTGAATGTGGAGCCGATGTTCTCCGCCGTTTCTCGTAGTTTTCTCGCGATCTCGCAAGATTCTCGCGTGAATGTGGAGCGGGCTTAACACCCTGTATATTATGTTTTTTTTGTCATTGGGGGAAAACTGACAAGTGGCACATCTGATGGTAAGTGAATACCGCCGCTCGTGGACATCTGCAACACCATAGGGCATGCAGGTGCGTTGCCGCAGGAGCTGACCGTTGAACGGCTGTCGTACAGAACCGCGCCAATATCAATTATCGCACGAGGCTCAATCTTGACGTGGGATACTTTTTAGTTTCGAAGGAAGTTCCGAAATTCACGTGAGAACAGCTGTCTTGGTGTAATGTGTATTTAAACATTGGACATAAAGGATCGGACGAGGTAGGTAAGTATTTATTAAAGCTCTCGTTATTCGTGCTTACGTGTAGTTTGAAGAAGTATAAATAAACTGAGAAAAAAAGAGAAAACGTATGAAATCGTGGATTTACGCAGATTTGCTTTTGAGACAAAAGGGAGTTAATGATCTTTGGGCTAGTGCAACCAGCAGCTTGTGCGCTCAATTTACGAGAGAAATTTGTTCTATGTCAAATAATAATTTTAATTTTTTTCTGGATACCGACACCTTTGATCTGATTCTGAACACCTCTTCAATGCGTCCCTCATTAAACCTTGACTACTTATGCATAATTATATTAATTAGCTTCCTGAAATCTGACTCATGTTTATAGCCGAAACTATAGTATAGTAGTCTAGTTCCATTTTTTACGCGAAGATCTGAGCAAATTAAACCCAAGGCCGATCGCATTCGCGTGTAGTTCCCCGCTAAGGTTAGCAAAATATAAGGACCGAAACCCACAACAGAATAACCCGCCGCGCGCCGGTTGCCCAATCTGTGGGAATCGGACAAAAAACCGTGCATATTATGCACCATAGAGTAAAGCGTGAAAAAGGTAGAAAGCTCAGGTAGAAAGTGTATATTATGCCCAGATAATATATTATATTCTAGTGGTGATTAATAAATCATCCGTGATATTAGACATTATTGCTTTTAACATTTTTGTACAAGACCTTTTGGATATCTCTGACCTGACAATCACCAGTGACGCGTTAGTCAAGCTGTAATGTTGGGTTGAACCAATAGAGTTCCGAGTGGTGCACTCGAACTCTATGAAATGATACTAATTTCCAATGTCAATAACTTTTATTTTAGATAAACAAAGAGATGTATATATATATATAATAAGATATATTATATATATTATGAATAAATTTCTTAAAAACAGAATTCACGTCAACGACGTCATATAACAGCCGCCAAGTTCCCGCTATCGCTTCGCCGAAGAATTAAAGAAAACGATATAAACATTAATATTAAACGCTTACAACTTTATTAAAAATTAATTAAGCAACTATAATATCAAAACATTGAAAAGTTTGGAACTATTATCATGGTGTTGGTCGCGGTGCAGTATTAGCTACATAAAAAATAAACATCGAATTATTATTATAAAAATATATCACAGTAAATTTAAATAGCCCGATGTACGTACGCATTTCTGAAGAGATCGGAGAAAAATATACGAAATAAAACAGCGACTGGTCAGCCATTATTCATCACATCTTGCGGCCTTCAGAATTATTAATAAAGAAATTATTAATATATGCTTTATTTTTATTCCTCGTTACATTTCATGTTATAGCTACATAATAATGATGATTATAACAATATCTTAATAGTTCATCAGGGTACAGGCGGCTTAAATAGGATTAATTCACATGAAGAATGTTGACGAGTGTGAATGACGTGCGGTGAATGGTGGCGGCGGTAGTGGTAGTAAGATGAGCGCGGTGAGGCGTGGCGGGCGAGGGGCGCGAGCGCGCGCTGCGCGGTCACTGCGCGGCCGCCAGCGCGAGCTGCAGCGCCTCTTTGTGCTCGTTGCTCAGTTGCACGAGGCACGAGTTGAATAGTTCCGCGTTCGTCTGCAAATCATCGTATAAACGGGTGGAGACGACAGTAAATGAAAACACCGGCAGTGCTAATTATAAGAGTATGTATAATGAAACTATCAAATAATTCCTAATATCGAAATCCCGTGCGAAATCTTTTCTCATTTATAAAAATTTTCTTCACCTGTATTTTTTTTTCTAGGTAACTTTATCACGGATAGGTAAACAACCTCCGTATTTCCCTTTCATTACAATCTTAGTCTAGTTACTAGTACATTAGTATTGTCGGCGTTTTCATTTATTGTCGTATTGTTGTCTCCACGCTGTACAACTTTACATCACTCGGGAACCATTGGTACAATTGAATAAGAAAGTAGTGTGACCAATTGAAAAAGTGGATCCGTGATTCAAAAGGCCCATATCCGCACCTATCATTCTATCAAAACATCTTCTCGTTTATTGTATGAATGAATGAATGAATGAAAAACACTTTATCTACACTAATGTTGTAACATTCTACTTATGTTTCCAATACTTGACTTATAATTACTACTGTTATAGCGCAGACAACAAAACACTCAATTTAAGCAATTTCACATGATGGTATAATATCCACATCGATATCGTAAAATCTCATTATAACATCAATCAAACGCGACCAACTTGATTGCAGGGCCATCGCGTTTTATTGATGCGCGCAGCTGCGCTCTCATTGGTTAGATTTTAATGGCGGCAAAATCACTGTGACAATACACGTACGCGTGAATTTAATTTAATGCTTTTACTCTTGTTGTTTGATTAATTGCATTAGTGAAGATAAAGTAGTGTATGCAACTGCATATAACACGGGTATTAAAACACTCCTTACTATTATGATATTCATAAACTCACACTCGTGTTTTGATACCCTTCATTATATTATGACAGTTGCATAAACTACTATTATGCACTTCAAATGCAGACCCTGTAGCGTATTGTCAACAGTATAAAATTTTGCTCCTACATCGACCGATATTATTCATTTATCATTTTGCAACATTTAAATAATGTACATCTTTTTTTTCCCCCATTTGAAATAGATATAAGCACGCATTGTTTTTGTCGTCCGCAATGTGTTGTATCGCAAATCGATTGAACCGAAACGGTACCTCCGCACTGTGCAATGTACATAAGAGGGTCATTGGAATGGAGTGGATATTGTTCGAGGAGCGCGACTCACTTGTATTTGCCTGATCAACGCGAGCATCTGCGCGTAGACAGGGTTGTCTGTGGGCACGGCGTCGCGCAGCAGCGCCTCGGCGATGGTGTAGACGACCCGCTGCGGCGCGCCCGGCGACTGCAGCGCCGCGTGCCCGCTCGCCGCGAGCTCGCACAGCAGCGAGTACACGTGAGGCGCCTCCTCCGTGTCCTCGACCACCGGCAACCAGGTTAGCCTGCACACACAATAATAAATAATTTATTTTGGTGTAATAACTACAGATCTACTCGATCGATCTCGATCCACACCATTATCTAGTGTCGTGGAAACCAAGTATTAGACACCAGTACTAATATACATTGTACTAGCTGTGCCCCGCGGTTTCACCCGCGTGAGTTTCGGAATTTCCGCAGGAACTCCCTTTAGGGGGATGAGAAAAAGATGCTGTCCGATTCTCAGACATACTGAATATGCATACAAAATTTCATAAAAATCCGTCAAGCCGTTTCGGAGGAGTATGGGAACGAACATTGTGACACGAGAATTTTATATATTAGATATTATATATATATATACGTCCAGACTGGAAAGAACAGTAAAAGAAAGGTGCACAATGCAACAAATTTTCTGTTGAATATTGGCATTCGCCAAATCCCGCAATCTTTCACCATTTAGTGAGTTCTAGTTAGATAGCCAAGTCTGCCTGCACTGAGAAGCAACCAGTTAATATCGTACATTTCACTCACCAATGTCTAATAATTTCATCTCTATTGATCTGCGAGTGGTTGTATTTGATGATTTTCGATACGGCGGAAATGGCGTTTTCGGTCGCGTTGACTTTCTCGACGGTCCGCGCGTCCGGCTCGGCGACGATGGCGGCCAGCAGCGGCGCGGCGCGCGCGCACGCGCCTGCGAACTGCGCGCCGCCGAACTGCGCCAGCACGCCGCACCCGTACGCCGCCGCCTGCCGCACCTCCGCCTCGCCCGCCCGCAGCCCAGCTAACATCGGCTCCAGGAATATGTCTTGGTATTTCACGCAGGCAGGACCTGGCCGTACAGTAAACACAGATTATAACAACACAATATACTATAGATATTATTGATTAAGGGCTATGTATGTTCCGGTATTACTGATGATAGCACTGTAAGGTATGACGTCAAATTAGTATACTGTGAAGCCGTTTCTTTATAGTTTGCTGTTACTGTTTAAAATGGAATGAAGTCTAGTATACTGTCATCCATGTTATTGTCATGTCACGCTGTCGACCACTCATTGACCAATCATTGGTTTGAGGTTGATCACATGATCAAACCACTGAGAGCACCTTACTTCGGAAACGCCAGTGCTCACAGTACAAAAATCGCGACGGTTGCCGGCATACTGCCTATTGCGGATACTGCGACAGTATTACTGAAAGTTATAACAAAACGAATTTCTCGTCACTGCGAGCACTGGGCCAATGTTATCCGTAAAAACGGAACAAACCCTATAACTGTTGTGTGGTCAACCTTATATAAATGCCATACATAAATCCCAGATCCAAAACAATGATCTCACATGTAAACAGAGGCACATAATATGAATTTTTAAAACTTACATTTTCGATTTGTTGACCATATAATAAATTTCCTTCTCATGGATACTTTGATACACTTTCAGTTTAGTATCCACCTATCCTAATAACTCTAAATGCGTTAGGATCGTTAGTATAACGGTGGAGCGTACCTCCAAACTCGATAACGTCGTCAAAAATGCATATGGCCCACTGGCGGTCGGCGTACGGACGGCCGGGGCCGAGCAGCTGCACGAGGTGCGGCAGCAGCGAGTCCAGGTGCGGGAAGAACGCCTCGCGGTAGGCGGACATGAGCGCGTGCAGCACGTCCGCCACGCGCGACAGCCCGTACACGTCTTCGTTGTCCTCATCCGCCAGCTGCTCCTCCACCACCTGGACATCAGACAACACTATATGATGACACTGGAACAAGAGTGATCTAGGGGGCAAAAGTTCCGAGAAAATCAAGGAAATTCGTTAAGCGTTGTTAAAAATTCATGAGCTTTTTAGTTTGAAATAAAAAAGGAACAAGTTTTGTCAAGTGTGGCCTGAAAGAATTATGATTTTTCTGACTCGATTGGCGCAGTAGGCACCATGCCTACCCGCTAATCGAGAGGTTCCAGGTTTTATTCCCGGTGAAGAACACAGGGTTCAACCTTCCAGTCTGGAAGTGTTTATATATCTATAGTATAATATATATTATGTAATAATATGTAGTATATATCACGTTTGCTTGGGTTTCATGACATAAGCTTAGTGTGGGATCAAGTAGATCTTGTGTGTTGTGAAGTGGATTATTATTATTACTTCTACTATCTATTTTATCCTTTGATCAAGAAAAACGTAAGTTTCATTGCTCCATATAAGCAAACCAGCGAAATAATTGCATGGTAAAGACCTCATCATAATCCTCGTCGGTGCGTTTCTGGTGTCGCTCTGTGGCGCGTTCGAAATGCTCGGTGAGAAGCTTGTTCAATATGCGCAGCACCTCGGCCATCGTCTCGTCCGTAAGGCACCCGCCACCCAGCAGCTCAATGCACTGGACAACACGAAATTACTAGATACAACACTGGTTTTGAAAGAGTGGTCCACCCCCAAGGGACGACACTTAGGGGTGGGAACACAATAATAAAATAATAATGTTTGAACAATATGACAATGCTTCCTGGTCCACTAAGCTAACTAATAAACTAAGCAGAGCTTGTACTATGGATACCAAACAACAGATATTATCATCATCATAATATTATTTATTATAAGTCGAGATGTCCTCCTGTATAGAGGCCACCCCCAAGGATCGCTTCAACGATCGGTCCTGCGCTTCCCTCATCCAATGGCGTCCCGCGGGCCGCGACCTTCCCCAAGGCGTCGGTATACCTTGTAACTGCCGGCCCACCCGGCCACGCTGCGTCTTCCGGCAACTGATATGTTGCAAATTTACATGGGCTTGGGTTAGACATCCATTTTTTTTTGTTTATCGGCTTTTAATAACCAAGCTTAACCAATAACCAGGTTGATTGGCAATCTAGAGTTGCAAGTAAACACGACACATACTAATGATTCAGATTTAGAGTAAGAAGTTTATCACAATATTATGTTCACCCTGATGCGAGGATGAGCCCGCGACACCTGGCGTAGCGGTACTATACAAATGGTGTAAATGTATAACATTTACCTTGGCGAGGCTGTTGAGCAGCTCCACCTGCACGTCCTGCTCGGGCTCCGTGTCGATGGCCTTGAGCAGCTCGGGCAGGATGTAGGCCCACATGCCCTGTATGTACTGCGGGCCGCGGATGCGCGCGCACTCCAGCAGGTAGGGCAGCGACTCGGCCGCCGCCGTGCGCACGCCGTCGTGGAAGTAGAACTTGAGCATCGGCACCATCAGCTTCACCACGTCCTCCGCATACTCGGCGAACGCCTCCTTCAGTTCTCGCGCGTAGCACACCAGCATGTCACACGCTGATGCTTTGTCTTCCAAGCCTGGTAATATTTTAATTTTAAGGCGTCTGAATGCCACTCGTTATGATATTCTATCTCATTTTGGTTATCACTTTTATTTTTAAAACTTGTTTTTATATTCTGTCATTCTTTTTTTAAATTCAAGTTTATTGTATTTTTATTTTGTTTTACGACTCACCAGTCACCACATAGTGGTTATAGTCTATGAGACTCACACCTTGCCTAGATTTCTAAGCTTATGCATCTAAATTAATATTATTTTAGTAAACTGGAACTCACTTTTATTTTATCTATTTACACTCTATTTTACTACCCTCCATCATTTTACTCCTTCAAAACTTTATTTAATAATATTGGAGCTAGCCGGAGGTCTATCAATCCCTCCAAACGTACGAACACACCCTTAGCCTCACTTTCACATTTATAAAAGTAAGGATTAGTTGGGACATACAGCATGGAACTTTTGAGAACTTTTCAATAACTGTAGTACACACCGGCCGTCTTGATGCCAAAGTTCTGTTGTTCGCCGAGGGTCACAAAGTGCCAGTCGAGGTCGCCCTCGATCGTTTCCAGGTCGTCGTTGTCGAGCAGCGCCACCTCGGGCTTCATCGCCGCAGTGCGCATCACTGGCTCCATTACCATGGGAAGGTACTGAGCGAAGTTCTTGCCTGAGTGTCATGAATGGAAAACGTGTTATTTTGTCATTGCAGAAAAAGAAAAATTGTCGCTATTTCACCTTTAGGTGGTAAATAATAAAACATTTTAAATATTTTTTAATTTAAGCTGCAACAAATTGGACGAAAAGATCAAGTCTAGTCATAGCTGACCACAAGCACTTAAATTTCATTAGATGGGACATAATTTTATCATTCACAGTTTGAAAAACTTTAGCACTATGCTGTATCAGTTAACCCGCCAGGCGTCCTGGGCACTACAGTAGTTACATATTTTACTGTTGAAAACAGACTTCAACAAGATTAACATAATATTGACAAATTAAATAAGTAAACTTTTTTTTTTCTTTTTAAAATGTGTGAAATCTGGGATTCGATTTAAAAATCAATGTTTTAGAAAGCAGCCCCCGTCAGCGGCGCCGCGGCGTTAGCGTATTGACACTAATGTTAGTATCGCCAGCCTCACCCATGATCCTGCATATCCGCGACCAGGCCGATATGAGGTAAGAGGTCTGCGGGTCGTCGGCGGGCAGCTGCTCGCCCGCGGTATGCGTCTTCAGCAGCAGGTCCATCACCTCGGATGCGTCCGACATAAACTTCCTCTCGCCGACCGCCAAGCCTGCAAAACGCAGTTGTAAATGAAAAACATGCAACAAAGCCTGCAAAACTTTCACGCACGGAATCGTGAATTCACGTGCGAATCCTCATACATTTTTTAAGCATTCACGCGTGAATCTTGCAATTCCGTGTGTGAATAGTAATTCGAGCGATTCAAAAATCGACCCCCTGGAAGATGTCATACCATGTGCTGCTTCGACATCATATCTTCATGTGAGCGCTAAGTTATTGTTTATATTATTATCAATAACAGGCTAGGCGTGGCTCACCAAATGTAAAGTGACACTGTGATCGAAGACAGTGAGCACACTTACCCTGGAATAGGGTACTTGCATGAAATTTTTTTTTCAGTTTATTTTAAAGATATATGGCCTACTTAGACAAAGCAAGAAAAAAAAAAAAAATATATGCATAAATTAATGAAATAGAGCGTTTCAAAGTTCCTACTTTAGACTTTACCGCCGAAACGCGGCATGACGTCACTAGTTCAAAATTACGCCTCATTAATCTGTGATAGAAATGTCACTGTCGTATTGACAGAGTCATATGACACTGACAGACATAACTTCAATATCCAAAAGCGAAATTAAGGATGAACTGTGTCGAGTTACTTCCAAAAGTTCCAGTAAAGAATCGAAATGCATCTTACTGGTGCATTTTAAAGTAAAAAACTTCAGAAAATGGAAAATATGCGTTGACTGTATGCACTTAGTTTCTTTTGCCTACTCTGAAAGAGGTAAATCTTCCCTAAAAAAAAAGTGACGTCATGTGTTAAGCGTGGCTGTGATTGGTGTTTCGTTGCAACGTTCCGTTTTACAAAATTAAAAGTTGAATATTTCGGAAACTATTGAATTTTTTTTAGTAAATCTTTCACGATAACGCTTTTCTAAGGCTCTATTTTTGAAATATTGACAATTTCTTATTATAAATTTCATGCAAGTACCCTATTGAACTGGATTTCATGGAAGACTGCAGTGACACGGCACAGTTCCATCAAGATTTTTTCTTCAGCTCAAGCTTGGACATGGTTTGTACATGTTGCCTAGTGGCGTGTGATCCGAATTTACCAACCACTTAGCTATCAATACTAAGATTTTTTGGAACAAAACCGCCTCAGTCCACTAGGATCCCTTTTCAGGATCCACTAGAGTTATTATTCTACTAGCTGTCCCCCGCGATTTTATCCGCGATAATTTCGGAGTTCCCGCGGAAATTCCGGAAAAAAGTACTCTACGTCCTTCTTTGTAACCCTGACTGTAGTTTACGGTGATTAGCTGTTCCCCGCATTCCGAAGTTCCAGCGGGAATTCCGGGATAAAAACTATCCTATCTTTTAAGTTGGGCCAAATTACAACAAATTTCATCATGATCGATTCAGTAATTTCGGAGTTTATCGCGAACATACATCGTGATACGAAATTTTTATATAATATATTATGAAGGATGGATGGAGGCAGTTTATTTATAAGGAGGGAGGGAGTAAATATTCAATAAGAAACTAACCAATCAGGCTGACACACTCGATGGTCTTGCCACGCAACAGCTTCAACTCCTCCGTGTTGGCGTTGGCGATGATATATTTGAGGCAGGGCATCAGCCGGTCGTAATACACCACAAAGTCCTTCTCCACCGTGTCCGCGACGGACGCGATCGTCGTCACTATTTGCTCGAGCACCAATTTCGTGCCTCGCTCCACCAGCTAAAGACGTATAAAAATTTTTTTAGGAAACAATCACACATAATAATTAATTAATGTATAAAAAAAAAAATTACATGAAAAAAGTATGTCTGTGAACTGAGATCCCCGAGTTTTCATAGAACGAAAAAAAAAGGGAGCAAATGCCACATTTGATCTACCAATGTTATGGAAGTGATGTAACCAGAGAAATAATTATATCACTAACGAACATTGGATAGAAATTAATATTTTAATTGAAGTTTCTATGAACCTACCTCTTTAAATTTAGCTGTCAAGATAGCTTCCAGCTTGTTCATCAATGGGTCCAAGTACTGAGTCAGTATTGCCTTGGGGCAGTCTTCACTAAAATTAACTAACGCTGCTGCCGCATGTGCCTAAAACAGTCATTCACATTATTTGTTAAAACAAACTAAACAAGATAATATTCACAGAAAATTTACATTATGATGTTCTAACTTGCACAATTTTTCGAAAAAGCATTTAGGACAAACATTATGATTTTTTTAATACTTTTATATACTAAGGTGATGTTTTAGCATATAAATTATAAACTATTAATATAACATTCTTATGTAGACTAAAAAAATGTATTCAGAAAAATTTTTGTCAGTTAATTTCTTTTTAATAATAAAGTTATTACCTGTACACGGGGGTTAGCAATATCCTCAAGTACCAAGAGGAGTCCAGGAACCACTTTGTCATGAAATTTCTTCTCCAACAATGGCGCAAAGTCCGTGGACATCTGACCGATGGCGTTGCAAGCCGCATAACGCACGCGAGGATGCTGTTACCAGTAGAAAATGGATTAAAAATTATGATACACATTATAATCACCATCACCGACACACATTATTAAACTATCTACAAGAAAATCACATACAAACACCAAATTATAAATAAATATAAATAAATAAATAAATTAAATATGTATATATAATATATATTTATTTTCGCTGCTTGTTTTGGTGGTGCTTTTCAGTTTTCAGTTCAGCCTTTTTTATTGTAATACACAGCTTTTAAATTCTTGTACTTGTACTTTGGAGAACTTTTTTAACTCATATTTTTTTTCTAAATTCCCAAAAGAGCTATACATTAAAATGGCAATAGCATGACGCGTCAGTGCCCAAATAGATAGGCGAAAAGAATAATGTCGACACGTAATCTGTTGTGATGTAGAAAAAGGGAAATAACAAGCATCCTTTCATTTTAGTAAAGAATATGATTGGTAGTTCTAATCTATATAAATAAAAATAAATCGCCAAATGTGTTGCTGTTGCTAAGTGTATAACTTGCAAAGGACTGCACCAAATTGGATAAACCTTTGCAACTTTGTTGTTCGTTATTGTCAGTACAAAGTTTTTATAAAAGAAGTTTGGAGTTCCTGCGGAAATTCCGAAACGCACGCGGGTAAATCTCCGAAACGGTTGTACCGATTTTGACAGAAGTTTTACTGCTGATTAGCTGATGTCATTAGGAGTAAATTGAGCTACTTTGGAGTTCCTGTGGGATTCCTAAATTTAAATTCATGCGGGTGAAACCGCGGGGCACATCTAGTATTTATTAAAACTTGAACTTACAGGGTCCGTGAGATAGTTGAGCACGGCCGACACGATCTGGTCGAGCATCTGCTCCATCTGCTTATGGCAGCCCTCGCCGGCCGACGAGACCGCCATGAGGGCGGCGTGTCGCCGCCGCCAGTCCTCCGACTTGAGCATCTCGGGCACCTGGCTCACGATCAGCCCCAGCATGGTCTTGCCGCCCAGGCCGCAGCACATGCGGTCCAGAGCCGATTCCGCCGCCACGTTATTGCTGGAAACAACAATATACATATTGTTTGTTTTGTATATTCATTTTTAAAAAACATTTAATTAATAATTATAAAAAACAGCCTTGAACTGAGTTTTCACAATTAGTAAAGTTGTTTTTCTTAAAGTCTAACTGAAAAAAACAATTGGTGTTATTTCAATGTGTTTCAGTGTATGAATAAATGAATGAATAAAAAAAATTAAAACCGACTTCCAAAAAACACAAAAATGCGCTAATGCTTACTACAAAGTAAAATACCAATTTAATACAAAAGACAAAAAAAACTCGTAATATTATTACTGATCGGTTTGAATTCGGTGCCAAGCCCGCGTGTGTCTGTCCACTTGGGTTATTCTGCTCACGACGAGCTCGTGGCGGGAGTGGACGTAGACCATCTACCCACTCCCTATTTGGCTTGTCACCGACTTCAAATCGATCAGTGTTAGCACAAACCAATAATAATATTACGAGTATTTTAATTTATTGTCTTTTGTATTAAATTGGTATTTTATTTTGTTATTTTTTACTTTTTAGAGTAGGTATAGCGCATTTTTGAGTTTTTTGTAAGTAGGTTTTAATTATTTTGTTAAAATTTTGTTAATTTCTCGCTTTTAAGTGAGTCAATTTGTAATTTATCTAAGTTACCCTAGCCTAATGTCAACTATTCATCACCTTTTACAAAATATTGCTTTATCCAATGCAGGGACATTAGTTGTTGAGGAGTTCTCCTCATACTTCACCATCACAGTTCCATTTCGCAATATACATTGTGACGAGCATAAATTGTTTAGAAACCATATTAAAGTTAACGAATCGGAACCCGTGAAATACCTATTGAGTAGTTCCGATGACCATCTGTGGTGTTGATCATCAGTTCTTCAAATTTTGCTTTCCGAAAGGAAATTTATTTATTTATTTATTTATTTCAAAAAACCATATAATCCTTTCAGGCTAACCTAATGCGATTATAAAATTTTACTTTCCGAAAGCAAATGAACGATTTACTATAAAAAATACCCAAATCGCTATAGGTGTCCCTATAATATTTGAAGAGTTCCCTCGATTTCTCCAAGATCCCATCATCAGATCCTGACATGGTGGCAATGCAATGGGACCAGCTTTCAAATAAAAAAAGAATCATTAAAATCGGTTCACGCAGTCGGAAATTATGAGGTATCAAAACATTAAAAAAAAAACATACGCGTCGAATTGAGAACCTCCTTCTTTTTGGGAAGTCGGTTAAAAAACACTTCATTGAGCGTCAGTAGAAATGACTAAAAACTCATAAAAAGAGGAGGTAATTGGTAAAGAGAAAAACGAAATATGACAATGAGGAAAAGCGTAAAGTACCAACCACTACAATGACGCTAAATAATTTCAAAACCACAAGTATATTAATTTAATTATGCTATTCTTCTTGACTGCAACCGCGTGAATTTCGAGGTTCCATTGGAAATTGTCAACATAACGCACGCACGTATTTAATGCAATGGCGAATACTTCGCAGATTTAAAAATTTCAATAAACTAACAATTACAGTTACTAAGTTAGATATTATTTTAAGAAGCATAATGGGATTATAAGTATTTTGTTATCAAGGGACTGACATCCAAAATGTATAAGGAACATAGGATGCTAATTATCTTGTTTTTTCTCTTGTAAGACTCTTAGAGCAAAATCACATGGTGTGATATCACAAAACAGAATCTTACGATCACGTCAAACAATCCATTGTGCATGCATTTGCATAAATACAAAAGACTTTATGTCTAATGTCATGAAACATCTAAATGGCAATAGCGCAAGGATCAATTTACGACGCGACAGCTCCGTTTGCCATTTAACCTATATTTGTATTTGTATAAAAATTGTAAATAAGCAATGTCTCAACATTTTTTATTTTGAACCTTATATTTGGTCTGTCTGTGCAAGCATCATACAAAAACTAGAGGACACATTTGAATTAATCAGTTTGTACTCACTGGGTGAATATATCTAATACTTTTTGTGTCTATAAAACTAATTGCTTACACAAACATAAATAATCCATAATCATAACATTATTGCAGTGGTTCCCAAACTTGATTGGGCTCCGGCCCAAATTACAAAAACTGCCAAATCAGGACTCACCTTGTAGCAGTCTTATGAAGGGGGCATAAAATATTGGTTAATTTAGGGGACAGGAACATTGATTGAAACATTTGGATTAGAGTCAGTACTTAGATCACGTACAATTTCGAATTGGCACGACCTCATGAAGTGGTTGAAGCCATATTATCATTAAAGTATATTGATGCATATGAAACGTGTGTCGGAACTCACTTGTCGTTGTCGTCATCAGCGACGTCGTCCTGCACGGCCCAGTCGGGCTCGTCTTCCAGCTCGCACATCATCTGCAGCACGAGCGGCGTGAGCGAGCGCACCGCGCCCGGCGCCTGCTTGCGCACCATGGCGGGCGCCGTCTCGCACAGCGTCACCAGCAGCTCCAGCGCCAGCTGCCGCCAGTTGTCGTCGGCCTCATTGTCACCGATCACCTGATGCCAACATGTTACGACGTATTAACACCAACTAGATTAAAGATATAGCTAATCCAGAACCCAGAATGAGACAATATATTTACAATACACACATATTTGCTATTTCGTGAGCCGTCATTACATGAATACCTACTAAAAATATTTTTTTCCTTTGAAAAAAGAAAACTCAATCAACTTCTACATTTTTTAGCCCCAAGATTTGTATTTCCCTAATCTGACCTTATCCTACTAATATTATAAATGTGAAAGTGTGGATGTTTGGATGTTTGTTACTCAATCACGCAAAAACGGCTTAACGGATTCGGATGGCGCAGCTAGTATATAAATAAGGAAGACAGATAAGGGGCCTGAGTTGCTCTATGAATGTATGGTCGCACGATGGAGACCACACATAAGTGGGTTTGTTTACTTAGTTTTCTGCAGCGACCACACAGCCCAATTACAATTATTATCAATAATTATAGACGATTAATTATTATTATTAATTATAGACGTCTCATACCAAATAACGAAAAAGCCAATAATTTTCAGCAAAAACAGTTCTTCTTTAGCACTAAATTTGAACCGTCTAATCTGAGTGGGTGACCGAAGAATGAAAGAGTGTTGTACACCAATCAAAAGCTTGTTTTATTTTTCATTCATTCATGTTTAAACTGCATTGTATTTTTAACTTAAAGCCATCGAAATATAGCAGAAACTCAAGTGCCGCATGCTAACATACGAATGGGTCGGTAGGATGCAACGGTAATTTTCAGTTGACCTACGAATAGGTCGCCCGCGATCTTTTTTTAGTAGCGACTAGTATTGTATTATATTATCTATGGTAGCGACCACATCCGTGACCCGCGAACATCTTGTTTTGCTCGTGAATTTTCGACAAAATAAAATACAACAGACAGCGCAACATGGCTCCTTGTACAATAAAATGGTGCGGAAATAGTAGCCAAACGTGTAGTTAAAAAAAAATAGCATCACATTTCATAGGTAAGTGAATTAATTTTAATTTTAATTTCAGAGTTCAACATAAATTGGTTGCTAAGCAACTCGCATTGATTTTGGACATCTTCGGACATTTTCGGACCGGCACGTGTAAATAGTGCTGTCGTTCGAGTGTCGCAACCTTGAATTAACCAATGGTGAGAAAAACGCAAAGCTTTTAAGCAGAGGGCGCTGTGTGTTTGTTACCTGTCAAAACACTTAAAACAACTGATTATTGCCTTTTTGAATTTCTAAGCACTAGTTTAGCTTTGTTGAGTCTTTAAAATTAGTTTCGTGATGTATTTGTATGTTCTAGACGTGGTCTCACAATCAGTTTCTTTAAAATGTTTCCTACATAACCTCAAAAAATCTCTTGATTTATTTATCACTCTTTCCTTAATGTTAAATCACTTGGGAATTGGTGTACACCTATTTCCTCACACCCAAAAGCTATAACAGCGTCCCATAATTTATTTATCTAGTGAAAACAACAAAAATATACTCAGTTTCTATGTAGATTGACAGATCTTGTGTAAGAAACATTTGGCGCCCTCTAGGTTGGAACTAATCGACAGTTTTCTACCCCATTAGCGTGCATTTCAATCCGCCTCCCCCGTACCGCTTACCTCAGACTTTTGTCAGAAATGTTTGGATGCAGAAGTACATACATTAGGCGTCTATTGGGCTGTGTGGTCGCTGGTTTTGTGTTTCACCTATAGTAGATGAATGGCGAGTCCGTACTTGCTACTACAATCTAGATTCTGCGTTCAAAACTAGCTCAGCCTGGTTTTACAAGTATTTACCAGACAAGTGAGTGATGATTGACTTTAATCAAATATGTTCATTTCTATCCTTATAATTATATAATTTCATGTAGCAAGATAAGTAACTCATGTGATAACAAAAGCAATTAAAATATTACAATGATTATTATGAATAAAGCAATGGGGATGTTGACTACTTTTGAAAATCAAAATTCTAATTAGTCCGTCAGTTAGAAAATAAAAAAACAATAGACACGTATTTTTTGCTTTTTTAAATAAATTAAAATATACAGAGATAAAGCGCATTAAAGTTTAGGGTGAGGGGGTCGTGACGTCACTAACCGCTAAAACCGCCATACAAACTGTCAGAATAGTGACGTCACGCGAAATTTCAACACAATATATCGCCGTTATTTTTTGATTACGTAAAAAAAGAAAAAATACGTGTCCAATATTTTTTAATAATCTACAAGACGGACTAAAAAAAAAAAATAGTCAACATGCCCATTGCTGAGACAGCTGAAATGACAGATAAGCCTAATCAGACATTTGAACTTCTGAATAGAAAATAATTTTAGTGTACTATCTATACCTTTATTCCCACTTGGAAAATAATCTCAAGCTGCGGCCGCAAAAACTTGGGTGTGGACTCTGCCAACTCGATGAGCACTTTCAAGGCAGCGTCATCTTCCGCCTTCTCGATTGTTTGGATTATCACCTATTAACAACATTAAACATTTAAATAATAATACTATACAAGTCAACACTACACGGTTACAGCAACCACGCCCTATACATACACCCTGTTCTCCAACTACAGCACTAAAGCACACATTATGCGGCATAATGCTCAACATTGAATGTTTCAACTACAGCAATTAGTATGAAAGCATTAGCACAATTCAGTATTGTGCGTCACTGAGTCGCATTATGCTCTGAAAACAGGGACAGACCTTCAATTATAGTGGTTGGATAATAATGCACTATACCAAAAAGTAAAAAATAACAAAATACGGATTTCACCCAAAAGACCAAAATACTCGTAATATTATTACTATTGGATGGTGCTACCACTGATCGGTTTGAAGTCGGTGCCAAGCCCGCGTGTTTCTGCAAAAAGTACCATTTTAGTACTATAATATAATAATATTATATATGTATATAATACTATTTTGTTTTTGAACCGCGCGTTGTTTGGAAAATTGAAGAAAAATAGAATAGTATTTTCTTAAAAATGACATTTTTCCTTTGGTTTTTCATGTACCACTTTCGACAGACAACTAATATTGAACCTTATAAATGACACAATCGATTGGCGCAATAAAATGGGTGTATTTTCTTTCAAATATAAATCGTATCTATGTCGTACAGGTTTTTATCACAATCGGCCCCAACACGTAAATCGTTTATTTGCTTATGAAAAGCAAAATTTGAAAAAGTGGAACTGATGATGAAGACCACAGATGGTCATCGGAACTACTCAACAATAATACGTATTTCACGGATTCCGATTGGAGCGATTTCAAAAATTGTTTTTTTGTTTGAAAGGGGATACTCCCAAATTGATTCCATTGTCACCAAGTCGAGATCTGATGATGGGATCTTGGAGTAATCGAGGGAACTCGTCAAAAATTAAAAATTATATATATATAAATATAGGTACACCTACAGCGATTTTTGGATTTTTTATAGTAAATTGTTTATTTGCTTTCGGAAAGTAAAATTTGAAGAATCGGAACTGATGATGAAGACCACAGATGGTCATCAGAACTACTAAATAATAGGTATTTCACAGATTCCGATTCGTTAACTTTAACATGGTTTCTAAACAATTTATGCTCGGAAAAGCAATATTTTGTGAAAGGTGATGAGCAGTTGACATCACTTAAAAGCGAGAAATAAACAAAATTTAAACAAAATTTTAACAAAAAAATTAAAACCGACTTCCAAAAACACAAAACTAAAAATCTAAAAATAACAATATACCGATTTAATCCAAAAGACAACACACGTAATTATTATTATTGGTTTGGGCTACCACTAATCAGTATGAAATCGGTGACAAGCCAAATATGGAGGGGGTAGATGGGCTAAGTCGACTCCTGCCACCAGCTCTTCGTGAGCAGGACAACCCAAGTGGGCAGACACCAGCGGGCTTGTCACCGAATTCAAACCGATTAGTGGTAGCACAAACTAATAATAATATTACGTGTGTTGTCTTTTGGATTAAATCGGTATGTTGTTATTTTTAGCTTTTTATACCTGTATATAGCGCACTTTGTCCATTTTTTTGTGATAAAACACATTATCGTCACACGTGGCAAAGCGCTATCGGTTTAAGCGGGAGTTTTCACCTACATGAGAGTGTGGGTCAAAGCAATAGAAATTTGGTGTTTTGTAGGTGACATGAGAGTGTGGATGACTTTTGATTGTACAAAGATGACATGATTAAAAAGCGTTTGGGGACCCCTGGTCTAAAATATATGGCTTCATCTAGACAAGTCTGAAGTCAGTAAAATTAAGCATATTATTACTTATTCCGTTCCTACACGCCACAAGTGACAGTTTGGTGGCAATTTTTTTTTGTAGTTGTTGGTGTCTAATGTCTACTCTGTTGCTATTTCAATAGATAAATAAAGTTAGACGGAGTACACAGAGAAAATGTTTTGAGGGCTACTATCAAACTCCATCCTATTAAAAAGGTCGGTGTTAGCGAATCCTCAATTTAATGTTGCACACCTTGGCAGTAACTGATCTTATAAAAAGATAATTACGTAATATGTGTGCAGATCATAACTATGTAGTTCAACCCAATATACCTACAGAGATTTATGCCATAATTATTTCCACTATTAAAATATAACAACTACACTGCAATTTTAACATTGGATAAGTCACACACGGTGATTTCAAATTGGATGTTGATATCATAAAAATATTTATATACATCATCTCATTGCCAGCATAAAACTGGATATCTGAGCATACAGTTTAAAGTTAACCAATTTTATAGTTTAAAAAACAAACCTGCATCAATGGAGGTAGCAAATCACTAAAATGTTTCTGTATGGCTGGCTCTTTGTCATGGAGCAGAATGAAAGCCCCAACCGCTTTCACCGCCTGTATGCGCAGCGCCTCCGAATCTGCAGATTGGAGCGCTGACAATAACATCTGCTTGATCACATCCAAGTTCTCGTTTTGTTGGTTGCCGAACACTCCTGGTACAGACCTGTGAAAATTCATATTCACAATTTAAATTGGTCTTACGTATACAGGATGTATTTTTCGAGTGGGTGTAGATGCCCAAATCGGAAATTATGAAGAATCCCGAAAAATGCTCAAAGCAACCTCAAGGCCGTTTTTCAAAATAACTAAAACTGTGTCTGTAGATTTCTATAATAATTTATTGGCCAGCCAAGTTGATACCACGTGGTCACGAAAAATTGTCCAATCAAAAATTCAATTTTTCGCGACCACATGACTTGATGATACGTTCCTTAGTTTTCTATAGTAATAACGATTATAGATTGTCAACTTGGCTACAGAAGGGGCAGGAATCGAATCCGTCGATTTTGACAGAAAAGACAGTCCGTACACTTAAGTTCCGTCAGGTGTACGACTATACACGAAATGGACGTGTTCTCTTTATACAAATAGTTTAATTGCTGCTTATTATCCTCGTAGACGTTTTAAGAATACAAGACGTAGGTATCACGTACACGTACACCCGATCGTCGATCAAAGAGCATTTCAAAGAATAAACCACCAAAACTAAAGAATAAACTACCATAATATATTCATTGTTTATTATTTTTTTTTAATTACTTAGGATTTAGATCACGATCTTTATATTATAACACGTGGCCTAAATTCCAGACTCCAGAGTGGTTCATAAAGCCGAACTTCGATGATTTATTTATTTATTGGGGATTGGGTAACAATCGGAATATTGACTAAAATTATAATACAAAGTTGTAGAGCTAGACTGTTACCACAGACATGTGGGCACAGCATGGTAAACGCAATTATTAAATAAAAATAAAAAGCTGTTAGGTCGTTAGCATTGAACTTAAAGTTATGTTAGTACTGTTAAAATAAAAAATAAATGATTGATGATTGAGTTCGGTTTCGATATTTTAAGTATTTGTACATGACAGTGTTCAGAACGAAATCACCTATTATAACGACGATGATACAGACATTCGTACGGTCGGTTGGTCCACCGCGATCGATGCAGTACTGAACCGAACCGCACCGTCCACCGAAGGTACGAATGCGCACGCGTTCGACCGATGGTCCCCGTACGCAGTGCGTAGCAATATGTATAGGCGTGGGGTACGGTCGGTCCAGTAGGTACTGTACGATTTATGAATTTTGATATAAATGACAAGCGCGACTGATGTACGCACCGACGCGATGGTCGGTCGGAGCAAGGATAAAAGATTTTTATAAAAAAATGATCTTAATAGTGCAATATGAAGGCGGAGTGGTGAAGATAAACTTTCACGTCAATCATTCTCACCTTTACAATGTCTTTTGACATTGTGAAATTCTGAGAAATTATGTCTGCGAAACATAGGAAATATTCACCAAGAATAAGAACTCTTTTTCTAGTAAAAAAAAAACTGATTGTGAGAGAGAGACTCACGTAAACATTCTGATGCCAGCTTCTTTGATGTTAGGATCTTGTGCGCTCGCGCACGTGAACATAAATTGCAAGAACTGCGGCCATTCGTTGGTACCGTCGTCGTTGATGTGGTTGCGTGCCAACTCCGATACCACGTCGCATATCTACAACAAACTTAATCTTTCAACATTCTTATTGACTTCATTTCATCGCAATCTGTTCATGCAAACAAGATAAGTCAAAGTCAAATCGTTTACTCAAATTTGGCCCATACAATGGCCCATATCATGAATTTGATATGAAATGATGATATTATTATATCATGAATAATTAATTTTAAACGTAGTGATCGTTATTAACAGGGACCTTTTTTGACAAATTCTTGTGATTCAATTATCATTTATTGTTTTCTTTAATAGTAGTTAGAGTGCTCGTGGTTCACTTATATTGGAAAAAAGATCATATCGTGCAATCGAGGGGTCAAAAGTTCACAGGAAAATATTTTTGGTAATTGTTGTTATGTCAATAATGTAACTGTAGCTATTTTGAGTTGTCTCTCAAAGTCTTATTTCTTATTATATTAAAACGGGTAAATAATATGGTATTATATTTTGTAGTTTTCATCACATAATAATACAGCATTATGTAATGAAAACCACAATGAAATAGATTTTCTTTAAATTACTCGGAAACCTTAACATAATTTGACAGCCCCTTTGTTGCAGTTTCAGTTAATAGGGTACTTGAATAGTTTTTTTTTTCAGTCTATTTTAAAGATATATGGCCTACTTAAACAAAGCAAGAAAAAGAAAAAATATATGCATAAATTAATTAAATAGAGCGTTTCAAAGTTCCTACTTTAGACCTTACCGCCGAAACGCGGAATGACGTCACTTGTTCAAAATTACGCCTTATTAATCTGTGATAGAAATGTCACTGTCGTATTGACAGGGTCATGTGACACTGACAGACAGATAACTTCAATATCCAAAAGCGTAATTAAGGTTGAACTGTGTCGATTTACTTCCAAAAGTTCGAGTAAAGAATCGAAATGATGCATTTTAAAGTAAAAAACTTCAGAAAATGGAAAATATGTGTTGACTGTATGCACTTAGTTTCTTTTGCCTTCTCTGAAAGAGGTAAATGTTTCCTAAAAAAATAAAAGTGACGTCATGTGTCAAGCTTGGCTGTGATTGGTGTTTCGTTGCAACATTCTGTTCACAAAATTAAAAGTTGAATATTTTGGAAACTATTGAAATTTTTTTAGTAAATCTTTCACGATAACGCTTTTCTAAGGCTCTATTTTTTTAAATATTGACACAATTTCTTATTATAAATTTCATGCAAGTACCCTATTGTTTAACAGACTGCATAATCTTCTAGCCCGGACACCGAAGAAATCGTTCGGAATGTCACATACCTACATAATTTCATGAATAGAAAGAAACCGCCACTGCGGTACTTGTCGTGCAATACAGCATCGTAACGTCAAACAGCTAATAAATTAACATTTAATTCACTTCAATACAGTTCACGCATTCACTCATGTGCCGATTTGCTAACCTGACGTGTATGTGCGTGTGCTGGCTACGATAAAGAGTTCCCATGTGTATTCCAAAAGTAATAACGGCAATAGGCTAGTTTCCTAAATTTTCTTTTTTAGTCCGTTTTGTAGATTATTAAAAAATATTGGACACGTATTTTTTTTTTTTATGTAACCTTAAAATAACGGAGATATATCAAGTCGAAATTTCACATGACGTCACGCCTCGCTACAGTTTGTTCGCACGTTATAGCGAGCAGTGACATCACGAGTCCCCCACCCTAAACTTTAATGCGCTTTATCTATGCATATTTCCATTATTTTAAAAAAGCAAAAAATACGTGTCTTTTATTTTTTTATTATCTAACTGACGGACTAAATAGAATTTTGATTTTTTTACCCAGGAAACTAGCCTATTACAGCTATCCGCAGGGGAAATTTTAAATCAATCAACAACAGAACAGATGAAAATGAATTGAAATAACTTTAGATTTGGATGATATAAAAATAATATAATATAACACGAAGCATGAGAAAAGAATCTAAAAACTCTCATAAGGGAAATGGCGCGTAATAAACATTTTCCACGTTTTATTCAATAACTAGCTATCCCCCGCGGTTTCACTTGCGGTAATTTCGGAGTTCCCGCGGGAATTCCAGGATAAATTACACATATTAATTGAATCTATAATCACTATCTATTGGTGAAAACTATGCCGCTCAGTAGGGGAAAATATCTATTTTATCGTTTTTTCACACCCTTCTTATGAGTGAATAGTTTCATAAAGCCACAATGATAAAATACTATCTACTTTAAAATCGATTTAAATTTTACCTTTATAATACTTATCTTTAGTAAACCTAATAACAAGACTTCCGTGTTGTCTAATGTCCAGGGCCCTTATTTACTATAACCATAACACACCACGTTAAGATAAAACGCCTAAAAAACTGTCTTTCCCTCGTAATCAAAAAGTTGTACTCCAAAAAAATACATTTACAACGTTTCTTATGGCATAAATATTAGAAATTATTATTCTTTATGCCATAACAAATGTTGTAAATGTATTTTTTTGGAGTGAAACTTCTCTGATTACGAGAGAAAGACAATTTTTGTGGCGCGTTCTCTTAACAGGCCATGTTATGGTCATAGTGAATAAAGGCCCAGTAGTTACTTTAATGAGATCGTAGACAAAGCTATACAATGTACAGTAAATACCCAGTCATGAATCACATTGCTAATGTGGCATAAAATTAGATCTACAATATCCTGATTCACCATTATGATTCACAAGATAACATCTATGAATGCTTAAGTGAGTTTTTTTAATTCCTACTGTGTCATGACTATACCATATAATCAAATGTTATGCCTATGGTAGGGCTCTCTCAGCTGTGTTCTTACTACTTGTCTACTGGAGTCAAGAATAAAAACATTTCAACAGCCACTGTTTTTGTAACGAAACCCTTTGTCAAATTTAAAACAGATTTTCATAGATTTCTTACCTTTCGTCGCAACTGTTGGCTGACATTCATCTGAAGTGTGAGTAACAGCTGTTCCCTAAGTAAGTTTTGCTGCTCAAATGGCAACTTAGGAAAGAACTCAAAGAATTCAGCACTAAGAAGCCTCCGCAGCAGCACAGCAGCGGTCTGGCGCCCCTCCTCGCTAACGTCACCATTTTGTATAGCACCCACCAAATGCACCACTTTTGTCTCTGTTACTATGTTGTTGTAGGTTTCCTAAAAAGATAAGAAATTACTTAGTGGAATAAATAATTAATTAATCAAATGTATCTACTTCAAGTTTCAACATAACCTAACGTTTCATATTACTATTTTCATTACAAATATATAAATTCAGTTCTAACCTACCTACTTAGCACTAACTATACTAACTTAATGCTTTAAAAACCATATATTAATATCATATTAAAACCTAAGAATGCAAGGAGGCTTGATTCTAGACAGTGTCCAGGAGCATATAGTTAAGTAGTGCATAATGATATAAAAAAATGTTTTCTATGAAAAAATAACGAATATGATCTGGAAGATAGATATTTATAATGTGAGAAGACTGACATAATATGCCTTTCTGTGCCTTTTAAAATTATCTTGTTATAACAATTATACAATAAAGTATTAGATAAAATTTATTAAAATAAATATTAATATTAAATAGGTAATTAATTTCAAAATTAAGATTGTAATGTTTTTAATAGATACAAAAAAAAAATCTATACCTTTCTCAAAATACTAGCCTAGTTATGATGTACAAAAAATTGCTAGTCCAAGCACCAGATAAATTCATATTTTAGCTGTTACTTAGCTTACTAGCAGTTTTTCCCATGGTTTCACCTGTGTTAATTTAAGAGCTTCCACAGGCATTCCGGGATAAAAATACCCTATGTGTTATTCTGATGTATAAGCTATACAAACAAGCTGTGCCCCACAGTTTCACCTGCAGTAATTTTGGAGTTCCCGCAGGAATTCCAGGATAAAAATTAGCCTATTTTCTCTGTATTCCTGACAACGTGTATGCCAAGTTTTGTGGTGATCAGTAGAGCCATTAAGCTGTGAAAGCGTAACAAACAAACAAACTCACTTTCACATTAATAATATTAGTAAGGACTATTGTAAAGTTTCATTAAAATCTATTAGTTTTTGAGTGAAAGAGTATGTAACAAACATCCATACATACTTTCACGTTTGTAATTATTAAGGGTATAATATTAGTAAGGGTTCATTAAAAAAATGAGTTCTGAGTGTTTCTCAACAAAATTCTAAGTTATAATTTTGGTAGGAAATAAGCCCAAGAATATTATTTTACTGTTTTTCACTGTATTGTTAATTATTTTTCTTGCGTGTTCTATTTTAACAGCATTTTTCCCTACTTAACTAAGTGTCAAGCAGCAAATCAATGGTACAAAATATAGGTATATGACAAAGAACAATTAGAAGATGGAAAGAAAAAAAAGAAAAGGCATTTATTTGGAAACAGAGACACTACTTAGGAAGACAATGCAATTTAGCGCTAAACCGTAGAGATACCATTTGGAACTTGAACATTATTGAATATGTAATTAAATTACACATAGGTACCTACCTACCTAGACTAAGCAAACAGACGCTGGTTCCGGGCGGCATAACCGCATGTTCCGATTCGGACTATTAACTATTACTACTATAAGTACTACTTCCCAAGACTTCAAAAAATTTTAAGTGGCATTATGATGGAAATAACAGTTTGGTACTAAACAGAACTGCAACCAAGGTTTGTATCTAATGATTTTTACGAAGATGAGCATTCATCCGTTGAATGAAAATCCCAATCAAACAGCCTCCATGACCACGTTTTGACACGAGGTCGCAACGCAAGTCTAATTTAGTTAAAACGATTCAGTAGCAGTCCAAAAAACTTTTAGTTTATTAATAATATTGAAAGAACTTACTTCAGCCTGGGATCTGATGTCGTTATCTGTTGATAATAAAGTATTCAATAATTGATAGAATTGTGCCTGATCCCCTGCCATGATGAATCTTTTCGAAAAGACAAATTTTATTTCTTATTTTTTTTTTTGGTACTAGCTATTGGCCACTCATTCCTTTATTGCCAGTATTTACTTTGGTTTGGCATAGACGTTAGGGATATTCGATATAAATCGATGAATTCACTCGAATCTCGATGTTTAAGATGCATCGAATCAATCCGATGTTTTGAAAAACTCTTCTTGATTCAGTGTCAGTCGAATAATCACTACGTAGTACACACAGACGAGTAAGAGAACAGGCACTTCCACACTAATCGCTGATCCGATCTATGAAAGCGTTTTGTGCCAACCATACCAATGCAATGTATGACGCGGCCATTGAAATTTGGTTAAGTATTCCAATGTTGGTAAAAAAGTTCGCGCATAAATCCATAGTAGCTTTTGGTTCAAGGGAGTGTCGCTGGCCTGGATGTAGGCAGTGATTACCTTGTCTCTGGATGTAGGTAAAACCTAAAACGTAGTGATGTGATTACCTTCTCTCTGGATGTAGGTAGGTAGGTAGGATCTATAATATATTTTCATGGCCACGATTTCTATAAAACATCAAATCAATGGTAACCAGCTAATGATTATACCTATTCATTACTGTTTCGGTCGAAAATATTTGCCTCTAAAGGTTAAGTCATAAACTCGTAATATAAAATGAATATTGAATTATTACTAAAAGTTTATAAATGAATAGCGCCAAGATTTTTACCTTAGTTTCAAAATTATTAGGGCGAAAATATTGGTTGCTTAAGCAAGGCATTGACGATCATTTCTTTCGGATCAGTCTGGACTCTGGATGTAATCTGCTGGTGTGCGTTCCGTGGGTTTGGGTGCGTTGCTTGGTTAAAATTTCACTCGTTTGAGTTGCAACCAAGCCACAGAACGATCGAGTTGTTTTTATAACCTCAAAATATTTGAAATTTCAGGCGCCATTTGTTTTCTCTCAACTCACATTGCAAATAAGACTGTTTTACGTCCAATTATAAACTTTTTGTGACTACGACACCTCCCCTTTGTTTGTAAGAACTCCAATTAATTTCTTATTCGACGAATCTGGTTTTTGGCGCAACCTTTGACACTTCATAAACAATACATAGCTGTCAGAGTGAAAATTAACCTGCTTCGGAGATGGTGTTACACTCTAAGCCACGGAACGGGTGAAACTACGCTCTGACAGTTGTCAGAGTAAAATTTCACCAAGCCACAGAACGGGTTCAGAGCGCGCTCGAGCGCGTTCGAGTGCATTCGTGCGAAGCCACGGAACGCACACCTGGCGTCACTCCAAATGGTTTTGGTCTCTATACCCACTACACCGTATAGTACCATGACTGTACTAGGAAAATTTCAGATACATAAAAAAATATTATTTGTATTAAAAAGTAGCTATCAGACTATGCCCACTAAAAATTTCAAATAACCTATGTATGTGCTGATCGTTTTGAAGCCGGTGCAAAGAGTAAAATAAACATAGCCGGTGCCAAGTCCGCTCATGTCTGCAATGTAGTGGGAGAAGACTTTATCTACCTATTACCTATTTGTCTTTTGCTTGGGTTGGTTTATAAAGTGACAAATCTACCCAAATCGCTATGCTATAACATTTAAAGAGTTTTCTTGATTTCTCCAAGACTTCATGACAGTGGAACCTCGGGACCCTTTCAAATAAAAAAGAATTTTTCAAGTCGATCCAGCCGTCTTCGAGTAATCGCGTAAGAAACAAAAAAAACAACATACAGTCGAATTGAGAACTTCCTCCTTCTTTGAAAGTCGGTTAAAAGTTAGAAAAAAATATAAGAAGCCAAAAAATAGGGGTATTTTGGCTTCTTATAGTATTTATAAATTTTTTCTATACAATCAATATCTTCGCCGTAATATCAAAAATTCAACAGTATTCATAATTGTTATTTTGAAATCGCCTCAAAAATGCTGACCCTATTAATAAATTAATAATAATTAGTAACAAAAAATAAGAAATACCGCTAAAAAATCCAATTGCATTTATTTACCGCCTAAATTTGTTGTTGAACCCCTAAGTTGGGAACACTGCCGGCCGGCCTCGTGGGCGGGGGAGGGGCGGTAGCCACGGATTACGGTAAAGGCAGCCCTGGGCCGGCAGTCTCGACCGACAACGTTTTGTCAATGTTATCGTATCGATCGTTAACTAGGGACCTAAAAATCTTATCGATCAACATCATTACAGTAACCAACATTACGTGCATTTCAAGCTTTGAGTCGAGGCTTGCGTTTAATGTAATGTTGGCTACTATAATGATGTTGATCATTATGACTTTAGGGTCCCTAGTTAACGATCGATACGATAACGTTGTCAAAAAGTTGTCGAGACTGCCGGCCCTGCGGGGCTAAGATGCGCAACATGATAAAATTTTATCGAGCCATTTTATCGATTCTCGTCGACAAAACCATATTACAATATGTATGCATGTATGTAATGTATGTATGCATCTTAGCCCCCCTGGACTCTTCTTTTGTCACTGAAATTTTACTTTACTGTAATCCGTGGGTAAATGGATGCAATCAGAGAGAAGGTAATCACTACGTGGATGCAATGGGATTTTATTAGGGGTATTTCTAATTTTTTGGTTACTAATTATTATCAATTTATTAATAGGGCCAGGATTTTTGCCGCAATTTCAAAATAACAATTATGAATGCGGTCGACTTTTTGATATTACGGTGAAGACATTGATTGTATAGAAAGAAAATTCGACTGTTTGTTGCTGTTTTTGTTCAAAAGGGTCCCGAGGTGATCCCACTGTCATGAAGTCAGGATCTGATGATGGGATCTTGGAGAAATCGAGGGAGCTCTTTAAATATTTCAGCATAGCGATTTGGGTAGATAAATTGACACTTTATAAACCAACCCACTTAAAAGCGAAAATCGAAAGCTAAATAGGTAATATAGATAGACTTAAGTCTGCTCTCGCCACATTGCAGACATGGGCGGGCTTGGCACCAACTTCAAAACGATGAGTAGCTGACTTTTTAGTGGGCATAGACTGATACCTATCTACTTTTTAATACAACGTCCTAATAATTTTGAATCTTGGCGCTATTTATTTATGAGTTTATGACTTAACCCTTGGGGGAAAATATTTTCGAGAGTTGGTAATGTTGTCGGCGGGTCGAGAAAAGAAGCGCCGGATTGCAGCTTGCAGCCAGTGAGTGGGGTGGATGCTGTGGGTGGATGACATCCGACGGATCACATTCGCGGATGACACTGTTAACTGACCGTCAATGGGCACGGGGTCTGGATTACTGTCACGGATGACATCCAAACTGACCGTCAATTTGGAGCTTAAGTATACTGCTACTGGAGAGTTTCTTGAGCAGCTTCTTTTCAGTCATAGCACTAGGAAGCTGTGAAGGGTGGATATTTTATGAGATATTTAAAATGAGCCACATTATGGGCCAAATCTGGTGTGCGTTCCATGGGTTTGGGCGCAGTTATTCGGTTAAAATTTCACTCGTTTGAGTTGCAACCAAGCCACAGAACGATCGAGTTGTTTTTATAACCTCAAAATATTTGAAATTTCAGGCGCCATTTGTTTTCTCTCAATTCACATTGCAAATAAGACTGTTTATGTATTATTTATATGTTTTCGTAGATATCCTGATAAAATAACGCGATAATGGACAGTAGAATTTTGGGAGAAGATCGATTCCTGAGCGTTTTTTTAGAGCGTAATGACGAAGTCATCTGTGAGGACATTAGAGTGAAAACGACGTGCAGAGTGACTTCAAAGAAGTTTTTATGACTAAAGAGAGAAGACAAGGTGACGTCCAGCAGAAACGAACTCTTACACGAAGAAATGATTCAACAACTGGCTTCTTCCTCGGCTTCTCATCGAATACTAAATTTGTCAAAGCGGACTGTTAGAGGCAAGGATTGCTGGTCGACTTTGAAAGTCACAAGACATAGCAGAGTATCAGCACTGAATATTGTTAGATGTCAAAGGAGTCCGACACGTATGTGCCGTCATCTATATGATCCTCTTAAGATTTAATTTTTTTTTACTTATGAAATAATATCTATCGAAATTGTAAGATGGACGAATACCGACATATCGTTGGAACGGAAATCTATCATTGTTGCTACATACAAGAATGAATGAATCCGTGCTTTGATTGGCATCCTGATGATGACAGCATTGAGGAAAAAATACGACGAAAGCCAAATGCATCGTGAAAATGCAAAACAATCTATTTGCCGACAACATAATATACCTGGATATGGATGAAAGTTGTATCTGACTAATTTGAATATAACTGTATGTTCCTATCATGTGATATATAATATAATGTCTTTATTACTGAGTTAATAACTTAAAAATGCTGATTATTAGGAAAAAAAGTTATTTGTGATAAAAGAAAAAATATTCTAATTTTTTGTTGATTTTTGAAGACATTTTATGGTTCGGTCTTATTTTTATATAATAAATAAATTTAAATATACTAATTATGGTATTTATCATTTTATCAGAGTGTAAAAAAATAATACTGGTAAGTTTATTTAAATCAATAAATAAAAAATCACATTACTACTACTTAAAACTTATGCGTCAAAATTACGCATGATTATCTTCTACGTACATCAAAATATGATTATCTTGCTAGGGTTAATTTGTGGTGCATTCGTGCGAAGCCACGGAACGCACACCGAGTATCGAGCGCGCTCGAGCGCGCTCGAGTGCATTCGTGCGAATCACGCCCAGTAATCTTCAAGGAAAAATTTTGGTCCGTAGAGCAAAATGTTGCATGAAGTTTACCTCCCCGCCCGAACCCGTGTGTCTCCCCTCAAACACCATTGTCAAGTGTCAACCCAATATCCAAAGAGAATATAAATCTTTGAACTCTATGTAGTTTGTGGTTAACCCGTTTCTACCGTTTATAGGATATGTTCCAAAATGGACTGATACCACAGGCCCAGTGCTCCCAGTGCCCTGAATAACTTTCAGCATACTGCCGCAGTGCCCGCAGTAGGCGGTATGACGTCATAATCGTCGCCATTTTTGTACTGGTAAGGTGCTCTCAGTGGTTTGATCACATGGTCAACCTGTGGGTTTTAAAGCGTGACGTGACAATGACATGCAGAGCTCAGATGCGCAACACGATAAAATTTCATCTAGCCAATTTTTATCGATTCTCGTCGATGTAAATTATTTTGTCTACCAGTAGTAAGTACCAGTCGTAACATGGCAGCAAAAAATGTTTGATGGATGATAGTATACTAGACTGCGTTCCATTTTAAAGTAAACCGATCATTATTGCTCAGTATAGCTAACTTTATAAGAACAGCTTCGCAGTATACTGCAGTGACGTCATACCTTACAGTGCTCTTAGTGTTTACGGAACATACCCATGGCTTGGAATATCTATGTAGAGCTTATCTAAACTAAAATAACGCAGCCCACTACTTCAATAGCAGTTTTAGATATGCGGGATCATAATTATACTGATAATATCTATTTAGTGGTTATATACTCTTTGAGTGTGAGTGCAGCGACAGTATTGCACACTTGTGATGAATAGACAAACCAGATTTATATGTGTCGTATCCATATTTTAACGGCTGTGCGTGTGCGTAAACCCGATGGAGGGGCGCGTCATTTCAGCTTAGATGATCTTTACCTACCTATTATATATTAATAAATATTTAGTGGAGGACTTTTGGCGGGATTAACAGAAATGGGTCTCAATTTTATTTCTTTGTTTTACAAATTAGTTTATGGCAACTAATATTGTGTGAATGTGGTGGATTTTGTATAATAGTCATCCATTAGTGATAAACAGTGTGCGGAAACAGTAAGATAACATAAAATGTTGCGTTCATCGGGAGGTTGTCGTTTTACTAATACAACTTCCCACAGAGCGTCCTAAGTTGCTATTAAGGCTCAACTGTGAAGAGTTGCTACCAAAAGTTCCGGTAAAGCATCAAAATGCATCCCACCAATAACTTCAGAAGAAGAAAAGTACAACTGAATTGGCTGTATGGACTCAGATTCCTGTGCCTTCTCCAAAGGAGTAAATTTAAACAAATAAAAATTTAGGGGAAAATTTGTTAATCGTACTATAATATATTAATGCCGCAATTTTTAAGTATAAATTATTAATTGTATAGAAATTTTGATATTAAAAATGTTTCTTAAAAAAAATCTAGACATTTTTGCTTTTGATCAATTTTTTTTTATGAAAACCAATATTTTCGCCCTAATAATTTCGAAACTAAGGCAAAAATTTTGACGCTATGTATTTTTTATAAACTTAATAATATAATTTTATTTTGGGAGATTAAGGGAAATTTGACTTAACCTTTAGGGCTAAATGTTATCTTTAGGGGTAAATGTTTTCGAGAGTTGGTAACACTGAAAAAAAATCATGAAAAGATTTAATTTTGGATTTAAAATTTATCACAAGTTTTCACAAGAAAAAGACGCAAAGAGTAACTGAAAAGACGTTTTTAATTTACGAAAAGGACTATCTAGTGTTAAGTGACGATCTAACGAACATCAGAGAAATGTGGCTCAAACGTTTAAGGGGAAAAGGATTTTAACCGTTGACAAGTTTTGCTTAACTAAATCTGGCGAACTGCCTATCCAACCCTCTTTTCTGCAAAGGAAATTGAAGATGGCATTCACCGTCAAATCGGTGGAGCCATAAAACCACAAATTGGAATTGGAAGATGGCATTTCATTCAGATCATTGGACGACAAAGGTTAGGTTAGTTCTTAGTTTGTATAAAAATAGTTGCTATCTGCATCTCTTTGTACCTGCATAGTTCTTCTGAACAAAGATTTGAATGCAGTTTTCACTATCTTGTACCTACTTATTGTCAAGTTTTTGGAAAAGTTTATACACATACCTAAACGGAATCTATGGATGAAACCGTGGGGAACAGCTATTGTACAGTAATTTACTTAAATCTGGGTAGATCCTGTTCAGTCTAGTTAGTACAGTACCTAGTATTTCAGGGTCCAATTTTTGTCTCAGATTGTGGAGTAGATGATATTATGCTTTAAGGTACAAAAATATGATTTTATTAGTACCTACTTACATATTTATAGCATATTTATAGCTTATATTTTTCTATTACATTTCAGATAAGCTTGATGATCACACCTGTAATACCTGTCATGACCATACCTAGCAAGCCATCAAAGCCACTGCTGGTAATTAGTTGCTAAATTATATTTTAAATTACTGTTTAGTTCAATATACTATTAAGAAAGTATTTAGACTTTTATTAATCAATAAAAAATGTATTGTTACATAAGTTTTGTAATTTACAGATCAGCTGGATAAATTAAGTTCATATTTATAGCAATACCCATTATCCATTCATAAACGGTAGGTATGCCCATTGATTTTTTTTTACAATTTTCTGTTTACAGATTGAATCAAGATGGGGTTTAACATCCACAAGTGAAATTCCATATGACCCACCTGGTAATTTGTTTTTAGTATTCCGTTTATATCTTTTCTCTCGTTCTGAGAACGTTTTAGTGTTGTAACAGCTATATAAATAACTAGTTGTGCCTCGTGATTTCACCCGCGTTAATTTCAGAGTCCCCACGGTCTAATGTATAAACTATATATTGTAAAGTTTCATTTAAATGGATCCAGTAGTTTTTGCGTGAAAGAGTAACAAACATCCATCCATACAAACTTTCGTATGTATAATATTAGTAAGGATATCCTAACATAATAATAAATAAAGTCCTCCACCGTGTCTGTATGTCTGTTCGCGATAAATTCAAAAACTACCGAACAAACTTTCATACGGCTGTCACCAATAGATAGAGTGATGAGAAAGATTAGGCATATAATTTGTCAGTGTTTTGTGTATATTGGTTGAAA
This sequence comes from Zygaena filipendulae, assembly GCA_907165275.2. Lineage (NCBI taxonomy): Eukaryota > Metazoa > Arthropoda > Insecta > Lepidoptera > Zygaenidae > Zygaena > Zygaena filipendulae. The sequence continues at coordinate 11,212,651 of OU015651.1, forward strand.
TATAACAATATTTTTGAAAGTGTCGTAAAAAATACTTTGTTATGCTTTCACATGTTAACGACTCTACCAATCACCACGAAATTTTGCATACACGTCAAGGCTAAAGAGATCTTCGAAATTACCGCCGGTGCAACCGGGTAAACAGGTAGTAAATCCTTCCTATTATAAATGCAAAAGTGAGTTTGATTGTTTGTTTGTAACGCTTTCACGCCTTAACGGCTGAACCGATCATCACGAAATGTATGAAACATGTTGTCAGGTGTAGAGAAGGACATAGGGTACTTTTCATCCCGGAATTCCCACGGGTACTCTAAAATTTCCGTGGGTAAAACTGCGAGGAACAGCTAGTTATATAATGACTACCTATATGTCTTAAATATGCATAGACAGCTAACTTATTAATAAGAAATCAGTTTTTTCATGTATGTATTTTTAGACATAATTGTTTCTTCACCAACTTTGACTGCAACTAATAAAGATGCATTTGCTATTAGTATTTTGTTTAAAGCACGATAGCAAGAATTAAATTTTTTAATAAAAATTATAATGAGCTTTTTTTGTTTAGGTAAAGTGACCCGAACACCTAAAAGAACTGCACAGGAGGAGGCTCATTGAAAAATTGGGAAGGCTTTTGGCCAAATCCAAGCTACTGTTTACAGAATATAAAAATCTACTGAATACAGAAATTAAAAAATAAATGTTTCAATAAATAAAAATATATGTATTTTATTTCTTAGACAAAAACCAATAATTTTATAATCTAGAAAAGGGCTAGGTCCAGGAATTTGTATGGGCTGTGTGACTATGTTTCCTTCGCCTACTATTTTTCTAGTTTTATAATTTAAAAAAAAAGGTCCGGGAATTTGTTTTGGCTGTGTGACTGTGTTTCCTCCGCTTACTATTTTTCTAGTTTTATAATTAAAAAAAAAACGAACTGTCGTGTTCTAAATTGCAAATACTGTCAGTTGTATAAGGACCAAAACGAATGTAGGGGAGATGTCCGTCTGATACGGTAGTATCTCTAAGTAGTTTGTGGTGCGAATCCACGGAACGCGCCTTAGTTAATTTGTGAGTCGACATTCGTTGAATTTCACTGTAAAAGCTTTGTGAAATTATTAAATATTTGCCCCAGTCTAGTTACATAGAAATGTACAATTTGGGCATCAAATGTGACTCATTTTAAATCAATAATGGTATGTATAATTTTTGGTTATGTTTAGCTGTTTTATTTAATGTTTTTTTCATAATTTGGAATGCTGTTACTTTCAGGCAAGTTCAATAGTATTAGCTGGACTGGGATTAGCTGCAGTTGGGTTTGTTGGGCGACATATTCTCAAACAGATGCCTAATGCCTCTATGAAATTTGCTGAAGCTGTAAAAAACCTACCTAAATTTGACTCCGAAAGTATGGCAAATTCAAGATTTTACAAAGGTGGTTTTGAATCGAAAATGACCAAAAGGGAAGCCTCTTTGATTTTAGGCGTCAGTCCAACAGCTAGCAAATCTAAAGTAAGTATATAACTATTTGTATTATCACCATTTAATGTTACTGTACACATTTGTTCACTGTTGCTTTGTTTTCCAAGCTGAGCAAGATACTATCACAAAAGAGGACCATGCTTTTTCTTAGAGAGACCAAATTTAACCAAGCAACTGGCTTTATTTATTTACTGTTAAATGTTGTCGTTGGCAGAGTTAATAATTAGAAGTATTTTTAATTGTATAAGAATTTTAAGTAATATTTTTTTAGCAGATAAGAGATGCGCATCGGAGGATAATGCTATTGAATCATCCTGATAAAGGTGGTTCACCACTGATAGCTGCTAAAATCAACGAAGCTAAGGATGTTCTTGAAGGTGGTAAATCATAATACTTGTCCTGTAGATAATTCAACATTCATCCAGATTGGTATAAGTAGCAATTTAAATATTAGTAAATTAGAAATATTGTATATTTATTTAAAAAAATAAACACTCTTGGATTATAATCACACATGATCTATTCTTTTTACAATGATCATAGATGTGTAAATATAAATAAATTTATTCTTCCATACATACATATAAATAAAACTGAAGTGTCTGTTTGTATTTCCAAATTAACAGCTTTCAATAAATATGAAAGTATATGCCGTACCTATTACTTACATTTTTTTTTAGTTCAGGCTATTCTGGCTAATCTTTGAAACAGCCTGACCGATTTTAACAGGACTTTCAATGGCAGACAGCTGATGTTAAAAGGAGTAACTTGTCTACTTTGGGAATTCTGAAACTCACATGGGTGAAACTGCGGGCACAGCTAGTAACAAATATTATGTACTATAGAAATACTGGAATGGATAAAAATGTTAAAACAATGACTGGTAAAGTGACATTCAAAGGTAAAATTTAGGCACCCTGTAAGATAAAGGGTTCAAATCAGAGATGTATGTTGTTCTGTTCCAGTATTTTTTTATTGTTAGAGCACAGTACTGACTGCTAATAAGATTATTTTAAATCAAAATTTCATTTCTCCAGCCACTCTTGATAATTATAATTTAGGGTATGACCTCATGCAGCCACTCAACCCTGTTACTGTTTTATTTATGGTAGTATTTTTTTTTTGGGTGGTAAAACAACAAAGACCTACATATCATCTATATTATAAAACAAAGAAGATCGGTTATACAACTTTGATCTTTAGTCAAAGGGACCAATCCCAATCGCATCCACTAGATTACTGTTAGTATGAGAACCAATATCAAGTTCATCACCTAACCACCTTACACAAATGAATTAAAAAACCTAGAAATTAGAATAGGTACTAGTATAGTATTATATTATCTGTGGAATAGGTAATAGAAATAGAGAAAAAAAAATTCTTTGAGAATCATTAAATGTTTATTATTAAATTGTGTACACCGTAAATATTACTAAATACCTACCAAAGAAAACACCTGAAAATAAATATTGAAGGTTTTAAATTTATACAATTTCAAAGTCAACCTTTTTTATAAAAATAGGTAAACCTGCCCAATTGCATCTAGCAATTAGATATTAGTAGCAAGTAGGCAGTTACTTAAAGTTTAAGACTATGTAAGAATTAATTAAAGTAAAAATATGTGAAGATTCCCAGCTTTATTAACTCTTTAAAGAGTACCATGAATTTTTCTCATCGCACGTAAAAAAACATTTACCTACATAAAAGTCAAACCGCACTTAATCGGCACTGCAGCGGCACGCCACGGCGCGGCGCGGCAAAATAATATGCTCCAGGTCCAGGGGGCAACTCTGCCGCGCCGCGTCGCTTAGTGCGTTTTAGTTCATAAAATATAACATTGAAAAGAATATTTTTCTGGCAGCAGTGTTGCCAACTTAGGGGTTTTCCTCCTAGATTTAGGGGGAAAATTAATGCGATGGGATTTTTTTAGGGTATTTTGACTTAAATATATATTTTTTTTTTGGAATTTTTATCTCATATATTTTTTTCTCAATAATATTGCTAAGAAGCACCCTGGTTTCGTAAGTTAAAAAAAAAAAACATACATACAATCGAATGCATAACCTCCTACTTTTTGGAAGTCAGTTAAAAAAAGTTCGTAGGATACCTACTATTATCGATTTCGATTGTCTTAGAAGTCTTAGATAAATACTAATCAAATGCCTGGTTCTGGCGATGGCCTATTGTTCCGCTTTGGACTTCGGTCGGCCATCATTTTTTGGTGCGTCTGTAAAAGTGATGTGTGACTTTTGAGTGTAGGTAGGTAACTTGTTCGATTTATATAGTTGAATTGTCAAGAACGATTTCACATAGCTATGTTACCGTTATTACAAGTTCCCAAGGAAATGGACGAATTCGCGAGGACTAGCTAATTTTAATAATAAGAAATCCAAATTAAATATTATTCTATATCGATTCTAAACCATGTAATTTCAAACGAAGAGCTGTAATTTGTACTTTCATATAAATCATGGCTATTGACTAGGTACATAATATTAAGTATAAAGCAAAGTCCTCCACCATGTTTGTCTGTTCGCGATAAACTCACAAACTACTCAACGGATTTTCATGCGGTATGCACCAATAGTGATTCATGAGGAAAGAAGGAAAGGTATACACGTTTTTAGGGGTACAGAGGAGGACATAGGGTACTTTTTACCCCGGAATTCCCGTAGGATCTCCAAAATTAACGGAGGTGAAACCGTAGGGAACAACTAGTATTGTATAATCTCCTTCCATTAAAAATATGTCTGTCGTTCAACCTTACACCTTGCATATTTAATTCTAACAATCTTCGATAATTTTTAAAAAGGTTGCAAATGGTTGTGTTGTGATGAGAAAGGGCGGCGCCACAGTCTCGGCGGCGGCGGCGGCGGTGGCGGCAAAAATAAATGGTAGACAACATACGAAGTAGGCCACAGCACAGCTATCACCGGCGCGAACTGTGGCCTACTTCTTATGTTGTCTACCATGGCCAAGGGGTAACTGACTTATTAATACAAATAATATTATTGTTTGCAAAACTATGAATAATTACAGTATCCAGGTACATAAATCCCAATAAAAAACTTAACACTGGACCGACGATCACTGGCGAGTGGCGGGATGACTTTATTTTAGGCGCGGATCTAGGATTTGGTTGTTTAAAAACAAACTGCCGCACTCTGAGACGTTCATTAAATTAGTGTTAATTGGCATTTTACAATAATCTTCATCTCTAGTGCGGTAGTTCTGTTTTTAAAATCTTTACTTAAAACGAAGTAATCATTAAACGACTCTAAGTGCGGCCGTAAATTTTTGTTTTTAGTCAGTCCTGTAGTATTATAGAAAATATTAGACACGATTTTTTTAATTTTTTATGCTTAAAATAACGGAGATACGTTGAGTCGAAATGTCGCGTGACGTCACAAGCAAGTACAGTTTTTACCTGCATATTATGACGTTACGAGCCCCCACTCCTAAACTTTAATGCGCTTTATTCAAGTATCATTAATTTAAAAATCTATCTTTATTATTTATTATATTAATCTTTATTATTTCATTAATTTAAAAAAAGCAAAATATAATGTGTCTATTATTTTTTATTACTTATCTAATTGACGGACTATTCGGACTAAAAAGAATTTAGAAAATAATTTAGTCAAATAGCCTACATATTATTATGATTGAAATAGTGTTGAATAGATGAATAGTTCATAATATCAAGATAGTATATATTACTAGTAATATATTACTATTTGGAATCTAAAACCAACGTCGCATCGTCTCGCCAGTGGCCTGCGGGCCTTCTCGCTACACACTTCAACTACCTACTAATACCTGATGGATATGCTGATAAATAATGATTGCTAAAATATAATTTTATCAAGTATTTTACATAATTAAAAAAAAGAAAAACTACTTAGAGATAATTGAATTAGGTAACTTGACTAAAATTTAATATTACATGCTAAAATTAATGTTGTGTTTGTGCAAAACAAATATGTACATTTATGAAGCGATAAAAGCACCTACAGTTTAGAAAACGACACGATGACAGTAGGTAATCTATTTAACGTTCTTGTTTTCAATTGCACAAATCTTCCTACATGCATTTTGACATTTTATCAGAACAAATAACTCACCCCTGCCTGTTTTTCAGGATCCTAATAAAGTGTGCATGATGCCCAGTCATTTTCGCTAATAGAGGGCAAACTTGACAAGTATATTGATCTCTCAAATACATAAAATACCAAAGAATAATCACGTCATGAAGAGATCAAAAGACATCACAGACATATTTATAGACAATAGATGTGGCAAGTTTGTAAAAATTCATGAAACCATGTGTACTATTATTTCGTTCTTTATAGTAATGCAATTAAAATATTGTATTACAGTGACGGGATTCACTTGATCACAAATTCTTACAATTAATTCAATAATTATTTACAATTGGATTTTTCTCCAATGACAGTTTGATTCGGCCACAGAAAACAAAAATGGTCGCACCAAATAACGTTCTTGAATAATACTGTCTACGTCTGTAATAGAATATAGTAATTCATCTAAATTTGTGTCAGTTGCTTTTATTTCGTTAGTTTAATTTGGTAATTCAATAATTATGAGATCGAAAATACTTTGTGTAATAGCTCGTACTTCACTGTTCACCGAGGCGGTTCCTTCTGCTGTTGCTCCCTGCGCTGCTTCGCATAGCGAGCCCTCAGTTTCGCAATTGTAGAATTGGAAAGAGTTCCAGGCTCTTTAAAAATTGACTGGAATAAAAAAAAGTTTAAATTTTCGTATTCGTATTAAATAAACGTTGTAACCCGCCGCCGGATCAGTTATCAAACAAAAACATAATGAGCTATAGTGCCATACTGTATGAGAGTGTCACTCCTCTCCAGTGACCACTGCCAGCGCCTTTTTTTACATTGATGGGTTATAGTATCAAAAAAATAAATAATAATATATAAGTTTTTTTTTTATGTCATAAGGGGCAAACGGGCAGGTGGTACAACTACAACTGACAGTAAGTGATTACCGCCGCCCATGGACATCTGCAACACATAAGGCATGCAGGTGCGTTGTCGGCCTGGAATGGGAATGGGAAACTAGACAGTGGTAGCTAGTGCCCCACCAACCTGCTATGGTTTCCTCACAATGTTTTCCTTCACCTACAGCTCAAGCTAATAGTTGGGGTTTGAATCTACGCCTTGCAGGAAAAATTGTCACAGGAGTCTGATTCGTTTTTTTTTTAATCTCTGCTGGCTTAATTTTTTGTTATATTTTAGGCATATTTATTAAGATTATTAAAAACTTTTTGATTTGGAATACCTGCATAAATTCGTGGCAATGCAATGCACTAGCATTTTTCACAATTGCCTTAAAACATTCAGCCAGTGATGTAAAATCATTACAAGCCAATATTGAACTTCTATTCGACTTTATTAGTGTCAAGCAAACCCTGAAAAGAATTTTGGATCCCTCATAGAAGAGGCAGTCCCATATTCTGAGTACAGTCTCGATGGGTAGAACTTCAGCAAACAGACACACAAACCATTTTGTGGTTATAACTGCCCATGGTAGGCCTAGGGAAAAAAAGAAGCATGAGAAGAACTTAAGAAGTACCTTAACAATCTTATTTGTTTAAGGCATTAATAATTATCATACCATAAATACAATAACAAATTTAATTTATTTTAGCAGTTTAGAGTTTTAAAAAGCATAAATTACTGATTATAGATGATTCACAAGTTTTAATTGAATATACAAGAAACAATAGATGTCATATCGTACATATGTAAAACTAAAATGAAATAAGAAAATACCCAGATTGATAACATGTTGGTGTACATCAGGTACTTTAGACTTGACTAGCTCTGACAACACCTCAATATCTACAATTAGTCCGTCCATGGTTTTTGTGTAGTAATCAGGGAGGATTTTTTCAACCAACGCTTTAAGCAGCCAGAATGATACTTCTTCACTTTTTGTAGCCAACAATAGCAAGCCTGAACATATAAAAATATAAACCTATAGATACTATTAGAAGGTAAGAAACAGTAATGTCATGAATAATTTCCTTATATCAATTAGTTACTACTTGACCCATGTGTGAAAGATGATTCATGAGTGAATAGGGTTAAACAAAATAACCCTAACTTCATCATTTAATTAGCCCAAATACCACATTAGGACTGCACAGCACATCCAAGATTTCATGTAAAGTTTTTTGTCATGTCATTCATTGGTTTCTAATATAAAAACTGTTAAATCAGCAAATTTACATGACAGATGAAATTTAAATAGTGATTAAACAACAGGTTGTGTTGTATTTGCACTTACCAGCTATATAATTAAGTCCTTGGCAATAACCAACTGCTCTATTATTGTGTGCATATGCTATGAGTATGTTAAACAAGTGTGTCTGATGGTTGGCTTCTTTTGCAAAGTAGATGTTGTCAGGGAATGTTCGGGGCAGGTCTGTCTTCACTAAATCTACAAGCTCCTTCTCAAATGGTGCATCTAATATCTTATGGTAGAGATCAGGACTTTGCTCTCTCATCTTTTCGGCTTCTGATATTGCCATCCATACTGAGGGTCGATGCTCGCCTACAACAGCAATGAATTAGAAAAAAAAAAATTAAGTGGAATAGGTTCATTTTCAAACTCTATTTGAGAAACCAATGCTCAGTGCTCACTTGGTATTCCTTTACGCACGTATCTTTTGACTGTGTTTGTTCGTTTGACCGACTTTCCTTCGCCGACGAGCGAGGCCCATTTCTGCGCTCTGGTCGCGAGCACTTTCAGATAAACGGACATAAAATCTTCGTAACTTTCGTAATCGAAGTCATTATGCCTCTCAAATCCATACTCGTCCACGGAACTATATAAACATTTTAATCAGTTAATTATAGATAGCAAACTTTTTATTAATTATTTATAGAATGAACACAACTTGTTTACCTGAAATTTGACTGGGCCATTATTGGAGACAGTTTTCAACTAACGTTTTTTATAAGCCATATTATAACTGTCTCACTTGCTATCTTATCAAAAGATCTTTTAAACAAATTTATCCTTACGGGCGAGTACCTTATATTTCTCTTGATCGTCTGTCTCTGTGTATTTGCTGTGACCTCACGCCCCTCTATATAAAAAATTGACAAAAATACGCAAAAATATAACCCCGGCCACAAATTAAATAGACTTATACCCCGGCCCCCTTCGGCCCCTTTTCACAAATTAACTAGACTTATGTCCAGAGAGAAGGTAATCACTACGTTTTAAGAGACGGGACTTCCTTACTTGGTTTTGGAATCCATTTAGCAGACCCAGCAATACCAACACAGCGAAAATTTAAATGTCAAAATACTTCATAACTCATGGGTACCAACATTAACGAGAACAATAGGGATGGCCACATGTAGTTCCTGATTAAATCGATATCGATAAATTATCATTAGAGCATCGTGGGCTTCATACCAGGTGAATTAAATCTACAACGGGGGAAAACATTTGTCGTAAAATTGAAACAATAAATTATTATTTTTATTTATTTATTATTTTTCCAATATTTTAGTTTGTCATGATGATGATGTTATTAGATAGATAGATATTTATTTTCTCTTTAAAAATTACATTTACATTTTATGTCAAAATTAAATAACCTATTTGGGAAAGTAAATGATTTACTTCGCAGTGCCTCCTAGTTGAGCCTTGTTTAAATTATCGGTAGAAGTATCCGACATTCGTTCCTTACATCTCCACAGACATATTTTATATCGTGAAGTTTTTCGATTGGAATGTAAGCTAAGTCATCATTTCCAATATTTTTTACCCATTGTCGACATCTGAAATTAAAATATCTATCAATCATGCAAGTACACTTAGAAACAAGATAGAGTATAATATAGTTCTTTATACAGAAGACGAGGTTCACTTTATTACAATACGATCATAATACTTAATGAAAACTGCAGTAAGTAATGAAAAAAGTATACGCAGCAGCAGCTATACAAAAATATTCCAAAATATTCACTATAACAGCATCATTCATTAAAGTTTATCGACTCACTTTATCGATAGTGAAGATTTACATCACTATGGTTTACAAACATGCAAATATTTTTTCTCATTTCAAAAAGATAGTGTATTATTTTAGTCTTGCTGATAGCTGAAGAGAACAAAATACTTTATTACTTTACTCAAGCTGTACTTACCGGTCTTCATCTATTGGAAATTTCGTGATAAATTTCCTTTTATTTAAATTTTGTCGACTCTATCTTTTTCTACAAATTACATACGTACTACACCGTCTAATCGGTGCTATTTCACTACCCAATCACAAGAAAATAGTTTTTAATAGTCACACTGCACTTTTCAAAGCGTAAATCACACAAAATTTTAAAAAATCACACAATTATTTTCCCAAATAACAACATGCGTCGCCATGACAAACAGATGACAGATTGTAAGAAAGATTCAGAGACAAAAGACTGAAATAGCATGTGAGGCCATCTTTGATGCCATGGAAAAAAAAATTAAAAACAAAAAATGAGTGCTAAACACGAACAAAATTTAATTTGTTCCTAGTTGCGTTAGACTGCTTATGTCTAAAGACCCCTTTTCGAACTTCAAAATTGGCATACATGACATTGGGCTTCGGTTCGTTTTTTTTTTTGTAGAGTTTACCCCTTTCGGGAAAGGCAAAGGAAACTTTGTCAATGCAGCGGCCGTAGGTTCGGCGGCACCTACAGTGTCAGTGTCAACTGGACCACCCGCCGTGCCCACCCTCCATGCTGACAATTATTATTCAAGGTTCTTTCCAATAACCACGGGCATGAAATTTATAATAAAAATTGTGTATTTAAAAAATAAGAGCATTAGAAAAGCATTATCGTGAAAGATAAATTAAAAAATCATCAATAGTTTCCAAAATATTCAACTTTGAATTTTGTGAAACGGAACGTTTGCAACGAAACACCGTGTGCGTTCCGTGGGTTTGGGCGTAGTTGTTTGGTTATTTAACTCGTTTGAGTAGCAACCAAGATCGATCAAAGTATTTGAAATTTCAGGCGCCATTTGTTATATCTCAACTCACATTGCGAATAAGACTGTTTTACATCCAAATAAAAACTTTTTGTGACTACGACACCTCCCCTTTGTTCGTAAGAACTCCGATTGATTTCTTCTTTTTCTTCTTCTTTTTCAATATGGCAACAGAAAATATATATTTTTTTAAACTTTGACATTGGCAAAATAGGTAATCATTGTAGACCATATAGACCAAACTAGGGATGCTATTCTTTCCAAAAAAGATCGATTTTTGAATCGATTCTAATCGCAATCTCATGAATCGATTCATAAAAAATCGAGGACGTCTAAAAGATCGATTACTCAAAAATAGATTTTTACACAATATCTATTTGCTAGCATTTAACATCGTTGTACGATATGAAATTGCAAGCCATGGTACTATGGATTGCAAGAATTTTCTTGGAGCTCTTGGAGGATACCGAAGAAATCAGCTCGAATTGTCATATTTTCCAAAAAACTTAAAATTTTTGTCCAGTATAGCAACATAAAACGCAATGCAATTCCGAATTCCACTTTTATGGACATGAAAATAAAATAACGCAACCGCTATCTGTGATTCCCGCCAAAAGTTAACGTCACACGTCGCAGGTTTCTGTAAATAATTTTTGGATTAACGAAAACTCGAAGGTCGATTTTCTCGAAGGGTGAAATATTGATTCACTGGATAGTGGATCGATTCAGTGCTACATATCGATTTAAGAAATCGATTTTCAGGGTAAACCCGGGAGCGGACCGCAGGGAGACAATAAGTTTACCGAGTAAATTATTTATGACATAAGTCTAGTTAATTTGTGATTTATGATTACCTACCTATGTAAACCAACCTACAGTCTCCAGGGAGGCAATTCTCACACATTCGAAGTAGACTTGAACTCGAGATAAAGTTCGAATTCGAACATTAAATCGAGATGAAGTCAAGTTGAGCAATTATCGACATGTCAACTTCGAAATTTCTCGAATGAATGAACTGCTTCGACTGGTCGAAAGCGGTCGAGACGTAAATTTCGAATTCGAATCGTCATAAATGTCCAATAGCGGTGTCGTGCGTGACAGTTTCAGAAGTTGTTATTGTTTTTTATCTTCGCCCCATCTGAGACAGGCAAGGGATGTTGAGCCATACAGCCAAGTCATATGTTACAGTTTTAGAAGTTTATTATGTATTAGTAAATATACTCTGTATTAAGTGCTATGGTGGTAATTAACTGCGACTTCATAGCTTAAAGTTCCGATTAAGCATCGGTCTTCATCTATAGGAAATTTCGTGATAAATTTCCTTTTATTTAAATTTTGTCGACTCTATCTTTTTCTACAAATTACATACGTACTACACCGTCTAATCGGTGCTATTTCACTACACAATCACAAGAAAATAGTTTTTAATAGTCACACTGCACTTTTCAAAGCGTAAATCACACAAAATTTTTAAAAATCTCACAATTATTTTCCCAAATAACGACATGCGTCGCCATGAGAAACAGATGACAGATTGTAAGAAAGATTCAGAGACAAAAAACTGAAATAGCATGTGAGGCCATCTTTGATGCCATGAAATGAGTGCTAAACACGAACAAAATTTAATTTGTTCCTAGTTGCGTTAGACTGGCCATGACAAACCGATGACAGATTGTAAGAAAGATTCAGAGACAAAAGACTGAAATAGCATGTGAGGCCATCTTTGATGCCATGGAAAAAAAAAATTAAAAAAAAATGAGTGCTAAATACGAACAAAATTTAATTTGTTCCTAGTTGCGTTAGACTGCCTGCACAGACGAATAAGAGACCCAAACCAGAGAGAAGGTAATGGACTTCCTTACTTAGTTTTGGAATCCATTTAGCACACAAATTAACTAGACATGATTTAGCAGACCCAGCAATACCAACACAGCGAAAATTTAAATGTCAAAATACTTCATAACTCATGGGTACCAACATTAACGAGAACAATAGGGATGGCCACATGTAGTTCCTGATTAAATCGATATCGATAAATTATCATTAGGGCATTGAGGGCTTCATACCTGGTGAATTAAATCTACAACTGCGGAAAACGTTTGTCGTAAAATTGAAACAATAAATTATTATTTTTATTTATTTATTATTATTCCAATATTTTTGTTTGTCATGATGATGATGTTATTAGATGGATAGATATTTATTTTCTCTTTAAAAATCACATTTACATTTTATGTCAAAATTAAATAACCTATTTGGGAAAGTAAATGATTTACTTCGCAGTACCTCCTTGTTGAGCCTTGTTTAAATTATCGGTAGAAATATCCTCCGAAAGCGAAAAACTTTCGTTTATCTTCCGACATTCGTTCCTCATCAATAAACTGTAACAAAAATGACTAGTGATATGATGTTAAATTATTATGTAGCAAGGCAGTATAGGTATCTTTAATTTCTTTTAAATAGTTTATTTTTCAAATTTAGGTATTTGTCATCTATTTTTTTTTAATTTTCATATTCATCAAGGTACCTATAAATATGGTTAAATCTTGATTAACGAAACTGTAACTTCACTCAAATATTAATAGATAAGATAGATGTTACATAAACAACTTACCATTTCTTTAGACGACTTTTCTTTGTATTAAAGTCTTTGGACTGGAAATGATCTCCACAGACATATTTTATATCGTGAAGTTTTTCGATTGGAATGTAAGCTAAGTCATCATTTCCAATATTTTTTACCCATTGTCCACATCTGAAATTAAAATATCTATCAATCATGCAAGTACACTTAGAAACAAGATAGAGTATAATATAGTTCTTTATAAAAAAAAATCGATTATTAAAATCGATTTAAAAAAAATTAATCGATTATTTTAATAATCGATTATTTTTTCACATCCCTGATCCTATCCAAAATTCCGAATCCGTAATCCGTATCCTTTTTTTTTGTTATTTTGGCAGTTTCAAGGCAGGGAAACGAAAAATAATCCTTATCATGTTTATCATCGTTTCACTACCTTGAAACTGGCAAAACACGCAAACCACGCGACGCCATAACAAAAAAAAAATTATGCAAGTAAATAGTTTTGGTTGGTAGGTAATTTGTAAATTGTAATTAGTAATTGGGAATTTCGAACGAATGCGCCGCGTAGTTTATTACTTAGTAGCTTAAAAAAAGAACAAAAATTAGAATTATTGTAAGAAATACATTTAATAGGTACCAGGTACCTATATTGAAAGGCAATAGGCATGGATTAGAAAAAGAAATATTTATTTCTGAAATGAGCCTAGCACCTGTAGTGACTGGGATTTCTCCCAAAGAAGGACCGCCGGGTACCAGGGTCACGATCCGGGGTGAATTTTTGGGTCGAAGTGCTACAGACCTAATTGGTAAACCACAATTGTTTATCTAATCTAAATTAAAAATTGTCTAAATAGAGTATTGAAATTGGGAGCGGATTGGGAATCTGTAATGCAGACTGCCTTTACTTTCAATTTTGTAAAAATTATTTAATTTCAGGTTTAAAAATCTGTGGCTGTGATTGTCTTTTATCAGCTGAATGGAAAAGTAAAAACAAAATAGTAGCTCGTTCAGGCCCATGCAAGGGTCGTGGAGATATTATAGTCACAACTAAATCTGGTGGAGAAGGCACATCTACTGTGCAGTTTAGAGGTGAGAAATCATCACAGTCTGAACATTTTAAATGCCATTTGAAACTTATAATTTGATGATTATGGTTGGAAGGAAAGAAGGTATCCAAAACTATAATTTAAGTAAACATTAAATAATAAATATTCATATAATGTTAATTACCAAAAATAAAATCAAGTATTCTTCTATCCTTGGATGCACTTTGAAAATAAAGGCAGGTTTTGTTGTGGTGGTCTCAGTAACTACTTTCCCTTCAACTACAGTCTTTTATTTGTAATGTATGTCTGATAACTATGTAAAATAAAATGTATTTACTTAAAACTGAGGAATTAACTAACTGCATCAAGTAATTTTCTACACAGTATCCTTATAACTGGTCAGCGAGCATTGAATGTCATTGCAGGTTATCATGAGTCAATAGGTCCTGTGAAAGAAAGTGCAGTATGGGTTGAAGAGGCAGCACCGCTGTCCTTGCCATGGGGCCGGAGGCCCATGTCTCCCACCTCCTATATCCCACCTGATCCCTTAGGTCTGTCCACTGAAGGAGATGAGAGCAAGTTCCCTGAGGAGGAGCTTCATGAACTTTTTCCAGATGGGTATTTACACACTAGCTACTCAAACATACAAAGAATTTTGGTTAATTTAACATCCAATCAAAAATGTAATTCTTCTTTAGGTCCGGTAAATTGTCTGATGAAAATTTCCAGCCAGGCTGGTACCTTTTAGAACATCACAGCAATACATCATTTGAAGATTTAAAAGCTGGAATGGTTTTCTTACAAAGAAAGGTGAAATCAAAAACTAATGTAATGTACCTATAATGTTCTAGATTTTAGAATTTTGCTAAAATAAACTGATTATGCCAATTATATTCTTTAGGTTGAAGGTCAAAAAGAAGGCCAGTTGAGTTTCCTAAAAAGCAACACAGGTGCTGTAATGGATCAGTTAGATCGATTAGTTTTGCTGAAAAACATGTATGAGGAAGACCAAAGGAAGAGTGGCAAGGAACCACTGCCTAGTCTCCAGGCTGCTATTGAAGGTAAAATAGTGAGAGGAAACTGAGTGCCTAGAAGTGTGAGTGTATGTATGTATGTATGTATTATAAAAGCTTAATATTTTACCAATTTCGTAATTCAGACCCAAAATCTTAATATATATAAATCACGTGTCACGTTGTTTGTCCGCGATGGACTCCGAAACTACTGAACGGATTTTGATAAAATTTTGTAACCATTTATAATATTGTCCAACTTAAAAGATAGGATAGTTTTTATGCCAGAATTCCCGCAGGAACTCCGGCACTAATGCGGGGAACAGCTAATCACCGTAAACTACTGTTGGGGCACAAAGAAGGACATAGAGTACCTACCTACTTTTTTCCCACTACCTCCGCGGGAAATCCGAAATTACCGCGGATTAAATCGCGGGGGACAGCTAGTATACTATATTTTTTAATTAACTTTTAGAATCTATAACTCTGGCTGATTCTCTGTTCTCTGAGATCCTCTCACGCAAAGAGAATGCAGACAAGACTCGCGAGGCCTTGTCTCTGCTCACTCGCCATAAGTTCCTATTCCAACTGCCTGCATCTATAGACAAGAATATCAGGAAGAAGGAGTATGACTTAGTGGTGAATGACTACACACGTGTTAAGAACCTTTTTGGCAACACTGATGTAAAGGTAATAAAATATTTACTGTTATCCGACAATCTCCTAGCTTCCCTTTCTGGTTTCTCTTTTTATTGATGGACATATAAGGTGGGATATAATTATGATGATAAGGCGTGTGCGGAGGAGAATTTGTGAAACATATTTGAAACATGAGTTGTGAGATGGTGATTAGTAATTAATAAACTTTTAATAAAATCAGGAAGAACGTTAATAATACTAGCAGGGTATAGTTTGAATTATAATAATAAGTTAACAATAGGCTTGAATGTTTCACTATTTTTACAGATGTTCCAAAAAATTCTCGCTCAAATTGACAAAAAGATAGAAGATTTGAAAGATAAATTGTACAACAGAATGAAGACCATGCCTATTAATGTTCAAGAACAAACTAAATATATCAGGTAACTAAGCCCCGCCGCACATGCAAACACTCGCACTCGTTCACGACACTGCACCAATGTGGCATTGTCATCGGTGGACACGCGTGTGTCCACAATTGCTTACACGAGTCGTACATAAGTCATTGCCTCAAGTGGTATTCGTAGATGAGAACGAGATGGATGCGATTGATTTAAGTTCAGAATCCGACAGTGATACTGAGTTTATAAACAGATTATTGTTAATAATCCGAAAAAAAAAATTGGATCCGGGAAAAAAAAATTGCATTGGATTTGCGATTCTTTTCCAAATAGAATCTTTTAATTTTGTATTCATGTAATCTGGGTGTTTTACATCGTATAAACATTTTTCGCTACGAACAGCTTCAATTAGTTCAACACTCGCGTCCCTGCCACGCGAAATTAGTGTCTCGGTCACGGTGACCGAGACCGAGTCACCTAGCCCACACGCGAGTACACGCTCATGTACGTACCTGCGTCGACACGTGAGAGCAAATGCGGAGTTCGGTACTGTGCCATAGGTTTTAAATATTGCCACTCGCACATGGCTCGTGAAGACCAATGCGAACCACAGTTTATAGTAGTGTGCCGAGTATAGTGAAGTGTCACTTGATTAGTGAACCACTGAGAGCACCTTACCTCGAAAGCGCCTGTGCTCACAGTACAAAAATGGCGACGATTATGACGTCATACCACCTACTATAATAGATACTGTGGCAGTATACTGAAAGTTATATCAGAACGAATTTCTCGTCACTGCGAGCACTGAGCCAGTACTATACTACCTACTGGTACTTATAACGGAACATACCCTATGTTTAAAACCATTCAGAGGTTAACATCGAGTACATACTGTTGTACCTACAGAGGCGACGCGACGGTCGTTAACTATTTATGTTTTAACCATTCAGAGGTTAACATCGAATATACATATACTGTTGTACCTAATTTCGGAGTTCCCGCGGGAATTCCAGAATAATATATAGTTATAAACCTTCCTCATGTATCAGTGCCTATGTGCCAACTCACACGATGCGGTGCGGCGCCGCAGCCCAAGCCATTTCGCCGCTTGGGCGACCACACGCGCAGCGAGGCGCCGCAGCGGCGACAGAAAGAGTAGGCATGCCCATCGCTACGTGACAGAACAGGACAAACAACAGCGAGCCGCTTACTTCCCTCCCCGCCTCGTCCGACTCCTATGCGAGCGCGCGCTCGAGCGCGCCGCAAGGCGCCGTGTGGCCACAACGCATTTTTGTATGTAATATACCGCAGCGGCGCCGCTCAGGCGCCTGACCTGAGCCGCACCGCACCGCTCTATTGGTGAAAACCGCAATCCGTTGCGTATTTTTAAAGATCTAACGGCCGCACTCAGAATCGACTCTGAGTGCGGCGGTAAGCATACATAGGGACAGACAGCGGGAAGCGACTTTGTTTTATACTATGTAGTGATATATTTCCATACCTGCGACAGTTCATATGTATAAGCGAACCGATTTGACTAGTTACTACTGCTACGGCCGGCTATATGTTATGTTGTATGGCGCGGCGAGCTATAGTGAATAGCAATGTTTGAGTTGCAGATTCTAATTCATATTGACCAACACACACGCAGTAACAGTCTTCTGCAACACTATCATCTCTATAGGCTTGCATTTTGCAACTACGTTAAGGGGTGCACGGGGAGACATGCAGTTGGTGGGGGGCGAAGTGTGTCTCTGCTTGACGTACTTATAGTTAGTACATATTCTTTGGGAGTACATAATATTCTGTCATCTTTGATCTGCACATTGTTTTTATTGGCAGTGTTATTTTTTGTATTCAGACTGTTGATAAGCATGAACTGGGAGGGTGACGCAGCGTGGACGGCCATCGTCAGCCGCAAGGAGTATTTGATGAGCCTCATGAATAAACTGAAAGATCATTTCAAACAAAAGGAGGAACAGGAGACCAGTGAAAAAGGTATCTAGCTTATCAAATAAATAATAATACATAGTACGTACATACGGACAAACCGAATTGCATTCTACTAGTATGTAAAAACACAAAATCGCATCTCACATGGATGCCGTCTTGACTTGTTATAATAATTATGTTAGATTGTAGGGACACCCTTAACAATGCAGGTGAGGTGCAGTTTTGCCTTTTAGGTACTTAAGCAAAATTGGCCATAGCACAGAAAAGAGCGGTATAATAATTATTATAATAGCTGTTCCCCGCGGTTACAGCCGCGTTAGTTTCGGAGATCCCGCCCGATCCCGTTGTTCAGAGATAAAAGTACTTAAGGTACTTACTATTTTTTTCTGTACCTACTCTTGGCAACGTGTAGGTAACTAGTACGGTAAATTCTTTCGCGTTAATTTCGGAGTTTCGTGGGAATTCCGGAATAAAAAGTAACCTATGTTCTATGTACCCCTGACAACGTGTATGCAAAATTTCGTGGTGATCGGTTCAGCCGTTTAGGTGTGAAAGCGTAACAAACAAACAACTGATCAAATAAACTCACTTCCGCATTTATAATATTATATCCCAAATTGTATCACTACCAATGTTATGGTGTATGTTTTGTTGGTCGTTTCTATAAAAAAATAAATAAATAAATTAGGAAGAATTATAAGTTCAGCGTAGGAAAATTTATGGGGAGTAAAATCAAACTTTCTCTGTTAGGTTTTGCACAACTAGACGTTGTATTATTTACAATAAGCAGTAATAAGGAGTTTTTGGCGGGCATCGAAGATGGCGGTTCATTCATTTATTTTCGTGTCAGTAAAAAAATTTAAAAAATGTATTTTGTTGTGTTTTATGGTGCTGTAATGGAAAATAATATCCACAGTGACATTTTTTCGTGTGCTCAAGAAGATATAATAATATGACATTTCAAGCTGATTTCTTCGGTATCCTCCAAGAGCTTCGAGAAAGTTCTTGTAGTCTATTCAGTACCATGGCCCACAAGTTCAAACCGTACAACGATGCTAAACGCTAATTTAACTAACTTATTTTATTTGAAACTGGCTAAATGCATTATATGCGAAAGCCAATAAGAAGAAGAAAGAAAGAAAGAACAAATAATAAGTTGTAAACTCTCGTGCGTCGGAGCTGACACACACACACACTCTTATTTCTTTTTTCAATCAATGCAGGCAAACGTAAATCGAAAGAGGGCGAGGGCTCCGAGAGCGTCCGCTCAGCGTGGTGCGCGGCGGCGAGCGGCGCGCTGGCCGCCGAGCTGCACGCGCTGTGGCCGCTCGCGCGGCGCTACTTCGCGGGCGAGCTGGCCGGCCAGCCCGCCGCCTCGCAGCGGCAGCACGACCTCAAGGTACAGACGGCGGTTTGCTCGGTCTTTGAACTTTTATTATTTCAATGAGATTCAATTAACCAGTTAGTCTAATTGCATGTCAAACTGTAATTGTGTTGTTAAATACCTGTTAAGTTGAAATAAAGAAAAAAAAATACTATCAAAAGTTTGCACTTGCACCACGGACCCAATACGGAAAAAGGTCAATTCATGCCAAAATTCAAATTGCAATTTTATTAAAAGCTCACAATATTTTTAAATTATGTAATACAGGTAGTGAATCCTTAAAACTAGACACTGATATGAAGTGTTGCATGTTAATTAGATATATTTGCTTAGATTGTAGTCCTATGTTCGTCATTTCAAGTGAATAATATGTAATTTGATCTTATGACAAATGAATACGTAAACCTTATAACGAGTCTAGCGCCACTTGTTAAAAAATTTTGTTCAACTGATAGAAATAATCGGGATGTATAGATACATTTTAGTCAAGCATTCACTAACATATTTTTTTATCTAAGTGCTTTTATTATATAACTAGCTGTTCCCCGCGGTTTCACCCGCGTTAATTTCAGAGTTCCCGCGGGAATTTCAGGATAAAAAGTACCCTGTGTCCTTCTCTGTACCCCCGGTAACGTGTATGCAAAATTTCGCTTGAACCGTTAAGACGTGAAAGCGTAACAGATAGACAGACAGACAGAGTTACTTTCGCATTTATAATATTAGTAGGGATAGTAATAATCTTTATTTTAGAAGTCAGGCTTTATTTATTTAAATTGTTTGAAATTACGTTCATTTATTTAAATCCTCATCAAAGTCCAAGTGTCAAACAAATCCAAGTCATAAAAAATGTAGATTTTTTTCATTGGATTTTCTGCGGCGACATTTCAAATCGAAATGAAACAGCTTGCAAGAAATACCCCAAAGTCCTAATAATAATATTGTCTATTAAATGTCTATATCTGTAATTATATAAATATAATTTATTGTCTATTAAATGTATATATCTGTATGTGGTTTCCAGGAAATGATAATAGCAGCGGTGGAGCTGTACTCGGAGCACATGCGCGCCTGTCTGATGAGCGGCGGCGGTGGGGGCGGGGGACGGGGCGGCGGGGCCGTAGCCGCCGGCGAGGCGCTACGCACTCGCCTCGTAGCCAACCTACGAAACCTACGCGAGGCCTACGAGTCGCTGCTGAAGCTAGACCTGCCCTCACAGGTGCCAGTTCACAAGTCATCAATGGACAGCGCCTAGTTGTTCTATTTCACCAAGTCCGTTTGACTATGATTGACTTAATGGTGTTTACACACGCAAATGCGCTCATCGGTACACGTCACTACTACAGCCAGGGTAGAGCGGACTTCATGAAATTGAATTCAACTATACCGGCCTTTTATTTACAAGCCTTTTAGCAGTTACAAGCTGCAAAATTAACTGATACAAGGCATGGCAGAATTTTAGCTTTCATTTTCGGTTACATCGACTATTTGCTATATCTGTAGATACTATAAACCACTACTACCATACTACTGTTAATACCATAAATAATGTATACATATACAGTGGTGGTCATATAATTAAGAACGATTTATATGTAGACCTCATATTGAAATTAAAATGTTCATAACAAAGATTTCACTCCTTCCTGGAAAATAATGAATATACCATTAGTTTCAACGTTTACAAGGCTAACAAAATCTGTAATAAAAACAGGAAATAATATTTAATTTACCAGTTAATTCGTTGACAATTAAATATTGGTAACATCGCAGTAGCTCGGAGGCTGGACAAATAATTAAGAACGAAACATTAAAAAAAAAAATATTAAAGATAATTTAAGAATTTAGGTATGGCTTCAATTGATTTAATTTGACAACTGTTATTCAATAAAATAAAACAGAAAAAATTGTTATAAGGGGGCGTAAATTAATATTCTGTACCATTTCCTTAACTGCAGATAACTGCATAACAACGGCGCATCATGGATGTTATTAACTACTTACAGGTTTTAATTTAAAAAGTGTTTTGAAGGTTATTTATCTTACCAGAACGTTTGTTTGATATCTTTTTTTTATTGACACCAAATATGTTCAATTGGATTAAGACTTAGACTGTTTAGTGGCCAATCAAACACTTTTACCACTTGCCTGTCAAGGTAGTTTTTAGAAGTGGATGGTAGTGGTCTGAGTGAGTAAGCTGTGTTTTGGATCATTATCATGCTGAAATGTCTTTATTACCGAAAGATAAAATCATTTGCGTATGGCAACATACATTTTTCGAGTATTTGTTTGTATTAGTATTGGTCCATGTTGCCTTTTACCAGCCTAGTAAGTCCTACGTCATAACTAGAAAAACAACCCCAAATTTTTATGTTTTCACTGTCATTGTCCACCATCCATTTAGTGTATTTGGGGTCGAATGTCTTATTCGCAGGTCGGCGTACATACCTACTGCTTACCATCAGAGCATACTTTTTTATCTTTGTTTAATTCGAAAAAAGTATGTAGGTACCTAATTCTATTGCGACTATGTCCAAATTCCATAGGTACTTCCTTCCAAACGCTAGTCGGGTCTGCCCTCAGAAGAATAACTCTGCCTATGGCGTAATGTCAACATGGGTACGTTCCTTGTTTCTCTGTCAAAAAACTGTGCCTCCACAAAATGCCTTCAAACAGTGCCCCAGTGACTGTCATCGAAAACTTCATTTTTGATCTCATTAGAACCTTTAAACTGGCCCCGCTTAGCGAGGTGAACTATTCTTAAACGTTTCTGGGAGACGTTTTTCTAACTTTAGATTTGCGCGGAATATTCGGAGTGGTCTGATGTGTATAAAAATGCTTCACAGCTTGGTAAACCATCGTTTTTGAACAAGATAAATGATCTGCAATTTTTTAGTATGATCGATTATGACCACGCAGCTTTATTATTATTTCTCTAGTAGCCGAGACGCTAGATTTCTTTTTTTCGATAAAAAATTACCTTAAAACTATTAAAAACCAATAATGGCATAAACACACTATAAAATAATAATGAAGAGCATTTTAAGAAATAATTTCATTTTATTTTTATTTTATTTTATTCACAAAATTAATTTAAAAAAAAGCAATACTATAATCGTTCTTAATTATTTGTCCAGCCTCCGAGCTGCTGCGATGTTACCAATATTTTATTGTCAACGAATTAACCGGTAAACTAAATATTATTTCCTGCTTTTATGACAGATTATGTTAGCCTTGTAAACGTTGAAGCTAGTGGTATATTCATTATTTTTCAGCAAGGAGGTAAATCTTTTTTATGAACATTTCAATTTCAATTTAAGGTCTACATATAAATCGTTCTTAATTATATGACCACCACTGTATAGCCCAGCCCCCTAGCCAAATTGACATTCTAAAATCGTTAACGCACAGAACACTTAGTAACGAATCGTCATGTCACTTGGCCAGCCAATCAGAACTCTATATTTCATGTGGTCATGCAAAACTAGAGTTTTGATTGGCTGACCAAGTGACATGACGATATGCGTTAACGATTTTAGAATGTCAATTTTGCTAGGGGGACTGAACTATTTCTTTCTATTGTGACTTCTTCACAGTGACTGTGTAACGCCACTACTATGTCAATCTTTTGTGTAAATATATATGTCCATGACGCTGTTTGATCTTCCTTGTATACGAATCTATGGTCTCCACATGGCTTATAGCCTGCTCTCAATAATATAACTGGATCGAAGGACCAAAGAAACTTGACGTCAAAGGTTTATTTTGTTTACTCTTTCAGCCTTTGACTGTGGTAGAGAAAGTGATATTCGACTATCGAGTGTACGGAATGACGCTGTTCCTACAACGGGCACATAAGAAGGTGAAGGCGCTAGTTGACAAAGAGACGTGGAAAATTGAAGAGTTTACAGATTACGGAGCGATCACTAACTTGGTACGTGTGCATAATCTTATCTTAATATAAATCACGTGTCACGTAGTTTGTCCGCGATGAACTCCTAAACTACTGAATCGATCATGATGAAATTTGGTCACTATGTTCTATTTGGCCCAACTTAAAAGATTCTCTCGCGGGAACTCCGGAATTAATACGGGGAACAGCTAATCACCGTAAACTACTGTCAGGGGTACAAAGAAGGACACAGAGTTCTTTTTCCCGGAATTCCCGCAGGAACTCCGAAATTACGGCGGATAAAATCGCGCGGGACAGCTAGTAATATTATGTGAAAGTGTGGATGTTTGGATGTTTATTACTCAATCACGCAAAAACGGCTGAACGGATTTGGATGAAAATCGGCATGCACGTTGTCAGGGGTACAGAGAAGGACGAAGGGTACTTTTTATCCCGGAATTCCTGCGGGAACTTTGAAATCACCGTGGGTGAAACTGCGGGGGTGAGCTAGTATCGTATAGAGAGAGGTAAATCGACATCACCGGAGGTTGTCGTTCGTGTCCGCAGCCGCGCCAGCTGGAGGCGTGCGTGCGCGACGCGCTCTCGAGCGTGCACCGCTGCGTGGCGGGCGGCGGGCGGCGCGAGGCGGCGCTGCTGGGCGCCGGCGCCGGCGCGGGCGCGGGCGCGGGCGGCGAGCCGGCGGCGCAGCTGCAGCGGCACACCGAGCACACGCTGCTCGCGTACGTCGCCGCGCTGCGCACGCTCGCCAACCAGCACACGGTAGCACACGCACGCGCACGCGCACACACACACACACACACACACACACACACACACACACACACACACACACACACACACACACACACACACACACACGCACACGCACACGCACACGCACACGCACACGCACACACACACATGCGCACGCACACGGGCACGCACACACACACAAGCACACATACACACAATATGAGTATTCAGCATACTTAAAACCTACTTACTGTTTTTAATGTAGTAAATGTCTCCATACTCTACCAGTTAGCCTGGAAAAGATCGCTTCATAGTTTGGTTTCAATTATTTTTTTGTCATTGTACTGTTTGTGTGGTGTTCAATAAAGTGTTTTTCATTCATTCATTCAATGTCATGAGTTCCCATTGACAGGACGCACGAAACGATAACAGTTTTCTGGCTACAACAACTGTCGCCATAAGATCATAATATTATTAAATTGCATTGTAATTCGTCATCTGATAATCCTCAGCCGTGCCGTCCAGCCAGTGCTGCAGTGTCACACAGTTGATGGAGCGATGGTGTAACGATAACGTGATGTATGTTTATCGTTGAAGGACTTGAACAACTCGAACCTGTCGGTGATGCTGGAGCAGCGGCTGGAGGAGGGCGGCGGGGGTGGTGGGGGTGGGGGTGGTGGTGGTGGTGGCGGGGGTGGGGGCGCGCAGCGGCTGCTGGTGGCGGCGGCCAACGCGCAGTACACGCGCTGCCAGACGCTCGACAACATCGCTGACGCGTTTGAAAGGTGAGTAGCTGAAATACCACATTGTCAGCCCGGTGACATTCCATACAAATAAACTGATTCAAATACATTGCTTGTACGTACATACACGTGTACACGTGCTGTGCGAGAGAGCGTATCGTAAGGTTGACAGCGAGCAGACAGTAACTGGCAGCTGCCAGTGAATAAATGTCACCTGTAGATTCTAGGTGTGTCAAACTTTCCTCAGAATTTATGTACCAAGAAATTTTCGTGTGGGAGGCGGAGTGTCGCTTCTCTATATTATATACTCTGTATGTTACATTGGTTGTCTATAGCTTTCTAAGGTCCGTATTCCAAAAGGTTACTCAAGTCATGAATCTAGTTTTAAAACTAATTTCAAGTAAAGCTTTAATTTTAGAACCTTACTTGAAACGCGATTCATCAATCAACAATCAGTTGAGTTATTTCCTTATTCTAGAACGACGCTTGAGTACTAATCTATACTCAAGCAAAGATTTGATCTTTGTTTACGTCTGTCATGTCAAGACCACTCAACCAATCAGAGGTCAAAATCTCTACTCAAGACTAGTTTCAAGTGATTAGAACCAATCAGAGTTCAGAATCTCTACTAAAGACTAGTTTCAAGTAATTTGAACTTAAAACGTATTCTATAATAAGATGTATGCTTGAGTTAAGATTTGAGGTTAAAACTAATCTCAAGAGAAATGTGATCTGAGTCACCTTCTGGAATACGGACCTAAGAATTCCTTGAAAGTATTCTAAAAGCGACTAGTTAAAAGCTCGTTCCAATGTTATTTTCACTTCGAACCTTCCAATTAATTACCGCTTGTTTTGGCGAAATTAGTTTTTATAAAAAAAAAAAAATTATATGCAATTTATATGATTTTTGTCATAATCGTCTGTAGTAGTTTTAGCATGCGGGAATCGATTGCTGTAAAAATGGCGGCTTGTGCACTAAAATTGTACCGAAACTTACTGAGGAAAACTAATTCTACTAACCAACCAACAAAAAAATGACCCCTAAATTGATAATAATTGGACATCAACCTCGTACACCTCGTAGGGCACCACCTCGTTTTACACATTGATAGCTAAATACGTCTCCGACCTCGAATTCCCGATATATTATCGTTTATGTTCTTCAATAGTAGTGTTTTTAAGGCCATCACAGCCTTCCAAAAATTGCCATCGCGGGCGGTATTTCACGCCCACAAGGCGGGGTATTGGTAAAGTTTTCAACTAGCAATAATCGCACCTCGGATAAACCTCATCGGTTACGATATTGCCTCTGCGCAAAGTTGGGTCTGCGGAGGAAACGATAAGTATATCCGCTTTCCGCTGAAACGTTTCGATAGCTTTGATATAAAGGTGGCAGCGACATCTATGTGCATTATGACAATCTGTCACACGCAATGGATGGAGATTGTTACCACCACAAAAAAGATAATATATTAATAGAGAGGCCGTGGGCAGGTGCCCCACGGTTGCAAAGGAAGTTAGAGTAAATGCTCTAATTCCAAGCACAGTATCCACAATATTCCCAACATTGAATTTTGAAAACAGTGAATAAAAAAACTAAATGACGTTTTATACATTGCGTTACGGTAATGAATGTTTTTTTGCGTGATGAATAGGATTCACCCGTGATGAAAGTCACCTGGCAACAGTAGTTTTCATTTGTTTCCATACTAAACTGAGCTGATGTCCCTTCTGTTCTGTGGTCACAACAGAGTTAAAATGGTAACGATGCGATGGAACCGATTTCTCATGCATGAGTGCTCATCACAACGCATTTTCTGTCCTCAGAATTGATACAAAGTTAGTAACTATTTTCAGGATTATTTATTCTTGTTTTCCTTCTGTAAACATCTTTCATTTTCATTATTGGCTACTATTCATATTTGTTGTTCGCAGTTTCGGTTTTCCGAAACCGACGCAAGCGATACAAGCGACGAAGGAGGCTCTCAGCGGCCTCGAGGCGGAGATAGCGGAGACGTACGTGGAGCAGAAGCGCGACACGATCGTCGGCACCATAGAGATCAGCATGTACATGGGCCAGCACCGCACCGACGCGCGCGCGCTGCCCAGCGACGCGCGCCCCTACGTCTACGAGATCATCAACAACCTCATCGCCGTGCACGCGGAGGTGAGACCGCAGCCCCCTCCTCGTTACCGCTGTAGAAATACTTAGCGATCGTCGTCATCGTCATGTGGTGGCGCAAAATAGAACTTTTAATTGGAAGATTTTGCGTGTCCTAGTAACATCAACGTGACTGAGGCGGCTGGTCAAGAAAACTGTTATACAAATCTAAGTAGGCATACAGTTAAATTTTTGATGCAGACTGATTGAAAAATTATCGGTTAACTGGCAGAGAATGTTGCAAGGCATTTGTTTCACGTTTGTTTTAGCAATACATGATAAATATCTAAAGAAATAACAAAAAATTCTGATCACTGTATGTTATTGATTTATCAAACACAAAACAGATGGCGCTGCCACCTTTATATCAAAGCTATCGAAACGTTGCAGCGGAACGCGGATATACTCGTCTTTTCTTCTACCGATCCAACTTTGCGCAGAGGCAATATCGTAACCGATGAGGTTTATCCGAGGTGCGATTATTGCTAGTTGAAAACTTTACCAATACCCCGCCTTGTGGGCGTGAAATACCGCCCGCGATGGCAATTTTTGGAAGGCTGTAATGGCCTTAATAAAAAATTAAATATTAAAACTGAACTGCAAATAACGTGATCGCCGCTGTGGCTCGCAATCATCAAAATCATTTTCTTTCTCAATCTTTTTCTTCAGTTACGATACCAAGTTTAGTGCACAATATTAAAAGTGTATTATAACTTAAACGCGTGCTACAAAAAACTAGCGCAACTTGCGAGCACAACTAGTATTCAAAATTGCACCGATCGTAATTATTATCGTCATAGATAATGTGAACATCTAGAAACGTCCATCTATTTTCATACAATCCGACGATCGCGTGCTGTTTGCCTGTTATTTGGCACTTCTCTCCCCCATGTGTCAACTGCACACCTTCCCCGGCTGTAGGTGGACAGCGTGAGCGGATGCCTGTCGTCCCGCTACGTGCGCGACATCTTCGAGACGGTGTGCGAGGAGCTGGCGCGGCTGGGGGAGATAGAGAGGAAGGACGCGGGCGCGTCGCGCACCGCCGCCTTCCAGGCGCGGCTGGAGCTGGCGCTGCTGCGGCTCGCGTGCGCCGCGCACCTCACTAGGAAGGCGGAGTGAGCACAACAGTCAACAACTCCTTGCGCCTTATAGCTTTCATAGACGCCAAAGAGATTTTTTTTAAGTTTACCCCTTTCGGGGAAGGCAAAGGAAACAGTCCATATAGCCAATCCGGATGATTTTCTTCTTCTGAAGTATCTCACCAATGCATTTCGATGTGCTTTACCGGAACTTTTGGCAGCTAATCTTCACAGTTGAACTTTAATTGGACACTCTGTGGAAAGTTGTATAGTAAAACGTTAAGGTTTTCCCCGCAGTTTCATCCTCGTTAATTTTCAAGTCCGCGCGGGTATTCCGGGATAAAAGTAACCTAGTATGCCCTTTCCTGTGCCGCTTACAACATGTATGCAAAATTTCATATTGGTCGGTTTTCGCATTTATAATAATAGTACGGATTAACGGCCGCTTTATTAGGTAACTTTAAAATTAAGTAATCATTAAAACGACTCTGAGTGCCGCCGTAAGCTCCTTAGTCAACGGGATGCCTTAACGCAACTCATTTTGCAGTATATTGTTGAGCTCCATAGTAGCGACAAGTCACCGGGAAGGCATAGTTAGCACATTATCATAACGTTTTATAAGACACCTATTGTTATTATTTTAAGTACATAAAAGAATTGTTTTTATCCGTTCTTATAATTTATACTAATATTATAAAGAGGAAAGATTTGATTATTTGTTTGTTTGTTACGATTTAACTCAAAAACCGACCGATTTAAAAAATTCTTTCACACTTAGAAAGCAACATTACCCCTGAGTAACATAGGCTATATTGTAATCCGGAATTCCCGCGGGAACTGCGAAATTAACGCGGATGAAACCGCGGGGAATAGCTAGTATCTTATAATACGTGTGTTTTCCTATTTTGTTTCAGAAATCATCTCGCAGAAGCTTTAGCCGGCATTCCGCCATTGGAGAGCGAGGAAGACAAAAGGTGAGTAATTCATGGAACTGAATAAATTATCACGTTTTTCGGGTTCATCTTTCATAGCACATCAACAATTTACGAAGATGTTGTATCGAAGAAAAAGGTATATACCAGCATTATTATTATATTGCAGGACAATGGACACTATTGTGAAAGGATTTGAGAAGCGAATGGAACTCCAGTTGGCCAGTCTTAATTGTAACATGGAGATTATATGATGAATCAGATGAGTGTATGATATGTAATAAATAGCTCAAATACGAACAATATTATACCGATTACGGATAGATAAGGTTATATTCGTTAATAATTTAGTACCCATTGTTTTTTTTCTTGTATTTAATATATAAGCGATTTATTTTTGGTAATAATCATTTTGAAACTACATAATACACATATACAGTATACACCGTACAGTATGGCAAGGGAAGTGACGTCCAAAGGTAAAATTTAGACGCTTTTTAAAGTTGGGATGGGAGTGATTTGAATACCTCTTATATTCCATGTATGTATATAGCGCGACTAAATTTCACCTTGAACGTTACTTGCCCGGTGACCTATATAAATCAACAAACAATATAAACGTTATATCTAGAAGTAACATGTATTTCAATTATTTCAAGCCGCCTTTTTATAGTTCTGAAAATCAAATAAATTATTATTGTTACGGAAGCTAAGAAAAAACTGCAAAAAAACATGCGAAGATGTTTGATTGCACATTAGTTTTGTAACTGATGAGATTCACCTCAGCGGCGAGTTTATGCAACATAGGCGCCATCCCGGGCCCAGTTTCGGCGACCATCTTGCGGAAGTAGCCCTTCGGATTCCGCAGTAACACATGAGGGTGATCGAACTCCACCAAATTTCCCGCGTCGAGCACCAAAATCTTTTCAAACATAATAATACCAGAACCAGTCATAAAGTGTGCACATGCACAAACTTCAAAACGTCGTCATCATCTAAGAATAATAATAATCTTTACGAATTCACTGAGATCAAGTAGATCTGTGTTTTAAAGTGATAGGTTTTATTATTATTTCAAGCTTATAATATATCTAAGCTTGAAATGATATGATGAATGAAATAATAATGTAATGAAACTGACAACTTTTTAGACCACCATGTCCGATTGAGATGAATTAATTTGGCTGTGACAGTGCATTATTGTTAATTATGGTACCATCGAGCTGACCTAAAAACCTAATGGTGGAGCCGGGATGTGAGAACTGAAACTCACTGATAGCCAATGACAGGAAGAACAACCGCCATGAGTATTCTACATTACCCATGATGCCAAAGGCGCTGAAAATGGAACCGAAAGTTTGCCACTGGAACCCACTAATGGAAACTGCAAAAATAGCTGAGCTTTGGCTCGTTTGCTTTGTTCTCATGAGCACCTACCTTTCATTACATATATTGTTACTTTCATCTTTATCGGATTGGCGCAGTAGGTGCCTACCCCCTAATCAAAGGTCTCCGATTTTCAGTCTGGGCGTGTATAATGTAGTACGATAATAATGTATGTATGCCATGTTTGCTTGGTTTCCACGACACAAGCTTATAGCTTAGTGTGGGTTCAAGTAGTATATCTGTGGGTTGTGAAGTGTTATTATTATTGTGAACGGAAGACGCGGTGTGGGTAGGCCCGCTACTAGGTGGACCGACTTGGCGAAGGTCGCGGGACGTCATTGGATGCGGGAAGCGCAGGACCGGTCGTTGTGACGATCCTTGGGGACGCCTATCCATTAGTGGAGGACGTCGTTCAGTTGATATGATGAAGATTATTATTATTGTTATGAGGGTTCCGTTTCCGCCAATGTTGTCTGCGGGACACCGCCTTAAAGCTGTAACCTTATCGGAGTCGATGACGGTATTGAGCCTGTGCGCGACCGTGAGCACGGTGCAGGCGCGGAAGTGCGCGCGGATGGCGGCCTGTATGAGCGCGTCGGTCTGCGCGTCCACGTTGGCGGTCGCCTCGTCCATGAGCAGCACGCGGTTGTTGCGCACGGCGGCGCGCGCCAGGCACACCAGCTGACGCTCGCCCACGCTGAAGTTGGACCCGCCCGCGGACACTTGCCGGTACAGACCCTCTGACACAAACAAAGAAGAGGAATTCAGAGAATTTGCCTGTACAGACCCTCCCAGAGAAACAAAGAAAAATAATTTAGTACACTTGCTGGTGCAGACCCTCTGACAGAAACAGAAAGTTTATTGGTCCCCATAGACACTAGGTTTACTATTACAAACGGTAGCTATAGGAGGGCTAGACGGTGCCATGCCCGGAGCCTTTATAAGCTCAGCGGGCCCCTTTGGAAATAGCAAGAGCAAACTTCAAATCTAAGTAGCGAAAAATTCTTCCACCTTCGGAATCCAAATAAAACAGGTTGCAACACGACTTTAGCTATGGCACTCATTTGAAAGAAAGTGCCCTGTAGAATATATCAATGTCTGTAGTGCACGATAACGAACTGACGATAAAGTTCCCCTCCCTATTCCAGGTCGGCAACGCACCTGCATGCCTTCGTGTTGCAGATGTCTATGGGCGGTGATAATCATTTACCATCAGGTGTACCACTTGCCCATTTGCCCCCTATGACTATTAAAGTATTTTGACTGAATCAATCCTGTATCCTGTAATTTGTATTAGGACACCAGTTGTTTTTTTTTTTGCGAAATGAGTTTTAAGTAAAAAGAAAAATTATAATACTTGATTTAATCGTGGACCAGCTTAATTTTATAGTGAAAAAGTAAAACTAACCGATGCCGTCGTCGTCTGTCTGAAGTTCCACATTAGACAGTGCTTTCAAAAGAACATCGTCTTGATATTCGTTAAACGGATCCAAATTCTTTCTCATCGTGCCGCTGAATAATACAGGCTCCTGCGGATTAATCATTAACTATCAGTTAATTTATCCACATGTTAATATTTATCGTATCAAATTTAGTTTGTGAAACTACATAATGTACCTGTGGTATGATCGATATTTTTTCGCGCAAATCGTGCAAGCCGAGGTTCGATATGTCGACGCCATCAATGGTGATGACTCCCTCCGAATAAGCCAGTCTAAACAAAGCTTGGATTATAGATGACTTGCCTGCGCCTGTTCTGCCGACGATGCCCACCTGAAATATTATAATTATTGGTATAAGTTTTAAGATCTTTTAAACCGATTCTAATAAATAATTCTAATAAACAACTTTTAACGTTCTTGCCTTTTCCTGAGCCTGAATTTTGAATGTTAGCTTGTTCAAGACGTAATCGCCATTAAGTGAATATTTTAAGTTGAGGTCATTGAATTCTATAGCACCCTCCGACGGCCAATTCTGAGGTGGTGCTTTGTCTGGAGGCTAAATCGAAATTTCCAAATTAATTAAAAGTTATAAAGAAGTCTCCATATCATAGTTATGTGTCTTACGCTCCGCAAAGCAGGCTCATTTGGCAGTTTGGTATATTCCAATATTCTTTCGACACTGGTCATTTGGTTCTCCATTTCGGCGGATTGTCTCATGCCCCATTGGAAAATCCCGGTCAAAGAAATCGATTGGGTTATGGCTAGGCCAATCTTACTACTGTCGACATCTAAAGAAAATAAAAGATATTTAATTTGAGGATCAACGGAGGCGGTGGATTGATTAAATCTGTTACTATCATAGGACAGGACAGAGGAAAATGAGATTTATTTTTTAACATTTAAACTCTGCTAATTCCATTTGTAGTTTTACTAACCAGTTTTCATTAGACAGCTGAATGTAACGCAAATGATAAAAAGTAGACAAATAATATCGAGAAAGTATCCAAAGGCTCGGCTGCAGCTGATGAACAGGTACCAAGCGGCGCTGTGCAGGTCCTGGTGCAGATCAAACTCCTGGGCCAGCAGGAGCTCCGCGCCGAACGCACGGATGGTGGCCAAGCCTTGCACTGTTGCGTTGAGGTGACCGAATACTGGACTTCGAGCTAGAACAACCAAACTATGGGTATGTCACCTCTTGTTTACGCTTATAAATGTTACTAAAATTTTTGAATTTTATTGGTGTGAATTTTTACACAAACAGTAGGTATCTATCTGTAAGATTACATTTTTTTTTTAAATTAAATATTGTGTAATCTAAGAAAAACAAAAAAATATATTAGTCCCACTAACTCAACATAAACAAGAACAAAACAGAGTTATTTCATATCATTTCGAAGTTGTCAAAATGCCTAACCTATACAATGTATAAAATTAAAAGATTTAAAGATATACTAACTTATTCCTTCAAGTCTTTTCACGGCTCTGGTGGTTCGTATGTAAATTAAGCGAAATATATAAAATATTATAAGAGCTGCAGCTACGGGTATTATAAGCGTGATGTCCGTCATCAATATTACTACAATAGCGCCTAACAAATTCAACATTATCTGTAAACAGTATTGTTTGCTTTGACTATGACCGAATCAAACGAGTTGACTAACTTTTGCAATAGTGATAACTTAAGTACTTGAAAGAAATCGATCATCGCTTGTGGTAGCAATTCGTCAACAGCACCCATATCCTTGCTGAAGCGATTCACTATTCGACCCGATGGATTAGCGTGGAAAAAACTCATCGGTGACCTTGAGACGCTTTCAAACATTTTGTCGTGAAGCCTTTTGTAAAAAACGTAATAAAAATTAGTTAATAACTTCTTGTGTAATTCTGTGTAATAATGTTAAACTTACTTAATGGATGACTTCATGCATAAAGAGAAGAAAAGAAATGCTCTCATCAAAGCTACAACGATTGTAGCCAATGTTATAACACCAAAAATAAAAATAAAATCGTTTCGCTGTAGCCCTTGTTCCGACCATATGAGATTATCAATTGTTGCATCGCCAGTTAGCTGGTCTTCAGTATGACCCCTAAAATATCAAGTAGTTATCAATTTGTATTATTGTTGTATTTGTATTATTAAAATGTTACTTACCATCGGCTTATCCAATAGTCACAAGCGCTTGCACAAAATTGTGCCAGCAAAAACATAAAGCAAACCAGGCTGACATATGGGCTGGCGGCACCAGCAAAAAAATAGTCCCGGTAAACTGTTCCATGCACGCGACCCATTGTCTGAGCTTCAACTTCTGGTTTTTGATCCTGCAGCGGGGACAAGGTTTAGAACTGTTTAGTCTTACTTTACGCTTTAGTAGATCATTCGTTTATGCTTACTGTAGCACTAGTTACGAATATAAGAGAGAGGTGTCGCCTTGTTTGACTGAGCGTGTTTTGTAGTGCCGAAACATGGGACCCATCCTCGTGTATCTCACGAGACTTATCTTGCAGTAATTGTATAATTGTCGCGTTCCTGTTCTAAAAATGAAAGAGTTCGTTACATCCCTAATTGCGGTCAGTATATCATGTCTCAAAATAAAATTTAAAATGTTTGTTACGGTTAATTCTGCGAAAGAGCCGTCGCTTTCAATTCTACCCTTATTCAAAATGATGATTTGATCAACAGCTTTGATAAACTGAAGTTGATGCGTCACCAGTATAACTGTTTTATTCACCAGATACCTAAGAGCAATATGTTTTTAGCCATTCGTCTTAATTTAAAGCTTCATTTAAGATTCACTGATTTCTATCTTTATTCTTATTACTTTTTTAAGCATTTTTCGAATATATGTTTAGCAACGTGCGTATCAACTGCTGAAAGCGGATCATCTAAGAGATAGACGTCAGCCTGTAATTATAATTTATTCTCATTTTCAAAATGTAGATAATGTTTAATTTCTCGACGTTGAGAAGTGCTTTTGTTCCTTACTTCTTTATATACAGCTCTTGCCATGTTAATTCTTGCCCGTTGTCCGCCGCTAAGAGATACCCCTCGCTCTCCTACAACTGTCTTATCACCATGGGGAAATAGTGATATATCTCTCTCGAGTGCGCATACTTTGCAAACTTCCATATACCGAGACTTAATAAATGGTTGCCCGAAGAGAATATTTTGTCGAACGTTACCTGAATAAGATAGTAGGTATGAGCTGACTGTTTTATTTTTCTTAGTTATTATAAAAGACATGGACTTACCCACAAATAACCAAGGTTCCTGACTGGCGTAGCTCACTGTACCCGTAGTTTCTAAACTTCCATTAGAACAAGGTAGCTCTCCGAGAATCATATGGAGTAACGTTGACTTACCTGAACCGACTGCTCCTATTATTGTAGTGAGAGAACCAGATAATATCTGTAAATTATTTAAATTGCAGAAGTATCGTTTCCTCGTATATTTTCATGTCATTTTGTTTTGTAATTTTCACACCTTCAAAGTAACGTCGGTAACGTCGTCCTTTTCAGACGATCTAAGCCAACGGCTAGATGCATTTTTGAACGCAACAGCTATTTTATCTTTATCGAGCTCTATAATAATTACACGAAACCTTATAAGTAAATTAAAACATCTTTGAGAAATTACTGATAAGCTCTGTTACTCTTCCAATATTTACCTTTAGTCTTACTTTGTGAAGTACTTGGTTGTGGATTAGGAAGTCTGTTTATAGGCACGTTTTGAGCATCTATATAGTAAGTAATTGAAATGAATTATGTTAGCGACATTAACTGTAGTATTTTTTTATATTTAAAATTCTTAAATATTCATACCGATTATTGTTACTTTTTTCTTTGGATAAATATTTTCAACAGCGCTAGATTCCATCGGATGTCTAGGTGGTAGACTACATTCTTCACTTAGCAAGTAATCTCTAATTCTCTGTACAGCCACGTTCATTTCTGCTAACTAAAAGGTATGGAAATCAAATAATTTTGAAACAATTTTCTGTCTTGACCAGTGGCGTATAGTTTAAGCCCTAGACAGACCCAACAATTTTGGTTGGGGGGCCCTTCTACTCGACTGCGGCGAAGCCTAAATGAAAGGTAATTTTTCCATCATTTATGGATTCACGGAAATTAGTTTTAATGGCTGAACCGAAAAGTCATGATCGTATATTATGTGCAGATATAATCATATAATGCTTTTGCCTGATTGCCTGTAGCCTGTCATTGATCCGGCTGATATGGCGGGAGCTACGCCCCTGGTCTTGATCATTTATTTTTTATTGTTTAACATGATTTTAATTAAAATGAGGTACTTGTCCGATTGCTTGTGGAAAATACAGCGTCATTGTTTGTTTCAGTATGTTGTAATAACATGTGAGGAAGAATATTGTCTCAACAGATATCCGATTATTGTAGATGACGTATATTAAGACTGTGATGAAGATGCCGAAGCGAGTGGTGAACATAATGAATGACATTATCACCCCGCGGATGTATGAAGTCATTTTGATGTAATATATTTCGTGTCTGCAGAATAACATGGTTATGAAGTTTATCTTTCTTTGCAACATGTACAACATCAATTTTATTTATTAAAACGTAAGTATGTTGTCACATTCACCGTCGAACTTTGTCGATAATCTTTCGAAACGGCTGCTCCCACGTGTACATTTTGATCACTTCTATGCCCATTGTGATT
Source organism: Zygaena filipendulae (assembly GCA_907165275.2). NCBI lineage: Eukaryota > Metazoa > Arthropoda > Insecta > Lepidoptera > Zygaenidae > Zygaena > Zygaena filipendulae. The sequence goes on from OU015651.1 coordinate 11,249,264, forward strand.
TCGTTCATTGATCTAACTCTTTCGTCTGTTTTCACAGCAGTTTCTTTCCTATAGTACGTTGTGCGTGTACCCAAGAACGCTAAAATATTATAGGATTTTTATTTATACCGATCTATCTAATGTTTAACCGGTAAAGTAACGGAATAATGAGTACTGACTTTGAAATGGTATCACAGCCACAATTATTAGTGCTCCGCAGATCGCAGCCATGCCCATTTCTCGGTACAAATAAACTGTCATAAACTGTAATTTTAATGTTTCATGAAAAACTATAGGTACTAAATATTTCATTATTTTCCAGTTAACTTACCAATATTTCCAATGGTCCAATCCAAAGATAATGAACGAACAGGGGACCCGTGTCGAAGCGATTCACATCGTTTGCCATTAAGTTGACTACTAAACCGGCGTTGTTTTCTGACATAGTTTGCAAATTTACCTTCAGGGCCTAAAAGATACTATTTCTATTATTGAAACTCTATTTAAGATGTGGTAAAATTAGCTGCAAATATTTACTGAGTTGAAAGTATACTTTATAACAAACAGGATAACTTTAGTAGTTTTTCAGAATATGAGGAAAATAAATTCAATGAAAAAACATAACACAATAACGTAAAATTAGGCAAAATGTAATAGTTCACCTTTCTGTATATGAGGCTACACAAGCCAACTCTTATTTTCATGCCAGCGTGCATGACTCCCATCATGATCGGATGCTGTACCATTACGTTGACGGTGCTGCATAAGACCACTCCGAAAGCAAAAAACACTGCCTCGCCCCATGAAACTGCGCCTTTTATGTCATAATAGTTGAACAGCCGTGATATATAGCTGTGTGTTGCATTTGCTCTGAGTATAAGATGTTCCCATAAAAAATAAAAGATCAAGTTAGCAGGCCTCAGTAACTTCGCATGATTTATATTTTTGTGTCGCATAATTCATATTATTGCTCTAAGTATGTAAATAAACAGTCTATTTCACTTACGTGCTATTTTGTAAATCTTGAACTGGACTATAATATCTCAGTAAGAGACCCAAAAATAGGGGTTGTTGTAGCCTGTTAAGAAAACTAATATTTAGCCTTAGATGACTTGGTAATTTCTATATAGATGTAGCAATAAACAGCACCTAATTATGAACTCCATAGCAGCAAGCATTAGTCCATACACCATTAGCTCTGCCCCGAACACCTTTATCAGAACCTTCCATAAGCTAGGCTTTTTATCTTTGGCACGAAACCTATTGTTTTCAGTCTCTAGATTCCAAGCTCTTTGAACTACATCACCTTTGGAGATTGGAAATATTTTTTTAGTAGGTAAATATCACATATTCATATATTATATTTATTAACGTTTATTGTGGGTTGATAATTTTCGATTATTATACCTAGAGTACTAGACTGGTGTTCTGGTAAGGGTGCATATAGATCGTTATCTTGAATGTCTCTGTTGTATCCCAACTTGAAAATCTCTAAGGTCCATCTGCAATATACGACAAGTTGGTTCTAAATTATTTTAATTTGTTATCACTTCTATGAATTTGTTTCGCGTCCTCGATAATTTATCTGCATTACCCAAATGTTATAATGGATAACAGATTCGCGTGGTGTCGCGGGTTTATTTCTCTTTTCTGTTTTGGACCGGTATCCATCTTGCACCACGTTATTAAACTTAAAAAAACCGGATGGTCATGCCTAGCCTGTTATAACCCTATTTGGAATTTAGGTATTAGGTATATTATACATACCTACGTAGTACGTACTAACCGAGATTAGTGCGTAGTTCATGATGCTTTCGAACTAGTTCTCATTCCATTATTGTCTATTTGTATTGTTATAGTGATGATGACCGATTAAAATGTAGCTTTCTTACTTTATGTATTCTCAATTCTCGCATTAACTCTCATAAGAAGATATTTTTTCATTGTTTGGTACTTACTGAATATTTGGTCATTAGACTTAATAACATTAGACTTAGTATTTGTCGAATCAATTTTATTATGTAAATTTTCCATTTGAGCAATACCCTATGAACAAATTGCTTATGGTACAAGATACGTGACATAACGGATAAATAGTAGAAATTATGAAGGTCTTAACAAATAGGCAATGATTAGGTTCGATTAAATTGCCATATTAACCTAGTTCTTATGTAATGGGAATATGTTACATTAAATTTAGCCTATAAAATAATGTGACATGAATACGCAAATCAAAGCAATAACAATCATGAAGACTCTAATGTTGTCTGCTTTCGTTTTGATTGCAAGTCTTTCTGTAAGTTTATTTCAATTATAAACGTCTCTAACCGTTAAAGTAAGGAAATGTTGTACAAAAATTGTGTGTCAAAAGACACGTATTTTATGTTTTTCAAATTAATGGAATACTTAGTAAATTCTGGACCTAGGGAGTAAAGCAGTGTCTTACTTCACGGGCGGCATAATGGACCCTGAGCGTAACGAGGGACGCTAGTGTTAATTTAAATTGTAAAAAAGCGAGGGAGTTATGTAGAGTTCTGAGTGAAGTTAGGGGTTTAAGCCGTCCGTGACGAAGACAGGCTTTATCCTCGAGATGAATACTCTACTTTTCATACCTACTGCGAGACCAGGTTTTCATACAACATTATCTCCCTCGGTATGAAATGCCTTGCTTTACCTAGGTACGTCGAGATTGCGTGATATCTAATTGGATATTGCCGAGCAGTTGGTATGAAAAAAAAGACATTAAAGGTTCAGAGTTAAGAGTGGGGGATCGTGACGTCATAATCCCATGTAAACTACGAATTTGTGAGGTCGCGCGAAATGCTCATAATCGCCGCTATTTTTTATTACCTATAGATACCTACCTAAATAAATAAAAAGAACGTGTCCAATATTTTTTATTAATCTGCGTTACAGATTAAAAACCAAAATTAAGTCACATAGCCTATTACATATTATATTCAACGCAGGTATCGAGTAGCCAGAGTTACGGCCGCGTGCGCGCCATCGCCCAACCCAAACCCATTCATGCTCCAGAAGCGCCAGCTTCTTCGGTCGACGACTTCGCATCGTTGTTGCAACTCGCAAGCATTATGAACAAACTCCAGAATAATAATAACGACGCGAAAGAAAGTTCCAACGTAAACGCTGAACAGTTAATAGATAAATTAATTAATGCTCTCATATTTGCCGCCACTCAGGGCAAAATTCAGCCCGGTGGGACCGAGCTCGTAGACGTGAGTTTATCTGGATTAAATTTGTGATTTAAAACTGTTTATAAACTTATTTTGGTAATTTTTTGTTTTGTACTCTGTTGAACTTTGTTGATAAATAAAAAACTTTATTTAATTAATAATAGTTGTATAATTTTTGTACCTTTATCAGTCGTGTGCTTATATCTTTATAAGTCGTGTGTACTAATATTTTAAAGATCTAAAGTTTGTGAATTGTGAGTTTGTTACGTTGTAGGGGAGTAATCTCTAGATCTACTGAACCGATTTTGAAAATTCTTTCACATATATAAGAAGCTACGGTAGTCCTGAGTGACATAGGGTGCTTTTTATCCTGAATTCCCACGGGAACTCCGAAATTACCGCGGGTAAAACACGCGGAGGACAGCTATATGAGATAAACATCTAACATTATTTGGCCTTTAATGATCACGACTCCGGTTTCGATTTCAGGTTTTCTTAGATAAAAATAATATCCCACAAGGCAGGGATTAGATGCTACTAGATTTCTGTGGATTAAGTACTTGTTTATTCATTCTATGACTGTTATGAATCACATTATGTGAGTTGTCTGGTAGATACCCATAGAACAAGCTATGCTCGGTTTGGAGCCAGATGGATAATGTTCGAGCATTATTATTTGTCTTGCAAGTGGAGTTATATTATTGAGAAACGATCGGCACGTTATATTTTAAACATTTGCTACGACGCTTTGGCTTTTATTTTCAAAAGTCACTTGCATGCAGTCGAATAAATCGATGATAATACATAGGTATAATTATGAGTCCTTGACCCATGCCAAACATATAAAATTATACGTATCTAGCTACGCATTGATATAAGAATTAAAGGAAGAACCTACGTGCTTATCAAAGACTCATAAATTCTCTACGTGACCTAAAACAATTTCAACGATATTCACTAAAAAGTAGGTTACCAGATACCTATTTCTAAAAAGACTACCGCAACTGAAATTATGAGTTATGTACTACCTAATAGATTAATTAATGTAATATTAGTTGAGTCGTTATGAAACAATGTGGGCACATGAGGACCTATTTTGTAATTAATTAGACAATCTCGCTATAAAAGCTCTTTTTAAAGGCAGAACAATTGCATTCCTTTCATTACCATAGGTAACTGAACTGGCAGCAGTTATGATGCTTCTTGTCCAACTAATTTGCTTGGTTTATATTGCGTTTTTCTGCGAGGTAAGTTTAATTGAACTTTTCTACTTTATAACAACCCCCTTAACCAGATTAACAATAGAAAACTAACGACCGGACAAATCGTCAATTGTCACGTAGTGACATAATTTAGTTATTCTTCTGAGCATTAAATAGTCCAATCTAAAGTCCAATTTTTGCGTGACCACGTACCTATACGATATTCGGCCCTTTATCGCGTTACATGACGCGTTTGATTTGAATATGCGCGCGGTGAACGAGATCGGAAATATTCGGGTGCGTTCGAGTGTTATCGCACGTGAGCGGAAATCGGGACTACTCGGGGGCGTTCGAGTGTTACCTTACCTGTTATTATGGTATGATTTGCCTTGTGTAAAATAATGAGTTTTTGAATTTTACTATCGGGTAGCCGGCCGGATATTGAATTACTATCCGGTATCCGGTCGAATAGTGAAAACAAGGCCGAATAGGCCGGATACCGGATAGTTACCGGATATTCGTTTCATCTCTAGTACCTACATAGTGCAAAATTACCGTCAGCAGTCCTCGGTACTCCACGTATTTATAAATATCTTTCTTTGCAGATATCTCGAGCGCAATGTTTGGGGCGTTTACGCACTCTTGTTCCTTTGGTATCTACACAAACTGAATCTGCACCGGCTGCTAGCTCTTCGTCGGACGACCTCAGCACAATACTGCTCCTCGCGAGCCTACTTAACTCCAATGACAACGAAAAAACTAATACAAACAGCAACCTGAACGCTCAAGAACTAATCATGAAATTAGTGAATGCTTTGATATATACTACAACTTCTCAAGTTTCACCGCAAGTCAAGCCACAAAGCCATGGCACTAGCGGTTCCAATTTGTTGAGTGTTGGTCTTGGCGGGGAAAAGCTTCTTGGTGTAGATTTAGGAAGTGGATCAGGTGGTAATGGAAACGGTCAGGGTTTGCTAAAGACAGTCGGAAACGCTGTCAGTGGAATTACTGGGTCACTCAGTAATGTTTTGTAAGTTAAATTAAAAAATTAACTTAGCATTAAATATTACGTAAAATAAAAAAGCAAATATGTAGTATGTGTCTATTACCTACGTGCTAATATTTTGTAAGTTTGTTTAGTTTTAAGGATCAATCTCTGGAACTACTGAACTGGAATTACAGTATCTGGGAGTGTCATAGGACTTGCTTACAAACGGAGGTACTAAAATTTACATGGCATTTACAACTTTAAGACTTCATAAATAAAAATTTCCAATTTCTACTTAAAGTTTTTCTTTCCTAACTAGGTAGAGCTTATCTAAACTAAAATGTCACGCTCCACTACTCAATAAGCAGTTTTGATATCATGTATTGATTTAATAGTGTGAGTGCGGTGACACTATGCGGCGACTGTTTAGACATAAGTCTAGTTAATTTGAGACGACGAATGGCAAGACCAGATTTATATGTGTCGTATCGATATTTTAACGGTTGTGCGTGTACGTATGCCCGATGGAGGGGCGCGTCATTTTAGCTTAGATATGCTCTACCTAGTTAGATTGGCAATCAACCCGGTGCGGTGCTTGGGTTTCAACCCTATAAAAGCCAGCCTTATACGGTCTTTTATCGGGTTTTAGCCCGAAGACGGCAGGGTTTTATCGGGTTTAATCCCAAGCACCTGGTTGATATCCATCTGTGCTACCTAAGTACCTACCTACCTAAGTCCCAACCACAAAATATTAAGTACTAGCTGTGCCCCGCGGTAATTTCGGAGTTCCCGCGGCAATTCCGAGATAAAAAGTACCCTATGTCTTTCTCTGTACGACTGACAACGTGCATGCCAAATTTCATCCAAATCCGTTCAGCCGTGTTTGCGTGCCCGCTGGTGTCTGCCCACTTGGGTTGTTCTGCTCAAGAAGAGCTGGTGGCGGGGGTCGACTTAGTTCCCGTATAATATATTGTATTATCTATGACTTAGCCCATCTACCCCCTCCATATTTGGCTAGTCACCAACTTCATACCGATCAGTGGTAGCACAAACCAATAATAATATTACGTGTGTTTTTGTCTTCTGGATTAAATCGATATTGTATTAGTTTTAGCTTTTAGCTAGTTAGTTTTGTGTTTTTGGAAGTCGGTTTTAATTTTTTTGTTTTGTTAAAATTTTGTTTATTTCTCGCTTTTAAGTGACTGAGTTTGTAATTTCTCTAGGTAAAAATAACCTAATGTCAATTGCTCATCACCTTTTACAAAATATTACTTTTCCCGACGCCGGGACGTTAATAGGGTACCTGCATGAATTTTTTTTTTTCACTCTATTTTAAAGATATATGGCCTAATTAAACAAAGCAAGAAAAAAAATGCATAAATTAATTAAATAGAGCGTTTTAAAGTTCCTACTTTAGACCACCTTTAGATCTTACCGCCGAAACGCGGAATGACGTCATTAGTTCAATCTTATTAATCTGTGATAGAAATGTCACTGTCGTATTGACAGGGTCATGTGACACTGACAGACAGATAACTTCAATATCCAAAGGCGAAATTAAGGTTGAACCTCAGAACATTAACATGAAATGTGTCGAGTTACTTCCAAAAGTACCAGAGGCGCGTTCCGTGGATTCGCACGAATGCACTCGAGCGCGCTCGATGTCCGTTCTGTGGCTTGGTTAAATTTTACTCTGATAGCTGTTGGAGCATAGTTTCACCCGTTCCGTGGCTCAGTGTGCAGCAACCAAACAACCATCTCCGAAGCAGGTTAATTTTCACTCTGACAGCTATGTATTGTTTAAGAAGTGTCAAAGTTTGCGCCAAAAACTGGATTCGTCGAAAAAAAAATTAATTGGAGTTAAAAGGGGAGGTGTCGTAGTCACAAAAAGTTTATAATTGGATGTAAAACAGTCTTATTTGCAATGTGAGTTGAGAGAAAACAAATGGCGCCTAAAATTTCTAATATTTTGAGGTTATAAAAACAACTCGATCGTTCTGTGACTTGGTTGCAACTCAAACGAGTGAAATTTTAACCGAACAACTGCGCCCAAATCCACGGAACGCACACCAGTAAAGAATCGAAATGCATCTTACCGATGCATTTTAAAGTAAAAAACTTCAGAAAATGGAAAATATGCGCTGACGTAGTTTCTTTTGCCTTCTCTGAAAGAGGTAAATGTTTCCTAAAAAAATAAAAGTGACGGCATGTGTCAAGCTTGGCTGTGATTGGTGTTTCGTTGCAACGTTCCGTTTCACAAAATTAAAAGTTGAATATTTTGAAAACTATTGAAAATTTGTTAGTAAATCTTTCACGATAACGCTTTTCTAAGGCTCTATTTTTGAAATATTGACACAATTTATTATAATAAATTTTATGCAAGTACCCTATTGTTGAGGAGTTTTCCTAGTACATCACCAACAGTTCCGCTTCACCATATACATTATGACGAGCATAAATTGTTTAGAAACCACATTAAAGTTAAAGAATCGGAACCCGTGAAATACCTATTATTGAGTAGTTCCGATGACCATCTGTGGTCTTTATCATCAGTTCCACTTCTTCAAATTTTGCTTTCCGAAAGCAAATAAACGATTTGCTATAAAAAATACCTGTAGGTGTACCTATAATTTTTTAAGAGTACTCCAGGATCCCATCGTGACATCTCGACTTGGTGACAATGGAATAAAGGGAGTATCCCCTTTCAAACAAAAAACAATTTTCGAAATCTCTCCAATCGGAACCCGTGAAATACGTATTATTGTTGAGTAGTTCCGATGACCATCTGTGGTCTTCATCATCAGTTCCACTTCTTAAAATTTTGCTTTTCGAAAGCAAATGAACGATTTACTTCAAAAAATATTCAAATCGCTAAAGGTATGCCTATAATTTTTGAAGAGTTACCTCGATTTCTCCAAGATCCCATCACCAGATCCCAACTTCCTTTCAAACAAAAAAAGAATTTTCGAAATTGGTCCAACCGTCTTCGAGTAATCGGTGAACATACATAAACAAAAAAAAATCACTTTCTCGCGAATGCCTCGTCTAGTTTATTCTCCATCTACGCGTACAATCGAACATAGAAGCTCCTCCTTTTTGGAAGTTGGTTAAAAAATTCAAGCTTATTAGTTTAGCGTTAGGTTGTTGCACTCTGAGCCACGGAACGGGTGAAACTACGCTCTGACAGCTGTCAGAGTAAAATTTCACCAAGCCACAGAACGGGTACAGAGGGCGCTCGAGTGCATTCGTGCGAATCCACGGAACGCGACTCAAAGCGCGTTCGAGTGCATTCGTGCGAATCCACGGAACGCGCCTCAGAGCGCGCTTGAGCGCGTTTGAGTGCATTCGTGCGAATTCACGGAACGCGCCTTTGACAATTGACAATTTGACATTGACAAATGACAATTCAACTTGTTTCTTGTTTTACGTTATAGATAAAATGTTTAAAATTTATTCAACAAAACCTTTTACAAAAAACAAAAATTAATGTTAAAAAACTTTTTGTTCTGAGGTTCCTATTAATAAGCAGAGTGTCATAATGACTTCTGAAATTGAAACTTTAAAAACAAATGAATTTTTACGTCGACGTAAGCTGAGACTTCAGCAGGTTGGAAGATAATATTTTTAACGGCTTATTTATTTATATAAAAGGATCTTAAAGAAATTTTCAAGTGTAAAATCTTTTAACTTGTGAACAATCTTTTAGGTTAGAGAACAATCGAAAGATATAGCAAAGAAAGTGAGACAGCGTGCAACGGTTGAGAAAATTAGACGGATTGTTGAAATTGATACACAAAGGGAAAAGGAATATTTAAAGCAACAGGAGGAACTGGTGAACAAGTTACAAGAGTTATATGCTAAAGGCGTTACTAGCATTGGTACAGCACATAAACATGCAGAGGAATTGAAAATTCAGGGTAAATAATAACTTAATAAAGTAATAATATATTTTTTGGCAAATCATTAACGTCCCCACAAAAATTTAAAGACAAAATAGGAAATATCTTACCTTTCACATGCCAATTTGTAATACCCTGAGGCAGTGCAACAGTCCTGTAACTTGTATGTGCCAATTATATTAGAATGACATTAGTACCAAAACATCATCAATGATAGATTTATTTCGTACCTACATTTACCGTTTTTCGGTCTTCACTTTCAAAATTGTAGACTACCTTCAACCTGTATCTTTACTTTTCTCTCTCAACATCCTTTGTTTACCTTATGAGTCAACATAGTTAAGGGTATTTAAATAATCTCATTGCATATAAAACTATAAGGCCCGCCGCCCATTGTGACTTTTTGTCGACGTGACTTTCTGTCACTTATGAAAAATGTACTGAGGTCACCGTATTGTCACGTCACCATAATGAGCGCACTCAGTATAGTTTTCATTGCACTTGACTAAGTGACAGAAAGTCACGGCGACAAAAAGTCACAATGGGCGGCGGGCCTAATTGTGTATTGTCCTGTTAATGTTGAACACCTGTTAATGTTGATATAATAGAAAATAAAAATAAACTATGCAGTTAAAATATATAAACTAATTTTTATCTTAATGAATCCTAGCTTTTCCTGTGGTTTCACCTGCATTAATTTCAGAGATACTGCGGGAATTCAGGGATAAAAAGTATTGTGTTATTCTGATGTATAAGCTATATTATTGTAAAGTTTTATTAAAATCCATTAAATAGTTATTAAGTGAAAGAATTACAAACATCCATACATACAAAACTTTTGCATGTATAATATTAGTAACGATTTTTAAAAGGTGTGCACTGTTGCCATTTTTGTAGATAAAGTTGAAACGACTGATGTTTCAAAGCTTCGTGGAAAAGAAGCTGCAGCTGAACTGAGAAAAAGAAAACAAGAAAAGTTAGATGAGCAAAAAAGGATATTAGATAGGAAGTTGAAAGCACGGTAAAAGCTATTTCATTATTGTACAAAATATATAATAATCAACTCAGAACTAAATATATTTTTTACTATCCACACAAAAATAAATGATTTTTTGTGATCTTTATAATATTTTGAACTGATTGATATTTACTAAAATTCATAACCTACTATGGGATCGAATTCTACTATTTTGCACAAATATCAAGGCATATTTTGTGCAAAAGTTGATTGTGTCTGGTCTGGGTATTTAAATGTTTGTTTATTTGTCATATCATTGAATAAACATCAGAAACTTATCTTCATAGAACTCTTAACTCCAGACTAAGTAATTAGTCTGATGTAACAAAGAATTCATTAGACATTGTTTCACAGTACCACCTAGTCCTGAACTAAGCTGAGCTTGTACTATAGGTGCCTGATAACTAAAATAATAAATATACTATAGTTAAGTAGATATTTTTTTTATATATTTTTAGACTCAGGGTCAACACAGATATCATCACATGTTAGCCCTGATGCATCAAACTTGAGAAATTTTGATATACAGTAAAATAAGCACTATTATAAAATGATGTACAGTATAATTATGTACTACACATTCTTTTTACTATTGAATTTTGTAATTTTAACACAGAAAATGAGAGTTAATTAATGCAATAATTTTTTAGAGTAACTGCAAATGAAATAAGTCGTGAAAAGTCAAATTTAACTAAACTTTTAAGCAAACCTGGAGCTTCCACTGATAGAAAAATCGATTTAGCCAAGGTACCTACTACAATAACATCTGAAAATGAAAATGAGAAATCAGAGACAATAACTAAAAGTGACATGGCCACCCAATGGGACTTAGAAGGACTAAGAAACGAATGGGTTCCCAATGTTCCCGAATTATTATTGCCTAAAGAAGATAGTGTAAAAGAATCTGCAAATGACAAATTACTTGTGGAAACTAAATCTGAGAAGAGCAAAAGACCAAACTTGTTTGCGATTAGTGATGAAATGCCATCTAGTTTGAGAGGTGGTCTCACTGACTTTCCTGAAGATATCATTCCTGTCAAGCCATCCCTTACTTTAGTTTCAGAATATTTACAAAACAGAGTGCTTCATTTGCGAGAGTCTGAGACAGGTTCAAGCAGAAATAGATCTGAAGACTTACAAAGTTTGAAGCAAACAATATTGAAATCGAGAGCATCAAAAACAAAAGGTAGTTCTTTTAAAAACATATGTCATGTAATAGATGGGCAAATGTACCCAGTACCCACATGGCGGGCAGAGATTGACTGTGGATGCTGCCCTTCTAAAATCTCGCAAGATTACTATCCAATTAATAGTAGACAGTTCAAAGTTACTAATTCACAAATTAATAAGATTTTTAGCTCCATAAGACCTTTCCATCAGGAACGTCCGAACCCAATCATAAGAGGGTCTAGTCCATTCAGAAGAAACAAATATTATCGTGAAAATTATATGTTTTCAGGTGACAATACATATTGTAGTGTCATCTGTTGCTGAAACCATTTATTTAGTATAATTGTCACTTTCATTAGTAACATTCATTTAAATTAATTAAGTGGTTTCTTTCGTATTTGTTATTAATTTATGTAGTGTTATATTTTCAGGAAATGATAAAAATGCAGTACAGTCGACTAAATCAAGTTTACCAGAGAGCACATTGTTAAAGAAGAGTTCAGTGACCATGTATAATCACGCCACTAAAGATTTTCGGGACGTACGCTGTAATGACGCAGGGCTCGTAGTGCGGGATCAGCAAAGTGACGAGAACGCGTATTCTCAAGCACTGAAGGAAACTGCCACTGACAATGATAAGGATAAAGAATATCAGCAAAAGATACAAGACATGAGGAATAAAGTAGCTATGACAAAGAAGAATGTAGAAAAAGAATACAAAGATACAATGACCTTTTTAAATTCATTGCCCAGAGACAACAAACCCGTTGTATGTTTTTCATTAGTTATTTCGAATATAAAATGTATAAATTTATCACACTTTGGTTTTAAGGGATGCTAAATTGAAAGTGTTGCTTGTTTCAGAAGAATGCCTATAAGGATGAAAGATCACAAAAGGCACAAAGAGAAATTCAGCAAAGAAGATTACAGCAAGAATTTAATAAAATAGAAAAAGAATGCAGAAAACACAGCTACGGCGTAAGTAGATTTGATTCGAAAGACATAAATAGGTGAATATGTGTGTGATGATAAAGTTTTTTAAAAATTTTATGTAAAATTTTTCAGAATAAAACAAACAGAGAAACTTCTCGTCGTAGTCAGTCAAAATCCCCAGCAAAAGCTTCGCGCTGCAATGATTTAGGTGACAGAGATTTTGAATATTCTTGGATGCCTGTACCTGAGAGCGATGGCAACCTTATAGTCCACACCATACCCACTACGCTGAAGGAAGGAAAATCTGGGAACACGGTAAAATTCAGTGAAATCGATAGTTACCATGAATACAGATCACGACACAAACATACACCGCCGACAAAAGATCGTGGTCATTTAGAGAAACAAAAAGTTGTAGAAACTGTTCTTTCAGAACAAAATGCAAATGAAACTACAGGATCCTCTTCTTTACCTTCTGACACCAGTTCTGTAGAAAACTTGGTAACTCGTACAAGTAACAAAAACAAAGTTAGCAATAATGACTTATCAGATGCAGAAAAAATTATAATCTACAAAATATTGGATTCTAAAAGCAAAAAGCGTAGAGCTAAGAAGATGATAAATAACACGGCTAAATCTTTAAATTTGATTATTAATGAAAAACCTGTTGAGAAAGTGGACACTGATAAAGTCATTCTGGCTGGCCCAGAAAAAGTATTAAGCCATGACGAAAATATGCAAAATTTACGTTCTGTTGAAGAATTGAATGAAGGTATTGCATCTTATTATTGCTCTAATTATATTTATCAGTTCTTTTACGGCAAAAAAAATTGATGCATAGTTAGGTATGTGTTTTTAACTGAACAATCGCTTTTTCCAGGTGTCTACAAAACTGTGAGTGAAAGAGGGTGAGTATGACACGTTAAACATAAATAATTACTATCTCTGTCTCAGTTCCTATCCTAGTAACAATATCCTATGCTTCCTTCAGGATATCTTGCAATATAATGAGTTGTTACAGTACTAATCTAGACATGTGGCAAACATCAGCAGAACGTAAACCGTGGTGGTAATAATACATTCATATTAAAGTAGAATCCGTAGATAAATAAACTAGTAAATAATAATAATTGTATGTATCTACATTTATTTTGTAATTTGTTAAATTTTTCTTAATTTTGTCCATTGCTGCCACCAAAATCCAGTATTTTAACTCTATAGTGCAACTGTGATAAAATACTAGCTGTGCCCCGCGTTTTCACTGGGGCAGGAATTTTTTTTTTCTAAATTAAAAGTAGCCTAAGTTACTCCTTATAACATCAGCTATCTCCCAGTGAAAGTCCCGTTAAAATAGGTCTAGCCATTTCAGAGATTAGTCGGAATAAACAGACAGACAGACATAGAAAAATTCAATTTTTTTTTAGGAATAATGTGGTATTCTAATGATAAAAGAATTTTTGATATCGGTCCAGTAGGTTTTGAGTTAAATCGTAACAAACAACGTAGTATACATAGATAATACATATAAATCCTGATCAAGTATGTGATTCTGTAACTTAATAGTTATATTCGTTCTAATAACAGGGACAACATCACTACAATGTACTTCTCTGGGAACAAACATGGTGGTGAAAAGATTATATTGACGGAGGATGAAATCCGACACGGCCGACCTTGCTGCTGTGGTAAAACGCTGAGCAAGGATGACCAACGGGAAAAATGTAAGTTTTTTACATATATGTGTTATTTATTACACATACTGTCTAGAGTTTATCTCCTACATTTAAGCTATCTTGTTTATTTTCAGGCTCTAATGTGAGCTGGGAGATAGAGGGCAACAAACCAACTGAAAGGTACTTTTAAGCATATTTCAACTCCTGCTTATGTTGGATATAGATAAGCAATAGTGTCCACCCACACTAGATCCATTTTGACCAAATCGTGTTTTAAAATTATCATCAACATTTATGTATCAACATTTTTTTACGTTAAACATTGTGTTGGTATTTAAACAATGTAATAAGGTAAATGCATAATTATAAAACGTTCTGTAACTACCAATAAAGCGTTCTTTCTCAGTAGCTTAATTTTGTGGGTTAACATGTTTTTGCTTATCGGCATCCAGTTAATCTTTCAAATACATTTCAACGTCAGTTTATCTATTTTTTCAGAACTTCAAAGTCTTGTGGAGGATGCAAATGTGGTTGTGCTTCGAAACATGCAGAAACTCGGAGTCCAACTAGTAAGTTGACGTCCGCTGCAACCTCCACGTCTTCGTTCAAAACTGCAAAAGCCACTCATGACAAAACGAACACAGCACAACCAGATGAAGGCTTTATAAAATTAATCGATGACAGTGTACAAGAAACAGGCAAATTTTACATAGGTGCTTCCGGTTTTCTCAAAGATGATGATTATGAAGTAGTGATACAATTAAGGAAAAAGGATGCTTACAAAGATGGGGAGAAAGAAATTATTGAAGAAAAATCATCGGTTAGTCAAATTACAAAAAGTGTTGATGAAGCATTGCAACCAGGGAAAATAATTTCTGACCAATTAAAAGAAAAAAATGATTGTTCTCAACAAGTTTCAAAGGCGCATCTTTCTCCAAAGGCGTTAGATAATAAGGAATCAGATATTTTTATTAAAAACCAAGCTGACAAGGACAACCAAGACATCAAAACCCAGATTGAACCAGATAAAATTGATGATAATTTATGTGACAAAGAGACTTGTTCTTCCTTACCTGTCTCAGATGCAATTAAAAGTCAATTTCTGAAAACCGATCAAATAACAAAGGCAGTCTCTTCTGCATATACACAGACGACAGCTTCACCCAGTCACGGGCAAGTTTTTATTCACATGAGTTCATCAACATCAACAGCTTATATGAGTCCGCCAGAATTAATACTACCAAAATTTTTAAAACATGGTTACCATTACGACCAATTATTTGAGGAGCCAAAACAAACCGCAAATTATCAAGATGAAAGATACAATGTTAAAGAACAAAAAGAGTACTATAAAGAAAACAAAGAATGCATGTGCAGACGGTGTATTGCAAAAAACGTAGTCCTAAGTAGACTTACTACATCTGTGACGTCCGGCAGAAGGAGTAAAAAAAGTAGAACTTTAGAGACACCGCCTAGTACTGTTAAAAGCTACACAAGTCCATACAGTCAAAGATATACAAAAAAATGTGCAAGCGGCACAGCACACTCTAGCCCTTTACCTAAAAAACATCAATGCAGATGTCGCAAGAGCGCTCATAAACTTAGTTCTAAAGAATGCGTTAAATCACATAGAAGTAGAAGAACCGTTTGTTCAAGCAAAAGATCGAGGAATGTAGATGTTGTTAATAGTAAGGCATCGTCACACAAAAACAAATTGAATTATCGTTGTGACAAGAAACTAAGCACAACTAGTTTGGATCCAATAATTAAAGATTATGTTAATAAATTGTTGTCTTTGAACAGGGAGGGTTTAAAAACAGTCGAAATAGTAAATCAGGAATGTAGTGCCGTTACAACTCCCGGCAGCTCTATCATAAATGTTCCATACAACCTAAACTCGAAAAAACCAGTTATAGATCATAAAATTTCTTTGGAACAAGTTAAATGGTTGTTAATGCAGCAAATTTCTGAAGAATACTTAAAACGAAAGTCTACAAAAGCAAAAGGTTCGGAAACGTTAAGTACAGAAACAAATACTGAATTGAATTTCAAAACTCCACCGCGAGTGCCGAGATGGAAACAAGTGCATAAAATTAAATCTCTTAATATTTCGAAACGTATGCTTAAAAAAAGGGATAAAGATAAATCTCAACCACGTTTACACACTTTAATGTCAAGCAGACCGTTATCATCGTCATCTTCTACTAGAGAAATTGTCAAGCGCAGACCAGCGCCTTCAAATAGTACGGATGTTAAAACTAGTGAAAGAAAAGAAATCAAAAGTTCACTCAATCCCGAAGATAGTCAACATTATATATTCCGACCGAAAGATATTTTAATGGAAAAAAATGATAGTGATTTTCGGTCATCGTCTAAAGATATAAATATATGCCCTGCTGGTGTAGATAATAAAGCAGGGGAAAGTAAAATCAGTAAGGTACCCAGAACACATTCTCATAAAGTTATTAATGTATTGACAGACCGATCTTTTGGTTCAGAAATTAACTGTAATTTGTTAGTCGATGATAAAAATCCCGTTCATACATCGACTCAAACAAATGGCTCTTTAGATAGTGAAATAAATTTCATGAAGCTAGCTGAAGATAAACTTCAAAATATGGAGAAAATTGCAGATTTGACGGAAAAGTGCACAAAGCGACTGTCAAGTTTAGCTAAAGTTTTAGAGGGTGTCAGAAAAAACAAATCATTAGCTTACAGTCAAATTTCAGCATCGGACTCTACGTCTGATTCTGAACCAAAATCTGATAAGAATATTCCTACAGTGAAAGCTCCAACTTTTCCTTTAAACCACATGATTGAGAATGACAAGTCTTCAGAATCAAAAGCGCTCCTGTCGACAAGGAACGAAACTGCAAATAATGAAAAAATATTACAGCCGCTGGAATTCGTACCTTTTCTGACAGATATTCCCAAACCTGTGGTATCGTCTTCTCCTCTTTCGTTGATAAGTACGGATGAACGCTCACTAAGTAAGAGTATAGAGCACATTAATATTAAAACGAGACCTAAACCGCCTCCCGCTCTGACTAGAGTGAATCTAAAAAATGGTCAAGATTGTATTGTACCCCACGAATTGTCAACCGTTTTAGAAGTAGATTCGCCAATGAGCCTGAAGAACAAGACAAAATCATCGCAAAATGGTAACAAAACGGTCATTTCAGATGACTCGAATAAGTTTTCTAATAGCATTGAAGATCTTAAAAGCGATACCGGAAAAGTCACATCGGTCGAAGTTAAAAAACAAATTCCTAATCTCGACTTACTCCAAAGCGATATAAATTTGTTGAGACAAAATGAAAAGTCCTTATCCGCCGATTCGTCTGCTGATTCTAAGCTGCGAATGATCGATTTAAAACAATTCAATGAAATAATGCTAAAACCATATATTACTTTACAAGAATATGCAAAACAACGGAATGTCGGAGCTCTTGAAGAGGGTTCCAATCTGGAGGAGATTCCAAAAGATGGAGTGATCACTGACGATATCAGCTCTTTACGCTCGGATGGCAGTTTGCCTGATGTCATTGCGGAGTTGTTGAAAAGGAATATTATCAATGAGCCTTTTAAGTTTGACACGGCCTCAAACGTAAATTCAACTACAGCCTCTTCGGATTCGACGTTTCCTATGATTGCCTTGTCAAAAGTGCGAAGAGACAAAAAAAAGCAAAGTGTTGTGTTTCAAAATAAAAAGAGTGTTGTTGAAACCTCGGATTCGTTAAGCATCTCTTCAAATCCTGATCTAGAAAATGCATTCAAAAAGCTAGGTTTAGGTTGGGCTTCCTCTACATTAAAAAAAACTAAAGAAAGATTGGCTTTGTCTTCGTCGTCAAATACATCCAGTTCGAGTTTGTCACACTTGAAATTGAAAAGTTTTGACCAACAACACATTCCTAATCTAGTTAGTGAGTCCGTATCATCTGTTAAGAACGTGTCGGAAACACCATTGCAAGGGAAAAATACAACTAGTAATTCTAAAAATGTTGAACAACAAACTTTACTGACGAACTCTATGACGGTTAAGGAATTCTTAACTAATGAATTAGCAAAAAAGATAACATTTACGAATAAATCAAACAGAAGCGACACGGCGGATGAGTTTGTTTCTTTGTACGAGACGAAAATACCTGAGGAGATGAAGCGTACTTCTGGGGTAGGGCGAGGGGACCGCTCGGGAGATAGCGTCAACAACAACAGAGCGCGCACTTCGACGCCGGTGCAGATCTACAAGGCTGCAGCGTACCACTCTAGTTCCAGTTCGAATTTGTCAAATGGTCTGTTTAGTAATATTGAAGACTTGTCTTCTGTAAAGGGTACTTCTAACTCTTTGCGTAATTATTCCACTACTGATAAGGACGACTTAACTATTCCTAATTATACTTTAAAGACAAAGAAAGGTTTATCAGATTGTAGCAAAAGCGATTGACAATATGACTGCGTCATTCGATGTTATACATAAATGAACTTGTACTTAGATTAGAATTTAGATATTGAATTAAAACAGTGGAGTTAAATGTATTTATTGCTAATCTTTTTGAACGTGTATTGTTATTGTACCAATATGTATATTTTGAATAAATCAAGTGATTAACAGTGTTTTGTTTGAGTAATGTATAGTAGGTCCGTGGGTCCGACCCCATGCAGAGTTTTTGCCCATTCTTATACTTTCACCGCCATCCCCGTACGCTCCTGGCGTCAGACGTAATATTCCGTTACTAACAAACCACTTTTATTTATTATAATTCCGGGATAAAAAGTACCCTATGTGCCTCCCTGTACCCGCTGACGTGTATGCAAAATTTCATGATGATCGGTTCAGCCGTTGAGGCGTGAAAGCGTACTCACTTTCGCATTTAAGGACTGACTCCACTAGCGAGAGAATCGCGAGTCCGCGCTCTCCACAAACAAGCCATTATTCCGCCAGCCGCTGGCGGCCAGCGTACCGTCGCGAGATTCATAACGGTATCGTCGCGACTATTGTGACTGACTGACTAGTGCGTGTTGAAAGTTCATAATAGCGAAATAAACGTTTCGTCCTTGCTTGGCAGAGGCATTGGAAATTTTATAGGTACCTACGTATTAGTAGACAAAATAAAGTTTTCAAATAAATTTTATTAGTCACATTTATAGCAAATAGGTATATTAATTGATGGTAAATCTAGATAGCTAATGTAACGACTTTTTTGATTCTGATTAACTAGTAGTTTCGATTGAATTTTTTCCAAACGAACCAACTTATGTGGTACTCCCTATTCATGAAAATATTCGAGATTTTTCAGTTATAGCTTTTATTTTTTATACAATTACAAGAAATACTTCTATATAGGAACTAAAACAGTTTCGATAAGTATCTACATTTAGGTACATTGCTTACTTAGTAGGTGAGTATTTTTTGAAATAATCTTTTGTTCATAATACAAACAATAGCAGATAAAGCCTGCTCCTCAATAATTTAAAATCTCTATAGCTAGTTAAAACTAAGATCACAGAACATAATGATATTATCTACTTTAAGCTACATTGAATATTCTATACTTATTTTTCCAAATACTAATAATCAGCATCAATTATATGTATATAGATTCTTTATCACATGTAAGTATTCATAAATAGATAATATTAGTTGCACAACCTTGAATTATTTGGCTTAGATGTTGGTTGAATTGAATAAAATGGTTATTTGTCTTTTGTTTTGTTGTCTTTAAGTAGGTGTTGTGTGACTAATGTGTATGCCAGTCCTATGGTCAGTGCTGACACAACTGTCCCTTGTGCAGCCACTCGAAGTTGCATCAAGTATACACTAGTGCTCATTTTACCTTTGGTCTTGTATTTGTAAACACCTAGTCCACAAACACCAAGCAATCCCAATATACCTGTTGATAATACACATAATATAAAATACTTATTATTTTACACTAGCTATTGCCCCTATGCTCATAAGATTTTGAAAAGTGATTTGGTGCCACTGTTAAGTACACACTGATTTCAAATTGTCATAACTTCTCGTTCTGTGAACCAATTGCGATGAAATGAAGCCCATGGTCTAACTGAGGGTCTAAGTTACATTAGTAGTTGTCAGCCTGACACAGCAAGTCAGTCTAGCAAGGTTAGTTTGAAAACTGTTAAAAACCAGCCAGCAGCTTTAGATTAAGATGCATGTGCTCATGCATTTATACAAACAAGTACAGAAAGACAAGAGATGTGAATCATTTTGTAAATTTTAGAAAGTCATTTTGACTGATGATTTCACAAACTTTTTCTATATATCACCATAAACTCTTAATTGACCTTATGACAACTTGCTACAACACAAACAGTACCAAATAATAGGTGATACAAACATCACTATCACTGAAATTAATGCACTATGGCTAATGATCTATCTAGAAAGATTTTTTCTCCTACTGACACCGAAAGTTTGGTTTTCGTCCCGCTGTACAGGGAAGAAAGTCTAGCTTTTCCTCCCTGGGGAGTTAGATTTTCTTTCCTGTTCAGCGGGACGAAAACTGAACTTTTGGCCTGGTAGGAGAAAAATAGTATGTGCATCACAGGAAAAAAAGTGTACAATATGTACAACTGTTATAAAACTTGAAGTTATGTATAATAATCCACTTCACAACACACAGATCCACTTGATCCCACACTAAGCCGCAAGCTTGTGTCGTGGAAACAAAGCAAATGTGGTATATACTACACATATTATTACATATATATTATACTATAGATATATATATACACACCCAGACTAGAAAATGGAACCCTGTGTTCATCACACAAAGTTTACCCCCACCGGGAATCGAACCCGGAACCCCTTGATTAGTGGGCAGGCATGGTGACCATTGCGCCAATCGGGTCGTATATCACTAAGCAAAAAAAAACTACTTACCTACCTATTATCATAAATGGAGAATCTTTGGTCTTTCTGGCCAATTTCTCGCCTTGAGATTCATCTTTGTATTCAAAGACTGGCTTTATGTTTGACATAGTAAGGAACCAATGAAGATAATACTGAAATTTTTAAAATTTTATTATTTGTTGTCACATTTTTGTAGTGTGCCTACTGCTGGGGCAGTGACCTACGCTAACTCTAAGGCTGTGTGGACAATAGTCCTCTACAGGAGCGGAATCCGGATCGGTAAACTTCCTACTCGCTTTCGAACTGCGTCTATACCTACCTACATTGTTTATTTTTCCTGATGATGACTTCATCCATCATAAACCATGCGGTAATCGATTCGATTCGTTCCTTTCGATCTAAAAGGAATAAAAGGATCCGGGATCGAATCCCTTGAAAATCTTTGATTCACACACAACTCACTAATCGTGCCTATTTGCTTACACACACTAGTTTCTGACTAGTGACTACTTTTTCTTGAATGAAAAACTTTATAAGATATGTTTAAATAGCTAAAAGAATTACGAAAACGAATAAATAGATATTTACCTCTACTAACACAATACTAAAGTTCTAAAGTGGGAACTTTCATGAACAGTTTTATGTAACAACCTTTTCAGTCATCTTTTTTTTTTTTTTTTTTTTTTTTTTTTTCAATTTGGACTCAACACTGAGTGTTATTTGCCACTTTCATTTTTTATTTAAGACGATAGGAAGCAAAGGTTAGGAAGCATTGTTAGAAAAAATAATTTTGACAGAACGGGATTATTGGATTGGATTAGGTTTAGGTTATTAAGGAAAGAAAAGGAAATGGTATATTGGAATAAACATAAATAGGTCACAACTTAAGGTCTATAATATTTAAAAATGAAGCCAGGATTTTATAAATAATAGGGTCTTTAGTACACAATAAATATTCTATGGAAACAGGAAGTGGAACTTTGTATGATATCAAGGAGTTATATAAATATGAATGATCATAGCGGGGACAGAAGAAAATAATATGATTAACATCACCGATACCCGTGTCACACTCACACATGTTGCTGTCTAAAACTTTGATTTTTGCCAGATGTGCTGGAGAACACGTATGCCCTAGTCGTATCCGAATCAGAGTGGAAATTTCACGTCTGTTGAATTTGACTTTAAAAAACCATGGCTTGGGAGGTATACTGCATTCTATATTTTTATAATATTTGCCCTTACTATTGTTACACCAAACTTCATCCCAAGCAGTAAATAAGTAGGATTTAGGTAGATGGACTGGCAACATTGTGCCGTAGTTTGGGCTAAATATATTTTGGTAAAATATTTCTTGCTATTTTTCAAAGACTTTCTGTTTTTGGGTGTTTCTAAACTGTTTGGTGTAATACAGAGACTAACTGTTATCGTTTGTGAAGCTTTTTGAATTGGTGCTAGTGATATTTGGTAATTGGAGTAAATTATTTTATACCCTCTATTCAATGACATTGCTGGTGGTGACTTAATTTGAATGGGTTATTACATCTTACCTACCCACAACTTTTGATAAATAAATTGTCAAAGTCGATTTTGACATCGTGTTTGACGCGGAATGTCATATGAGTGTTACCATCTGCTAGTGAAAGTGTAGTTTTGCAATTTCTTTTTTTTTTATTTAGTATATTATAAATTTTAAATTTATTACTCACTGATTGTTATTGCGTCGTCATCATGAAGTGTGCTGGATGTTTCACTAAGCTGACCCAGAAAAGCTGTCTGTCATGTAACTCGTGCAAAACTATGTATTGTTGTGAGTGTCTCGGATTGTCAGCAGATCGCAAAGCTAAACTGAATGCATCTGACTTGGCGTCCTTGAATTGTCCCTCGTGTAATAATGTAACTCGTCGTAAAATAAACGAAGGCACTCCAGTCAGGCCGTCTAAACCCCAGAGTCCCCTCGAAATTTGCGTTCCTTTTCAAAATCAGACGGAAGTCATTACTGTAAGCGCGGGTTGCTCTAAGCCGCTGGAGCCTCTGACGCTGGAAATGATGAGTAATTTAATTGACCAGAAACTGTCTCCTGCTTCTGCATATATGACAAACCTGCGCGCTGTTCTAAAAGAGGATATCAGGGAAATGATTGCTATGGAAATGGACGTCGCGCTGCAGACTTTTAAGGACGACTTCACTAAGACAACGGACTTTTTGGCTGCTGAACAACTACAACTCAAGAAAGAGATCAGTGATAGAGTTAAAATGATCAGTTCTCTCGAGGTCAAAAATAATTATTTACAAAGTGAGTTAAAAAACCTGGGTTCCAGACTGGCCTCTATGGAAAAAGTATCTCGCGATCGAAATATTGAGATTCAAGAAGTGCCAGAAAGTCGAACAGAAAACGTTTTAACCATTGTAAAATCTCTATGTGCTACATTAGAAGTTGAATTAAGTGATACAGACATACATTCTTGTCGTCGAGTCGCCAAGTTTGACTCGAAATCTGCGAGACCTAGAAATATTCTTGTAACATTATCTTCACCACGCAACCGTGACATTATTCTTTCGGCTGCACAAAGATACAACAAGGCGCACTCTAATGACATGCTTAACACATCACACATTGGTCTTATTTGTGATAAACGTCGTATTTATGTGTCAGAGCATCTCGCCCCTGAATGCAAGCAAGTTTATGCCGCTGCTAGAAAGGCTGCTCGAGAAAAAAAATATAAATACGTTTGGGTCAAGTATGGAAAGGTGTATGTACGTAAAGACGATAACTGTGGTGCTTTATTTATAAATTGTTTGGAAGCTATAGCAAAGTTGTAATATATCTATATATTTTTACCTGTTTTTATTTAGAGGTATCTATTTATATTCCTATTTCTATATTTATATATATATATATTTATATTTTTAAGTATTGAGAAATTTTGGATATATGATTTAGCTTCCTCGTATTTAACCGAGCTCTCCATATATTATCTGTTGTAGAAACAATGCTACATCACTAGGTATTTGGTCCATCTCTATAGGCCATGTATCTACATTGTTTTTGGTGTGGCGTACTCTGTGTTGTTGGATAGCTGCCCGCCATTGCGTCGTCATGTAATTCTGTGTGCGTTAAATAAAAGATTTCTCCAATTATAAGTATTTATTTTATGCTCAACTCATTAACCTTGAACAGGTTATGGGCCCAGAGCCGCGTGTAGTGTTTGAAGAAAATTAAAAGTGGAGATGCGAAGTTTGTTCGATTTCGCGATCGTCAAACAGGCGGACATTTTGACCGGCCGGTTTTAGGCGGTACGAGCTGTATGGAATTATTAAAGAAAAGCAGAGGTGAAAAACTACAGTTACGATCGGCGGTAAATGCGGCGTACTGGCAGTTAAAATGGAGAGTCGTGTTGAGCATAAGTATGTGGTGTTGAACGGAAAAAATTGGGCAGCATGGAAGTTCCAACTGTCAATAATTTTGAAGGCGAAGAAGCTCTTCGGAATAGTTACTGGAAGCGAGTCGATTGAAAAAGCAGGCAGTGAAAAAGAAAAAGAAGTTTGGCATGACAAGGATTGTAAAGCACAAGAGTTGATAGTAACTAGAGTCGATGAACAGGTTATGTCATACCTGTCCACCTGTCTCACAAGCAATGAGATGTGGGAAAAGTTAATAACTTTGTATGAGCCGTCGTCGCAAGTAAGTGTTCACTTAATTCAGCAACGTTTTTTCAGTTTGAAATATGAGGAGCCTATGATGAAATTCATTTCTAAATTAGAAGAGGTGGCGAGTCAACTTAAAACCATGAACGAAGGTCCATCCGAAAGAATGATAATCACCAAGATATTGATGTCCTTACCTGAGAAATATCGGCACTTTGTAAGTGCATGGGAATCTGTACCAGACGGCCAACAGAACTTAAAAGAACTAACAGCAAGACTATTAATAGAAGAAGAACGGAGCAGCCAAGGGGAGTGTACAGCGACTTCATCTGCGTTCATGACTAGGAGCCAGGTCAACAAAGGAGTACGAAAGTGTTTTGTCTGTGGCAAAGTCGGTCATGTAAAAAGTGAATGTAGGCAAAGAAAGTGTTATCGTTGCAAAAAAAGTGGTCATATGGCAATAGAGTGTAAAGAACAAGTTAAGTGTTACCAGTGTAATAAACCAGGCCATTTGGCTAAAGACTGTAGTTCCTATAGAGAAAAGAATGTTGTAAATGCTAATGTAGTAAAAGAGTCCAGGTATCCTAAAGATAAGAATTTTAAAAATGCATTTGTTGTCCAGGAGCCCATGTATGCCAGTAGGAATGATATAGAATTTATCATGGATTCAGGAGCAAGTGAACACATGACTCATAATAAAAGTTTGCTTTGTAATTTTAGTGAGATTAAGAAACAAGTGTTAGTTGGGGATGGAAAACAATTAAATGTTGAAGGGATAGGGGACATTCATTTGTTAGCTTATGATGGATCAAAATATGTACCTTCGGTAATGTCTAATGTACTGTATGTCCCTGGCTTAAGTGCAAACTTGTTTTCTTTAATTAGTGCAGTAGATCATGGTTATATGGTGTTGTCAGGTGAAAATTATTGTAAGTTTCTATTTAATGGATCAGTCATGGCTCAGGCTAAACGTGTGGGTAGTTTGTATTTAATGGATTTTAAAATTAAGAATAATATTAATTGTAGTGGCCTTGCTTTGTTAAGTTTGTCAATATGGCATGAAAGATTGGCTCATCAGAACCTAAAACATGTTAAAGAAGTGTTACATAAAAATAATGTGAAATATGAAGGGCAGATATACCAGTGTAAGTCTTGTATACAGGGTAAACAGCATAGGTTACCTTTCTTTAATAGTGTCAGCCGTGCAGGTGGTCCAGGTGAGTTGTTGCATGCAGACCTGTGTGGGCCGATGGAGACGAAGTCTCTAGGTGGATCATCCTATTTCTTACTACTAAAAGACGACTACAGCAACTACAGGTTTGTGTATTTTCTTAAAAGTAAGTATGAAACTAAAGAGAGAATAGCAGAGTTTTTTGAGCAATTTGAGAATGAGTTTGAATGTAAGGTTAAGAGGTTCCGATCAGATGGTGGTGGTGAATTTAAAAGTAGAAGTATGGAAGAAATGTTTAAGAGGAAAGGGATTATTCATGAGGTTAGTGTTGCATACACGCCAGAGCAGAATGGAAGGATAGAGAGGGAGATGAGAACAATTGTGGAATCAGCTAGAACAATGATGATTAATGCAAATGTGGGTAAGGAGTTGTGGGCAGAAGCGGTGAATAATGCGGTTTTTACAATTAACAGGACAGGTTGTAGTAGTCAAAAGGGTAGGACTCCATATGAATTGATGTATAACAAGAGGTTCGACATAAATAGTTTGAGAACATTTGGAAATGAAGTATATATTCACATACCTAAGCAGAGAAGATATAAGTGGGATCCAAAAAGTAAAATGGGGAAGTTTGTCGGATATGGCACTAATACAAAAGGATACAGGGTGTGGTTTGAAAGTGAAGGAGAGGTAGAAACCTACAGAGATGTAGTATTTATTCAGGAGCCAATGAAGAATAAAGAGAAGTTGCACACAGATAAGGAAGGGGTATTGGAAGAACATGGGGAAATTATCGAAGAAGAGGAGAAAGAACTGGAAGAACAAGCAAGTACAGTAGAAGAGCAAGAGATAGAAGGGAAATCAAACTTAGAAAATGAAATAGAAAGATGTGAAAACAATTCGGATACAGACACTGAGTATGAAGAGGAAGAGTATCTTGAAGAAGAGTGGCTTGAATGCCCAGATGAAGCTGGAGTGGAGGAAGGGAAAACCAGGAGTGGTAGAAGAACAAAGAAACCTAAATGGACTGATGATTATGAAGTGGGTCTATTAGTACAAGGGGAAGAGGAGTTAAGTTATGAAGAAGCAATGGAATGGAATGGAAAAGACAAAGATAAGTGGTTGGGGGCAATAAATAAAGAGTTAGAAGCACTTGAAACAAATAAGACATGGATAGAAACAAATTTACCGAAAGGGAAAAAGACAATTGATAGCAAGTGGGTATTTAAAATAAAGAAGAATGAAGACACAGATATCTATAAGGCGAGACTGGTGGCTAGGGGATTTAAACAAGAAGATAAATTTGATAGCTCAGAAATATATGCTCCAGTAGCAAAGCTAACAACATTACGTGTATTGTTGGCTATATCAAGCAAATATAATTTAGACATGCATCAAATGGATGTGAAGAGTGCTTTCTTAAATGGTGATATAAACGAGGAAGTGTATTTAGAAAAACCAAAAGGTATGAAAAAGAACGGTAAAGTACTAAAATTAACAAAATCCTTATACGGATTGAAGAAGTCACCACGTTATTGGAATGACAGATTTGACAAGCTGATGAAGCAGGAAGGGTTTAATCGTAGCAAGTGCGATTACTGCTTATACTATAAGCAGGGCATAAAATTCTATGTTCTATGTTACGTTGACGATATAATCCTAATTTCTGAAAGTAGTAGAGAAATAGAAAAGTTGAAGGATGTGATGAAGGAAAATTTTGATATGAAGGACATGAAAGGAGTTTCTAAATATATAGGCATTAATATAAGAAAGAAAGAAAAGTCAATAGAAATTGATCAAAAGGACTATTTAAATGGGATATTGAAGAAGTACAATATGGAAGATTGTAAGCCAGTGTCCACACCAATGGAGCCTGGTATAAGAATTCAGAAGTGTAATCAAGAAAATAAACAGTTAACAAGAAAGTGCAGACAACTTATCGGCAGTCTAATGTATGCTATGTTAGGAACTCGACCTGATATATGTTATGCTCTAAGCTATCTGAGTCGTTTTCAGGCAAGTGCAAATGAGGATGTATGGAAGGGTTTAAAAAGGATCTTAAGATATATAAAAGACACTTTGGATATGAAGTTAGTTTATACAATGGGAGTGGATGAGGTTCTGGTTGGTTATACTGATGCAGATTGGGGTGGAGATCAGACAGATCGGAAGTCTACATCAGGATATATAATGAAGGTATATGGTTGTACAGTTTCATGGTCATCTAGTAAGCAGCAGTGTGTGGCGCTGTCTTCAACAGAAGCGGAGTATGTTGCTCTTGCTAAAGGGATTTCAGAGGGGTGCTGGATTAAAAATTTACTGACAGAAATTAACTTAAAATGTGAAAATATAGTTATATTAGAAGACAACCAGTCTGCCATTCATATTGCAAAGAATCCAGAACACCATAAGAGATTAAAACATATAGACTTAAAATTCCATTTTATCAGGGATAAAGTAGAGAAGAAATTTGTGATTTTAAATTATATTGCAAGTGAGGAGCAGCTTGCAGATATATGTACTAAGCCTTTAAGTAGACTGAAGTTTGAAAATTGTAGGAGTAAGTTGTTTTTTTGAAGTTGTAGAGTAAATATTTTTGTTCTTGTTTAAAGATGATTCAATAGAAGTGTAATGTGTAAGAGTTTAAAAGGATAAGTTTAAGCTTTGAGGATTTGATTAATAGTTAAAGGTCATAAGTCAAATTAAAGTTTAAGGGACTTAAAATTTGTTGTTAGTAGTGATGTAACATTGAGGAAGGGTGTTGTAGAAACAATGCTACATCACTAGGTATTTGGTCCATCTCTATAGGCCATGTATCTACATTGTTTTTGGTGTGGCGTACTCTGTGTTGTTGGATAGCTGCCCGCCATTGCGTCGTCATGTAATTCTGTGTGCGTTAAATAAAAGATTTCTCCAATTATAAGTATTTATTTTATGCTCAACTCATTAACCTTGAACATTATCAAAATGTAAATAGATTTAGATCGAAGTTAGACGAGTTTTACCTTAATGTACTGAATCATAATTACGATGTTGTATGTTTGACCGAGACAAATTTAAATACAAGTGTTTTTGACGGAGAGATAATAGATGATCGGTACATTGTTTTTAGACGCGATCGCCATACGACTCAGTTATCGAAGAAGGAGGGTGGAGGTGTACTTCTGGCTATTAAAAAAGGGTTCAACGTCATTCGTCAACCCACATGGGATAGTAACCTTGAAGATCTGTGGGTAAGCGTTATTTTAGGTGATGAAAACGGCTTTGCCCTACACATATGCACGTGTTACCTGCCACCTGACTTGTCTGTTGGGGAGTTGGAAGCGTTTTATAATAACTGTCAAAGAGTTTCACTCGTCGCTAATGATGCCAAAAACAGAACATTGTTGATTGGAGACTTCAATGCTCCTAATATTGCATGGGCTAAGTCTAACTGTGCTGAATCTTTGCTTCCAGGTGATACAGCAGATTGTAAATCTAGATTTTTGATTGATTTTATTTCATTTTGCAACTACGTTCAGTTCAATAAAGTGTATAATATTCAAAATCGCCTGTTGGATCTTGTTTTGAGTAATTCTGAAGATATTAGTGTTCGTGAAGTTCTGCCACTGAGCAAAGTTGACAAATACCACCCCTCTATTGTTGTTACTGTAAGATCATCCAGTACAAAATATGTGAAGTATAATAAAAAATCAAAATATCCAAATTTTTATAAATCCGACTATGAAAAAATTAGAAATGAACTTGATACTGTGGATTGGCAGAATGTCCTTGAAAGTCAAGATATTAATCAGTGTACCGTTGCTTTTTACGACACTTTAA
This sequence comes from Zygaena filipendulae, assembly GCA_907165275.2. Classification (NCBI taxonomy): domain Eukaryota; kingdom Metazoa; phylum Arthropoda; class Insecta; order Lepidoptera; family Zygaenidae; genus Zygaena; species Zygaena filipendulae. The sequence continues at coordinate 11,278,835 of OU015651.1, forward strand.
ATATAATTATTAGAAGACATACTCCGCTAACACAAAAAAATAGTGGTTTTCCCAAATGGTATTCTAAATCTCTCATAAATTTAATAAGAGAAAAGAATAAGGTGCATAGGCGATTCAAGATGTTCGGTAATCCTAGAGATTATGATGAATTTTCCTGCCTACGTGCTAGAAGTAAATTATTAATTAAAGCTAACTACACAAAATTTGTTTCATCGGTCGAAGATTCATTACAAAATAACACCAAATTATTTTGGAGCTATGTTAAATTTAAAAAGGGTCATAATGCTTTACCTCAAACTATGTCCTATAAATCACAATCTTCTTCTGATACATTGGGGATCTGTAATTTGTTTTCTGAATATTTTGGCTCTGTGTATGAGAGTAGATCCACACCATCAGCTTATACTGAATATTTAAATGGCGCTGGTGATAGTGTTCTTTCTTCTGTCTGTATTAGTAAGGAGGACATTCTTGCTAAAATAAAAAAACTGGACGAGGGCAAAGGTGCTGGTCCCGATGGAATACCAACAATATTTCTGCGACGCTGTGCTAAGCAACTATCTACACCTCTTTGCATGATTTTTAATAAGTCTCTAACATTTGGTTCTTTTCCCGATGCATGGAAAACTGCGCATATTGTTCCTATTCTTAAGTCGGGCCGTAAGTCTATGTGTGAAAATTATCGTCCTATAAGTATTTTGTCTTCCATGGCTAAGTTGTTTGAGTCTCTGATATATGAACATATTTACAATTTTATTAAACCTTGTATATCGGAACATCAGCATGGCTTCGTTCGAAAACGTTCTACCATAAGTAACCTTCTTGCATATAAAAACTACTTGTGCTGTGCTTTTGCATCGCGAGGCCAAGTCGACACAATTTACACAGACTTCCGAAAAGCGTTCGATAAGGTTAACCATTCGTTACTGTGTCATAAACTGGCTTGTTACGGCATTAAAGGTAGTCTTTTCCGCTGGGTTTGTTCATATCTAAGCAATAGGAGTCAACTTGTTTCTATTGGGGGCTTAAAATCTGCTGCTTTAACAATAACTTCTGGTGTACCTCAAGGATCCCATTTGGGGCCTCTATTCTTCAACATTTTTATCAATGATCTTGCCGGCCGTTTATCGAGTCCATTTCTTTTTTATGCTGATGATTTAAAGATATTTTCTTCAGTTAACAGTATTGACGATTGTGTTAAGCTTCAAAAAGATATTGACGAGATCGAAAACTGGTGCACAAGTAATGGAATGTACTTAAGTGTTGAAAAATGTTTCGTCGTAACATTTTCTTCGAAACATAATGTTGTACGACATAATTATGGGATGAACGGTCGAACTTTGATGCGTAAACAAACGGTAAAGGATCTGGGAGTAATTTTTGACGAACGGCTGACATTTAAACATCATTACGACTACATAATCGAAAGAGCTAACAAAATATTAGGTTTTATATCTCGAGTCACAAAAAGTCTCAAGAAACATAATAGCCTTTTATACCTGTATAAGAGTCTAGTACGCAGTATATTGGAATATGGTTCTCCGATTTGGTCCCCATACTATTCTGTGCATACGGCTAGCATTGAAAATGTCCAGAAAAAATGCTTAAAGATACTTTGCTTTAGATATAGTCTGGGTAGAGAACGCCTTTCTTACGACATAAAACTATCTAAGTTTAATATTACTTCTCTCGAAACCCGACGTAAAGTGGCTGATCTCTCCTGCTTGTATAAACTACTGCACTCGATTATTGATTCTCCATATCTCCTATCATTAATAAACATTAATACATGCCACATGACCCGGTCTTCGCCAACTTTTGCACTACGTACATATAAAAATAATACCTCTTTTTATAACCCATTAGTCAGAATGTGTCGAACATACAACGAATTGCTTAAGGTGAACAAGGACCTTGACATCTTCGATGCCAAGAGGCAAAAGTTTGTGTCATCTCTTCTTAAGACTGTCAAGTAATCCTTGTTTCCTTGGAGTAGTAATCCGTTTGTTTATTTTTATTTGTTTTATTTTTATATAATTATTGAATACTATTATATATTTTATATAGTATACTTTTAATTTTTATATATTTTTGTCGTTTATTGTTTATAGTACTTTAAAATATGCCCTTACTCTTATATGTACACATATCTTGGTGTGCAATCCAGCTCTTTTAATTTTGTGAATGTATTTATTATTTTATTTTCGGTTGTAAACTGTTTTGTGTACTAAATAAATAAATAAAATAAATAAATAAATAAAGCTATTAAATCTTGAACATAATTTTTAAATGGATAAGTATCACCACATTCAATGGCCTCATTTGCTAATTTATCAACTATTTCGTTGCCTTTAATGCCACAGTGACTGGGAATCCATGCAAATGAAATTAATAGGTTTTTCTCAGCACATTGAATGAGAAGATTTCTGCACTCTAAGAGGATAGGGTAAGCAGGTTTGGCCTTAAACGGAAATTTATCTAGAGCCTGAAGTGCACTTTTAGAGTCTGATAATATAAGTGTCTTTTTCAATTTAAAAATCAAAGCAAACTCTATTGCTTTGTATAAACCATAACTTTCACCAGAAAACACAGATGATTCAGGTGGAAGCTTTATTTGCTGGATAATTTTTGATTGAGTGGTTATTTGTCTTTTGTTTTGTTGTCTTTAAGTAGGTGTTGTGTGACTAATGTGTATGCCAGTCCTATGGTCAGTGCTGACACAACTGTCCCTTGTGCAGCCACTCGAAGTTGCATCAAGTATACACTAGTGCTCATTTTACCTTTGGTCTTGTATTTGTAAACACCTAGTCCACAAACACCAAGCAATCCCAATATACCTGTTGATAATACACATAATATAAAATACTTATTATTTTACACTAGCTATTGCCCCTATGCTCATAAGATTTTGAAAAGTGATTTGGTGCCACTGTTAAGTACACACTGATTTCAAATTGTCATAACTTCTCGTTCTGTGAACCAATTGCGATGAAATGAAGCCCATGGTCTAACTGAGGGTCTAAGTTACATTAGTAGTTGTCAGCCTGACACAGCAAGTCAGTCTAGCAAGGTTAGTTTGAAAACTGTTAAAAACCAGCCAGCAGCTTTAGATTAAGATGCATGTGCTCATGCATTTATACAAACAAGTACAGAAAGACAAGAGATGTGAATCATTTTGTAAATTTTAGAAAGTCATTTTGACTGATGATTTCACAAACTTTTTCTATATATCACCATAAACTCTTAATTGACCTTATGACAACTTGCTACAACACAAACAGTACCAAATAATAGGTGATACAAACATCACTATCACTGAAATTAATGCACTATGGCTAATGATCTATCTAGAAAGATTTTTTCTCCTACTGACACCGAAAGTTTGGTTTTCGTCCCGCTGTACAGGGAAGAAAGTCTAGCTTTTCCTCCCTGGGGAGTTAGATTTTCTTTCCTGTTCAGCGGGACGAAAACTGAACTTTTGGCCTGGTAGGAGAAAAATAGTATGTGCATCACAGGAAAAAAAGTGTACAATATGTACAACTGTTATAAAACTTGAAGTTATGTATAATAATCCACTTCACAACACACAGATCCACTTGATCCCACACTAAGCCGCAAGCTTGTGTCGTGGAAACAAAGCAAATGTGGTATATACTACACATATTATTACATATATATTATACTATAGATATATATATACACACCCAGACTAGAAAATGGAACCCTGTGTTCATCACACAAAGTTTACCCCCACCGGGAATCGAACCCGGAACCCCTTGATTAGTGGGCAGGCATGGTGACCATTGCGCCAATCGGGTCGTATATCACTAAGCAAAAAAAAACTACTTACCTACCTATTATCATAAATGGAGAATCTTTGGTCTTTCTGGCCAATTTCTCGCCTTGAGATTCATCTTTGTATTCAAAGACTGGCTTTATGTTTGACATAGTAAGGAACCAATGAAGATAATACTGAAATTTTTAAAATTTTATTATTTGTTGTCACATTTTTGTAGTGTGCCTACTGCTGGGGCAGTGACCTACGCTAACTCTAAGGCTGTGTGGACAATAGTCCTCTACAGGAGCGGAATCCGGATCGGTAAACTTCCTACTCGCTTTCGAACTGCGTCTATACCTACCTACATTGTTTATTTTTCCTGATGATGACTTCATCCATCATAAACCATGCGGTAATCGATTCGATTCGTTCCTTTCGATCTAAAAGGAATAAAAGGATCCGGGATCGAATCCCTTGAAAATCTTTGATTCACACACAACTCACTAATCGTGCCTATTTGCTTACACACACTAGTTTCTGACTAGTGACTACTTTTTCTTGAATGAAAAACTTTATAAGATATGTTTAAATAGCTAAAAGAATTACGAAAACGAATAAATAGATATTTACCTCTACTAACACAATACTAAAGTTCTAAAGTGGGAACTTTCATGAACAGTTTTATGTAACAACCTTTTCAGTCATCTTTTTTTTTTTTTTTTTTTTTTTTTTTTCAATTTGGACTCAACACTGAGTGTTATTTGCCACTTTCATTTTTTATTTAAGACGATAGGAAGCAAAGGTTAGGAAGCATTGTTAGAAAAAATAATTTTGACAGAACGGGATTATTGGATTGGATTAGGTTTAGGTTATTAAGGAAAGAAAAGGAAATGGTATATTGGAATAAACATAAATAGGTCACAACTTAAGGTCTATAATATTTAAAAATGAAGCCAGGATTTTATAAATAATAGGGTCTTTAGTACACAATAAATATTCTATGGAAACAGGAAGTGGAACTTTGTATGATATCAAGGAGTTATATAAATATGAATGATCATAGCGGGGACAGAAGAAAATAATATGATTAACATCACCGATACCCGTGTCACACTCACACATGTTGCTGTCTAAAACTTTGATTTTTGCCAGATGTGCTGGAGAACACGTATGCCCTAGTCGTATCCGAATCAGAGTGGAAATTTCACGTCTGTTGAATTTGACTTTAAAAAACCATGGCTTGGGAGGTATACTGCATTCTATATTTTTATAATATTTGCCCTTACTATTGTTACACCAAACTTCATCCCAAGCAGTAAATAAGTAGGATTTAGGTAGATGGACTGGCAACATTGTGCCGTAGTTTGGGCTAAATATATTTTGGTAAAATATTTCTTGCTATTTTTCAAAGACTTTCTGTTTTTGGGTGTTTCTAAACTGTTTGGTGTAATACAGAGACTAACTGTTATCGTTTGTGAAGCTTTTTGAATTGGTGCTAGTGATATTTGGTAATTGGAGTAAATTATTTTATACCCTCTATTCAATGACATTGCTGGTGGTGACTTAATTTGAATGGGTTATTACATCTTACCTACCCACAACTTTTGATAAATAAATTGTCAAAGTCGATTTTGACATCGTGTTTGACGCGGAATGTCATATGAGTGTTACCATCTGCTAGTGAAAGTGTAGTTTTGCAATTTCTTTTTTTTTTATTTAGTATATTATAAATTTTAAATTTATTACTCACTGATTGTTATTGCGTCGTCATCATGAAGTGTGCTGGATGTTTCACTAAGCTGACCCAGAAAAGCTGTCTGTCATGTAACTCGTGCAAAACTATGTATTGTTGTGAGTGTCTCGGATTGTCAGCAGATCGCAAAGCTAAACTGAATGCATCTGACTTGGCGTCCTTGAATTGTCCCTCGTGTAATAATGTAACTCGTCGTAAAATAAACGAAGGCACTCCAGTCAGGCCGTCTAAACCCCAGAGTCCCCTCGAAATTTGCGTTCCTTTTCAAAATCAGACGGAAGTCATTACTGTAAGCGCGGGTTGCTCTAAGCCGCTGGAGCCTCTGACGCTGGAAATGATGAGTAATTTAATTGACCAGAAACTGTCTCCTGCTTCTGCATATATGACAAACCTGCGCGCTGTTCTAAAAGAGGATATCAGGGAAATGATTGCTATGGAAATGGACGTCGCGCTGCAGACTTTTAAGGACGACTTCACTAAGACAACGGACTTTTTGGCTGCTGAACAACTACAACTCAAGAAAGAGATCAGTGATAGAGTTAAAATGATCAGTTCTCTCGAGGTCAAAAATAATTATTTACAAAGTGAGTTAAAAAACCTGGGTTCCAGACTGGCCTCTATGGAAAAAGTATCTCGCGATCGAAATATTGAGATTCAAGAAGTGCCAGAAAGTCGAACAGAAAACGTTTTAACCATTGTAAAATCTCTATGTGCTACATTAGAAGTTGAATTAAGTGATACAGACATACATTCTTGTCGTCGAGTCGCCAAGTTTGACTCGAAATCTGCGAGACCTAGAAATATTCTTGTAACATTATCTTCACCACGCAACCGTGACATTATTCTTTCGGCTGCACAAAGATACAACAAGGCGCACTCTAATGACATGCTTAACACATCACACATTGGTCTTATTTGTGATAAACGTCGTATTTATGTGTCAGAGCATCTCGCCCCTGAATGCAAGCAAGTTTATGCCGCTGCTAGAAAGGCTGCTCGAGAAAAAAAATATAAATACGTTTGGGTCAAGTATGGAAAGGTGTATGTACGTAAAGACGATAACTGTGGTGCTTTATTTATAAATTGTTTGGAAGCTATAGCAAAGTTGTAATATATCTATATATTTTTACCTGTTTTTATTTAGAGGTATCTATTTATATTCCTATTTCTATATTTATATATATATATATTTATATTTTTAAGTATTGAGAAATTTTGGATATATGATTTAGCTTCCTCGTATTTAACCGAGCTCTCCATATATTATCAAAATGTAAATAGATTTAGATCGAAGTTAGACGAGTTTTACCTTAATGTACTGAATCATAATTACGATGTTGTATGTTTGACCGAGACAAATTTAAATACAAGTGTTTTTGACGGAGAGATAATAGATGATCGGTACATTGTTTTTAGACGCGATCGCCATACGACTCAGTTATCGAAGAAGGAGGGTGGAGGTGTACTTCTGGCTATTAAAAAAGGGTTCAACGTCATTCGTCAACCCACATGGGATAGTAACCTTGAAGATCTGTGGGTAAGCGTTATTTTAGGTGATGAAAACGGCTTTGCCCTACACATATGCACGTGTTACCTGCCACCTGACTTGTCTGTTGGGGAGTTGGAAGCGTTTTATAATAACTGTCAAAGAGTTTCACTCGTCGCTAATGATGCCAAAAACAGAACATTGTTGATTGGAGACTTCAATGCTCCTAATATTGCATGGGCTAAGTCTAACTGTGCTGAATCTTTGCTTCCAGGTGATACAGCAGATTGTAAATCTAGATTTTTGATTGATTTTATTTCATTTTGCAACTACGTTCAGTTCAATAAAGTGTATAATATTCAAAATCGCCTGTTGGATCTTGTTTTGAGTAATTCTGAAGATATTAGTGTTCGTGAAGTTCTGCCACTGAGCAAAGTTGACAAATACCACCCCTCTATTGTTGTTACTGTAAGATCATCCAGTACAAAATATGTGAAGTATAATAAAAAATCAAAATATCCAAATTTTTATAAATCCGACTATGAAAAAATTAGAAATGAACTTGATACTGTGGATTGGCAGAATGTCCTTGAAAGTCAAGATATTAATCAGTGTACCGTTGCTTTTTACGACACTTTAAATATAATTATTAGAAGACATACTCCGCTAACACAAAAAAATAGTGGTTTTCCCAAATGGTATTCTAAATCTCTCATAAATTTAATAAGAGAAAAGAATAAGGTGCATAGGCGATTCAAGATGTTCGGTAATCCTAGAGATTATGATGAATTTTCCTGCCTACGTGCTAGAAGTAAATTATTAATTAAAGCTAACTACACAAAATTTGTTTCATCGGTCGAAGATTCATTACAAAATAACACCAAATTATTTTGGAGCTATGTTAAATTTAAAAAGGGTCATAATGCTTTACCTCAAACTATGTCCTATAAATCACAATCTTCTTCTGATACATTGGGGATCTGTAATTTGTTTTCTGAATATTTTGGCTCTGTGTATGAGAGTAGATCCACACCATCAGCTTATACTGAATATTTAAATGGCGCTGGTGATAGTGTTCTTTCTTCTGTCTGTATTAGTAAGGAGGACATTCTTGCTAAAATAAAAAAACTGGACGAGGGCAAAGGTGCTGGTCCCGATGGAATACCAACAATATTTCTGCGACGCTGTGCTAAGCAACTATCTACACCTCTTTGCATGATTTTTAATAAGTCTCTAACATTTGGTTCTTTTCCCGATGCATGGAAAACTGCGCATATTGTTCCTATTCTTAAGTCGGGCCGTAAGTCTATGTGTGAAAATTATCGTCCTATAAGTATTTTGTCTTCCATGGCTAAGTTGTTTGAGTCTCTGATATATGAACATATTTACAATTTTATTAAACCTTGTATATCGGAACATCAGCATGGCTTCGTTCGAAAACGTTCTACCATAAGTAACCTTCTTGCATATAAAAACTACTTGTGCTGTGCTTTTGCATCGCGAGGCCAAGTCGACACAATTTACACAGACTTCCGAAAAGCGTTCGATAAGGTTAACCATTCGTTACTGTGTCATAAACTGGCTTGTTACGGCATTAAAGGTAGTCTTTTCCGCTGGGTTTGTTCATATCTAAGCAATAGGAGTCAACTTGTTTCTATTGGGGGCTTAAAATCTGCTGCTTTAACAATAACTTCTGGTGTACCTCAAGGATCCCATTTGGGGCCTCTATTCTTCAACATTTTTATCAATGATCTTGCCGGCCGTTTATCGAGTCCATTTCTTTTTTATGCTGATGATTTAAAGATATTTTCTTCAGTTAACAGTATTGACGATTGTGTTAAGCTTCAAAAAGATATTGACGAGATCGAAAACTGGTGCACAAGTAATGGAATGTACTTAAGTGTTGAAAAATGTTTCGTCGTAACATTTTCTTCGAAACATAATGTTGTACGACATAATTATGGGATGAACGGTCGAACTTTGATGCGTAAACAAACGGTAAAGGATCTGGGAGTAATTTTTGACGAACGGCTGACATTTAAACATCATTACGACTACATAATCGAAAGAGCTAACAAAATATTAGGTTTTATATCTCGAGTCACAAAAAGTCTCAAGAAACATAATAGCCTTTTATACCTGTATAAGAGTCTAGTACGCAGTATATTGGAATATGGTTCTCCGATTTGGTCCCCATACTATTCTGTGCATACGGCTAGCATTGAAAATGTCCAGAAAAAATGCTTAAAGATACTTTGCTTTAGATATAGTCTGGGTAGAGAACGCCTTTCTTACGACATAAAACTATCTAAGTTTAATATTACTTCTCTCGAAACCCGACGTAAAGTGGCTGATCTCTCCTGCTTGTATAAACTACTGCACTCGATTATTGATTCTCCATATCTCCTATCATTAATAAACATTAATACATGCCACATGACCCGGTCTTCGCCAACTTTTGCACTACGTACATATAAAAATAATACCTCTTTTTATAACCCATTAGTCAGAATGTGTCGAACATACAACGAATTGCTTAAGGTGAACAAGGACCTTGACATCTTCGATGCCAAGAGGCAAAAGTTTGTGTCATCTCTTCTTAAGACTGTCAAGTAATCCTTGTTTCCTTGGAGTAGTAATCCGTTTGTTTATTTTTATTTGTTTTATTTTTATATAATTATTGAATACTATTATATATTTTATATAGTATACTTTTAATTTTTATATATTTTTGTCGTTTATTGTTTATAGTACTTTAAAATATGCCCTTACTCTTATATGTACACATATCTTGGTGTGCAATCCAGCTCTTTTAATTTTGTGAATGTATTTATTATTTTATTTTCGGTTGTAAACTGTTTTGTGTACTAAATAAATAAATAAAATAAATAAATAAATAAAGCTATTAAATCTTGAACATAATTTTTAAATGGATAAGTATCACCACATTCAATGGCCTCATTTGCTAATTTATCAACTATTTCGTTGCCTTTAATGCCACAGTGACTGGGAATCCATGCAAATGAAATTAATAGGTTTTTCTCAGCACATTGAATGAGAAGATTTCTGCACTCTAAGAGGATAGGGTAAGCAGGTTTGGCCTTAAACGGAAATTTATCTAGAGCCTGAAGTGCACTTTTAGAGTCTGATAATATAAGTGTCTTTTTCAATTTAAAAATCAAAGCAAACTCTATTGCTTTGTATAAACCATAACTTTCACCAGAAAACACAGATGATTCAGGTGGAAGCTTTATTTGCTGGATAATTTTTGATTGAGTGTGATAAGTCCCCACACCAACACACCCTTGTGGGTGCTTAGACGCATCAGTAAAAATAAGATGATAGTCAGTCCAATCTTGATCTATGATGGCATTGAGCGTGGAATTTGTTCCAGGTTGATATTTAACTATACCCATGTCTAGGTGAATATCTGGCTTTAAAGTCAAAGCTTTGTAATTAACACAAAACAGAGGAAACATAGTGGTTTGATTAATGGGGTTTTGAATTGATATATACTTTCTGTAACTAATTATTAAGCAGGGTAAACGTTTATGTTTCCAATATGGGGAGGATTCTATAAGCTCATTTAAACTTTGTAAGTTGTTAATAATGGGATTATTTTTTATTTCTAGAGATTTAAAAACGAATTTATCCGACAAATACTGACGCCGCAAATAAAGAGGAGGATCGCCACATTCTACCTGCAAAGCACCAACAGGACTAGATTTCATGGCCCCTGACACAATTCTGAGAGCTTTGGATTGAATGGAATCTAATTTTTTAAAAGCATTAACATCACCTGGATGAAGTAAAAAGGTACCATAATCTAGGACAGACCTAATTATAGCATTATATAAAAGTTTTAAATTAAATGGATGGGCACCCCACCATACACCAGTCAGACAACGTAATATATTCATATTACTTTCACATTTGTTTATGATGTTATTGCAATGTTGTGTACCACTCAATTTAGAGTCTAAAGTAATGCCTAAAAATTTTACATGACTATTTACAGGTATAGGCTCAATATCATAAAAAATACTAATCTGAGGAAGAGACCGTTTTCTAGAGAACACCACTATTGAACTTTTGGGGGCAGAAAGAGATAGGCCGTTTGAATCTAACCAAATTTTAAGAGATTGAAGGGAGATATGAAGTGATAAACAAGCTTTATCTAAATCTTTGTTAGATGAGTAAATAAGGAGATCATCAGCATATTGAAGAACTCTTACTTGACTTCCAAGGGATTTCTCTAGATCATGAGTGTATATATTATACAAAATCGGGCTTAACACAGAACCTTGAGGAAGCCCCCTCCATGTTACTCTAGAGTGTTGAAAATCAGAGGAATTCAAAATGATAGTTCGGTTTGACATAATACTCATAATTAAGTTTATTAATCTAATTGGAGCCTTTATTTTTAGTAATTTTTCAAGAAGAGTAGGTAGATTAACATTATCATATGCTGCAAAAATGTCCAAAAAACCTGCTACAACTGATTCATTATTTGAGAAAGCTATTAAAATATCAGTGATAAAAAGAGAAAGGTTATCTATAGTGCTTTTACCTCTTCTAAATCCATTTTGAGTGTCACTAAGTATGCAGTTACTTTCTACAAACCATTCTAAACGATTTTTTATCAAATGTTCTAAAATTTTTAGGAAAACAGATGATAAAGCTATTGGGCGATAAGATGAGACATTTGCTGATGATTTACCAGGTTTTAAAATAGGTAAGATAATCTGCCTTTTCCATGAATCAGGAATATCACATGAAAAAAACATCTCGTTTATGAGATTCAGGTAATATGTCAGCCCAGAGTCGCTCAAATGAGCAAAGAATGAATAGGGGATTTTATCTTCTCCTGGTGCAGAGTCTTTAAGATTTGTAACTACTCCCTTTAGCTCATTGAGGGAAAACGGCAAGTTAAATTCGGAATCTGTATCTGAACCATCTATGGGGAGAATAGAAGGAATAAGGGCTAAACACTGTTCTGGTACATATGGAGGCGCTAATTTATCTAAAAAATTATCAGTTAATTCCTTAGGTAAAACCTTGACAGGGTTATCCTTAAAGGCAGATCTAAACCTTTTAATAAGATTCCATACTTCTGAGGGATGAGTATTAGGACAAATGGAAGCGCAAAACTTCGTAAAACCTTCACGTTTCTTTTTTAGTAAAAGATTACGAGTACGATTAATACAGTCTGATAAAGCGTTAAAATTCTCGTTAGTGGTTTCTGCTAAATATAATAACTCTGCCTCTTTTCTCTCCTTTATAGCCTGCGAGCATTCTCTATCCCACCAGGGTGGTGAAGGAATAAAAGTACCAGAAGAATTCCTATATGGAAAAACTTCATCAGCTGTTTCTATGAAGAGTGAGGCTAAGATTTTTGCTTGTGAACCTGAATCTAAACTATTCAGATTTTCTATGTTGGCAAGTTTATAGTCCAAATTCAACCTAAACTTCTCCCAATTATCATCTGATACTTGTGAAAGGTTATATTTTATTGTAGATGTATATTTAAAATGTTCATTAGACACTATAGTATTGTGATGAAAAGTAATCAAAATAGGGTAGTGATCACTACCATAAGTTAGATTTAAAGTTTCCCAATATACCGAAGGGACAATGGATGGAGAGGAAATAGACAAATCTGGAGCACTAATAATTTGATCTGGACTCGTACGACGGGTCGGACATCCTGAATTTAGGATGCATAAATTTTGATCGTTTAGGAAATCAACCACAAACTCACCAAATTCGTTAGAAATAGAACTACCCCATGACTGGTGATGAGCATTAAAATCACCCATTATTAAAATGGGTCTAGGTAGGTTTAAAATTATGGCTTTCAGCTCGGCATAGAGTTCTGAAGATGGATGAGGAATATATACACTAACTATACATAGATTATCTACAATGACTGCAATTATGGACAAACCAAAACTGTGGTCAGGAATATTTACAAGCTTATAACTAAGAGAACTATTTACAAGAAGTGCAACACCACTATACCCGTCTATTCGGTCTTCACGGATACAGGTGTAGCCCTTAATTTTAAAAGAATAAATGTGTTTTAACCATGTTTCTTGTAAAGAAACTATGGTAGGGGAATGTTTATTTATTAAATGAATAAGGTCAGATTTTTTACTTATAATACTTCGACAGTTCCACTGAATTATCTTCTTTATTTGTGGAGCCATAGTGATTTTTATTTATAATTTGACTTATTATATCAGCAGCGTTGGACGGTGAAGAGTTATTATGAGTGAGTAAATTAATAAGAGCTATTATGATTTCAGCAACAGAAGTTTCGGATATTTCATTACGATTCAAAGCACAGCCATTAGATGGGGGAGGAGCATCATACTCTCTTACAAGATTTCTATGTAATCTCTGATCATAGCCTTTATCGACTTTGGCAGGAGAGCGAGGTTTCGAAAAAACTGTTTTCTTGTATGATGTAGGGCGAGTTGTGGGGGGAGAGTTAGAGGAAAGGGATTCATGTACTGTGTATTTAGTCTTGTGTTCTGATTGAGATGAAACTAAAACATCAGAATATGATTTATATGCTGGAGGATGAAGTTTACACGCCTCTAAATATGAAATGCAGCTGTTAGCCATTGTCTGTTTAATGGCTCTTTGTCTTTCAAACTCTGGACATTTCTTATTAATTGCAAAATGAAGGCCATTACACAAACAACAGCAAACATTCTCTTCATCCACCTTACAAGACTCTCCAGTGTGATCTCGGCCACACTTGAAACAGCGGGGTTTTGACCTACACTGTACCCTCACATGACCAAATCTACAGCAGTTGAAGCATTGAACTGTTGGGTAAATGTATAAATCTACTGACAAAGCTGTAAAGCACATATAAACTCGCTTAGGTAAGGTCTGACCATCAAATGTTAATACCACTGATTCAGTATCAATAAAAGTTTTGTTTTCATTAACAATGGTTTTTCTTTTTAATCTACGAACCTTAAGAATTTTCCCACAGCCAAAAGGAACACTTATATTACTTAATATTTCCTCATCTGACCACTCAGTAGGTACTCCTCTAACTAGCCCCATGCGGGTAACTTGGAACGTTGGTATAAAAGCTTTAAACTTACTCTTATGTAAGATATCCAATTCTAAGAAACTGTTGGCATCATTATAAGTTTCGAAAGCCAAGGATAACCTGTTCCTACCTATCCTCTTGAGACTTCCATTAATTACATTTTTAATGAAATTATTTTTTAAAAACTTCCCAAAGGTAATTGGGTGAAGTATGGTGTTGTCATTCGGAGCCTGTGTATATTTTTGAATATGTACTACATACGGAGCTACATCTGAGTCACAATATTTATACCTACCAATGAAAGTGCGAGGAGAATCATTGATTTCCATCTGATTCGGACAACCGGGTGGAGCATTTGCAGGCATTGAAACTTGAGAAGCAGCAGGATTTACCCAATCGGTACTGACATTTTGTTTTGGCGGCAAAGATCCGGATAAAGATTTTACAAGAATATTATCTTCATTTTCGCATTGGCATGGGCATACTGGATTACTCTTAGAGTCACGTTTGCTCCTTTTCCTATTACAATGCCTGCAAATCTTACGGGATGCACGCTTGCGATTTTCTACGTTTTGATAACCAGAACAATCCGTATCTACAGCTGAATTGTCATCATGTTCCACAACAACATTGTGAGCAACCACAGTTACTTGATTAAATTCCTCATTTAATGAATGTTGAGAATTCACACTAGGCGTTTGAATTTGGTCCACCGTTAAAATATCAAAAGTATTGGAAGCAAATGTCCCCCCGGGATCTCCCGGGGGATCCATTTTACGAAAAAACAAAGTTAACTTACCAAATTAGATGAAACTATAAATAATAAATAAATATCAAAGTAAATATATACAGTAAATATACAAACTTAACCTAATCCAACACTAAAATTAATTAATTAAATTTTTCAAACTAAAAACACGACCGCCAGATTTTATGCTTCCCGCGCTTTTTTCTTCAGTCATCTTAATATGTTTCATAATATCTCTAAAGGACTCTCCACATTCGCGCGCGAAGCCTCGAAACACCCGCGAACCATGAGTCCACAAACGTAGTGATTATGATTACCTTCTCTCTGGTCCACACTTACTATAATATGTATAATAGTTCGCAGGTGTTTCGCGGCTTCGCGCGCGGTTTACGCGCGAATGTAGAGAGAAGGTAATCACTACATTAAACATTAAATCGGATACAATTTAGGGTCGAGGAGTGAGAGAGAGAGAGCGAGTAATCACACTACACTAAATTGTACCCTAAATGGACTACTCTAGGTTACCCTACAGCACTACTCTAGGTTACCCTACAGCCAAAGAGAAGGTAATCACTACGTTTTACCTACAGCACTCGATTTAGGGTACAATTTGTGTGATTACTAGCTCTCTCTCTCTCTCACTCACCGATTTAGAGCACTAAATTGGTGTTCTGAAATTGCAAGGTGTATTATGCGCTTTAGTCCTTGAAGTGATATGTCCGGCATGCCCGCTCCACATTCTCGCGAGAACTTTGCGAGAATGCGAGAAAACCTCGAGAAACGGGGAAGAATATCCACATTCTTTCTTGTGGTTTTCTCGCATTCTCGTGAGAATGTGGAGCGGGCAATACAACATAAAATCCACAAATTAACTATACATAATTATGAAGTCTAAAGACAGATAGAAATCACAGGTACAGATAAGGAGAACCATCTCTTACCTCTGTGTATGAAGACTGTCCTCTGTGTCCGTCGAGATGCATCAAATCGTGTGGCGTTACGGTACCTATTCATTTTCTGAAGCTACGCTAGCGCAACTGTGGTGAGTTATAAAGTTGTAATTTGCTGGATTTTTTAGACACTTTATCGGCTTTTTCCCCCACATAAGATGGTACTAGTATAGTATTATATTATCTGTGCCTCTACCCTCCATACTCCGCCAAGTTGGAGTCTGGAGGAACCGAATATGTACAACACAATATTGTACGACACTGGAATGTACAGCATTGGAATGTGCGACACCGGAATGTATGGCCCCGTATTATCCTGCAACTCCGAGTTTGTGTCGAAGTAATAGACCGTGCCGAGAATGTTCGCCACCAGACTGTACAGCACCGGAATTGGTGACACCGCTCCTATTGGTCGATGAAACCACGCCTCCTTTTACAAGTTACAAGTTATTTACCTACAGCACAGATAATATAGTACTAATACACAATACTAGTCCTACAGACTGGGTTAAGTTATTATCAAATAAGCCGCTAATGTTTGATATGTTTTTTGAAGTAAGTAAAAAGCAATGAGAATATAACTGTCGTGGCCACATCATGAAGGAAAAATTAGATAAAAATAACAATTTTTTTTTTTAAACTTATATTCAATTTTACATAAAAAATTATTATTCCTTGTAGTCAGCATCTATAATCCAATAAATAGCCTGTCTACCCAGTGCTCAGCTTTCTAAACTATTATAATGAGGTTAAAACCAACAATTTTAACAACGATTTTAACAAAAACAAGATTAGATCCAGTCCAACTGGGTAAGTCCAACTCTCAAATACCGCAGGGCGCAGTGTCTTAAGACGAAAATCTTAGACCAGTGTGTGTCGAAGTCGAACGCATTTTAAATAATATTAGAAGAAGAAAGAAAGATGTGTTAAAGCACACAAAACTAGTTCATTATAGTGTGAAAAAATTACGCCGCTTTGTTTCCTTAAATGCGTGATACAAATTAAACTATTTCAAGCATTTTATTTTATATAATCTAATATCATATCAATCACGTGTCACGTTGTTTGTCCGCGATGGACTCCGAAACTACTGAACGGATTTTGATAAAATTTTGTAACCATTCATAAAATGGTCCAACTTAAAAGATAGGATAGTTTTTATCCCGGAATTCCCTCGGGAACTGAAGGACATAGAGTACTTTTTTCCCGCAACCTCCGCGGGAACTCCGAAATTACCGCGGATGAAATCGCGGGGGACAGCTAGTAATATATAAATTATAGCACTGAAGAGTCTTTTTGCCGGTTCAGTAAAATGTACAATATATTATTTCACACTTTATAAATGCTTTGGATAAACTGTAACTACGTTATTTAGTTTTGACTACTAAGCTCAATCCACAAACTAGAGATTGGCTCGATCACATTTTAAAACTTATTTCACTTTTAGCGACCAAATTAGACACAAGTGCAAGATTTTAGTAGGTACAAGCCATGATAAAATATACTCTAGGAAAACTAACTTTAGTAAATAGGTATAACAAAATTTAAAATAACAACCTATTTGATTTATGAGTAATATCTTCGAACTTCTGATAATATTGTTTCGTATGAAGATTCATCTATAATTAAAAACCGTTTTGCTCTCCGGCTAAAGTAGTAGATATCACCAGTATAAATGTCGAACCATAATGCGTGTATATGTAAATTATGCTTTTCTAGACGCTTTTTTAACATTCCGTAAGATGCAACATTTTGCAGTTGTTGTAAGGTGTTTACCTGAAATTTTTTTTAAATTTTGTTTCATTTATTTTTTCGTTTACTTAGATAGGTAACATTATACGAAATTATTACCTGTGATAACTTATCTTCTATACAAAACATATTCTCGGGATCTATGTAGGCAACAAATTTTCGGCTTGGAGTTTCAGCAGTAAATAGCATAGGCTTAGAAAAATCGCCATTCATTTTTACAAATTTCTCTAAGCTGGAGTTGGCATGAGTGCATAGCCAAGATTTTAAAGGTGATATTCTTCTTTGTTCCTGTAAGAAAAACTCATTCTTCAAGTTATTTAGATATGTATAAGGTATGCTTGATGTAGATAGGTGCGTTACTAACTATACTAGATTCTTCTTTGCTTTTCAGTTTGTACAAAAGGTTCATTGCTTTACAATCGCTGTGCCCGCAAACAATTATATGTTTAATATCATTTATTATACAACCAAGCTCAAGTGCTGCTGGTTCACAGCTAGTCATTTCATCTACAAAATATTGTGAATGAGGTATCACATTACCAGCGTTTCGTACTGAAATAAAAAAAAATGAAAAATATATGAATAAAAATGACCAGGCAAACACCATTTCCGAGTAGGTACTTGTATGAAACATACGTCATACCTAGTTAGTGCAAACCCACACGATGCGGCATGGCGCCGCGCTTCAAGCTATTTCACCGCACGGCCACATTGGCGACCACACGGGCAGCGCGGCGCCGCAGCGGCGACAAAAGAGTAGGCATGCCCATCGCTACGTGACAGAACAGGACAAACAACAGCGAGCCGCTTACTCCCCTCCCCGCCTCATCCCAACTCCGATGCGAGCGCGGCGCAGCGCCGGAGCCCGGAGTGCGCCGTAAGGCACCGTGTGGCCACAACGCATTTTTGTATGTAATATACCGCAGCGGCGCCGCTCAGGTGCCGTACCTGAGCCGCGCCGCACCGTGTGGGTTAGCTCTTAGGTTATAAGCAGTCAGCCATATATATAAGAGCCTATAAGATGTCAACATAAAAATGCCCACTTCAAAATACAAATAACTTTTTTCCTCAAACTTTCATTCAGCATTTAGTAACTTTAAAGTAGATACATTTTTGTTAGCGTGTCATATCGTTACGTGGAATAATTTTATTATAGCTCAGAAATTGTAACTACTTCCGGTACTTTTGAGATACTTTAGGCCTTCTTATAATTTTACTGATTTGTTGCGGCATGCGGGACTCAATTTCGCAAACTTTTAAGCGATGAAAAAATATTTTGTGACATGACCAAGCGCCATATAGTAGTAATACGACTGGAGTGCCCTCACTCATGTTGTTGCCAGCCACTTGTTTTTTGCTTAAATATACGTACGTTCAGTAGTAAAAGGAATAATGACCATCTGCAACGAATCGGTTAAAATTTAACTTTTATTTATTGTATCAACATGGTACTTTTGTATACCTACCTATTTGTTTTTAACCAACTTCCAAAAAGAAGGAGGTTCTATGTTCGATTGTACGTATTTTTTTTTATGTATGTTGTATGTACTCGAAGACGGTTGGACCAATTTGGAAAATTATTTTTTTGTTTGAAAGGGTACTCCCAATTAGGTCTCATTGCCACCAAGTCGGGATCTCATGATGACATCTTGGTGAAATCGAGGGAACTCTTCAAAGAATTATAGATACACCTATAGCGATTTGGGTATTTTCTATAGTAAATCGTTCATTTGCTTTTGGAAAGCAAAATTTGAAGAACTTGAACTGATGATGAAGACCACAGATGGTCATCGGAACTACTCAACAATAATACGTATTTCACGGGTTCCTATTGGAGCGATTTCGAAAATTGTTTTTTTCGTTTGAAAGGGGAATGCGGATACTCCTAAATTGATTTCATTGTCACCAAATCGAGATCTGATGATGGGATCTCGGAGTAATCGAGGGAACTCTTCAAAAATTTTTTATAGTAAATTAATTATATACATAAATTAATTATATATTTCATAATTTGCTTTCGGAAAGCAAAATTCGAAGAAGTTGAACTGATGATAAAGACCACAGATGGTCATCGGAACTACTCAATAATAGGTATTTCACGAGTTCCGAATCGTTAACTTTAATATGGTTTTTAAACAATTTATGCTCGTCACAATGTATATGGTGAAGTGGACCTGAAGGTGATGTACTGGAGAACTCCTCAACTATTAACGTCCCTGCGCTGGGAAAAGCAATATTTTGTAAAAGGTGATGAGCAGTTGACACTAGGCTATTGTAACTTACGAACTAAGCCACTTAAAAGCGAGAAATAAACAAAATTTTACCAAAAAAATTAAAACCGACTTCCAAAAACACAAAACTAACAAGCTAAAAATAACAAAATATCGAATTAACCCAAAAGACGGAAACACACGTAATATTATTATTGGTTTGTGCTACCACTGATTGGTATGAAGTCGGTGACAAGCCAAATATGGAAGGGGTAGGTGGGCTTAGTCGACTTCCATCACCAGCTCTTCGTGAGCAGAACGTCCCAATTGGAAATCGGTTTTAATTTTTTTGTTATTGTTCTAATAAATGAATTTTTAATTATTAATGATATTTTTATATCTAATAATAATATTGAGTATACACGAGTGCAATGCGATAACCCTTCAACATTGTCCCACAATGGCGGTTGAGAGTTCTGTTTTTCTTTCTTCTCTCTTTGTGTTATCTACTCTCCTTGTTACTCTGTGATAATACTGACCCACAAACATATCACCAACACTTGTTTCCGTAAATCTTGTAGGAATCATTCTGCTATCCATACATGTGTAGAAAACTGCTTTTGGCTGTAAAGATAGCAAAAAATCCAGTTAATTTGTACTTTGTACTGAAAAATAATAAAAATAATCCACTTCACAACACACAGATCTACTTGATCCCACACTAAGCTATATAAGCTTGTGTCGTGGAAACCAAGCAAACGTGGTATATACTACACATATTATTACATATATATTATACTATATATATATATCAATTATTATACTATAGATATATATATAAACACCCAGACTGGAAAATGGAACCCTGTGTTCATCACACAAAGTCCACGCCCACCGGGAATCGAACCCGGAACCTCTTGATTAGCGGGCAGGCATGGTGACCATTGCGCCAATCGGGTCGTCTGTCTGTCAATTGTCTGTTTGTAATTCCAAATTAACAGCTTTTCACTAAATGCATATGAAAGTATGTACCTACATACGGTAGTTACCTACTTACACAATTTTTTTTCTTTTATGTTTGTCTGCCTGTCTGTCTGTTTGTTCCGGCTAATCTCTGAAACAGCAGGACCGATTTTAACGGGACTTTTACTGGCAGATAGCTTATGTTATAAGGCTAGTAACTGAAGCTACTTTTAGTTAAGAAAAAAAAGTTCCTGCGGGAATTCCGAAACTCACGCGGGTGAAACCGCACTGCTGCACACATAACCGCTGTATGGGCAGAACAGATAAATGATGATGAAGACTATGATGAAGACTATGAAATGTGCCTTGAAAGAATATTCAACTTTGCGGGGTTTCATCCTCTTTCAAAAATCCTTTCTTGTCGGATGCCAATGTCATACAAAGAACCCATCCTCCAAGCTTCAGCTCTCTATGATCAGCGGTTTAGGCTGTGCGTTGATTCATCAGTCATTCAGGCAAAGCATTTTATATGTATAGATATCATATACATACAACAAACTGCACCGGTTAGTGAAGTCACGCAAAATTTCAACTCGATGTATCGCTGTTATTTTTTTTATTACGTAAGTGTTATGGCTAAGTTCATAAAAATGAAATGAATGAAATGAAATGAAATGAAATGAAATGAAATGAAATGAAATGAAATGAAATGAAATGAAATGAAATGAAATGAAATGAAATGAAATGAAATGAAATGAAATGAAATGAAATGAAATGAAATGAAATGAAATGAAATGAAATGAAATGAAATGAAATGAAATGAAATGAAATGAAATGAAATGAAATGAAATGAAATGAAATGAAATGAAATGAAATGAAATGAAATGAAATGAAATGAAATGAAATGAAATGAAATGAAATGAAATGAAATGAAATGAAATGAAATGAAATGAAATGAAATGAAATGAAATGAAATGAAATGAAATGAAATGAAATGAAATGAAATGAAATGAAATGAAATGAAATGAAATGAAATGAAATGAAATGAAATGAAACAAAACAAAATAAAACAAAATAAAATAAAATATACAATCTATTTGGAGCATATGCCAATGTCAAATCATAAAGTCATAAAAACTCGTCAATTCTATAATATGTCTCATCAATTAAAAAATGTTTAAGCTTGGCTTTAAATAGATTCAGATTTTCTATGTCACGGATATTTTTTGGGATTTTATTATAAATTAGTGGGCACATACAGCATATACTTTTATGAAAAAGCGCCGTCGTAGAACGCGGACAAGAGAGCTTGAGGCCGTTTCGTTTATTATTTTGAGTAGTAAATAAGTGCAAGTTACTTTTAGCGAATACAGCCACTTCTAGAATGTACAATTTTTGAATGTAAGAAGTTTTAGCCTTTTGAAGTGAGGCCTACAGCTTTCGGTGGTTTTTATATTGCATATAGCCCGAATACATTTTTTCTGTGCTTTAAAAACAGATTCTTTTTCAACAGAATTACCCCAGAATATAATTCCATATTTAAGTGTTGATACAACAAGACCATGGTATGCTACCAGTAGCGCTGATTCATTGACAACCTTTTCGGAGCCAATACAGTGCATAGGAATATTGGCTGAGCTTTTTGCTGATAACTTCAGTATGTGTCCTCCACGTCAACGTCTATGTATAAACCCCAGAAACTTAGCAACATTCGTTTCTTCAATATTAGTGCCTTGATAATTAATATTCAAAGTACATTCAATAGGCTTTTTAAAAGTAATTAATTTTGTTTTTTGTAGATTTATTTTAGGTGATTTGCTTCTAACCAGTATATTATTGCTGTGTAATATTTATATATCAATTATCTCTATATTTAGTCCTTTTTTATGTCTTGGTTTATAACAGTTTTTAGTTTTTAATACTATTATTTTTATTTATTTTTTCGTTTTTTCCGTAGGTTGCACAGCCCTTCCCTTTTATCTCTCTGTCAACCCAATGGTTAACTGTCAGAGAATGCCGCTAGGCATTAAGTTCGCCATTTGTACTATTTTGTGCAAGAAGAATAAATAAATAAAATAAAAAATAAATAATTTTTTTAAGATTATAATTAATGTCACTTTCATAATTATTGTAAAAAGTTTTGATGTTCTTATCACTCTCAAATACTATTGTACTATCGTCAGCAATAAGTATCATAGGATGATTTATTGCTTTAGGCATGTCATTTATATACACGAGGAACAACAAAGGCCCCAGCACACTTCCTTGGGGCACTCCTGTACTGACAGTCCTTGGACTAGATTGATAAATTTTACTTATTTTGGATCTATTGCATATTTTATTTATGAAAGTGATTTGTTTGCTTTCAATTATGTAAGATTTAAGTAAGATGCGGTACCCCTAATGCCATACGACTCTAATTTGTTTAAAAGAATAATATGATTGACGTGATCGAATGCTTTAGTCATGTCCATAAATAATGTGGCAGTGGGAATTTTCATGTCCATGTTTCTCATTACTCTTTTAATAAAGTAAAAAATTGCCATATTTATAGTTGTTCCCTTTCTAAACCTTTTTTGTCGGGCAATGTTAAGTTTTCCCAACAAAGCGCAGCGCTCTTTGTTTATTTTAATAAAAAACGTTTTTTTTTTCAATCATTGAAAGCTAAATAGACTTTCATATCGTGTTTAAAGTGTTCGTTTTTATTGTGGACATAGGGATATGTTGTATTTTAGGCTGTAAAAGCTGTAAGGAAAGAATAACGGAGAATGTAACATTTCATCGGTATGTAATGATTTACTTTCATGTAAATGTGTTTTTTTTTTGTGCAAAATAGCAAATATGTTCATAATAACAGCTTTGTGGTATAAATACAACAAAAAAATCGACATTAATTTGCCTTCTTATTAGTTCTTATTTTAATGTATAATCTTGCCAAATTACGTAGTCCTTATTCCATAATGGCGACTATGTCGGTACCATGCTTTCCGTAATATGTCGGGTTATTCTACAACAAAGGTTGTTAGCTTACCCAGATTAATTTCCCATTTTTTATAATATTAGTAGGTACCTATGAGGTGTAACAATATTGTCTCGACCATGTTTCGTGCCAAGTGCCAATCGTTTCCATCATTTGTTTTTTTTTTCAACGTTGGACAAAATACTGAAAGATTTAATCAACTACCTCTCAGACGCTGTATTTTAAAACTTCGGTATCGAATCGAATTAGTTTAATTTGACCGTCAAGAAAATCACGTGTACTGTACCCTTCGCGTGTAAGACTAGTGCAAAGTGAGCTGAAAAGCTTGCATGCTCTTGACTGTATGAGTAGTGTATGAAATAAACAATTTTATATTCGATTCGATTTATAAATTTTAGAATATTGGGCCTGATGACTACATTGTCCACGTCATATTATTTTTTAATTTTTCATGTAATACAGTGTGTATTCTATATTTTTTTTCTTTTCAGATTTCCTTTTAAATCGGTTACTCTTATTAACTGGATAGCAAGCACTGGTCGTCTAAATTGGAAACTAAATAGCTATTCAAGGATTCGTTTCAAGCATTTCCCAAGTAGTTTCTTTTGAAAAACTAAACTTACTGACAGTGAGGGCAGCTGACGCGAATCAATAAGCAAGCAATAATAATAATCGTTTCAAAAACCATAAGCCAAACGCGCAACATTTATGATGCCCTGACGAGAAATAAGCTGGTTTGCCTCATCCGTACCGTGCGCTATGAAACTTAAGTTTCAATAAAACATTATTTGCACCTACATAGTTTTTATTTTACTTGCGCCGCTTCACTACATAGTATAAAACATATAAAACATATGTATGCTTAAATTTTTAATACTACACAACGGATTTTGATGCGGTTTTCACCAATTATCTATTGGTGAAAACAGCGGTGATTCATGAGGAAGATTTATAACTATATTTTATCCTGAAATTCCCGCGGGAACTCTGAAATTACCGCGGGTGAAACCGCGCGGGTCAGATAGTATATTATAAATCACCTCGACACCTTCAGGGATCGATGATTTATAGTTTATATACTAAACAACCCATCTATCTTATAAAACTTTATTTTACTTCCCATAGCTTTTTCATCACCAAACAAGCTAAAACTCCTTGGAAATTGGGAATAAGTTATTTAGTGGCAATATTGGTATTTTACATGTGTGCATAGGAAGAATATCACTATGCCTCGTCTAGTTCATTCTCCGTCTACGCGCACTTGTAATAAAATATTGTACTATTCTGATCTGTAGCATCATGAACAAAGATCATGAATCCATACAACGGCAACGATGCTAAATCGTTGGGATGTTAAGTAAATCAGCTGCTCAAGTAGAGGTGGGTACAGCTGGTGTGAGAGGCTGCGGAATTTGTAAAAATAGTATTTTACTTGATAATCGGATAAATGCATTACTTAAATGAGGAGGTCCAAAAAGAAAGAACAAATAAACTGACATTTGTTGTTTGACATTTGACATTGATTGTTATTTGACAAGTTGTCGAATGTCGATTTTTATTAATTTTAGTTTTAATTTACTTTAAGTAGTTTGTGCTACCTACCTAGGTAGGTAATTTGGATTTGAATCTCTGTATTCTCTCATGTCTCATCTCTGTAGGTACCTATATATTTTTCAATTTGATGCAGAAGGTTAATGAAACCAATACTTACCTTTAATGTGTTTGTATGTGGAATGTAACAAAACGTATGTAGTAAAGCAGTAGCTATTACGATTTTTCCCGAGGTTAGTATGGATACAAAAACTTACCACTGGGCTGTCTCGAACTTGCTGAAACTGTTTCACCATGCTCGCTCGATCTAAGACGCGATATCGCATAATGCCCCTTAAAATCCTGTCCATTTTTATTCATAAAAGCAGATCAGTTTTGTGTTATTTTGTAAATATATTAAATAACTGAGCTTGGAGTTGTAAAGTTCGCACTTTGTAATTGACATCTTATGACCTTCATTAGTAAAGCTTATCGCGACCGAGAGGCGAACAGGCTCGAACCATCGAACGCCGCACCGTCGCACGGAAAAATAATAGCTATTGTGGGTCAATGTACAATTTAGGTAGGTATGTCATGCATAGCGTGCGCCGTGCGTCGAAACGAAGTTAATGATTGCCTACTGGACTCTGTAGATTGGTTTGGTTATTTACTAGTTGCACTGTATTATTTAGAACTTACTAGGACATAATATTTTCTTAATACCTACTTAATATTAATGATTTATTTGTTAGGTTTGCTCATATTATTGGGGAATGTGCCTACCTGTTCTTGATAACACTATGAGCTAAAGTATGTTTAAAACATTTATGTTCCAGATGGCATCTGAAAGTGTAATTGGTGATGGAGCAAAGAGAGAAGAAACTGCACCACAGCTACTTCCAGCAAACCATAGGTTTGTGGAGCCAGAGAAAGCTGTAAAATCAATTACTGATATGGCAATATGGGAGAAATCTGAGGCCTACATGGAGTTGACTGGCTTCATTGCCACCCTTAATGAAGCAATCAAGGGTAAACCTTTATCTGTGGATTGTAAAGTGTCAGAAAATGTCACAAAGTTTCTGAAAGTGCTTGATGAGTTTGACAAAAGAATTGATGAATTTCCTCCAGTTGAGCAACCTCAGAGGTTTGGCAACACTGCATTTAAGGACTGGCTCGCAAAAGTTAAATGCAGTACAACACAATCATTACAGAAAGCCTTAGATTTGCCTCTTCATTTAGCAATACCTGAAATTAAAATTTACCTGGAAGAAAGTTTTGGAAATTCCACAAGAATTGATTATGGAACCGGCCATGAAATGGCTTTTGTTATGTTTCTATGTTGTTTGTATAAAATAGGCTATCTACAGGCAAATGATAAGGTAGCAACAGTATTTTTAATCTTCAATAAATACTTACAAATTGCAAGAAGATTACAGACAACATACCGAATGGAACCTGCTGGTAGTCACGGAGTATGGAGTCTGGATGATTACCAATTTATACCATTTATTTGGGGTAGTTCCCAGCTTGTAAATCAGCCTAAAGTTTATCCACCGGCTAAATTTTTGGAGGATGATATTATTAATAAATATGCAGATGAATACATGTTTCTTTCTTGCATAAAATACATCAAAGAGGTGAAAAAAGGTCCATTTGCAGAGCATTCTAATCAATTATGGAGTATAAGTGCAGTTGGTTCATGGTCGAAAATAAATCAAGGTCTCATTAAGATGTACAAGAAAGAAGTATTAGGGAAGTTCCCAGTGGTGCAACATATACTCTTTGGTTCACTATTGCCTATACGTAGGTTCCCATTGAGCCAATAATTTTTTCTTCTCCAATTTGCAAATCAACAATAATAATGATTTGAGATGGTACAGATGTTACCCAGAACTGTTGCAGCTACAGGGAAATATTATGATGTTAAGATTCTTTCACAATTTTTTGATTCTACAGTTAAGTTGCCACTTATATACAAACTTCATTAGATATTGTTAAATTGTTATGCTGATTGAATAATTTTTCCAAAATCTGTGAATGTTGTTGGAAATAATGTCACAAAATCTTCCTGCAGTTACAACAATAAGGAAACTGCCCTATCTCAACTTACTATATAATACTATGCATAATTTAATTACTGTTATTTAATTATTGTATGTAACTCAAATAGGTACTTTCAGTTTAAGTATACCTACTTAATTTTATTTGATTTCTGGAAATAGATTTATTTAATTTTAAGTCACTTTGTTATCATTCAACATGTAACAGAAAGGCCATAATTTTTGAAGATCCTGTGGTGGTAGGTATTTTACTTAATTAGTTTGACATTGGTTTTTGACCTAAAAGACTAGGGGACTAGAGGCCGTATTTTTAAATCGCTCGAATTACTTTTCGCACACGGAATTGCAAGATTCGCATGTGAATGCTTAAAAATGTATGAGCATTCGCATTGGAGTTCGCGATTCCGTGTGCGAAAGAAATTCGAGCGATTAGAAAATACGTCTCCAGATTTTCATATTTAAAAGAGTCACTATGGCATCAAAACAAACTTGTATCTAAAACAGATTTTCTTCCCATACTTTTAGGTGCCCCTTAACGAAGTTACGGTATTAATCAGCTACTACCAGGTTTTCGGCGCGTTTGGCTATGAGTCACGTAATACATAAGTTTGGTTAACCTGTAGGATTTACGAATCATAATATTATACTTACCTAACCTGTGATTGAAGACATTGTGATATTAACTGACCACGTAATCAAATTATTTGGATTAGTATTAAAATATTGGTTAACTAAAGCAGGTTCATACTTGTAATTTGTTTGTATTGAAATAATTATGTACCTAATGGGGATGTGGGCTACTTTTGAAAATCAAAATTCTAATTAGTCCGTCAGTTAGAAAATAAAAAAAAACAATAGACACGTATTTTTTGCTTTTCAAATAAATTAAAATATACAGAGATATAGTGCATTAAAGTTTAGGGTGGGGGCTGGTGACGTCACTAACCGCTAAAACCGCCATACAAACTGTCAAAAAAGTGACGTCACGCGGAATTTCAACTCAATATATCGCCGTTATTTTTTGATTACGTAAAAAAAGAAAAAATACGTGTCCAATATTTTTTAATAATCTACAAGACGGACTAAGAAATAAAAATTAGTCAACATGCCCATTATATTGATTGAATATCGTGTGGGCAGGTTCGATTTGTTTATGTTATCGCCCTAATAAATTCCTATTTGGTTGTAGGTACCTATTGTGTTTTACTCCGTGCCTCTTCGCTGTCAAGAGGTTCCGTGTTCGATTCCTAGTGGGGGTGGACTTTGATGAACACAGGGTTGCACTTTTCAGTCTGGGGTCGTAGTTTTGAAGCAAGATTCACATGCGAATCGAATATTTCTCGAGGATTCGCATGTGAATCTTACGATTCCGTGTGCAAAAGTAAATCGAGCGATACAAAAATGCGGTCCCTGTGACTAAAAATCAGGAATCGCGCAGAGATAAATCTTAATGCATGTTGTTGGTGAGCCCAAATAAATAAATAAAAATAGTTGCTATTTTCGGGTTGATGATTAAACGTCTCGTGATGCGTCGGTCACGAGTCATGACATGCCCAATTAAACCATAGACAGGTGGGCATGCTGTAGGTTTAAGGAAGGATGTAACATTTAACGAGAAAAATATTGAAGGCATGTAGATACTATTCAGTAGCTATTCGATTGTCTTCTCTAAAAATAACATTATTTTTTTTAAATGTAGATATCTATTGTTGTCGAAATCAAATATATTTATTTATATTACCTACCTATATCCGCGTCACAGATAATATAATACTATTCCTCGTAAACCCCCATTTTTAATTGTAGTTTTCTGTACGATTTAGTGGTTTTTCTCCCGTTTAAACCTTTCATCTTTACATAATATGAAACAAAGTCCTCCGCCGCGTCTCTCTGTTCGCGACAAACTTAAAAACTACTGAACGTATTTTCATGTGGTTTTCACCAATAGATAGAGTGATTCGTGAGGAAGGTTTAGAAGTAGGTATAGTATTATATTATCTGTGGTTTAGGTAAATTTTCAAGGATAACGATTAGTCGAAAAAAGGATTCTTTGTTACGCTTCCACGCGTTAACGGCTCAACCGATCACCACGGAAATTTGCATACACGTTGACATTGTACAGTGAAGGACATAGGGTAGGTATTTTTATCCCGGAAATCCCGCGGGAACTCCGAAATTACCGCGGGTGTATCCGCGGGAAACAGCTAGTTCTGTATATAAAATGACAAATGCATAGTGTTATAATCATCTACCTAGGTAGGTACTTTATGAGAGAATAGGTCAAGGGGTATCTCAGAAAAATTTCTTCTTTATTTCTTTATTTTTAATAAAACTATTTCACTTTATTACTTACATAAACTCTGCGTCATTAAATAACATTCTTCATCTCAAATCTAATTAAAATGCATCAGACACAGATACAGAGCACACAATTGATTTCAACAATACAAAATATGTAGGTATAGTGAAACAACAAAAGAAAAAGAAATAACGACAAAACTCATCTCATCTTTACACAGCCCAACTTAAATAAAAAATTACAATTATGAAAACTATTGTGATTAAAAGCGGAAAGATGATTTAAATAATAAAATAAAATACTTAATCATTTTACAATAATATTACCTAACCTATCTCAAACATTGAATTTGGTTTTCTATCCGTTAGTCCAATTAGTAGGTTACTTTAAGTGCGGTGGACTAACTGTTGTCACAAAACCTCAACAAAGTTAACAGTGACAAGCAACACGCACGATTTAAATGATTATTATTTATCTCATGTACATAGAGACAATAACGTATCCAGACAATTTACATGAATGAGCCTCGACGGAACCATTAAATATTTTTTATTGTCTGGAATATACCAAGTTTTTATAAATCGTACCTATACCTACCTACCTACGACTTCATCTTCTAACGTACGTAGTATATTTACTCTGAGCTCTATGTCGCTCAATTCGCAACTATCTTCAAGCCTGACGCTCCTCGAAGGTGACTTCAATACTGCGGTCTTAATCGAAAAAAAAATTCATTAAAATAAACAAATTGAAAATATCACAAGCATAGATATAAATCCGGCCTCGTCCTCAACGTTAGTGCGGCTTGGCTATAGCGTTTGTTTCCACCTCTTCGGTGTGGGGGTGCTTGTGCCAGTGGTTTGCGAAGAGTGTGTACGCCATGCCGGCTGTCAGCGCTCCCACCGCGATGCCCTGCGAGATCACTCGGAACTGCATGAGGAACACGCTGGTGCTCATCGTGCCGCGGTTTTTGTATTTGTATGCGCCGTAGCCGACGGCCGCCGCTAATCCTGTCAAACCTGTAGGAAAACGATTGGTGGTCATTGGTTGTTTTTCCATTAGTGGGTATACCTACCTACATATTAAACGGCATGACATAATATTGAAACCCTTTAAATATTTGCAGCTAACATAAAATGAAACTGTCGAATCAGTTCCTCCAACAGATATCGAACAATGTTGACCATACAACATTGTTGAAAACTGTTACGTACGACAATCCGTTGCTTCAACTAATTGTTGAACTAGCGTAAATGTACTTTTAGTCCTTGTTCCGTCCGTTTACACCTTTCGTGTACTATTTTCCTATCTGCTCATTGTTTATCGTCATAGAGGGAGAAGATTATAGTTATTTATTTATTCACGAAACATACAGCTATATTTATAGGTACCTACACTTAAACAGATAGTATAGTTTTATTGAGCCCCTGAACCTCCTTTGAGGTAGATACCTAAGTACAATCTGCTGTGGCGTTAATCAAATTAAACTGTGACGAACCGGTAAGTAATAGTAGGTAACTAACTAGCTATTCCCAGCGGTTTCATCTGCGTTAATTTCGGAATTCTCGCGGGAATTCCAGAGCAAAAAGTACCCTATGTCTTTCTCAGCACCTCTGACAACGAATAGATATGCAAAATTTCATGATGATTAGTTGACCCGTTAAGCCGTGATAGCGTAACAAACAAACTCACTTTCGCATTTAGTAAGGATTTACTGTAACTCTTTACCTATTATAAAGGTTCTATAAAGGTTGTCTTGAAGAGATCGCTAGTAAAGCGATAATACCGCCCTTTTAATGACTTAGTTTAATTTATAATTAATCTATACACCTAAGTAGGTATACATATAAGTAAAACTGTAGCGGGAGCACGAATTTTTTCGCTCTCTGTCGATATCGTCGTAATGTCAAAGCATTTTTTTTGTATGGATCGTTTTTATTGTATGGTACGGTAGGTACATAGTAGATACAGTGGGCCACATAGCCAAGTACCTATACCATACCACCTTGTAAAATTTATACTGTTTGTAAAACGTCTTTATAACGTTATAGTTGCCAATTTTCCGGCTCCAATATTCGTTTTTCGCTTGTATTGGAATTTGGAGCTTGGAGCTACAAAAATGGCAACTTACAACGTCATACAGACGTTTTACATCCTACTAATATTATAAACGCGAAAGTTTGTAAGAATGTATGGATGGATGGATGGATGTTTGTTACTCTTTCACGCAAAAACTGCTGGATGGATTTAAATGAAACTTTACCATAATATAGCTTATACATCAGATTAACACATAGGGTACTTTTATCCCGGAATTCCCGCGGGAACTCTGAAATTAACGCGGGTAAAACCGCGGGGCACAACTAGTAAAGTATAAATTTCACAAGGTGGTAGATATAGGTACTTGTCTATGTGGCCCACTGTACATACATAAAAAATCTATTTTTTAAATTGTTGTCTGTTTGTCTGTTTGTTCCATCTAATCTCTGAAACGGCTGGACCGATTTGAACGGAACTATCACTGGCAGGTAGATGATGTTATAAGGAGTAACTTGACTACCAACTTTTATTTTAGAAAAAAGTTCCTGCGGGAATTCCGAAACTCACGTGGGTGATTCTGCGAAACAGTTGGACCAATTTTCACTGCTAATACTAAGCTGATGTTATAAGGAGTAAATTAGACTATTTTGGAGTTCCTGCGGGAATACCGTAACTCACGCGCGTGATACCGCGGGGCATAGGTAGCTAGTCTAATAGATTATTACATAATACATATTTTAGTATACCTAGATACCTATAGGTATAAACACGCCCAGATCTAGTAGAAATACATATTAAATTAATTATTCTCACTTACCGAGTATCATAAACGGAGATTCCTTTGATTTGCGGGCTAATTTTTCGCTTTGACTCTCCTCATGGTACTCAAACACTGGTTTCTCGTTAGCCATTTTTGTTTCTGCAACAAGTAAGTAGGTAGGTAGGTATCAAAATCAAAGGTATCAAAGGTATCAAAATTTAATTTTCACTATCAAATTGCTCACAATACCTAAAATTTGATGTCTATCCTCAACGATATTATTACTATTATTAAAACAAGTTTATTCTACTCTTCAATTGAATGCTACACACCTTGAAGATATACCGAAATCACTTAAACAAAATAATATGCGAATGCAGTAATGTGATCGTTAACACAGACGGTCGCTTGTTGCTAAGCGCTGACTAACACTGAACTTGTATAGGTCCGGCGATGATAATATAAGCAGATGATAATTTAGAGCCGTGCTGCTTGTCGCACTCGCAACACTACGTCGTGTGCCGACCGCTGACGTAGCGGCATTCATTTTGACATCACTGTATTGAGGAAAATCCCTGCAGATATTATTAAAGTCACGTGCCGATTTTGTTTTGTCTGACATTTTCACTCCATTTACCTAACTAGGTACTTACTTTAGTAATATGAATGATTCATACCTTATTTAACTATTCAATCAAAAAATGTAGACCACTGCTAGACCACTCCTACACTGCACTGCACACGCCACCTAACGGAAAACGCAATTTTGATCAAGAATTACGTCACCCCGATGTCTATACATATAATCTTCCATTCGACCCTGTCTGCGCGCCGACCGTCGACCGCGACATGACGGCGGCGCGACGCAAGTATGGATTTCTCCTATATGAACTTGAAAATGTTATGTTCTAGTCATTCAAGGTCAACGAGGACAATAGGTAATAATTGTCATTTTTGGTCCTTTGAGCCAGATCCGAATTTCAAAATAAAAACGGAGCCGGTACGGGTAGGTATAGGTAATATATACGAATACCTACCTACCTACTTACTCGTACCTACGACGAATTGATTCGTTAATTTAACTAGATAGGTAAATGAATCAATTCATCTTCGAAATTTCCTTTTTTCACAAACAATAGATATACGTAATATTGACTCGGTTACGCAGTTTTCGTTTAGGTTAAATTGACATACCTACCTACTTTGCACGTTGCACGATTCAACAGCGTGTTCTCCGTACAAAAGCGGCAAAAGCCATTCTGGGAATATTGTGGGCATTACGTGACGTCGCGCACGGCACACGATCCACGTTGAGTCATAATAAAAGCAAATATTATTTATTCGTATTCAAGAAACTGGTTCTCTGCGCTCGGCACACTAGTCCCTACTTCCCGTTAATATCGCAAATCGCATTGGGCAATACCCAGAGTCAATGCAAAACTATCGTGTTTTCCTCTTCAAGTACCTAGCTAGCTATATCTACGTCATATTTCTATTTGCGTTACATTTGTTCCGAATATATCAGTTGAAAGTTGAAACAATTATGCATGAGTAACAAACATGTTCACGGCATGCACTTTGAAGGGTAGATAAATAGAAGCTATTAGTAGGTATTTTAATATTAAAATGTTATTATTATTAAAATCTATGCACACCAAACTACTGGAAAGATTTAAATAGTAGGTAATAATAACAACACGACATAATATTATATGTCCTCAAAGTACTTTGTATCGAGATACGTTAAAGAGTTCCTGAATGAATTCCTAAATTCACGTCGGTGAAACAGCAACTGACGTTAACATCTCGTCGTATGTTGGAATGCAACAAGTCTGAATTTGGAAGAAATAAAACCGCTATAGGACTGCAGGTAGGTACCTAACGCCGCGCCTTTGCATACCGTGAAATTTGAAAATCGATCTGATAATATATCATATAAGATAAGTATTCAATGCCTGAGTGCAGCGCTAATATTGAATTTTTGTAACCCTTTGCTGCAAAGTAGACAACATAAGTACCTATAAAATACACGTTCTGTTTAAAAAATTCAGTGTTGGCTGGCTTTACCAAACAAAGATCTCTCCTTACCTTTAGGGTGTTGAATTTTTATAAACACGGCGTTTTTTCCACTTTTACACAGACCAGTCTATTTCTCTAACAATAAGAATACCACAAATATTTTGTTTTATTAATTTTAGTAAATTCTTCACACCCTTTTATAATTTACAAAATTAATTCCAATTACGAGAATAATGCATATGAAGATATAGCAGTTAAATTTGGTCATGTACGTTCACACAGACGCACGGTTCGTGAGGTTCTGCTGCATGCACGGTCAGCTTAATTCCTTCGTATCATCCAAAGGCAAGCTTCAGTCTGCGCCGCACCCAATATCAACAGTCAACACCGCCGCAAGGCCGCAACGTTGTGGTTTAATATTATTCTCTTTGACTACCGCAAACTTAGCGCTTCTGTTGGGTCAAATGAGAACATAACGAGTGTTTTCCACGAATTTTAGATTTAATTTGCCGTCTATCAACACTGTCGAGTTTTTTCAACGATACAAGATACAACCACTTCACCTGATTCGATATCTTATCTAGGTACACAGGTGGATGTATCGATGCGTGTTAATACAATCAGCGGTATAAATATTGTGTACATACCTGTACTTATTAATTTATTTCAAGGAAAACGCCACGTTTGTCCTGAGTTCTGTTTCTATTTAAGTTAATACCCTCAATGAGATAAAAGCGATGATTAATAATTAATTTTTAAGCGACAACCAAAAAAGGAGGAGGTTCTCAATTCGACTGTATATTTTTTGTTCACATTAACTTTGCTATGATACTGGTTAACTCCATAAATGCACTCTGACATGCTAGGTTAGGTTAGACTTGCACCGCTGACCACAATGTGCGAGCTGAGCAAGCGCAGAGAGCGACTATACTTTTTTATACGATGAAAGTGTGTCTATTGTTAAACTAAACTCATCCTATAGCATGTCGGGGTGCTCTGCATCGTCTTCGCATTCTTGGAGTTAATGTGAAAAAGAAATTATCACTTTCACCGCCTTTATCACATTGACCGTAACATAATATATACATATACGCATACATATATCATACGAAGAATATAATGCTCTTCATTTATTCTCGTGATTCTACTCTCGAGTCATAATTTATTATCATATTATCTGTTACAAGTACACGGCCCAATATTCATTGCTCAAAGTACCTACCTATACAGGTTCAGTAAGGGCAGCTACCTTAAGGGTTGAAGCCGCGCGAATCTGGTTTTAGGAGACCATTCCCCTTCCACCATCCCTTTTTTTTGGGGATTTTGATTTTTAGATTAAAAAAAAATGTACAATCAGCGAGAAATCGGCGATTTTTCAAAATATTTTTTATCAGGTTAATCGATCCTGTTACAGATAAGCATGAAAAGGCTTTATGGGGCCAAATTAAGTAAGGGTATCAGAAATGTCACAAATCGAGAAAATATTACATATAGTTACATACAGTTGTTAGCTCAAAAAATAAAGGATGGTCTCTAAAGACCGCGGGGCTTCAACCGTTAACCTAGGTAGCTGCCCTTACTGACCCGTCTCAAATTTCCATCCTGTATAGCATGCGTTTGAATAAATATACCTACGATTTTAGTTGGTGAGTACAGTTAGCAGCACAATGTTTTGAATGATAGATACTACTATTAAATTAAAACATCAGAATTACGAAACATAAGTTATATATTTTATAGAATCATAAAAAATTAAGGTATCTATTGTCTTTGTGATATAGTCATATATAAACGCTTTAAACTCTATTAACCTCATATTCGCAAAAATTAGCATTTCAAATACTAGGTCTCAATTGCATGAGATTTTATTTGAGTCCTAGCGTTTTAGTATTTGCCCTTTATAATATACCTACTTAACGCTTCGTCTATAATGACGTAATTACAATTGTAATAAAAGCAATTTATACATATATTTTGTGAAAATAACAAAAACTGCCTAACCTGTATAGTTTAAGACAACAAAAAGCCATGACATAAATATTGGGATAAATATTTTCCGTTTGGTGTTAACGTGACCCAAATATTGTATTGCAGTTCGTATGGTAGTTGAAGATAGTCATGTTTACCAAATAGCAGATAGAAAAAAATTAAACGATTTTCTGACTTACTCAGCGAGTTTAAAATATATGTACAGTAACAATAAGATTCAAAATATAATAACACACATTCCCATAAGTTCGCTGATAGGTGATACTGAACTGTCTAGCAATCGGATTTGTTACAAAATTGAAGATAAAAATAGAACGGAAATACATAGTGTGGAACGTTTTATGCTAACTTTTATGTTTTAACAAATTAATGTATGTAAGGGATAAAACACTTTTTTACGTAGTTATAACGTAGGTGTATACCTACTATAACTTTTTAACCGACTTCCAAAAAGGAGGAGATTATGCATTCGGGTGTATGTATGTTTTTTTAAGAATAAGGGGATCTACATTATACTTCAATATCGTGATCTGATCCCAATAGTTTCACCCCTTTTGGGGT
The DNA here is from genome assembly GCA_907165275.2 of Zygaena filipendulae. Classification (NCBI taxonomy): domain Eukaryota; kingdom Metazoa; phylum Arthropoda; class Insecta; order Lepidoptera; family Zygaenidae; genus Zygaena; species Zygaena filipendulae. Next base: position 11,315,785 of record OU015651.1, read on the forward strand.
TGAATTAAAAAAAAGTGCATCTCCTTATTTGAAGAAAAGAGCAGAAATACCGATTTCCATGAATATAACCTTGTACCTACAATTTAAAAGAATTCTCAGAAAATAAACAATATTTACGTAATGTTTCCAAAGACTTTTCTGTGATGATATGAAATTTCACTTAGATATTTCATAAATATAGGCATATAGGTCATCAAGACAAAGGAGGTTATGAGCGAGTATTATGAAGGCTTAAGATGCCTTCAACTTTTTGAAGTCAATTAGAAAATATATTGATTTGTGGAAGGTTATCTGTCTCCATAGCAATACGCGATTTTATCAGAAATAAGACGACACATGCTTGTTCCTACACTAACTGGATAGTATATTAAAATAACAATATTAAAAAGGCCAATTGCCTCTAGGGCTGTCCCATACGAATTTGGTAACATCTGATGCAAGAAGTCCGTTTTACGTTTGGTTGCAAATTATAATTCAACCATAAAATTAATGGATTAAAGTGACATAACTTTAGAATGGACGTACTCGTACAGTTAAATCGTAGGTATGTTCGATTAATATTTTGCTTTGGTTATCCGTAATTGAACAATTATTTTGAGATGATCTTTAGGGTACAAATAAGTTGAATTACATACTTATTCGTACGGAATTTGCACTGATTTCAACACCATTGGAATTACATAAATGGAATCGAATTACTATATTTAGTTTTTCTTACTACTATAGCATGTAAAGAGAGCAGTCTATAAATAAATAAGACTTAACATAAAAATAATCGTACGGCGAAATATATACTTTATGGTAGGTACCTAAGTGATTATCTATACATATTTTATTAACTAGAATTAAAATTTATTAAAAGTAACATTAGCACAAGTTATTTGTAACAATAATTTATTTTACTATCGTCAGCTTTCTGATATTTGGACCGTATTGATAGCGTCGAGGGTGTGCTACACAACTCGCTGATAAAACTATAATCTTATGGGAATTTTTATAGTATCATGTATTAAAAAAAAACATATCAGCCGATGTACGTCCACACTTCTGGACAAAGGTTTTGCATTGCCCTCATCCAGCCTAGCCTCGCGTTACACATATATAAATAAAATTGAAATGTCTGCTTGTAATGCCAAAATAACGGCTTTCTACTAACATCTACTTATAACAAAACACCAATGCTTAAAATTTTTGTGTGTTTCTTTCAGCTAATCTCCGAAACGGTTGGACCGATTTTGATGGGACTTTCACTGGCAGATAGCTGATGTTATAGTGAGTCACTTAGGGCATAGCTAGTCGAAAATATATTTTTTACAATATTTTATGTACAGTCAATTTCGAAAATGGTTTCCTTCGCCCCACCACAACGTAGCGGTGAGCCTATAGAGGTGAAAGCGTTGCTTCTCCCTTTTCTGAGGCTTTCATTTAAGAACAAACATGACAGACAAATATTTTTTAGTCATTGTCAGATAGTTTGGAACTTATTTGATAGAAAAGTGTTTTGTCTTTATATATTATTTACTTCTATAGTGGCCGCTGAAAATCAGCGTCGTGGAAATATTTCCACGGCATATGCTGAGTGGTAGCCATTTTGGTACCTTGTCTATTTTAAAATTATTTGTATTTCTATTGGTTTCAAACAAACTTCTATTTTAAAATTTATTACTCAGTAGTTTTATCGCGAATTGTGCAATAGGCCCCGAGTTGACGGTCTCATTTCATTAAATACTTACAATACAATTATTCATTTAAAATTTTTAACATGAGAATGGGGGCGATTCTAAGGGTGACTCTGATAAGTATCTACCTCTATTCACGGAAAATCAGTACATAAACTTGGTAAATTTAGAAACCACTCGAGAGTCGCTCCCATTGACTCTTTATATTTTTAAAGAATTTTAATGCCCATTTTAAATAATATAATAATAGGTATGATGTATTTACTAAAATACTATAAGCTTGTAATATTAAAATAAATCTTGCTTTGGCAAGAGGTGCTTTGTGCCTAGGTGTATTATCACAAAAAATAAGCCATTTTGAACGCCCAAATTAATTCGCTTGAATACAGTTCGAGAGGCGCAGGACAACGATAAGTGGTTGCGTAAACAATGAAAAGAGCAAAGCTGTTGTGAAATACGATCAAAATTACAATAAGAAGAAAGTTTTATTTTCATGCTGATTTGACGCTACGGTACCATCGCATACTCGCGGGCGTTACATACGACAGACGAGACCATATTATTGATTAAAAAAAGTCACATCAACTCCAAGCAATTCGTGCTATAATAATTAGGAAATATTGCCTAAATAACAACTGCAATGTCAAAATATGAATCCTAGGCACGGCAAATATTATTGGTGGGTACTGGCACTGAGCAACCAATCAATAGCTGCCCACCGCGCGCCGTGCAGCGGCGTCTTCGAGATTTGAAAATTTTATAAATTTCAAATTTAGAAACTCCGCGCTAGAATCGCTCAAATTTTTTGCCTATATCCATGACCGGGCATGGCGCGTTCTCATTGACATTGGCTGGGCGCGTTCGAGGACACCTTCTCCAACTTCTCGAAGTGTTTCCGCGCGTTCCTGATGTTGATCAGAGTCGCCTCCGAGGGTATTTTCGGGTCGGACATTTCCACCATAACGTATGTGTTGCTTGTGAAGCCATCTATGAAAGCTGCGAACACGCTGTTGCGAACCTGCACGACAAATAGCAAGTGCTTAAGTTATATAGTAGTATTCACTCACGACAGAAAGGAAAAGTTTTGTGTTTAGCATGTCCGATTCCAAAATTTAAAATTATAAATGTCGCGCATGCCCCCCCTGCCCACGTGCTTTCTGTCATCGATTACTCTTTCATTATACGCAATACTGATTATAACGACTCTTCTGCCACCACTCCAATTCTGGTTCTGGACTCCGACAAATCTTTGAAAGCTCCGAGTCCAACTTCGGTTCAGAGTCCGAAACTATTATACCACGAGTACAACAGGGGTGCTAACCTCCATGCTTTGGAACTGCGCCGCCAGCTTGGAGCAGGAGAGTTTGAACTGCTTGACGATGTTGGAGACCTTCTCGAAGCGGTGCGCGTCGCGGTGCGGCCGCCGCTGGCAGTGCGACACCACCAGGAACGTAGCGCGCTCGAACAGCAACACCTACAAGCACACCACACAAAGGGTGACTAGGTTAACATAAATTCTAATACTAACTAAATATTTAAAAATAATAAATATTTTTGTTTTTGCCACCTCTCAAGTATAAGACACCGCAAAATCCGGACATCGATAAAAATAGTCTTCAAAAGATTGCATCACTTTTGCATATTTCAGCTTTTACTTTTAAGAAAGTTAAAGTTGCCGTTTTACTTGCGTAGTTTCCGAGATTCCCTCAGTAAATCTTTGTATTCAATTAGATACTACTAACTTGCGACAGTAATGGATCTGTTTTTGCACGCATATAGGAAATTTTTAAATCTGGTTAAAAAAATAAAGATAATCCCAAAGTTTACAAGGCTGAAACAACATCAGCTGGTTTATAATATTAGTGTAATCCAAAATGCCTTTGTATAAAATGTAAATTTAAAGTTGGAGAAGGTTGGCCAAGACGAGCGCAAGCACATGGTTATGGTGTTAGATAAACAATTTAGATCGGGGAGAAAAAATCACAGTATAATGTTACAAATTTTTAACAGTTTTAACTCAAAAATTTGCAGAAGTATTTTGTAATACTAATGCGTGATAAAAACACCAATTAAATTAACAAAAAAGTGTAACTCAAGAAATTCAGTATAAGTAGTGTAAAAGATATTCAAATAAATACCTCATCTGCATCTACGATAGCTGCAAACTGTTTCAATGAAGATTCCAGTGCCTTAACATTGGGTATTAGTTTGTACACTATACTGGACCATGCCCTGAAACACAGTTTCATATAACTTTTCAATTACTTAATAAAAACAATACACGTTGCTATAAAATAGCAATCTATTTAAAACTGTTTATTAAACATCTTGAACAAAATGTTATTCATGCCAAAGGTAAAATTTATGAGATTTTTTCTACTATCTGGTATTATAAACCAAAATTCAAAACTACACTGCAGTGCAGCAGTATATGTACAATAAGCTGAAAAAAAAGTCATGCTAGTTTCCCCACTGGCCCAGTTGGTAGATTTATTTAAATAAACAAAAAACTATGTCTAACCTAGATGTATAATAATAGCAAATCTGGACATGATAAGCATAATTATTATGGTTAGATCACAATATCTGACCAAAACTACTTTTAAAAAGTATTTTATGGTCTTTAACACTAAAACTGCTTTTTAACAAACAATTTTTAACACTAAATATTATAGTATTTTAGTGTTAAAAATTAATTTGGTCTGATGTTGAGATCCGACCATATGCTTTTCATGTCCAGAACTATAGAAAACAAACCATTGAGTGGTATCTATAAGAATAATTAATTATACAAATAATATTTAGAGACAAATAAAATTTCACATACTTATACAAGGTTTCATCCCATATACTTGTGCGGAAGCATGTGCACTCCAGAGGTTTGGAGAGTCGCTTTAGGTCTTCCTCCCGCTCCCTGAATATCTCCTCCCGCTGTTCTTCTGTGACAAGATCCATTTTGTGTACTAAGCAGAATATTCTCGCCTCTGGTGAATTCTGAGGAGATAGTAGCAAGGTTCCATATAATAAATATGTTTTTATATGTAGAATTATATAATTATCGGTCCAGCACCCTAGCATAGGTATTCACATGTACAAATCATTGCATTTATTGCCCTCACTAAAGTTGTGTCTCTTTCAGTCAATTATTTTGATAAAAACAAATACAGGATATGTTACAATGTAGTAAAATCTTAGCTACAATAACAAATAGAGCAATAGTCCAAACATGACGTATTATCTGGATGGCCAACAAATAACATCAGTCTCCACACAAAGGGATTTAGGAGTAATTTTAAGCAAAGATCTAAAATGGGAAGCCCATATACTATCTATTGTAAAGAAAGCAAACTCCATGATCTACCTCATTCGAAAAGCGTTCTCCTGTATCACTAAGGAAATGTTTGTATCACTTTACAATACGTACATCAGACCCTTGTTGGAGTATGGGTTCCAAATATGGAATCCTTACTTTGTAAAGGATATTGAGGTGCTGGAGAGAGTCCAAAGACGTGCTACAAAGCTGCCTAGAGAGCTGAAGAACAAGTCCTATGAGTGCCGACTTCAGAGTCTAGGACTGACCACACTCCAAGAGAGACGAGAACGAGGCGACCTTATAGAAACATATAAGATTCTGAACAATTTTTACAATGTGTCGAATCTAAGCTCCATATATAAAAGCAAGGACAACACCAGGCTCCGAGGGCATAGCACAAAACTGGTGAAGGGACTAGCAAAATCAAACCCATATAAACATTTCCTTACAAACCGTGTGGTAAATGCATAGAACCAGCTCCCTACTGAAGTGATTAACGCACAAACAGTTAATCAATTCAAAAATAGACTGGACAGACATTTGAACAGTAAAGCTTAAAATAGTTAATCAACGGGAAAACAGAACGCAATTAACTGAATAACACAAGTGTAGATATAGGCGCATCAGCAAAAGCTGCTAGTCTATAAATAAATAATAATAATAATAATAGTCAAATGTGGTTTATTAATGTATTAAATTTTAATAATTATAAATATAACTTAATCATGATACCTACTCACTGTTACCAACTTTTAAATTAGGTATCAACAGTGTTAGCATTAAATACCTGTAAAATAGCTTCCAAACAGGATTGATAGTAGTGCATATCTTTATCCATTTCTCTGCTCTCCACATCAAATACATAAATAAGCACTTCAACATTGCGAAATATATTGTCTCTTTGAGAAGCAAAGTAATTCTCCATAAATGCTTCCTGTCCTCCACAGTCCCATAAATTGAGTACTAAATTTCCGAGGAACCGTACGTGGGAATGCTCGACATCAACTATGAAAAGGTTTAAAAATATATGAGCAAGTTGTTTTACTGTTTAAGTCAGTACAGTTTTAGTTATAAAAATTGGATAACCTTGTTTTTACTTACTTGTAGCACCCAAACGCCTAGTGTCTCTAGCAATATAATTAGCAAATATTATAGACCGCATACTTGTCTTCCCTGAACCACTCTTGCCCATTAACAACACCTGAAACGTAAAATTAGGAGTGAAAGTACATTTTTCGTCAAAAGAAGTTAATTAAATGTAGTAGAACCAATAATAATATGATATTATATTGTATGATATGGTATTATCTTTATTGTCCATCACAACAAGTATCAAGTTATTTATCATAATTATTAATTAGGTACCTTTTTCTTCATCTTGACAAAGTTCCCTGGTTTACTATAGAAACAAATGCAAACAGGAAAGTGTTGATTATGGCACCCGAAGAGAATATAATCACTGTGTTGGCACTGATAAACCTTTCAATTATCGTGTGCAAACTGTAAAATGCTTTAATTATCGTGTGCAAACTGCAAAATGATTAATCATTAAATTAAATCCCAAAAAACTACTGCGTTGCTGCGTAACACAATGTAACAGGCTGCGAAAAACTGACCACAAATTAATTAGAAACTGACTGTGCCAGTGTGACAAAGATAAAAAACCGTTCTCCGTCTACGTAAAAAAACGGATAAAAGCTTTTTTATTTACCCCAATGGGAAAGGCAAAGGAAGCTAAGTCCATGCAGCCAACTCAGTTGTATTTCTCTTCTTCTGAACTTATTTACATCGAAATGCATTGGTGAGATGCATTTCTTAAACCGTATCTTCTTCGTCGTTCTTATCGTAGTGTATATCGTAGATAATACCATATCAGTAGTGTTATATCGATACTTTATGATATATCGTACAAATATATCGATATTTTAGATATATCGTAAGTTTCGATGGTACCTATCTGTTAAATAGCGCCGATTCGTTTGTAAATCTAGGTAAGAGTGTGTTTATGTAGGTACCCCCTTGATTAAAGGTTCTGATATCATGCAGTGCATTAATGAAACGACCTTTTTATGCATCGTTATATACACTAATTGTATTTACTCTATTTTATATTTTAAAAACAGCTGTATTAAAACAGACAACTTTTATTTATACTCACGGCAATTTCAAGTTCCCGCGAGGAATTGCGGGATAAAAAGTACGTTATTATCGTTATATCGTCGTTATAAATATCGTTTTCTGTACCCCTGAAAACGTGCATGCAAAATTTCGTGATGATCGGTTGAGCCGTTAAGGCTTGAAAGCGTATCAAACAAATAAATGAGAACGAAACGAAACGAAAACACACTCAGTTTCACATTTATATTATTAGTAAGGATTTTGTATTGAGAACGAATCGAGTGATCTCAGATACAAATCATAAAATTGTTACTACTAGTGCTGGCGTCACGGAACTCACAAAGAACGTAGGAGAATAGTATTTCGTGTTATTGCGTTTCGTTATTCCGAAGGGTAGTATTTCAACAATTCAGGGTTCTACATTTTATTTTTACTCAAGTTGCCAACCATAAAATAAATTAATCAGTATAAAAATAAGAAATGGAACGTGCTCTTAATATCTCACGATATTTTTAATATAATATGGGATGAAATATATCGATTTAAATATCGATACTCACTGATTCGATAATATCGGGTTGAAGCGATATATCGCGTTTAAAATATCGATATAAATATATCGTGCACCCCTACTTCGAAAATAATTTTTTGTTTGTTGATTTGATAGATGTCTGGAATCAGTTAATTAACGTAGTGATTACCTTCTCTCTGGTTGAAACCACGTAGTGATTACCTTCTCTCTGGTTGAAACTTGAATCACGTTGTCAAGAATTTGTAAGTCTAGTTAATTTGTGGCTTGAACATGCCAGGCTAAAACTTTTCGCCGGCTGTGGTGTTTAACAATGTTTCTGCATAATTGATCAGTTTTGTTGTATCAAAATGGCTCGGCATCGAAACGTGAGGAATAGAACTTACTCCGACTATTATGATGACGATGATGTTTATGGACATTCCGTGGACGATGACAGCTGTTTGTCACCAAGTGATACTGCACATTTTATGTTCGACCGATCTCGTAACCAGCAGGCTATAGCGCATTTCTTAGAAGACCATAGTAACATTCAAGAAACAGTTGAAGATAGTAGCGACGATGCGCCTCACAACGGCTCCAGTATAGAACGCCGTCACTCTATCGATTTGCGCACACTTAACCTCGGCCAAGATGACGAAGTCAAGCTGATGTCTTGCTTAGAAGAGCTACATAACATTCTTGGTAATAACATACCTGAAAGCATACTAATACCAACTGTAATAAAACATAATTTTGACTTCAACAAAGCCCTAGATGTAATTCTTAGTTCAAAAACAAAAGAAGTTATAAAGGTAGTTAGAGAACCATCTCCACTTCCTGTATTCACAGTCAAACCTTCATTGGTATCAATAACTGATAACAATGCTAAAGTCATTGATACTAGCATAGAAGCTCCGAGTACTGGAATAATAAAAGGTTTTAATGTGGAGCGAGCTGCTCCTTCAAGAAGTAATCCTCAAACACCAAGAGACCGGTCTCCTGTTGTAGAAAGACCAGGCACCAAATTTGACCAAACAGATGATTTCACACTGAACAGGACCACTACTAAAGTAAAAGAAACTAAAATCGATCCTAAGTTACAGTATTCAAATGAAAGAGGTTCGGATAAAGATCACTTGTATATTGTGGTAATTGGCCATGTAGACGCTGGAAAGTCTACATTGATGGGACGTTTGCTGTGTGACCTTGGTGAAGTAAGTCAAAAAACATTACATAAGTATGAACAGGAGAGCAAAAAAATTGGTAAACAGAGTTTTATGTATGCATGGGTGCTAGATGAGACTGGAGAGGAGAGAGTGAGAGGCATCACAATGGATGTAGGGAGAGCACAGTTTGAGACTACAACAAAGAGAGTTATTGTTTTAGATGCTCCAGGTCATGCAGATTTTATTCCAAACATGATAACAGGTGCTGGGCAAGCTGATGTTGCTTTATTAGTTGTTGCTGCCACAAGGGGAGAGTTCGAGTCAGGGTTTGACCTAGGAGGCCAAACAAGAGAGCATGCCCTTCTGGTCAGGTCACTTGGTGTAAATCAATTAGCAGTTGCTGTAAATAAATTAGATACAAACAACTGGTCCCAAGAAAGATTTAATGAAATAAAAAAGAAGCTTAGTGCTTTTTTAAAGCAAGCTGGCTTTAAAGATTCTGATGTCACTTATGTACCATGTTCAGGTCTTACTGGAGAGAACTTAATAAAACCATCTAGTGAACAAAATTTGACTAAATGGTATAATGGGCCTTGTCTTCTTGATGTCATTGATAATTTCAATGTCCCACAGAGGCCTGTCTCAAAGCCATTGAGAATATCAATTAATGACATTTTCAAAGGAACTGGCTCAGGACTTTGTGTGGCAGGAAGAATTGAAAATGGTGTGTTGAACAAAGGTGACAAAGTTTTAGTATGTCCAACTAAAGAAATAGCAGAAGTAAGGACTATAAGCATCAACGACATGTCCAGCAATGTGGCATTTGCTGGTGACCAAGTCAGTGTGGCTTTATCTGGAGTGGATATGCAAAATATTTCTGTTGGCTTTATCATAAGTGACCCTGTCCAGCCAATACCTGTCACCACACGTTTTGAAGCAAGACTTGTTGTATTCAATGTTAAAGTTCCTATAACAAAAGGTTTTCCAGTTCTTTTACATCATCAATCCTTGGTTGAATCAGCTAATATTGTAAAGCTCAAAGCATCATTGAATAAAAGCACTGGTGAAGTGCTAAAAAAGAAGCCTAGATGCTTGGGCAACAACTCTGTTGCTGTTGTGGATATTGAAGTATGCCGACCAATTTGTGTGGAGCTTTACAAAGATGTAAAAGAATTAGGTCGTGTCATGTTGCGAGTAGCTGGTGTTACAATAGCTGCTGGGCTCATCACTAACATTTACAACACTTGATCTGTAATTTGTGACACATTGTTTGGGCAATTAAATGTTCTGTTGTTTGATATGTTTAGCATCATCTTGAATTCTGTATTTGAATCACTATTCGTTTGTCTCGCTAAAACTCAAGAATGGCTGGACCGATTTGGCTAATTTTGATCTCGTAAGATTTGTGGAAGTTCAGGGAAGGTTAAAGCGGTGAGAAGTTCGGAGTTCCTGTAAGAATTCTGAAACTCACACTGGTGAAACCGTGGGGCACAACTAGTAATAATTATTAATTTTTACTTAAAATCAGATACTTGAACATTTATTTTGCCATATTTAATTTATATCATACTATTGTTACCTACATAATAAATATATAACTATGGTACTATTGTAATTAAAATGATTATATTTATAATTATTATTTAAAAAGAGCATTTGATTTTATTTATTTGTGTGCTGCTAAACAGTTTTTTATTATTTTTAAAATATCTCAAATGTACAAAATTAATAGGGTACTTGCATGATTTTTTTTTCCAGCCTATTTTAAAGATATATGGCCTACTTAAACAAAACAAGAAATAAATTAATGAAATAGAGCGTTTCAAAGTTCCTGCTTTAGACTTTACCGCCGAAACGCGGCATGACGTCACTAGTTCAAAATTACGCCTCATTAATCTGTGATAGAAATGTCACTGTCGTATTGACAGGGTCATGTGACACTGACAGACATAACTTCAATATCCAAAAGCGAAATTAAGATTGAACTGTGTCGAGTTACTTCCAAAAGTTCCAGTAAAGAATCGTGTTAAAACTCCGTGGTTTACCATGAAGACATCCTGGCCTAATATGTGTCATGTATATATTTAAATTTACTATTCGTTTTATGACACACTTATTACTTCCATAATAAAATCCAATGGTGAAAAATCTTTGTTTCATTATACTATACATATAATAAGTAATCGAAATGCATCTTACCGTTGCATTTTAAAGTAAAAAACTTCAGAAAATGGAAAATGTGCGTTAACTGTATGCACTTAGTTTCTTTTGCCTTCTCTGAAAGAGGTAAATGTTTCCTAAAAAAATTAAAGTGACGTAACATGTTAAGCGTGGCTGTGATTGGTGTTTCGTTGCAACGTTCCGTTTCACAAAATTAAAAGTTGAATATTTTGGTAACTATTGACAAATAATTATTTAGTAAATTTTTCACGATAATGCTTTTCTAAGGCTCTATTTTTGAAATATTGACACAATTTCTTATTATAAATTTCATGCAAGTACCCTATTACCTAATCTGTTGACAGACTAATGGCCGCACTCAGAGTCGTTTATTGATTACTTAATTTTAAGTAAAGATTTTAAAAACAAAATTGCCGCACGTTCATTAAATTAATGTTATTTGGCACTAACTGAATTTAACTTAATTAGCTGTTAAATAATAATAATAAATTTTATTTGGCATGACATTTAAAACCACAATACATAAAAAAGAAACCTAAAGAAAAACAAAAACAACAATCACAAAAAAAATCTAATTATAAAATTACTGCCAAAAAGGTGTCCAGCTCAGCATATTGCTAGGTACGGAGTCGTAGCGCAGATTTTCATTTATCTAGCAAAGCAAGGAAATGGTGGGCACAGGACCACTAAATTCAATTTAGATAAGTAGTTAGGTAGTTTGTCGAAGTCTGACGACGGCTTGAGCGGACGTTGACGGTGACTTGTGAGCAATCAATACCTATACCTAATGAAATCCATATTAAACATGGAGGTTAAATAAAGTGTTATGAGAAGCTTTCTGTTTTTAAATTTCATTTGGTAACGAACTGATTTTATGGGTTAAGGTGTGCCCCGCGGTTTCACCCCGTTAATTTGTGGAAAAAACAACATTTTTCATTGCTGCTCTGCACTTATTGGTCGTAGCGTGATGTTAAATAGCCTATGGCCAGTTGGCCACTAACTACAACGAACTATCCAACATAAAAAGAATTATTCAATTCGAACTGTGATTTGCGCGTGATTAATCAAACAAACAACTCTTCAGCTTTATAATGTTACTAGCTGTGCCCCGCGGTTTCACCCACGTGAGTTTCGGAATTCCCACAGGAACTCCAAAGTAGCCTAATTTACTCCATATAACATGGCCTGAGCCGCGCGGCATGGTATCTCGCAGAGCTAGCTAACTGGAGCCACCGCTCTTCCCTTTCATGACTGCCCGCCGGCCTTGCACATCATAAATGCGCGAGCAGTACCTAGGTACCTACTTGATCATTATTTTGCTGCGATATTATTTTAAAACTGCGATATCTCCTAAGATATTCATTGAAATCGATATAAAGGGCAATTTTGTTTTAAATTAAATACTTGTGATGAATAACCTATTTATTTGGATAAGGATTAATATCATGTTCGTAAAAACACCTTTGCAAATTACTTACCTAATGCATTATTTTTGAACTTTGGTTAGCATAAAAAAGGTTATAGTTGATAGTGAGTCAAGCCAACCTTAAAAGATAGACATAATTATGCTGTCACGGACTTTTTTTTAGAACTTTTATAGGGAAACAATAGGCTAGTTTCCTAAATTTTTCTTTTTAGTCCGTTTTGTAGATTATTAAAAAATATTCGACACGTATTTTTTTTATGTAACCAAAAAATAACGGAGATATATCAAGTCGAAATTTCACATGACGTCACGCCTCGCTACAGTTTGTTCGCACGTTATAGCAAACTGTGACGACACAAGTCCCCCACCCTAAACTTTAATGCGCTTTATCTATGCATATTTCCATTATTTTAAAAAAACAAAAAATACGTGTCTATTATTTTTTTATTATCTAACTGACGGACTAAATAGAATTTTGATTTTTTTACCCAGGAAACTAGCCTATTCTGTATACCTACATGATACATGATATGATTTTTGGGAAACTTTAACCGTTTATGCAGCGTACGCAACGGAAACTCTCAAAAGGAATATTTTCCGTTTTTTGCAACATTTTTCATTGCTCCGCTCCTATTAGTCGTGATGCAGGATTCTTATAGCTAGTTAAGTAGCCTAGGTTTTTTCATGGTTTTCTCAGGTTTTTTCATGCTTATGATTATTCAGGTTTTTTCATGCTTATGCTTATATTCACTGCAGCCGTTATCGGTTAAGGCGTTAATGAGTTACCTACAACTTACAAACACTTATATTTTACCCACATACCTTACCAAAAAGGTACCAGTAGTGGGGTATATTGAGTTAATACTTATCTACTTATAGATTCGGTATCTGGAATAGTCAATTGATGGGATTGAAAAAATATTCAAAAAATGGCACAATATTTTTTATCAGACACTTGAAGTTGAACTTCTGAAAAAGCTTGATTTGAGAAAAAGTATCAAAAGTTTGAGTGAAAAAAGCACACTAGGGGCATTTCACGTGAAGCGGGCAGGCCAAAACAGGTTCACACTTCCGATTTCAGTTATATTTGAGAATGTTATACCTGTACATGTTCTCAACACAGATACAAAATATTTTTAAAGTGGCGAACCTAGTTTACGAGATATCGGTCTTTGAAGATTTCAGTTACGGTGAGTTATGGACTACTTCAAATGCCATTATGCGGCTTAAAAAAGATGCAGAAAAATATTTTTGCCACTGGATTCTATACTTTGTTATATGACTTTTTAAACCTTATAATTGAATTTACAATAATTTTATTAAATAGCTGAAAAAAAAGAAAATAATTTTTATTTTTTATTTTTTACAATCTCGGCATTTTTTTATATTTTTTTTAGTATATTAGAAATAAAGCTTATATCATATTCATAATCCATGCCAAGTTTCATAATGGGCCGCGCAGTCGTTTAGGAGCTATTTGTGTTTAAAACCGAAAGGAGGCGGCGGCGGCTCCTTACTTCGCGTGTAGTCAGTCACCGCTACTTACATGGTAGGTCATATAAATGGTTTTTTTTTTTGGTTTGATAGAGATCTTAGGGTATCTAATAATTATAACAAAGAATTATAGGTAATTCATCGGTTTATTTGAAAATCTTTACAGTTTTATGAGTGGAAGAGTCACTTGTTCGTTTGATGATGATACCGTCACGCGTCAGTGCTTGGAATGAAAGCGTGGAATTTTTTTGTGCCAGATATAGTTATTGCAGAATCAAAACGGCTCTTGAGTTTGTTTCTGTATTGATCGATTTCATTTATATCAGCATAATAAATTGCAGTGTGTGGCAATGATGCTTTTGCCCAATCATATAAACCTTTTGGTGTAATAATCGCTTTATCTGGACCTGACTGTAAACTAGCTCGTGTCGCCAAGCGTTTTATATTGCCACCAAGACCATCACAAGGCCCTTTTCCGTGAGAAGTAGCATGGGAATGGATTTCTGCTTCTCACGGAAAAGGGCAGAAACAAACTCAAGAGCCGTTTTGATTCTACAATAACTATACCTGGCACAAAAAAATCCACGCTTTCATTCCAAGCACTGACGCGTGACGGTATCATCATCAAACGAACAAGTGACTCTTCCACTCATAAAACTGTAAAGATTTTCAAATAAACCGATGAATTACCTATAATTCTTTGTTATAATTATTAGATACCCTAAGATCTCTATCAAACCAAAAAAAAACCATTTATATGACCTACCATGTAAGTAGCGGTGACTGACTACACGCGAGTAAGGAGCCGCCGCCACCTCTTTTCGGTTTTAAACACAAATAGCTCCTAAACGACTGCGCGGCCCATTATGAAACTTGGCATCGATTATGAATATGATATAAGCTTTATTTCTAATATACTAAAAAAAATATAAAAAAATGCCGAGATTGTAAAAAATAAAAAATAAAAATTATTTTCTTTTTTTTTCAGCTATTTAATAAAAATATTGTAAATTCAATTATAAGGTTTAAAAAGTCATATAACAAAGTATAGAATCCAGTGGCAAAAATATTTTTCTGCATCTTTTTTAAGCCGCATAATGGCATTTGAAGTAGTCCATAACTCACCGTAACTGAAATCTTCAAAGACCGATATCTCGTAAACTAGGTTCGCCACTTTAAAAATATTTTGTATCTGTGTTGAGAACATGTACAGGTATAACATTCTCAAATATAACTGAAATCGGAAGTGTGAACCTGTTTTGGCCTGCCCGCTTCACGTGAAATGCCCCACTTTCTACTTGCTTGTTACTTGATTGTAGAAAATTGAGCATTTAATAATCAATTAAAATCGCGAAAGCAATTTTCTCACCCTATACTTTATAAAACTTCTTTAAATATCTCGGAAACCAAATGCCGAGAACCTTTATCCTTGGACGCCCACATTCAGTTAAGGTATAGGTATTCGTTATTATCTATCTCTATGATTAAGTTCCCACTTAAAGCCTCTTACCGCCGCACTCAGAGTCGACTTTAATGATTACTTAGTAAAGTATAGATTTTAAAAACAAAACTGCCGCAATCAGACAAGTTTAATAAATGAATGTTAATTGGCATTTAACTAATTAAGTTACATCTCATTAAGTGTCAATTAACATTAATTTACAGAACGTCTCTGATTGCGGCAGTTCTGTTTTAAAAATCTTTACTTAACTAAGTAATCATTAAATTACGACTCTGAGTGCGGCAGTTACTTTCTGCATTCACTTTCCGGAATGTTGGGTATATCCAGTGTCAGCTCACTGAGGTTACGAAGGTGGCATAACTATACCCCATTGTGCCGATTGTCGTGCCTGTTGGCACTATGGTGAAATTTAATTTCCTTCTCATTTCCTTCAAGACAACGTTAATAGGTTTTATCCGTATAGCTATGCTGAATTTCATTATTTTATTTATTTATTTATTATTATATATATATTTTTTTATTTCTTTATTGCACAGTGTGTACAAGTGAAGCAAGCTGAAGTGGCAGTGGGCTGGTCACATCTGTCGCAAAACCGATGAGCGTTGGAGTAGACGGGTTCTGGAATGGAGACCACGTCTCGGTAAGCGTAGTGTTGGACGCCCCCCTGCCAGATGGACCGATGACCTGAAGAAGGTCGCTGGTAGTGGCTGGATGAGGAAAGCGGGAGATCGTGTACTGTGGCGTGCCCTTGGGGAGGCCTACGTCCAGCAGTGGACCGCAATAGGCTGATTGATGACAGTGTGTACAAATGGCGAACTTAATGCCTTGCGGCATTCTCTACCAGTTAACCATTGGGTAGACAGAGAGATATAGAAGATGGGGTGTGCAAACAAAACAATAATTAATATACTTAATACTAGACACTAATAATTAATAACTAAAACATAAAGTTGCAATTTACCTACAATACATACTATAACACATTATTATTATATTATATTATTATATATATAGTTTATTCATTATAATATCCTATATTGTATCACTACCAATGTTACGGTGTACCTATGCTTTGTTGGTCGTTCTTTTGAATAAATAAATAAATTAGATTCTTTTAAACAACTTTACATTAATTAAGTACCTCTAAAAATATATGTAGTTTACGAGTTTACCGCGAACAGACAGACAGACAGGCGCGGCAGAGGATTTCCTTGTAAAAAATGAAAAAATAAAACAAAGTCCTCCGCTGTGTCTGTCTGTTTGTCTGTCTGTCTGTTCGCGATAAATTAAAAACTACAAAACGGATTTCTATGCGGTTTTTACCAATAGATAGAGTGATTACATAAAAGGAAGGTTTACATTTATTTAGTTATTTATTTTACTATTAATGCACACAAGGATAACATAAATAAGAAAGAAGGAAGAAAGTAATCATGCACCTACAAGGGTCATGCTTATTCCATGTGGAATTTCTTCCAGCAGACCCGCAATAGGAAAACCGATATCTGTTAAATAAATTTTATTAGTAGATATCTTGGGATTCCCGCGGGACCTGCGAAATTATTGCGGGTGAAACCGCGAGAGACAGTGTTAGTAGTGATATAGGTAGGTACCAATGATTTGCAGTTTGCTGAAAAATATTTAAGAAAATGTGTACCTAAGTTAGTTAGTTAGTTAGCAGAAAAATACTTGCATTTATATGTATAGTAGATGACGATAACTTTGAATGTGCAAGCTCTGTGTGGACACCTGCGGGCTTAGCCAAGTTGACATTCTACAATCGTTAAGGCATAGAAAACTTATCACGTGGTCACGCAAAACTAGAGTTTTGATTGGCCGACTGAGTGACATGAAGATTCGTTACATAAGTTAATTGTAGAATGTCAACTTGACTACACCGTTGAATCGCTTAGCTTCTTTTTTTTGTACGTCCTAGATTACGTCATGTGTCTAAATCTCAGATTAAATAAAAACTTTATTTATTTGGTCTTACCTAGTACTTATTTAGACTGCAGTCGTTTACCGTATAAAACCATTTTTCTATTATCTAGTCAATTATAAACCTTGCACAATAGGGAACGTGCACAACGACGGTGCTGCCAACTGGCGTCGCCAATCCGAATCTATTGATAGTTGCCATTCACATTTATGACAAGTAAACAGGATTAATTTTACTAGTGAAAATTATTATTCTAGCTAATCACAATTCATTGTTGTATTTCTGGATGTATCAACTATCAATACATCGACAAAAAATAACAAAAAATAAAACGGCAACGGTTTATTTTCCATTAGCTGTTTGAAGTTCCGGACAGTCCGGAGTTCAGGAATTCCGAAAAGCTAGTAGTAAATAAACCTCCTGAACACTTGTATGCAAAATTTCACGATGATCGGTTGTGCCGTTCAGGCGTAAAAGCGTAACAAACAAGTAAACAAACAAAAACTCACTTTCGCATTTATAATATTAGTAAGGATTATTTTTTTATCGTAAACATTGGATATTTTAGTTTGTGCGACAATTTTACCAGTTTTCACAGCCTCATGTTCTTCATTAGATCATCCTCCTCATCCTCATCTCTTCAACCTCCAATAGGTACATGGCCGGCCTCAAAAGCTTAAAAACCTTTTGACATATTTTGGCCACGCTGACGATCATTAATTATTATATTATTGATGATGACTAACTGTGCCTCGGGGTTTCACCCGTGATAATTTCGGAGTTCCCGCATGAATCCCGGGATAAAAAGTACCCTATGTGCTTCTCTGTACCCCTGACAACGTGCACGTCAAATTTCATCCAAATCCGTTCAACCGTTTTTGCGTGATTGAGTAAACGTATACGAGGATAAGAGCTCGAAAGCGCATTTTCATCCGACTTGCTTCAAATTTATCGTCACCTCTAAGCTCCTATGTGTCTTAGCGTTATATATTTATTATTATAAATGATATCATAATTATTATATAGCCTATAACCTGTCCAGGAGTATGGACTACAACCGTACCAAGTTTGCTTAAAATCCCTTCACTAGTATTTGACCCATGCGTGCACATACAGACAGACAGACAGACAAAAAATTTACTGATTGCTTTTTTGGCATCAGTATCGATCACCATCATCCTCCAATATTAATTTTGAATATATTATATTCAATGTACAGAATTGACCTCTACAGTTTTATTATAAGTATATACCTAGATATAAATAGACCGGAACCCATATTTTATAACTTTTATCATACCTATTCAAAAATATAATATACCTAATCGAGGAGATAGTTTTATTTACATAATTATGAAAACAAAACTATCTCTTCAATTATTATCTTCCTTCCGAAAGCACGATGACAAGTTTAATAAGTTTACTCTACTGTCCGCATAGTGTCTCTTTTGTCGATTTAGTGCTGCCACCTATAGTTCGTGCACGTTCCCTATACTGTGTTTAGTAAACGCAACCAAAGGAGGACAAGTACTCATTAGTTAAGGGCAAACGGTTAAGTCCCCTGTAGTAGACGTGTTCATGGGTCGCCGGGCTATTTGACCGTATACCTAATCTGATTACAGTAGGTAGGTACTTTGCTCTAATGTTGATTGTTGGTAAGACGAAGCTTACCTACGTAGGTACCTACTCAGCTAGGTATACGGTTTCCTTGAGCATTGGACCATCTGAAGGATAGTTTAAATGTTTGTCCCCCCTGGGAACTAGTCGTGTTAAACTTTAGAGAAACTCATAATTATACCTACAAAATAGATCACTACTCTCTACTCTGTCTTTATATCACCGCTCTGTCTTTGTGAACGTAACTTCAGAATTCGAAAACTTTAGTCGTATTTACGTACCTACCCATAGTTCCAATAGTAGTTTTAGAGCATTAGTTACGCAGATATACTTCCAGCCTCCAGGTTTGTTTATCTTACGAATAAATCAAAAATTTCATTCAGACGGATGGTTTCAGTGCGGTTGACAACAATCATTGGACCAAAGATACCTATATAAAAGCACTTAATTGCGTTGGACTGTTACTGAAAACTAGCAATGAACGAATAATATGTCACTGACTCGCTGAAGTCTGAACAGTTACTGAAATTTAAAAACTAACTCGAATTTATACTTGTAACCTACCAATACTAACCAATTACTACAATGTGATCTATATGACCTATATCTATTCCGACTGTTCTAGACTCTGGACTACACACCTACATTGATATAATATTTACCCATGTGTAGCAACGTATTTGGAACTCGGTAGGTAGGTAAGTCTAATTTCGGCGTCGGCACTGAAAGGGTGGTGATTGAGGGTCGGAAATGACACTTTGGTCGTCGCTCTGCTCACTTCTGGTCAAATTATACCAGGAAATAGGTAATCACAGTTCACACTTCACGCATTTCGCTTTGTAATTCAATGGCCTAACTGTATTTACCTAGCTATTACAATTACGTATTGCGAACAAAAAAAAAACCTTTTAAAAAGAAGTGTTTTGTAAATTGAGCATATTTAGCATTATTGGGTAGGTACCTACAATAGTAGATTATGCACCGAGGGAGTAAAGCACTGTCTTACGTCACCGGCGGCATATTGAACCCTGAGCGTAACGATTGACTCTAGAGTTAATCCCCGAGCGTAGCGAAGGTATTTAAAATATAACTCCCGAGCGAAACGAGGGAGTTGTGTAGAGTCCTGAGTGAAGCGAGGGGTTTAAGCCCGTGACGAAGACAGGTTTTATCCTCGAGGTGCATACTCTACTTTTCATACCTACTGCGAAACATAAAACCTCTTTACACGGGCAGACGGTTTATTCGAAAATAGAACTGGCCACCACAGGCAGATCACATAAAAAGAAAACAAAACGCTAAGAGTTTTCCTACAAATAACGTTCCAAACTCAAATCACTTTACTCCCTTGGGAGTTTCATACAACATTACCTCCCTCTCTTGGGTTGGGATG
This sequence comes from Zygaena filipendulae, assembly GCA_907165275.2. Taxonomy (NCBI): domain Eukaryota; kingdom Metazoa; phylum Arthropoda; class Insecta; order Lepidoptera; family Zygaenidae; genus Zygaena; species Zygaena filipendulae. The sequence continues at coordinate 11,336,081 of OU015651.1, forward strand.
TAATGCCTTGCTTTTACGTAATTTTTATGTAATTGGACATTATCGAGCAGGTGGTATGAAAAGAAATATATATGGGCGGCGGTAATCACCATCAGGTGTACCACTTGCCCGTTTGCCCCGTATGACATAAAAAAAATCTAGTGTATTTTTAAATAATTGTTTATTTTAAAGAAATAAAAGGAATTTAGGTGAGTGTTGAGTGGTGCAGAGAACACGAACCAAAGAATATTTGTTTTTCGTTCGTGTTTTCGTCGTTATTTGTCCCCCGCTGTTACACCCGCGATAATTTCAGAGTTACTGCGAGAATTCCGTGATAAAAAGTAGGTAGGTACCCTATGTGACTATGTCCTTCTTGTATCCCTGTGAAAGCGTAACAAACGAACAAATAAACCCACTTTCGCATTTATAATAGTTAGGAGCCATTTTACACTTTTGTAATATAGTTTAATTGGTCCATGGTACCTAACAAAGCTGAGTGAGCTAACAGAATTAGGTAATAAATGCCTCTATGAGGAAGCTCCCTATTAAAACTGCAAGCTTGGTCTAAAGCATGGATGGTCTGAAGTAGGGTTGCCACCCGTAGTCCGTACTATAGTATAAATACATATATACCTATAGTATCGTACTATATTTTAGTCAATTACTAGATTAGATACAATCATATATTATAGAAAAATATTATAGTACCCACGAAAAATACTTGTACACATTTTTATCCCTAATTATTAAAATGTCGCGTTTTTTATATTAACCGTGACTGATCAGAAACACATCCGCAGCACAGCACGGGGAACTTCAAGAATGAAATGCATTCGCGGCAACTAGACGTCAACTGTCAAACTGGCAATAGGTAATTTGTCGATGAATGCTGCCCGATTCATAATGATTAAAAGTAAATATGTACTTTTTCCCTGCGTTTCTAAAAAGTACCTACCAACTTAGATATTTTTTCATAACTCTTTTTCCAAAAAGGGTGGCAACCTTCTGAAGATAATTAATAAACTTAATTCCCTACATTCACGAAAGTACTTTTCAGGCAACGCTGTTAATTATTATTGACATAATTTTTTTTAATATTTTAAATGCTTTCTCTGGTAGAGGTTTTTTTTAAATAGTGGTGGAAGGCAGATTTCGACTTTTGGGATTTTATGCTCCCATGCCTGTAATCCTCCTTTACCTACCTACTCCCTAAACCTCATCGACGGTGTTCAGAGGGATAGATGCTCGTAAACAAATCGATACTAAAACCTACCTTGTAGTTTGTTAGATGTAGGTATTATTCTTACCAAGCATATTTTTCTATGTAGGTATCCTAAAGGGTATTTGAACAAATTTTACCGTAAGAGAATAAAATAAACATTTAAGTGGGCGGCGACGATCAAGAGGCATGTTTCTTCCTATGCAAAAAGATATAAAATATTTAAATAATATTACACCAACAACCATAAAGTTGGCGCCATGACAGTCGTCACAAAAAAACGAGCTTTCCAGAAGCAATTAACTTGAATTTTATAAGTTGACAAAATGATGGTTTATCGGATTTTAATAATAAATATATAATAGAAAAGGAGATGGACATTGAGCACGCGCCCGCTGGCTGCTACCTTCACCCACGCATCGCGACCGACATAATATTAGATAGGTAGGTACCTACTTATAAAATCATTGATTAGATATTATGATACCCAAACTTATTGATGATACTTACATTGCCAGCGGAACGTAGAGGTACGTAAATAAGTCAAAATCAAAACGAATGCCATGTAAGGTCATATAGGTATGCCTGTTTATTGCACTAAATCGTATATTTTACGATTATACGAAAAAGCGATCTATTAGTTTTTTTTAGTTGATAGGTAGAAGTATACCTAATAGTATAGATAGCTACTTTTGTACATGTGTCTTGCTCCAATTTGAAAGAACGCGGGGAACAGTGCTATATAATCATCGAAATGGTTGGAAAAATCCAAAACTCACGCGGGTAAATCTCCGACACTTGATGAGACCTTTTAATTTTAGCTGATGTTATACATTAGTTTGGCTACTTTGGAGTTCCTGCGGAAAATCCGAAACTCACGCGAGTGCACCCGCAGGGTATAGCTATTACCTATATTTAATATATTTAATAATATTAAAGATTCTGTCTGCCAATCAAAAAGCATATATAGGCACGGCAGAAACTCATCCTATTGTCTTAACTATTAACATCATGTGGGTTCAATTTGTTCCTGGTGTAGGCTTTTATTAATTCGAACAATAGTTTAATTTAAGGGATCAGCGATTGCATGCGATTATCCGTCCCTTGTACATTTGAACCCGCGTGGGTGGAGTTTCTAAGAGTCAAGTTAAAATCAATGAATTTTCTTGTCTACTCAGAACTGTAGGTAAATATCTTGCTAGAAATAAATAAAAACCATACCGATATTAAGACAGTGAGTCTTCTTTTTAACTTAAATTTTAAGAACTAGAAAGTAGTTTGTTTAGAATCGACTTCCGAATCGATCATAACGTCATGTTTTAATATAGGTTATATTTTTTTAATTTTTACTAGCCCGAGTCTAAATTATTTATAATACAACATTTGGCGCGTACGCCGCCCGTAGCAAAAACATCGAATCGGTCATTGACACGTAGGCGCAGGCGTAGCGCTTGAAATTTCGTAGAAAGGTCACCTCCAAACTCATGTTCAATAACTGTTAGACTTAATTTTTTCGAAATAATTTATATTTTAATCATATTGTTGTTTGTTTTTTAAAATGGGTTTTTGGTCAATTCATTAACACGTTGTATAAATACGGGTTAGGTTATGTTTGGTCACGAATCCTTACTAATATTATAAATGCTGAAATTAGTAAGTTTGTTTGTTTGTTTGTTTTGCTTTCACGGCTAAACGGCTCAACCGAGCACCACTAAATTTTGCATACACGTTGTCAGGGGTAAAGACAAGGACATATGCTACTTTTTATCCCGGAATCCCCCGGGAATTTCGAAATTAACGCGGGAGAAACTACATTGAATTTTGCACGTTGTCAAGGGTATGAGTAGGTACAGAAAAAATATAGGGTAGTAAGTACTTTTATCTCGGAATACCCGCGGAATCTCCGAAACTAACGCAGGTGAAACCGCGGGAAACAACTACCTACTGTAAATATAACTCGTTATATCGTTTATAATTAGGTTTTATTTGTATTTTTAAAGGCATATACCTATATTCTTGTAAATATGTAGATTTCGCAAAACTTTAAACAAAAAATATTTAGATTAAATATTTTTTAGATTGAACTCATGATAAAGTAAGGTTAAGGTAAAGTGCAGGGGTAAGTTCGCAATTTCCTTCTATCTTTGTTCTGAACGCATGACGCATCTGTATTATATGAACCCTTTCTTAAGTTTAATGTTTTACGCACTTATTTTATGATCGGATTTTGTCAATGTAATTTGACCTCTATTATTTCGATACTCGAATGAAATGCATGACAATAATAATAATATGCTTTACGGGTTTTAAATCGGTGTAACGTAAAGCTGGCTGTAGGGGGTTCGTGTATGAGATTGCAACCATGACAACAGACAAAGGCCTCTTGTAACCTTATATCCCACATACAATGCAGTAATTCCTACACTGAGCCCGCATGCGACCGATAACCAACGTTTAGACCTACACACGGCTGTATGAAGTAAATCGGCGTTTAGTGATGAACATTTCGACAGGATGTTCGCACCTATTACATATTATATAATCTGATATTACCTACTTATGAGTTAGTAATATAATCTGACTGTATTACAATAATAAATTACAACTATAATTTTTTTTGTCTTCACCATTTTGCGCGAAGTGACATTTAGCAGGCAATAACCATACTCTGTGGTGACAGAGTGGAATGAAATACGATCACAAGCATGGCCCCTGACTGCATAAATCCACTGGTAGTTAAATCCATTATGTAAATTTTTATATTACACATGTCGCTTAGACTAACATTCTTTTTGTGATAGGAAATATATCTACTGAATAAATATTATAGAGTTAAATGTTAATTTTAGGAATAACCTGTAGTGTGTGCCGTTTTAAATTATATATGTATGCCCCGTTTTTCGAATATATATTAGGTAGGTAAGGTATATACTTTTTGAAAATAATTTAGTTACCTATTCTAATTATTTATTTTATAACAGTTTCTTTTCAATTGTTTGTATCAGATAATGTAATAATAGCCCTTCAGAACATTAATATAGGCAAATAAGTTTTAAAAATATATATTTTGTGCATATACTTAGTTCATTTAATAAAATTGTTTTTTTTAGGTAGGTATTCATAGTTGATCATTGGTATAAAACGTTTTTTTTTCAATGGTGTAAAATATGATAAGAATGAAAAAGTATCATGCTTTAAAATATACGAAGCGTTTTTAAAATTTACTAATTTAATTTTCCAGTCATAACTCGCCAGTAATTTCTTAATTAGGTCCAGTTATTACGATAGATAGGTAGGTAGTTAATTAGGTAACTTTTTACACATGGATTTATTACGTGATTAAAATTTGAGATATTTGAATGCTGAGAACCACAATAGGTATTATTACATCAAAGTGTCAATTAATAATACAGAAACTGTAGGTAGTAGGTACGTTACATCATCACGTTACCATGAAATTTTGTATCTACACACTTTGCCATGAGGTACAGGGAAGGACATAGGGTACTTTTTATTCTGTAATTCCCGCGGGAACTCCGAAATGTCAGCGGGTGAGACCGCGGGGAACAGCTAGTTCTTGAAAAATGATGAAAAATAAGATTTCGCACCCACTCATTTTGAACCAATTGTCATATTTGTAGGGTAAATGTACGCACCGAGTAGGTATTATAGTATTATATTATCTGTGGTATTACATTGATAAATGGCTCGCCTCGCTTGGCTCGATACTCCGTCGCGTCAGTCCGTCTGTCAGAGGATCATTGACCCGCGAATTTAATTCCTCATTCCTTGTCTTGCCTGATGCAACGCGACGCGTCTCGGAACGTTTAATATCTTCTTACTGATACAATCTAAACTGTTGAAATTCACTATTATACTCCCTAACGAGTCCCGATAAAATCCTTGCGGCTGTATGCACATAACCAACATTTGTGGGGATAATAGGTATACCTACATTTATAAAAAAAATATCTAAGTATTTGTAAATGTAGTGAATTTTTTTATCAGTAATCACAACTTTACCTCCGTTATGTAGGACATGTAGGTATTTCATGTCATACTATCATATAAATTGAAATTCATACCGGCAGTACAGAATTTCAATCCTATATGATATTTTAAATTTAATTATTGTGCTTTCTCGCTTTCGCTGCTCAATCGATCATAATGAAATTTCGCACACACCATTACCCAGAAAAATGCACTGTTCACGAGGGAAAGGAAGTTGATTGACAAAATCTAAAGCACGGGCACTAGCTAGTAATTTTCATAGATCCTTTATCTAATAATAGGTAGGTAATCATTGGCAATGTAATGTCTTCCGTTCAAGAGGCTGCAGACTATAGGTGGGAGTCGGGGCTACTGAAATAGGTACCGACAGAATTTTTACAAACCAATTTATAACAGCATTTAAAGAAAATTCCATTTAAATTTTGTCTAAAAATAATACGTATATTTTGTCTCTATATATTTGGCAATGTAGTTCAATCTGGAAACTTTTAAGTCCGCTGCAATTTGCATTTTGTTTTATTCATGTAACCTATATACAAGTAGTTATATGTGAATTGTCGTTATGCAAATTTTTTGTGGGTTGACAACAGTTTGCATCTTTAAAAAAATTACATTTGAAAAAGCTTAATGGGACGTAACGTTGATCCCTGCTAGCTTATATTGTGTGCGAGTTCATATAGATTTTTTATTCCGGTAGATCACTGATATTAAAAAACGTGTGTTTGTAAATCTATGCGTTAGGCAGGTACTAGTACATAGGTAGGCAGGGGTAGGTATAACCTTAAGGAGTTATATGTATTTGCAGTGAATTCTGAAGTTCGCGAGAGTGAAATCGCGGCCATAACAGCTTCATATATCTAAATTCATTATTACGCAAGTTTTATTATGGTATCTGTTATTAAACTTTTAGAATTTAAAAAAAATCCTGAAACGTCATTCATTGACTGCCAAAGATAATTATTAAAAAAACAATTAGTTAAAAAACTATCAACTCGGTAGGTCTGCGGAGGCGTCTATACTTTTACTCGTAGTGTGTCGTGGGTAGATGCGCGGGAGCACATTGCATCTGACGATTGTGACGCAATGTGGAGAGGACAGGAAAGCGCAGTCGCACCACTGATGGATCATCATCGACCGCCAATTAACGCTCCGCCCACATGACCAGATAAATAGAAGGTTTATCAAAACGGCACTCGGAAAATTCAGTGTCGGCGGTCATTAGAAGCTGTCACTTCTTGATTTAGTTTGTGCTCGGATTATATGTACCTATACGAATAGACAAATTAATATTTATTAAAGAAATCCGATTAATATATTCCATAGGAGACGGTCAGGTCAGTTAAGATCCTATAGTTGAGCTAGTATAGTATTATATTATCTGTGGTTGAGCATATTTAAATATTGCAATGGACATACTTACTATTTATAGGTATATCGAGGTCCGATCTTAAAATTTAAACAGTTTCGTATTTCTTTCTCACATTCAGAGCGTTTAGCTGTTCATATCAATGCCCACTTGGTCAGCGCCGGTCCTAGCTACCGACGCGCCCGTGTGCGATCTGAACTCAGGCGCCCACCCCATATCACGGATGTAATAAAATGCCTTCGAACTCCCCATTAAACACCAAAAAAAAGGAATGAAACCACCAACCTTATCAGATACGTTAATTTTTGAGTGCACTTAGTGCCGTAGCGTATAGGTTGTTCGTTTGTATGATTTATCAACTTATGATCTTTATTGATCTTATTTAATTCTTAAATGTAAATAAAGAGGTGTACAAGGGGGACTTGATGCCATTGGCTTTCTCTAACAGTCGGTCGCAGCGCAGGGGAGGGAGAGTTTAGGTAGAAAGGAAGTCGACATCACGACATGCAAAGCGCCTCGAGCGTGGGGGGGGGGGGCGCCGGTAACCCAGCATTCGTGCGATTCTCAGCCGAATTCGGTTTGTCGCCGACTTCCAAGGGGCTTCGCGGCGCCCCCGGAAGTCGGCGCGCGTGTTCACCGCACGCCCTGCACTAAAGGCAAGACCGGCCCTGCACTATTGGTAATCAATTCTAAGATCGGGCCATGACATAGATAGGTACACAAATCTGTGAACATATCATTACTAGAATATTTATTTTATTAAAATGGTACAGTGACTTGGTAAATTATACATTATACTAATTTAAATTTCACAGGCGTCTTTACCTATGGTGCAGGGTGTGCGTTGCACACGGGCGCAGCGGCCCTAGGGGGCGCCGAGCGCCGCTCGCTACGGAAATTTCTTCTTCAAAAATTTTCAAATAATAAAGTTTATTATCGATTGGGGAAAGACAAGTTGTGTTAACTTGATGTGCTGTTCGTCTTGTACTTTGCACCCATTCCATTTTGACCGCGCGCTTACTAGGGGGCGCTAGGGTAATGGTTGCACACGGGCGCTACATGGGCTAGAGACGCCACTAATAAATTTAATAAAAAGAAGAATAAAATTAAATTATTTTGTTCTTCTTTTTATTAAATTTCCAAATAATAACCTAAAAGATCATATAGGCACTTCCCTATATTGCCCCTATGTGCCTAATTCGAAAATACGCCACTGGCGTAGGTCCCATAGCAAATGTCGTCACAACATTGTTGTAGGTAGGTAGGTACAGCTATTTTTTTTAAATAATTTTAATATTAATCAACTAAGTACATAAGCATACATAAAAAGACGTTTTTATCGGTTTATTAGCGACTTCTTCCAGGCAAAATCTCTATGTCATAATTATATACAACGTGTAAATGAATTAACTGAAAACCTGATATACCCCATTTAAAAAAAAAACAATAATATGATTAAAATATATTGCATGTAAAAAAAAATTATACTTTAAAAGTTATTCAACATTAGTTTGGACTTTGGAGGTGACCTATCTACGAAATTCCAAGTGCTATACGCCCGCGCCTACCGGTTCGAATTTTTTTGCTGCGGGCGGCGTACGCGCCAAATATTGTATTATAAATAATTTAGACATGGGCTAATAAAAAATAAAAAATATAACCTATATTAAAACATAGAGCGATCGATTCGCTAGTTGAGTCTGAGCAAACTACTTTCTAGTTTTCAGTTAATTCATTAACGCGTTGTATAATGTATCTATATTAGAAATAATAATCTACATTCTACACCACTGTGTAGATCAGTGGTTCCCAAAGTTCATCGCGATCCACCTAACAAAACTTTTTAACTCGGGACTCACCGCCATTTTTTATCATCGGTTTTTATCATCAAATGCTATCATTAACTTCACTTTTAGTTCAGTTTTAATCTCAATGAGTTTGATACATCCATTTATTTTGGTATTTTCGGTTTTCAGGGTCCACCTATAATAATATTCGCGACCCATACTTTTAGCACCACTGGTGTTGATTAGTGTTATGAGTTAATTAATATCTACAAATACCTACATTCGTTTAAAGCAGGGCCCTTATTCACTATGACCATAACACGCCGCGCTAATATAAAACGCCGCAAAAACTGTCTTTCTCTCGTAATTAAGGAAGTTTTACTGGAAAAAATACATTTACAACATTTCTAATGTCATAAAGAATAATAATTTCTAATGTCTTTGCATCTAGAACGTTTGGAAATGAGTTTTTGGGACGCGCGTTATGGGCAAGGAATGTTGTTGGTCATAGTGAATAAGGGCCCTGTAGCTGTTGTAATAAGTAGCAGTTAAATAGGCAGTTCTATGAGTCCCGTCCCGTCTAATGGCGCCTGCCGCCTATTAATTGTCCCAGAGTCCCGTCAACGCGACGGTGCGGTGCGAATGGATGGCATATCGTTATGCTAACACACGCTTTCCCTGCCCCGTTCCCGCTTCATTTAGACGCGGAATGATGGAGCTCCAGTTACAGTGGTGACGCGGACGCGCGGACGTTATCACATGATACATTGCAATTGCAATGCGACCACGAGTAGGAGATGACTAGCTCATTTGTCATAATATCAACGGATTAAAGGATAGGTAGGTATGTCCATCGCTGTGAATGTGCTTGCAAAATAAATGTAAGGTTTTAACAAAAAATTAAAACCGATTTCAAAACACACAAAAATGCACTACACTACTGCAGTTAAATATAACCTACGTATGTTCTAGCTACTAATCGTTTCGAAGTCGGTGCCAAGTCAAAGGTAATAGGTAGATAGACTAAGGGCGGCGCCACAGTCTTTGCGGCGGCGCGGCGGTGGCGGCGGGCGGCGGCAGCTGCAAAAACAAATGTTATACAACATAAGAAGTTGGCCACAGCTCGCGCCGCTGATAGCTGTGGCCTACTTCGTATGTTGTGTACCATTTGTTTTTGCCGCCGCCGCTGCCGCCACCGTCGCCGCCGCAAAGACTGTGGCCAAGGGGTAAGTCCGCTCCCACCACACTGCAGCCACGAGCGGGCGATTTATTTTTCGCTTTTAAGTGGGTTGGTTTATAATTTATAAAGTGACAATTTATCTACCCAAATCGCTATAGGTGTACCTATTTGAAGAGTTTCTTCGATTTCTCTATAATCCCATCATCAAATCCTAACTTCTTTACAATGGGACTAACTTGAAAGTATACCCTACCAAACAAAAAAGAATTTTCCAAATCGCTCCAGCCGTCTTTGAGTAGGTAGGAAACCGCATTACAAACATAAAAAATTAAAACATTCAGTCGAATTGAGAACCTCCACCTTTTTTTGGAAGTTGGTTAAAAAGTGACCATGATCGCTGCTACATAATATACTATGACCTACTTACACAACTAATCTCGGAAACGGCTCCAACGATTTCCATGAAACTTAATACCTATGTAGAGGGTTTCGGGGCCGATTAATCGATCTAGATAGGTTTCATTTTTAAGAAAACGTCGTTTTATCCATGTTTTCAGGCAATGAAAAATGCGTGTTTGGTACTGCTTTACCAAAAAGCAACACTAAAGCTACTTAACAATAGATGTTGTGCGTTGTTAAAAATATGATGATAAAAATATAAACTATAAAATTTACCAAAAAAAAAATACCGAGCAAAGTTCGCTCATCCAGGTACTAAGAACAAACTTATCAACGTGTGGGCTGGTGGGCCCTCTAGTCTCTACTAAGATATAAGATACTGAAATCAACACCAACCTACTTTAGGGCGAGGAACTCGGATCAGTGCTGAGAACTTGCGACCCAGTTATAGGTTTATGGGTTAAAGGTCCTTATTAAAATGTATGAACAGTCACCTCCACTGCCCGCTAACTTAACCAAATATAACCAAACTTAGTCAAATATAGTATTCGCTCTGCAAAAGTTAACAAGTCATCGTCAAAAGGAATCCCCAACATATTTCTTAATTCAGCGATATCCTGATTTTTCGAGGTACCTGCTAGAATATGGATAAATTCTTTTCGGGTCCCCAGAGGTAGGTATACCTATACAAAAATTGTGTGCAGCCTATATTATACATATACTCATCAGTTTTAGTGCGGTAAGGAAGGGTACAATCATGCTCGTAACGTACTACCCACATTTGAATTCCCAATGAAATCTGAGATGGAACCAATATCCGAATGACATAGTCTTATTAACTTGTCTCCATATACGAATAACATAATATTACGTTCAGAAGCTTGCCGGGTCCAAAACTCTACCAACCAAATTCTACACTGTTAAACATGGGTACCTACTTAAATATTTATTTACGTATATTTGCGAAACACGTTACATGAAAGCTTTGTGGGATCCAATTTATAATATAATAATAATATAAAGTGGGATACAAAAGTGATATTCAGCAAGCGTTGGTAAAGCTATAATTGGTATACCTATTATACATAGATAAATATGTAAATCACAGTAGATATAGGAAAAATATTAAAGTTGTAGGTGTAATAATAAAGTTACATTACATCTTATTTTATTGTTATTTATACATATTATTCTCAAACATACCTCAGCGTGGATCCTATAGATCCTAAGGATCTGGGTTCGATAGAAAATGTGTGCGCGACGTGATTAGAATGATAACTGCGCCCCAACCAAATAAATCAACAAATTAGTGTGCAAGTTACCTAAAAAAGAGCGACGGCGATATTTAAACTGTCTTAACTCGTAACGACTAGTCCATCGATTGAAGGTCGCTCAAAGAGCTATGGAAAGAGCAATGCTTGGTGTTTCTCTGGTTGATAGAATACCTAATGAGGAAATTCGCCGGAGAACCAGAGTCACCCACATAGCCCTTAGCAAACTAAAATGGCAATGGCCTGGTTACATTGGTTGCAGAACCGACAACCGCAGGAGCAAGCCACGCGTAGGCCAGCGTAGTGTAGCACACCTCCCTGCCAGGTGGAGCGACGATCTGCGATGGGTGGCTGGTAGATAGTATTATATTATCTGTGCTTGTAGCAACTGGATGCGGGTGGCCGAAAATCGGGATAGGTGGCTAACCCTTGGAGAGGTCTATGTCCCGTGGGGTTAGCCAAGTTGATATTCTACAATCGTTAACGCATAGAAAACGAGAATAGAAAACTTTGGTCAGCCAATCAAAACTCTAGTTTCACGTGACCACTTGAAAACTAGAATTTTGATTGGCTGACCAAGTGACACGACGATTCGTTACTTATGTTTTCTATGCGTCAACGATTGTAGAATGTCCACTTGGCTAACCCCGCAGTAGTGAACTCCTGCAGGTTGATAATGATGAACTCGTAACGAATTATATGTTATTTCTCTCACTCTCGATATAGCTTGTTGGTTTTAACTTTTAAGAATCGAGAGTAATTAAAAAATGTAAATGTATGGCATGCACACCTATCTATAGCATATTTGGGAGAATACACCTCGTAGAACAAATAATAAATCATTTGTTTACATAATCACAACCCTATTTGCATATTATGATATCTGGGGGCACGGGAGTGCCCCCGCCAAGACGAGCCAAGCGAAGCGGGAGCACTACCTATCTTTTCTCGAAGCGCTTCGTCGTTTTTTTGAACCCTTATAACTTGGGTTTGAATTATATCAGATAAACGAAATTCTCGGGATATGTTGTCAATAGCGGACTTATTATAAAGTTTTAATTGCATAGCTCCTATACTTTAGATTTTATTGATATGTAAAAAACCCTGATTTCGTCACTGACTCACTGATCATCATTAAATGTTAAAATTCATGGTCCTCCTTTTATTTTTGACACTATGTTATTTAGCAAAAAATAATCCTTATGATGAAACCTTTCGATCGGTATGATAAAACTACAGGATGATTATTTTTCTCATGTAACGGGTTCGATTCTCAGTTCAGCCATGTAATTATTTAAATATCTATAAATGCAGTTTAAATTGTTTTTTAAATTCAAAATATAATGTCTTCTTTCAGTAAAATGTTCCATCTACAATATTCAAGGTGCTTTCCCTCCATGTGGCATATCCGTGGGACGTCCTGTATAGTAGGTAACTAAATATTATGTGCCTCATATTTTGATAGGTTACCTTAATACAGAAAACGCTCTATCTGTGTATTATATATTTTCAGAAATAACAACGTTTAATATAAATTATTTATAATAGATGCATGATAGGGAATTACGCCATCAGTTATAGAAATTTAACTTATAGCTGTAATGTATACCTACAGAATTTATTAACGTAATTCTATGTTAATGCCTATTTGATTTGATCAAAAACAACCGAACATAAAATCTCAATCAATATGTATATTAGATATGTTTACACAAAAAAGTGCTTTTTTAAAAGAAAATTATCTACTTGTTTTTCAATAATGATTATATAGAAGTCACTCCTAAATCAAAGTACAGTCAGTCGGTCTATTCACATGTCATTTGGATTTGAGGTCGATGACAACGGCCACCTCAATAAAACTGTACTATTATAAATATTGATTGTGTATCATCAAGCAAGTCTCATTAGACTAACAAAAGCATAAATCAGTTGCTTTCACGAGAGATTAACGCTAAACAAATTGAAATGCCGTGGGCGGCCGACCCGGGTCGACATGTTTACGTCTTTGGAATCATTCTAAACGGATCGTGGATAGTTTTAAATGTCGAATGTCAATTAACAATGTTGGTTAAGACTTAGGAGCCATTACTTATCGTGACCGCTTACACACGACTCGAACTTCCTATGTGTCCTCAGCCTACGGCGACAAACTCGAGCTTAGATTATATATCATTGCCAGTCTTGCTTGACTAATTACCCAATTAAGATAATAATATTCCGATAAGAATCACTCTTATATGAGACATTAATAATTTTCTTCTGATTTAAACATCTTTTTTTTTCTGTTTGGGATTAGAATGTGTACGCGATGTGTATTGTGTAAGGAAGGAGCGCAGGAGGTGAAAGTCTATAGTTTCTCTCTGCCTTTGTCTCCGGGAGACACGCATGTGTAGGTATCAAATCAATAAGTCCAAGACTGGCACTACGACGCGATGTTTTTTTTTGCAAAATAATATCATTTTTTTCAAAAATATGTATTTAAAGTTCTGCGGTATAAACCAAACAAAAAATATAATGACATAATATGAATAAATTAGATAGGTACAGACCGTACGTTTCAACTTTCAGTGACGCTGCTTCTGCTGTATAGTAGGTATTTTAGTCTCGAAACATAACAAGTAACCTTCCTTTTTCAGTGAACGTGAGTTTAAAATATATTTTTATTTAAAGTCTTTAATAAAACAGTTTATTGGAATTCAAATTCAAATTCAAATTCAAAAGCTATTTATTACTTAGGATTGTTTACAATCACTTGTAATCGTCAGCAGGTTCTTAGAACTATAAATTACCGTCAGTTCGGAATACGTCCTCTGCTGAGAAGAACTGACAAGAAACTCAGCAGCGCTGTCTTTTAATGATCATACTTATAAACTAGGAAAACAAAAAAATAGGAATTGGATAGAGCAATTCATTCCCAAACGTCTGTATCATTTAAATAGTCTACTACACTATAATATGCTTTATCGCATAATCTGTGTTTAATAAGTTTCTTGAATTTATTAATTGACAAATTAATTACATCGTTTGGGACATAATTAATGCAGTTTACCTGTGCATCTTGTGCAGCGTTAGTCTATACTATTTTATAGAGGTAAAGTGTGTAAATTGTGAGTTTGTGTGTTTGTGACGTTGTAAGGGGTAATCTCTGGATCTACTGAACCGATTTTGAAAATTCTTTCACTTATAGGAAGCTACGGTAGTCCTGAGTGAGGTAGAGTACTTTTTATCCCGAAATCACGGGAACTCCGACATCACTGTGGGTGAAACCGCGGGAAACAGCTATAATGTATAAAGGGGACGAATTTTTCAAGTGGGCGTAGATGGCCAATTCTTAAACTACGAGGTATAAGTACATATAAAAATAAAATTGAAGTGTCTATTTGTAATTCCAAATAACCTCCTCCTTTTTGGAAGTTGGTTAATTAACAGCTTTTCACTAAATGCATATGGAAGTAGGTATATAGGTACACTTATCTACTTAAAAAAATATTTTTTAATTTTTTTTGGTCTGTATGTCTGTTCCGGCTAATCTCTGGTTACTGGTTCTAACGGGACTTTCACTGACAGATAGCTCATGTTATAAGGAGTACCTAACTTAGGCTACTTTTTATTAACCTCCTTTTTTTGAAGTCGGTTAAAAAATAGTTTCTGCGGGAATAGGGATGTTGACGACTTTTGAAAATCAAAATTCTATTAGTCCGTCATTTAGAAAATAAAAAATAATGGACACCTATTTTTTGTTTTTACAAATTAATTAAAAAAAATATACATAGATAATATAGCGCATTAAAGTTTAGGGTGGGGGACTCGTGACGTCATTAACCACTATAAGCCCCCATACAAACTGGACCGGATAGTGACGTCACGCGATTTTTCAACTCAATGTATCGCCGTTATTTTTTGATTACCTACGTAAAGAAAAAATACGTGTCCAATATAAATCTACAAACCGGACTAAAAAAAAATTTGTCCGAAACTCACGCGAGTGAAACCGCGGGGCACAGCTAGTTGGTTTATAAAAAAAGACACACCTGAATTATTTGCACCATTCTATAGTTTGGCTTATAAAGAAACAATATATAATAAACAATAAATCGGTATTATTTAAAAAAAACTACTATATGTTATTGCAATTTTTTTCCAGTCTAATCAAGTGATTACTAGCTGAAGTAGGTACAATTATTCAGCCTGACAGTTAAAAGTAGATTTGTTAATTATATTAGCCTCACAGCTTATTTTATATTTTTAGCAATTGAGTATTATATGTTTACTAACTAGGTACAATAAGTAGGTAATTACAAATATAAAAGGAAAAAATACTATTTTCATTCTTTTGCAGAGTATTAATAGGTCCTACGAGAGTACTTTGGCCTGGCAAAAAGGCAATTGCTATTCGAACTCGGTTTAACAATTTCTGATCTAAACTTTTCTGTGGCAGAACTTCAAATCCCCTCAGACTATCACCTTTTATTTAAGTTTTAAGATTTTTGCTCGGAGGGACTTTTATTTTTTTATTTTACTTCTTATTGCTTGGAAACAACTGTTACTTCATGAATTATTTGTATTTGACTATTACTGTTCGACTTTAATTTAAAATAATTTACTCTAAAATATGTAGAGAATAGGCGATTCATATAATTCAATAAATTAATTCCCCACCAAATTGTAACGTCATGTGTTTTGATATTCCTCCCGAAATAGTTGTTCTATTTCCAGTTGACTTGCGTTTCATATTTAATTTAAAATCTCTTGGTCTATATTTTGCAATCTGAATGTCGCCATCAGACATAAACTATACGATTTTATGATACGGTAAAATCGCTTACCAAGTTAGTGTTAAGTTTATATAATTCATTATAAGTAGGTATATTCATTTTTATTTAGCGGTTATAGTAGAAATTCCTCCCAGGATGACAGTAGGTAACCAGTGCTCGAAGAGACAGTGTAGGATAATCATTAAATAACTGGCTTGGCCAATTCATGATGTGGCCGGTCATTTCACGAAATGGCGGCATTTCATGAATTACATTCTGTCGCGGCACGCTCATACGCTCGCTCAGCTCGGGTGACTGCTGACCACTGCAGTAGTTCCTACTAACCTAACCTAGCCCAGAATGATGCTCTAGTGGTAATATATCAGTTCATGATGTGGCCAATCCTTAGATATGTCCACGACATATTATATGTATATACTCTTTCCATAAAAGCGCTGACACGAAAGATCACAAGCCGCTTAGAAAATGAAATAATTATTCTTAAAATATTTTACATAATAATTTATAATAACTTTTGACATCAAGTGCTAAAATTTTAAATAATAGATATGTTTCCAGACATCACATCACAGGCCATCAGAAAAAAAAAAACGAATCTACATAAATTAATCATACATTGATGTTGTCGAATAATTTAACAATTTGTATAAAATTTATTATCTCTACATTTCAAAATTAAGAATGGTTTTATGTTTTGTGTACCGTTAACTCTATTGAAGTCGAGTTAGAGAGACAATTAATTATAAATTGGCTAGTGCCTATAGTAGATATACTCGTATATCATTTGTATGGAAATAAAACGATATCAATATTGAATAGGTATAAGCATATAGGTACATTAGACTAGCTATCCACTATTAAATTAACGTAAGTTAAGTCCGTTAAGTACTAATTAAGATCGCATTTAATTAAAAGTTGTAATTAAAATACACAATAATTGATGAAGTATCTATTGGGTACGTAGGTAGGATGTACCCAATAGATAGTTTATTTGCTGTCACGTAGGTGTACGTCTGACTGACGTAGGTCTTACATTAGAGTCATTATGAAAATAATATGGATAGATAAGCAAGCCAAAACAAAAGATTGCATCAGAGGTGGGTGGACGCATTTCCACTCGCCGGGGACCCATGAACCTTGAACTCTGTTTATAATCTTCAGCACCACAGAACAGATCTACGGAAAATGGTCTCGTATCAGGACGTGGGTGCATTCACAATATTGATGTAATGAACAAATAAATAATTATTTATTGATAGAAAAGATAAAGATTCTTGTGTGTGCAGAGTATTGTGAAATGAGGTCCGTATTTTGAACTTTCCCTCGACTGTTAACTAAAAATAATTTAAATAAAAAATTGTTTCATTACGTACTTGATTGTCATGAAAATGAAATTATATTGTGACGTTAGTGGGTTTTATTATATACATATAGTATATATTATATACCTAATAAAATTGCGTTCTAACAATATAATATGCAATAGACTAGCCGCGCCTGTAGGTACCTAGGTAGCGTCTGTACCTCATATATTAAAAGAATATAACGGTTTTAGAACTTTTGTCATTTTGTTCGTTTAACACGCAGTTGCCTTGCTTGTAGTATAATACAAACATCGGGTTGGTTTTACTGTAATCGTTTCATGGAAAGAGTTTCTGTAGCAATTTAATGTGTACCTACCTATATATAACATTTTGAGAAAAAATATTGAATGTTAGTATTAATAACGAGGCAAGATTATGGCAGTAAATCAGTTTTTGGCGGAACCGAAGGCATCACAATTCAGAGATAATTTTCTATGTATTCGAGAAACACAATAAAATGAGGCTTGTATAAAAATTCCTACTTTCTGGTTGGGCATAATTTGGACTATGTGATTAGGACGTGTACTATATTACTAAATAACACATCAAAGTCAAACAATGAAAATTTTAAGAGTAGATTTGTTAACTTCTCGCTCTGCATATCATTGATCTCCCGTCGCCAAGGGCTTCCAGTGGCTACCAATGGCTAGTTGGCTACTTGAGTATGTAGGCAGCAATAACGTGTCATGTTTAAAATTGGGCAATAGATACTTATCATCCGTCATTCCGCTAGTTTATATTTACGACAATGACGGGACCTATGACGGGAGATGTTTCTTATGCTCGATTATTCTTTTAATTTATTTATATTCGGTCTTTGTTCCTTGTCCAAACAGTTCGATCATAGGACCGGATGCGCCGCGCCGCTGAGAGAGAGGAGCGGTCGGCCACGCAAGGGCCGCCAAAAATGGTGATCTTTGCAATAAGTTATTGAAAAAAATTGTTAATTATTATTAACATAAAGTCATAAAGTCAAAGTACAATTTATATAAAGTGAAAGCGCCGGCTAAAGGGCGCTGAAAGACAATCTCGCTCTATTCAAAAGCTAAGGCCGGCACTGACTGGACGGAATAAACCCGATTCCCCGATATGGTTAGCAAATCAGTGCAACCAAAAACGTCAGCAAAACCACAGATACTTATCTAATATTATAATACTAGGTATACTAGTAAAAACGATGCGAACATTCGCATTTGTGTGCGAAAACCTAACATAATTCTTGGGTGGCTTGTATCGTAGAAGCCAAGCAAATTAAACACGATGGTTAAATTTTGACGCCTTATTAGAAACTTTTATGAAAATTGCATTTCAATTCAGACATAATTTCAATTTTGCTTTATAGTTCTAAATGCTTATATCGAAACGCGCTCATGGCGGAACATCGCGGCAGTCACGAAGGTGATACGACTCGACACCGAAAAGTAGGTATCTATCTATCTATCTATTACCTTTGAACGACCAATTCTTGTATATATTATATTAATCATATATACTATATGTATACACGGTGAGTTTTTTTATCGGGTCATTATGGGGAAATTTTAAACTATAAGAGATAGAGAAAAACTCTCTTAGGAACCGTGATCTTAATTTTAGATAAAATAAAAATGGTATTTAAAAAAATTTAATAAAAAATAAATAAATATTTTATTTAATTGACTAAATTGTGCATTTAATAAATGACAGATACACGAAAAAAATTTAAAATTCGGATGGTTTTTATCTTCTTTACTTTTCATTTGATAATCGGCCAGTTAGTTTCTACTACTAGGCGTTCCGGTGGCGCTAGGTAGCGCTAGGTGTTTCCGCACCTAGCTAATGCTGAGTTGGTGACCCTTTCGGCAGAGCATGCAAGAGGTATTATCTATGTCTCTTTAGATTAGGCACTGTTGATGTTTGTTTCTTTTTCTTGTGTGTTGTGCTGAAATAAATGTATTTTCTTCTTCTTCTACTAAAGAAAACTATTAAAGTTTACCTATAATAAAGAAAACTAAAACGTTAATTTCAACAACTTCTAGCAACTTTAGACCTATGGTTTCTATACAATTTTTGGTTTGTATAGTGATATACAATCGAAATAACAAATTTTTTTTTTTTTTTTTCAAAAAATATCTCCAAATATCTTTGAAATTTTTTTAAATACCTACCATTTTTATTTTATCTAATATTAAGATCACGGTTCCTAAGAGAGTTTTTATCTATCTCCTATAGTTTAGAATTTCCCTATACTGACCCGAAAAAAAACTTACCCTTAATCTCGGAAAAGGCTCCAACGATTTTCATGTTTAGTATGCAGGGGGTTTCGGGGGCGATTAATTGATCTAGCTAGGTTTCAGGTTTAGAAAATCCGTGTTTTCAGACAATGAAAAATGAGTGTTTGGTAGCTACTGCTTTCCTACTTAACAACAGATGGTACTACGGGCAAAGCTCAGTGCCCAGTCAATTTTACATAACGCCCAAATCTTTTGTTTTGAATGATACATACAATAGTGAATAGGTACAGATTGTGACCAGCAGTTCTAGTCGCTAGACGATTCAAGATTCCCTCCGAAACTCTGCATCCTGTGGAAAATAATACCTACTGATTCTATGTTACTCACTTCAAGGGTACAGTTATATTATGTTTTCTATCAGTTAAATCGGTTTGGTGTAAAGTTACACTGTGCCACAAATTACCTACCAAAAAAGAAAACAGTAGGTCTGCGCCTTTGATCTTGTCACTTGAGGTAAAATATCGAATAAACGCTAGCTGCGTTTAGAATTTTACATTCTACATAGAACGAAAGAAAGAAAGAAAGAAATTAAATTTATTCATATCCATAGATTAAACAATAATAATAATAATAAAATGCGTTTATTTGTGGTTAACACAGAGTTCTTAGCCGATACATATACCATAAATAATATAAAATGAAAAATTCTTATTAAGTATAAGAAAGCTTAGTATTAGCAGGAAAATGGAATAGCCATAGGTTGGTGACCTGAGCTCTAAACTAAGCGAGCTTGTATCTTAGAGCCCAGAGACCTTCCACTCCTACTGTTGGTGACAACTACAGTAAAAAGCTACTACTATTATAATGTCATCGCACCGTCACGCATCATATCTTACTCATAAGATAAATAATCGGTTTTCATTAAGGGTTAAATACGTAACGATAGAGAGAGAGAGTGAGAGAGAGAAGGGGAGAGAGACAGAGGAGAAAACATTTACGTCTTTTTATACCAGAACCGATGAATTCATCAATAATAATTTTAGTTTTTACCCTACTTCGTCTGGGATTCCACTCTGACGCGTATCGATCTGCCAACCATCGGAACTTTTCAAATCTAAGTACTAAGTACCTACCTATAGTGTTAACTTATAGCGTTTGAAGAATGAAGCGGAGCGTGTTGCGTCGTGACACTTACGCTAACAGCTTATTGACAGTTCGTTCTATTTGTAAATAACTTCAACAAAATAAATCTTGATAGAAAATTTGCGGTCTTGCGAAAATATAGTCTCTCTTAATTATAAAGTTATCGCTTTGCCGACATAAGTAGGTAATATTTATGCAATTTATTTTCAATAAATAAGAGGTGATCGTTTTACGAGCTAGGGTATTTTAGAGATTAACTAATCTTAGTTCTGTGTATTTTTTTGGTCAATTCGTAGAAAAATCACTCCCTGGCTCGACGGCTCGTTGGTTCAATTTATACCTACCGTTTTTGAATGGATTAATAGCTTTTTTAATTACAGTCGTTCGTGGGACAGTGTCGTGGTGTTCTCTATTCGAGACAAAAAGGTAAGTACGGTTATTTCGTCAATTTTAAAAATATAGCAAAACTTGAAAAGGATATGGAATCTGCATCGCCTAGTTAATAAAATCTAGTATATTATTATATTATCTGTGATAAAATTATTACAAAGACATCGATAGAAAATAACGTCATGTGTTTCACGGTTTATTCATGAGGTAATGATCTTGTATCTCTATAATATACATATTTACAAAGTAGGTAATCGCCTGGAAACACTAAACTGCATAATATGGCACGCACGTTTAATTCGCACGTTCAGCCGACTACTCTTGACGCGATCGAGTAAGGGTCATGCTTTTGACGTAATCGTGTTAGGATCAAATCGAACTCGAATCGAAATGAGATCGAAAAGGAATCAAATTTTACTAATTTTGAAGCTTTGGACACGATCTCTGTCGAATTTATCGTAAAATTTCTCGGTTTCAATATAGGAGTCATGATATTAACTTGTGGGACGTCATCTTTAGACATTAACACGATTCTAAATACGATTTGATTTCGATCTCAAAAGTATGTACTAAAATGACATCGAGGTGAAATCAAATCAAAATCAGCCTCAAATTCTTTCAAGAGTAAAGTCCCTGTTCTTTTTATAAAATTTTACCATTTTTTTTAACCCTCTGAAGGTCACTGATTAAATAGCAAATGATGTAATTGCGTGACAGGAACGAACAGAGTCGGTGATTTGGTTTTGTCTCGTCTGTTGGCTGACTCCGCGACGGGGGTGAATGGACCGTGAAATAATCCTCCGTGAGTTATACGATCGGGTATTCGACTCGATCGCCTCCATTGATTGTAGAACAGGTCTTTTAAGATATCAAAGTAGAGCAAATTATTTTATTAACTTTGGCGTTATACCTAGTAGATAATTATTATAACAGAGTTACATAAAAATAAATAAATAGTATATTGATGTAGGTAACTACTGAAAAAATCTAACATATAAAAGTAAGTATCTACTGACAGCTCTAGGTATTATCAAGTATCTACACATACTTACCTAATTACATAGCTCTATACGTAAGTTTAGGTGACAAAGGAGGCAAAACTGCAGAGAATAAGGGAGGCGTATACCTACTAACTTTTTATTTTACTGGAAAAAATACTGGTAAAATTATATTTGATCAAAAATTCGAGACACTAAAAATCAAATATCGATTAATTTCAATATAGGACCCGCATAAACAAGAGAGGTACAATATGCGTAGCGAAGCTGCCGCTCCGGTCGGACAATGCCTCTCAACTTTTATACTATGATGTGTTATTGAAGTTATAGCAAAAGCCTTACTCTACTCTTGAATTAAACTAGCTATTTTTCGCAGTTTCACCCTTGTTTCATCAATTTCATCAGCTTCCCTACAGGTTGAATTTGTCAAACTATTTCTTTAGTTCTTGCAATTTTCTAAATCCAAGTAGTTTGAGGCTTGAGTCAGTAATATATTATCTGTGCTTGAGCCATCACGTCCACTTGTCACATCATGTCCACTGTCTTTGACTCAGTCATGTAACAGACTACCATTTTATGGGTAGATATCGTTATAGTAAATGCAAAGATCATAATATAATCACTACGTTTTAATGTTCTGTATATCACTTGTATAAGAAAAATATGTTTTATTAAATATCAATAGGAAAAGTGAACTTGATACATTCTATGTGTATCTCTACTTAGGTACCTACCTATATGTTATTATTTTACGTCTTGTAATACTAGTATGGAAATATCAAAATCAGTTTCCACGTAAAACCAGTGTTTATCAACAACGGAAGAATTTAATATTCTCGCGCTTTTTAAGTGACATGACTAGATTCGACTATAAAACTACAATCATAGCAGTGTTAACTTTTTTAAATTATACTATGTTAAGAACGACAGAAACCATTTCATCTATAAACATTAAAAAAACGTATAATTCGTTGGTTATAGTCGATCTGAGAAGCGCGTAGGTCGCTTGTTGTATTGTGATTCCATCTATTTTTTTGACTCCGTGCCTTTTTGTTATTTTATGGCGTGTGATACATGATATATGGGAATATTATGTTACCTACTGCAATTAAAAGACGATGATTGTAGTAGATAGTTTATTCTCAGACATAACAGCAAATTGTCTCCAATCTCGTAAACGATTTGACCAC
The DNA here is from genome assembly GCA_907165275.2 of Zygaena filipendulae. NCBI lineage: Eukaryota > Metazoa > Arthropoda > Insecta > Lepidoptera > Zygaenidae > Zygaena > Zygaena filipendulae. The sequence continues at coordinate 11,359,366 of OU015651.1, forward strand.
TCCAACAATATTTACAGTTTTATAACTTTCGGGCACATTTCATGTTAATATTTATTTCTTTGAATATATGTGGTTATATCAATCAATAATTTAAATATTTGTTTACAAAGCTCTTCTCATCTACTTGTTTACTTATTATATTATTGATTGAAGGAAGCTTGACCGGGTAATACACAAAAACGATTTTACACCATTTATTGCGCAATATAGGAATAACGCAAAATTAATTGTCCAAACCTTTGAGCGGTATCGTACCCTCACTGAACGTTACCATGTTATTAAATAACAATGATTAATTTAAAAACATATCCTGCAAAGCCTATACCATTACATGGTGGCTAAAATATTACACACATACCTATATTCTTACCTATAGCTACGAAGGAATTATAAATAACCTTTTCTTACATTTGTAAGAAATCAAGAACTATGGTTGATACTTAGGCATGTTAATCAGAATACAATAAATATAAGCACAAATAGGCCATAGAAAATTTTACATCGTTTTTTACAATATCTCTAACCGCCGCACTCAGAGTCGACTTTAATGATTACTTAGTTAAGTATAGATTTTTAAAACAAAACTTCCGCAATAAGACAAGTTTAATAAATTAATGTTAATTGGCATTTAACTAATTAAGTTACATCTCATTAAATGCCAATTAACATTAATTTATTGAACGTCTCTGATTGCGGCAGTTTTGTTTTAAAAATCTATACTTAACTAAGTAATCATTAAAGTCGACTCTGAGTGCCGCCGTAAGTACCTATATTGCGTAGGTAATTTAACGTCCAATATAATGATACAAAAGATAGGTACAATATAATGATACGTTGTCTTATTTTTTTCTTCAATACAATACAATCATTTAAAACTAGGTGTGTATCACAAAAAATGTTATTACACTACACCCAACGTCTATTAGCTTGCCCATAGAAATTAAAATTTCCTAGAAAAGCTAGCAGGAAAGCCTACCATAACCTTTTAAAGATATCAGTTTTTTTAGGTTCACATCGCTTTTCGTCTATTTTTGACCTTATTTAACATAGATATGGTCGAATTTTCGCTAAGCGATCCTTCGAAAGGATAATATAACAGTAGGCCCCCAGGTGGAGTAAGGTCGTTTTGGATCCTTGGTATAGGTGTAACCGTGCGCGGTACTCACCAGTCCTAAAGCCGGGTTCAAATAATTATAATAAATAAGTTGTTATCGCTGCATTATAACGTTATTAATGATAACAAAATGTGTGTACAACGTATACGTACACGTTTTTGTTTGTTGTTGGTTTGTTAGAGCATTGAATTATGTAGTCGAACATGATATATTATGATGTACAACGCTTTTGTTCGTTAATGTAGACCCGGCTTAAGATACCCAGAATACCTTGAAAAAAACACCAAACCATCCCTATTTTACAATACATATTAAACTACGACTTAATTTACATTATAAATAATAATATGCGTAATATTAATATGGCAACAAAATATAATATTTACTAGCTAAGCACCTAACAAAGTAGAATTTAAAGTATTTACATAATATCTGTACAATCGACCATTACCTATGTCATGTATCGTTTCTTCTCAGTTTCTTTTTATGCTTTAAAGTTTACTCGTTTATACTTCGAATCAAGTTTGAAAGATTAATGACTGCTTATAACAGCTATTCTTGATAATGATAAACATATTCGAGATAGGTACGTCATAAAGTTGTAAATGCCGAGAAATCAAGAGTCCCTCTATACCCTGAGAGAAAACTAGGGGCTTGTTAGGTAAAGTTCGCGACCGAAAAGTTCTCCACCGAAGATTGGTCAACAGTAATTCTGGTACCGGTGTTCGGTTGGGCACCATATTTGGTCAGCATACTCTCCAGTTGTTTGCACATTATTGACACCGTGCGGGGTCGGTCACTGTGCCTGCTGGTCACATGATATTGTGTCGCCAACATATCCTTCGGGCAACGAAGGTCAACCGAAACCACTTCGGTCTGATTGATTTCCCTCCATGATATAGTCTATATAGAATAGTCATTAATACCTATACAACCGATGATAATAATTAATATAAAAAATATTTACAAAAATACGAACAAAAATGATATGCACAGAGTTTGAGTTACGTAGGTACCTACCTATGATATACGTAGTTCTACCTATCTATTGTTTTATAAATGCATAAACAACTCCTAGAGTAATTTATTAAAAAGAATAACTCTCTAACAATTGGATTTTATATCTAAAATATTAGATACGATCATATTTTTATTGTATAATATTATAATACTTAATCACTTTAGCAACCAAAAACCGACTTCAAATTTTCATCAAATCTCAACCCAATATTTACGCTACAAGCTTGAAGGTAAAACCTTTTAAATATCAATATTTTGTGTACCAAATTTTTCCCATAAAATACACAGATAGATTATTTCAGTGAAATAAACTAAAAATCGGTCGTGTGAGTTGCTGAAAAATACGCGCAAACAAATATACGAAGGTAAAATAGACAACGTTTTTTTTGTGTCGGTTAAAATAAAAGTTATTTTTAGATAGGTTTTACCAAAGTACCTATTAGTATACTTGTCGATATTGCAGTGTAGGTATATTTATTCCTTTCGTATTCAAACCACCGGCATTTTTATGATATCGAGTACAGAAAATGCCGGTACCATCAAACTTGACCTAATCTAGCAAATTAATACAGAGCATTTCTATTTTCAGCATTACCCAAAGTGCCGGCCGTTTGTAAATCGACGAATTGTACAATTTTCCTGCGATATATCGAACGAGTCCTTTTATTGATTGTTACAATAGATTTAAATAATACTTCCGTTTTTTATGCCTACGCGGCAAACACGACATTTCATACAAATGATATGCACATTTTCAAACGTGGCTCAGTCTCACTAGTGTCCTCAGTCGAAGCCGACAGTCTTTCTCACAGAGTGTTCTCGCCAAACGCTTAGGTCAGGTGGTGGCTGATACTCGCGAGTATGGTCACACTGAGCACGACTGACAGCATCGGTCTTGATGTGCCCGCAGCTTTAGTCTTCGGCGTGGTTGAGTCGGCCGTGTCCGTGATCACCGCAGTTCTGCCACCTGATTCAACAACGAGAAGATTATTTGCAAAAAAAAGATGACGCTGGAAAATAGTCGTCATGCGTCACGCCAGAAAAATGGCGTTCATCCAAATCGAAATGTTCGGTTCCGTCCGCCTAGTTCGGATATCAGCGTCAAGCGCTGGCCTCCATATTTGTTTTTGTGATTGTTGTAATTTTGTAATGAGGAATTGGAGTTACAAGGAATGAAAACTGAAAATGTGTAATAAAAACATTGAAAAGAAAGTTAACTTACGAATATCGTCTGGCACGCCTGAGCCGTCTTCTCCTGAGCCCTCAGCGTCATAAGAAGCGTCATCCTCGAGCTCGTAGCTGCGGCCGGAGCCCGACCCCTCCTGGCCAGCCTCATCGCCCTGCATGTAGGCCTCCGCCACCGGCGCCGCGGTGCCCCACGATTCCACTAACAACTACACAGAATAAACTATTTTAACAAACATTTCGAAACGTTTAGATACTGTTCCAAATGTGTAATCGGGATTTTCTTTTAATAATAATTACAAATCGTTTTAAGGACATGTAAATATTATGTGTTTTTCTAGTTAAAGTTCCTAATACCTAATAACTTTTGATTTAAACCCCATAATAGTCAACTAGTAATATAAAAACAAAGTTGATTAAAGCAATTCTATGATAAATTCAACTCACACCATTGGGATCAAAAAATGAAATTTAACAGTACCTATAAACAACTCCTAAACGGCACCTGCAGATATTTTTATTCGCAAAGTTATGTACCGTGAAATATTCTACATTATACGACCATCGCAAGTACATCTTTCGTAGGTACCTAAGTACAGTTGTGTTACCTGTCTAGCTTGCAGCAATCTGTCAGCAATGGCGGCTACCGTGGGGTTGGGGGGTGCGCCGCCGATCACCTCGGGGTTGTACCGTTGGTCAACAATCGAGGCCGACTGAACTAGCGACTTGGAATACCTAAAACAAACAAACAACATTAATTTACGATTCAGCCAGAAGTTGCTAAGTAAGATTGACGGGTTAATGAGGCCCAAATTGATGCAGACTAACAATAACGCGCCGTTAACACGCACGCTCGCTTCTAACAAACAAACTGGTAATCCTACCGTAAGTAGGTATATAGATTGGACATGGGTTGTACGGAATTATTAAGTATTAAATTGGGATGTCAATAAGATCTGGAGCTCGATGAACTGACTTCTTTGAACCTTTGAACTCTGAGAAACTCAGGAAACAGGAATACATTAAGTTGTAAACGAGAATTCTTGAATATCGATGACTCTTAGAAGTACCTACCTAAGTGTGAATGTATCTTGAATTTTAATTCGACCAAAAATATCTGTGGCTGTATAGCTAAGAGATTTCACAGATACTCACTCTCCTATGATCTCTCCGTTCCAACAATGTTGGTTCCCTTCGCCAGCAAAATCCGGTTGGTCGCACAGTCTGTCCGCAAGCTTGGCGAAGAGTTTCTTCTTATTGGACAGTGAGGCGGTAAATTGCAGTAGCTCCGCGTCAGCCGGGGGAACTCGCATGTGGTCGCGCCTGATGCTGCCATGCACAGGTCGTGGAGTGGCCAGCACCGGGGTGTCCACGGTTGATGGAGGACCACACTCTTGACGCACCTGTGGGCGATGAATACTATTGAATATATTTAGGTATTATTGAAGAACTTTTTGAAAATATTCGTGTATAAAGATCGGTCTAAGATTGGTTAGAGCTAGATGTGATAATGTAAGTGCTCCCCAGTAACTAATTCATCAACTCACAGCTCCAACCGCTGGGTCTAGAAATTAAAAGTTTTGCACAAGGCTTCCGTTTTTAATAGAGGTTAGGCAAAGTTATTAGGTTAGGTTGGAAATTCAATCGCTAGGAGAGTGTAAAGAGGCGGTGAAATTTTGTATGGAAGTGTCGTTAGTTAAGAAGTTAGAGTAAATAACTTGGCTTTATAACTTTTCTTATCAAAGCCTATGGTAATACAAGCTTAAGGGAACACCCAGTTTAACGTAAATGAAACAGTCTTTAGGAGTATCAAAATCATTCAGTGAATTTAATGTACCCATACTACAGTTATGCGTCCTCGCAAATAATTCAAATCACACAAATATTAATGAGCGAGTGTGCACGCGACACGAATGATAAATAACTAGCAACCCCAAAACGTAAGGTGCTGATAAGGCCCCATCATTTGTCAAAGTTACGGTGCAAAATCAGCGAAATAGTTATTCGTGCGAAAATAGCCCGGGGTCTGCGCCAGCGCAGCGCAGCGAGGAACGAGGCGAGTCGTGGTGCGCGCCCGCCGCCCGCCGCCCGCCGCCGAGCGCGCCGTGTGAACGCCCGCGGCGACGCGCGACACACGCAAACAAAACCAAAACGAATACGTTGCACGCTGCGCACCCGGCGCAATTATACAAATAGAAATCGCGTTTTTGCGATATGAACATGAACGTTTCGCTACTTATAACCTCAGAATCACGTTATGCTTCAGAATCATGTTTTGTTTTTGAAATTTTCAATCTATATAGGGTAAAATTTAATTTATCAGCATTCCTTTTAAGTTAAAAGGAAGCAATATTTTATTTAATTATGATGGTTCGAATAGTAGCTTCAAAAATTAATGGGAATTTACAAATTGTTTTCCTTTTTTGTGTTTATTTGCTTCAATGTTCATGCTGTGAGCGGTATTACGTCACCGTGTATAAGGCCCACATGACGGCTTCTTGTAATGTTTCAGAACTCACTAAGGTCACTGCGTGATGCAGCTTAGCAACTACCATGTTGCAAAAAAATAATTCTCAAGTGGCAACCATTTTAGTGTAGGTACCTACATAACTATAGGTACTTTCCTAAAAATATCGCAAATCTATACTACCTAATAAATATTTGAAAGAGGTAAAGTTTGTGAGTTTGTGAATTGTTGGTTTGTGACGTTGTTGACGGAACCGATTTTGAAAATTCTTTCACTCATAGGATGCTACGGTAGTCCTAAGTAACATAGGGTAGGAACTTCCGAGGGGAACAGCCGGAACAGCTATATTATATAAAAGCCGAAATTGACTAGCTAATCGATCAACGCACTGCTGAAACCGCTGGGTCTGGAACCGAGAAATTTTGCCCAAATATACCTTAAGAGACGTAGGTGTGCACTAAGAAAGAATTTTTGAAAATTCAACCCCTAAGGGGGTGAAATGGGGTTGCAAAGTTTGTATGGAACGATTCCGCGGGAACTCCGAAATTATCGCGGTTGAAACCGCGTGGGGCAGCTAGTACTAATTAATTAGATACCTACTTTTTCAATTTTAAAAAGCTTTTTTTAATAGGCTACTAATTATTTCTAAGTGTATAACTTAGTTGTTCACCAATATAACTTAACCATGCCAGTTGGGTTCAATGACTCATCTTGAACGAGTAGGTAAGTATAGGTACGTACTGTAATAGTAAATAATCATTAAATGATCCAAAGTTTCGCACGACGACCGCGACCGGATTAGTTATAGCAACTTTGAGGTTATAGGTAGTAGGTACTCCACCGGTTGGCGACGCTGCGCAAAAAGTTTGTGTAAAAACTGTCTGGCTTGATATCGGATCGCTTAATGTTCTTCGGGGATAGGTAGGATTCATAATTTTAATGGGAGAAAATAAGCTCATAAAAAATCCATTTTAATTGAAACGAGATATTTTTTAAAGCTCGTATATCATAATATTATACCATACCATACATGTGTCAAAATTGTGTTAATGTCTTTAAGAGCATAAAAAATAAGTTTTAGGTAGGTAACTAGGTGTTAAGTTAATAGTTTCTTCTGTTGCCAGAAACGTCAAGACTATAGTTTTGCCATTTATTCGTTTTTCGTTTCGATAAATGCGTAGGTATGGCAAACGATACGTTCACTGAATATCACACAATCGTTTGGGAAGTCAATAGTAACCAACGACTCACATCGAGAGCAATAGAGAAACGATAAATTACACTTCAATGATTGAACGATCGTGAACCGAACGAAGCATTTGTGCGATAAAGGTCCGATTAATCGCCAACCGTCAAACAAAAGTCTTTAAAAGTCAAAAAGATAAAATAATTTTGCAGGTACTGCGGTAGATAAGGTAAGTACTCACATACACGTTGATTGTTTTATAATTTATCATGACTCTAAAAGTAATGCTTACGTAACGGATGGCAATCAATTTACGGCACACAACTGCTAACTCCATTGTGACACTGTACCAATGATTATTATAATAATAATTGTAACATCAACCGGCCTTTGTTCGTCCTTGCCATGACTCATTGTTTCTATCAGCACTTGCTAGTACTGTAGTAGGTACGTGTGAGAGTGTAATAAGTACTAAGAGTGGAATTTAATCTTAATACGTACCTATATTATTACGATTAATCTTTGGTAGGTAATTAGTATATTATTGTTTATTATATGACACTGTAACAGGTACAAAGATGACGTTAGCTGTAACTGTAATACGTAACCATACCCTCAAGCGACTCATCCTGCAGGAAGTGCGGCGTAGAGGTGGAAACAATGGCACATCTTATGTGCGAGTGCGATGCCTTGGCTCGTATACGAATGGAGCTCCTGAGGATAGCTTACCCAGAACCAGAGGACTTTAGGCTCTTACCCCTCCACTGCACACTAGCCTTCGCCGCCGAGGTTTTCAGGGAGTAGAGGGAGGGGCATAGGATGGGGATGGTACAAAAGATCCCAAGGGTCGAGGTGCCGAGGCTTTGCTTGCCCACCCCATTGCCTAAGATAAGAAGATAAGATAAGATAACCATACCCTCCCTAAGGGTTGGTGGTACATATCTGAAAATACAAAGGGTCTATTCCTATTTTCGAAAGTAATATATATACATGTTAAACTTATATAAGGAACTTTTGGGAACTTTAGGAAAGGGAACTTTTTGTTTGTAAATATGTACATTACATAAGGTATTTATACACCCAGACTCAAGATGAACCCTGATTCAGGGATCGAACCCGCGACACCTGACGTAGCAGTGAGGTTCCTTAGTCATTAGACTAACGGTGCTGTTAATCAGGCTGTAGTGACTCTACAAGAATTGAAATAATTGAACGCTATCAACACTCAGGTATTTGCTAAATCAGTAATTACAACTACGATTGATAAAAATTATTAGAATGACGTCAGCTCGTTTAGTCGGATCATGGAAGCTAATTTCCATGATGACGGCCCAAATTTCGTATATCCTGTGTCAAAAGTGGCGAGAGATAGCGGTTGAATAATAATGCCAACTAATAAATAGAACGTGATCTGGATTGACAATGTTTTAATGCCTAAAAAAACTTTAGGTAGGTAATATTCAAGTTAATTTTTTTACACAAAATATTAATTTTATTTCGCCTATAGACGAATATAATAACTAAAAAAGTGGTTGTAAAATAAGTGGGCAACTAAGAAATATCTTAGGAGTAGAATATGCCATATCTATACAATTAATTCCATGCCAAAGACGTAGGTCTCTGCACGTTTTGCACTTTAATTTAGGAAACATAACCTTTATGGGTGTACCGAGTGGGGAGGGCAGTGGAAGCAGCTGCCCCCTCCCCTGGATCTTGTTAACGTCCAGCGTCCCTCCTATAACTATCTACTTTGTCGATGATAGTTAAGAAAAAGAACTTTTTGCCATTTGCAATACAATACAGGTATAAGTTACTTTCAAAATAGCTATTATAGGTAAGTAAAGAATGTATATATAAATAATTATCTCTTTTATTTATGTATAGGTATGTAGGTAAAGATATGAGGTACCTATTATGCATGAATTATAGAAAACCAATAATAGGCAGATAATACAAAAAATATTTTAATTTATTCAAACGCCAATTTTACACCTACATAGATTACAAGACCGTCGTTTGTTAATTTTAAATTTCACAGTATTCTTACTTTATTTTCGTATTCGAAAAACACTTATCTGCACGCGAGCAACGCGACGTTATGAATCACAATTATTTATGTAAAAATTATTTGATAATTTTAATAAGTGTTTTACAAAATCTGACTCTATTAAATACCAGTAGTTATAGGACGAGTTTGTCAGAGTCGTAAAACTCGTAAACATCGTATAGCACGTCAAGTGTATGCGTGAAGCGGCGGTATATCAAATAAGTACAGCCGCACAGCGGTTTTCATTCGCGTGCCATCGAGGTTGTATATTTGCGCCTACGCGTGCCTGCAGGCTGTGGTAAAACGTAGTGGTTATACATCTTTGGCTGCGGCCTAAGGCGCGAACGTCAGCGATTCGTACATCCACCATACAGTGAGCATCCTGCTCACGCTCGACACAAAATCGTTCTTTCTGCTTCTGCATTTTTAAATACTTACGGCCGCACTCAGAGTCGACTTTAATGATTACTTAGTTAAGTATAGATTTTTAAGGTCTATAGTCGGTCGGCGGTAGTCTTCCCTCATATACGAGTACCTATCTCATCGTGACGACCGATCGTCTTAGTGCAAGTATCGATGTCGATAGACGCTTGTTACGTTGGTAATAAGGGTATTGTGTTTTGCGTGAAAAGAATTGGCCCTCAATTTATTTGAGTAACAAATGTATTTTGAAGTACTATATAAATTACAGGAGTTAAACTAGCGACACCAATAAAATTTTAATTAAATACCTTCGAAGATGATATGAGTTTTTGTAATGGGTGATGTTTGTTTCACTCCTGTATGCACTATGCACCTTAATATTGAGAAACTTCTGTTAGATTTCAAATTATTCGAAATTCGTTAATACTTTAATAGGCACATGAGTCGCACCGCGATTCGCGAGGTGAAAGCACGGCGAGTGGCTCGCGGGCGCGGGCGTAGGCGGGCGCCGGCGCCCTCTTGCGCATTCAACTCGATGGAATAATATGAGATGCGGATAGCACTAATTTTTTTAACTTAAGCGAAAATATCATTTTCAAGTTTCATAATACAGCAAATAACAGTTTCAAATGGAAATCATTCAAAAGAAAAGCAATTCCAATTACATTATGAATATTACAAAGTATGACAGAATACCTAATTTATTATTCCATTTAAAGTTGAATTCCATTCGATTCTTTGAGGTTAAGGGCTTGCTTCTGCCGAACGAATCGAAAGCAAACATTTTTTAATATAAAACTTTGCATTCTCTTTTAATGTTCAAAATTGAAATTCAGAAACCGCGTGAGCTCATCAAACCCGAGGGATCTCTGCAATATTATCTGTATTACAATGTTATAATTATGTTAAACCTGGTTAACGTTTATTGAAGACTTTCCCACTGCTTTGAAGAAAATTGCTATTGGAGGTTTTCATTTGAATAAATATTTGACTGAATTTTTTGTTACAAAAAAGGAAATCGAGCCGTAAACAATGTTCATTTTGAAGGAAGTATATATTTTAAAAAATATCGTAAAATTATAAAGAAACAAATTGTGATAATAAACAAAAAGTAGGTACTTACAAAAAGTCGTTTCTTCCTCTAGGGGTGAAAAAATTTTGATAAAATTGGTATTACAGCTCTAGTTATTGGGCACGGCTCGAGAGTATTGACTGGCCACATGAGTCAACGGGATGCGGAGGCGCGGCAGTGCGGGTCATATGCGGGTCATACCGCGTCTGCAGTCGTTAGTGCATATTTCCAGTGCAGTTTAACTCATATCTAGCTCGTGTATTTTCAATACGGCACTGACTTACTGCGCATTATGTAAAATATGTCGTAATATCTAATATTCAAATTATCACCAGCAAATAGACGCCTATCTTGGCTACTATACCATAGGCACTAAAACTAACACGTACTTAAGTGTAATTTACCGATTAAACCATTAAATATTATACTACACAAACATTCAAACAGTCATTCGGAGATATTTAAAGCGATATTATGAACTTTATATTTTATTTTATTTAAATTGATCATAGTGACTTCGAGGTCCATAAAATAAACTATTAGTTTATAATATTATGTAAATATGCACACTTTATGACAAGCAATAACTCGGGAGAGCGTTATTTTATACTATGGGAATAATAATATAGGTAGTCGTAATACGGTGTTGGTTTATGATCATTTTCCTTTCGCATAAAACAAGCAAGCGAGTAAGTGGAAGCAAACACGGTTTAGTCCAAATTGCGCTCGCACTACGATCGTGTACGGTACATATACAAGTGTGAGGTTTTGAACTCGACTAAAGCGACAGGTTACAAAATAATGATAGGGACGTGGTAGAGGCCCCTACTCGTTCAAAAGTATAAAAATAAATAGTTTGATTTAACTAAATCACTTATTAGAGCGTACTGTTGGAGTTTGAATATGACTGTGAGTAATGGCAGGCAACACTTGTCACATGTGAAGCGACACTGCGAATATCGGAATCGTTATTTAAATGTGATAAGTGTCATTCGTTATGACTTTACTTTTCTTCTAGACACCACTAGACACGAACTGTGAAATAGTCGAGGGTTTTTATAAAATGAAATATTGTGTGTAGTAGTGTTTTCAATATATGTATTAACCATGAAATAGTGTTTTTTAAATAGCCCAGAGTCCAGCTCCCTCAAAAAGAACCGTCCAACAGGTTATGGGCCCAGATTTTTAAAAGATAAATGTTTACTGATAAAAAGCCTACAAAATAACCGTGGAAACCAAATTGTTTACAAATTTTCATAGCAACCAATAAATATGGATTCAATCAAAATAAAACCCTTCACAAATAAAGATAATTATAAAGTTTGGAGGAAGCTAATTAAATTATTGCTGGATACAAAGGGTATAAAATTAGATGGTAAAAATGAGGAAAAGTTGAAAAAATAAAGGAAAATTTATCATTATTTAGTTGTATTGAAGAAAAATATTTATGCACAAAATTATAAGAGCAAGAGATGGAGAATATTAACACGAATATAATCGTGAAGATGAAGTCAGAGAAGTTCGAGAAGGTGATATAAGGAGAAATAATAGTAATGGAGTTAATGTAGTTCGAGAAGGTGATATAAGAAGAAATGATAGGAGATTAAGGTTTTAAATAAACTTAGAGAAGCTTACGTAATGAGCAGTCGAGAAGGAGTTTGAGGTTATTATAGTTAAAGAGGTTTTTATACAATATATACATTGAGCAGTCGAGAAGGAGTTAAAGACTATTGAGGAGTCGAGAAGGAGTTTAAGACTATTGAGGAGTCGAGAAGGAGTTTAAGACTATTGAGGAGTCGAGAAGGAGTTTAAGACTATTGAGCAGTCGAGAAGGAGATAGTTTTTGAATAAACTTGAAGAGTTTATGTAGGGAGTCGAGAAGCAGTTATACTAAAGTTAACGATGTTTTATTTTTATGTAGCGAGTCGAGAAGGAGGTTAAGGTTTTTAATGATGTTTTATATAGCAAGTCGAGAAGGAGATTAAGATTTTTAACGTATTCTATACAAGGGGTTGAATGTGTGCAAGTGTTGAGGGGGTGTGTTGGAGTTTGAATATGACTGTGAGTAATGGCAGGCAACACTTGTCACATGTGAAGCGACACTGCGAATATCGGAATCGTTATTTAAATGTGATAAGTGTCATTCGTTATGACTTTACTTTTCTTCTAGACACCACTAGACACGAACTGTGAAATAGTCGAGGGTTTTTATAAAATGAAATATTGTGTGTAGTAGTGTTTTCAATATATGTATTAACCATGAAATAGTGTTTTTTAAATAGCCCAGAGTCCAGCTCCCTCAAAAAGAACCGTCCAACACGTACCAAGTCAATTCAATTTTTACTTCAATTCAGAGATATAAATAAATTATATTATATTACGTGGTCCGAATTAGAATTTATGCTTCGATTGGCTGACCGTAGTCACACGAGACGTGGCGTGGCGTCTCGATTCAATCAACCAAAGGAAACGGTGTCCTTCAATGGAAATTAGTGTAAACGTTCACGTACCTATCTACGTAATATACAGTGTTAGTACGTAAGAGGGTAGGTACAAAAATCACGCGGTCACGGTATTAGTAGGTAAGTAGTTGTCCAAACCAGTGGCGAAGGGTGAAATATTGAGAGAGGCAAGCCAGAAATCTATTTGGTACCTACTATAAATACGTAATTTCAACTTATTAAACTATCTACTTACCGCAAATAGGTACCTAATTTCAACGTACGTCTGCGTAACTGCTTTCACTATCACTACACACAACAAAAAAATTTAATTTAATACCAAGAAATAAATTCTAATACGTGACACTAACTAACAAATTCAAATTTTCAATTTTTTCGTCATAAACTCAAGTTGTCTGTCAACAGTCATCTCAGAATCTCAGAATGTCCGCTTCGTTTCGAATTTCTAGGACCAATAAGGATATTTGTTGAGACAGTAATAGAAAATGCGTGCGCGTGAGTGAAATGGAGAGAGTAACTCGATTTGTAGCGGCTTACCAAAGTAACTATTTTAGCCGGCTGCCTGCGACCTTGATTTGACGTCACGGCATTATTTTGTATGGAAGTTTAACTGCCAAAAAGCCGATCGCGCCAGCGGCTTATTTTATAACAATTTGTTGTTGAAGAGCAAATTTTGTTGATAGTTTAGGCGTTTTGTAATGTTTTCTACTCAGTAGAGATAATTTTTGTAGTATTTCAGTAGATTCTACTGAAATACTTACTACAAAAAATTACTGATTGTGCCATTTCTAAATTACGGTAGAGAGAGTGGTTGTGTTTCCAACTTCTGAAGGGAAGCCGGTGGGAATCGGCTTGTATGGTACCTTCGCCACTGGTCCAAACTTCTACAAGTTTTTTTATCAGTGCTTGTACTTAATTGGAAGTAACTGTCTAGGAATTAACAACTTTAACCAAAAACCCGACCAAAAAACGGAATTTATTTATATAAATTTTAGAAAAAGAAACTAATACAGGAAAATAATATTTTTATTTACTTTCTATTTCTGTGAAAATCCAATTCTTTTATACGTGGTACGTGAATAGAAAAAACAAACAAGATAGAAAGCCTAAAAATCATTGTTTTCGATTCTGCTTGGGATATAACGTAGACGTAGACCATTGCGTTTTTTTCTTTATATAAAGACGTGCTCTTGCTTTCAAAACATTTAAATAATAGTTACCCACTACAGAAGAATCCTGTGTACTTATGTCAATGTGATGACAGTTTTAGTTAAGGTGAGATGGGGTAGGGTAAAAGCCTTTATTTGGCATCAGCCCGGTGCCCAGGAGGCAGGAACACAAACAGCTCTATATTTAGTTGCCGTTCCACCACCTTGAGCCTTGTTTTGATTCGTATACTGACTACAGAATCAAGTTCGGAATATATCCGGTAGGTACCGTATCAGATTTACTACTATTGTTGTTTCTCACGATAAAGAACGATCATCTGTCTGCCAATTGCAAATTTCAGAACACTTATCTGCAAACATGCAATGAGGCCTATATAGCATTTTAAACTTGAAGTCCTCTTACGGTTGTCAAGAGTTCATCGATTGCTAAAGATTATGACAGTGCTAGATTTCTCTTACATCTTTTTACTTTGTTCATCAGAAGTGCGTCGAATACAGATGGCGCAAGCATTTAATGTATATACATTCCCACACGTGTGGTATAGAGTGAAATTGAGTGTAGGCAGTGAGGGAGGATCTATATATCATTTATAGCGATATAAGAAAAAGATAAAAAGAAAACTCTTGGGCTGATCTGCAATCATAATGTCAGTAGAGTTTGACATAATTAGCCTAAAGTGTAGCGGGTGCAACGATAAAAAGTTGTTATGGGCCGTTTAGAATAAATTTCTCTTTTAGTTGTGTAATAGTGCAACAAGCGAGTGGGCGCGCTGTACCCGACCCGCGCCCACGGCTGACCTGTGCCTCTATCGGCCTACGATTCGACGTTTATGGTCTTGTAATGCGCTGTAAACGTAATCTAGGAAGAGATATCGGAACTTTACTGCGTTCCAATGAACCCTCGCCAGCTGTACCGGATATTGAATTCTTGTAAACGGCTGGATTTTATTACGAGGACAAAGTTGTACATCTTACAGTGATGTTTGAAGAAAATATTGCATATTTTTGAATTTTTTCTATGAAACTTGCATAATAATTAATCAAGCATTTACAACTGATTTCCATTAAAATTATAAACCAGTTTCTTCTTCCAGTCACGTTCACTGACCTTTTTTTCTAAAATCCCATGGTTCTCGTACGCATGCATGATTCCCTCGGAGACCCTCTCGTCGAGTGCCCGCAGCACCTTGTCCGCATCGGAGCCGGTCAGCCGCTCTACGCTCTCTACAAAGTTAGTCCAGGGCGCGTCCAAATCAGCGACTAGGGATCCGATGCATCTGATCAATAGAAAAATAATGATGAATTTTTCTCACAGACATGTATTTTACAGTTACTTACAGTTTTAATGTTAAATGACCCTGACAAAGTTATAAATGTTCTATTTCATCAAGTGCACTCAACTTTTTCGAGCATACGCTCGAAAGCACAATCAAACCTTGCTTATTCTCACTTTGAATCAAACGACCTAGTCTAATCGTAATTTCATTCGCTGCCACGCGCGGTCACGGGTATTAGATAAAAACATGTCAACACTCAGACTCGAACATACAGTAAAATATCTATGTAAAATTCGAACACGACCTTTCTTTCTACAGAAATATTCCTATAGCTGCATTATAACACAGAAGACCTCTAAGATGTAGAGGTCTGTAGTGTCTATTCAACCACATTCGACTCTAGATATAGTGGTTTCGTTTCTATTCATATATTTTATCGGTCATTGGTATTCATTTTATCACCAAACAAGTATGTATTTGAAGTAAAAGATAACGCGAACATATTATCTACTTTTCCTGCGGTTATTGAGGCATCAGCTGTTGTTAAGTAAACTGCGATGGGTTAAAGATTTATGACCTTTGAGATGTGTAATGCTACGTTCACACGCGCGCCGTGCAGCCCGGCGGGCTGCCTGGCGGGCTGCGCGGCATGCAGCCCGTCCCGGGCCGGCGGACATTCAAGCTGTTTACACGCACGCCGTCGTGTCAGTCAGTGCCAGAATGGCGAGCAGCGAGGATCTCGGTGTTGTTGCTGCCATATCCTTTGGCTTAACTTATTTTTATTGGAAAAAGGAACAAAATTATGAACGATTGTAATATCCGATCGTAGCGACTTTCTTAGCAACGTTGAATGAAGATCCACTCGTCGCGAAAGCGCGGGACAGACTGACTGCCCGCGCGCGTGTAAACAGTCACCGGGCGCCCGCACATTCATCCTTTGAACTTGGCCAAAAAACCGACACTTGCCCGATTCGCGGCATTCACGTTCACAGGCGCGTTCACGGGCTCGGGCGTACCGTTTACACGCTCGTGAATGTGAATGTGCACGTTGAATGTAGAGTTGAACGCACGCGTGTGAACTTACCATAAAGCTTCTTTTGAAACATCACACATTTCAGATATTTGTTCGCAGATAAATATATTATACTAATGTCAGTGAATCCACAATCCAAATCCATTTCCATCTATTATTATGATATCGGTCTATTCGACATCGATAAATCCATAGTTTGTTCCACCAAATTCCACGAACCGAGTTTTCATTTCTGAATTGATAAAAGTAGGTCAAATAATCAAAACCAACAAATCATAGTATAAGTTGCATTTAAGTAAAACTAAATATTTACTATTGTAAAAAAGCTATTTATAGGAGCTTTTTACGATATTATCTTTCTCAATCTTCAATAGTTATCCTTTGTTTATTTTTTTTAAATAGGTAGGTACCATTTGACTTTATGTGATCACTGTAAAAACCTTCACTGGTCGGGATGCTTGCAAATATAAAACAGCGGCATATTCTGTGGTATTTTTAATATTATATTATACAAAATACGGACCGTTTGTAAATAGGTGAATGAATCATAGAATTTTGTTGTATCTAATGTAAATAAAAGAAACAGTATTATATAGATTACCCTCTAGCGACATTCAGGCAGTAGTCCCTGCAGGGGCGCGCGTCGTGGCCGCGACAGCGCGCGCACGCGGCGGCCTGCAGCAGCTTGTCGGAGCACTCCTCGTCGAGCGTGGCGAGCACCTGGCCGCTGCTGGTCAGCGTGCCCGCGCCCACCCCCAGCACGTGCAGCAGCGTGCGCGACGCCCCCATCGCCTGGGACAGCTTTGTGCCCAACTGACCCGGAAACAAAATAAGTACATTGATTACATATTAGCTGTTCCCCGCCCTTTTGCAGCCACGTTAATTTCGTAGTTTCTCTGTACCCCTAACAACATGTGTGCATGATAATCGGTATTATGTATTCTAGAAATTATGTATTCGAGGGAACTCTGAAATTGACGCCGGTGAAACCGCGGGGAACATCAAGTATAAAATATTTTTGAATAAAAATAAATCCGTTACTATAAATTTTATTAATAGCTTACGTACCTACGTATAATTTGAGTAGAAAATTGATGATGAAATCAACAATTATAGAAAAGTACCTAGGTAAGTAGATATGACAAGTATATTAGGTATATATTTGATAGAATTACTTTAAGGTAAAAATAAAGGTCAGTAGACGCTCTTTAGACCTTGGTGTATAGCTAATCCGATAAGTTAAGAGTTGAAGTTTACCGCTTATAGCATTGTAATGACGTGCAGACTTAGCCCAAAGTAAATGTAATTAGATATTAACACTATAAATGGGAAAGTTTGGATAGTTATATGTAGGTATGTTTGTTTTCTAACCACATAAGTATATACCTAAGTAAAAGAATAAACGGTCTCGAATGTTTGGTTGAAACCCAAACAGCATGTACCTAATATGTTCTGGATTAACGTAGCATGCCTACCTACCTACTTCTGTCCCGAAACCAAAAGATTCCGAGGCGATCCCTCACGCGGTTCAAACCGCGGGGAGAAGCAAATACCTATATAGATTATGACTAACTATCTAAGATAGTATACAAGAAGTAGGTAGTATAGTATCCTGAATAATATGCGTATGATAGATATCAATATTAGGAAGCACTTAAGGCTTTTTAAATTTTTTAGTTCAGACTAAAACACGCTTGTTTGTATATTTTTAAAACAATGTACTCACCTACTTATATTTTTTCATATTGAGTTTAAAGTGTATGTCTGTACGTGTACAAATCAATGACGTTCTCAAAAGAAAGAACTGGGACAGATGGGGACGACACATTTAAAAAAAAATGCTATCGTAACGAGCCCTGTTACCTTATAACAGAATACGTTTTTTAAATCAGCAATAATAAATAATTACCTGTTGTGGCACCTCTCCAAACGGTTGGACGGCTTCGTACGCGTCCCTCAGACAAGCGTCGTACTCCGGCTTGAATTTCTTCCCTTCTAACTTCAACAGGCTGAAGTATGCGATCGGGAACACATCGCGGAAGAACTGCTTCGTGCTGGCCGTTAAGTCTTTTGGTGGTGGACTGAGCACCACCTCGTCAGCGGCGAGGTCTCGCTCGCTCTTCGATCGCAACAGCGTTCGTATGTCTTCGTACAGCGCGGTAAGAGGCGCGTGCGCACGTGCCGCGTGCCCTTTGTACACTTGGTACATTAAAATCCCAGTTTTGTTTTGTGATTGATGCGACAGTGCTGTTAGGTGATCTGTGGGAGAGCAGAACAAAATACTAAACGTAGGTATACAAAAAAAAACATACCTACAATCGAACATAGAACCTCCTCCTTTTTGGAAGTCGGTTAAAAATAGGTTTGATGCCCGTAGTTCTCTGGGTTTAATCACCACTAATTGTTCGTGCCTGTGGCCCTACTACAAATAAACGATAGCATTTTTTCAGACCCAACTCCAAATTTCTCAATGGAGAAAATAAATAGAAAGATAAAAACACAAAGGTAGTTAACAGATTAACAGAACCCTTGATCATAGGTATAAAATATACCTAGCATTTGACCTCAAAGTTATAACGGCTCAACGACACAGTAAGCGATTTTCGTATCAAAGCGATATAGGCAAGACTAATATGAGGAAATTGATAAGGCCATTATGAACTAGAGGGAGAGACATAATGACGGCTTAAGCAATCCGAATTGCTTCTAAATCGAATTCAGTGAATACATGAAAGTATCTCAAGTATTTTATGAAGACTCTTTGAACGTTCTTGATGAAGCTTCATAAAGCGTTTTTATGGACTTAAAAAAAGAAAATCGCAACAAAACTGAAAGTATATAAATTTTATTCTTATAACTTTTTATTCTATGATACTTTGATTCTCTCTAGCTGTAAGATATTCATGAATAAAATTACTAATCACTTCTTTTTCCTAAATGAAGAATCTGTGAAAATATTCTTCTGAAAACTTTTCCCATTTTTTTTTTATTGTAATCTAGCTGTGCCCCGCAGTTTCACCCGCTTGAGTTTCGGAATTCCCGCAGGAACTTCCAAGTAGCCTAATTTACTCCTGCTGATAACAGCAGCTAATTATTAGCAGTGAAAGTCCCGTCAAAATTGGTCGAACCGGTTCGAAAATTCACCTGCGTGATTTTAGGAATTCTCCCTGCAGGAATTACAAACTTTTTTTATCCTTCTTCGTCTTACAATAACAAACACAACAAAAAAAGCATTAGAGAAATTAGTCCAGCCGTTCACACGTAATGCCGTGATCAAAAGAAATAGGGATTCCTTTTTAATAAATATAGATACGTATATATAGGTACCTCCACCAAAAACATCTGTGCCACAAATTCCTGTAACTAGTAATTTACGAGTATTTCTACGGATCATTTTGTTACACCAAATATCGTTTGATATCGTCCTAAATTATACCTAACACTAATAAGTTGTGTAAATAATGGTAGAGGCTTTGTGTGAGAGCAAACAATCTATTTGATATGTGAGTTAGGCACCTGCTCCCTCCGGAGATAGATCCCGCGTTATCTGAGCGGAATGCAGCGCCCAGCGGAACGGGATCAACGATACCACATTCCTGCGTCTACACTCTTGATATAAATTCATTATCACGAGGAATGCCTGGGTGTTGAGCGGGTATCATTCGGATATGAACAGGAACGTTTAAATAATGTCTCTTATCGTGACTCGACGGTTTTAGAATGGTTGCTCGCACAAGAGTCTTCAGATTTCAACGATACACCTTTTATTTTTCACGAGCCCGTTAATTTCAGAGTTCCTGCAGGCATTTTTTTTTCTTTATTTAGGGCAACAAACAACCAATACAATTTATATAATAACAAGAAAATATGTTTACAGCGAAGTAAGGTAATTGTATAGCCAAATACGTTACCCACGTCTTACCAAAATAGTATAAATTATTATTATTACAAACAGGAAGATAATACCATTAACTCCCGTTGCGCTACACTAAAGTACAATTATTATGTAATCTATATCTATACTTATAACAAAACTGTAAAGAGGTCAACTCTGTACATTGAATATAATTATATTCAAAAAAAAATAATATTGGAGGATCGATACTGATGCCAAAAATGCAATCAGTAAATTTTTTTTCTGTCTGTCTATCTGTCTGTCTGTCTGTCTGTATATGCACGCATGGGTCAAAAACTACTGAAGGGATTTCAATCAAACTTGGTTCGATTGTAGTCCATACTCCTGGGCAGGTCATAGGCTATATAACATAACGCTAAGACACATAGGAACTGAGCAGTGACGATAAATTTGAAGAAAGTCGGATGAAAATGCGCTTTCGAGCTCCTATCCTCGCATACGTTGATCATACACCAAAAGTATATATTATAAAGATAATGGTCTTCAAAAGATCTACAGAAAAGTCCTCAATAGTATATATCTATCTTTTATAAATTAATCATACTATAATAAAATAGTAGAATCCGTGGTTCTGTACATTGAATATTTTCAACAAATATTTAAGAAGAGTAACCAACCACACAAAAAAAAGTTTTTAAAATTCTTTTGTGTCTGTCTGTCTGTCTGTTCGCCATATCTGTCTGTCTATCTGTCTCTCCAAATCTACTGAACGGATTGCGGCTTTCACAGATAGATTAAACTAAGTCTAGAGCTACATATAGGCTTTTCTTCATTTAAAAATCGGATGTCGGGAAAAAAAGCTGTTATATAAAAAAAAGAAGGTCCGCAACATCAGGTTATAAAAGTGTAAGACATAACAAAAGAAGAAAAGAAGACAATAATATGTTTGCATTCCGAAGTAAAAGTACCCTATGTCCTTCTCTGTACCTACCCCTGAAAATGTGTATGCAAAATTTCATGATGATCGGTTGAGCTGTTACGGCGTGAAAGCGTAACAAATAAACATACTTACTCCCGCATTTAGTACCCAATCTGTATTTAGCACCCAAACTGACTCATGATAAACAGTTTTTGACAGAATACCAAAATCCACGCGGTTCAAAACGCGGGGAACTGCTGTCGTAAGTTTTTGGAACATCTCGAAAGGTATAAAATAATGTGTCTTCTTGTATACAGGAAAAAAAGGTATTTTTATTTATTCATCGTTATAGGTGCGAAAGCGAACTACTTAGTAGGAAATCGATTGCTCGCTCCTCCTTATCCGCTATAAGTAGATAGAGATTTGCGTTTTCAGATATTGAAGGTGGGTAAACAAATAAGGTAGTAACGAGTTCGCGAAACAGATTTTTATATCGCGCAAGGTGGGAGTGAAAAGAGGCTTTGATGACGGAGGTGCTGTGGAGGGACTATTCAGCCAGGGTGAGGGTGAGGCACGGGGTGAGGCCGGGAGAGGGGTGGAGATTGAAAACGGACGGCGACATTATTATTATTTCACATGTTATTTTAAAAGCTTCATACCAACTTGTATGCGGGGATTAAACTATCAAATGAAACACACTTTTTTGAAATTTCGTGAGTAGTAGTGAAAAGAAGATGAGATTTATTACAAAAAAATTAGATAAGTTAAACCTTTTTGCGTCAGAGTCGTTTTATTTTTCAAGTTGAATATTTTTCTACAAAACAGTTTGAATAGCGCGTATAAATAATGTATTAGTTATTGGTACTTATGATAGGGTTATTTTTACTTATCTTCTTACTTAGTACTTACTATAGCTGTCCCCCGCGAAACCGCGGTAATTTCGGAGTTCCCGCGGGAATTACAGGATAAAATATAAATATAAACTTTCCTCATGAATCACTCTATCCATTGGTGAAAACTACATGAAAATCCGTTGCGTAGTTTTAAAGATCTAAGCATACATATGGACAAAGAGACAGCGGGTAGCGACTTCGTTTTATACTATGTAGTGATATTATATTTAAAAGGAAGCTAGATTCAATATGAGATTGAATCGTTTCCGTTTTTCTGCTTTCGGCGCTTGATATATCGCTAGTACTCAATTTTCCACTGAGCCACGGTTGGTTGGTTCAATAAATAATAATAAGTGTCATTCGTCTTTCGGTGCGGGGCTAACCTCCAGACGTCCTTTGCTTCGTCTTATGTCCCTGGTACCGCCACCGACACGCTCCGTTATGTACTTTCATATTTATATATAAAATACTTAATTTATGTCTTAAGTCTCACTATTATCTCCTTTCGGTTTAAGTTTTCATTCAATTTTTAAGTTCATAATTATTATAGGTATTTATATTGTACCTACTCGTAATAGGGTATATGCTCGTGGTACAACTTGAATTTCTAAATTCCCTAGGGAACTTACATTTACCGGGATGAAATTGAAAAGCAAGCAAGCAAGACTAGAAAAAAAGATTAATTTTATTTTTAACAGCATATACAACGTGTTCATGAATTAACTGAAAACTAGAAAGTAGTTTGCTGAGAATCAACTAGCGAATCGATCGCACTATGTTTTAATATAGGTTATATTTTTTCATTTTTATTAGCCCATGTCTAAATTATTTATAGTACAATATTTGACGCATACGCCGCCTGCAGCAAACAAATTCGAACAAGTAGGCGCAGGCGTAGCGCTTGGAATTTCGTAGATCGGTCACCTCCAAACTAATGTTGAATAACTTTTAAAGCATAAATTTTTTCGACATAAAATATATTTTAATCATATTATTATTTATTTTTTAAATGGGGTGTATCAGGTTTTCAGTTAATTCATTAACACGTTGTATAAATAACCTTTTGGAGCTCAATATAAAGCGGTCATCTCAATATTACACACAGACACTTAAATTTTATTTAGAGATAATAGGTATGTAATAGATGTTAGTAAAGCATAGATAGAGCGCAAATTTTGATTATTTAATTGCACTAATGAGCGTTGTCCGGGTGGTCTTGAAGTCCCTGGGGTGCGCTGGGAACTCTCGCACGGAACCCGCCACTACAAGCACACTAACGATTACTCCCTCTCAGGGACAAAAAAGGGTTGTGAGTGGAATATATTGTTATAAACGTACTTGTCAGCGGGAGAAAAGGGTCAGCGCACTCTGTGATGTAGATTTTAATGTTACGATGTTGAATGGATTATAAAAATAAATATGTAACCTAACCTATTATGTATTTACCCGTACGCATTGTGGACAATAAGTAGGTACACATAGATAAACTACATACTATACACAGTGCATAATACCATAGATAATAACATAACACTACACTAGATAATACTAAAACGCTAGGCGCAGCTTGTTAGTAAATGTGTTAATAAACTCATTACTAGTGTGGCTATTGGAAGCAATATTTAACAGCTCTGAGCTCATGTATACTTTGCAGCTCTATTTGCATCTCGCGTGCCCCTGCACCGCCCGAGCGCCAGCTCAGGAAGTTTCCAATAGGGGCTTATGTAGAACCGTTAGTACGTAGTATATTTATTACTCTGAGGCGTAGTAATATTTTTTTGAAGCGACATAATAATGGTGATTTTTGTTTAAAAAATGAAACGTGTCGTAAAGGTAATGAAAGGTAAAGTGAGCAAGTATGTACTAGTATAGGCATAAAACGCCTCATCAGATGTATAGCGTTTCGAGAAACGGAGTTAGACGAGTTTCAAGTTTGTAATAATTGAGACATTAGGGTCAATCGTTTGGTGCAGGGATAAAAACTCAATTAAAATGTAAGTTTATGATTTTTTTTTTTCAGTGTGTTGCGCATTTACCTACGTGTGCGATTATTTGTTATTTGTTAGCGGGCTGGGTTTCCGCAACTCGACGTCCAAGCGCCTATTTTGCGTGTGGTGGGAATATTCCTATTCGTGCCAACCCAGCTCCTCGAGGAAGCCCAGCAACTTCCTGATGTCACCGAAGGCTTCCGGGAGCGACCTTACAGCGACCCTACGTTGTGTGATATACTCACAGAATATTCTAATAATTTTTGGCTGCACTTATGCCTTTAATATATCATGCGCTTCTACTAATGATCGTTCCGATGCCTACTGTTTACAAAGCATTGTTCTTAAGCAATAAGGAACACAATAATTATTGGCCCCGCTTTAGGGCACGTTGAAGCGTGTTTACAATGTGCTAGTTGCTACACTTCAGCTCGCTCGTTGCTTGATAGACACTAGACAGTGTCCAATTTGTGAGCACGCTACTATAGTGTTTGATAAACACACTTTTATTCCCAGAGGGGATTACGGGGGCCCGACGCAGGGCACCACCTACGTCGGGCCCCTTATTGATGTAAGTATACCCAAGGCATTGTTGAGGTAGGTTGAACAATTAATGAACATATTATGGGTTTCGATGCTACGTCCCGCAGTGTTTGAATCCGATCCGATTATAGATGGGCTTTCAACTCGGTGCTTGGGGATCGGTCAGTCAGGCCTCCATAGAAAATACATACATATATTTTAATAAGTAAAACAACTTATCTTTTGCGATTTGCGGCATTGAGCCACTAAGAAATATCCTGTGATGCGGCGGGCCGGGGGTCGAACCTGGCCCGCGGGCAGTCAACAAGTTTCCTGGAGATGGGGTTCCCTGACGGGCCCTATCCAAAATGAAACGAACGGTTGCGGAGTAACAGGAGTACACATGCACATTTATTCATATAAACCACAGCCCTAGCTACACTTCTAAGTTTACATAGCACACTTATGAACTAAGGGCCCCGGGTGGCGGGCGGTAGCACTGTTCTTTACACTACCTACTTCACAACACTTATGAACTACGGGCCCGGGCGGCGGGCGTCACGCGGGTCGCGACGGGTCCGGCGCGGTTCTTCCGGGCACGGTGCGCGGGCGCGGCGGCGCGCCGGGCGGATCGGCGGTCGGCGGTCACGGCGATGGCCGGGCGGGGCCGGCGGTCGGTGGCGGCCGGGCGGGGCCGGCGGCCGGCGGTCGCGGCGGAGGCCGGGCGGGGCCAGCTGTCGACGGGCGCGGCGGTGGCCGGGCGGGGCCGGCGGTCGCGGCGATGGCCAGGCGGGGCCGGCGGTCTGCGGCGATGGCCAGGCGGGGCCGGCGGTCTGCGGGCGCGGCGGTGGCCGGACGGGGCGGCCGTCGGCAGGCGCGGCGCCAGCGGGCGGGCGGTGGTCGGTGGCCGAGGGCTGGATAGGGCTCGGACGGGAAGCGAGTGGCCGGGTGTGAGTTGGTGAATGTCGACCTATCCCCAATACCAGCCTGAGCGAGAGGGGCCGGTCGGTGTTTCCGGTAGCCCTGTCCCCAATACAAGCCGGAGCGAGAGGGGCCGAGCGTCCCGGAGAGTCTGTCGGTGTGCTGCGGGTTATTCGGTAGCCTATCCCCAATACAAGCCGGAGCGAGAGGGGCCGACTACCTTGGTGAGTTGGTGTGGGTTAGTGATGTCGTGTTGCGGTGGCTGTGGTGGCCGGGACAGGAAGGGGCAGGTATGCAGGAGTTCGCGCCACCGATGGCTGCCGCCGGCTGTAGGGCCCCAACGTGCTGCGCTGATGCGCAACTCGCAAGCCAGCAACGTAGCGACGGCGATCGGTGTGCGAGGGGCGGGTTTGGATGGAGGACGTGCGGAGGCGGAGGCGGAGGGTTACCCAGCCGCTAGGTTCACGCGCCGCGGCACTGGCGGGTGGAACGAGTGGACGTGACACGGGCGTGTGCACGGTGCGAGAACCTGTCGGCGAGTAACGGCCCGGCGGCGCGCGGCGTCGCTATTTATAGCCTCGGAGCGGTGTGCGCTCCGCCGCGTCGCGATATGCGGCCGGTGTTGCTGTGTGCGTCGGCGGTGCGGGGGGGTTGCGGCGTGCACGCGGTGCGCGCGTGTCCGCTTCCTTACACTCCCCCCCTCCGGAAGAAGATTTTTACCAGGGTAAAAATCACCGTCCTACGGAAAAAATTTAAAAGAAATACAAAAAAAACAATAAAAAAAAAAATCAAACTTGAGAGCCGCAAATCTCGGACCCGCGTGACCTTCTGGGTTTCTTTACTCGTATCGGAAACTAAATCCATTGCAAATCCGGTGAAAATGTATCCTATTCTACCTTAAGCTAAGGTTACTGCTACCTATTGAAAACTTATATCCTGGCTACCTAATATTATTCCTTGCTGGTTGATACAAACTATGTTACTGCTATACATCTTATCCTATATTTAGTTACTTCTTACTACCTAACTGTTTAATGTACTATCGGCAGGAAATCCGAATGGAATACAGTACTACTTGGTTAAATTGTACATGTTTTTACTTTATCTTTTTACCACTACTAGAAAAAACGAAAACAAAAAAAAAACATAAACCGGTTCTTCTACCGTTGATAAACGAAATTAAACAAAAAAACAATAGGGGTGCCCTGCCCCGAAAAGAAAAGAAAAGTACTTACTAATGCGAACACAATACGGTATTCGTACCCTTTGTGAATCAGGAAAACCAAAATATATATATATCTATACTACTAATACTGTTTTTAATAATAATTAATATACACCAAAAAACAAAAAAACTCTAAAGAATCTCCGCCGCCGCCGTTCGCTATGCTGGGTCGCCGGTGTTTTTCCGGGCTTGCGCTTTCTTACGTCGCTCCCTTCTCCTCCTGCTCCCATCCCGGTCTGGATTTTTCCGTTTGCGCGGACCTCCTGCGATGCTAGCGCGCACGTCGTTTAGCACCGCGAGGTAGGTCTCGTCGTCCATCTCGTCTGTCGGGTCCTCCTCAATCTCCAGGCTCACCATATTCCAGTCGCCCTCCTCTGCGCCCATTTGCTGTTTCGCGTGGTTGGTTGTAGGTTTTTGTGGTGGCTCCTCCCACCGGCAGAGCTCTCCCCCGCTCAAGATTAGGAAGTCTCGTGCCCGACCTTCCCCAATCAAGCTGATTCCCGGTGGCGGCGCGCTTTGTCCCGCCCAGCTGCGTAATCCCTGCGCTGGCGGGTTTACTTCCGTTTTGTTTTCCGGGTTCATTTTCCCTGTTCAATTTGGAGACGGTGCCGGTTTCGTGCTTTCGCTTGTAATGCATTCCGTTATCGTTTTTCCCTTATTTATATGAATTTATCCTCCGTTATAATTTTCCTTGTGGGTATGCCTTTTTTCAACTACCTCCCGTTTTCATTTCTTAAGGCTTAAGGTATGTTTACACTGTCCTGGTTTCTAGGGATTGCGTTTTTTCTTCGTCCCTTCCTTGTTCCCGTAGAATGGAGGTTGCGGTTATACTAAATGTTTTCATTCTGCCTGGTGGGGTCCTGTTTGTATGGTTTTATGTCCTTCACGTGTGCCGTAATTTTTTTCCTCTTGTTCTGTGGGTCCTGGAGTCTGAATATCACTGGTGAAATTTCTTCTAGCACTTGGTATGGTCCTGAGAATTTCGGTGCGAATTTTGAAATAAATCCCTTGCTTGCGTCGGAGAGTGGGAAATCCCTTTTTAAAACCCATTCTGACGGATTTGGTTTCCAGTGTATTCTTTTTTCGTCGTAGTATTTTTTCTGTTCGGCCGATGAGTTGTCTTGGTTTTTCTTCACTATGTTGTAGATTTCCTGTAGTTTGCTCCTTGATTGTACTTGCGGTGTTGGAAAACTGTTTTTATCTCCTGGTATGCGTGGTTCTCTTCCGTACAGTAGGAATGCAGGGGAGTATTTGGTTGACGCTTGTCTTGCCGTGTTTATGGCGAAATTGAATTCCGGTATATACTGATCCCATTTCTTATGATTTCCGTCTATGAAAGTGGCGATCATGCTTTCTATTGTTCTGTTTACTCGTTCGGTTGGGTTGCACTGTGGTGAATATGGGGGGGTTAAACGTTGTTCGATCCCGTACCTTTCTAACTCGTTTCTGAACTCCTTGCTGATGAATTGTCTTCCGTTGTCGCTGAGGAGTACTTTTGGGCACCCGTAGCGCAATATTATGCATTCTTTTAGTGTTTTTATTATTGAGTTACTTGTTGCGGTTCTCAGTGGCTTGATTTCCGTCCATTTTGTGAATTTGTCGTGGTATACTATAAGCCATTTGTACCCGTTCGTTGATCGTGGTAGCGGGCCTATTAGGTCTGTCGTTACTATTTGCCAGGGTTCCTCGGCGTTGTCCGTCCGCATTAGGCCCGGTGTTTTCGTTTGTGCTGGTTTGTGTTTTTGGCATGTTGCGCATCTGGTGACGTACGTAGCTATGTCTCGGTGCATTCCTGGCCAGTAGTAGCGTTGTGCTATGCGATTTAGCGTTTTGTTCGTTCCGAGATGTCCGGCAATTGGTGCGTCGTGGTTCTCTTTGAATATAGTTTCTTTTTCAGTTTCGGTTACACATAGCTTCCACTGGGAGTTTGGATATAGTTTTGTTCCGTAGGCGTTGTTTTCGATCTTTCTATACAGTTTCCCATCTCTTATACAATAGTCTGTATTGTTGGATGGCTGCGTTTCCGTTTGTTCCAATTTTTTGTTGTACCAATCTTGTTTCTCGGTTTTTGTTGTGTATACTGGGTTCCTTGACAATTCGTCGGCTAGTTGGTTTTGTTCTCCGCTCCTGTATATGATTTCGAAGTCGTATTGTTGTAGCTCCAGTGCCCATCGCGCTAGTCTCCCTGTGGGGTCCTTCAGGTTGTTTAGCCATCTTAGTGCTTGGTGGTCTGTTATTATTGTGAAGTGGTATCCTTCCAAGAATGGTCTCATTTTCCGTACTCCCCATATCACGGCTAAACATTCCTTTTCCGACGTGGTATATCTTGTCTCGGCTGGTGTTAGGGCTCTGCTTGCGTACATGACCGGTTTGTGGATTCCGTCGTATTCTTGGCTTAGTATTGCCCCGAGACCAACGTTGCTTGCGTCTGTTTGTAGAGTAAACGGTCTGTTGAAGTCTGCTCGTGTTAAGATTGGATCCTTCGTTATCATCTCTTTGATTTCTTTGAATGCTTGCTCTTGCTCTTTATTCCACGTGAAATTATTGTCTTTTTTCAGTAGTTTTATGATCGGTGCCATTATCTTCGAGTAGTTTTGTATGAATTTTCTATACCACGACGTCATTCCAATGAGGCGGCGTACTTCTTTCACGCTTGTTGGTGCCCTTAGTTCTTTTATGGCTTTTATTTTACCTTCGTTCATTTTGATTCCTTCCTTTGTCACTATGTGTCCCAGGTATTCTATTTCTGGTTTGCAGAATTCGCACTTCGCCTTGTTTATCTGTAGCCCTGCTTCGCGTATTCGTTTGAATACCTCTTTTAGGTGTTCTATGTGTTCTGTGAAGCTTGAGCTACAAATAATTATGTCGTCCAGGTATGCGTATGCGTTTGGCTGTAGTTCTGGTGTTATTACCATATCTAGTAGTCTCTGGAACGTTGCTCCGCTTGAGTGTAATCCGAAGGGCATCTTAGTAAACTGGTATAATCCTCTTCCCGGTACTGTGAATGCTGTTATCGGTTTGCTCTCTTCCGATAAATTTACATTCCAGTATCCATTTTTCAGGTCCATTTTTGAGAAGTATCTCGCTTTGCTAAGTTTTTCCAAGGTGTCGTCTATTTGCGGTAATGGGTATGCGTCTTTCTCTGTGATTTCATTTATCTTCCTGAAGTCTATACAAAATCTGTACTCGCCATTATCTTTCCTTACGAGTACTACCGGTGAGCTGTACTGGCTGTCCGATTTTTCTATTACGCCGTCTCTTAGCATATTCTCCACCTGTTCGTTTATTATTCCTTGTAGTTTCGGGTTTCTCGGGTAATATTTCTGTTTTATTGGCTCTGTGTGTTTCAGTTTTATCTTGTGTTCTATCCAGCAGTTGCCTTTTTGACTCCTTTCGCATTTCTCGAACTCGCTTCTAAGTGTTTCCTGCAGGATTTTTGTTTCCCGTTCGTTCATCGTTTCTTGATTGTTCGTTTCCTTTTCGGCTCTGTGTTGGTTCGCCTCTTGTTCTTTTTCTGCGTGGCTATTTATTGACCAGTCTAGTTTCAAACCCAGTCTTCTAAGTATGTCCATGCCTAAGATAACGTGTGATGCGGTTGGTAATATGTTGACTTCGTGTCTGAGGGATATATCTCCGATTTCTATGTCGATTGGTGCTGTCTTATTTAACTTGATTTCACTGCCGTCCGCTAGTATGACTTTTTTCGTTGATTTGTTGTTGTTTACCACCCTTAGGTTTTCCGCCACTTTTCCATTTATGTACGTACTATTCGACCCCGTATCCACCAGTGCTGTGTGTTGTGTTCCGTTAATCGTTACTTCTACGAACTTTCTATTATCCTTGCTCGAACTTTTTACCTGGATTGTACTTGTTTGCGATTCGTTTCTCAGTTTTTTGCAGCATTTCGTGCTTAGAGTTCCCAATTTTCCACATACACTACAAAACAGCGTCTTGTTTCCCCTGCACTCCCGCGTGGAGTGACCCTGTTTGCCACAGCTCCAACAACAGGTTGTCCGGTCGTAATTTCTCATGTATTTTTCTTCTTTGCTCGTATTACCGACTCTCGGTGTTGTTTGGTTTCTGTATGTTGTTGATTTATCGTATTCTCTGTCTTTATAGGGCTTATACTTTTCTTCTTCTTTCTTCCTTTCTGTTGTGATTTTTTCGTATTCGTTGGTTCGTTGTATGAGCTCCTTTATGGTCGAGAATTCGTTTCTTTTTACATACAGTTTGTATCCGGGATTCATATTTTCATATATTCTCTCCACTTTTTCGGTTTCTGAAAATCCACCATGCCTTCGCATCAATGTCTGCATGTGATTCAGGTAATCTGTGAACTTTTGGTGTTCAAATTGCCGGTTCGATATGATTTTTGTCATTAAGTTGGTTGTGTAGTTGCTCGGAAAAAAGAAAAGTTTGAATGCTTCTTCGAAGTCGTCCCAGGCCTTCCAATCATTATTGTTCCTGTACCACGTTAGGGCTTTTCCAGAGAATATTTGTGGTAATAATTTTAACAAATCTTCTGGACTTACATTATTTGCTTCTAAAAATTCATTTATTCTTTCCAGGAACTCGACTGCGTTGTCCTTTATATCGTACTTAATATTCCACTGTGACACTAACTTGGCAGTTTCTCGGATTGTTCTGTCCGCGGTTTTCGACATTTTCGGTTTTGTCGTTTCGGAGTTTCTATCACTTTCGCTTCCTGCGTCTTCGAACTGGAGGTCTGCCTCTTCTCTTAAATGTTTTACTAAGTTTTTTCTTAATTCTTCCACTGTGAACCCTTCTGTTTCCAGGTTACGTCTGATTGATTCTTCGATCAGTTCTGGTTTCTTTTTGTTGTAAACCCACGAAAACATTTGTTTCGATGAATTTACCGGTTTTCCTTTGTTGTTCCGGTTTTTACCGGTTTTCTAATGTTATGACGGTTATTTATTTTTTCTTACGGTTTTTCCTTTTTCGGTGCGGATCCCACGGGGTATGCGGGAGGGCGGTGCTGGTTACCTCGAAAGCCGTATACGCGACTTTGCGATGATGCGAGCCGGGATGGGGCGGTTTCTGCCGGTTTTCTTTCTTCCTGTGTCTTCTTGAAACCGCTCTTCCTGGGCTCCTTGTGAGTTTTTAACGTTGGGCGCCGATGTGATGCGGCGGGCCGGGGGTCGAACCTGGCCCGCGGGCAGTCAACAAGTTTCCTGGAGATGGGGTTCCCTGACGGGCCCTATCCAAAATGAAACGAACGGTTGCGGAGTAACAGGAGTACACATGCACATTTATTCATATAAACCACAGCCCTAGCTACACTTCTAAGTTTACATAGCACACTTATGAACTAAGGGCCCCGGGTGGCGGGCGGTAGCACTGTTCTTTACACTACCTACTTCACAACACTTATGAACTACGGGCCCGGGCGGCGGGCGTCACGCGGGTCGCGACGGGTCCGGCGCGGTTCTTCCGGGCACGGTGCGCGGGCGCGGCGGCGCGCCGGGCGGATCGGCGGTCGGCGGTCACGGCGATGGCCGGGCGGGGCCGGCGGTCGGTGGCGGCCGGGCGGGGCCGGCGGCCGGCGGTCGCGGCGGAGGCCGGGCGGGGCCAGCTGTCGACGGGCGCGGCGGTGGCCGGGCGGGGCCGGCGGTCGCGGCGATGGCCAGGCGGGGCCGGCGGTCTGCGGCGATGGCCAGGCGGGGCCGGCGGTCTGCGGGCGCGGCGGTGGCCGGACGGGGCGGCCGTCGGCAGGCGCGGCGCCAGCGGGCGGGCGGTGGTCGGTGGCCGAGGGCTGGATAGGGCTCGGACGGGAAGCGAGTGGCCGGGTGTGAGTTGGTGAATGTCGACCTATCCCCAATACCAGCCTGAGCGAGAGGGGCCGGTCGGTGTTTCCGGTAGCCCTGTCCCCAATACAAGCCGGAGCGAGAGGGGCCGAGCGTCCCGGAGAGTCTGTCGGTGTGCTGCGGGTTATTCGGTAGCCTATCCCCAATACAAGCCGGAGCGAGAGGGGCCGACTACCTTGGTGAGTTGGTGTGGGTTAGTGATGTCGTGTTGCGGTGGCTGTGGTGGCCGGGACAGGAAGGGGCAGGTATGCAGGAGTTCGCGCCACCGATGGCTGCCGCCGGCTGTAGGGCCCCAACGTGCTGCGCTGATGCGCAACTCGCAAGCCAGCAACGTAGCGACGGCGATCGGTGTGCGAGGGGCGGGTTTGGATGGAGGACGTGCGGAGGCGGAGGCGGAGGGTTACCCAGCCGCTAGGTTCACGCGCCGCGGCACTGGCGGGTGGAACGAGTGGACGTGACACGGGCGTGTGCACGGTGCGAGAACCTGTCGGCGAGTAACGGCCCGGCGGCGCGCGGCGTCGCTATTTATAGCCTCGGAGCGGTGTGCGCTCCGCCGCGTCGCGATATGCGGCCGGTGTTGCTGTGTGCGTCGGCGGTGCGGGGGGGTTGCGGCGTGCACGCGGTGCGCGCGTGTCCGCTTCCTTACAATCCTACTATCCTACTAATATTATAAACGCGAAAGTTTGTAAGAATGTATGGATGGATGGATGGATGGATGTTTGTTACTCTTTCACGCAAAAACTACTGGATGAATTTAAAGGAAACTTTACAATAAGTTAGTTTATCCATCAGATTAACACATAGGGTACTTTTTATCCCGGAATTCCCGCGGGAACTCTGAAATTAACATGGGTGAAACCGCGGGGCACAACTAGTATAATAATAATTAGAAATAAGAATATTCAACAGATATATATACCTCGCAGCGTTCTCTGGGTAGACAGTAGCAGCTCGGCCACAGACCTGATGGCGTCAGCTCGCACCGCCAGTCGTCGCAGGGTGCTCCTCAAGGCCGCTTCCCGCCCTCGACCACAACACTGCCCACCACATACTGATCCTGCAAGGATTACACTATCGTTAAGAAATATTAAACACTTTTAGGTATGTCGACAATAATTCGAATTAAGCAAACCAACAATTAAAAAAACAAAAAAAAATTGAGTCATAGTATCCAGATACCACAAAACAAGATCTTTTATTTAACATAGGTACTTAATTATTATGTAGCTTTTATCTTCTACAATATATATTTGCCACATACGAAAATAAACTAGATAGTAGGTAATTATCAAATCAATAAACATGTGATATTACTAAAATAAAAAACTTTTGTAGAAAAATACAGGTGATAAAAATAATAAAAAAAAAACTGTAAAGAATGCTTTATAAAAAACCTCTTATGGAGGCCATTAATTGTGCTTCGACTATAGCGTGAGAATTTGTGGCATTAATTCAATGTACTTCAAAAATGAACACTAATAAATAATATATAATTAACCAGTGTTATTCTCGTAAAAAATCTGGACTGTCGTATTTATGGAACATTCAAGTTGCCGTATTTATTTGCCGTAAAATTATATGGCGATCGAAAATTCACCTCATACCTACCGTATTCCCGAAACATACACGTACCTATTTTCGCATCACTGAGTGAGCATAATATGTTAATGAGAATATGGTAATATGTACTATTATGACATCGCAATTCCAGATACAGGCAACAGAAGAAGCATATAACGGCAAATTATCTTGCATCACATAACAAGCTCCTAGCTCTATCAAAAATCTACATACGACTGCGAATTGCAAAGGAATCAATAGAGCGTTCAACTCTACACTAAAACAGTTTGCAAAAGGTACTAATAATCTAGCAAGGCATAATCTATTTTCTATCTTATACGGTTGCGTTAGTTGTCAATATCGATTGAAGACTATATTTATTTAAACTTGCGTATGTTTATGGATTGTTGAAATTGACGTGAGTTCACATTACACCAGGTGCATGGTGCAATGGGGCTGCGCTGAGTTTGTTCAGTCCTCTCACTCATTTCTACATGGACGTCGCATCGGTCGGTCTTGGACCGAATCCAATGGACATTAAAATGGAGCGCGCACGTTGCTCTACGAATAGGCGTCCGTTGCTCGATTGTGTACAACATAGAATGTGACATTTGAAGGCGGACTAAACTTCGCTAATAAGTATCTGCACGATAAATTGACATCTTCCTGTCTATTTGTTGGTTTGATGGTTCATCCTTAAGATACAATCTGTTTGTTGCCATTGAGTTTAATGTATCTAAGTTTTTTTAAGCATAATTTTTTTTTTCTCTCTTTGAATTATGAATCGCAGAATATATTACGGAAAAAAATCTTTCTTATTTAAAATGTCGAGCTTAACAACTAAAGTAACAATAAATCAAAGAAAATTTACAATAATACCCACCACCCTTGCCAAAATACTTGCTCTATTTACTGACTTTAGTACTCGTAGCTTAAATAAGTACCATCCACATCAAAAGTTGCAGGATATGTATGACGAGAGTACTTACATACTTCGTATCTCAATTAAATTATTTTTATATTATATGAGTATTACTGTATAAAAGCTCTTCGGCACTCCGTGGTGACCGGTGAATGAATAGGAGTTGCAGGCACACTGTATCATTGTTTAAGTTGGTCTAGTTACTATCAAGCGAATTAATTAATTAATCAATAGTTAATAATGCAGAATTTACTGAGATATTATTTAGAATCGTTTTGTTTAGCAACTCACCACCCACTGCAAAGAAAGAAAGAGTATTCAACCACGGCCTTAGTAAGTACGTATTCTTTGTTGTCACCGATGACCCCGGCCCCGCTAAAAATTGATTTTGCCGCGTTACACCTAGGTACATGGCGTTGTATTGGTTAAATTTATTTCTAAAATCGTCGAGGTGGCGCCACAGTCGCGGCGCTCGCGCTGTCATGAGATAGGGTCGCGACGTAGCGTAGGTGACATTCATTTCTTTGTCATTCCACAATCAACATGTCGTGTCGTTGTCAAAAGCATCTACGTCATGAATAGAAATGACTTCTTCTTAAGAAAAATTCAACATTCCGACCTAGTTGTGATTCTGACTGTACGGTAGGTACGTAATCACTGTACCCTCGTCCCGGCCCTGTTGCCGCTACTTGACACTCGCCTAATTTACAACCTCCATTATTTTTGTGTAAGAAGGTCTTATGTGATGGGTCACATTGTGTGGATTTTGTCGTCATTATACTGCTATATTTAGATGAACTTAATATAATAATAATAATAACATTTATTTCAGGCCACAAGAACCCATAGGACCCATAAAAACCCCATAGGTATTACATCTGCCATTACAATTTACATTTACATTACATAAAGTTAAGTTACAACAAAAATAATTTCAAGAACAATATGATTTAGCTGAGATCCTAAAGGCCGCATATGGAGTATTTACACGTATATCATGGATTGGTCCATGACGTATATACATAGGTATTAGGTAAGAAAAATTGTACCTAATCATTAGCATCATTTTCGTTACAAATTCTATAGGTACTCATAATAAAACTAATACAAAAACTAAAATAAGATATTAATAATAATAAGATATTCTACCTTAAAACACCACACAAACAGTACAAAGACAAAAAAATGTATTTGAAAACAGAAGTATTAAGTGGCTCCAAAGGGCTCCAAAAATATATTACAATATTTAGAAACGTTTGCAAATAACCTTGTGTGAACTTTGATCTCACTTTACAGGGTAGGGACAGTCAGGTTGTCGCAGGAGATCATATTATAGAAATAAAGAAATTCTATTTGGCATGAAAACTTAAAAAAAATACAATAGGTATATAAAACAAAAGTTACATAATTTTTTCTAATATCGGTAAGATCAACAGTTCTATCTTACGCATCACTACTTAGCTCTTGATAAGGGCCTCTCCACATGTATTTCCGTATGTAAGTACATGCGTATATCAATATATTATGTAGAGATACCCTTATCAACGCAGGAGTACAGCAGACTTATGTTTTGAGTGACTAGAATTAAGTGCAAATCTAAGACGCCCTAAGAAAGGAGAATCAGCGATCTTGGATGTGAAGAATTAGATAGACGTGAAGGATTGTGATATAGTAGCTGTTCTCTGCTCTATGCTCCCATAGAGCAGAGAACAGCCAACGTGATTGTCGTTTAAACATTATTATTGTGTATAACATGTGTCTCCGCAGGAAACGTTTGCCGTTGTGACTCACCGCGTCCGATTTGGCCGGCGCAGAAGTTCAAGGCCGCGCTGGCGCAGTTTTGTGTGACGAATTGCTAGACGCGATGGAGTCACATGAAGGAGTTTTTTTTTTTGCGACTATTTTATTTTACTGGGGCTTTTTATATCACTGTAGCCTGAAGGTGCCTATATTTAGTTTACTGCATTGTGTGCAGAGCATTTTTAAATTAACTTTTTAAGAAAAAACAAAAATAAATCAGAAAGTTATTGATCACATTTATAATTTAACTAGCTGTTCCCCACGGTTGCACCCACATTAATTTCGCTTTATAACCCTGAAAACGCGTAAGTATGCAAAATTTCATGATGATCGGTTGAGTTGTAAATGCGTGAAAGTACAAACTGATATTCGGATCCTTAATATTAAGTTTATTATGAATGCGAATAGGATTAGTGACGTGAATGCGTGAATTATTGACAACTTGAATATTTTATCGTTCCCTAATCGCTGTTTTTATTTATCTATTCTATCTATATATCATCTATATCTATATTTTTTAATCATATTTATTTTAAAGGACCTTTATAAAATCAATTACATGTCGGTCCCTTTATAATTATATACAAAATAATTTAACAAAACAAAATATAAATCTACATGCCAACCATATCTATACATACATATATGAAGTACCTATGTAATTTCCAACTTTGGGTTTATGTTTTCGATAAAACATAAGATGGATATTTATATTCCATAAAACGAGACATTTTATGGAAATTTTGCCAAAAAAACGACAGTTTCGAAAGTTTTTGTTCTAATAA
Source organism: Zygaena filipendulae (assembly GCA_907165275.2). Taxonomy (NCBI): domain Eukaryota; kingdom Metazoa; phylum Arthropoda; class Insecta; order Lepidoptera; family Zygaenidae; genus Zygaena; species Zygaena filipendulae. The sequence goes on from OU015651.1 coordinate 11,397,038, forward strand.
AACAACATTATTAAATAATAAGCAGCCTTTATTTTATTTTTGCTTCTATTAACTAGCACGTAAAATACATATTTTATCTCAATCAGCAAATAGATTTTCTCGGAATTATGTAAAAATTACGAAATAAAAATTCGGTGTAGGTGGAAATAGTGGACCCACCAAAAACATTTTCATGTAAAATGTTGCCAAGACGAGACCATATGACTCGCACTGTTAAAAAGTTATCAGATCTCATAAAGAGCCAAGCTCCTAACTATTCACGCCCTAACTCTACAAGGCCTAACTTCACAAACTCTACACCTTAGTCAAAATATATGGCTTGGCCATTTCGGTACATTCACATGGACGTAAGGTGGAAAATTTGCGAGTCATGTAGCGGGAGCGGAATGGATGATATGGCTCGACCGCCACCAAAGGGGAAGCTTCCCGCCGGGCGAGGTGGTATGCCCGGGGAACCGCGGCTCCTACTGTAGATCGTCGGAGGTCTTATATATGCAGCTCAATTTGAAAACTTTGTTAGCGCGATTCACGTAATTATTATTCGTCGCTTCGTTGTAGTTTGTGACTCGTGGGTAGAGGTCGCCACAGTCATATTATGGTCTCGTCTTGGCAACATTTTACATGAAAATGTTTTTGGTAGGATTTCACTACTTTTCTTTTAGCTGCTTGTGACAATTTGTTTTTATTATTTACTAGCTGTGCCCTGCAGTTTCACCCGCGGTAATTACGGAGTTCCCGTGGGAATTCCAGGATAAAAAGTACCCTATGTCCTTCTCTGTACCCCTGACAACGTGCATGCTAAATTTCATCCAAATTCGCTCAGCCGTTTTTACGTGATTGAGATAAGAGCTCGAAAGCGCATTTTCATCCTACTTGCTTCAAATTTATCGTCACTGTTCAGCTCCTATGTGTCTTAGCGTTATGTTATAGCCTATAACCTGCCCAGGAGTATGGACTAGAATCGTACCAAGTTTGGTTAAAATCCCTTCATTAGTTTTTGACCCATGCGTGCACATACATACAGACAGACAGACACTACACTATACTACACTACACGTACTAATACTACGTTAATATACCCATTTCAGCTTTCTAGAACATTACGAAATACCCTAAGAATTTGGATGATTATTATCATTGAGTCAGTGACGAAATCAGCGTTGGCTGTCAATAAAATCTAAAGTATAAGAGCTATGCAATTAAAACTTTATATGTTTAATGAGTCCGCTTGACAACATTCCGAGAATTTTGTTTATCTGGTATAATCCAAACCCCAGTTATAAGGGTTCCAAAAAAATTATGAAGCGGTCGAGAAAAGGTAGGTACTGCCTGTGCGCTTCGTTTGGCTCGTCTCGGCGGGGGCACTACCGTGCTCCTAGATAAATGCAGCAAGACTACGCGTGGGCAAAACCGTAATAACTGTAGAAACAGCTCGTTAATATTCCCCGAGCAAAGTCACGACAATGCTGTTAAATTTAAATAGAACACATTCAACTTCCGTTGTTAATATTTTTTACGACACTTGAAAGATGTCACTTTTAATATATTGAAAACAAGTCGATTATACACAAAATAACTGCCCGTTTAAAATGTAATTTCTCTTTTAATAGACGACATTATAATAATGACAATTTATTACTATTCCTTTTGCTTAAAAAGCTTTCTTGATATAAATTATTATAAATGTTGTCCTAATGCTCTTGCCTTTTGCTAAAATGTTGAATAGTAAGTACCTAATGTATTTTTCAGCGAGCATATTTTTTTTGCGTACGATGACGGTTCTCTCATTGTACACATATTATAGCACCCTTTGCAATAACTCGTAGATGAGCAAGTAAATACAATAATAATATTTGAAAAAATCTATTGTATATATACCTATTTATTGTTAACATCTGGATATATTAAAATCAGTTGTCACACCTATGTATGACAGAGCGCCACTTGAGAAGGTTTTGACCAGTGATATTTTAGTACATTAATTGTCATTGGCTTTGACCCACCAAGTTTGAATGAAAGAATTTTTTTGGCAAATTCACGGGGAAAGTCGGAAAATTGGTTAGTATTTATATCACGTTATCATAGATTAGATTAAGAGGATATTTTCGCTACGAGATGTAAAACTATCTATAAACATAATAAAGTGTGAAGCTTCGTCATCCGCCTTTCTCTTCCGACCGTTTGGGATATCCGGGAGGATTTGTTGCGTCGGGTTTATAAGAGAAGTCTGGGTTTAGATGGCAAATATATCTCGGTGAATAGATGGATATGAATATATCTTTCCAAATGGATGGATTTTGTCAAGTTGTGATGGAATTCTTTCGTTTCCGGCGTACGACTATCTATCGTACGTGTATTTTTTCACTTGTCGCTCTCACTTAGAATACTCGTTAAAAAATACAGTCTTAGTTTCTATGAGAATTTAAAATTATTTATTGAACACAGCATTGCAATTTTCAATAGCATTTACTTAGTTGGTGCCCGAGCTTGCTGATGACTTCGACTTGGCATTTTTACAGTTTATTGCAAAATTTTCAAAGGTGTTAACGGACTAGGCGATGTGCATCGCGCCGAGTTGCGACTAAATAATGCATAACGAATGGATATAGATCATAATAATAGATAATTAACATTTACGTACATTAGCTAAATTCAATCTAAGCAAGCGCTCTTATCCGATTTTTTTATTGTTCTCCACCGAAATAGTTTGTAGAATTTAAATAAAAAGCACAAATGCGCAAAATTAAATATCTCATTTCTACTTTTTGCAATATTTTATTTACAAAATCTATGGATCAAAAGAAAATTCAATTCTACTAAATAATAGTAAAAAATCTAATTACGATATTTTTGTTTATCACTTTTGAGCTACCAATGTACGCAACTAATATAAAACTATTATGTCCGTTCTCCTTTAAATTTATAAGCCACGCCATTAATCTACCTATGTAACTACTCGTTTCATAATAGATTCACTTATTGGATAAAGACAACCCTTTCTGAATACTAAATAATCTATCTTATACAGCAAGACCATACGAGTATATTGAATTGAATTAAATCAATATGAGAGTATAGGCAACATCTGGAAATACATTGGTTTCGCTGGTGTACATTGGTATAGTCCCAACTGATTTTCAGACAAGAGAATTTAAAAATTGAATACATTTCAAGGATACATGCTTGTATTTTTGTCTGTAATTAAATATTCAAGTATTTAAAATATTCAAGTTTAAATATAATTGCAATTGCTTTAATAAAAATTGTGCAACAGACACCACACTCACACAAAATTAACAAAAACAGTTGCGATTCGCTGTTATAATGCAAATGAGACGCTAAATCTTATTCGGCTTGTTTCGAGTCACTTTAAATATAGATACAAGTAGGTACCTACGTCCTAATTTGAATATAACGAACGAGTCTGGAAGGCATCGCATGTCGCTGTTCGCCTCCAAATTCAGAAGTAGGTAAGTATGCAAAATTTGAGATTATCTTTATTATAGCATGCAAATACACCACTAAAGTTGAAAACAAGATAGTAGATCAAAAATAAGATAAAAAATATCAAATAAGCAAGTACATTTGAATTTTGAAAAAATCAAAAAAAAAATTATAACTCGTGTAATTTCGTGATATATTAGTAAAAAATATTTAGTAAAAAGTACCACAATTGTAAACTGACTAGGAATATATTAGATACCTATAACTCGCCTACAAACTTCATAATATATGAATTTCTTTTCGAATATATACTTCAATATACCTATGAAAATCAAATATAGATATAACATTCCCTTTGTATTCCAGATTTCAAAACAAATTCAATATCATACATGTCAATCAATCATAATCACTCATGCGTTACATAAGTATAATATTATGTGTTGTTGTGAAATGAAAACACAAGTACCTACACTGTACATGATATTATGTGATTGTTACACAAAAAACATCACATCATATTTTGTATCTGGAGTAAAAAGTTTTGTTTGAAGTTGAATAATCACAGTCATGTATTGCTAAAAAATATCTCTACCTGATGTAATATCCACTGGAAATCCAAACAAGTACGTGTCTGACCACGTACATTGAAGGAAGGGTTACCGTTACATAAATAAAAAAAAAACAGTTTTCATTGAAAGATTATTAAGTACCTATACCTTGGATTTAATCAGAATTTCCAAATCTTAGTAAAAGTTATTGAAAATTCAGAAACAGAGGAATACACTTATATATCTTTGGATTAAATTATACTCATAATAAAAACATCATTATTATTTTTCAAAATCTGTCTAAGAAACCACACACACACACACACGCTTATTTGCATTGAAATTCAAGCATTTTGAAATTTTTTCCACTTATAGGAAGCTATACGATAGTCCTGAGTGACATAGGGTACTTTTATCCCGAAATTCTCATGGGAACTCTGAAATGATCGCGGGAAAACCGCGGGGACAGCTAGTATACAATATATCAAATTCATATCGTCAATTTATATTTATATATTATAATAGAACATTGAGAGTCCGGTTATGTTTCCATTATGGATACTGAAGGGAACGCAAAATGTATTTGAAAAACATTTGTCCCGGTTTTCTGAAGAACTTCCGATGTGTTGAGGATGTGGGGCGTACCTAATAAACAGGAGTGGGCAGTCGATAAGAGGAAATGGGAGGGCCAACATTAGGCATAGCAAAGGGATATCTATACGTTCCGATACTGGAATGAGTCCATCTATATTCTAAGTGCATTATCTTTATTACTCTTAACTCTTATTTCTTACGTTGGATGTAATAATTATTACTATACTGTGTATTTATTTATTTAAACTTTATGCACATCACGGTACAAAAGGCGAACTTAAACCACAGTGGCAGTCTCTGCCAGTGGATATCGCAAATTAAAGTTTTCTGATCACCCGATGGAAATGACACTAGTGTCAGTTAGACTAAAAATCGCTCGTGCACAGATAATCTATCGTATCCTTTTAGAATCACTATATAAAAAATAATCTGATAAAATAAAGGCTATGGCTAGTCATCCACTAAACGGACGACTTGCTCTGCTGCAGTACAAATCTAACCTAACCATAATTATAATCAACCGGAAAATAATGCGTTAAATTGTAAGCACTTAAGCAGTATATTACGGTTCACAATCTTTTGACAGTTAACAATCTAGTATATAGACAACCTCTTTTGCGAATTTATGTAGTTTAGTAGGCAGTAGGCAGGCGGTTTATGTACTGATGGACAAAAATCCGCGTGTCCTACGTTCTATGAAAAACTACCGGTAGACATTAAGAACGAAACCTCGGACGAGAGATTTGTGCGCCCACTGAAAAACTTTTTATTGGATAAATCATTGTACGCTGTAAAAGAGTATTTATGACATTATTTATCATTAAGGTAACACTTTATTTAAAAATAAATTGTTTACCTATTTATTTATTTATTTTGATATAAGTTGACATTTTTTCGTTACTAGTATTATTTCAAACTTTTAATTATATTGACAATCTCTTTAGTGAATTTATTTAATTTTGACATAAAATGTAAATGTAATTTTTAAAGAGAAAATAAATATCTATCTATCTATATATCTATCAGTGGACGACTTATAAATAATCCGTTTAGTGGACGACTAGACACTTTATAAAAAAAAAAAAAATCAATCCTAACTATTAATTGACTATTTTAGATACCGAATCTAGTCCTTATACTGTAGCGGGAGCAGGATGGATGATATGGCTCGACCGCCACCAAAGGGGAAGCCAAAGATCATATAATCACTACGTTTTAAGATATGGGACTCCCATACTGTGAAATGGAATGACGCGAATTGTCAAAATTTTTGCCCTAGCAATCATGGCCGATTCCCACACAAATAGTGCTGTTCTGCTTATAGCGATTGGTCGTCATATCGATATCGATAAAAAATCAGGACTACTACGGTTCTTCAGTTTTTTTATTATTTTATAGCTACAGAAAAAAGCACCAGTGAGGGCTTAATTGCTGTCGGTTAAGTATATTTAATATTGAACTTAATGTAAGCCATCATTGGTGCCTTTTTCAGCTGCCTCAAATAAAGAAAGTAGCTGGTTGGGAGTGAGACACAACATTTATTTGAAAAAGGTATTTTTTTGTATTTATTGAAACACCGTCTTGTGGAACATGGTCAAGTTGACTACTTGACACGGTTTTTCTTCCTGCGCGTGGGTGTTTTCCAAGGTTTCTTTTTGTCAACCGGTCACTCGATTACTGGAATAAATTAAAAAATTCTAAATTCAAGAAAATAAAATCGAATGACAGTGTAGCATAAACAAATCGTTAGGTTCATTACCAGTATCGGCTAGCTGCAATTTTATGTACCGTGACTCCTGAGTAAGCAACTGATTCTTGCAAAAAATCAAGTGTCCAGCTCAGGGAGAACACTTAAACATACAACTTTGCCCATAGTTTAAAACTATTATAAGAATAATCACACAGTCACCCGGTAAAAACAGCACGAATAAAAAAGACTTACTTATTGACTTTGACTTATTTTTTCTTACTCAATTGTGCTATTTTATTTTGATCTGCATTCAACTGCTCTATTTTATTTGATGGAGTTGTTCGATTGGTAAATAGGCCAATTCTTTTTAGTCTTAACCCAACTCTTGCACCTAAAACAAAAATAATGGATTTATCGATATCTATAAAAAAAATCTGTATATGTATTTTCCGCACTATTTACATATTCTTTCAAATCACATAATAAATTTACAAAACACTATTTTTGTTATTTTAAGCACTGAATAAGAATAAAAACAACTATAAATTGAATAAAATTTACGTACCGGACTGGATCAAGAGGAAATCTTGAAAGAAAAGTCCTTTTTACACCATTTTCATTCTTCGATTTTACTCCGCAAATTCACACGTTTTATAAGACATCTTATTCGATGGTTCACTTACAAGACAAAACAAACGTACTAAACTTAAAAAAACACTGAAATACTATTAAATTAACAAATAATAACACAATAACAATTAATTTTTCTTTCAATTGAACCAGGCGCCAAAATTTTTACCGCTAAGATAGCGACTGAGTACTGACTGACATTGCCATAGTCTATAGAGCGAGAAGACCGAATGCCACCATTTCAACTTGGACACAATCCATACATTTTTTCTGAAGTATGGAAGTTGCGACAGCCTGGGGGAAGCTTCCCGCCGGGCGAGGTGTTATGCCCGGGGAACCGCGGCTCCTACTGTAGATCGTCGGAGGTCGTATATATGCAGCGCAGTGTGAAAACTTCGTTAGCGCGATTCAGGACTTAGTACTCGTCGCTACGTTGTAGTTCGTGACTTGTGGCATAGGGGTCGCCACAGTGACTTACTACTGGTTCCGTTTTGCTTGGACGCCCACACATGTCTACTCTGTATGAATATAAACGGTGTCGTATAGATATATATACGTATATATACGTGAATTAACGAATCAACATAATATGCACACGATATTTAAAATCAAACGGTTCAACCGCAATCACCACAGAGTCGGACCGCTATAAAGTTACCGAAGAATATCTTATCTTTTAATTATATCTACCTCTAAATGTCAATAAATTTGTCACAGTAACCGACCCGGGTGCCCGATGGCGACCGATACGCCCACGCGTTTACGCTCTTAGTGATGCTTTAGCCGGCTGCAATAAATAAATAACGGATTGATCACTTAATTAACGTCCTATTAAATGTCTTCAATTAATTTATGACAAAATTTAGCTCATAAAAAAAAACTTGTAACAGTAAACCATGTCATAAAAGCTAAAATCACACATACAAATAACCATATCTTGGTGAAACGTTGTTATTTTTAATTTTGTCTAATATAAGTACCTATTCTAAGGGATTACTCGTAAAATAAAGACTTAAGAAATCATCTTTTTATAAAACCAATTACAAGATAAGGACATGATGATTATAATACGTGTAGGTACATATAAGATACACAAGATTTTTCTTTTCCTTTTTTAAAAAGTAGCTACGATAAGAATCCTTTTCAAATAATGTGAACAAATATAAAAGACCTCAATCCGTTCTCAATGTGTTTTAGATTTCTTTCACACGAATAGCTACGAATTCATTTCCCCGGACGATTCGTGGGAAACCCCATGCTAACATCGATCCAGTTTAGGTTTTTCAGTTTCATCGGAACTTGTTTTTTAATGGAAATAAAATATTCGTAATATATAATTTCAAAAAATTGTTGCAGTGTTCGTTTGAGCTGTTTGTACAACATTCAATTAAATTTGATTGTAAAATTCATTTAATAACAACACTTACCTTGCAAGTCGTAACACAAGCCGCATATGCAGACAAACTGCCTACATGCGATTACTATTGAAGGGTGGATATTTTATGGGTGCTGTCATAATAACTGTAATTTTATTGACGTCAAAAAGCGCCACGTTATGGGCCAAATTTGGATTAAAACAAAAAAAACAAGCAATAAACATCCTACGAAAGATATAAACGATTCCAATAACTGAATTTCTGGGCAAAAGTTCCATTCACACTCTCCAATCACTTTCTACTAAATGTTGAAAAATTGCTTTCACCCCGCATCGATCGCGTCGGCTTCGTCGTAGCTATACTTGCTACGAACCGAGCGCCGTGAGCTACGGCTACGGTGCTACGACATCATTTATGTATGTTAAAGGTGGGTCGCGAAGCAATCAGCCTTCTATTGTGCTACGGTGACGTAATCTCTATATGTATTTATCTCAGTTTATTCATCAGCTTTCTTATGAAACGTATCGCATGTTTGTCGTATCAAAAGCAATTAAGATAATTTTGTTCAAACGCACTTTGATATTAGATTTGATTATTATTTATATAAAGATATTTTTACTAAAGTTATTTATGTACTAAATAATTATGTTAGTACGCTTCATAAAGCCGCGTCCACATCAATAGATTAAAATCGCGTTAAGGCGCGTTTTATGTGTCGTAACATAATTACACACGTACACATAATTATTCGCACAAGGCGAAAAAAACAAAGTTTTACTATCAACTAGCTGTCCCCTGCGATTTCACCCGCATTAATTCCGGAGTTCCCGCGGGCATTCCAGGATGAACTGTACCTACGAACCTTCCTCTAGAATCACTCTATTTATTGGAAACTGCATGAAAATCCGTTCAGTAGTGTTTGAGTTTATCGCGAACAGACAGACGCGGCGGGCGACTTTATTTTATAATATGTAATGATGTACGAGAAGATGTGACTCAACATGGCTATAAGAAGTAAAATATTTGCAAACGAGGTTATTATGCCTCTTTTGTAAATACCCAGCGGATGTAAAGTGCGTCGTATGTTCCTTTAACGGGTTCAAAGTCTGCGGCAAGGCACTGTCGGGCTCTATTGAGGAGGCTCCTTCCACGACGCACCGCTAATTACTACACTCCACGCTCTTAATTAAACCACTAAGCACGCGAGCGCTTCACGTTAAATAATTAATCCAATTTGTTTTCTCGATGACGTAATAAAATTATAGATGTGAGAATGTGACGTGTAGTTACGATCTGCATTCATTTAATTAAAATCACACGTAGTAGGTATATTACTTATTTAGTAGGAATAACGGTTAAGTGATAAATCTGAATTTATGATACGCAGTAACACTGACCGTTAAAACAGTTTTTCGTCTAAAATAACTGAAGTTCAACATATCATGTTCATCAGTCAACAGATTACATTTTATTTTGTTGTTTTGAATAACATAAAAGGATATTTGATGTGACACAACCGTACAGGAAAGCAATGTTCTCCATTTCTTGATTTCGTTTACTATTAAATTGACTTTTCGCAAAAGAAATAAGTTAACAAACTTTTCATGACGAACATGGTAAGCACTATATTCTTTATAGAATATTCTTCCCGTGGAGATTTTAACCGCTAGCACTCACGAGATACAGGTTCTTTCTTCTTACGTTTGTTCGATTTTAGGCACTTAGTAGATAGAGCAATTACCTGCAAATAAAACAAACACACTGTTACTAAATACGCTTACAGTTAAATCGATCGTAAATGTACAGTCAGCTACAGAAATATGTATACACTTTTGATAGTTATTGAATCTTATTGCAATAGTAATAGAGTTCAAATACTGACCAAAATGTATAGGTACATATTGGTGCTGGTGACTGTAGATACGCTAAGTGATATGTACGATAGGTAAAGCGACTAGTCATCAGGGTTGCCACATATTTGATTTTTAACTTAACTAACAGCCCCTTTAACAGCCCCATTTCCATTATTCGATGTGACAAAAATACCGTAGTACATATTTTTAATCGAAATTTTTGTCATCTGTCATAAAATTTCGTAACTTTGAAAATATAATATGTATTTGACACACCACAGGATAATAGCGGCTCCGTGCAGCTGGGCTTATATGGAAAGAGTTTGTAACTGGAAATGAACTCAATGTTACCATGGCATACGCAAAATTACCTACCTAAACATAATAATCTACTAATTTCTATTGGGTAACAATGAAGAAAATTTGCTGAAAACAAGCATAGCCATGTGTGTAGATTAAAAGAAAAAAAAATGCCTGAATGCCTGATTCGGTAACCCTGCCAGCAACAGAAGCAGACTGTTTGGCGTTGCTATCTCGGCCGGTCAACTATGTTCTAAATCGGTAGTGTTGAGTGCGTCGCGTCGGCAACACAACACTAGACGCATACACACGCGTGCATACATACACGACACGCGGGGCGAGGGCGGGCGCGGGCGTGGGCACTGCAGCTGCATGTGAAATTAGCGACGCACCAACACGCCTTGCTGTTACCATAAAATTATTTCGAGAACGTTTGCATTGATAACCGACTTTAAAAAAGTTTAAGTTATAATAATGAACTTTTATACCTACTATTTACCTAGAGGTTTCATTTTTTTTTAAAGCACACAACTCTTAATTTAAGATAAATTAATAAATAATTAGTAATAATCATTGGACATTATCTGATCCCAGATTAAGCAGAGCATAATAATATGGGTACCAGACAATTGATTTTCTTTTATTTTTCTAGATACATGATTATTAAAAAAAAAAGTAATAGTATTTTATATTATTATTTTATACTATTGCTGATGGAAGGTTGCTGGTATTTATGGCACGGGCATTTCTAGTTTAAGTACCAGCTAAAAAATTCAATTAAAAATTAGAATATATGTAGGATACATTATGTAAGTCACATTGTAAATCTAAACGAAAATAAAGATTATTATTATTATTAGATATTATTTCCTGAGTTAATCCTACTAATATTAGGTACAAATGTGAACGTGTGGATGTTTGGATGTTTGTTACTCGATCACGCAAAAACGGCTGATCGGATTTGAATGAAATTTGGCATGCACGTTGTCAAGGGGTACAGAGAAGGACATTTACTAGGAGTACTTTTTATCCTGGAATTCCCGCGGAAACTCCGAAATTACCGGAGCACAGCTAGTAAATAAAAAAATGCGAAAGCGAGAAAAAATACCAACTGAGCATAACTACCCAAATGTTAATCACATACCTATGTACCTACATCATACACAGGCATCGTAACCACGACATCAGCAATCAGATTCACTAACCGCTAGGGCAAGGATACTGCATATTATTTTCAAAGTGATACTTGTTTTGGCGCGTTGAGAGTAAATTTTAGCAAGCCCTACTCGACACTATGGTAAGAAGTGGATAACGAGCGAGACATATTCAGGTAGCGCATTTCAAATTCGTTTTTTACGCACGGCAAAGAAGTTTAACTTCTAAACTTAAACGTACATAAGTGCATACAAGCTTTTATGTATGTCACTTCATACTCATATTAAGGTGTTTTAAAATTTTGTTGAAGTCAGTCAAATTTGAAAAGATAATAAATATAAATACAACGTTTTGTTGTAAAATTGTTTAAGAGTGAAGGGTATTCAATATTTATGTAGTAGGTACCAACGAAACTTTTTACATTAAAAAGTTTGCAAAATCAGTAACGCCATGCCACTGCAGCTTAATTTGACTCGTAGTTTCATGTTACTTCGCCCCAGCGAATGCTTTTCAATGCTTGCTGCATTGCTGATATTCGTGGAGTCAAGTCAATTGTCAATATTACCCTTGAATGAAGTTCAATCGCTGACTGTAGTTAACCACACATTCACAAATTTACTATAAAACTATATAAAGTTAAAATATGATAAGATGGTTGCTGATACTAGGTGATCTCCGCGACCCGATCTCGGGATCTCCGTATGTATATGCATATGTATAAACTTTCGGGAAAAATTTCTGTCAATGTTGGTACATGAAACTGCAAACTGAAAATGAAAATGCAAACATGGATACTGATTTTCTTTATAAGTAATCCCTACTAATATCTATTATAAATGCGAAAGTAATTCTGTCTGTCTGTTACGCTTTCACGCCTTAATGGCTAAACCGATCATCATGAGATTTTGTATACACGTTTTCAAGAGTACATAAAAGGACATAGGGTACTTTGTATCCCGGAATTCTTGCGGGATCTCTGAAATTTCCGTGGGTGAAACCGCAGGGAACAGCTAGTAACATTAATGTGGACAAATATTGAGTCAGACTGGAGCTTTAAGATTAATTTTTATTTTGTGTCATGGAATTTGGAAGCGAGCTATGCAAGAATATACAAAACTGAATAAGCATTCCACAGATGTTATCGTCTTTATAAATGTGTGCCGAGCGCCGAGTCGTTTGGCACAAGGACGGTGGCGGCGCGCGGCGGCGCTTATTTGAAGATCGAACTTCACGCAAAAAGTACACGACGCGATATACGAAGGCACGTCGATTTGCAAAGGAGCAAGAAGAGAGCGGCCTGCGGGCGAGCGGCCAGAGAACGGGTTTAGTACATGAGAATGCACACTGACGTATGCGCCATGAACACAATAAGTCGGACGAACGCCCCGCCGCCGCCGCCGCCGCCATCGCCGGCCGCCGACGCACGGCGGCTCTACACTATATCTTATGCGTCTTTACATATGTCACAGATTACAATCGATAACCGATACGTCCATGTTGGTGTAGGTATAAAAAGTAGCAATTATTTTCATTGACTTTTAATCTATACTTATCGTATTTTAGCCGTGAGGAATGACGATGATGAAAATGGCAAACGACAGCTCCTTGAGTTCGCTTGTGACGAGAGTTTGGCGTTACAGATTTAAAAAAATAAAACCCTTGACAATGAGAACGAAAAGGAAACCCTTGTTTAGTAGAGTGTATACTGTATAGGCAGACGCTTGACCGGTATAACGGAACGTCATAAGCGCACAATATTTTTTTGCCAAACTAGTCTTTCACTCTGTTGCAATTAGATATGATTTAGCATGGATTGCGAATTCTTTTTGTTCACCTTTTCTGTCGTTCGGCTCGACGGTTCCAATGTTTATTTTCAATTGTCTCTGCGGGTGGATAGCACTCACTGCCTATTTCGAGAGTGCATTCGCGAACAATTTTTATTCGATTGAATAGAAAGAGCACATTTTTAAATGTAGGTATGAATGCTTTTGAACCAAGAGATATTTTATTTGCTTGGGCTAGTTTAGAAAAAGAACGCATATTTATGCCTATATTTATGTCATTTTTTCTTTTACTATTATAATTTTGTGTCACAGAAAATTATCGGTTCAGAACCCTACAATAGGTATAGGCACTAGGCAGTGGCGTAACGTGGGGGGCGGAGGGTGCGGTCCGCACCGGACGGCACTTTGGCGGGGCGGCATTTCACACGTTAAGTAAATAAAAATAATGCAATCAATATTTATTTTTTTACATTTTAAGAATTTCCTTCAACGTTTTTCTGTCAATTTTTTGTTGTTGTTACCATTTTTATTAGTTTTTTTTTTCATAATACCTACCTATATTTATATTTTCACTTTTTCAGGTTAGTAGTATTATTATGAGTACCTACCATTTTTATCATGTCCTAATTTTTTTTATAATCATTTACAAAAATAAGAAGACGGCAAATTTGGGATCCGCACCGGGTGCTAGTAACCTACGCTACGCCACTGGGTATAGGTACTGTGTACCTACACACCTATACTCACCTATTACCTATAGATACGAATTAAGTATAAAAAAACACTGGCGGGGCATAATGAATGATAATCGTGTTACGGACAAGGGCTGTCAACCTCTGATTGAATGAAATTAATCCTAATTGGCAATCGGGTTACTGGGGTCAGGCGCAATTTTCTGCTGTGTTGCCTTTCCCTCCAGACATAATGGCATCTTTATCGAAATCGAGAGACATTTACCCTAGAAAATATAGCCTACCCTTAACAATAAAATCCTTACTTAAAGAAAACCACTTTTAAATGTAATGTTGAGTAAGCTGGTATAAATATTAACTAATGTTGATATAATATATGAACATATCTTACGAAACCTTGTATTCAACATCAGTCACGTTTAACTCAATTGTAACTTGTGAGATGTTGAGATGTTCATGTGTAACACATCTATATACCAGTTCACGAATAAAATGTCGAATGCTATAAACTTTAGGTGTAAAGAACAAACAATATACAAATATTTACAATACTTTGGTAGATATGTATATGTAGCCTAAACTCCTAAAGTTTATCTAATAAATAGCATCAAAAATGAAAATTCTAGTTTTTATAGCAGGAAACATTACTAAGCGGGACGTTAACGATTCCACAAGTCTATTTCCACTCAATATCATTTCGGTCTCGCGTTTTGAAATGTCATAAATGGGTAAGTTGCATGCAAAACTACTCCTTAGTTGATGGGTTTAAATATGAGGTTGGTTTGCACGAACACATTTGAATTAGGTATAAGGCATAAACTACAATGCAATGAGTTGCCCGATGAATCTAGACTATAGAACCATCTAGACCTAAAAGTCATCGGACAATTTATACCTATTTATACATATGTAGGTATTTTCAGATGGGGGACATATTAAAGCACTCGAAAATTCTTGCTTTCATATAACTAATAAAAAATATATACACATGAAAAATCTTAAAAAACAATAAAATGAAATTTTGAATGAAGCTTCATGTGTAAAATATCTCTATGATGATACCGTAAATATTATTATTGACAAACGCGAAAGCTTACTGCTTCCATAATAAGTATATAATACATAGTTACACACTTACTTAATAAATTGTATAAGCTGATTGTAACGGTTGTTTCAAGTACATGACATAAAACATAATACCAATACTTGCTAAGAGCCGTTGAATGCACGGATTCATATCAGTTTAATAATATATAATTTAAACACTCACTTTATCAGTTAAACATTTAATGGACAACAACTTTAATCCCTTATCATTTATTAGTATGCCGCTCACAAGCAAGGTCGTAAAAATGCACTATAATCTCTTTAGAGTCACAATTCAAGTGAAACCTTCTAGGGAAAAGCTGGCTCTACCAAGAACTCAGCTAAGTCAGCTAAGAACTATTTCAATTGAATATACCTCAATTTGCATTCTCGCCAAAAAGGATGTTATCTGGACATATATAAATAAAATTAAAGTGTCTGTGTGTAATTTGAAATTAACAGCTTTTCACTGAATGCATAATTATACGAAAGTATATACCTACCTACGGTACTGACACCGATATTATACTATGTACTGACATCAAAAAATCAAAATTTAAAATTTTTCTCTGTTGGTCTGTCTGTCCGTTTGTTCCGGGTAATCTTTGAAACACCTGGACCGATTTTAACGCGACTTTCACTGGCATATAGCTGATGTTATAAGGAGTATCTATCTTAGGCTAGTTTTATCCCGGAATTCCCGCGGGATCTCTGAAATTAACGCAGGTGAAACCTCGGGGAACAGCTAGTTAAATATAAAACTGTTAATGGGATGTAATTATAAAAAAAAATAATAGGAATAATTTTAAATTTATCACTCGTTTTTGGCGCGATAGGACGTAAATAAAGTACGCTTGTAGGGAACTTGCATAATCTATTTATTCAAGATAATGTTAAAGATTTCGCTTAACCAACTGTTTTAGCCCGAACCGGAATTATAGCTTTTCAACAGCGACACGAGTGGTTCTATTACTTGACATTATTAGCGATGTTTGAGCAATGCGAAATTATTTATCTGTTAACTGTTAGCCTGAAATAAGGCTATTTATACCTATAGTGAAACTGGCTCTAGCTAGTCCGCGTGAACCAATCAACGCGATATGAGAGAAATGGGTGATAAATTGAAAGTGCTCTCATACCAACGCTTATAGATATTGGTATAATATGCTGTTTAAATATGCTATGTAATAATATGACTAGAAAGAATCGTCTATATAAACTCAACAATTATTTAGTATTTCTGTTAGTGATAATTAATTGGAACGCCTCCCGCTATTATTCCTATATTTAAAATAAAGACTCGCCTCCATTTACTACTGACCAGTTTTTATACTTGGCGTATATCCTTACTAATATTAAAAATGTTAAAGTGAGTTTGTTTGTTGGTTTGTTACGCTTTCTCGGGTACTTTTTATTCCGGAATTCCCACGGAAACTCCAAAATTACCGCGGCTGTAACCACAGGGAACAACTAGTCGTCTAGGTATATGTAGTTTTTTCCTTACTTAATATTTTAGGGTATTTTTTATTTAGCCACAACACAGAGTTCCGTGGAAATCCGAAATTCACGCGGGCGGAACCACGTGGACCAGGTAGTACTAGTTAGCTACACTAATACAATATTATAAAGATTTTTTTGTATGTTTGTTTGTAATGGATAAACGGAAGAATCTACTTAACCGATTTTAAAATTCATTCACTTATAAGGTGTTGCCGAGTGATATAATGTATTTTTATCCCGGAATTTCCACGAGAAATCCGAAATTAACGCGAGCGGAACCGTGGGGGATCGACTATTATGAAAACAATGAGGATCAACGAAGAAGAGCACTACAGTTACACAGTGGTGGATGTATGTTTGTTATTAATATCGGAAGCAGCGCGCATCGAGCGCCGAGTGTGGCACGTACCTACGAGTAAACTGGTGTGTAAATATTGCTCTCACGTCTGGCCACGCTCGTGTCGGTTTGTTTTAACAACCGATTTACAATGACAAATGGTAGCCAACGATGACAGCCGCTGCCCGATTACAGGCCTAACCGAACGCTAACAGTCTATAATTAGGAAGGCAGCGCCAAGCGCCACATAAACACTCACTTACCAAATCATAAGCAGCAATACGGGAGTTTACCATGTACAGGGCGTCCTTAAAGAAAGATTTGATCCATTCAAATTGCTACCTATATATACCTACAGAACATTTATTCCAAATCATATAGCTCGGCTTTAAGAAATTTGTCACTATGGAACATTTCTCGTAAAATCCCCGCGTTAGGCTGTGTGTAAGAATTTTACAAACAGTGATACCGTCAATTCAGTGCATTATGTGTCGGCCATATTGCACTGAATTGACGGTAACTGTGTGCTTCCTGTAATCTTTAAAAAGTTTGAGCGGATTATTCCTCACGCTTACATCACATCCTGTACAGTACCGACCTGCAATTCAGGTTATTTACCTACTCGTATGTTTGCGTTTCGGGTTCGTGGTACTGTAGATAATAGAGTAAGTAGATTTTTTTTATTAAATCGATTTCTAATATTAGTTTTAATTAATTTTAACTGTCTTGTGTCTCTATTTTTAAATAAATAGGTAATTTTCGTTTTTCTGTTTTTCTTTCGATGACTATAGTTCGGAAAAAATCTGCGGTTCCTATGATAGATCCTAATAGTATGATAGATCCATATCGATTGACATGCGCACTACGTCTCTGAGATATTGTGTTGCGTTTACGCAGTTAGCCAATCAAATTTTTTTTGGAACACCTTGTATAGTTGCTTATTTATTTTATATAATGGACTCTGTAATACCTGCTCTATAATATAGAGCACGCCCGTTTTGTGTCTAAAGTAGTTACGATTATAATGCATTTCCAAAATGTAGGCATTCCATAAACGCTGATATTAAAATAATCCGAAATAAACAACAGCATTTTCAACTCGGAGATCTAAATCCCCAACCTGTGTTCGCAGAGGAGTGACCTATCAATTTTTAGACGTTTGATGTAAAAAACAGTCTGTTATTATTTAAACTAGCTGTTCCCCGTGATTTTACCCGCATTAGTTTCGGAAATCCCGCGGGTATTCCAAGATGAAAGTACTTACTACCCCATATTTTTTTCTGTAGGTATAGGCACCTACCCTTGACAACGTGTAATATGCAAAATTTAATGTAGTTTCTTCTGCGTTAATTTTGAAGTTCCCGTAGGAATTCTTGGATAAAAAGTAGCCTGTCCTTCTTTGTACCCCTGAAAAAGTGTATGCAAAACTTGGTGGTGATCGATTGAGCCGTTCCAGCCGTGAAAGCGTAACAAGCAAACAAACAAACTCACTTTCACATTTATAATACCTACTAAATGTGCCCCGCGGTTTCACCCGCGGTTTCACCCGCAGTAATTTCGGAGTACCCGCGGGAATTCCGGGATAAAAAGTACCCTATGTCCTTTTCTGTATCCCTGACAACGTTCATGCCAAATTTCATCCAAATCCGTTCAGCCGTTTTTGCGTGATTGGGTAACAAACATCCAAACACCCACACTTTCACATTTATAATATTAGTAGGATTAGTAAGGATTGCTTAAAGTGTAGTAGAGTATACTCGTAAAACTACACACTTAAATTATGAACTTTGTAGACTTGGAAAATGTGCGTTACTGAGGAGAATAAATAAACGTTCATTGCATTCATTCACTTTGCTCGCGCCCGCTTAGGTACTGCACGCCAGTCACTTCCGCTGCTTGCTGAATTATTTCTCTTAACGTACAAAAAGAAGTATAAATTCAATAAAAGAAGGAAATAAAATAATATTTGCTACTTGACAGTCAAGGAGTAAAGTACTTAAATACATTAACTACATACACAAAAGCATGCATAGCTCTTGGTTCCGTATTATTATTCAAAAGCGATGAGTACACAATTACGCGTACGCAAATTGGTGCTCGGAACTCGTTTTAAACGTACTCACTTATGTGCGCACACGTTCCACTGCCGTTGAATGACTCTATTGACTATGTGTTGTGGAGAAGTCATTTCTACTACGCAAATTCACCACTTCGCGTACAATCTTGAAGAACCAATAACGATAACAGAAATTTAAAGTATCTATTATTTCAGTTTCTTTATTGGTAACTGAGGTGTTAATCTACTAAAATACTAATTAATTGTTTCTTTGTTTATTTTTTTTTGTGTGTGGTGCTGGAATAAAAGTAGTTTTTCTCTTTCTTCCTTTTCTAATTTCTTGTTTGCTAGACTTTTTCGCTACGTTATAATTGGCAAAAATATTATAAAACTTAAAAAAAAAATTTTTTTGCTTGATTTGCTATTTTAAATATTTCTATAGTAGGTAATTTTTGAAAGTTGAATTACTTAAAGTTCGTTTAATACCGTTGATTGGACTACATTTTAAAAAAGTACTTTGTTCGACAGTCAGCTGCGATGACAAAAGTGAAAAATAGGTTTTAAATTTATTGACGCAGCTGACTGTAAGTGCCAACAGCTTGTACTTGAATCCAACATTGTACCCAACTTTACAGTTTATAATAATTTATTATCTCTTAAATGAAATCTACAACCGGTCGTGGTTTTCATAATCATCAAATATAAAAAAAATCTTGTTGTACATAATCTTTGACCTGAAATTAAGGTAATTTTTCTCTGAAGCAACTCATTGTTTATTTAATTTTAATATATTCTACCGATCTCTATAGATATAATGGAATGATCGTTATTAAAACTACTTATATCTATTTACATATCATGGACCAATAATTCTATGGTCCATGATACATATGTACTTTATGAGTTACTTATTTAACGCATATTTGAAAGGTTTCTTCACAAATATGCAATCAACTTTATGTATTTATTAGTAACCAAACACTGGACGTAAACGAGAGTTTAAATAAAAGTGGTTTATCTTAGTAGGTATGGATGTTTCAGACACGATTTTAATGTACATAATGATATGTGTAGTGTTGTCATTATTTCTATAAATTTTGGGTTATTTTTAAATACATAGATCACACTTTTTGTAAGGTATCGGCCCTTTTATCACCCTTCCTTCCGTCACTCTGTTTTGAAACTTAAAACAGAATTTGTTTAAATTCATTTAGCTCTCAAAAGTAATAAGTTATGTTGTAAGGATTAAGTACAAAAAATCTAAAGCGAATAGGTTAATTATTGTATTTACAGTATTAATTTATGCACGAGTTAACTATATAAAGAATAATACTTTATCATTGTATAAAAACCTTTGTAGCGAGACGGTTGTGAGATTGAACACTAGAAAAATAAAAACCTACGTGCTTGATGTTTTCTCTCTTTAAAATGCATACACATCAATCCGTGTAAAGTGCTTTTGAATGACACATTAAGACGAAGTGGCACCTATGAGTAGTTATCGTATATTTTCATCATTGAAAGCTTGTGCTAATTGCCAATCAAGAACACATCACTTGGCTTCGGTGGTAACGAACTATACCTATAGTTGCAGCTGGAAGCGGTACACAGTATAATAATTTGCTGACTGCATAAAATAAACTTTTTTTCAGATCTTTAGCGGCAATAGTGACACCACACCGTCATGTCGTAGATATATTTGTGTCAGTTGAGTAAAAATAACGATTGTATTCCGTACAGTTACTCATTCTGAATAAAGTCTTTATCTATTCAAGCTTTTACAAGACGGGGACTTAAGGCCTAACGGGCCACTCTCTACCTTTAGGTAGAGCACAGAGTACTTAGGCCGTGTGGTGCTTGAAACGAAATTAAAATCAAATGCCAAAAAATGTTTAAAGTATCAAATGTTGTTTTTTCTAATTAATATCCAATCGGAAGATTTGAGACATGTTTTTTAATTAATTTTCTGTGGAGCCTGTACCCAAAATATCGCCTCCAAATAGCCATAACTCATTCGATTGTAAGTAGTTGCATTATAAAAGTACAGTAGAAACAAAAAAGCGTGTGCAGTGTATGTAAGTAGATACTTGGAACGTTACGTTAATTTTCATAAAACCTATAAGTTAAAATTAGTACCGCTTAGCTACATTTTCTTGAATTATACGTTCAAAAACTTACTTCCAGTAATATTTTTATGTTGAATGTCATGAAATGGCCCGAGCGGCTGTCTGGATGCAGACAGCGCATTGCGAGCATCACGTAATGCATCCGCAATGGCCTTAGCACGAATACTGTGCTTATGTCATTCGCACGTTACTAACAGGCGTGCATGTGCGATGCTATTTTACTATCCACCTATGTACTTAAGGCTTGTAAACTCACGTAAACACATGCTTGCCAATTTATTACCTAGACGTGGTTATGGTAATTTCTAAAGATAAATAATTATAGGAAATATAGTACGTTATCTTAATTTAATATCGATACAGGTTGTGATTTAAACTATTAATTTTAAGCCCTCTATAACGTCAGCAGCGTCATACTATTAGTGAACCTATATATAGGGTATTTGGGTATTATCATAAACTTGCGAACACAATTACTAAATATTAGTTTTTTGTTTTTTATGTTCTTATACGTTTACATATATTTTTTTATATAATATATAAACGAATAGGAATATCTAAATGTAGGTGTCCATTTCAGGTGAGAATCGAATAGTTTAAACACCCCTATTTAATACGTCCCTCGTATAACTTTATACGCAGTAGGTATATCTAAGCGGGATGTACCTAAGGCGACACCTTAATCTCGATATGTACATATTATAATTATCATAAAATACAAACAAACTTAATTTTGCGTTTCTATTTGAAAAAGTCATCAGTGGAACAATTATTACGCATTCCGAGAATATGCGATACAATCTATTATTTATTATACAATACATCGAAATAATCACAGCTTTTCCTGTCACGCATTCAACATACGTACCTACATACAGTGTGTCTACAATGGCCGCTGATTGTAGAGCTGTATAGCCATTGTTAGCGTTAGAGTAAAACGTAATTATTTACGTAATTGTAGATGAAAAAATTATATACTACGTAAAACATTACCTACAAGCAGTAAGTATATCAAGTAAGACCAAGGGAGTATCTATACCTAACTGGCACGTTACCGATACAGAATTAGAAAAGGAGATGACCTAATGTTTTAAGATGTCAAATAACAATTGACCATTTTAAATAAAAATACATTAAATTGTCCGAAGTATAACACTTGTTCGGAACTGTGGCAGTCGGCCACCGATGGAAGTGTCAACGTAAGATGGTCACGAATGAAATATGCGGGCAAACGGCGGCGATGCGAACTGACGAGGGTAGCTTTAAATTAAGGCAAGCACGAGATAAACTGCGCCGTGTTAAACAAAATAAAATATTCGCAGATCAGTACCTAATTGAGAGGGTGATAATTCATGCCCCGCCACTACGAGCGTCCCTACTCGCAGCTAAAAACTTAATTATTTAGCTATATTAACTTAATTGGGTGCCAGTTTTCCTTATAGAAGATTTACATTGATATTCACACATGATTATAATTTAGAATTCAGAAAATAAGGATCTGTGCCGGTTCAATGTCCTTACATCCTGCGATGATCAACTAAATGTCTTCTTTGACCGTCGCATTGTTGAGGTTACCAAGCGTACACAAATGATAAAGGACAATCATTCTTAAATTGAGCCCACATTATGTGCAATTTATTGTACAAGTGCGTTCTGACTTACCCTTACGTACACATTTAAACGCCGATCAGTAAAGTAATATAGTACTTACATCCGTTGATGCGTAAAGAAACAAAGTATCAAATTACTAGGTATAGTAATATAATTAAGTACCAATTAAGTAATTTATGTTTTATCAATTTTCCCCGCCTAAGATTTTGAAATAAATTTGTAAGTTTTTTTTTACCAAAATTTGTGTCAAAGATTTTTCGTGAAATGTGAAATACAATACTTGGGGCATTAAGTCCGGCTTTTGTACCATGATGTGCATAAATTTTAAATAAATAAATAATTTGTAAAAGTGCTTAAGCCCGCTCCACATCCACGCGAGACCTTGCGAGAACGCGAGAAAACCACGAGAACGTTAATGTGGAGCCGATGTTCTCCGCCGTTTCTCGTGGTTTTCTCGCAAACTCGCAAGATTCTCGCGAGAATGTGGAGCGGGCATTAGAGTATTTATCCAAAGTGAAGACATGTAAACTGTGATCTCGGAAACTAATATTCTACTAGAAAATGCCTGCCAACTTTCCGATAAACTTTTGGAGGAAAGCTTCATTTTATACAATGTGAACTGAAATATAGTATGTATTTACAATATTCACTTTTTATAATTTACTAGCTGTTCCCCGCGGTTTGATGAACGTGACCTTCTATTAAATAAAAACATCTGTTGAACGAACTTCGACGTTTTCTATATTTTTATAAACGAAATATTAGCATTTTTATATTCATTCTCAAGTTTTTCCTACTTCATTACCTAACAAAAATACCTCTAAATCCTTTGCCATCATACCATCAGGCTCGATAAATGTCAAGCCGGCTTTGTTTCGATTTCTATTAGATACACCGGGCATCTAGGTTGAGGGTTCAGGCAAAACTTATTTATTACCTCTTCAAGGGGATTAATATTGCGCCCGTGGGGTCGGTACAAATATAATGGAAATAACTGGATACCATCGTAAGTAACTTTATTGCCTAAAAGCGAAATTAGATTATTTTCCAAAAATAGACATTCAATTTTGACCTCAAATAAATGGACTCATTTTAGTGACGGTTTTTATTTATACCTAATGTAAAATTTTCCAGCTGACCAACTGATACCTAAGACAGTTCTAACCATTGAATCTAGAGACAAAAAAAATTGTAGATATCTACACCGTACACGTATTGTATTGTATATTTAAGACGTACCTAACACATAGAGACTAGAACTTATTGTTTTCTTTGAGGAATTCTCTACAATACCTTAAAATTACCTGATTTAGCATAGAAAATACCTAGCGATTCAAAGTTATTTTGGAAGAAAATAAAACTCGCAATTTGTAAAAGTAATGTCATTTTTAAGAACGAAGAAGAAAAACAACGCGCAACGCAAGGCAAATCATCAGATTTTTGTAAAACTTTGCTGTGTAAGTATGACGTAACGTTTATTACGTAACACACTAGTCAAATGTCGCTTCTAACTCGTAATTAAAACAGCAAGTACAATTAAGCATTTTTAATTACATATTTGCAAGCTCAACTTGTTATCCAGTTTTGCCCAACGTTTGACGTTATAATTAAATATAGGTTGAATATTTAATCGATAGACATATTTTGTTTTAATTATTATCTAATAGACTAAATAACTGGTTAACTGGTAGAGAATGCCGCAAGGCATTAGGTTCGCCATTTGTACACACTGTGCAATAAAGAATAAATAAATAAAATAAATAAATACTGAAAAACGAAATCAGACTGTGCGATCTGGTTTTTACCACGTTTTTATTTTGTAAAAAGTTGTGAGTATGCTATTTGCTTAATAAGGAGCGGGTATAACATGCAAAGTAGGGTTGCCCTTAGTGCATATAGTGTAGTAAAATTTACTATCAACATGCAGGATGTGGATAAAAGAAGCGGGACCCAGATGTTAAAGTATTGATGACGAGAAACAAAATTAGAAATCAGATTTACATATTTCTTTCACGTCGGGTTTCATTGAATACAAGCTGTGTCTGTGCCGATTGTTTTTCGGTTATTTACCATTAACTGCGCGCACACATCAACCAACCAAAGTTTCATGGTTATGAAATAATAGTATGGGAGTGCGTAGAGTACAAATAAACATACAAAGAAACATTGGTTTTCGTTTGACACGAGATGCACCCGAAAGTTTTGAGGTCCGGACCGCACCTCTCTAGGCTCAAGAAACGCCCGTCTACCACATAACGGTTGGCAGCCCTAATGCGAACCGAATAGCCTGCACCTACGAATAGCTAGATTTGTATGATGTATCCTAAAATTATGTCACGACATTAGACTGCACCTATATTTTTTTAACTGATTGGTCAGACATTTGTACATAATCTCGCCTAATGGTAAACGAAGAAATAGACTAAGGTACGTGTTACACATCTGCCAATCAATTATATTATCTATTCACTCTGACTAGAGTGAAGAGATCCAAAATGTTGTCCTAGGGAAATATGTACTTTGGATCTCGTATTATTGTCATTATGTCACTAGATTAACATTCCTTCGTTGACACTTGACCTTTTGTATAACTGATACAATTATGGAAGATTAAATCTATACGTTCTCGTATACCGCTGTGTGAATGCTTGCGTTATGTTTGTAATTTGCCACTAGAGAGTGCAGCATTAGGTTTTCTGTAGACCTAAGACTGAAGAATAATATAGGAGACGATGAAAGATTTTGTTATTGTTTTATATAGGCATAATAGGTAGGTATGTTTTGGCAGTTCTCCAGGAGACTGTCACGTCCTATTTCGCAAAGGTCGCGGTGACGAAACTCTGTTACTGAATACAAAATGGAGGCGTCAATAATCGATAGGTAAGAGTGAAATTTGACTTGTAACGATGAAATTAATTGAACAACATAATATGAAAAAGCAAAAAAACAAGCTTAAGAAATACAGAAAAATAAGTACTATAGACCTTATGCTAGGATTTAAAAGGAGCAGTTTCCTCCACACAAAGTCGATATATATATACGATATAACTCGAACTCATCCCTGATGTAGGACTCACGAAGATTCCGCAACATGTCGGGTCGTTCCTGATGACGCGATTAACATTAAATTCAACACAAGACTGCCTTTATAATGTAGGCATGTATATACCTCTAACGCGGGCTGACCAGAAGATGAAAACTTGTATGGAAGTACGTTAAAGTTAGAGTTATGGAAATGAAAATCGTTATTAGGGGTCTGCTGAACACGTACCTATTTTAGCCCCCTTATTCACTATGACCAATAACATTCCTTGACCATAACACGCGTCCCAAAAAACAGTCCCAAAAGCTCCAGATGCCACAATATTAGAAATTAATACTGTATATACCATAAGATACGTTGTAAATGTATTTATTTGGAGTGAAATTTTTTTTGACCACGACGAAGAAGCATCTTTTGTTGCGCGTTATCTTAACGCGGCGTGTAATGATCATAGTTAATAAGGGCCCAGAGTTTTCATTAAATAATGAAACACGGTTCAAACCACGAGTGAACTATGGTATTTTTTTTTGTTTTTAACTTGATCAATCAAATGTGTAGGTACTTTATTACTGTGTAGCATGGAATTATTACTTAAAATATTCATGTGTAAAACTGAGTCGGGTAGGCGGAGTAGTCACACAAGTTTATAATATGTAAGTACACGTATTTGATACAGCAAGCGAATCGACACACGCATAGGTATGTACGAGTGTCGAGTACACATTGAACCAAGATCACTTATCGGATGTTGACTCAAACAAATGTATATAGATCAATAACTATTTGTTTCGGACTCACATACGACTACTCGTACTAGGTAGGTATTGCGTACCCGACTGGTTGTAATATAACGTTTTGTTGGAATACACGAGATTGTATCTTTGCAAACATCTTTGAGGTAAGAGAAGTTATTCAATATGTTCAGCTATTATATTTTTGTTCTGTTTTTTTTTTATAGGTATCTTTAATCATATTTATTTAACATATTTCTTTATTTATTTTATATTAGATGTTAGGTACCTCGGCTTCGCTAGCGTTTGGGTAGATTTTGTCAATCGACTTTTTAACTAACTTTCTAGAACAGTACTTTTTTTTCGACAAAAGCTCCCCACGCCCTTTTCTATGAACCTGACAACGTGTATGCGATTGAGCAGTTAAGGCATGAAAGCGTAACAAACATACAACAGCTTTTATACCAATATTTATTTGGATTCGCGTTTGATCCTTTAACAGACCACACAACTACTACTGGATGTTTTTCGCAAAAAATTACTTTAATTATATTAGTAAACAAACGCCCTACAGGTACCTACAGGTCTAGAAACTTGAAATTTTGTACTAACTTTTATAAAAAGGCATTAAAAAAGGTTTGCGGAAATTCAATCCCTCAGAGGTAGGAAAGGGAAAAGTTTATAAAAAACTACAGTTAGTTATGAACTCGTGGAAATCAGTTGGTATTCACTATTCAGGCTCTACTTTTTCAAATAAAGAAATAATTTTATCAGAATTTTTGGTAATTCAACCCCTAAAGTGAAAACGATGAAGTATAAAAACCACAAAGGCGAACACATTTTATTGAAATTCGGGAACTTGCAATAGTGTTTGTAGAGATGTTTAACACATGTATTCACAACTTTACTGCGAAAATATCATTGCAACGTACCTATTATTACTTACTCTTTTATAACAACCGTCATTAAACTTAATCGCAATGTAGGTGAAATCAATTTGAAATTGAAACTTCACCGAATGACAAAGCAAACAAACTTTTCTTAATGGCTTTGTCCGACCGCCAAGAAAGTTCGATCGTTAAACATTCCAAATTATCGCTACCACGGCCAGAGTAACGGCCGAGACAAATTATATTTTAGTATGGTTAGCATTAGAAACACATAAACCAGCCTATCGAGTACCTATTTCAAAGTAAATAACGTGGAATTCTATATTTGCATGACATAAACATAATCAAATTATTATTATAGAAGGAACCAACTTGTTTCATAGGTATTATGTTACAATATTGGACCACTTAATACATGTATTGATTTGATATTTATTTTGTCATGTTTTAGTTTTATGGTAAGGTCGAAAACTGGATACAAAACATTCAACTTAACAATGGCATTCAAATTATCAAAGTAAATCTAGCTTTGGTAGTTTTTTCGCCTCCGAATTAACATAAATCTGGGCTAGTTAGGAGGATTAAAAGATAAAAGAATTAAATGTTTGCGTCTCAGACTTTTTGACTACTTTTGTAGAGGAATATTTTTTAAGAGGTTCATGATTGGTATTGTATATTTATGCACAATATAGGTATACGTACATATCATATGAATCTAATTAGGTATACAAAAAATTGTGTGGTAAAATTTAAACTTAACCAGATAATATTATTTTTAACAGACTTTCCAAAAAGGAGGAGGTTCTCAATTCGACGGGTATGTTTTAATTTTCATACATTATTTGCAGTATCATTTTTGCATAGACTTGGAGTCAATATTTTATTTTATTTGATTGCTGGCAATATTGTTCACGACCTTATTCAAAGTCATGCTCAGATGTACTATAAAAATAAATAAATAAACAAAAACGCTGAGTATCAGAGAAAACGTTGAATAAAAATTTGGATTTACATTATATTCGTAATTGTCGGTGGCAATACGAAAGAAACACTAAATGACCTAATAATTGAGATGAAAATCAGATACTAAACACCCACCTTCAATAAGTCCTTCATTTCACCTTACACCCTTTAAATAGGTAGATATTTACACAAATTTATAAGATTTCATGACATTCTTAATTGCAAAATCGTAGGGGTACGATTTTGCAATTAAAAATTTATTTTTTTGAAGATTTGATAGGTATTTGACAGGTAGGTAAATTCATGCTATACGATAACTGCATAGTCATAAACAAAAAAAAATAACTTACCTAGTGAAATTATCGTAGTCAACTTCATTTAATGGCGTTCGTTTTATCAGTCTAATTAATAAATAATAACATTTAACGACGTAAAAAAACGTACTTAATTTATCACAAATATGCATTGGTTATAAAAATACTTGTGAGCCACCACATACCACATTCTACGTACCTACTTACCCACGATGCCTAGTTCAACGCCCATGGTCCACCCACGCGAAATGAGAAACGTGTGTGACGTATATCATTAGGCAACTGCGACTTATTCAACTTGATAAGAAAAGGTTATAAATATTTTACTTATTGTAACTTTTTGGATAAAAATTGAAGAACCTGCATGATCTCTTTCTTTCTTACACAATAAAATTACTTGTTACTTAATTGATATTTACATCATAACTGCAAAGCAAGCGCTCCCAAAGTTAAAAGTTGAAATTAAAATGAAATCGCTTTTTTTGTACGCCGCGGTCTTACAAGGCCAGTATTGGGTCACCCACTAGTAGTTTGTCAGTAGTTTGTGCTAGTATAGTCACTAGTATCTCTCCTAATACGTCCAGCGACAGATTCCACGGTTACTTTCGGCTCGCGATCAAAGGCGGGACGTGGGTCATTTATAAAATTGACACGTGTTGGTATATATATACGTGTAGCATAAACATACTTCTATTCCATATCGAGGCCAGTTTTTAGGTGACGCCGCGTAACCTGAGATTGTGAAAACTAATGAATACGGTACCTACTTACGCGTGTTCGATTTCCGGACATAAATTTTATTATGTCACTATCGTCACTGAAATCTGATACTAGGAAAATATTGAAGTGTTGTTTTTAACACAGTCTACATGAGTAGGAACGTAATATAAGTTATTCTTAACCAGTTTTCGTGTGTTCTAAATTCTAATAGATAAAATTGATTATAGGTATCTCATTATTCACATAACTACTATATTTCGGCTTCAAATCGAAAAATGATAGCAACAAAGTTATAGTAAGTACGTAGGTACATACTGCAGTAAAATCTAACCGCTCCGCGCTGTTTACCGAGCTTGTAACGCGTAGCCGGCGTGACGGGACCGTGATGCATTTCTAACGTGACGCTATTGTATTAAATTGAACGACCCATGTAAGAATTGGGGATGTTAGCGAACTCCGTGATCGATACTATCAGATATTCGAAACTAACATCTATCCGAAACCGTAACGTCTGTACGTGTGAGATCGTCATGACAGATTTTCGGCGGCTAAGTTATTTTTATTTTTAACCAACTTCCAAAAAAGATGTTTTATGTTCAGCTGTATGTATGTTCACCGATTACTCGCAGACAGTTAAAGACGGTGCCATTGTCACTAGATCGAGATCTGATGATGGAATCTTAGAGATATCGAGGGAACTCTTAAAAAATTATAGGCATACCTATGGCGGTTAGGGTATTTTTTATAGTAAATCGTTCATTTGCTTTCGGAAAGCAAAAGTTGGGGAAGTGGAACTAATGATGAAGAACACAGATGGTCATCGGAATTACTCAGTAAATACGTATTTCATGGTTCCGATTCCATTATTTTAATATGGTTTCTGAACAATTTATGCTCATGGCAATACGTAGGGCGAAGTAGAACTGATGGTAAAGTACCAGGAGAACTCCTCAACAATTAACGTCCTTGCATTGGGAAAAGCAATATTTTGTAAAAGGTGATGAGCAGTTGACATAAGGCTTTTGGATAGATAAATTACAAACCAACTCACGAAAAAATTTAAACCGACTTCCAAAAACACAAAAATGCACAATAATCCAAAAAAAATCGGAACAAATTTTTTTTTTTATATGGTCGTATCGCATCGCGTCGCCATCCCGCGTCGCGGACTGTTTTTCAACCTTTTAACCTCAAAACTTGACCACAAAAACCGCACGTCTTCACCGCACCAACCGACCGCCGGCTGTCGACGATGATTGATATTAATAGCTGAAAAGTGGTGTGCGCGACACCTCGCCTATATAGGATAGGATAGGTGATGTGGCCGCCGCGCCGCGCCGGCTGAAACCATCGCTGATATTATAACGATGACAATCGTATTTGTGGTATTAAGGTCCCATTAAAAAATTCGACCCCCGGGAGTCAAAACCGCATTGGAAATCACTGATTTAGGGATACAAATTCCGACGATTTTCTATTTACCAAGTAGATTATAGATATACCGTATACCTAATAAAAAATACATAACTAACAACTTAACAATTCGATATAGGTACATATATTCAATAAAGAATTCAATAAATTACCAGCTAACCAGTTTGGGGGACTAAATAAATCAATTGCAGAGTTATCTTTTGTTCAATCCGCGCACAAGGTCAACGAACTGACGCGAATTGGAGAAAAGCTCTGCTCCAGAACAATGGCTGACAAAAACTAAATGGATCGCCAATAAATCCAGCCACCGCCACTCCGCCGCTCGCGCTACCGCCGGCGCTCGCCTAATTGATTTCGTGTTCATCTTGTTGTGCTTACTTAGATAGATTTACACAACACAAATGTTTATAGAACAAACATTGGCTATTTTAATTAACCTACTTGAAAAAAGGAGGAGCGGCCTTTCAATGCATATGGTTTGTTTAGTGAAGATTATGGTATATCTTTGCTGATTGTTAACCGATTTTAATGATTGAACATAGGTACATATAGTTATGCTAACCTCGAAAGTAGTTCATCAAAGGAAAATTCACCCTCGGGGGAAAATATTCGATGACTCTCGTTTATAATATTTTTATTTTTCAAGTTCGGAGAAAGGATTAATATATAGAGTAAAAAGACTATTTTTCTTGTTAACTGACTTCAAAAAGGAGGAGGTTCTCAATTTGAGGCGTATGTTTTTTTTTCTAAGAAGTAATTATTTCAAATCAGAGATAGGTTTCATGTATTTAGTTACCAAATCGCATAGGTACCTATGTAAAGACTATATTACTACCTAGTACCTACTTATATTTTAATAACTTGTGAAAATAATATATGTGTTCATACCATGGACCAATAAAACTTTTATTGGTCCATGGTTCATACTTAAGTATATAATATAACCAGAGTCTACGCACATACATATTGTACAATACAAGAAAAGGCCGGTTAGGTAGTGCTCAAACTATTTATCCAAGCCAACCGCTAAACTAACGCTGGACCTGAAAACTTAAAACACGTTGTCTGCATGGAACTTATCGCTTGCGTAAACCTATTTCTATTTTCTCTACAATACTAACCTAAAAGATTTTTAAATAATATTTTAATTATGTAAGTACGAATATTTCAGCAGGATTATAATAAAACTGTCTGATAAAAGTAGCCCCTAAGCCGTTTTGCACAAAATTGGTATCAGGCACATTACATACAAAATATATAGGCTGAATACCGTTATCAATATGGTAAAATTATGTCTCATGGATATACGGTGTGAGGTTGAACGAGCCACTTATTAGAACCCTCGATAAACTCATGCTTAGATGCAACCAAAAAATATATAAAAAAATATATAAGTAATATAAGTATATAATTAAATTAATATTAAATACTGATAAATAGGAGAGAAAACATTAAATAAAAATAAAAAGTGTAATTACTCGGGTTACATTAGATTTATGGTCAGTTCGTCAGCAGCAATACAAAATAAATTTCAATTTTCGTGAATATCTTTATTCACGTCAAATGTTTTATGTTTATTTATATCGGATCGGAATCGGATACTGCACAGTGCACACCCTCCTGCATAAGTCTCTCGTCTAACCTTACAAAGGCTGTTTTGCTTCTTCGGGTGAAAATGTCACTGTATGTAATTTGGAAAAGAGTGCCATAGACGAGAATTTATTTAACACTAGCTATTGCCCGCGGCTTCACTAGCGTTAATGTAGGTAATTTTTGTCAATCAATTTTCTATCCCTCGGGAACAGCACTTTCATGCATGAAAGGTATCCAATATCCTTTTCTGTATACATGACAACGTGTATGCTTTTCACTACTATACTAGCAGTTTCCCGTGGTTTCACCCAATTTAATTTAGGATTTCCTGTGGGAATTCCGCAGATACATTCTGTACCCCTTTCTGTATCCCTGACAATATGTAGGTATGCAAAATTCCATGGTCATGCTTAGTTGGGCGTGAAAGCCTAACAAGAACAAACAAACTCACATTCGCAATTTATAATGTTGAGATTATTATAATATTATTAAACTTTCAGGTTTACTTTGTTCAATCACAGCTGCTGGAGAATTGAATTAAGTAGTGAATGGAACCTAATTACTTTTATAATGGTTATAAGTTCGCAACGAGCTGCTTTATGCGTGTTTGCTGTTGATTGCGGCGGCGCGGCGCGACTGTCTGGAGGTTCGTTAGCTTGCTGGTGCTCACTCGAGTCACCGCGTCTGAGCTCTGAAGAAACGAAAAATTAAGACAATCTACATTTCAAACAGAGCATCCTACAGAAGGATCTATCATTTTAGTAGAGGCGACCACTTTATTTACTAGCAAGCTATTCTTAGTTTGAATTTACGATCGTAGTATCATTTATTATTTCATTCATAAGTTTATTAATTTTATGAAAACAACAGATCGACAGAAATAAGTAAGAAACGCTAGTAAAAAGTCTTCTTGTATAAATACGGAGAGACAATACTAAATTAAACAACTTTTTTGAAATTGCATTGTTACGGGCATATCTAGTCCCTAGTCCTAGACCAACATGTAAGAAGTACCTACGTATTGCACCTTCTAAAATAAATAAAAAATAATTAATTGACTGTGAATTGTGATCAGTATATCTACGATTAAAAATATAATTTGTTTGAAAATAACAATAGAATTTTTGCTAAATTTATCAACTTCACAATAAATTTATAGGAAAATTCACTACTGCAGGCAGAGACTGTAGACTTCATCTCATCACAGTTAACAGCAGTTTTTTTTTTGTTCTAGAAGGTCGTAGCTATTAATATGCAAACAGCTTATCTAGTTAGATTACTTGTCGTGGAACTTTGACGTGAGTCAGAAAGTTGGCCGCGTGCACTAATCTTAGGGCTTTGGTCATTACTAACTTTGCGGTAGAGCGGTGGAGACTTTTGTGGAGCGGTCATGCGACCAACAAGAGGAGAAAGTTTCAGGCATAAAGCGATGCGGTACATTTCCGGGAATGACGTTTTTCACTGTCACTGTGACATCGTTTGAGATGTAATAAAACGCATGCCGCTATATTTACGTAATAGATAAACCAACGCAGTGATTACCTTCTCTCTGGATAAACCGTTGGTTGTTGACCGGTGGAGGTCGTAGCGGGTGGACGCCTGTCGCGTTATTTATTCGATATTTTCACCACCGTTCAGCAGCCATTTTGTTTACCGAGAAAGAAGCTGGTTTTCGAGAGAGAATCGTGTTTTATCTTGGGGAACAATCTTACACTGTCATTGGCGTTTCGCCATAATTACTTTAATTGCTAAAAAATACGTACATTGGCAGAATTAAATGCGATAAATCGCGATGGATTGTCATAATTTAATTTAAGAAAAAGAAGAAGATAAACCGTTGAATATAATGTACCTATTAGTTGTATTTTTTTACATTCAGAGCAAAGGCCGTTTTCTGTCAACGACACTCCTTCACCCTCAGAACGATAACAGTTCTTCTGAGCCTTCACCCTTAGTGGTGACCTCATACTCTTCTGAGGGTGTGACAGTGTCGATGTCAAAACGTTTTAACAACTTAAACCACTAACGCTACGTGCAAGTACATACTTAACTTCTCCGTAATTGAACTCCGTCGCGGCTAAGCCAGTTTTAAGTGTAGTCTGAACAGAACAGTAGATTGTACTTATTTTCCTGATAATAAGAAACAATACACGGTTAGTTAGGTAACCTTTATGGTACAACGTAGATTTTTTTATTTTTATGAGATAATAAGTATAAATGTAAGAAAAATTATATCATCTTACGAAAAGTATTTTGACTGTCGTATTATAAGATTTTTTTATCCTATCTATACTAATATTATAAAGACAAAAGATTATTTTTTTATTATTTGTTTTTTTTTGTAATGAACAAACATAAAAACTACTTACCAATTTAAAAAATTCTTTCGCTCATAGGAAGCTACAGTATTCCTTAGTAACAAAGAGTTTTTTTTATCTATAGGCATTTTGGCATTGGCCTTTTGAAACTCCGATATTAAGGCGAGTGAAACCGCGAAAAACATTGAATAGAAAAGGAAATATTTGTGTAAAGGTGAGTTAATTTTTCTTATGAAATGACTACCTACCTGTCCACTATCTTCTTAAATAGTAAAAAACAAAGTCGCAACTCGTTTAAATAACGTCCATATTGGATTCACTCTTGAATGATGAATGCATACCTATAAATACATACCTATAATAAAAATGACAAAACACAATGAAAGGAAAATTTCCACTAACTAAATACCAAGGTACATGATATTTTGCAATTGCAACAGAGTGCGAATCGTTTCAACGAGTTTAAATTAACTAGGTATACCTACCTAAGCTTCAAAATGAGCTGGCATTGCAGACGAGCCCGCAATGAGGTCGAAGCGACTGCAACTCGGCATGCAGCAAGCAAGTAAGCTTGTTAGCTGGTCGCACTCGCACCAAGCTAATATTTGCATTTGACCCGCAGTGTACCTCACGTGTCGCGATTCTACTATAAACATGGCTAAATATACCGTCATAAAATTAAATAGGCACCGTACTCTCTATTCTAATATAAAAAAGTCATTGCACTATAATTGCTACGGATATTTAAAGTTAGGTATACATATACTATGCTTCTTTTGGCGTGTTAAATACTAACAGGCAAAGGAAGTGGATGCGTACCTACATAATATATGAGTTGGCAATATCATATTCTGTGCCTGATATAATATGTTTTTAAACTAGGTAATTTTTTTAGCTTCTGGTTTAATGGTTTTGATTTTTTAATGAAACTTCCTGTATATTTGGCTCCGATATACATATGTATGTGTTACGGTCAATGTGATAAATGCGGGGATTATTATCAATTACCTATACCAACGAACCCGGTAAAAGTGAATAATTATTCACATTAACTTTGCTATGACAATTAATAAAATTCCCGCATTTGTCACATTGACCGTAACATTTACACATTATACTCTGTTTGAATCATTCAAATTTTATAATTAATTGAAATTCCACAAGTCATCTTTGTAACGAGCTAAATGTTAGTATCACTGATATGCCCTTGTGAAATAATGAAGTCGAACATAATAATATGGTCGGAGGACGGAATGTGACCACAACGCGTCGCGTCGGTCACCGTCTGGTGACGGAGCGAAGTGGTCCGTAACGAACGAAGTACCTACTCAAATAATCGCGAAGTTAAATCGATGTCGATCGGGCGACAGCACCGCAAGCTAGGCGCGACGCGCGGCTTTCGACATCTGATTTAAGAAGTAACGTCGAATACTGTAGTAAAAGCATCCAGCCAAACTAGAGCCCCTCGCTAGACTTTTAAGATATTGCCTATTTTGTTTTAAAAAAATATCTTTAAATACGTAGAGTTTTGCATTTTTTTTTAATTTAACTTAACAGCAACATTCACCAAGTACCTACGTTTATATAGAAAACTTAAGTAAAAAAACTACAAAATCGGTCACTTTTGACGGTTTTTAATTTACCCCAATCTTTCTGTTTTATGAAGACCATATCGTCATGTATTACGTATTATTTTACCCTATTTTTTACGCATTGAATGAAGGTTGTTACTGGCGTCTTAATAAGAACATTGTATAACCGATTCTGGCTGTAATAGGTTGCTCTAACTCTAATTGTTAAATATTCAATATTCATGTATATAATCATCTAAATAATACTAATAATAATAATCCACTTCACAACACACAGATCTACTTGATCCCATACTAAGCTATAAGCTTGTGTCGTGGAAACCAAGCAAACGTGGTACCTATACACTACACATATTATTACATATATATTATACTATAGATACATATATACACACCCAGACTGGAAAATGGAAGTTCATCACACAAAGTCCACCCCCACCGGAAATCGAACCCGGAACCTCTTGATTAGCGGGAAGGCATGGTGACCATTGCGCCGATCGGGTCGTCAAATTAAAAGAACAAACATTCCTACCTAATTATTTGTTAGCAAAAAACTTACAAAATATCAATAAAAATAATGCTTAAATATCGTCAAAAAAATATTTTTATTTTATTCAAATATACGTACCTATCTCCATTGTATGAGGTTGTGTTAACCACAAAAGTACCCCATTATGTTAATTTATTAGACTTTTAGAATAAGATTACAGGCTTAATTGACTTCCTTTACACATTTTAAACTGTTAAATAGATAAAGATAGGAACAGAGAAGAAGTATCAGTTACTCGATCAAGGTGTATGCTTAAACATAATCCGTGAGACCCAATTTTATTAAATCTATTCTTCATAAATATTTAAATGATTATCCATAAATATTTTAGAATAGGTAAGAATTAAATTCTATGAAGTTGTATATTTAAAAAAAATGTAGCTACTTATTATAAAATGAAAACTCAGTGTAAAAACGTTTTAGAGATTGTACAAAGAAAGGGGGAACCAAGTCATGGGTGCTATATAGTACATATAGGTACCTAATTTCTGAGTTTCCGCAAGAATTCTGGGACAAAAGTACCTACCCTACGTCCTTTTTGTACCCCTGACAATATGTATATGCCAAAAATGGTGATCGGTTGAGTTGTTAGGCCGTCAAAGCGTAACAATCTCTCACTCGCATTTAAAATATTAGGATTAAGGATTTATGTAGGTATGTTTTGTTATTCAAAAAATTTAAAATATATTTTTTTCTTATCCAATTTCTTTTTTTTATAAAATCCCAAATAAATAAGTCGAGATGAACAAAATCGGGCATAAATGAATAAATAAATATATATTATATAGTATTCCTATATTAAGTGTTAGGTTTAATTGAGCGGTGATTCCTTTGCCTGGTACTTCACAGGATCTAGCTATACGTGGCATCGCGTCAGGAGTCAATTTGTTGGTTGATTAGATTAAAATCAATTTATCCGTGACAGTGAAATGGCGCTCTTCCTGCCACATCGGAACCTGCCATTACAGCTCGTTAACGATAAGAATTCGACCGAAAATGACGGATTGAATAAGTGAACCCCATTGAATGGCACCGGGGATTCTCAGACGTTAGAAATTTTATTATGCGATCCTCCATTCATGCTTCCTTTGGGGATCGCCGTAAAATTTTCGCAGTAGGTAAAGGCTTATTGAATAAACTTTCATTTCGGGCGATATAATAATGTTGCTTGATACTGATTTACCATGATAATGGAGACAGTAATTAATGAAGGGAGGAAGGAGGTGCATTGAAAATTACTTCTTACTCGTAGTAATTTTAGGATATTCCACGAAAAGTAAATGATTGTAAGTTTGAGGTTAGCCTCTTTGTGTTTTGTAGACATTTATAGGTACAAATAGGCTATTTGACTGTTTTTTTTTTAAATCCGTCTTGTAGATTAAAAAAAAATATTGGACACGTATTTTTCTTTTTTACGTAATCAAAAAATAACAGCGTTACATTGAGTTGAAATTTCGGGTGACGTCACTAACTAGTGCAGTTTGTATGGCAGCTTTTAGCGGTAAGGTCACGAGCCCCCTAAACTTTAATGCGCTTTACGATGCCTTTTAAAAAATACGTGTCCAATGATTTTTTATTTTCTAAAAGACGGATTAATTAAAATTTTGATTTTTAAAAGTTGTCAACATCCCTATTATATTACTATGCCTACATAGAATTAGACTATGGTAGCATTAGATACCCGTGTAAAATCAGTTTCCCTATTACTTTTTTACCTTTAGGGTAAAAATATATGACAGTACGAAACTCAGCGTGATAGGTTTTCAGAATACTTACCTATAACTAATTACTTTGCTGATTTTTTCTGTCCCTAATGTAATCTGTTTCCTCTTACAAATTCCTTATAAAGAGAGAACGCCACCACCTTGCATATTATATACATACGTACAAATGAGCCCATACTCCAAATATTACTGGAAATCAAGAGCATAATTTTGGATTTCAACATCCGACCTTAGGCCTTGGCCAGCGCACGCCACTGATAGCTGTGGCGTACTTCTTATGTTGTCTACCATTTGTTTTCGCCGCTCACCGTTTGGCGCGCCGCAATTCGCGCGGCAATCGTCGTTATGCTGCCGTTGTTAAAAAGTAGTTTTAGTGTTTAGACCAAAACTACTTTTTAACACTAAAATATTAAGATCCGATCTTATGCTTTTCATGTCCAGATTAATGTTATTATGTTGGATAAAAATCGTGATCCTAGTACCTCAGAGTAAATATACTACGTACTAGTACCTACCTACTATGTTTTTTCAAAAGTTTATGGAAGCAACATAATATAGTGCGTAATTGTACCTTTTTAATGTCACTATCATTGACTAAAGTGTTTCCAGTGAATTTTGGTACCTTTTTGTGTTAAATCACGTTACAAAGTATGACTAATATAGATTAACAAACTCTGAGCAAGTTCTGCTAATAGTATAGAATTTACTAATAAAAAGTAAAGAAATATTTAAACAAAAAAATACAAAACGTCAACAAAAAAGAGCTTTTAGAGCTTCTTACGACGGACACTACGAAAAGGTACCCAATAATTTCTATCTACATCTCACTTGGACAACGACAGGTAGATAGATGTAAGGACGAGTCGCATTGTTGAAACTGTAATAACTGGCTAAATTATCTTTTGTAGGCGCATTTTTGCAAATATTTACATTATTTTACATAAAATTTGCTTTCTTGAATACAAACAATGCCAAGTGCCTGAAATGAAGCAAATCCGACAAATTCCCTTTCCCAGTAAATGCGACAAGTGTATAGGTACCGATATAACGAGTACCAAACTAAACTTGGGAACAGTGAGTCACACTGGTAGTGGTCTATATGTAATCCGATACGGGAAGCCCCGAACTATCCGGGGGTCGGATGTGGAACTGATATCGACGATGTCCTGAGTGCAACCTATTCTCTTTCAAGTTACAACCACCTGTTTTATAATACGACACAACCGCTCGACATCGATAAAACTGGTGTACGACCCCCGACATAATAGAACATTTTATAATCCTCATAATGGTCTAAATTATTAGTAGCTCAAGCGTCTATTCGACTATCCACTGCGCTACAACTTAGAAATGATATTATGTACAATGATATTTTAGAATGTCTTTGATTATGTATATCTCGAAAAGGATAGGTAAGTAAGGACCTTTTACTTTTGAGTCACGTTTCCTCCCGACTATGGTCATATGGCATATTATTTATTACTAACATACTGTCTAACAGTGTGCAAAAAAATATGATCCCTGCAAATGTCTGAATTGAATGACCAGTTAGATTCATGTGTAATTAGCAATCATACAGTCTCCATATAAGTCTGAAAAATCTAGAGACATATTCACTAATTCTGGGTCAAATTACCTAAGAAGCTGAAATCGAGAATACTAAAGCAGCGTATGGGAAATTAGTTTGTTTCGTTTGCTTTTTAAGTGGGTACTTTGATTCATACTATGCAGGCTGTATAAGCTAAGTATTATTTTAATTTCGTGTAGCGTGTACTGTAGAGATATAGCATAGGCGTTTTGCATCAGCTATTATAGCCGAGCAGTCGGGCGTGAGCGAACTACAGATAACCTCAAAGCGGGTAGAGACGGGACAAGTGGCCAGGGGGAGAAGCGGGTCACAAGAATAATTAGCACGACTGTCTTATCGCTCGCTAATTAATTCTGCAGTCCCGAGCGTGTTACTATTATACTATATTCTGGCTACATCTGGTCGTGAATGGATAACTATTTCCATAATTAAGAGGTACATCGTCAGATTCGAAACGTGTTCACAGTACTAAGGTATCTTAGGTTGCCAACTAAGGTATCTTAGGTTGCTTTAAGGTTGCCTTGAAAAAATTGCTGCTAGCAATAAGGCCGCCTATTTGCCTGAAATTAATTTATATTATATTTAATATTGTGAAAATCCTTTGGTGCAATAAAGTATATTGTATTGTATTGTATCTTGACATAAATGTAAATAAAAATAAAATGTAAATATAAGTAGGGGAGTTAAAATAAACAAAAATCAAATATAAATACTTTCATTACATTTGTGAGGGGCGCGTTGTTCACTTATAACAGCTAAGGACCTAAGTCTTACGTAGTACTAAAAATAAACAAATGAAAACTTTAATAGAATCAATAAAAACCAGGAACAACGGTTACTATTTTTAATAGGAACACTTGTGGTTTAATTGTAATTTGACAAATAATATAGAAAGACTATCCCCAGGGCCCATTTAATGTCATCACAGTTGTCTACAGTTGTACAATCTGCCGCGCGCAAATGTTTAAGCTATTTCTGTAAGTTGTCCTGCTTAATTTTACCATTTAATCAACGTTTACGACTCTTAAGCACGTCATTAAGCAGATCGCGGACCCTTTGAGTTACATTTCCGGACGTCACGTTGTAACGCGTTAACGCGATAACGAAGAAAAAGTGTGCAATCAAAATATCCGCCTTATGAATAATAAGGTTCTCACCAGGAAGTGCTTAGTGAAGCTATATTGCATATTACTTCCTTTTTATTTTATTTTTTATGTTATACATCAGCCCAATTGTGTTCGACGAACTGTTAAGGCAGCGCTCTACCGACTCTACATTAGGCATCAAAAAGCTTTCTTTAGTTTTTAATATTAGCTATTACCTTTTTTTATTTATATAGTATCTAAAACGGAATACATCTTGAAACAGAATTTATTTGTTCATATTATATAGTTTATTTTTTTATAAGTTACTTGCAATTTACGTTAAAATTGTATATTCTCAGTGTGTTATAAAAATAAATACCTAAAAGACGGTAATAATAAGCTTAGTCTCGAATCTCTTAGGGAATGTGAAACTGAATTCAGATAATGATATCATAAAAGCTTCTCTAATGCCCAAATTACTATGCGAAGAGGTAGGTAGTAAAAGTCAAAACGCTGGGAGTTGTAGAATCAGAATAGGTACAGAAAAAAAAATAGACAATCGCTTTTACCACCCTTGTAGATAATAAGCATTTTGCAAGTCTATATGAGTTTGTCAAAACGTAAACACAAATGTTATTGTATTATATGGTCGTGATAGATACCTGCCCCTATGCTCAGGTAGTGTCGGCTCGGGCGGCTGCAATGGCATTCCGAGCATCCGAAATGAATCAAAATTCGACGCAGCGCCGCGCCCCAGTGACTAACGGGCAACGCTGTTCCTTATAAATTAGTATAATAATGGCCACATCTACTTGTGTTGTAATTATTAAGGGATGATTT
This sequence comes from Zygaena filipendulae, assembly GCA_907165275.2. NCBI lineage: Eukaryota > Metazoa > Arthropoda > Insecta > Lepidoptera > Zygaenidae > Zygaena > Zygaena filipendulae. Next base: position 11,439,208 of record OU015651.1, read on the forward strand.
CATTAAAACTGAAAGCAAACGCAGGTGGAAGCGAACCCGTAACGCTGCTTATCTACTGATCTATAGGAATAGATGCCGTTAACTGTCAAGCCACAAAACAATATTATTAATTTATGAACACAATTTAAACAAGGAATTCCTAAGTTCATAAATCTAGTAGATATAGGGAATTGATAATTTCACCGAGGTATCTACTGACATAAAAAAACGGTTAATTAACAAGTGTATCCCTAAACGTCATTTATGGACGGGTCGAACGTGTTTATTGGAGTGAGCCAACAAGTCCTCCCCACTTAGAACGACTGGTTCCATTTGGACGTGGTGCGGCGACCTCCCGCGCTGAAGGGAACAATGAAAGTGAGAGAGGGCAGGAATGCGCGCGCGGGGAGGGCAGGCGGGTGCAGTGCGGGGGGGCGGGGGGCGGGGGTGCCCGATCCCGGTTCCCAGGCGAGGAATGCCAGCACGAGCAACAAAGCCTACCCGCCGCCATTCACCCCGCGCCGCACACCCCCCTCTCCTCCCTACACCGCACAAGCAGTTCCATTTGGTACATTGTAATTTTTCCGAGCTCTCCCCAAAGTAGCATTGACGTTTCGATAGGAAATCGTAACGATCGGTATTCAAATGGTATAGCATCGTTTAAGTTCGGCAAGTGTAGATATAGCCAGCCGTCATCGAACATCGCACATAAAAATGCACACAGACACAACAAAAATTTGATGCGCATTCACAAATTCGATGCGAATCGATATTGTTGGAGTTAGTGAGCCTACACAAAATCATACTTAGTCAAAAATGTAGGTATGTGCGTTACAATAAGAGTGTTATTGTTCCATTCATACGATCTGGTTCAAGGTTCAGGGTCGGGCGTCGTGTATCAGTGAACAGCTGACTTGACAACTCGTGTCCGATTTTGTTTATGAAATTAGGCACAATGATTTTATTATGTCTATTAAAGACTATTTATTTCCTTTATTAACGTCACTAGAAGTTTTCTTAAACTAAGGCTGCTTTTATATAATTAGATACTTAATGCTATAATTTAAGATTTGATTTCGCCAATACCAAAATGTACCTACGCAGAGAATAAAAAGATATAAATTTTGTGAGTAATTTTATTGTAAAGTTTTTGTATATTATCTGCAGTGTCTTTACAATCCACTGTAAGTAGGTAGTTAGGTACATAAAACATTTAAAGAACAACTGCTTTTATCTTATTAATTCTCGCTAAGTAAATTATGTGCCGATTATAAATTTGTAAAAAAAAAATATTATGGTAGGTACATAATTGGAAACTATGAAACTAAAAACGTATACATATTTTATAATATCATTGGTACTCAATACATATTATATTTTTAATAGACGCCGCCGTGGGAATAATTAGTAGTCGTTAATTTATAACACCTACAATTTGATATTCGGACAAAATTACCGATAAGTTAGTTCTGGTATCAGTTTCAGTAACAAATAACAAACAAATTTCAAAAAAATCTTTTAGTTAATAGAACGATTACGGTACGATACTACCTATAAACAAATATCTACTATTTTTGGATTTAACTACATATTATCTGAGGTAGCTATTCCTTATCAAACAAACTCATAAGTCATACTTATTTAAATTTATAATATTGTAGTTAGAATTATAGTGTGGATAAATGATGATAAGTAGTAATGTCTGACTTTAGCTTTATAAAAACTTTACAATAACTTAGCTCAAAAATTCGGTGGCACGTGCAAAATAAATATTTAGGTTAAACAACATATTGAGATTTTTTTTTAAATCCAAGCCTAAATAAATTTTTAACTCCATTTAAGTAGAGATATGTAGGTACGGGCATTGTTTTGTTATCCAAAATAAGATCGATATAGGTACGATACTTACCTAGTACCTACAATAATTTTTTTAACTGCTTTCCTAATAATCTTAAAATTTTAGTCAATTTTTATTTATTTATCTTTTATAGGTGAATATTTTCACTTTAGGTTTCTTTGCTTCAGGTGTCAATTGTAGTAATAAAAAATAAACGGAAAATTTAATCAATATTACATTCTATTACCAACACTTTTCCGAAGAAATGTAGAGGGGACGTTTGCAACAGGAAGGCTCTTGCATGAAACAACTTAAAACAATTCTGAGGCCGCGGGGCCAGCCGATTGTGACTAGGTACCCTATGCCTATGACGTGATCAGGGGCCGTATTTTTGAGTCGCTCGAATTACTTTCGCACACGGAATCGCGAATTCACATGTGAATGCTAATACATTTTTGAAGCATTCACGTGTGAATCTTGCGATTCCGTGTGCGAAAAGTAACTCAACCGATTCAAAAATACGGTCCCAGCACGTGCCGCGGTGCCGTGTATGATTATGCTTGTCATCCTAACTATAATAAATGCGAATACGAGTTTGTTTGTATGTTTGTTACGCTTTCACGCTTTGACTGCACAACAGATCATCATGAAATTTTGCATGGACACACGTTGTCAGGCATGCAGAAAAGGACATGGGGTAAGTACTTTTATGTCGGAATTCCCGCGGAAACTCCGAAATTAATGCGGTTGAAAACTCGGCGAACTGCTCGTATACATAATAATGTACAATGTAATACTTACGTATGTACGAAGCAAATAATAATCGTCTATACTCTGTACGAATCTAAATCTAAAATAAAACCTAAAATTACTGTCTGTAATTTTTTCTTTGTGAATTTCACGATTCTCTCAGAATATAGATGAAAAGAATGAGGAAATTTTGGATGAAAAATATCTATATTACATACTACCCGGTTCTCCTATGACGGTCTACATTTGTGCAAACAAATCGAGTCAATCCGTCGAACCGGTGCCGATGCGACGGAACCGGACAAACAAACACTTTCGCATTTAAAATATGAATAAGGGTTTTCAAAATATGTAAATACTAAATATATATCTACAATTTTTGTAAAATCTGTAACGCAAACCTATAAAATAATAATACTAATAATAATAAGCTCTCCCTACAATATCAGCCAGATTACACTTTGCTAAATTCTAACGTTATGGTACACATAATCCGCACCTGGGCCGTCGTTATCATCAGCTGACGCGTTGTACCTCGCGAAAAATTCTTGGGAAACAGCGCAAGAAGCGGCAGCGCCGACAGCGGCCCTCGCACACGCCGACACGGCCAGTAACAACACAAAACACTTCATATTATTTCAGTGGACACTTTTGATCATACAAATAAAATTGTGTTCTTCTTTTGTTTTTGTTTTTTTTTATTTATTTCACGTTGATCACACGCGAGCACGTTTTCGATGTATCGCGTCGGACGGCGGGCGCGCGTGCATCGGCATCGGTGCGCCTCCACAGACTGACGGCACGTTGCTGAATGGTGAATACTGAGACTGCTGTCTGAGTAGGTACTGACCGACCGACACCGCGACTGCTCGCCAGACAGACGTGCGGAGCGAGCACCAGCAGAACCGCCGGCACCAACACTTGTCACATACCTACAGAACAGACATAGGTATTTTACGAATAGCTTACTAATTTCACAAAGTCAGTTAGTCAGTCTGCTTCTTTTGCATTCAATACTTTGTCTGACTATGTTATTCTGAGTTTGTTTGTTTGTTACGTTTTCACGCCTTAACTACTCAACCGATCATCACAAAATTTTGCATACGGTCAGGGGTACAGAAAAGGACATATTGTACTGTTTATTTCGGCATTCCCTCTGGAACTTTGAATTGAACGAGTGTGAAATCGTGAAAAACAGCTAGTAAATAAATATTTTAAAATAAAAGCGAATGTGAGTTCATTTGTTTGTTACGCTTTTTTACACCTCAACTTTACTACATATCACGAAATTTTTGCAAATACCTACGATATCAAGGTTACAAAAAAAGGACAAAGAGTAAATAGTGCTTTTTATTCGTAAGCTCCAAAATTAATGACAATGTATTCGATGGAATAGTTAGTGAAAATTAAATGCTTGAAAACTTAAAGCTGTAAATTCAAGCGGTCATTCGCAGGATGACGATGATATCACACACTCCACAAAAAAGCTTCCTGCACCCATTTAAAGTTACGATGACTAATAAGAGTAGGTATCAGTTGCAAAACGACATTTTAAATTTTGCAATCTTAAAAAGAACAAACTTCGTTAGGCTTTCAAAGTCGAAAATATTTCATCAAATCTTGTACAAGGTCATGTTTTCAAATATAAGCGGTATAAACTTTAACGACAACGTAACTAAAATCAATACAACTTGTAAATTATGGGCCCTCTTCTTCAACTGTAGCATCTAGATAATATATTAAGTATTTATTAATAATATTACTAATATAAAAGTTTCTGCAGATGTTTCGATTTTTAGATGAACGAATTTAAATGAAATTCAGCAAACTGATATTAATTAAAATCCTTAATCCTTCCTTAATATTATAAATGCGAAAATGAGTTTATTTGTTCGTTTGTTATGCTTTCTCTCCTCAACAGTTCAACCGATAATCATGAAATTTTGCATACACGGTCAGGGATTGAGACGGACATATAGGGTAAGTACTGTTTACTCCGGAATTCTCGTGGGAACTCGGAAATCAACGCTAGTGAAACCGCGGGGAACAGCTAGTATTATAATAAGTACTTATGTGAGCTATGAAACTTTGTGTAACATTTATTGATATAAAAAATAATGACATAACATAAAGCAGCAGCAAGTCAACTAAGTAGGTATCTATAGTATATGCCGCGTAGAGCGCAGACTAGAGGTTGCCGCAGGGCAGTGCGCGCGCACCGATATCGAGCGTTGGGTGCACGCCGCCGTCACCCGCGGGAGCCGTCAGCCGCCGCTCGTGTCGCACCTTCGCCTCGATGACAATTTCCACGGTCATTAAAAAAACAAAACACAAAATGATTCTTTATAACCATAACTACAAAAAAAAATAACAAGGAGCCCCCGTACATTACAGACTTTTGGTCGGGCGATACCTTACTTGATCAATCTTTAAATTACTATATAAGAAATCCAAATGCTCCGATTATACGCACTTGTAACTCGTCTTCGTTGTAATTAAAAGACCGATCGAAAGTCTGCAACGGAGGCTCTAAATGTGACATAATGCGATGAAGACACCAAAAACTGATACAAACCGGTGTCGTTATATTATGCTCCATCAATTTAATATGTTTTTAATCGCGCACCCTACCACTATAAAAGAGATTATACATAGATAAAACAAATATGACTCATATGTAGAGTTATAATAATCTCAAAACTGTCATTCATTTCGCAATTAATAATGCAAAAACAAATTGTAGAGTCGACTTGGTGTACACAATTTCCTTAACACCCCTAACGAGCTGTTATCGGCGTAGGTCAGGAGCTTTCCGTAGCAACTTTTGGAGGTTTATTCAATTACCAAGTCATCGAGTTTCCAGCCTACAACAGACAACTATCCAAATATATTCAGTACTCGTATTCACTAAAGGATTATGAAACAGGCAATATGCCTATATCCAAAAAGGCAATTTGTTCATAGGATTCAGCTTACCTATATATCAAAAAAGTTGAAGTATAATCTCTAAGTTAAGGGCTTTAGATAGCAGAAATGAGTAGTACACTATCGGTACAAATACTTACTTGAAATAAACACTTTTTGGAATAAAAATAAGTGCCTATAGATATTGTATTATACAATCGTAACGGACAAAAAACTGTCCATAAAATGATAGTTAAAATAAATACAAAGCGTTATTTTTCATACCTAAAACAGAAAGAATTCTAAGAGGCAGTCTGTAATGGGCCCTCAGTGATGATGAATGCCATCGAAATGCCATATTTTTTAATTTATCACCCGATAGATAATCCAGGTAAGGCGTTCATTCAGCCTCTTTGGGTGCGACGCCGCGCCCGCGCCGCCCGCAGCCGCCTTTTGTTGCAGCTCTGCGGCGGTCCCTCGTATGACACTCTACAAGTGATGAGAAACTAACGAGTGCAAAATATTTTCATACATTGTTGTACATTTGTTAAAGATTTTATAGTTTTATAGAAAACTAGTCGATCCTCCCCGGGTTCATTTACCCCTTATCATACTGCAGGAACAATGTACATAGATCCCTATCATAAAACAATTTTTTAAAATCGGTTATATGTGATAGTTTTTGAGTTTATCTTTTACAAATAAACAAACTTACAAAAAATAAATAAAATCAAACAGCAAGATAAAGTAAATGAAAAATATTTGAGGTAGATAAAGCTGTGGTGAACAAATTTTATATTATTAATTACCTAATCGATTAAAAAAAAATCATCAGTGTACGGAAGTGATAATTTAAAAGTTTATATATTAAGAAATTTTTCCAAAAAACCCATATTTTGTTATGTATTTACTTACTATGTAATTACAGTCATAATAATTACTCTCCTTAAGTTTATTCTTTACAACCATCACAAAACTCAAAATACAACTAACTATGAATGTTATCGGTTATAAAAGGGACGTCTCATTTATTATTGACAAATATTTCGCGCTGAAAAACATTTCAAAAGGATACCAACCAACGGAAGGCGCCGTCTATTTTATTGTATTTACTGGTTACAATGTAAGAAGCACTTTGACGGTGAGCGGGAATTTTTTTTATGAGGAATGTCATAAAGAGCAGGAAATCATGGTGACTGTGAACGGTCTGCACTATTTCGGATCACACACTCAGAGCAATTACCGAGCGCGTTTATGTCTATTGTATGCAGGCGCGCGCGCAACCGGCAATTTTACGCAAGTACCTACAGGCAAGCAACTAAACGTTACCGTAAAAACAATAATTAGAATATGCATTATGAACATCCATATTTCATAAACCTTGCATATTTCAGAATGACTGCAGTATTAATGACATTACAAGTGTAATAGGAGGTAATTACGTATTATACATACCCAAGAAGGGAAAGTAATTCAGCCAAATTAGTGTACATTTGCGGTTCCTAATGAAGGCTCTTTTAAGGAAACATTTAAGGCAAAAATCAGAAAAAATGTAGATTTAAGTAAACAATTAAAAAAACGTTAAAAATTTATAAAATACTCGTACCTACTACTTTTAGTTATTGATTGAGATTTTTTTTATAATTATCTTATTCTTCACCACCCATTTCATTTGTAGTAATGAATACGTCTTTTTTTCATTAATACAATATTTAATTACTAGACTTACTACAATGCAACATAGTAACGCCTCACTGCAGAAACGCTTCCAAACTTACAATTCATCTCAACTTTATAATTACCGTGAGATGTAAACTTAGAAGCTGTTAAAAGACACGCTCGAGGCGTGTCGCATCTTGTCGACACAAGTCGTAACGATTAGCACAGACAGACAGTGCGATCGTCACTCCAGTATCGCCTACGAGCGGCTGGCCAAAAAAAACAAGCATAAAAACACAGCGTACAATGCGACTTGATGCCGTGAAAAATGTACACAAATAAAACAAACCCCGAATCGACCGCCTGAACTCATTCTTTACTCGCCTTTTATCACACGAATAGACGCAGAAGATGTGAATATGCAATGTCATCATATCCAAACGGCAAGGCTCATAGTTTAAGAAACCACCTATAAAGAAGGGACGCATATTGTTATATTCGTCATAGTCCGTTGTTATAATGTTAATAAGGTATTTAACTACCTGCCGATGCTAATACGATGTGATTTCTCACGGTTTTCGACTCTATAACTTGAATATGATATACGATACGTTTAATCGGAATGAGAAGCTTTAAGCTGCAATGACTGTAAGTTTTCAAGAAATCTCATTTTTTGATATATCTATGTATTTATAACTACAGTTTTTTTTACTAATTCTACATAGAGCCTACCCACTAATTTGACGTTCATTAAATCTGCGTTACAATTTTCAAATTCAACTTTTCTTTATTAATTCGTATTCGTAATTTCCTTACAATTTTGTAGAGAATGAACAATCATCAAATTTTGTCCGAAAATTCTGAGGGTCAACACTCGGTTTCGGTATATGGTGAGGCTATTTAGATAATATACCATACAAACTTCGATCAATAAATATAACTTGAATGCGAATGTGAGTTTATTTGTTTGTTTGTTACTCATTGACGTCTTAACTACTCAACTGATCATCATGAAATTTTGCATAAACTTGGTCAAGGTTGCAGAGAAGGATATAAGGTGCCTACTTTTGACCTGAATTTTCCGAATGAACTCCGAAATTCACGCAAGGAACGACTAGTGATAAGTATTAACGAAAAACAAATGAGTTACAACAAAAATTCGAATAATTTAGCACGGTTAAGTTTGAAAATGTGGAACATTCCCACCGAGAGGTTATCATATCACTCCAGCTTGTATTTTTGCTCCCGGCCATTATAAGCCTCTTGGGGCGCGATTGATGTCGGAGCTCAAGTAATAATGTTCAGATAATTGAAAAAAATTGCGTGTGTTTGCTTTACAACATTAGCGTGCACGTCATATTTTAGGAACAGTGTAAAAAGGTTTAAAAATATACTGTATCTATAAAGAAATAAACTATGGCACCTATATATTATAGTGCTGTTAAAAATTAAAATGTATCGAAATTATGCTACGCATTTAATAAAGGGACTGTTAAAGATAGGTATTTCCCCTTTTTTCTCTCTCCGGTTGAAGAGAGTGTGAGAACCAAACAGACAGTATGTATGTAGGTATAGTGTATGCTATCGGTAAAAAAAAAACAAAAAAAAATAAATATGTACGTATACCTAATCAGTCTAAATAAAGTAATGATAACAATAGTTTGAAATGTTCTCTTCTACCTTTGAAGCCTCTCTGTCATATATTTATCCTATAATCCACCAGAAGTTCCTACCTATTTATCAAAATAGACAAGTTTATTTTACCAGATAAAACCTTACAGAAATAACATAATAGACATTGTAATTATCCAAAAACTAACAGCCAAAGTTGGAGGATCTGCATATCTTGGCAATGAGTGACAAGAATGTTGTGTTTCAAGCCTATTAAAATTGTACATAAATAATAATTACCACAGAGCAATATTTGAGTTAAATTATATATTTTTTTATTTGTAGGTGCGTGTATGTGTGTTAGCGCCATTGATGTTAAGTACTTGTTATACAAACAGGGTTAAATATCAACGTTCGTGGGGCTTCAGCGAGAAAACCGCCTGAAGGCTCCATAAGAACAGCGAACGCTTTGAAACACCGCACCGCTCTTACTCCGCTTTATTAGTTCCTCTCCCGTTTAAATTAATAGAGCGTTCGATGAAATTAAACACCTTTGATGAATCATGATTAATATTTATTTGTCTTTCGAAGTTTACCTCCAAATTGCTACCACTCCAGTATCAAAGTGCTATGTGAACTTTCTGTGTTATTGCATACCTTTCATATACATATTTGTAGCACATAAGGATATAAGTCTGCTTATAATACCTATTAACTTGCTATTTAAAAGTTAAAATAAAATGTAAAATAGCACAATAAACAACATGTAAAAAAGTGAAGTCATTTCATTTGTTAGTAGGTATTTATTTTTTTCTATCCCTATAATTTATCATATTTGAATATACCTATACCTACTAACTTCAAAATAAAGTTTAAGAAGTTCATCACGTAAACGTATTTGACGGTATTTCACTACAGACACTTTTTCATACTACGTATCTATAGCTACTGAGAGGGTCTCTACATATAATTGTTAACGTCACAGAGTCCTAATTATCTCGGTTCATATTGGAATTCTGATAAAATCTCAATCTGGGCGTAATCCCGTCTGTGGCAGACTATGAGTAACACACCTGGAATGCGCGGCGCCTGCGGCGGCGGGGAGTGGGGCGCGGGGTGCGGGGGGCGTCCCCCGGGACCTGGCCCGCCCGCGTCTCGTCCCGCCACCAGAGCCTCAAACATCCTACATCCTTTTTCTTTTAGTGCAGTCTCCACGGCGGACTGACACCGACGTACGCAGACTAATAAAAGCTTCGTACAACTTTCGCCACATGGCCAAGGCGTAGGTATATTATGCAACTATTAAAATATATAGAATCAGTACCTACGCTAAATAATTAATATTTGTCTACAGTTCAGACAAGGGGTTCACAAACTTATCTTTATCACGCCTCGTTCCTTTGTGGAAACAAAAAATATGCACGCCTGTGTCATAAGTTTTTAAAATATTTTTACTAACTTTATCGAATAAAAACAACACACAAGTTTACAAAAATCCTTACTACATATTATAAGATTTTATAGAAGTGAAAAAAGGCGTTAATTCAGCGTCTACGAACTTTTATATACACTCGCTTAATGCAATCATTATCGACGAAAAGATAGATAAATTCCCGTATAGTTTTTCGTGTCGGTTAACCAGTTAAAAAGCCATTTTTTGGGATTTCAATCCTAATAGGTATCGTTTACTAACCGAAGTAGATCAGATACTTAAATCTTACTTTTTAAAATAGTTTTTTTTGTTTTTTCCAGCAACGCAGACAGCAGTTCCAACGACTACTTCAACAATTGGAATAATAATAAAAATATCGCTTCCATACTTTGGCTGCCATACCTCAACAGTGGGATATAAAGCGTTTAATATGTATTGTTCTATACCTCAATATTACTCAATATTCTGTAGGCGTTTTTGCCTATGCACAACCTTAGTCGCTGGTAGACCAATACGCTTAGTAGCCATGTAGGCATACCAACAGCATCCGCTGTAGTCCAGCCGTCTAACTGCAGACATAACATTACCCGTGCAACACAACTCAATGAACAATGGACGTTTAGTTTGTACCTAATAAACAACTTATATTATACATCCTATCCTATCCTATTATACTACCTACATCAGTCATTCAGTCAGACTGTCATTTATTTCGGGTTAAAACTTGCGGATTATTGAATTTCAAAAGCTTTTAAATATAAGCACACGCTACTTCATTTTTATGATTGTGTAGGTATGTGTACCAAAATAATAACTAATAGGTATACTACTTATCCTAGGTAATACTAATGTAACTAAAAATTAAGGTATCTACAAAAGCTATGTAACTGAAAATTTACAAATAAAACTGGAATTAAATGTCTAAAATTTTAAACCTTTGAGGTTGAGTATCCTCGAAGGTAATTGTAATTACGATACATGCAACTCTGTGAACTCTACGGACTTATGACAAAAAGAAAATGAACCTACACTTCTAATGACTCTACAATAAATAAACTCGCCCGGCACCTATGTATATTCATTGCGTTATATCAAGAAATGGAATATTATTTCAGATCCATCCAAGTTTCTATTGTTACTTAATTATGCGATTTAATTATTTATTTAATAGTATATAAAAATGGCAAAATATGTAAACGCAGGTGATGGATGAATGTTGTTTCAGTTACTAAGGTTTATTTATTTTATTTTATATACCTCGAATAAGCACTGTAATAACTATAGGTAGGTGTCTAATGAACATAAAACTACATTTTTAACACTAATAAAATTGATGAAATCCTAAGAAGTACCCACGTTACTTTGATTTGTTACACATGACACGACTCTGCCAGCTATTATACCTACTCTCCTTGGAACTTTTCTGAATACAACCCCTGCCACTCTAATCTCACCGATATTTTTTTGGCTTACTCATGTGTACTAGACAAGCGTAGTAGTACGGGAGATACCGATGCTAATTCGGGAGCGACTCGAGCGTCGTTGGGACCTATTGGGTTTTGAAGATTAGGAGATATAAACAAAATAAGGTCATATGATATTTTTTCATTCACCGGTGGGTTTAGCTTCTACAGGCTTTCAAAAATGTAAAAAAAAATATTAAAATGGAAATACTCGAGCGCGTCAGATATTGTAGTTTAGATACTCCAAGGTGTCTCTGATATCGAAAATATATTCATCTGCCGATTTGCGTGGTGGGGGTGGCCATCCGGAAGTGGAGAAAATGAAAAAAAAAAACATTTACTCCAGCGCGTCAGATATTCAAAGGGGATGTTAAGTGAGCCCTAAAAATGCTCCCCTTCGAAAATCTGCCAATTTGGAGGTGACGCAAGGTAGTAGCGAATTTTTGAAAATGCAAAAAAAAATCTCAATTTTGAAATACTCGAGCGTGTCAGATTATTTTACAGAAGGTTCAGCTTGCACTCCAAGTTATGTTGGCTTAAAATCTGACAATAATTTTGAGGGGTATTATTAATCTGACTGCTAGAAACAAAAATTATGATTTATTTTTAAGATTTTTTTTTCTTTCTGACGTGTAAGTTTAATAACTTTATGAGCTATTTCTTGTTCACAAAAAACACACTTTATATTTCTATGAAATATGTA